>CP125973.1:170611301-171861301 GCA_030063025.1 Avena longiglumis
GTTGTAGATCCAATCTATCTCTCCACCATACTTGCTGGTCCGAGGAAGGAGGATACGTCGAGGTGCTGCACGTGTGCATCTCACGGAGGCACCGCCACTTGTGGTGCTAGATCGGATCGGATCGCGAGGAGGAGAAGCGAGTACGACTACATCACCCACGTTAAACGAAGCGTTCATTGTGCGAATCTTCAAGGGTATGAAGATCTAATCCAATCTCTCTCGTTGATTGCATCTCCTAGATTAGATCTTGGCTTTCCCTCTGTTCGCATCCGTAGAAAATTTTGATTTACTATGCCGCGAAACCCTTCAATCGCCTCATCCCCGACTACACCACCTTCTACTCTACTCCGACAACCGTCGACAGCGCCGGCATCTCTCTCTTTGCCGCTCTACGCGTCGCAACCGCTCTGGAGGCTTCCTCTGCTAATCTTTCTGACATGGCGACAAGTTCATGATGGTCCCTACCCCCGCACGCCTGGTACTGGCAACACCGGGAGTGCCTTCGTCCCCGACGTGTTCCCGAGTCTGGTAAGCTCGAATCGGCGCCTCGTCTTCATCGGCTTTGACAACGTCTTCTTCGGCATCGACCCCTCTATAACTGCACCGACCGCGTCACCGACGAGTTCTTCTTTGCATACTCGGTTCTAGCAAAACCGGAGTGTGCGTTCGTCCCCGACGTGCGCCTAGTTCTGGCAAAACTATGGCCGCACCTCGTCCTCGACGGCTCAGACTGCATCGGCTACGACATTGACACCCTCGACGACTGCCTTGACGCGTCTTCGTCATCCTCCTCGCGCACTATGCGTATGCGGCTTCACGTGCGGCTACCTCGACACCGGCATCTCTGACCACGACATCGACCACGGCGACCCCTCGCGCGGCTACCTCGACCATGACATCTACCCAACGCTCTTGGCTCGCTCGACATCGGCACAAGGGCTACCACCTCGCTTGAGCTTCATCAGCTTCCTCTACAGTCCAAGCTACCGCGACGCGACACCAGCCACGACGTTCCCGCTCGGACTGCGGGGGGACGTCAGCCTACTGGATTCTACTTCGGTTTATTTCACGACGTTCCGGTTGTTCACGACGTTACCGCTACGAGTATTATACGGACACGATTGTTATGGTAGTTTAGGATAGTTAGGACTTTAGCATAACTTGAAGTATACTCCAAAATGATCCTATATATACTCGCTCATAAGGATCAATAATACATCCAATATATTTCGCCAATCTCCTTCTCTATCGTTCTACAGACTTTTAGCTGAATTTTTGGATCACTGGCTTGAATGTTCCTAGCTGCCTGTCTACCTCGCCCTATCAGCCAGATGGGTTATACTACAGCTAGCATAGAAAACTAAGAATACCATTGACCTATAAAGGCAAACAATCGAGATCATAACATGTAAGGCACACGCCTCCTATGAAAAAAGTCTAAGAGACGCGAAACTTAAATTGAACAACGAATGCATCAGATATGGTAGCGTACAGGTACGCAAGCCAACAACCCGTGAAAGTGTAGTATACAGTATAATTTAAAGTCAGCTATTGCAGTATAGCTTGCAATATATGATTCAACTACATATACTCTTGACTCTTGAGGTATCATTGAATTTCTCTAGAAAAAATATGATATAATTTCTCTAGCATCGCCCCTGTGAGGTGACGGGGAGGGAAACCCTACTCGCCGATACCAGCCCCTCCCCACACCCTCCCTTCACCGTCGGCGCCAGCAGGGAGGAGGGACCTCTCGTCTCCGCATGCATAGGGTTGGTGGCACCGGACACCACCCCCGGCCCTAGACATGGTGTGCGTCGAGCACCACGGAGGAATAGCTCTCTGGCGTGTGGCGGAGGCAGCATGTCTGGGGCAGCGGCGGCACAGCAGACTGTGATATAGTGGGATGTGATATGGACTCGCAAATCGTCAAGGGATGTGGTTGGTGTGCATCGGGCTGTTTTGGGTCCGATATAGGCCCCGAGGGGCTTGATCGTTTGCACGTCTGTAGGCGACTCAATCTTGGTCAGATTACTATCGGGTTTGGACTTGTGCGGTTGCGGGGGAAAACCAAGACTGATGATGGCGGTGTATCTTGGCGTCGTTCCCTGATGAATGCATCTAATATGGGGTAGT
Organism: Avena longiglumis; assembly: GCA_030063025.1. NCBI lineage: Eukaryota > Viridiplantae > Streptophyta > Magnoliopsida > Poales > Poaceae > Avena > Avena longiglumis. The sequence goes on from CP125973.1 coordinate 170,613,438, forward strand.
GTACAGATATGCAAACCAACAACCCGTGAAGATGTGGTATAATTGAAGAAGTCAACTATTGCAATATTTGATTCAAATATATGTACTGTTGACTATTTGTGAATCATTTTCCTCTAGAAAAATCATTTCATATTATGCATATTTTATAAACATTGTAGGTATGGTAGTATAATAAATAATCATATACTTTACTGGTCTTGTTTCATCAAGTTTTGGTCCCTTGTGTGTTCCCATTATATGGATGATCGTGAGGTGATTATTAGTATCATATTAGTAGTATCAAGCATATGATACTAGTGTATGATACTACCTCTACAGTGTTTAGTATCATCTAGTTGTATCATATTTTCATGGTATTAAATTATTTATGGAATCCCAATGCAATTTGATGTATAGAATGTATTTGATATTAATTTTTTTTGTTACATGTATTATATTATGATACCATTAACGCCTCTCTTTTCACTAATTGTTATGCTATATCATCATTTTGCCAAGATGACATACATGATACACCTTATAATACTACCACTGCGGCCAGCCTTAAGCGAATAACTAAATGCCATGTGAAACTTCCATTTTGTCTTACGGGTAAGTCTCAGAAGTTGCACCTAGTGGAATGTTGTGCAATCCACTAGGTGCTCGTCGGTGTATCCATCCCTGCTAGTTAGTCAGCAGGTCAGGATGAGTGGCTTTCACATCCTACAAATCGGTGTTGGGTCGATGTTTCATCTATAGTGCACGACGGCAAATTAATAACATGTCCTGCTGATGCTGTCTTTTCTTTAACCTCCGACTCTTCCAGTGTTGCCCTATATATGGCCGCGCATCTCCTGGCACCTCTGTCTCCCTATCTAGACCTCTCCACCGATGAAGTATACAGCATGCTTTTATCTTCAGCGTTGGAAACCTCGGTCTGATTTTTTTAAAAGGTTTGTTTTTGTACGCGGAAAACAGCGGTAACTTTGTCTGATCTTCTGTTTCTCAAAATCTTACGCGGGAAACATGCTGTTGCAAAATCTAACGAAGCACACTCTCTGACGTACCCCTCCGTGTCAGCTGGTACGAAACGAAATCTGGATGTATACCCGAAAGAGATCAAGGAGTAGCTTCTACGGCTCCGCCAGTTAGTTATGGCTTTGAGTAAGCTGTACGCGGCGGCAGTCATCGCCACTAGCCACGGACCCAGGAGATCCGTCATACTGTATCGTCGGTCGGTTACTGGTAACACGCAAATGGGCGGGAAGGAACAAAATCTTTCAACTGGCAGAGAGACGGCGACGTACGGTCGGTGTGAAACCAGCTACCGGGTTCAGGTTAAAGAAAGAAATCAACCCGGAACGGAGGACCTCGACGACCGGGAACATGCGCGGCTTGACCCCCGGACCGGAACTAATAAGCATCAGGCATCACATGACCCGAATCATTCAGGTTACAAGTTGCAGAGGCGAATCGATCCGCGGGGAATTGATGTCATGTCACGACTCACGGACGACGAAGCTGCCCGGAACCGGGCTCGCGGTCGCAACTTGCAGAGGAGCTAGCGCATAACCCCGTGGCCGGCCGGGGCCGGGCACATGCGCGCGCGGGGCTCCTGCGTGTATGCGTTGGACATCACGGGTGCCCTCGGCATGGGTGAGATGGTTGGTATCCCCCTCCTCCTGGAACGCGCACGCCGCCGGTACGTAGCATGCGTGTGGCTCCGGCCGTGCCATGCCAGGAACGGCCAAGCCCGCGTGACGCTGGTTTCCGGTGGCTGCCGCCGGGGCTAATTATGATGGGCTATATATCCGCGTCATGTGGACGCTGGCGTCGGCGTCCTTCGTTGCACGCTACGGGCTACGTGCTCGCCGCTCGCCGGTGCGGCACACTGCTGTTGCTGCGTCTCGAGTTGGATGGTCACCGTCAACGGGCATCCCGTAGCTACCACCAGTGATGGACTGATGGTTGGCTGGAGAGCTGACGTTAGGGGTGGGGATTGGGGAATGTTGTAGACGTCGAAAAGGTTTGGTGGTCTGCGCACTCGATCGAGGTAAGTGCTTGGACCTCGGCTCGCTCAGCACCCACCGGCTGTCGAATCCAAGACTGCTGCTAATTCGTGGCAATGAACTATGCCAGCGCCAGATTCGTGGAGCGTTTTCTACGCAGGCATCTGTCGTCGTGTTCTTCTGGTGGATAATCCTGTGCGCATGCCCTGATTGATGCAACTATGTGCCCGGACAAGGACATATCAGCACATTTCCACTACACTTGCAAGACTAGGATTCTTGGTCTACGAAGTCAGGGTCACCCACAAGAAACAGAGACATAAAGGTTAATCTTCGCAACAATGCTGGCTGACCTGTTAATCATACAGACCCCAAGATGGTTCAAATGCCAAGAAACCTATACAAGCTACAGCAGTACTGAACGGGAGACAAAGTGTAAACTTCCTTTACTAAGTATCTGAACAATAGAATATGGCAGAGAATCAGGACAGCACTGGGCGACTGTCGTCGACCAACATAGGAAACAGCTAGCCTCTGACAAGTAACCTACTCTCACAGTGGAGATCGTGACATGCCTTATAACACAGACGCCTAAGCAATTTCTCTGGACAGATAGTAGGCGAGACGCCTCTCTTCAAAGGAATACTCGATCTCCTCCGGCAACGCTGGCTCTGGCTTCTCGTAAACAAGGGAAACAACAGGAGCAGATGTAACCTTATTGTTGTTAGCCACAGCGGGCGTCATCGCCAACTGCATCGGAGCCGCGACGGTCATTGGCGTCTTGGGATTCACTGCTCCAAACGTCTTGGGGTTGGGGTTGGGGGTCCGGTTCTCCTCTTCCGCCGTGACATTGGTGTCCGGCCGCGCAGGTGTTGACGGGGCGCTGCTTGCTGGCATGATCTGAGCGAAAGGCTTCCGAGGTGTCTCTGTGTCACGCAGAGTACTGGCGTTGAAAGATAACTTCTTGATAGGAAGATCGCCAATGTCTAGGCCTCTACTGCCTGAAACCGTTCACGTGCATCAGAGGTTTAAAAGGAGAATAAGAAGGAGATCGATCTGGGCAGCATATGAGACCTGACAGGGGCTTACCAGGGGACAAATGGGCAATGTCTTCGGTTCTCTTGGCAGCACGGACATTCTTCGAATGCAGTATGTCTGTTTTCGGTACTTGCGTCGTGGCTCCACCTATCGACATCCTACGGTTCACGCCACCTATCGACATCCTACGGTTCTTTGTGCTCTGAGGCTTGGATGGACTTGGTTTTGAACCGTAGAGAGCTTCCTGCTCAGCTTTCAGTTGATCCTGGAGCTTCTTCTGATCCTGCAGTTATGAAAAGATGAGGTACTCAAACTATTAGACTAAAACGCAAAACGGACCGTGCAAGGAATTTAGATAATTATGCAGTTGCATAGTACCCTCTGTCTCTTCTTCTCTTGTTCTTTCTCCTGGCGAACAATCGTGTATTCATCCATCATTGAGAGAAGGCGTACCTGCAAATATTTCATGTAAGAAGAAACTCTAGCAAGGAAAAAACAGACACCATTCAGAAACAGAGTGGGAGAATAGATACACATACACCATCATATGTGAACTCTTTTCCTCTTTCATTCTCCCAAGCAATGATTTTCGTGGTCAAAACATCTACCATTCCTGTCCAAGGTGAAGCATTGGTAAAATCAGATGCAATCATAATCTGAATATAGTTCTCGAGAGGTTATAACAGATCAAATTCAGTATCAGTACCTGGTATCTTGCTAACCAAAATGCGAGCTTTCTCAGCCCTCTTGAGCGTAAGATGTGCACCCCTCCCAGCATTGTAGCGATTGTCATCCTAAACATTCCATGTAACGAGCATCATTATGCAAAAAGAAATATGCGAAGGGAAATTGTATATAAAATTGACCAGCATTTATACTTTGTTGTAATCTTCAAGCCAGGCTTCCTCTTCACATGCATTCAAGAACCTTTCAACTTTTTCAAGAATGTCCTTTCGACTGAATGCTTCATCTTTCACTGTTGCAATGTGAGCCTCAATCTGTTCCAGCACCAATGCAGGATCAATAGCGCCTGTAGAGGAAAAGGCAAAAAAGGATGAGCTAGTTTGACAGACGATTTGCAGGCCTGGAGCACATCCTACTAAACACAAAATGTCAAGAATGTGGGAGGTGATATTACCAGACTCAATAGCATCGATGTTAAATTCATCTGAATATCCTTCCTCGCCAGCTAGATGCGCACGTCTCCGGTGCTCTTCCAGTTCTGCTTTCTTTTTCAAAACAAGGTCCTTCATTTTGCTTCCTTTCAGTTGCTCAAGCCTTAGAACCTCAGCTTCCACCTGCATTTATGAGCATAATTATTAATATCCTGGCCAGAAAATGATAACAATAATAACTGTAACATGAGAGCAATCTCTGCAGCAGTAGAGTGACTCACGTAGCTGAGGAAGTCAATCGACAGGGTGTTGGGTTCTGTTATTTCATGCTCCGAAGCAGCAATATTGCACGTTACATTCTGGAACACCTGCTGTTCTTCAATTGGTGTATCCATAAGGTTCCATAGTTCTAGCATTGTCGACGCAAAATCTTGAAGCTGCAAGGTTAATGTTACCAGAATTATGGATTAAATTAAGGGATGCAACACATATTTCAAATATCTACAGTGATGTAGAAAATCACCTTTTGCATCCTCTGAATCTTCATTTCACGCAGTCTATTTACAGCCGATGCTAGTCTGTCGATTGTATTGTTGCTCAGGTTCTTCGATCCTTCAGCATCGTCAAGGCTAGGGTGCACCTCATGTACTGTTTGATTGAAGTCTATGCCAAGCACCTCACATAAGGAATGCAATGTACTCAAATGTTCCATTACTTGCTTAACCCTATCAGCCTGTCAGGTACACAAAGACAAAAGACATAATGAGATTTATTGAACAAAAAGGGTACTGCTATAGATGGTGAGATTATGACTGGTGAAACAGTTAGATATGCAGGAGTGATGATCACCTTCTCTTTCTGAAGGGATTCTAGCTCCTTTGTTAACTCCTCAAGCTTTCTTAACGACAGATCAGACTGATCCACAGGAGTTTTAAATGGCACAAAGTCCGAAGGCTTGATTTCAGATGAAATCTTCTTGATCTCCTCTAGGACACGAACGAACTGGTTCCATCTTTCAACCTTTTTAGCCCGCATCTCCTCTAAGTACGGGATAATTGCATTCAGCTCCTCTCTTAAACCATGCAACTTCTGGTTTGACTGCGAAATTAACATAATGAAAAGCAACAGTTACAGCCAGAACAGCAACAGAAAGTTGGAAGTTCCTTAAACAGAAGATTCAAGTGTGTTGCGTGCAACTTCTGGTTTGACTGCGAAATTAACATAATGAAAAGCAACAGTTACAGCCAGAACAGCAACAGAAAGTTGGAAGTTCCCTATACAGAAGATTCAAGTGTGTTGCGTGCAACTTCTGGTTTGACTGTGCAATTAACATAATGAAAAGCAACAGTTACAGCCAGAACAGCAACAGAAAGTTGGAAGTTCCCTATACATAAGATTCAAGTGTGTTGCGTGTACAACGAATCAAACAGTTATCACATATTTTCATCTAGTATTTCACCAAGCCTTCAGTACAAAAGATCCTTGCATATACCGTAAATTCAACAGTGATCACATTACACAAGCAGTATTAGCGTAGTTACGCTGGCTGTAAAATAGGAGTACAATTGTATGGTAGTTGGCAGTAACCCAAAATGAAGGAAAGAATGAAGTTGCATTTGCATTACTTAAACATTAGTAAAAGAATAGTGGAGAGATCAGTTGGTGATGCTTTGTTACAGTCAGACTTGTTTCCACTAGAATCAAATATGAGTAATGGACAACGTCACAGTAGTCCTTTTATATTTGTTTCATCTTAGCTATCAGGAGACGAGACAATGTGTAGTTTCTAGCTTGTTACTGCATTTTCTGCCCCCATCAAAACTAGCACCATTTCTCCTTGTTTTTTCTTATCTACTGTGAGGAATAGTTAGCAGTATTCGAGATGGCACACTAGGAGTATATACTATACTTGTGGAGTGAGGAACGAACCTGCCTGACATGAACTGGTGGCTCGCCTATGGCGGAACAGATGCCGGCGAGCTCAGCCTCGGCCTCGGCGATGGACTGGCGCAGCTGGGCCCTGCACCGGTTGGCCTGGTCGACCTTTCTCCTGTATACATCCAGGCATTCCTGCTCAAGCTCCAGCAGCGTCTTGTCCCGCACCGTGTCGGGCTCACCGACCTCATCCCAAATCACCTGAAACCGGAAACACCTCTCAGTCCCTGGAGGCATATGCAGCCGCGCGGGGAAGGACCACAAAGAGCGCAAAATCGGGGGATCAGGGAGCCGCGCTACGTACGTTGAGCTCGAGGAGAAGCGAATCGCAGGGGTGGAGCTGCTGGTCTTTCGCCACGCTACCCATCGCGAGGAGCGGCAATCTGCAAAGGGGAGTGGCGGCTCGGAGATCAAAATCCAGCGCCGAAGCAGGGAACCGGCCGCGCGGCGGAACTGGGGGGGACGAAATCGCCGGTAAGCCTAGGGTTCTCGCCTCACGGGGAGCGCGGGCAGCCAGATCCAGTCTGACGAAAACCGCGCGCGGGTGAGACTCTAACGGTCCGGGGAGATTCGGGGTTACCTCTTCGCCGCTCGGCGCGGTGTCGGCGAGCCCGCGAGACGTCGCGCCTGGTGGTGGCCGCCGGTAGGGCCGCGGCCGTGGGGGTGCAAGCGAGAGGAGGGAGGGGGAGGAGAGTGTAGGAGGGAGAGTGATTCGAAATGTTTTGAAATAGGGGAGGGGGCGAGAGGAGTGGAGTCGGGTGCGGGGGATTGGAAAAATGGGAATGAATCAAAGGAAGGGGACAGCCGCAGAGAGAGACGTTAGCGGTACTAATCTTTAATGCGCAGGCTCCGCTTCCGCCGGGCCTCCGTTTTGAAATCGACGATCTGGATGGGGAGTTCATCCTGCCGTTGGGGGCACGAGTAGGCGTGCCAGGTCGGATGACTGATTGAGCCCACGCTTCGGTAGCCACGTGTGGACTGAAGGGCAACAGGAGTTTGAGCTCGTGTCAGGAGTTCGGGAAGAGTTCACGATTAATGCTTTCTTCGTACCAAACCATCAGCAGACTCGTTCGATTTGCTGCCAAAATTGACGAGACAGAATTTGGTAACGCACAGAAGCGGAAAACTACCAATACTCGGAGGGAAATGAACCGGATTTAGAAATGGCCTACCGCAAATTAAAGATTACCTAAAATACCATTAGCGCAAATTTACCGACATGATGAATTTTAGTGGCAGAACGGGACAAAACATGTAATCGCTCAGTTTTAAAATATATGTTAAAAATTTATTTAAAATTTGAATGCATCTATACACTTTTAGTATATAGATATACCAAATTTACATAACTTTTCAACATCTATTTCAAGACGGAGGGAGTACAAACTTCGCCTTCCATTTCACGAGATTTTGAGTTAGTGGTGTTGTTCAAGATTCAGTAAACTGAATTTTGGTGTGCACCTCTGCCAGTCATAAGAAATATATGTGTGTCTGCAGTTGTTATTTGAATTCAAAGTTTTTGTATCGCATTTGTTATTTGAATTCAAAGATTTAGTTTGAATTTGAAGGCAAATTAATGTCTTAGTAAACCTTTGGTTCAGTAGTTGGCATGTGGATTGAGGGATGATATTGCAAAGCTTTATGCAGGTAATTTGGTGAACTTGTTGTTGTGGGGCTGTGATAGCTGTCTTGGTTTATTGAAATATGTTCAGTGATAATGGTTGAACTTATATTTCTAAAATGGTATTAGATTCCTCTTGGATATGTTTTGTCCACTATGACAGATAACAAAAGATATGCAAGAATGATTCCTAGGAAATAAATTGATCTAGAAAAATGATTTGGAATTTACACTTGTTTGTAATTGATACAAGCTACAATGTAAATAGTGGCTTCTGCTATTTTTAGAATTACCACTGTGGTGCTTCTCTAAAGTGTGCACGGTGTGTAACTAGAATATCCTGATTTGTTGTTGTTGTGGATAAGACTATGAAAATAATTCACTAGAGCATTAAGTGTTTCAGTTAAACAAGTTTGTTACTTAATGCCCATGATACAAAGGCTGAGGCTCAAATTCTAATAAGAACAGATACTATATATTGTCCATGCAGTCTCTGTGATGATTTGCATAGCACCTATACAATCTGAGAGCTAAATAATAATAATACCACACTATGCCATGCCTAGAATATCTAGGAAATCATTTATTTGGATAACCAACATGTGGTTGCCCTCTTAATATGCTTGGTAATGTGGTGGAGTGATTTATTGCAGGGGTGGACACACTTGTATTCATGGATATGCAGCTGAATACCCATAATTTTGAGAAACTTTGTAGATCATGTGATATTAAACTCACTCAATTGTTGACGCAAGCACATTGTGGCTTAGATAGCTATGGCAACGTAACAGTCATCAACTAATCGTGGAATCAAATACCTATCACTATTGTTGCAACTTTTTTGGTATTTTTTTATTTTGAATACCCATTGGCAAAAATCTGGGCCCGCCACTGATTTGTTGCCCTTGAGTTCGTGTTGATCTCCTCCTCCTCTCAGTATTGGATTAGCTTCATCTACTCCATCATGTGCTCTTGTTACTTGTCTTATTCTACTCTTCTCTCCAAGCTCCTGCCTGATCTTGATGATCTGGGCCTTCTTTGTTTGGTCAGTTATTTTTATTGGATCAGACTAGCAATAGAGCAGCAGTAGACAGTCATCACTACTAGCCATAGAATAAATTACCATATAAGTAAAGTAGCATGAGCATCATCTAGGAACAGTATGAATCTTAAGAGAACGCAGAAATGAGCATGATTGTGAGCAAATGGTGCTCAACATGTTGGCCAGAAAAATTGACTATGAGCCAGGGAGAAAAAATAAAGAGGGAGAGGAAGAAGAAGAAGAGTGAGCAAGGCACGTACCCGTGGTCCTTGCTCAACATAGAAGAGGAAGCAGACCAATATCGTCGCTGGGGCGGGATGGCCCTGAAATAGAGGCGATGGTGGCCACGGCACATCGACACAGTTGTATGGGTAAGAAGAAGAAGATGGAGAGTGGAGTCTCCAAGAAATCCACCGCCTCCCTAGAGGCGGAGAAAATAAAAGCTACCAACATCCCCTTAACCAAGGAACCTGCCATTGTGTAAGCGTCCTTTTCTCCTACTTTGCCCTTTTTACTTCCTTCTGTACTTATACTTGTCTTTGTACGTTTCATAAAGATAACTAATTTAAGTCTGAAGTAGACCTCCAAAGTTTCTGGAGGTTCGAATAATATCCATGAAATGCTGACCCAGTCCTCCCCCGCCATCGCTCCCCCTACCCATGTCATTAAGCCCTCTACAGGCTCTACCGGAACGCCATCCACCGCTACGCCCAAGGCCTCCGTCATGGAGCTAGAGAACAATCCTTCTCAGGATATCTCGGGCGCTGTCGGCATGGATGTCATTCCCGGTGGCCAGGTGACGCAAGAGAGCACATCTTATCAAGTGGTTGAAGCTCTGGCTAAGGACTCCATCGAGAAAGGAAAATAGATGATGGTGGTAGGTGCAACAACAGTGACCACGAGCCCGGCGGAAGCCTCTAAGCCAATGGATGCAATAACCATCTCAAGACAGGATAGAGCCACTTCCGCACCTTCTAGTGGTGCTCCTGGCGTATCCCTAACTCCTCTGACATTGGGTCTTGAGGAATTTCTCAAGCAGGCAGACATCATCCGACATAAAACAACAATTTTCAACAACTTGTTTTCGGAAGATGCCAACATACTCAAGATCATTGCTTTTGTAAGTCTTCAATATTTCGCACTATAGCCCCCGAGTACTTAGACGGAAAGCCATAGGTCTTTGGATCTAAGTGTTCTAAGAGTGACCAAGTGAAGAAACTTGATAGTGTATCCCTCGAGTATCTAGTTTGAATGAATTATTCCGACTAGATACTTTCAGAGTAGCATGCGTAGTTGTAGCACCACGGGATTCCTCCAATGAGAATTTGCTTGTTCTTTTACTTTCTTGCATCATCATGCCACATTTCATGGAATATATCATTAAATTGTTGCATTTAAATTATGGCACTTGTGTTTGGATCTTGGTATTGTATTTGATCTTTCTATTTTGTCTCTCTCTATTTTGTCCTCCTTCTATTCGGTTTCTAGTTGGTGCCATTTGATATGGAACCACAATGTCTAAGTTATATTATTTAGAGCCTTTATTTTTATATTGTCAACATGGCCAAATTGAGTTGGGGGCATCATATCTTCAATTCTTTCTATCACTAACTTGCCAACCGTGTGATTTTCCACAGCAGGACTTCCTCGTTTGGTCTCGAGAGGGAAATACTAGGATGGTTATGTCTGGTGGTAGTATCAGGTTAGCTCCGTATAGGTCTTTCTTACCTCTCTCTGATAGCCAACAGTTGTATCGAGTCTTTATAGGTTGTTTAGTGCATGTTGTGCTGCCGCTTTAGTCCACCATAACTATGTAGGCGAGAGTCGTCAAATTCTAAGTCTCGCCGTATACTGGTCTCAGTACTGACCACTCTCTTTTTTCCTTTGCCCTTTGTCGGCAACCATTTTTGATTAGTAGGTTTGAGATCGTCGTTGTTAGCAGGATTACCCTTTCGGCTTGGCCTAGTCAAGGTTATGGATGTCATTGGTTATTCTTCAGGGCTCTTAGCCCCATTTGCATCTTATCCGTACTCGGATGTTGTATCGTTTTCAAGGTGATTTGGATCTTTGTACTATATATCTGTATTCTTGACTCTTTGAGTTGTTGTTGTATATGTTTTGTGGGTTCCATCATGGACTATTGTGTAATGATATTACCTGGTTTTCCACCCGCATGCAAGTGCTTGGTGGGCATCTTTGAATCGTTTTTATGCGGGTTTGGAAGAAATCGCTGAAATTGGCATAGGACCGACTCGAGGGTGTTACAGTAGTGTTGTAAATTTTGATATTGTAGCCCCCGAGCCTCTAGGTGAAGCTGTACAAGTTCTGGCTAGATGCTCAAAATATACTAATCATGCCTTAGACTAAAAACTCATATTGTAGCCCCCGAGCCCCTAGGTGAAACTAAATAGTTCTGGCTAGATACTTCAAGGAAACTAAGCATTTTATTTGTGCAGAACGAGAACTCTCGAAAGATTGCCGCCAATGAGAAATTCGCCAAGATCCGCAAGGAGTTAGAGTCTGAAAAGGGTAAAACTGCCTTTCTGAAGAAACACATAACCAACAACAACAGTCTGTTTTGTTTTAAGTTCCTTACTGATCCATATTTTGAGCTATTTCTTCCGAGTACTCATAGCACTATTATTTCTCTGACTTGCAGTAGTTGTTGCCAAAGCCAAGAGCATTGTCGAGCAATCCAAGCACACCTAGGAGTTGGATAATGAAAATAAGATTCTGAAGAAGGACCTGGCTGATGCGGTGAAAATGCATGATGAGGTAATGAAGTCTCTGCAAGAATCTGCAAACACCGAGATGGAGCGCCTGAAAAAGGATATTTAATTCCTCAAGGAAAAGAACAAAGCTATCGTGGAGCAAAACTCGTGAAGCCTTGAGGCCTACAAAAAACTTCAGAAGGAACATGAAATCTTGGCGGAAACATGCTAGCAAGCTGAAACCAGCATCTCCGGTAAGCTTCTTCGGTCTATTCTTATTTTTTCTGTAAGTCGGATACTTAGTATTGTTGTTGATCTCCACACCTAAAGTTACATCCGTTAGGCGCTACAACGAGTGAAGGTGCTTTTACTAAATGTTAAGGCATGTCCTAGAAAAACTGAAAACATATACTCCCTCCGTTCAAGAATAGATGTTCCCTCCGTTCAAGAATAGATGTCTTAGGTTTTTAAAATTTTGAATGAATCTATATACTTAATAGTGTCTAGATTCATTCAAATTTTGATAAATTTAAAACATCTATTTTAGAACGGAGGGAGCAGAATTTGGCGATGCCTTCCAAGCTAGGCACCAAGTATTGCTGTTCTTGAGATAAAAAAAATATTACCCTTTTCTATGTTGTATGCAAAGTAAATCATAGAAAAAAATTGCGGTCTGCAAAATCCTACAATTGTTCAGTACAAACATGGTACCTGCACTTTTACCAGTGTAAATAAGCTCGGAACGGAAGTGAATAACATGACTAGATAGGGTGTTTGTGATACGGAGTAGGGTCCCTCCAAACATATACAGGCAATAGAAAAGAGCTCGAGTATGAGACAAACATTTCAGTTTTTTCACTAAATAAAGTGATGGCCTGGCCACTCATTGGTCACGCAAAAAAAGAACTCAATTCTTCCTTGAAGGGCAGTGAGCCAAACAAATAGGTCACTACAAATCCTTATTCGGGAAAAAGTGGAGGGGAAAAACATCCATCAGCAGGGCCGGGCCTCCTGCCTGTAAGTACATATCCGGGCTAACGGACAATTAAAGGCACAACAGCTTGACCACAAAAAGTTAAATTGTAGGTTGCTTGTAAAGAGAAAGATTCTTATCAAGCCGCGTTCTCCTTGGCAATCTTCTCTGCCTTGGCAATGACCTCGTCTATTCCTCCAACCATATAGAATGCCTGCTCTGAAAGGTCGTCGTACTTCCCATCCAGTACACCCTGTGATAGGTTGAGAAGAGTTATATGACGTACTGTAGGGTCAACAAAAGTAGTAGGAATACATTGACATAATTGCAAGATGCAGACTCAAAAAATCACTGCACCATAAGAGCAAACAGAGCAAAGCATATACTGTTCCAAACCGATGTATTGGATAATGCTGAACATCCACCAGTGCGATAGTAGTAGGTGCATAGCCAATTGACAAAAATATGTTTGGAAAAAAAAAGAAGGTGGTCCAAACAGGGATACAGATTTGCCTTTATTAACATAGCATGCCTGAAGTTTAAGAGAAACACATACACATGGCTACTTCTGATGGCTATCTTAAACTAGACCCAGTAAATGTACCAGCTAGAAAACCTTACAACTACATATGTGCGTTCACAACAAAAATCCTACAAACCCAACTCTCTCCAGGAAACAACATTTCTTTGCTTCAAATTGCATTGTGTTTTGGGGTAAAAAAAATTCAAGCACAGAGACGATACCAGCACACGGAGTTGTGTGTGCTTGTTTTGTCACAATCGAACAACCATTGCAACAAACACAATAATATAATCAAATATCTAGAGGAACTAGAATATCTTGAGAATTACATATCATTCCTAACTAAGCCCAAGTCCACCACCATAGAAAAACTAGTTAAATTGACGTGGAACTTCACATTATACAAGTAACCAAAGCAACCAACAATAATTTTGGAACAACACAAAAATGCAGTAAATCGATTTGGAAAGGAGAGGGTAATAGTCGAATTAGTTACCTGGAAACTTTGAACACCCTCCTTAAGGTCAACATACTTTCCAGGTGCACCTGTGAAAACTTCAGCGACATGGAAAGGCTGGCTAAGGAACCGCTGAATTTTCCTAGCGCGAGCGACTGTTAACTTGTCATCCTCACTGAGCTCATCCATTCCCAAAATGGCAATAATATCTTGAAGATTCTTGTAATTCTGAAGGACCTTCTGAACACCACGGGCAGTGTTGTAGTGCTCCATACCTAGAACATGGGGAGACAACATTCTGGATGTGGAGTCCAAAGGATCGACAGCAGGATAAATACCGAGCTCAGATATCTGCCCACGCAGCACAAAACAAGTCAAATCCATAACTAAACATCATTCAACTGTAATAGCTAGATACTAGGAAGGCATACCTGTCGTGAGAGCACGGTAGTAGCATCAAGATGGGCAAAAGTAGTAGCAGGGGCAGGATCTGTCAAGTCGTCAGCAGGCACATAAATGGCTTGCACGGATGTAATAGAACCCTTCTTTGTGGTGGTAATCCGCTCCTGTAGTCCTCCCAGATCAGTAGCAAGGGTTGGTTGGTATCCCACGGCAGATGGAATACGTCCAAGCAGGGCAGACACCTCAGAGTTTGCCTGAAATAGAAGAACCAGACGTACAGTTTTTTAAGGACAAGATTTTCTGCTGATTAGAATACAATTAAGGAAGGTGGGAAAGTTTTGGCCAGTGTCAATTGTGCAACAACTACCAAAGCTATCATTGCTGATAATTGCCAGACATGACATGGCATAAAGGTCTTGACTTTTGAGAGCTTGCCTGAGTGAAACGGAAAATGTTATCAATGAAGAGAAGCACATCCTGTCCTTCGGCGTCCCGGAAATGCTCAGCAACTGTCAAACCAGTCAGTCCAACACGAGCACGGGCACCAGGGGGCTCATTCATTTGCCCGTAGACAAGAGCACACTTGCTCTCACTCTGCAGCAAAAACTGCCATGTAAGGAAAACTCCCCCAATACATAAGATTTGCAATAAAATAATAAAAATATGTGTATAATTTACCTGCTTGTCATCAAGCTTAATGACACCACTCTCGATCATTTCCCTGTACAAGTCATTACCCTCACGGGTACGTTCTCCGACACCAGCAAAGACGGAGAAACCACCTAGAATAAACAATAGAAACAAATAAGCCAAATAAAGCAGAACAGACAGTTTTGCATGACCATCAAGCTATGTAACGATACTAACCATGAGCCTTAGCAACATTGTTGATCAACTCCATAATAAGGACAGTTTTGCCCACGCCTGCACCACCGAAGAGACCAATTTTACCACCTCTTTGATAGGGTGCAAGTAGATCGACAACCTAGTGAGAGTAAACAATTGCATCATTAGAATAAATATTTGCAAATATAGTAAGGACCTAACCAAATTTAAAGAATCATAACTAAGTCCTGAGTGTTAAGAAAAAACACTTTAGAGGGGCACCTTAATTCCAGTAACAAGGATTTGTTGCTCAGTAGCTTGCTCAACAAAAGCAGGGGCTTCACGATGGATAGGCAGGTAATGGTTTGTCTCTGCAGCAGAGAGGAGTAATGAGTAAGTTAAATTCATAAACGAGTATTGAACCAAGTTTCTAGCAAGGCAGGCGAGTATTCTAAAATGCATCAATGCATGTTAAACAGACTTACTTATATCTCCCTTATGATCGATCGGCTCACCAATAACATTGATAATACGACCAAGAGTCGCCCTACCGACAGGGACCTACAAAAGTGCAGATGAAAATGCCTCAGTAAAAGCAATAAAAAAATATGCTCGCCGATAGTGATATACTCCCTCCAATTTACAACATCAAGTAGTTTAGGAGATTGACATTGTCCTTAATGTAACACTTTGAACACAGTTTTTCAGCAAAATGACACTTGTAACAAAAAAAAGTATTATGAAAATACATTTCCATGTTTTATTGATGTCATTTCATAAGGTCACTCTGCAGCACAATATTTTAATTTCAGAAAATGTATGGTTTTCTCGACTTAACAATTCGTATGATTACTTTGTGAATTGTGAGAACCTCCAAAGCGCACAGGCACACTCACCTTTTTCACTATAGGACAAAGAAACAAGATAACTCTATGCTTTTAGCGATTCTCAGACCATAGAGATGTATAAGCCAGAACAATTGTCTCAAGGCATGCATCATCCAGTAACTTAGTAAATATGTTCATCCTCAGGTGATAAAAATACACTAAAATATGAGTTTATGAAAACAGTGTCAAAGATGGCAATATCATGACAGGCAGGACGTGCAGAGTCAGCATTTAGCATTTGTCTCCTTAGCAATGATCAGCGCTGAATCAGTGATGTGGCCATTCATAAACTACGCCATGGATTTACTCTGCAGTCCCCTTACCAATGATCGGCACTAAATCGGTAGGGTACCAATCCAATTCACAGGCTACAGTAATGGATTTTCTAGGTAAAGATTCACCGGTCAATACACAGATTCCAACATACAACCCAAAGCCAACACCCACGGACTCGTCATATCATCAGATTAGAATTAGATCCAAATGAAACATCTAAAAAATGATCGAGGTTGAGGAACAGGAGTGGGCGGCCTTACAGTGATGGGAGAGCCGGTGTTGAGCACGCGCTGGCCGCGGACGAGCCCTTCGGTCCCGTCCATAGCGATGGTGCGAACCACGTTCTCCCCGAGATGCTGCGCCACCTCGAGCACGAGGCGGATACTGTTGTCGAGGACCTCCAGCGCCGTCAGGATCGGGGGGAGCCCCTCGTCGAACCGCACGTCCACCACGGCACCAATCACCTGGCACACCTGACCCACCGCGCCGGCGCCGGTGAACTCATCTGTTATCTTAGTGCCAGTGTGCTTATCGGAGGTGGGGGGCGGCGTGACGGGAGCAGCTTGCGCCGCGGCGGAGGACGCGTAGGCGGCCGCACGGTTGAGCAGGAAGCCGGCGGGGGATGGGCGATGGAGCGGCGCGCGGGGGCACGGAGACGGGGAGGCGGCGCGGATGCGGGAGGCGGTGCGGATGACTGATGAGATGGCCCTGCGAGTGGCCATGGCCGGTGGCGAGGATTTGGATCTAGGTTTTGCGAAATGGACCGCGGGGTGAGGAGTGGCGGCTCCGCACTACGGGAAAGGGTGGTAGGGGTTTGGGGATCGGGGTCGGGGTGTGGAATAAGGAGAGGCGAGGAGGGTGGAGGAGCAGGAGGGATTCGCGGGTGGACCCGGTCCTGTGTAGACCGAGATTAGTGGGGCGTGCTTGCTGACGTGCTTTTTTTTTCTTCTTTTACAACCGTTTACTGATGTGTCATCAGTTCATCCAAGTGGTTGTCCAACAAACGTTCATCTCACAGTGCAGCCACAGTGTTTTCCTTGCCAAACATTAGGTCTTTCACAATGAACAACATTTGCATATTATCATAGAAAAAAAATTGGCTAGTCCAATTACACGCATAGATAAGACTAAAATCATTAAATACAACTCTCATAAAAAACCGCATCTAAGATAAATTTTATTGTGATGGTTGTTTTTTAAATTTTAACAACTCGTATGATAATATGCTAAGAGACCCTCCATCGTGAAAGGACCTTCGAGTAAGTCCAGCAGTTCCTTTATCATCTCCCTCGTAGCTTTTTAGGAAAAAAACACAAAAAAGACCCTCGAGCATTTCTTGACCGATTACCCTATTCTTCAGACTCCCCTATTCCTCTCCCCAACTCCCTCATATATAGGGGAACAGGAGAGCTCCCCGATCCATTTGGAAAGGTCCGTCCTGAGCGTGGTAGCCTTTCTTTTCAAATGGTAGTTATAAAAAAAATAGAATAATGGTGATATTTTAGAGGAACCGATGAAGTCGGACAATTTTTAGGAGAGAATATTTTTAGAGAAGTCCAAGATTTTAATATATAGAAGAGAAATTTTAAAAGAAATACTTGACTTGCTCTTAGGCACTAGCATGGAGGAAGGTGTCAAGTGGGATCCTTATCTCTATTGCGGAGCATGTGTTCTTTTTGCATGAAATAGTACTGCTAGTATTATGCATGTTAAAATTCACTATTGTCAATCCATGTTAAAAGCCCAATGGACGGCCGATCACACATGTACTGGATCTAGCAAATTTTGTTGTCATTCGTATTAGAGTTTAGCATTTCTCAACACTTAAAAGATATCAATCCCACATCTCACACCAGATTAATTCATTGGGCCGAGAAAACCATAATATATAGAAGAGTAGTGTACTATAACACTAGTTGCTACCTTCGTCGGTATTGACAGTACAGATACTGTAGTTGAGGAAGTGAACGCACACATATCTAAAATACTGAATTTCTTGACATACCGAATTGAACCGGTACCTAAAAAAAATCGAGAAGGGCGATCTTTTTTCTTTTTTTGAGATCGAAAAAGCGATCTTGAGGTGACCACCAAAACTCATAGGGTTTCGTCCCTGCGGTGACCCAGCATACCACTGCATCTCTAGTATACTATAGTCGTTGACATGATGTTTACAGAGCATCGTTCCGCAAATATCATATCCCTCAAAGTGGTATAACAGAAATAATGCGGGTCCAAATTACAAACATACACGTATTATTATTATAATACCAAAAGATCGGTACTTTAATTTATTCAAACTTACAAACCATACTTAGAAATTTCAGCGAAAGAACAAAGTTTTAAACTCATATTCTCACTTGAGCTTAACAGCTTATTATATAGAATTTATAATGCTTGACTCATCTGAACTACTATATAATTATAGGCAACTACTCAGACTCGTTGCCTTCCACTCCATAGCGTATCTCGTAGTCCACCCCTTTCACTCCTCCAAACATGTCTGAAATAGATCGTATGGGCACCTAGAGAGGGGTAAATAGGTGCTACTCAATTTTTAGTTCTTTTATAATTTTATTAGGCTTGACACAAAGTAAATTCTCTAGATATGCAAATACGAGAATTTCCCTATATGCAAACCTATCTACTAAACACGTAAAGAGAGGAGCGAGGAAATCATAGTGGAGTATGTGGAGACACAGGGATTTGTTTTACCGTAGTTCCTTCCTTGTTAAGGGATGTGTTGGAGGGGTAGACGGTTCTAAAACCACCATGCCACAATAGGCCTCACCCTATTCTCCGGTGGATCTCACCACAAAAAGGCCTAATCCACCTCTCCACTATTTGTACCCTTCGAGGCAAGAACCGGTGCCTTTACAACTCTAGCAGGGCACACATCCACAACCAAATTGGAGGATCCCGTAATGACAACAAGTTGCCTCAAGAATAAGGATTCTCAAATAACCAAAATAAGGATCTAGATATTCGCAAGAAATACTAGATCGACGATCCTCCAAATGAATGGAGGGGAAGTGAAACGCTTGATTGCTGATGATGAAGATCGAGCCCTCCTCCTTCGATTCCCCAAAGAACGAGACCTGTGGGTGTATGAAGGTGGAGATCTCTTGGATGGATCTGGAGGAACAGATCTTGTCTTTTTCGAATGAACCAAGAGTTCTGGCAGGAGGAGAGAGATGGGTTTAAATACCCTCTGCCAAGAACTGGCCATCGGAGCATTTTAGGGGCGGATTACCCACCCCCACTAGGGGCGGACTATCCGCCCTGTGGGAAAAATTAGCCCCAGAGCCAAAAAAAGTCCGGGGGAAATTCGATCCCCTCATAGAGAGTCGTGCCGAGCTTGTCTTGAAGAAAATCCTCGAGGGGCAGTGTTGGGGATATGCTATATGGGTATCCTTATAGCATGTCCTCTATCCGGATAACCCGGGTGGCCCACAGTTGGTAGCATGGCCCTTGGCCTGTTGGGCGGCCCAGTTAGATGGATCCAGAAGGGAGACCCATGCCGGATAAAGGAAGGCTACGGAGGAGTCACTTACGTACCCGGAGCCTTGGAGTGCAAGACACGCTAGACTAGTTATAGACAGTGTAGGACTCCGTAACCTGTCCGGCTAGGACTTTTCCCTATAACTCTGAGGCATGGCGACTATATAAGTCGTGAAGGGAATATGCCCTGAGAGGCAATAATAGAGTGTTTATTATGTGTATTCCAATTATATGATAGATGTTTATTTTGCATGCTATAATTGTATTAATACGGAAATGTTAATACATGTGTGTTTAATAAACAAACAGAAAGTTCCTAGTTATGCCTCTCTCATAAACTAGCTCGTTGATTAACAAGATGATCAGGGTTTCCTGATCATAGACATTGGATGTTGTTAATAACGGGATCACAACATTAGTGTAATGGTGTGATGAACATTCATCCGAAGTATAGCATTACGATCAAAGTCATTGAGTTTATATTGCTATAACAACTTACGAAGTGATCCTAATCCTTAGACCATGAGATCATGTCAATCACTAACACCGGAAGAGTTTCTTGATAACATCAAACGTCACACCATAACAGGGTGATTATAAAGATGGGTTCAGGACTAAGAAAGTGTTATGTTGAGGCCCATGGATCGAGAGTGGAATTTGTTCATCCTGATGACGGATAGATATACTCTAGGCCCTCTCAGTGATATCACATTGGTTAGCTTGCAAGCAAGTGATTTGATCACTAGAATGTTATATCACGGGAACGAGAAAAGAGTGCATGTCAGTAACAAGATCAAACTAGGTATGGAGATATCGATGACCGAATCTCGGACATGTAATGTATCGCGAAACAAATGGATTAAGATAATAGCGTAAAAGGTTCCGACGATCACAATAAAGTCATCGTTGAATGTGTGGGAGTCAGTATGGGTCTCCAGATGCCGCTTCTAATTATTGATCCGAGAGGGGTCTCGATCATGTCCGCATTATTCACGAGCCGTAGGGTGACACACTTAAGAGACACCGACACCCAATTGGAGCAAAAGTTTCATGCCGAAAGAATAAACAAGCGCATGAATTTATTTCACTAGATACCGAAACAGGTTTTCGGGTGAAATTGCATAAATTGGTTATGCATGTGAAATAGAATTCTAGCAAGGGGTTATATGTGAATGTTTGTCATTAAAGTAATTGACAAAGGTCTGAATAAATAAAAGGAGTTTTATTTATGAGAGTTTGCATTAAATTTGGTGGACATTTAATGGCAAGTTTGAGTGGGATTTTGAGTGGAGGGATTTGAAAGGATTTTGTGATTGGAGTGTCCACCCACATGAATGAGGGGAGGTCAAGGGGGCAGCCCCCATGAGCCGGCCACCCCTTTGGGGTTCCCCTCTCTCCTATAAAAGGCACCCCTCTCCTCACTTCTCACTCACACCTCCTCGTGAAGGATCTCTCTCCCCCTCTAGAATTTATTCCCCATGGTCTCGGACTAGCGAGATACATGTTCCCGGTGGCTATTCAGCAAGAAAGAGTTGTGATTCCGCTGCATTGCTGGAGCGAGGAGGCGGAGGTTGCTCGGTGCCTCGAACGTATGTGCAAGCACGGATGCGCTGCTGATTTGCGGTGCTAGGACTTCCTCTCGATCTTGAGATCGGCAAGAGATCGTCTACATCAACCACGAGTCGAACTCGTTAAGCTTTGTCGGTCTTCAAGGGTATGTTCTCTACGGATATACATCCGCCCGTTGTTTGTATCTAGTAGATAGATCTTGGTACATAGTTCTCATCGTAGGATTTTTTTTTGTTTTCTATGCTGCGATCCCTACAAGTAGGGCCTATGGGAGCCTTTAGGACACAACTTCACATAACCTCGCACAGCGAATCGATCCCTGTAACTCGGCATATTGCCATTATAGTGATTTATAGCAGGAGTACGATTCCGCCACCGTCGTGAGATCTGAACCTGGGTAAGCTGTGTTACCTCGTACTCGTCAACCGTCCGCCTTCCCCCACGTCTCTAAACACGCATTGTGAGGACCCCTCCATGGCGTACTCATCGGAAATACCACGATAGTTGGCGCCCACCGTGGGGCAAGAGGCGCTTTAGGCTCTTCAGCGGGCGAGGACCAAGATCTTCGCGGGAATCGGTGATACCGTAGCCATCGGTTGTGTTCTCTTCTCCGACAACGTTCCGATCATCCCTCCGGACGAGTTCTGGATCCCGGTGAAGACGAACCCTACGTGATGCTTGATCGTCCCCATCGGAAACATCCACCTCTTCATCGGCGAAACCGACTCGGGCACTAGTTCCCTTGGAGTCGGAGGAGCATCAAGACCCGCACGGACCGCCTACGGGCAGGATACGTTCGCGGAAGGATCGATGTCGGATCTCTCCTTGGAGTTTGCCGGCAAAGATCGAAAGAATTCAAGGCCTACCCAAACCGCCCATGTGCAGGATATAATGGTGGAAGATCACTGCAAGTCCGCCGACTTTGTCCGCGCGTCTAGACATCAGAGATCCAAGTTCGTCGGCATGGTAACCATCTTTGATCTGGCGTGTTGCATTCAAAGAGAGGGCAAAAACCCCGCGATTACCTTGCCAGGTGGCTCCGTATACGGGATGATCTGGCACACTATCCCAATGATGATGATATGTATCACTTTGTGGAAGGACTGGACCAGGGAACGCTTCTCCGGCATTCTCTAAGGCGACAGCAGGCTTCAGGACGTCTCACCTTCGAAAGCACGGTGAACACCGTCAACAACTACACGGAGGCTGAAGAGGCAGCTCAGGTAGCTCCTGCGCTCATTGACGGAGCGCCACCGATTCAGCCACCACCACCTCTGACCACCACCGTCGTAGCTGCGCCACCACCGCAGTTGCGCCACCACCTCCAGTCATTGTCGCGCCCGTTGAACCTCCACCCCCCGTCATCAAGGAAGCCCCGGCACCCTCCGACTTTGTGATTGACGTGCTTTACGCCGACTTCAGTGCAGATTCAGAGGAGATAGATTTCAGTCCGGAGGAGCTAGACCCTGCCATGCAGGAAATGGAGGAGGATTACCAGTGCGACAAGCAGGCCAACAACTTTGTCGCGTCTCGAGAGGTGTTCGTCACCATTGGGACGGCGATGGATGAAGATCAACCCGGAAGAGCTCCGCCTACAGCGTTGGACAAGGAGAAGGGACCACTTCTTGCTACCGACAATGATCGCGCAAGGGACATGCCCCCTCCGCCTAACCCAGTGCAACAGCAGCAGGAACTCGGCACCGGTCCAAGCAACAACAACACCACAAACTTGCCGCTTCCGGCATCTACGTCTGCTGCTGCCCAAGTTACTCCAGTTGATAGAGTTGAAAGGACTATATCTTCCCATGATGTTTTTGGTGTTAATGACAATCCCATTTGTGTTTTAATTGTGCGCTTGAGTTTCAGGGTAAACGTTGTTGATGTCTCCTTCAATCTGTGTGGATGCTCTCTTGGGATCTCATGAAGACAGTGGCCTTTAGTTTTCTCCTAGTTTCTCTCCAGTTATTGTTTTAGGTCACCGTACTATTAAGAGGTGGTCCATCTTGGAAGGTTGTGGGAAATCACTTGTTCTTGCACAAACTTATATGCACCGCCACAGCCATCCTACTATTCCATGAGAGAGTGAGTTTATGTTCTGTTTGAAGCCTTCTGTGTCTCACCGGAACTTCCGGCCTGGCGCCGGAAGATCCGCTCAGGCTTTTTCTGCGGGCTGATCTGAGAATTGTTCCGATCCTAGTTCCTCCCCAAGTTCCGATGGTGGATCAGTAACCTTCTGTGTGAAGGGTTCTATTTTCTAGAACTTGGGCCGGTACTTGCGTCGAAACTTGTCCTGCCAGAAAGTCCTGAGCGGAACTTCCGCCTAGCCGCCGGAACTTCCGGTAGATTCGGCTCGGGACCCAGAAATTCCGCCCCTAGTTCCACTCCAAGTTCCGCTGAAGGATCAGCAACCTTTTGTTTGAAGTGTTCTATTTGCCGGAACTTGGGTCGGAACTTGCGTCGGAAGTTCACTAGAACTTCCGGTTGAGATTTTGGAGCGGGCGTCAACGGTCTGATGACCATTGGAGCCTGGCTGGGCGGAACTTCCGGCCTCTCACCGGAATGTCACAGGGGCTGAAACGGTTCAGTGCGGGGGGGCCTATTTAAGGCACCCCTCTTCTTCCTCCCACTTACTTCAAAATTTTCTCTCTCCTCCATTAATGCTTGAGCTTCACCTCACTAGATCTCTCTCTCTCTAGCCACTCAAATGACTTGATCTTTTGAGAGGTGACCTAGATCTACACTTCCACCAAAGAAGATTTGATTTCCCCCACCCATCCTTTGTGGATCTTGTTGCTCTTGGGTTTCTTGAAACCCTGGACGGTGTAGGGCATCCTCGGAGCTAAGGCTTGTGTTGTGAAGCTTCGAGGTGTCGTTGAGGGCCTCCAATTGAGTTGTGGAGACTCCCCCTCAACCTTGGTGTAAAGGTTTCGGT
The DNA here is from genome assembly GCA_030063025.1 of Avena longiglumis. Taxonomy (NCBI): domain Eukaryota; kingdom Viridiplantae; phylum Streptophyta; class Magnoliopsida; order Poales; family Poaceae; genus Avena; species Avena longiglumis. The sequence continues at coordinate 170,637,233 of CP125973.1, forward strand.
TGGCGCCTTCAAGGTCACCGGTTAGTGGATTGTGAGGCCTCCTTTGTGGGGGAGCTCACCGGAGAAGAAGGTGAGGCCTTTGTGGCGCTCGGGTGACCTTGTGTGGCCCCGACACCTCTCCAACATAGACGTAGCTCCTTGGGAGTGAACTACGGGAATTATATCTCCGTGTCCCCGCTCCGGTTACTTCGTTCCCTTCCTTTACTCCTTGCTATTTACCGTTCTTGTGGTTGTTGTAAGTTATCTTGCATTTAGGTTGTTCATTTAGTTGCACATCTAGATAACTTTCTTTCTCGTTGATCCTAAAAGTGATAAACAAATTAAAATTGGGTAGACGCCTATTCACCCCCCTCTAGTCGTATCAAGTCGGTACTTTCAATTGGTATCAGTGCAAAGGCTCTTATTTCGGGCTTTACCGCCTAAGAGACTATGGCCGACGAAGGGGGTAGTGAAACCAAAAAATCCAAGAACTTGGCCACTATGGATGACCTCAAGCAACTGGAGTCATCCATGATGTCCAAGTTCGAGGAAATGATGACTATCTTGCAGTCTCTCAAGCCAAACACCATGGTTTCTCTTGACACACCCCAAACCACCGAGCTTCCTCCCATCGTTACGATGACCGCCACCGGGGTGACTCCCGCGGCCGTCACCACTCGCTTGGGACTTGGTTTTGTTGCTCAAACCTGTACCAAGGCTCCAAGTGAGAACACCGAGGAGCCTGGGAACCCAACTTCCAAAGAGGAAAATGGAGTAAAGGATTACTCGGTAGTACCCTCACTGCCTAATTACTCTCCGGATCCACCCATTCCCATGCCACACATCATTCCTCAAGGAGCACCACCCATGCTAGATACTTCTAATTTCGCCAATTGGCAATATCTAATGCGCTCACATATTTCCATCTCTTCTATTGAGTTAATGAGGATTGTGGAGGATGGATTCTCTCCATATGACCCAAAGAAGTTGACACGAGGTGAAGTGGTGGACAAGCAACTCAATGCCACAGCTTTGGGGATGATTCAAAAGGCTTTGACTCCAAAGGACTTTGCTCACATTCGCCAATTCGACATCGCCAAGGGAGCTTGGGATCAACTCACCGAGCTCTTTGTTGGAAATGCAAGCATCCAAAGCTCCAAGTTTGATGAAATCAACAACGAGTGCGATGGTTTCGCAATGCAAGATGATGAGACCCCCGAAGACATGTATAGGCGCCTCAAAGTCCTTTGTTCCACTATGAGGGACCTTGGGGCCCACTATGCTAATGAAGAGGAAGTTCATTCAAGCTCTCCTTCCGTTTGAAGAAGAAAATCTCAATTCAATCAAGGGAAGAACCAACTTTCGCCTCATGACCTCCCAAGAAGTCTTGAGCAAAGTAATTGCCATGACTATTGCCAAGAAGAATGCGGAGTCCGCTCGTGCTAGGGCCATTGGGTCAACCAAAGTGAATCTTGCTTTGAAGTCCAAGGCTATTGAAGTTGATGATGATGATACATCAAGTGAGTGGTCTCAAGAGGATCTCAAGTGTGCCTTCAACGAACATCTTGCTCTCGCTTCAAGGGCCTTTTGGAACAAGTCCGGGTTGAAGTCAAGATCAAGGGACAACTCAAGATTCAACTCACCCAACAAGTCTCCCAAGGCAAGGTCATGCTACAATTGCAACGACAAGAGTCACGTCGTGGCCAAGTGTCCCTTTGAGAACCGTGAAGACAGTGGTGGTCGTCTCATTCGCAAGATCAAGTCAAGACCTCCTCATCCCTTGAACAAGAACTACGCCGTCAAGAACGTCGCCAACAAGGAACGAGCAATAGTGGTCCATGAAGAATACCTTTTGGGCACGGATGAAGATGATGATGATGAAGTTCACGGTGGAGAGATTGTGGGAGTTGTTGCTATTGCCACTACCTCAACTCCACGTCTATCCCTCTTTGACTCACCGAATGAAAATGTCATCTCCTCCAACCAAAAGTGCTTCATGGCCAAGGCCACCGAGGTAACACCAAAACCCACTACTCAACCTATCTCTAGTGAGCCTTCCTCTCTTGATCTTGTTGGTCTAGAGGTGAAGAAAGAGATGATTGACATGTGTGAATTTGTTGCTACCTTGGATGAAGAAACTAAAACTTGCTTTGAGTCCTTGCTTGCACAACTTGACAATGTTAGGGATGCCTTAGATGAAAAGGAAGAACTTCTTGACTTGCTAAGTAAAAATGAAAGAGATGCCGCCGATGAAATTGCTTATCTCACTCAAAGTCTTGAGGATGAACAAAATATGAGAATTAATCTTGAAGAAAATGTGCCTAAGCTTGTAGATGATAATAACAACACCTTGTGCTCTATAATTAAAGAACATGATCATGCTCTTGCTTTGGTTAAGGTGCTTAAGAAAGAAAAAGTTGAGTGGTGGGGTGGTGGTGATAGGAAGAAAAAAAAGAAAGAAAAGAAAAGAAAAAGCACAAAGCCTTGGAGATAAAATCTTTCTTTTTTTTTTTTTGCCTCACTTCCTTCAACTCAATTAACTTGTGATCATGCTAAGTCTTCCGTTGTGCAAATTATAGACTTGTCTAGCACTCCTAACCCTTGTTGCAAGCATGAGCATCTCATAGAGGAAGTCAAGGTGTTGAAGGATCAACTTGCCAAGACTAAGAAGAAGAAGAAGAAGAAGAGGAAGAAGAAGAAGAAGAAAAAGAACAAGGGCATGGCTCAAGGGTCTTCTAATGGCCTAACCCTCTTGCAAAGTGACAACTTTCCCGGAAAGAACAATCCCTCTTATATTCTTTTTAAATCATATGATGGTCATGTATATGCTAGATATGTGGGAACTTCTTACACGCATGATTATCGTTGGGCCATTTGGGTGCCAAAGGCTCTTGTTACTAACAAAAGGGGACCAATTGCAAAATGGGTACCTAAAACCAAAGCTTGATTTTCTTGTAGGACTATGCTTCCGGTGGATCAAAATGGGTGCTTGATAGTGGTGCCACGAGTCATATGACCGGAAGCAAGTCTATCATGACCGAGATGAGGCCCAATATTGCCAACACCATGGTCTCCTACGGTGACAAAACAATCTCTCAGGTTTTGGGTTTTGGCAAAGTGGTGGTAACCCCGGATGTATCCTTGGTTGACGTCATGCTTGTCAAAACTCTTAGTTACAACTTACTCTCAGTTTGTGCTCTTGCTCTTATGGGTCTTTCTTCATTCTTTAATTCTCATACCATGAGGGCTGGTTGTGGCATCGCCGCCTAGCCCATGTTAACATGAGAACTTTGCAAAGACTTCACTCTGAGGGGCACATCCTTGGAATTAACGATGTTTCTTTTGCCAAAGAGCGTGTTTGCAGGGCTTGTATTGAAGGGAAGATGCATGAAACTCCTCACAAAGCACTCAATCAAATCACCACCGAGAGGTGTTTGGAGCTCTTGCATATGGACCTTTTTGGTCCACCCCCTCATGATAGCCTTGGAGGCAAGAAGTATTGCTTGGTTATTGTGGATGATTTATCAAGATACACTTGGGTGTTCTTTTTCAAGTACAAGAGTGAGACTCAACAAACCATCATCGATTTTGCTAATGAGGTTCAACGGAAGCACAATGAAACTATTCTCTCAATTCGAAGTGACAATGGGTTCAAAAACTATACCTTGGATGAGTTTCTTAGAGATGAAGGGATCAAGCATCAATACTCCACTCCCTATACCCCTCAACAAAACGGAGTTGCCGAAAGGAAGAATCGCACTTTGATGGATGCGGCTCGATCTATGCTAGCTGAGTTCAAGTCTCCATACAACTTTTGGGCTGAGGCCATCTCCACCGCTTGCCATGCAACCAACCGGCTTTATCTCCGCAAGAAAAAGAACAAGACCCCCTATGAACTCCTCACCGGGAAAAAGCCAAATGTTAGCTACTTTCGGGTGTTTGGTTGCAAGTTCTACATTCTCAAGAAAGGAGTTCGTTTGTACAAGTTTGAATCCAAGGCGGAATTTTCGTTGGTTACTCAAATCAGTCCCATGCTTATAGAGTCTAGAACAAAGCCAATGGAAGAGTTGAAGAGACGAGCAATGTGAAGTTTGATGAAAACCATGAGTCTCTTGTTAGGCAAGATGGTGTTTGTGATCCAAGTGATGAAATTCCTCCTAAGGCCATAAGAAGAATGGGTGTGGGTTTCCACCTCCCCATTGAGTATCCCCTTGTGGACGAAGGAGAAGGACCAAGCTCTACTCAAGTGGAGCCCTCACTTTCACAAGATCATATTGCCCCTCAAGGACCTACATTTTTGGCACAAGATCCCTCAAGCCCTTCCGAAGCTTCCCATGCTCATGACTCTCCAAGATCCAAAGATCAAGCTCTTCATCAACAACATCGACCTCCCCACAATGGGGCTCCTTCTCAAGACACCTCCCACGGACAAGCTCTTCATCAACCTCATCAACCTCCCAAAGATGGGGCTCCTCCTCAAGGTCACGGCTCTCCCTAAGGTCAAGCTTGTCAAGATCAAGAGCAAGTCAATGATCCTCAAGGCTCCACTCCAAATGATGACTCCCCCGAAGTGGACATTGATGAAGATGGCCCTCGTGTTCGTGCTTATAGTCAAGGCGGCGGCTCAATTGGTGGCAATGACCAAGTGGTAGCTCAAGAATCTCGTGTTGAAGCACAAGCCCGCCATCAAGCCTATCGTCTCGCCAAGCTTGTTCGAGATGGCCATAACCTTGATAATGTTTATGGAGATTTCAATAAAGGTTCCACTACTAGGAGGCAACTAGCTTCCTTTAGCTCTCACCATGCGTTTATCTCTCTTGTGGAACCACAGAAAGTCTTAGAAGCTCTTGAAGATGATGATTGGCTTGATGCTATGAACGAAGAACTTCGCAACTTCAAGAGGAACAATGTTTGGACATTGGTTGAGCGGCCCAAAGATTGTCAAAACGTAATTGGAACCAAGTGAGTCTTCAAGAACAAGTGTGATGCGAATGGAATTGTCGTGCGCAACAAGGCAAGGTTAGTTGCCCAAGGATACTCACAAGTTGAGGGCATCGACTACGGTGAGACTTATGCCCCCGTTGCTCGCCTTGAATCCATTCGTATGCTTCTTGCTTTTGCTACCCATCATAACTTTAAGTTGCATCAAATGGATGTTAAGAGTGCTTTTCTTAATGGTCCTTTGAAAGAGTTGGTATACGTCAAGCAACCTCCGGGCTTTGAGGATCCACTTTTTTCGAACCATATCTACAAGCTCAATAAGGCACTCTATGGTCTCAAGCAAGCCCCACGTGCGTGGTATGATTGCCTTAGGGAGCTCTTGTTAGACCGTGGCTTCGAAGTGGGCATCATTGATCCCACTCTTTTTACTAAGAAAGTTGGAGGCCACTTGTTCGTATGCCAAATATATGTTGATGAGATTATCTTTGGGTCTATTAACAAAACTTTTAATGAGGATTTTTCCAAGCTCATGATCGATCGCTTCGAGATGTCCATGATGGGGGAGTTGAAGTTTTTCCTTGGGTTTGAAGTCAAGCAATTGAGGAAAGGGACTTTCATCAACCAAGCCAAGTACATCCAAGACATGCTCAAGAAGTTCAAGTTTGATCAAGTCAAAGGTGCCAAGACTCCCATGCCAACTAAGGTTAATCTTGATCTCGATCCCAAGGGTAAGGAGGTGGATCAAAAACTCTATCGTTCTATGATTGGTTCTTTGCTCTATCTTTGTGCATCCCGACCGGATATTATGTTGAGTGTGGGTATGTGTGCAAGATTTCAAGCCGCACCAAAGGAAAGTCACATGGTGGCGGTCCAGATAATCTTTCGATATTTAGTTCATACCCCAAACTTTGGGTTGTGGTACCCCAAGGGAGCCAGCTTTGATCTTATTGGTTACACGGACTCAGACTGGGCTGGTGACAAAGTGGGAAGAAAGTCAACCTCCGGAGCTTGTCAGTTTCTCGGAAGATCATTGGTTTGTTGGTCCTCGAAGAAGCAGAATTGTGTGTCTATGTCCACTGCCGAAGCTGAGTACATCTCTGCCGCAAGCTGTTGTGCTCAATTGCTATGGATGAAGCAAACTTTGAAGGATCTTGGACTATCTTTTGTCAAGGTGACTCTTCTTTGTGACAATGAGAGTGCCATTGCTATTGCTCACAATCCCGTGCAACACAACCGGACCAAGCACATTGAGATTCTTCATCATTTAATTCGGGACCATGTTGCTAAAGGAGACATTTCTTTGGAGTATGTTCCCACCAAGGCAAATCTTGCGGATCTTTTCACGAAGCCTCTTGATGAAGCAAGGTTCCGGGAGTTAAGGCATGAGATAAATATCATTGATTCGAGCAATGTTGCTTGAGTACCTTGCACACCTACCCGCGTCTCAATGTGTATCTTGTTTGGATGTAGGCATGGATTTAGGGGAGTGTAGTTCCTCTTATGAACAAACGTTATCCCTATTATGCGCACATTAAAGTTTTCATACTCTATAGTCTCTAAAGGAGACCATTTGAGCTTCATGATGAGTGTTGGTAATGAACCCAAGATATATCTTCGCGCTGTCAAGCCATTTACTCTTATATAAGGTGGCCTCGACCACCGACCCGTTTTTATTTGTGTCTTTGACCCTTTTGTGTTTTTCCTTATTTTTGTTGACTTTGGTTCTTCACAGTTTGAGCTCTCTATCCTAAGCCTTTCCTTTCCTCAAGCCCTCTCTATTCCCTGCACAAGTTCTTCCTTGTAATCTTCCAAACTTGAGTAGGTCTTTCTGGCGTCACCGGAACTTCCGTCAAGAGTCGAACTTCCTGGCCACCGGTCGTCTGAACCACATGCTGACCTGGAACGTGTTCAGCCTGACCCAGAACTTCCGGTTCCTGACCGGAACTTCTGGAGGTGTTATCTATCCTATATAAGGCGGGCCCTGGGGAAAACGGGATCTTCTTCCTTTTTCCCCCAAGACCCATCTTCTATTTGGAGCAGCCGCCGACCAAGTCCTCTCCGTGAAGGTGCTCCGGCCCCTTCGTCTCCGGCCACTCCTCCGCAGATCTGCTCCGTGGGAACCTTCCCCACCTCGATCTCTCGCCATGGACTCTGGTATTTGCCCTCAACTCCGTCCATTAATGGAGATCTAGCTCTCTCACCATTGCTTGAGTTAGGGCACACCATGTCTAGGTTAGTTCTTTGGCTAGAACTTGTTGGGAGATCTTGGTAGGCCTAGGGTATCATGCTAGAGTAGATTGGTCCAATACACTCTTGAAAATCTTTGCACTTGTGGCTTTTAGATCTAGATCTAGTGAACTGTTGCTTGAACCGCCAGTTCATGGTCTCACCGGAACTTCCGGTGAGCCACGACCGGAACTTCCGGTGGACCATTTTCACCGGAAGTTCCGGCGATTCGACGGAACTTCTGGCTACAGTGAAATTTTTTCCTAATTGTATTTTTTCCAATCCATCTCTTTTGTTTCCTCTTCCGAACTTGTGCACTTACCCCACCTTCCCTCCCTATTCTTGTGCTTTCTTCTCAGGGCAAAGTGGTACCCGTCAAGGCAAGCGTGTTCGTCGACCATCCTCTGATATTCCTCCTGATATTGACGAAGAAGATGTTGAGGTTGTGCGTCCAACTACTCAGAGTAGCCGTCTTTGCTCGCTGGCCGTCTTCTTCCGCAGTGGAAGAGGCCTGCTCTTGCTTATCAGAAGGCCACTGCTGCTGGGCCAGACAAGACCAAGGCCAAAATCTCCAAATGGACTCAGAAGGCTTACTCTGCATTTAGGTGTACGGATCCCTACCTCGTTCCTCGTGACCGTCTTTGCTTGGATCCTCACTTCCACAACTGCCATCAGGAACAAATATTTGCTGAGATCTATGCAACGAAGACGAAGTTTGTGGTTGCTCCTCAAAAGTACATCAATGTGTCTCATATGGAAGAGAAGCATGCATATTTTGGCGAGGCTCTTGATATTTGCCAGAGGTTTGGGCTGATTCCCCTCATGGAGCATCGTTAGAACTATGATGTGGCTGCTATTGCACAGTTTTACTCTACTATGTTTATTCACATGCAATCCTCTACTGAAGGTGTGTTGAAGTGGATGACTAGGGGAGTGTTTATTTCTGCCACTTGGACTGAGTTTGCTGAGCTTCTTGGCTATCCCCTTCAGCCTGACAACGGGGCAAATGGTTAGCGTGTTCACGGCCCTGAAGCTGCTAATCCTGAGGTCCTGGAGCCTCTCTACATTGAAGGGTGGGGCACTGCTGGGTATGTGAATCATCTGCTGCAAGTTTATGACATCATGCGCAGGATGTACTTGAACACCATCTCTCTCAAGGCTGGCAACTTTGATCAGTTTCATGGCTATCAGGTTGACCCCATGCATCAGACTTATCTCCGGCGTGACACTCACGGGTCAATGGATGTTATGCACTTCATCTACATAGAGACGTGGCAGGCTATTATTGAAAAGCGCTCCTACACCTATGCTCCCTACATTCAGACTCTTATCAATCACAAGTGGCTTGAGACGACTGGCACTCGCTTTCCTGAAGACAACATCACCATTCATGAGGAGAATAAGTTGTGTGTGAGTAAGCACCAAAAGCCTCATTCTCAAGAAGAAAAGGAAGTTGAACTCCAGAAGGCTCGAAATGAAGTCGGTGGTCCCTCCTCTGCTCCTGGTGGCTCTAGTGCTGGTGGTCCTTCTCTCCAGAGGCAGCCGTCTTGGGCAAAGAAGCTGCTTGGGAAGGTGAAGAAGACTTTCTGCTTTCTTCAGGACCACGAGTATCAGGCGTATGTGGATCAACATCACAATGTTCAGCGTTAGAAGGCCGTCATGACAGCTCTCAACATTCCTAGCTCACCAGTCACTAGCTCTGTCACTGTTCCCAAGGATGATTGGATTCGCGACAACTGTCGCTGGTCTGAGGATGAGTTTGAGGAGGAGGTCACTGGTCCGCTGCCTGAGTGGGGTCCTTGGGTCCCTGAGTCTGCTCCTCCTCCCTTTCATGGCTGGGGCGATTAGATTGATTTTTTGTTCCTTTTTGGTGTCTCGATGCCAAAGGGGGAGAAATATGTCTATTAGGTTGTCTACGGGATTTGCATGGGTTGAGTCGCGAGCCTGTTCTTGCCCTTGATCTTTTCTAGCTCGCGAACTCTCTAGTTTATTTGTGTGCTTGTGGACCTTTTATGTCTGTGAACTTATGTGTGCTTGTGGACCATGTTATGTTTGAGACTATGTGGTATCTATGTGGTATCTTATGCAATGCCGTGTATGTGGTATTCTTGTTGTCATCTTATGGGCATATGCATATGGTGGTGGAGCCTCATAGCTCTTATTATTATTGTTATTATTACTCTTTTTGTCTCCACCACATTTGGTTGGTGTCTGGTATGATCTCTATCCTTTCTTGTACCTTGCATTTGTGCTATCTTTGCAATTGGAAGGGGGAGCCTCCTTGTATGTGTGCCAGTCTTGTCCTTAGAGCTTTTTCTCTACCTTGCACACATACAGGGGGATCTTGTCCCATCCATTGCAAAGATTGCTTCTATACTATGCAAATCTTTGGGATTGTCATCTAACACCAAAAAGGGGGAGATTGAAAGGACTATATCTTCCCATGCTGTTTTTGGTGTTAATGACAATCCCATTTTTGTTTTAATTGTGCGCTTGAGTTTCAGGGTAAACGTTGTTGATGTCTCCTTCAATCTGTGTGGATGCTCTCTTGGGATCTCATGAAGACGATGGCCTTTAGTTTTCTCCTAGTTTCTCTCCTGTTATTGTTTTAGGTCACTGTACTATTAAGAGGGGGTCCATCTCGGAAGGCTGTGGGAAATCACTTGTTCTTGCACAAACTTATATGCACCACCACAACCATCCTACTATTCCGTGAGAGAGTGAGTTTCTGTTCTATTTGAAGCCTTCTGTGTGTCACCGAAACTTCCGGCCTGGCGCCGGAAGTTCTGCTCAGGCTTTTTCTGCGGGCTAATCTGAGCATTGTTCCGATCCTAGTTCCGCTGGTGGATCAGTAACCTTCTGTGTGAAGGATTCTATTTGCCGGAACTTGGACCGGAACTTGCGTCGGAACTTGTCCTGCCAGAAAGTCCTGAGCGGAACTTCCGCCCAGCCGCCGGAACTTCCGGTCAGATTCGGCTCGCGACCCAGAAATTCCGCCCCTAGTTCCGCTCCAAGTTCCACTGAAGGATCAGTAACCTTCTGTTTGAAGTGTTCTATTTGCCGGAACTTGGGTCGAAACTTGCATTGGAAGTTCACCGGAACTTCCGGTCTGTTTTGACCGGAACTTCCGGTTGAGCTTCTGGAGCGGGCGTCAACGGTCTGATGACCGTTGGAGCCTGGCTAGGCGGAACTTCCGGCCTCTCTCTGGAACTTCCGGTGAGGTTGCGGGGGCTGAAACGGTTCAGTGCTGGGGGGGGGGCTATTTAAGGCACCCCTCTTCTTCCTCCCACTTACTTCGAATTTCTCTCTCTCCTCCATTAATGCTTGAGATTCACCTCACTAGATCTCTCTCTCTAGCCACTCAAATGACTTGATCTTTTGAGAGGTGAGGGAGGTGACCTAGATCTACACTTCCACCAAAGAAGATTTGATTTCCCCCACCCATCCTTTGTGGATCTTGTTACTCTTGGGTTTCTTGAAACCCTAGACGGTGTAGGGCATCCTCGGATCTAAGGCTTGTGTTGTGAAGCTTCGAGGTGTCGTTGAGGGCCTCCAATTGAGTTGTGTATCCTCCCCCTCAACCTTGGTGTAAAGGTTTCGGTTGGCGCCTTCAAGGTCACCGGTTAGTGGATTGTGAGGCCTCCTTTGTGGGGGGAGCTCACTGGAGAAGAAGGTGAGGCCTTTGTGGCGCTCGGGTGACCTTTTGTGGCCTCGACACATCTCCAACATAGACGTAGCTCCTTGGGAGTGAACTACGGGAATTATATCTCCGTGTCCCCGCTCCGGTTACTTTGTTCCCTTCCTTTACTCCTTACTATTTACTGTTCTTGTGGTTGTTGTAAGTTATCTTGCATTTAGGTTGTTCATTTAGTTGCACATCTAGATAATTTTCTTTCTCGTTGAGCCTAAAAGTGAGAAACAAATTAAAATTGGGTAGACACCTATTCACCCCCCTCTAGTCGTATCAAGTCGGTACTTTCAAGAGTGATGTACGGTAATCTCCTCGTCGAGCCCTTAACCGTAGCTCATATCCGGAACGTAACCCAGCTTGACGAGAAGCACGAGCAGCTACTGGAGGAAGCACAGGCCATCGCGGATCAAGGCGCAAAGCTAGATCGATATCTGGTCAACACGCAGAAATCCATAGAGAAAGCTAGAGCAATGGAGGTCGAGTACAAGACCCTGCTGCTGCAGCAGAAGGCCAAGAAAGCTCTGGCTCGCATCATCAATTATCCTGGTGTGCAGCGAAACCTAGGATGGGCTCCCCCGAAGCCGGCACAAGCCAAGCCATACATTGACAGTGAAGGCAGTCAGGTGATGCCCACTCCTCTCCTCAACCTCGCCGTTGCCAAGACCCTTCTGGAGGAGGATAGATCGCATGAGGCAGTGGAATAGGTCTATGACCTAGTGGCCAAGGCGGTGAAACAGCAGGAAAAGGCCACCCCTCAGAGGCTTGAGTCTGACCCAGCGTTTTGCCAGTCTAGCCAACATAAGCCGCCAAGGGACAGATCTCCTCTTGATGTCGGGTCTCAGACGGGTTCATCAGAACAAGGACGGAGGGATGCGTGCAACAGGAAGGATGCTATCCCCATATCCTCCGACCACGAAGGCAAATCCCAAACTCGTCGCCCATCGCCACCGCCCCGCTCCCCCCGACACCACGAAGAAACCAAGGCTCACCGTCGTATGGATATGCCTCCACCAAGGCAGAGCGGCATCGTCATCCGCGACAATGCGGAGCAGACCCGTCATGACGGAGAGCGCAACCAGGGACACAAGAGCAGGTCGCGCCATGACCCTCCGCGTCCGACAAGCAACCGCGACAAGCGTGAGGCGTCGCAGGATGGTAACAGCAAAAGGCTAACCCATCGCCGCCTCCGCCTCCGTCTCCACCTAGAAGCCACCATGGCGGAGGGGGTCCGCGTCGTTCACACAGCCCATGCCCTGTTGGCAAGAAGAAAAGAAGCCTAGAGCCATACGATGCACGTTCGCAGATAGACAAGATCCACGAGGCCCGGGAAGGATCATACCTGGGACCATGTTGCTTGGACCTATCATACAGTCCGCAATTTACCCCAAAGGTTTCCGGATTGACAATACCATCAAGCCCTATGACGGCACCGCCAAGCCAGCCACATGGTTGCAGGACTACGGTAACACGGTGGAGATCGCCGGGGGTAGCCCCAACATAGCCGTCAAGTACCTCCCATTAATGTTGGCGGGCACGACCTGTCAATGGATCGATGACTTGCCGGAGAAATCCATCTGCAACTGGTTGGACATGCAAGAAGCGTTCACCAAGAACTTCGAGGGTACGTATAAGCGTCCCTGCACTGTTGGCGATCTACAGCGGTGCGTGCAAGAGAAAGACGAGACATCTCGCGCCTATCTCTCCCGCTGGCTGGATATGAAGAAATCATGCGCAGGAGTGCACGCTCAGACCGCCATGGCCGCCTTCATCGATGGGTTGGAAAGGGGCACGTTGCTCCTACATAAGCTGAAGCGCTTGCAGGACAATCACCAGCTAGACTTGAACTAGATGATTCAGTTGGCCAGTGAGTTCGCAGCTGCCGACGACGATGCTCACGGCTCTCTGCCAGCAACGGCCGTTCCAACTCAAGCTCGGAGGAACAATAGCACAAAGCGGAAAACTGCACCAGAAGAAAAGCAAACTCCCGACATGGTTGCTCTGACCTTCGCAGGGCGAGGTGATGGCGGACAGCATGGCCGAGGAAGGGGAGCTGGTCGTGGGCAGCAGTGAGGAAGTGAAACTACCTCGGCAGCGCTCCGTGTTCCCCAAACCTACAAGGATTACCGTGATATGCCGTGCCTCGTACACCTCGACGCCAACGACAAGGCCACCCACACCAATCGACACTGCAAGTTCGTCAACGACCTCAAGGAGGACCTGGAGTCCGGCTACAAGCGAAGTCGGAAGAACAGACCGCGAGGCAAGGGCAAGGGGAAGAATAAAGAGGAGGAGTCCAAGGATTCAAGTGACATGGACGAGGACATTGACCCCAAGCACGCCGCCAAGAGTGACGGCAAAGGCAAGAACCCCTTCGAGAAGAAGGCGACAGTTTTCCACACTTTCCTTGGCACCCCCATCGTCCGACAATAGAAGACCTCCATGAGAATACTGATGGCTACTCTCCCCCGAGTTCCCCAGTTCCTGCGCTGGTCGAATATTCCAATTACTTGGGATAGGAAGGATCACCCAGACCTCATCCCTACAGAGAACCAATACGCCAGGGTATCAACCCCTTGATTGATGACAATGAGTTCACCAAATGTATGGTGGATAGTGGAAGCAGCATCAACATCATGTACCTGGATACACTGCAGAAGATGAACTTGATGGAGGCAAACCTAAGGTGGACCAACACCATCTTCCACGGCGTAGTTCTTGGTTGGGAGGTTCGGTCCCTTGGGTGCATCGCACTTCAGGTCGCCTTTGGTGATGTTAATAATTACCGCCAAGACCGCATGACCTTTGAGGTGGTCCCCTTCAAGAGCGTTTACCACGTCATATTCGGCCACGGCATATTCCACACCTTCATGGCCAAGCCATGTTTCGTCTACAACAAACTCAAGATACCCGGACCAAATGGTGTCATCACCATATCCGGAAGCTTTACCAAGGCAAGGGACTGCGAGATTGGCAGCCTACGTGGAAGCTGTCCTCTACAACGAAGAATTCAAGGAGATCCAGAGCAAGGTCGATGCCTCGGAGATGCCCGCATCAAAGAAACAGATTTCTGACTCCGCCCCAGCATTCAAGGCCGCCATCGAAACCAAGCCGGTGGAACTTGTGGAAGGCGATGCCTCCAATACCACCGCCATTGGGACGAACCTGGATCCCAAATAGGAAAGCGCGCTCGTCGAGTTCCTCCGTGAGAATAGGGACATCTTTGCCTGGCAACCTGCCGACACGAAAGGTGTACCTAGGGAACTTGCCGAGCACAGCTTGAACATTGATCCAAAATGCAAACCGGTAAAGCAACTTCTACGATGCTTTGGAGATGAGAAGAGACGCGCCATAGGCAAAGAGATAGCTAGGTTACTTAAGGCTAGTTTTATCCGAGAAGTCCTTCACACCCAATGGGTGACCAATCATGTACTTTTCCCCAAAAAGAGAACCAAAGAATTAAGAATGTGCGTTGATTACACCGGCTTGAACAAAGCATGTCCCAAAGATCTGTTTGCTTTGCCTCGCATTGACCAAGTTATTGACTCGATGGCTGGCTCGGAACTTTTGTGTTTTATCGATGCATACTCAGGATACCACCAGATCAAGATGAGGAAGTCGGACCAATTGGCCACTTTGTTCACTACCCCCTACGACACGTTTTGCTATGTTATTATGCCCTTTGGGCTGAAAAATGCAGGTGCTACGTACCAGCAGGCAATGCAACGTTGCCTACATAATCAAATTGTTCGGAACGTTCACGCCTATGTGGACGATATAGCGGTGATGTATAAAAAGTCAAATGGCTTAATCTCCAACTTAAAAGAAACCTTTGATAATCTCCGAAAATACAACATGATGCTTAACCCTAAGAAGTGCGTCTTCAGGGTTCCAGCCGACAAATTGTTGGGCTTCATTGTTTCCTAGCGTGGAATCAAGGTCAACCCAGAGAAAATCAAGGACATCTTAAACATAAACCGTCCGACATGCCTAAAGGACATACAACGACTAACAGGTTGTGTTGCAGCAGTTAGTCAGTTCGTCAGCCGACTTGGAGAGAAGGCTCTCCCGCTGTACAAGTTGCTGAAGAAGGCGGACAAATTCACATGGACGGACGAAGCAGATGCAACATTGAAGCAACTCAAGGAGATTCTTTCCTCAGCGCCTATCCTTGCAGCACCCAAGCCTGGAGAAACCATGTTAATTTACATGGCGGCCACCAACCGGGTAATCAGCATCGTCGTCGTGGTAGAGCGGGAGGAACCAGGCTATGAGCACGGAGTTCAACGACCAGTTTACTATGTAAGCGAGGTCTTGACGGAGTCCAAGCAGTGTTACCCGCACTACCAAAAGATAGCTTATGGAGTATTCCTTGCTTCTCGGAAGCTGAGGCACTATTTTCAGGAGCACCCCATCAGAGTGGTGAGCAAAACTCCACTGTTCGACATTATCAACAACAACGACGCTATAGGAAGGGTCACGAAGTGGGGCATTGAACTTGCCGCCTTCGAGATCACCTACAAGAGACGCGACGCTATCAAGTCACAAGCCTTGGCGGATTTTATCGTAGATTGGACAGAGATGCCAGATGCTACCCCATTGCCGGAGCCAGAATACTGGGTGATGAACTTTGACGGATCAAAGCTGCTCAACGGCTTGGGGCTGGTGTATTGCTACAGTCACCAACTGGAGACAAGCTACACTACGTTCTGCAAATACACTTCGAGGCTACGAACAACATGGCGGAGTATGAAACACTCATTCAAGGATTACGCGTAGCCAAGGATATTGGCATCAAGCACATAGTTTGCTGTGGGGATTCTGACTTGGTTGCCCAGCAGGTGGCTGGCACCTGGAATGCGCGGAACCCTATGATGGCGGCATATCGAGACGAAGTGGACGAGATAGCCAAGGGCTTCTTGGGCTACGAGGTCAAGTATGTACCTAGGGAGCAAAACGAGGCGGTTGATCTGCTCTCTAAGCTTGGATCAGGACGCAAACGAATTCCGCTTGGAGTTTTCCTAAAGCATCTATGGACACCATCCGTGAAGGGGGAGACATCGACAACCCGGACAGAGTAGACTCTTTCGTCCACATGGTGGCAAAGGTCCCTACGGCTTGGACAAAACCGTTCATGGAGTATCTCGAACACGGAACTTTGCGACGACGAAGTCGAAAGACGGAAAATAGTACGTCGAGCAAAGGGCTATACCATAATCAATGGACATCTCTACAAAAGAAGCACTACTGGTGTATATCTTAAGTGTGTTTCCCAGCAAGAAGGTATTGAAATCCTGCATGAAATCCATCTCGGAGATTGCAGGCATCACGCCGCTCCCCGATCGTTAGTTGCTAAAGCTTTCCGGCAAGGATTCTACTGGATGACCGCGAAGTCGAACGCTGACAAGCTGGTTGATACATGCATGAGATGCCAGTATTATGCCCGACAACCACATGTTCATGCTAAAGAATTGTGAACAATACCAATAACTTGGCCGTTTGCAGTCTGGGGGATAGACATGGTGGGTCCATTACAAATGGCACCATGTGGGTTTACGCATCTGCTAGTAGCAGTTGATAAATTCACTAAATGGATAGAAGCTAAACCCATTAGAAAGCTCGATGGGGCAATTGCCCTTAGGTTCGGGATCTAGTGGTGAGATTTGGTCTCCCACATAGCATAATCACCGACAACGGCAGCAACTTGTCACTCGAAGAAGTGGAAGCTTATTATTGGGAGAAGGGCATCCGATTTGACCTTGCATCTGTGGCACACCCACAATCCAATGGTCAGGTTGAGTGAGCCAATGGATTAATTTTGCAGGGCATAAAGCCACGTCTTGAAGCACCGCTGCATAGAGCAGCTGGAGCTTGGGTGGAAGAATTGCCATCTGTATTGTGGAGTTTACGAACTACACCCAACAGATCCACCGGCTACACCCCTTACTTCATGGTATATGGAGCAGAAGCCATCCTGCCTTCTAACATCCTTCATGATGCACCAAGAGTCGCCGCCTATGACGAAGATGACGCTGAAGAATCCAGACGCCTAGATGTGGACCTTCTCGAGGAGGAGCGCGTTTTGGCATGCCAAAGATCCGCCATATACCAGCAGAAGCTACGCAGCTACCATAGTCGCCGACGTCCGCCATCGCTCGTTTAAAGAGGGGGATCTTGTGCTCCGACTTAAGCAGAAGAAGTCACACAAATTATCCCCGCCATGGGAAGGACCGTTCATCATAAGCAAGGTGCTGCTCAATGGGTCTTATTACCTCATTGACAATCGTAAACTGAAGGATAGACCCAACGAGGATCATAAGTGTAAGCGACATGACCCGAAGCTTGATCGGCCATGGAACATAGCACAGCTACGTCCTTTCTACACTTAGCATTTTTTATCTATTGTGTACCTCTTATATGATCAATGAAATAAAGCCCTCTGGTTCACTCATATTTCTGAGTCTTTTACCTCCTTTAGTGTTCATTTTTGGATCGTATAAAACCTTTATGCACAAGCTTTGCAATTGCACTTGTGAAAATTCTGTCTATGGGCGTTAGCTTAAGTTTTCTGGTCTACACGTTCTTTGTCGTTTTTATGTGGATTCTGGAGTAGTGACTTTTGGCACTTATTGTCGGCGATTTTGTGCTTAGGTTATTGACGGTACCATTGGGCATCATCGCCTGAGCGCATGGTTTTGACAACGAGTCTTCCGACTCACGAAAAGTCAAGCATAAAAACCAAATGGATAAGCCAACACTTGCTTAAAAAATATATACATGCTAGAACTAGTTCTTGGGTAGAAGGAAATAACAACCATTGTTTTCCGCCTTAAGTTAACACATAGTTTTTTCCGCATACACGTTTCAGAGGAAACAAATATTACATAATTGTTTTTTATTCCTCTGGAGCAGGCGACTTGGATGCAGCATTGTCAGCAGCAGGGGAGTCACCTTCCTCAAAGTCGGCAGTGTTGAGGGACTCGGAGGAGCTCTGGTTGCCGCCATCAATGGTTTTCATGGGAACAAAGACATTAACGTCGACCAACTCGGCAACTCTGGTGTCAAAACCCGCGAGCGACGCCAAGATAGATTCATGGTTTATCTTTTGGCCTTCGTCGTCTACGTCGGGGATATCGGAGGTCACCGTGTCGATGTCGACATTCTCGTAGTTTGCCTTGACCATTGACAACACCATCCTTGAGCCGTCCCATGCACATGAAGTTTTCCAGCTTGAGATACGCTCGGGGGCTCGACGCAGGATCTCCGAGAACTTCTCCACAGAGTCCGATGCCTTGATATTAATCTGGAGGAGCTTGGCTATCTCTTTGGTCTGCTTGATGGTGGTGTTGATAAAGTTGCCGGCAAGGACCATGCATTCCTTTGGCGGAGGAGGCGACCGGGTTAAACCCATAGGATCTGCAAATTTCCGACAAAGGAGCGCATGAGTTAAAAAAACAAATTCAGAGTATCTAGCTTACAGAAGTCCAAGACGGAAAATCGCTTACTAAATATGCTAATTTCAGCTTGCTAGAGAGTCTCCACCATGGAGTCCTGTTCTTGTCGGAGGATCTTGTACGCTTCATGATGGCGTTGATTTTGCTCATCGGCAGCTTTCTTCTGCTCTTTCAAGATCACGATTTCCTCCTTCAAGCGGTTCATCTCCTCACTGGCGGAGTCTTGCATGGCTCTCATTGAAATCTTCATGCATCTTCAACATGTCCTTCCTCTCCTGCTTAAGGATCTTGTTTTCGCTATCCAGCTGCTAAATGTGCTTGGATTGCTCGACAATATCCTTAGCCTTGGAAATGGCTTCTGCAAGTCGGAGAAAGAAAAGTACACAGTGAGTACTCGGAGAATGTTGGCACAAGACCAAATCGGAATATGAAAAAGAAAGGAAAACAGACGCTTGCTCTTGATGATTTGTTCCTTCAAGAAGGCAGTTTTACCCTTTTTAGCTTCCAAGTCCGCGCGCATCTTCTGGTACTTGTCGTTGGCGACACCCCTCCGAGCATTCTCATTTTTTGGAAAGAAGAAAGTTAAACGTTGTTTGGTCTACTTGGAGCATGTATCCAGAAAATTTCCACCTAGAAGCTCGGGGGCTACAGCGAGAGTTTTTAACTTAACAATATGCTTTGTCTTTCTTTAAGCATCTAGTCAGAACTAATTCAGTTTTCAACTAGAAGCTTGGGGGCTACAGTATAAAGTTTTTCACTCAGTCATATGCTTAGCTTCTCTTTAAGCATCTAGTTGGAACTAATTCAGTTACAACTAGAAACTTGAGGGCTACAGTGTCGAAATTTCTAAACATTGCGAATGCTACTCTGAAAGAATCTAGTCGGAATAATTCATTCAAACTATATGCTTGGGGGCTACAGTGAGAAGTTTTCTAGCATAGTCACTCTTAGAGCATTTAGATGCAAAGACCTATGGTTTTCCGTCTAAATCCTCTGGGGCTACAGTGGGATACTCATATGAAATGCAAAAGGCAAGCAAAACTTACAAGTGCGATGATCTTGAGGTTTGTAGCACTCTTAGCAAGCAACTTGCCAAAGGACAAACTGTTTCCTTGCAAGATTTCTGCTTGCTGGAGAAGCTCCTCGAGACCACATGTTGGAGATGTCAGCGCTTCACCAGGAACCAGAGCAGTGCTACCCGGCGTAAGCACCGGATAGACTATCTTCGGGAACTCTATGGTCTTCTTGGGTGCAGAGGCACCGCCTTCGACAGACGTACCACCTTCCACCACTGCCTTACAGCTACCAATGGCATCCTTAGCCGGAGCTTTAGCCATTAGGTTTGCGGCACTCTCCTGTGTTGCCTGTTTGCTGACAACAGCAAGCTCCATGGAGGCACCTGAGTCCACCTCCATGGCGGAAGTGAAGGGAATATGCCCGAGAGGCAATAATAAAGTGGTTATTATCGTATTCCTTATTTATGATAAATGTTTATTTTGCATGCTATAATTGTATTAATACGGAAAGGTTAATACATGTGTGTTTAATAAACAAAAAATGAGTTCCTAGTTATGCCTCTCTTATAAACTAGCTCGTTGATTAACAAGATGATCAAAGGTTTCCTGCTCATGGACATTGGATGTTGTTAATAACGAGGTCACAACATTAGTGTAATGGTGTGATGAACATTCATCCGAAGTATAGCATTACAATCAAAGTCATTGAGTTTATATTGCTATAACAACTTACGAAGTGATCCTAATCCTTAGGCCATGAGATCATGACAATCACTAACACCAAAAGAGTTTCTCGATGACATCAAACGTCACACCGTAACTGGGTAATTATAAAGATGGATTCAGAACTACTAAAGTGTTATGTTGAGGCTCATGGATCGAGAATGAAATTTGTTCATCCCGATGACGGATATATATGCTCTGGGCCCTCTCGGTGATATCACATCTATTAGCTTGCAAGCAAGTGATTTGATCAATAGAATGTTATATCACGGGAACAAGAAAAGAGTGCATGTCGGTAATGAGATCAAACTAGGTATGGAGATACCGATGATCGAATCTCGGACATGTAATATATCGTGAACCAAAGGGATTAAGATACTAGCATAAAAGGTTCCGACGATCACAGGAAAGTCATCGTTGAATGTGTGGGAGTTAGTATGGATCTCCAGGTCCCGCTTCTGATTATTGATCGGAGAAGGGTCTCAATCATGTCCGCATTATTCGCGAACCATAGGGTGGCACACTTAAGGGACACTGACATCCAATTTGAGCAAAAGTTTCATGCCAGAAAGAATAACAAGCGCAGGAATTTATTTCACTAGACACCAAAACTGTTTCGGTTGAAATTGCTGAAACTGGTTCTGCATGTGAAATTTAATACTAGCAAGGGGTTTTATGTGAATGTTTGTTAATTAAAGTAATTAAAAAAATCTGAGTAAATAAATAAAAGAGTTTTATTTAAATGAGAGCTTGCATTAATTTTGGTGGATATTTAATGCATGTGAGTGGATTTTTGAGTGGAGGCTCTTTTATGGGAGTGGAGGCTTTTCATTTTGAGTGGGAGCTCCACCCACATGAATGTGGGAGAGGTGGGGGAACCCCCCATGGCTGGGTCCATGCCCCTTGGGTGCCCCCTCTCCCCTATAAAAGGCCCCCCTCTCATCCTCTCAAAGAACACCTCCTCGTGAAGGATCTTTCTCCCCCTCTAGAATTTATCCCCCATGGTCTCGGACTAGCAAGATACATGTTCCTGGTGGCTATTCGGAAATAAAGGGTTCTGCTTCCACTGCATCGCTGGAGCGAGGAGGCGGAGGTTGTTCGGTGTCTTGTACGTGTGTGCGAGCACGGATGCGCTGCTGTTTTGCGGCGCTAGGACTTCCTCTCGATCTTGAGATCGGCAAGAGATCGTCTACATCAACCACGAGTTTGGACTCGTTAAGCTTTGTCGGTCTTCAAGGGTATGTTCTCTACGGATGTATATCCGCCCATTGCTTGTATCTAGTAGATAGATCTTGGTATATAGTTGTTCCCATCGTAGGAATTTTTTTGTTTTCTATGCTGCGAACCCTTCAGTGGTATTAGAGCCGGATCTATGCGTAGATGCTTTGCACGGGTAGTACACATATGAGTATGTGGGCGATGATGATCATGTTATTGCTTCTTAGTTGTACTTTGGATATTGGTGGCATAGTGGGATGAAGCGGCCCGGACAAACTTTACATGTCCTCGCACATGAGACCCGTTCCACGCTTAACATGCAACTAGTTTTGCATAAGTGGCTAGCGGGTGTCTGTCTCTCCTACTATAGTCAATATCTAATTTGCAACGAGTTGTCAACAATTTGGTTATACTCGTTGTGGTTCATGTTTGTAGGTAAGAACGGTTCTATCTTCGAAAGCCCTAAGCCACTTAAAACTTGCAATGGATAAATTAGAGGCGTCTAGTTTAGATTGTTGCTGGGCTAGTGTTATGATATGGTGATGTTGTAAGTAGAAGTATGAGATGATACTCTTACAACACACATAACGTGTAAGTTCCATAGACCTTGGCCTTACACATAGAGGTATGATAGTGATCATACGACGGTGCACATGATGGAGATCATATGCGGGAACCATATCATTTCACTTACAAACATGCTATGTTTGATTGCATCTTATATTGCTTGTTTGGCGTTTTATTAGCATAATAAGATGATCCCTCATTTAGATATCAATATAAAAATGTGTTCATCCTTAAGTATGCACCGACAATGTTTCGTCGCTTCAAGACATCACGTGATGATCGGGTGTACTTGAATCCACGAGCATATCTCGGGTGTAAGACAGTTACACACACGGATACTAAGGTTCTTACTTGGCGAGCCTAGCATGTATAGACATGGCCTCGGAACACGGACCGAAAGGTTAAGCATGAGTCATATGTTAGATATGATGCCCATTTGATGCTCGCCTTTGAAGCTACACCGACTCACATGATTATCGGACTTGGTGTAGTGGATTTGGTTCATGTAATCACCAAAAAGACACGAGGGATGTCGTTTTTGAGTGGGAGTTCATTTCTAATTTGGATTAGTAGAACTCAATTTATCATAAATTAAATCAAAGTGAATTTGCATAATTTGTTGTAGTCATTGGCATTCGTTCACCACCTTATGCATAGTTGTAATTGAGATAATAGAACTATAGAATTCTGGATATTTACTTTATGAACTGGTATCGTATTGTGTTGAGTGTCAATCTAAAGTTTAAAGTCCTATTGAAAACTTTCAGCAAACTCTGTTTACTCCGTGAAATTTAATACTTGGTATTAAATCGAGAGTAACAATTCCAGTGTTAGTATCTTAAGTATCATGTTTGCCTCCATGATTCTTAATTGTTTTAATATCAAGTTTATCTATGAGCTGAAAGAATTGTTTCAGAAAACATCATGTGTGACAGATATAACGATATCTGAGCCAATGTTTTGGTTGCAATATGATAGAGTATAATATATGTTCTCATATTGGATGAGAATTTACAAAGGTTGGAGATGCTAGAGATCCTAATCATCCAAAAGGGTTTTGTAAAGTAACATTATACTCAAGATTCGTCCTTATAAGATACATTAGCTTGATCATGAAAGTTGTCATGATAAGGATGAATAGAAGATGTATGTAAAGTGTTTACTACACTAAAAGATTACTAAATAATGGATTTTCAAAGAATGCTGATCATTTTGATGATGGCGATCTACTTCAAAGTGCAAGTCCAAAGGTATTATTATTTTAATATACACGCTTTGGACTATGTGTCATGTATATGGCGCCACTTTTGATGATGATAGATTCTTTTAAAAGGAAAAGGAAATGCTGAAAGAGAATCTATAAAATATATTTGGAAGAAAAGAAAAGATTGGAAATATCCAATTTAGGTATATAGATGATATACATGTCATGGTTGTATTCTTTGCTTGTTAAACTATGTGGTTCTTGGGTATTGGATACCGAATTGGTTGGTATGAAATTTCATACAGAACGACGCAATTCATGAACTACAATGGCCTAAGTAACTAGCAAGAGAATATGTGATGATGTTCATCCAAAACAAACAAAACCAATGTTTGTATTTCTCGTTGACATTAGAGCTTGACTTCAAGATTTGTTTTAACAATTGTTATTTAAATTAGGTATTATGAGAACAAAGGTTGTTCAAATAATTACCGTATTCCATATAAGATGGATGATTTACAAATCTAGTTGGAGAAATCACATCCATAAAACCTAATGCTAAAATGTCGCAAGACAAATGATTGAAAGATCACTTATGGAGTGACATCACCTTTTAAATTATACTGGAAAGAAAACATGAAGAATCTCCATATTCATGGATTTTTGGAGTCTTTGATTTGATTTGATCAAGTGACGCTTGTGAGACTTTCCTCGGGATAATTAAAACTTCGTTCAAAGGTCAAAGAAGAACGAACGACTAAAATATTGGAATTATACATATCGATGTATGTAGTCCATTATGTATAGTCGTGAGTGATGGATTTCAACTTCATATACTTTCTCCAGAAATTTGAGTGAATATTCACTTAATGATAAAGAAGTATGAAATATTTGAAAATGTTCAAAGACTTTCAAGTTGAAGTGAAAATCATTGTAACAAGAAAATAAATGGTTTATGATTTTATCATAAGGGATTTATTTGAGTTGCAAGTGTAACAAGAAAATAAATGATTTATGATTTTATCATAAAAGGGATTTATTTGAGTTGCAAGTTTAGCAAAACACCTAGATTTACATCTCCCAAAACACCATAGGAGTATGGAGTGTTTGAGATTT
The DNA here is from genome assembly GCA_030063025.1 of Avena longiglumis. Lineage (NCBI taxonomy): Eukaryota > Viridiplantae > Streptophyta > Magnoliopsida > Poales > Poaceae > Avena > Avena longiglumis. Next base: position 170,661,365 of record CP125973.1, read on the forward strand.
GTAATGAAACCTTGTTTGACATGGTTGGATCAAAGGTGTTATTTATAAAACTGCCATTATATTTTTAAAAAGATTAAAGCTTTAGAGACAATCTCTTTTACACTGAAAAGAGCTCCATCTTGATCCGTTGAAATGACACCATATGAGTTATGGTTTGGGGTAAAACCCAAGTTGTCATTTCTTAAATTTTGGTATGCTAAACATAAGTAAGATGTTTACAACTGAAGTCAGATGAGCATGTATTTGTAGGTTATTTCGAATAACAATTGGTTATTCCTCCATAACACCAAGGACAAAAGGGTTTGTCGCTTGAAACGTGAAGTTTCTTGAAGAATGAATTTTTCATAAATATTAAGTGGGAGGACAATAGAACTTTGATAAGGTTAACGAACCTTAGCTACATGTGCTGAGTTGCCCATCGCCGGAAATCATTCTGGAGGCTGCCATAATGCTCATAGCTTATGTGCCTCAAAGGTTATGGCCACAGAGGTCTAAAGTTCCTATTGAACCAAGAAGGTCGGATAAACAATCAAATGATTGACATTTGAGAGTAAATCATTATTGTTTGACAATGATGAACCGACTACAAAGAAGCGATGATGGGCCCTGACTCCGTCAAATGGCTTGAAGCCATAAAATCCGTGATAGTTCCATACACGAGAAATCAAGTTTTGAACTTGGAAGACCCTCCGGAAAGGTGTAAAAACCTATCGGTCGTATTTGAATCTATAAAGAAACAAACATGGATGTTTCACATCTATGAAATAGTCGACATGTCGTAAAGTATTTTATGACAATGTTCAAGGAGTTGGCTATGACAAGATTTGATCTTTCATAGCGATATTTAGTCTGGACGGATTGAAGTAGCAACCACTACATATAACTTGGTATATGGTAGATGAATAAACAAAACAAAGTTCTTAATAGAATGGTTACCTAGGACGTGTACATAACACGGTCCAAAGGGTTTTGTTAAATTCAAAGGATGCTAAAAGGGCATACAAACTTCAATGGTTGAAGTAAGCATCACGAAGTTGGAATCTTCACCGTGATGAAAAAGGAGTTTTCATCTGGAGACGATGAAGATGGTTGCATTTGCAAGAAATTAAGTGGGAGCCCTGAGACATATTTCTAATATATTATGTGGAGGACATCTTGTTGATTGGAAATGATGTATCTTTCATTGACAAAGGTTAAGAATTTCATTTTGATGAAAGACTTAGGCAAAACCCGAATATTTAGCATGAATGTCTATAGTGGATAGACTGTGACGCTAATATGGTTGTGCCAAACGTACATATATGAGATATTGAAGGAGTTCAATATAGAAACGACAAGAAATGGTTCTTGTTGCATGGAAAATAATTGAATCAAGATTCAAGTGTATCGACACTTGATAAGTGAAACAAGATTCAAGTGCTTTGACACCTGATGAGTGAAATCACAAGAATGATTTGATCAATCATACCATGATATGTACACATCCAGATATGTCCTATGCTCTAAGTCTTATGAGAATATACCAGAATGAATCATAAAATTATCATTGGACGATAGTAATGATATTCTTATGATCTTTTGGAAGAACTAAGAATATATTTGTGTAGAGGTAACAAACAATTACAAATAGTTCATTGTAAAGCGTTACATTAATACTAGTTTTGTCACTAGATACAAATTAAGTTTATCTCAATTTAAACTATGGGTGGCACAATGGAATGGAAAGAAAGTTTCCATGATAGATTTGGATGTATTCCAAAGTTAATACATTGTGACGGATACTACAACAAAAGGCTAAGTATATGACTGCTATAGTAGCAGCAAAGGAGGGAATTTGTGTCAAGTAGTTTGTTATCAAACTAAGGTGTGGTTCGCAACGGGATAACACTAAAGATACATTGTACGACAATAGTATCGACATGGTTTAACCCCAAGTAACTAAAGGTCTCACCAAAAGACCAAATTTATACAATGCCATCTCATTGGAGAATGAGTGATGCGTGGAGACGCAAAGACATGTGAATACACACGGACCTGAAGCGTCAGATCCGTAGATTATGTTAACTACTTGCAATTGCGTATATGGAACACCAAAAAGCCATAGGTGTTCAATACGCAAAGTTTCTAAACTAGATTATTGTCTCTAGTGCAAGTGGGAGAGTGAAGGGAATATGCCCGAGAGGCAATAATAAAGTGGTTATTATCGTATTCCTTATTTATGATAAATGTTTATTTTGCATGCTATAATTGTATTAATACGGAAACGTTAATACATGTGTGTTTAATAAACAAAAAGTGAGTTCCAAGTTATGCCTCTCTTATAAACTAGCTCGTTGATTAACAAGATGATCAAAGGTTTCCTGATCATGTATATTGGATGTTGTTAATAACGAGGTCACAACATGAGTGTAATGGTGTGATGAACATTCATCCGAAGTATAACATTACAATCAAAGTCATTGAGTTTATATTGCTATAACAACTTACGAAATGATACTAATCCTTAGGACATGAGATCATGACAATCACTAACACCAGAAGAGTTTCTCGATGACATCAAACGTCACACCGTAACTGGGTAATTATAAAGATGGATTCAGAACTACTAAAGTGTTATGTTGAGGCTCATGGATCGAGAGTGGAATTTTTTCATCCCGATGACGGATAGATATGCTCTAGGCCCTCTCGGTGATATCACATTGATTAGCTTGCAAGCAAGTGATTTGATCACTAGAATGTTATATCACGGGAACGAGAAAAGAGTGCATGTCGGTAACGAGATCAAACTAGGTATGGAGATACCGAAGATCGAATCTCGGACATGTAATGTATCATGAACCAAAGGGATTAAGATACTAACATAAAAGGTTCCGACGATCACAGGAAAGTCATCGTTGAATGTGTGGGAGTTAGTATGGATCTCCAGGTCCCGCTTCTGATTATTGATCGAAGAAGGGTCTCGATAATGTCCGCATTATTCGCGAACCGTAGGGTGTCACACTTAAGGGACACTGGCATCCAATTGGAGCAAAAGTTTTATGCCGGAAAGAATAACAAGCGCACAAATTTATTTCACTAGACACCGGAACTGTTTCGGTTGAAATTGCTGAAACTGGTTCTGCATGTGAAATTGAATACTAGCAAGGGGTTTTATGTGAATGTTTGTTAATTAAAGTAATTAACAAAATTCTGAATAAATAAATAAAAGATTTTTATTTAAATGAGAGCTTGCATTAAATTTGGTGGGAATTTAATGCATGTGAGTAGATTTTTGAGTGGAGGCTCTTTTATGGGAGTAGAGGCTTTTCATTTTGAGTGGGAGATCCACCCACATGAATGTGGGAGAGTCGGGGGCAGCCCCCATGGCTGGGCGCCATGCCCATTGGGTGCCCCCCTCTCCCCTATAAAAGCCCCCCTCTCATCCTCTCAAAGAACACCTCCTCGTGAAGGATCTCTCTCCCACTCTAGAATTTATCCCCCATGGTCTCGGACTAGCGAGATACATGTTTCGGGTGGCTATTCGGCAAGAAAGGGTTGTGCTTCCGCTGCATCGCTGGAGCAAGGAGGCGGAGGTTGCTCGGTGTCTTGTACGTGTGTGCGAGCACGGATGCGCTGCTGTTTTGCGGCGCTAGGACTTCCTCTCGATCTTGAGATCGGCAAGATATCTTCTACATCAACCACGAGTTTAGACTCGTTAAGCTTTGTCGGTCTTCAAGGGTATGTTCTCTACGGATGTATATCCGCCCTTTGCTTGTATCTAGTAGATATATCTTGGTACATAGTTGTTACCATCGTAGGAATTTTTTTGTTTTCTATGCTGCGAACCCTTCAGGAAGGGCCAGATACATCTTTGGCCTGTGAGATTGTCGGAACGGGCGTGGGCTTGACGATGGAATTGACAGGGACGATGGCGGGAGATGCGTGGGAAGTGTAGGGGTTCGTAGCATGGAAAACAAAAAAATTCTACCGCATGCAAACAAACAATCCAAGATCTATCTACTAGATTGTAGCAACGAGTCTATAGAGGAACTCACCCTCGAAGATTCCAAAGCGGTTAACGAGAGAAGATTCTCGTGGGTGATGTAGTCGTACTCTTGCCGATCTCAAGATCGCGTAGACGATCCTTCCGGCGCTGCGTTCCGGCAGCGCTTCCGCAGTCGGTCACACGTTTGGTACTCGATGAAGACCTTCCTATCCCTTGTTCCAGTAGGCAGCGGAGGTTGTATCACTCTCCTCGTGATTCCGGCAGCACGACGGCGTGGTACCAGAAGTAGAGGGGAGATCTCGTAGGGCTTCGCCTTAAGCCAGAGCGAGTATGGTGGACTATGAGAGAGGCCTTGGTGGTCTAGGGTTTTAGAGGCACCAAGGGGAGAGGTGTAGCCGGCGGCTAGGGTTTGGGGAAACCCTAGTCGGCGACTTGGGAGGGCCCTAGGCGGCGGCGACTTGGGAGGAGGCCGGCGGCTTGGGGCTAGGGTTTGAGGTGAGTTGGGTGTAGGGAAGAGGGGCAGCCCTGCCCCTCCTTTTATAGGTGGGAGGGCGCGGCCAAGGGGGAGGGAGTCCTCCCCCAAGTAGGCCTCCTTGGCCGACGGGTGGAGGGAGAGGAATTCCTCCCCAAGTAGGTTTCCTACTCTCCCTCCACCAAGCAAAACTGCCATTTGACTTTTCAAATTGGCGTTTGACTTTTCAAACTAGGATTTGATTTCTCCCTTTATTTTGCCCAGACATGATACCTAGTACATGATGCAACCATTCCACATTGTCATGACACATTCATGTACCCTTCCCCTCCGGAGTGCCGGACCTTCCGGAACCTTCTAGAACATTCCCGATGAAAGCACCGGAATCATTCCCCAACTCCGAAACAGGACTTTCCTTATATGAATATTATTCTCCGGACCATTACGGATATCCTCGTGATATCCCGGATACCATCCGAGACTCCGAACAACATTCGGTCTCTTAATCATCATTCCATAACTACTCAACAACATCGAATCCTTAAGTGTGTCTCCCTACGGTTCGTGAATTATGCGAACATGATCGAGACACTTCTTCGAACAATAACCAATAGAGGAATCTAGAAATTAATATGGCTCCCACATATTTCTACGATTACTTTGCGATTGAATGAACCACTTACATACGATACCAATTTCCCTTTGTCTCATGATAGTTTACTTATCCGAGGTTTTGATCGTCGGTATCTCTGCATACCTAGTTCAACCTCGTTACCGATAAGTACTCTTTTCTCGTTCCCGTGGTATGCGATCCCTTGTGAGCCAGTCACATGCTTGCAAGCTAATTGGATGACATTCCACCGAGAGGGCCCAGAGTATATCTATCCGTCATATGGATGGACAAATCCCACTCTTGATTCATGTGTCTCAACCCATACTTTCTGAACACTCAATGCCACCTTTATAGCCACCCAGTTACGGTGTGGTGTTTGATGTCATCAAAGCATCCTTCCGGTGATGGTGATAAGCATGATCTCATGGTCGAAGGAATTAGGTTACTATGTATCAGAAAGCTTATAGCAATTGAACTATTTAAAATGACTTGATCTTTATGCTACGCTTATTTATAGGAGTATGTCCACCATACCATTCTCCTAATGATATGATCTTGTTATTAACAACATTTCAAATGTTCATGATCAAGAAACCATGATCATCTATTAATCAACAAGCTAGTATTAGAAAAGAGGCTTTACTAGGGACTCTAATTTAGTCTACAAATCACACAAGTATTAATGTTTCTGGTTAATACTGTTATAGCATGAATGTAAACATTTATCATCAACACAAAGATATAATAATAACTACATTTATTATTGCCTCTAGGGCATATCTCCAACAGGAATACATGTCACGATGCAACATATACTTAATGTTTCTAGAATCCCCCAAAGTCTTGGAGGTATTCTTCAAGCTGGTTGTGGCTTTCTTCCTGAAACGTACAAAAAGTATAAGTACAGAAATAAGACAAACAATGGACAATGTCGGAGAGAAAGAAGCTTACACAAGAGTGGGTGCTTTGGCAAAGGGGATCCATGTAACCTTTCTTTTCTCCGCCTCCAGGGCGGCAGTAGTCTTCTTGGAGGCTCCACCCTCCGTCTTCTTTTTCTTGCCTCCGTCGGCAGCGTCAGAGGTGGAGCTCTTCCGCTTTCGCGCCAACGGGGCATCGTCGTCGGACACGAAGGTGACTTCCTTCATCTTTGGATCATAGATTTGGGGAGCCATGCTATCCTCATCTATGTCGATGAGCTGTTAAGTGAAGAACCACCGTGTTAGATGAGATGGTAATGGCGAGACGGAAGAACTAGACTATATGTCATACACGGAAAATAAGCAGGTACCTTTGGGCACTTGCTCTCTATGAACATGTCGTAGGTGATGGTGAATCCACGCTTCCTATCCTTCACCTTGACAATATCCTTGAGGCGGAGCTTGACAGAGTCGCTCGAGAAGTTTTCCTCGGAGATGCGGAGGCTATCCTTCCTATCGTTGGTATACTCGTGCATCAACTTCAAGCGGTGCTGCAGAGGCTGGATCCGCCTGACGAACCAGCACATGGCTAGGTCCAATCCGATCAGACCCGTATCTACGAACCACTCTATCCGCTTTATAGCGCGGGAAGCGTCGTTGTGGAAGGGAAGGTAGGCCTAGGATCTCCATGTCAAGGCTTTGGCGGCAACTCCATCAACGAAGTCCGGGTACGTTACTTCTCGACCGGCCAAAGGGATATCTGGGCTGTAGAAGTACTTTCGTTGCCAGTTCTTGTAGTACTCATGGCCAACAATGTCGGGGAATGTGGCATCCCGCAAAACCACTACTAGAAAATCGCGTTGCTTTTGTGCATTGCATCATCATGACCGCATGCTCATATCATCATACCACATTGCATTTGAGCATCGTCATCATCTTGCATTTGCTTGCATAAAACTATTTGCAGGAAAACCTATTTTTGTTTTCTAAACGGCCCGTCTTTATTCAAACGCAAAACCGGGTCTCTGGAATTATTTTGTTTGTCGGCTACCGGTTTGCAAACGGTGCGATTAAAATAAATAAACTGATTAATTATTTTTAGTGCGGCAGTAGAACGGGCCGAATCGACCCGAACGACCACCCCAGAAATTAAATCGGTCCACCCCAAACCTTTTCTACCTAGTCCTATTCTACCCAACCCCTCTCCACCTCACTCCAACCAACCCCCTCTCGCCACCTCACCCCAACTCCCTCCCTCACCCAATCCCCATCCCCACCTAATCCTCCCCACCCACACCACTCTCTCTCCCAGCACACACCCATCACACGCACACACAACACACCACACATGCCACCCTCCCCACACCCGATCCCCCACCCGATCCAGCAGCCCACAGTCCGCACTCTCTCTCCCCCGCCGCTTCCCCTTCTTCCTCCCTCTCTCCTTCCTCCTCCTTGCCTCGCCTCCTGCGCTCACTCGCTGCCCGCCTCGGCCACGCCTCGCGCTCGTCCTCACCTCCCACCGTCCCGCAGCCTCCTCCCCCAGGCTCCTCCCCGGCCCGCTCAGACCTCCCTCTCCTCCCCCCAGGCTCCTCCCCGCCCTCGCCCGAGCTTCTCCCTCGCCGGCGCTCCCTCCCTCGGCCGCGCCCGCCTCCCTTCTCGCTCGCGAGCCCGCCTCTTCCCTCCTCATGGCCGCTCCCGCCCCTCGCTTGCACGCCCGCCGCTCCTCCCTCTGCCGTGGCAGCTCCGCCCCTCACCCGCGTGACCTGCAGCTCCGCCTCCACCGCGCTCGCCGGGGCCCGGTGCCGTCTCGCTCACGGCCTCCTCCAGCGCCTCCGGCCACCCTCGGCGCCTCCTTCCGCGGCGCCTCGAAGCCAGCTTCACCGCCACCAGCCCGCGCCGGCCGTCCTCCACCCCTCCCTCCTCTCCAAGCCCGTCAGCCGCCGCCGGCGCGCCTCCGTCCAGTACCGCGGCCGCTCCCTAGCCGGCCCGACGCGCTCCCCGCGACGTTCCTGCCTGCCGTCGTCCTCCGCCAAGCTCTGCGCGTCTCCGGCCGCCGTCGCGTCTGGCTGTGCCTCCGCCGGCGCCCTCCTCGAGTTGCTCTGCTGCCCTAGCTCCTCGCCCGCGGCCGACCGCTGGACCCACCTGCCCCATGGACCCACCCGTCGTCAAGATGCCATCCGCCTCCGGGCAAAGCAACCCCTCCGGCCTGCGTGTGTGCTCCTGCGTGTATGTGTTGGTGCTTGTGTTGTACCAAGTCAACGTCCGAACCCATGGTTACAATACCGTTCTCAGATCAAGCCGTCACGCCATCTACACCGAGTGCCGCGGTACGGAGGCGACATCGAAGCGCCAAGACCTACTACGGACGCGCCCCCGAACAAAGCCCGATCCGTGCCGGTGCCGCGCCAAGATCTCCAGAAACCCGATGCGGACAAGTTCGCCATCGACCTCGAGAACGCCTGCGGACAAGAAGTTCGACCCGTGGGACGACAAGATGCATGGCGACAAGAACGGCGGCGACCAGAGAATCCGATGCCCGGCCGGACCAAGTGCTTCCTCCCGGAGCCAAGATCTACTCCGCTATCCGAGAACGTTTCCGTGAACCACGAACCCGAGACCCGACCCCGAACCCCGGATCCCCAAGACCGTCGAGACCCCTCAATGTGTGAACCCTTCCCAAAACCCTATTTTATAATATAATAACAATTAATGCATATTGAATTGTCATACTCGCATGCATATTCGTGTGGTTTGGGGGCCTTATGCCAAATCACCTAATAATTAAATATGGGGCCCATATGCGGGCAAATCTAGTCTCATATTGGCCTCATTTAAATTTGTGTAGCGAACCGGTACTATCCTTTGCCATGTTCTAACCACATTTAAATTGCGGGGTAGCTAAACAACTTGAACCATATAATTAAATGTCGGGACCCCCGGTTCCGCTTAATATGACCTAATTGCATTGCACCTCTGCCATGTCACGCATCATACATGCATCATGCCCGATCTTTTGCCGTGGTATTAAATATTGCATCCGGTGTTGATTCTAGTGTTTTGCTTCTTCGCGGATAAGACCGTTGAGTTGATGTGAGCTTCGCCCCGATCTTCGGTTGAACCTTCGACAATGTTTTTCAGGCGAGCATCTCCCCCTTTCTACCTATCTTACTTTTATAGTATTTATTCCCTCCTGTTGATCTATTGCTATCTGTGTTGCGATGCTCTAGTTTTCGTACCCGTGATATCCCTTGCAGCCTTATATTGCCTTGGACACATCCTATTACCTGTTGATTGGTAGATAGTTGGACTTGCGCGTCGTAGTCGCTTGCTCAAGTCTTTGTGCGTGTCGTCAAGTGCCACGATTGTTGGTGTATTGCCGCTTTGTTTGATGTTGGAGATGATCATGGTTTTACTTATCGTACTTTAATTCCTGTTTAAAAACTAAAATTGAAAGCGAGGCATCGTGGGTGATAGAGAATATTTGGTTTCGAGCCCACTTGTGTCCGTGGGACCCCGAGTACTTGATACATTCCTTGATTTATCGCGCTATCCACATCCGGAGGTATATGGGACCCCACAGTCGAGCTTGATTCGATCTTATTTCTTGGGGCCACAAACTAGTTTGAGGTTTTATTTACGATCCTGTACTTATGCCATGCTACTTCTGTATTTACGTTTGTGCGAGGAGCACACTGTACTGTTTAGGTAAGCGGAGTATTTTCGCGGTATCGACAAGCCCAGCCACACTTTCGGGTTCCCAGTCGTTTACAGCTATTGTCGCAAACCTTGAGTCCGCTCGAGTCATTAACCGTTCTTGGTCTACTCAATGGGGTGCCCCGAAATATTCTGAATCTGTGATTGCTTTGTCGTGAAGGCCTCGTTGGGTTTTGATTTGGTTTTTCGAGGTTGATCGGCGTGTGTTGCTATTGGTGCACCCGGCCGGGTAAAACTTTTTACGAAAGCCATGTCATGGTTATGGGCGACTTGGAGCACATATCTCGACCATAGACAAGCATAACTAAAGTAGTGCTATAAATTTGACTTTATAATGACTAGTAATCAGCTTCACTATAATGGAATGGCTAAATAATACTGCCCACAATTGCTTGTTTGGAGTGTAAACTTGCGACCATTGTACTGACTAGTAAGTATGGCGACTACAACGGAATGGCTAAATAAAAGTACCAACAAGCTTTGGGTTTTGGGGTTATCTCATGCTAATTGTGTCGACTAGTAAGTGTTGCCACTATAACGGAATGGTCAACTAAAAGTGCCCTTGCTTACTTTATCGGGATGAATATCTAAACCGACTAGTAATTGCTGCAACGATAAGCGAATAAGTAAAGCGCCAAGTGTGAGTTCCTCGGTTGACTTCCTCGATTGGACTCGAGGAAATGCCGAGATGGGTTTGTTTGATGGTAGCATCGGTCGGTTCGGATAGGACTTTCTTACCCTCTCGATCGCGCCGGTTGTATCGAGTCTCTATAGTTTGTTTAGTGCATCTTTGCCGCTTGATCCACCATACCTATGTAGGCGAGGCGCCGAATTCTAACCTCGCCGTGTCTTGGCCTCGATCTTGGCGCTCCTCTTTTCCTTTGCCCTTTGGCACCCTTTTGTTTAAGCAGGTTTTGAGATCGGCGTCGTTAGCGAGGTTACCCTTCCGGCTTGGCTGGCAGGGTTATGGGCGCCATTGGTTATTCTTGGGGCTCTTAGCCTCATTTGCATCTTGTCCGTAGTGGACGCACTCTCTCGTTTCAAGGTGATTTGGATCTTTGTACCTTATATCTGTATTCTTGACTCATGGAGTCGTGTTGTATATATATACATTACGTGGGTCCCATCGAGGACTGTTGTGTAATGTTATTACTTTGTTTTCCACCGCGAAAGTGCTGGTGGGCACCTTTGAATCGTTTCTATGCGGGTTTGGCGGAATCGCTGAAACTTGCATAGGTCGATTCGAGGGTGTTCTGAGTGGTATCGAGCTCGGCGGTTGCGATACCCCACAAGTCCAGCCTGTAGGATAACCTAGCTAACGGCCGAAGTAGAGTGTCAAAACTATTTTTGAAAATCGGTTGGATAGTTCTGATTAGGTCTGATTTTACTCCTTACCCCTCTGCTATTCTCCTCTTACCTCTACGCGTTTTGAATCCGCTCTCGTCTCTTTCTTCGAGTCCAGGAATTCTCGTGGTTGGGTTTCCGTCGTACCTTCAGGGTTTCGCTTCCTTCTTTGATAACGGTGTTCTACCATCCGGTGTTCATGCTGCCTGAGTGATCCTTTGTCCGTGGTACCATTCTTTGTTCCTTGTTTGTGCCTTCCGGTGTTTCCCGACGCGACGACATCCTCTACGCCAGATCCGATCGATGCATCACTCCTTTGTTTCGAACCTCGCTTGTCGAGATCTTGATCTGAATCCACGAGGTTGGTTGCATAATCTGTCTATTCGTGTACATAGTAATGCTTTGAGTGCGGGATGGAGTCGCGACCATACCACTACTCTTAACATTTGCCTTGTATATCGAATGGTGGATCGATGCAATTCTACTCCTTCCATGGAAGTTAGAGGTGGCCTTACCTTTAACTTCGTCCGTTGTTTTCCGGAGTGTTCTCTTGCTGATCAGGACAACGACCTCTTGTTAGTGGTGTCGCGAGGATCTACACGAAGCGAGAAGACGCAGTTCGCCGACCTTCCTTCCGGTACCATGAGGCGGATCTCGAGGGCGAGATCCATTGTTAGTGGTGTCGAATTGTGGCATCCCGCAAAACCACTACTAGAAAATCGCGTTGCTTTTGTGCATTGCATCATCATGACCGCATGCTCATGTCATCATACCACATTGCATTTGAGCATCGTCATCATCTTGCATTTGCTTGCATAAAACTATTTGCAGGAAAACCTATTTTTGTTTTCTAAACGGCCCGTCTTTATTCAAACGCAAAACCGGGTCTCCGGAATTATTTTGTTTGTCGGCTATCGGTTTGCAAACAGTGCGATTAAAATAAATAAACTGATTAATTATTTTTAGTGCGGCAGTCGAACGGGCCGAATCGACCCGAACGACCACCCCAGAAATTAAATCGGTCCACCCCAAACCTTTTCTACCTAGTCCTATTCTACCCAACCCCTCTCCACCTCACTCCAACCAACCCCCTCTCGCCACCTCACCCCAACTCCCTCCCTCACCCAATCCCCATCTGCCACCTAATCCTCCCCACCCACACCACTCTCTCTCCCAGCACACACCCATCACACGCACACACAGCACACCACACACGCCACCCTCCCCACACCCGATCCCCACCCCGATCCCGCGCGCAGCCCCACCCCGGTCCCGCACTCTCTCTCCCCCACGCGCCCGCGTTTCCCCCTTCTTCCTCCCTCGCTCTCCTCCCTCCTCCTTGCTTGCCTCGCCTCCCTGCGCGCTCTGCTCGCTGCCGCCGCCCTCCGGCCACGCCTCGCGCTCGTCCTCACCTCCCACCGCCCCGCAGCCTCCTCCCCCAGGCTCCTCCCCGGCCCGCTCAGACCTCCCTCTCCTCCCCCCCAGGCTCCTCCCCGCCCTCGCCCGAGCTTCTCCCTCGCCGGCGCTCCCTCCCTCAGCCCGCGCGCCCCGCCTCCCCTTCTCTGCTCGCGCCGACCCCGCCTCTTCCTCCGCCCGGCCGCCGCGCCCCTCCTGCGCCGCCCGCGCGCTCCTCCTCTGCCGTGGCCCGCCTCCCGCCCGCGCAGCCTCGCTCCGCCTCCACCAGCGTCGCCCTTGGCCCGGCGGTGCCGCCTCCGGCCTCCTCCAGCGCCTCCGCCACCTCGCCTCCTCCTTCGCGGTGCCCGAGCTTCACCGCCACCAGCCCGCGCCCGGCGTCCTCCACCCCCTCCTCTCTCCAAGCCCGGCCCGCCGCGCGCCTCCGTTCGATCAGCGTCCGCTCCCTAAGCCGGCCCGGCGCTCCCGACGTTCACTGCCGTCCGCCAAGCTCACAGCGTCTCGGCCGCCGTCGCGTCTGTGCCTCGCCCGGCGCCCTCCTCGAGTTGCTCTGCTGCCCTAGCTCCTCGCCGCGACGCTGGCCCCGCCTGGACCTACCTGCCCCGCGGGACCCACCCCGTTGTCAAGATGCCATCCGCCTCCAGGTGCAACAACCCGTCCGACCTCTGCGTGTGTGCTCCTGCGTGTATGTGTTGGTGCTTGTGTGTTGTACCAAGTCAACGTCCGAACCCATGGTTACAATACCCGTTCTCTGTATCAAGCCCGTCAACGCCATCTACACCGAGTGCCCGCGGTACCTGGAGGACGACATCGAACCGAAGCGCCAAGACCTACTACGGACGCGACCCCGAACCCAAAGCCCGATCCATTGCAGGTGCGCGCCAAGATCTCCGAGAAACCCCGGTACCGGACAAGTTCGCCATCGACCTCGAGAACGCCTACACGGAACAGCAAGTTCGACCCCGTGGGACCCGACAAGATCTGCATGACGACAAGAACGGCAGCGACCAGGAGAATCCGATGCCCCGACGCCAGACCAAGTGCTTCCTCCCGGAACGCCAAGATCTACTCCGCTATCCGAGAACGTTTCCGTCGAACCCTGAACCCCGAGACCCGACCCCGAACCCCGGATCCCCAAGACCGTCGAGACCCCTCAATGTGTGAACCCTTCCCAAAACCCTATTTTATAATATAATAACAATTGATGCATATTGAATTGTCATACTCGCATGCATATTCGTGTGGTTTGGGGGCCTTATGCCAAATCACCTAATAATTAAATATGGGGCCCATATGCGGGCAAATCTAGTCTCATATTGGCCTCATTTAAATTTGTGTAGCGAACCGGTACTATCCTTTGCCATGTTCTAACCACATTTAAATTGCGGGGTAGCTAAACAACTTGAACCATATAATTAAATGTCGGGACCCCCGGTTCCGCTTAATATGACCTAATTGCATTGCACCTCTGCCATGTCACGCATCATACATGCATCATGCCCGATCTTTTGCCGTGGTATTAAATATTGCATCCGGTGTTGATTCTAGTGTTTTGCTTCTTCGCGGATAAGACCGTTGAGTTGATGTGAGCTTCGCCCCGATCTTCGGTTGAACCTTCGACAATGTTTTTCAGGCGAGCATCTCCCCCTTTCTACCTATCTTACTTTTATAGTATTTATTCCCTCCTGTTGATCTATCGCTATCGTGTTGCGATGCTCTAGTTTTCGTACCGTGATATCCCTTGCAGCCTTATATTGCCTTGGACACATCCTATTACACATTGATTGGTAGATAGTTGGACTTATGCGTCGTCGCTTGCTCAGAAGTCTTGTTGCGTGTCGTCAAGTGCCACGATTGTTGGTGTATTGCACTTTGTTTGATGTTGGAGATGATCATGGTTTTACTTATCGTACACTTTAATTCCTGTTTAAAACTAAAATTGAAGTAAGCAGAGGCATCGGTGGGTGATAGAGAATATTTGGTTTCGAACGCCCACTTGTGTCTGTAGGACCCAGTACTTGATACTGTTCCTTGATTTATCGCTATCCACATCCGGGAGGTATATGGGACCCCCAGGCGAGCTTGATTCATCTTATTTCTTGGGGCCACAAACTAGTTTGAGGTTTTATTTACGATCCTGTACTTATGCCATGCTATACGTATTTACGTTTGTGCGAGGCACCTTTGTCTATTTAGGTAAGCGGAGTGTTTTCGCGGTATCGACAAGCCCAACACACTTTGGGTTCCCGATCGTTTCACCATTGTCGCAAACCTTGAGTCCGCCTCGGAGTCAACTAACTTTGTTGCGGGTCTACTCAATGGGGTGGCCCCTGAAATATTTCTGAATCCTGTGATTGCTTTGTCGTGAAGGCCTCGTTGGGTTTTGATTTGGTTTTTCGAGGTTGATCGGCGTGTGTTGCTATTGGTGCACCGGCGGGTAAAACTTTCAAAGCCATGTCGCGGTTATGGACGACTTGGAGCACGATATCTACCATAGACAAGCATAACTAAAGTAGTGCTATAAATTTGACTTTATAATGACTAGTAATCAGCTTCACTATAATGGAATGGCTAAATAATACTGCCCACAATTGCTTGTTTGGAGTGTCGCTTGCGACCATTGTACCTGACTAGTAAGTATGGCGACTACAACGGAATGGCTAAATAAAAGTACCAACAACTGCTGGGTTTTGGGGTTATCTCATGCTAATTGTATCTGACTAGTAAGTGTTGCCACTATAACGGAATGGTCAACTAAAAGTGCCCACTGCTTACTTTATCAGGATGAATATCTAAACCTGACTAGTAATTGCTGCAACGATAACTGAATAAGTAAAACTGCCAACTGTGTGAGTTCCTCGGTTGACTTCCTCGATTGGACTCGAGGGGGAAATGCCAGGATGGGTTTGTTTGATGGTAGCATCAGGTCGGTTCCGGATAGGACTTTCTTACCCCTCTCTGATCGCCGCCAGTTGTATCGAGTCTCTATAGTTTGTTTAGTGCATGCTGCCGCTGCCGCTTCAGTCCACCATACCTATGTAGGCGAGGACTGCCGAATTCTAGCCTCGCTGTCTTGGCCTCGATCTTGACGCTCCTCTTTTTCCTTTGCCCTTTGCCGACACCCCTTTTGTTTAAGCAGGTTTTGAGATCGACGTCGTTAGCAGGGTTACCCTTCCGGCTTGGCTTGGGCAGGGTTATGGACGCCATTGGTTATTCTTCAGGGCTCTTAGCCTCATTTGCATCTTGTCCGTCTGGGCGCACTCGTTTCAAGGTGATTTGGATCTTTGTACCTTATATCTGTATTCTTGACTCATGGAGTCGTGTTGTATATATCTGTTCTGTGGGTCCCATCGAGGACTGTTGTGTAATGTTATTACTTTGTTTTCCACCGCACGAAAGTGCCTGGTGGGCACCTTTGAATCGTTTCTATGCGGGTTTGGCGGGAATCGTTGAAACTTGCATAGGGTCGATTCTGAGGGTGTTACAGGGAAGCGCCGGCCAGGCCGGATCTTAAAACTAATGGTACCACAATTCCTGATCTTGTCCTTGCCGGCTCCGGCTTTTCGCTTGACGGTGAAGAAATAGATGAAGAGATCTAGCCTAGGCCTAATCCCTAAATAACCCTCGCAAAGCGCCGCGTAGTTGCTAAGCGCTAAGATGCTATCGTGGGAGAGGTTTTGAGTCTATACTCGGTAATGATTGAGGACATCAAGGAAAAAGTTGGAGATGGGAAGGGTGACCTCGCTGGCCGGCGCTGCCCGCCAGGCGAGCCCCTCCATCGCGGGGAGGTATCCCTCATTGACCAGTTCTTTGATATCGTGGTCCGTAATATCTGAACCGCGCCAATCGCCTTTGTGGGAGTCATACTCCTCCTCCAGCAGCTCCAGCGCCGCTGGGTTATGGTCGTCGCCGGTGGTTTCGACCACCGCAGATTTGGGAATAACCAATCCCTCTGGTGGCACAATGACGACGCCCGCCGGCTTCGCCGCGGCATCGCCTGACGCCACCATGGAGGGGGTGGAGCTGTTGCTGGCCATTGAGAGTTTTTCGGTGGTGACTGGGAGAGATTATGGATCTAGGTTTTTCGCACAGGTGCGTGGAGATCTTGAGGAGGCGCTCGCTGGAGGAAGAAGATGATTTCCACAGGTGAAAAAGTAAAATTTCCACCGCTGTTACTATTTAAGACCTCTGGTATCAAGATTCGTGCAGCATGATCGAATGGTTGCCGCGTAGGCGACGTGTGCGGGGACATGCGTGGAAATTCCGCCATGTTGCCAACTGTCGCCGCCAACAGTTTGCATCGCTCGCGCGGGAAAAAAGGACATGATTGTGTTCTCTGCATGTGTCAGTTACGAGGCGTTGCTGACCTATGTCTACATCATCCTAGCTATCACTAGCAGGTGAACCATCACATCGGAATATTCCAGCATGGACGGATCCAATCCGGCTATGGAAGAGTACGATAGAAGATTCAGTAATTCTCCGACTTACATATTGAAGACAGAGAAAAACCTTGTAGGGTTCTTGGGAGAGGACTACAAGATGTTGCTTGAATATTTGCCGACATCCATCTAGACGGAGCATTCAACGTGAAGAGGCAAGACGGCGCAAGATCTCGGAGTTCTCTGGGGGCTACTGTCAACACCCGGATTTTTAATCCCAGATGCCTGTTATGCCATACATCGCAATCCCAAGATTACCATTTTTGCGACACATAACAGAATTGGATACCATAGTACATCATCCATTACAAACGATACATAAGTTCTTACACAAATATGGATCTCATGATCCAGTTCTTAATACAACATCAAGCGGCGGAATACGTAACAATAACGGTAGCGTAGGCGAAGCTCCATCTTCGGGGCCACAGACAATGCTGACGATGGGAGATGATCCTCGTTGTCGTAACCTTCCTGGGGTCCATCCTCCAGATACTCCTCTTCATAGTCTGGCCATGGGAATAGCTAGGGACAAAGCCATGAGTACTCTTTAAGTACTCGCAAACTAATACTAACAGGTAAAAGGGGTTATTGGATAATAGGACACTAGGTTCTAGGGTTGTTTTGCAAAAGCCAGATTTATCTCTAATAGGTTCCAAAGCTAGTCACAATTTTATAACTCTTAAGTGGGAACTTGTAACTCATGTCACAACTCTGTTGTGGTCAAGTCAAAGTCTCAATTCATTTCACAAGTCATTTTGAAAACATCTGACATGGGAACAATATGGCCACTCCAACTGTCCATAATCGCGGACGCGGCTATTCGAATAGTTTGACACTCTGCAGAGATTGTACACTTTCACCACAACATTCGATACATCCATCAGGAACAAATCCTAAATTCACCATACTCAGTATGCGGATAATCAATCCTAACCTTTCGATTACACGCCCTAGTATAAGCACCTCTCCTGTGAGTTTGGCCTCCCAACCATGACCAACTGTCATCTTGGGTACTGCATAGGTGGACAATCTTCACAAGGTAGCCTCAGCTCAGACCTTGGCCGTGAGGGAACTAATACTAAGGTATATAAGTTTCTAGTCAAGCCCTACCCAATATTCAGGTATTGTGGTTGTACGATAAAATTGGAATGGTATCGCATCCAGACAACCATCAGTTTTATAAAGGGCTAAGGCTCATGCCTCAACATTTTCATCACCAAAATCATCAAGTGTTTGGAAACACATGTCCAAAACATTTCAATAGAATGATCCATCATTCCAAGGTTTTCATAACCATTTTTCCACCAAGTATTCCCATCTAAAGTTGATCAAGTTTTATGCTTAGCACTAGCATCTACAGGTGGGGGTAAGCAATAGTGAGGGGTGGTAAACTAGTGGGGTTCTAACTAAGTTCAACCTTATATCTTAGGGAGATATCAAGGTTTCTAACTTAGGCCAAATTTTATGCTCTTTATGCAACCTTCAAATATCTTTCTAGTATCTACCAAACTCTTAAGTAAACTCTAAGTAAGAGCTTTGATAAATAAATAAAGTAAGAAGCTTGCAAGTAAAACTAGGATTTGTTTATCAAGTGGGTATGATCACATATGCTTAAGGCATATAGTTGGCATGGTAACAAATAGTGGTTTGTTGCATCAGTAGAGTATCTTGCAAGGGTTAGCTTGCACATTCACTGGTAGTATTAGGCTTGCACAATATCAGTATAAGCTTGCCTTGTGCAGAGCAGTGGTTGAAGTTCTCCTCGGCTTCTTCTTCGTAGAATCCTCCTTCCTCCTCGTATCCTTGGTCGGTACTAGCGTCTATAAATAAATACGGGGTACAAAATCACCAAACAATACTTAACTACTTGCAACCATCACACACAAGGGTCCTATATATGATCTAACATCATCTCTAACATTACAAGGTTAAGGATTGGTTTAATTCGTTTTAATTTTAGAAAAGTAATTTCTACTCATTGAAAACTACTTAAGATTTAATATTCTCCAAACCAAACCTGGGATCATGTTGACACATGTCATCACCACATAATTTAGTCCATGGTAATGTGATTTAAAGTGGTGTCACAATTTAATAAGGTTTTACCTTTTTATTTTAATTAATTAAAGTGGCTAGAAATGCTTATGTAGCATTCTTTTATTACTTGAACATTATTTCTGCAAGTAAACCTATATATTTTTATATATTCTGAAAGGTATGGTTAAATGTGATTTTTGAGAGTTGGAATCAACTCAAAAGCTATTATGGTTTAAAATTTAAAAATGTTTGAATACAGAAAAGCTTCTTCCTTGTTATTTTTACCATGGGTGATCTATATATCTAAATGAATTGAATCCAACGATCTTGGATTCAGCATTCCCAGACCTTTCTAACAAAATTGGTTTCATTCAGTTTGGTGCACTGAATCGATCTAGGTTGATTTTTGAAGTTGGGTACAGAAGTGTGTTTGAATTTAAAAATAAAAAGGTTTAATTTGAATCGCTGGGCTGCGCGGGAAATTCTAACGGGCACCCTGCTAAGCCTTGATGCTCCAGGCTGCTTAAGTGGGTGTCCCAACTCGTCGGTGAGACAGGGGAGGCGGGCATGCAGAACGCGTGGGTCGTTCGATCTGATTCTAATCCAGCGGTGAGTCATCATCGGCCGAGGCAACGCCGCGAAAAAAGAAACCTAGCAGCGGACGGTGAGGGGTCTTTGAGGGCTCACCGGGGTGTGGCGGTCGGCGGGCGAGGCGCAGCGAAGTCGATGACGGCGAACTCAGGGGTGGTCGCGGCAGCTCCTAGGGTGGACGGAATCGATGGCGCCCTACTTCTCTAGAGGCGGCGGGCTCCGGTGAAATTCCGGCGAGGTAGTGCTCGCCTTGCTCCGGGAACGGTGTGGCACGATCAGTGATGAGAGGGGAGTAGAATGGTGTGAAGAATTCGAGCGGGGGTGGCCTCTATTTATAGTCGAGCGAGGGGACCGACGGGGCGCACGGTGAGCTCGTCGGGGGCAATGTTACAGGCGGCTATTGGCATGGGCGAAGGTAAGGGACGGTGCGGTGTTCCCTGGCGATGCTCAATGACATGGTCTAGAGGCGTGGGGCGGTGCGGCTTGGTCTGGAACATGCGATGCTCTGCGCGGCAGAGGCGGCGTCTTCGACGGCGAGCGGTGGCTCTGCGACACGGGGCGGCGAACGAGGATGTCTGGCGGTCTCTTGGGTCGGCGGGGATTGTGTATGCACACGGCGAGGGCGGCACGCGGTCTGTGGGCTTCGATCGAGGGTGGCGCTCTGGCGCACGCTCGGCATGGTCGCTGGCGGTCTAGGCGTGGTCCGTGCGTGTGTTCCAGGGCTTGGCAACGCTCGCGGCTGGGACAGTGAGTGGCGGTGGACGGTGGGCTGCCTCCGAGATATGCTGGCTAGGCTTGCTTCTCCTCCTAGCATGCTGTCGACTATGTGGTGGCAAGGGTGTGCTCAGCTGTTCACCATTGATGACAATGGCAAGCTCACAGTGGTGCTAGTGCTTGGTTTAGTTAGCTAGATGATCTACTGAGCTGGTTGTGAGCTAGAGAGGGAACCAGTTAGGCAAGAATCACTGCTCACAATAGTGTTTAGATTTTGTGTGATTTGTGTCTGCAATGTGTTTGATAAAATGGCCGCATGAATTCAAGTTTTCAAGTTTGAAAAGATTTTTGGTGGGTTTGCTAGATTGGTGCTGGTGAGTCCGCAGATGCTTGGGTTTTGAAAGTTGAGCTTGTTTGAGTGGTTTTTGAAAAAGTGGGATCTTCCCATATGATAAAGATCCAATTTTGAATTGTCATTTAAACTATGCATTTAAAAGTTTCTGGATGATCACAAAGTGGGCCTTGATACCTTGTTATGAGTATATTCAAGGGGTGCAAAGATCCAGAAAATTCTCTGTTAGGTTTTGAAAGTTTGATACAGCCAAAGTAGGCATGGGAGTTAAATTGGTCAAAATGACCATTCCCTTAATATATTTGTTTTGATTTACTTGTCTTTAGGAAAAGTGTGGGAAATGTTTTAGATGATGTTTATTTCACCTAAGAAACATTTTACAAGCAATGAAACAAACAAACAAGGTGGTTCCAAAGAATTTCACATTAAATGCATACACATATGCATGCATTCATAATTTTAGTTAGAAAAGTTTTTGTTAACCCTAATTTTGAGGATTAGAGTTTGATGATCCAAGTTTAGTATTTTTGGGATGTTACAAACCTTCCCCCCTTAAACAAAATCTCGTCCCGAGATTTGAAAAGGGACGAAAAGATTACCTAGGATTTGAAGAGATCGGGAAACTCCGTCCTGATGTGATCTTCGCGCTCCCAGGTAGCTTCCTCTTCGGTGTGGTTGCTCCACTAAATCTTGAGAAACTTGATGCTTCGGGTTCGGGTAGTTCGAAAAGCTTCTTCCAAAATACGGATGGGTACTTCGGGATAGGTCAGGTCATCGTTGATCTCTATGGTCCGGTGATCGATATTTTTGAACACTTCGGTCTTCTCGGGGACTTCGAGACACTTGCGAAGTAATGAGATATGGAAGACATTGTGCACGGCTGACATCTCTTCAGGTAGTTCCAGTTGATACGATACTTCTCCTCGACGGTTCAGAATCTTGAAAGGCCCGATATATCTGGGGGCTAACTTTCCTTTGAGTTGGAAACGTTGCGTTCCCTTCAAGGGCGATACTTTCAGATACACAAAATCCCCTATGTTGAAGGCGAGGTCTCTACGTCTCTTGTCGGCGTAACTCTTCTGTCTGGATTGGGCGGTCTTGAGGTGCTCACGAATCTTGTGAACCTTCTCTTCTGCTTCTCGTAGGATGTCGGGTCCAAAAATCTGACTCTCTCCTACTTCCGACCAGTTCAAAGGGGTGCAACACTTCCTTTCGTATATGAACTCAAATGGGGACATTTGCAAACTGGCTTGATAACTGTTGTTGTATGAAAATTCTGCAAACGGCAGACAGTCTTCCCACTTGGATCCATATTCTACCACACATGCTCTCAGCATATCTTCGAGTATTTGGTTTACTCGCTCCGTTTGTCCAATGGTCTGAGGGTGATACGCGGTGCTGAAATCTAGACGGGTTCCTACACCTTCTTGGACTTTCTTCCAGAATCTCGAGGTAAACTGAGTTCCTCGATCCGATACGATGTTCTTGGGGACTCCGTGCAAACTAACGATTCTAGCGATGTACATGTCAACACCCGGATTTTTCAATCCTAGATGCCTGTTATGCCATACATCGCAATCCCAGGATTACCATTTTTGCGAGACATAACAGAATTGGATACCATAGTACTTCATCCATTACAAACGATACATAAGTTCTTACACAAATGGGGATCTCATGATCCAGTTCTTAATACAACATCAAGCAGCGGAATACGTAACAATAACGGTAGCGTAGGCGAAGCTCCATCTTTGGGGTCACAGGCAATGCTGACGATGGGAGATGATCCTAGTTGTCGTAACCTTCCTGGGGTCCATCCTCCAGATACTCCTCTTCATAGTCTGGCCATGGGAATAGCCAGGGACAAAGCCATGAGTACTCTTTAAGTACTCGCAAACTAATACTAACAGGTAAAAGGGGTTTTTGGATAATAGGACACTAGGCTCTAGGGTTGTTTTGCAAAAGCCAGATTTATCTCTACTAGGTTCCAAAGCTAGTCACAATTTTATAACTCCTAAGTGGGAACTTGTAACTCATGTCACAACTCTGTTGTGGTCAAGTCAAAGTCTTAATTCATTTCACAAGTCATTTTGAAAACATCTGACGGACGAACAATATGGGCACTCCAACTGTCCATAATCAGCAGAATGACTATTCGAATAGTTTGACACTCTGCAGAGATTGTACACTTTCACCACAACATTCGATACATCCGTCAGAACAAATCCTGAATTCACCATATTCGATTATGCGGATAATCAATCCTAACCTTTCAATTACGCCCTAGTATAAGCACCTCTCCTGTGAGTTTGGCCTCCCAACCATGACCACCGTCATCTTGGAGTCTTGCAGTGGACAATCTTCACAAGGTAGCCTCAGCTCAGACCTTGGCCGGGAGGGAACTAATACTAAGGTATATAAGTTTCTAGTCAAGCCATACCCAATATTCGGGTATTGTGGTTGTACGCTAAAATTGGAATGGTATCGCATCCAGACAACCATCAGTTTTATAAAGGGCTAAGGCTCATGCCTCAACATTTTCAGCACCAAAATCATCAAGTGTTTGGAAACACATGTCCAAAACATTTCAATAGAATGATCCATCATTCCAAGGTTTTCATAACCATTTTCCCCCAAGTATTCCCATCTAAAAGTTGATCAAGTTTTATGCTTAGCACTAGTATCTACAGGTGGGGGTAGTACTAATGAGGGGTGGTAACTAGTGGAGTTTCACTAAGTCCAACCTTATATCTTAGGCTGATATCAAGGATTCTAGCTTAGGCCAAATTTTATGCTCTTTATGCAACCTTCAGCACAACTGTCTAGTCTCTACCAAACTCTTAGGTAGACTCTAAGTAAGCTTTGATAAAGAAATAAAGTAAGATGCTTGCACATAAAACTAGGATTTGGTTTATCAAGTGGGTATGATCACATATGCTTAAGGCATATAGTAGTCATATCACAAGTATGTGTTTGTGGCATCAATAGGGTATCTGGCAAGGGTTAGCTTGCATCAATATGAGTATAAGCTTGCATAGGTATAGTATCTTGCAAGTGTTAGCTTGCACATTCACTAGTAGTATTAGGCTTGCCTTGTGCAGAGCAGTGGTTGAAGTTCTCCTCGGCTCCTTCTTCGTAGTATCCTCCTTCCTCCTCGTATCCTTGGTCGGTACTAGCGTCTATGAATAAATACGAGGTACACAATCACCAAATAATACTTAACTACTTGCAATCATCACACGCAAGGGTCCTATATATGATCTAGCATCATCTCTAACATTACAAGGTTAAGGCTTGGTTTAAATCTTTTTATTTTTAGAAAAGTAATTTCTCCTCATTGAAAAATTACTTAAGATTTAATATTCTCCAAACTAAACATGGGATCATGTTGACACATGTCATCACCACATATTGTAGTCCATGGGAATGTGATTTAAAGTGGTGTCACAATTTAATAAGGTTTTACCCTTTTATTTTAATTAATTAAAGTGGCTAGAAATGCTTATGTAGCATTCTTTTATTACTTGAACATTATTTCTACAAGTAAACCTATATATTTTTATATATTCTGAAAGGTATGGTTAAATGTGATTTTTGAGAGTTGGAATCAACTCAAAAGCTATTAAGGTTTAAATTTGAAAAATGTTTAAATGCAGAAAAGCTTCTGCCTTGTTATTTTTACTATGGGTGATCTAGAGATCCAAATGACTTGAATCCAACGGGCTTGGATTAAGCATTCACAGAACTTTCCAACAAATTTGGTTTCATTCAAATTGGTGCACTGAATCGATCTGGGTTGATTTTTGAAGTTGGGTACAGAAGTGTGTTTGAATTTAAAAATAAAAAGTATTAATTTGAATCGCTGGGCTGCGCGGGAAATTCTAACGGCCCGCCCTGCTAAGCGCAGTGCTCCCGCGGGCTGCTTAAGTGGGTGTCCCCACTCGTCAGTGACACGGGGCTGGGCGAAGCGGTATGGGGCAATGTGGATCATTCGATCTAGTTCTAATCCAACGGCTGGGGGTCATTGTCGACGTGAGACAACTCCAGCGAGAACGAAACCTAGCGCGGCGGTGAGGGTCTTTGGGGGCTCACCGAGTGCAGGCGGTCTGCGAGGCGGGAGCGAAGAAGTCGGCGACGAACCTCCACAATGGTGGCTTCTCTTGGGGCGGCTCCAATCGCTGGCTCCCTTCTTCTCCAGAGGCGGCGGGCTCCGGTGAAATTCCGGCGAGGTGGTGCTTGCCTTGCTCTGAGGACGGTGTGGCACGGTCAGTGAGGAGAGGGGAGTGAGATGGTGTGAAGAAATCGTGCGGGGTTGGCCTCTATTTATAGTCGAGCGAGGGGACCGTCGGGGCGCACGGTGAGCTCATCGGGGCGGCGTTACAGGCGGCTAATGGCATGGGCAAGGGTAGGGGCGGTGCGGTGTCTCTGGCGATGCTCAACGACATGGTCGCGAGGCATGGGGTGTGGTTTGGTGCAGAGCGGCGGTGCTCTGCTTGGCGGGCGGCGTCTTCGGCGGCGGTGGTCTGTATGTACAGGCGGCAAGCACGGGATGTCTGGCGGTCTCTGGGTCGGTGGTGATCGTGTGTGCACGGTGAGGCGGCGCGATGCATGGATGCTGGTCGAGGTGGCGCTCTGGCGCACACTCGGCATGGTCTGGGCGGCTTGTGCGCGTGGTCGAGCTTTGGCGCTTCGTGGGGCGAGGGGAGTGGTGATGGACGGTGGGATGCCTCCCAGAAAAGGTTGGCACGACTAGTTCTTCCTCTAGCCTGCTGTCCACAATGGGGTGACATTGGGGTGCTCGGCTGTTCACCATTGATGACAATGGCAAGCTCACAGGGGTGCTAGTGTTGGGCTAATCTTTCTAGATGATCTACTGAGTTGTGTGTGAGCTAACTAGGGAACAAGTTAGGCAAGAATCACTGCACACTATAGTGTTTGATGCTTTGTTTGATTTGTGTCTGCAACCTGTTTGACGAAATGGCCGCATGAAATCAAGTTTTGAATTTTTGAAATGAATTTTGGTGGGTTTGCTAGATTGTTGCTGGTGAGTCTGCAAATGCTTGGGTTTTGAAAGTTGAGCTTGTTTGAGTGGGTTTTGGAAAAGTGGGATCTTCCCATATGATAAAGATTCAATTTTGAATTCTCATTTAAACTATGCATTTGAAAGTTTCTGGATGATCACAAAGTGGGCCTTGATACTTTGTTATGAGTACATTCAAGGGGTGCAAAGATCTAGAAAAGTTTCTGTTAGGTTTTGAAAGTTTGAGACAGCCAAAGTAGGCATGGGAGTTAAATTGGTCAAAATAACCATTCACTTAATATATTTATTTTGATTTACTTGTCTTTAGGAAAAGTGTGGGAAATGTTTTAGATGATGTTCATTTCACCTAAGAAACATTTTACAAGCAATGGATCACATAAACAAGGTGGTTTTTAAAGAAATTCAAAATCCATGCATACACATATACATGCATTCATGAGTTTATTGAGAAAAGTTTTTTATTAACCATAATCTTGATGATTAGTGTTTGATGATCTAAGTTTGGTATTTTTGGGATGTTACAAACCTTCCCCCCTTAAACAAAATCTCGTCCCGAGATTTGAAAAAGGACGAAAAGATTACCTAGGATTTGAAGAGATCGGGAAACTCCGTCCTGATGTGATCTTCGCGCTCCCAGGTAGCTTCCTCTTCCGTGTGGTTGCTCCACTGAATCTTGAGAAACTTGATGCTTCGGGTTCTGGTTGTTCGAAAGGCTTCTTGCAAAATGCGGATGGGTACTTCGGAATAGGTTAGGTCATCGTTGATCTCTATGGTCCGTTGATCGATATTCTTGAACACTTCGGTCTTCTCGGGGACTTCGAGACACTTGCGAAGTAACGAGATATGGAACACATTGTGCACAGCTGACATCTCTTCTGGTAGTTCCAGTTGATACGATACTTCTCCTCGACGGTTCAGAATTTTGAAAGGTCCGATATATCTGGGGGCTAACTTTCCCTTGAGTTGGAAACGCTGCATTCCCTTCAATGGCGACACTTTCAGATAAACAAAATCTCCTATGTTGAAGGCGAGGTCTCGACGTCTCTTGTCGGCGTAACTCTTCTGTCGGGATTGGGCTGTCTTAAGGTGCTCACGAATCTTGTGAACCTTCTCTTCTGCTTCTCGGAGGATGTCGGGTCCGAAAATCTGACTCTCTCTTACTTCCGACCAGTTCAAAGGGGTGCGACACTTTCTTCCGTACATGAATTAAAATGGGGCCATTTGCAAACTGGCTTGGTAACTATTGTTGTAGGAAAATTCTGCAAACGGCAGACAGTCTTCCCACTTGGATCCATATTCTATCACACATGCTCTAAGCATATCTTCGAGTATTTGATTTACTCGCTCCGTTTGTCCATCGGTCTGAGGGTGATACGTGGTACTAAAATCTAGGCGGGTTCCTAAACCTTCTTGGACTTTCTTCTAGAATCTCGAGGGAAACTGAGTTCCTCGATTCGATACTATGTTCTTGGGGACTCCATGCAAACTAACGATTCTAGCGATGTACAACTCTGCTAGCTTCGAACTCTGATAGGTGGTTTTGACGGGCAAGAAATTGGCGACTTTGGACAATCTATCCACTATGACCCAAATAGAGTCATTTCCCCTACTAGAAGTAGGTAGTCCAGTGATAAAGTCCATTCCTACAGAATCCCATTTCCATTCCGGAATTTGCAAAGGTTGCAACAATCCAGCGGGTCTTTGATGTCCGGCCTTGACTCGCTGACATATATCACACTTGGCGATATAGCTTCCAATTTCTCTCATCATCTTATGCCACCAAAATTGCTCTTTCAAATCTCGATACATCTTAGTTCCTCCGGGATGGATAGAATAAAGAGTATCATGAGCCTCCTTCAAGATAACTTCTTTTAACTCAGAATCTGATGGTACACAAAGGCGTCCTTTGTACCACAGAACTCCTTCTTTGTCCTCGGTGAATCCGGGTACTTTGCCTGTACCGATACGATGCTTGATTCCGTCGATACTGGCATTTCCCTTCTGCGCCTCTTTAATCTGACTGATCAAAGTGGGCTAAAGTTCTATGCTAGCCAAAAATCCTTCACTTACTAATTCCGTTCGAAAATCTTCCATCTCTTTGTGCAAACTTGGTTGCTCCTTCAAAATCATGGAGTTCAAGCGGCACGGTAATCTGCTAAGGGCATCGGCTACCACGTTGGCTTTACCAGGGTGATAGTGAATGTCCAGGTCGTAATCCTTGATTAGCTCAATCCATCTTCTCTGCCTCATATTCAGCTCCTTCTGAGTGAATATATACTTTAGGCTCTTGTGATCCGAATAAATCTCACAACGGTTTCCCATCAGGTAATGTCTCCATGTCTTCAGGGCTATAACTACGGCTGCGAGTTCGAGGTCATGGGTTGGGTAGTTTTGTTCATGTTGCTTCAATTGTCACGATAGATAAGATATAACTTTGCCTTCTTGCATTAGCACACATCCGAGACCAATCTTGGATGCGCCACAATACACATCGAAGGGCTTCGTGATATCCAGCATGATCAAGATTGGGGCTGAAATCAATCTCCTTTTGAGTTCTTGAAAACTCGCTTCACATTTGTCGGTCCATTCAAACTTCTTGTTCTTCTTCAGCAATTGGGTCATGGGTCTGGCGATACTAGGGAATCCTTCTACAAATTTGCGGTAATATCCCGCCAATCCGAGAAAAGCACGAACTTGGGTTTGAGTGGTTGGGGCTTGCCAATCTTCTACATCTTTCACTTTGGCAGGGTCAACGGAAATTCCTCCGGCTGATACAATGTGACCGAGGAATCCTACTTCACCAACGAATTCACATTTGCTAAATTTTGCATACAGCTGATGCTCTCTAAGGGTTCCAAGAATGGTCCTTAAGTGTAGCTCATGTTCTTCTTCTGATTTGGAATAAATCAGAATGTCATCGATGAAAACAACGACAAACTTATCCAGGAATTCCATAAAAATCTTATTCATGAGGTTCATGAAATAAGCGGGGGCATTGGTTAATCCAAAAGACATGATTGTATACTCATACAATCCATATCTTGTGGTAAAGGCAGTCTTTGGAATATCCTCTGCACGAATTTTGAGTTGATGATAGCCAGTCCTAAGATCAATCTTAGAAAACACTTTGGCACCGGTCAACTGATCAAACAAATCTTCTATATTTGGCAAGGGGTACTTGTTCTTGATGGTGACATCATTCAACTTCCGATAATCCGTACACAAATGGTTACCTCCATCCTTCTTGTCCACAAACAAGACAGGTGATCTCCATGGGGACGCACTTGGTTGAATCAATCCGATTTCCAACATGGAATCCAGTTGCTTCTTTAGTTCTTCTAGTTCCGATGGGTTCATACTATAGGGTCTCTGGGCTATGGGTCCTGTTCCGGGGATTAGTTCGATGATAAACTCGATATCCCGATCTGGGGGCATACCGGGCAAAACATCTGGAAATACATCGGGGTATTCGCAGACTATCCGGACTTGGTCAATGGTAGGTTGGGCTATACTCTTGTTACACTTGAATTGGCGGTAAGGTTTGGATATATGCTCGATCGATATTCCGTGATCTGGTCATGGTGATGGCTTTCTTGCACATCAATCAATCCTTTATGTTTGGACATCCAATCCATTCCTAGTACTACTTCCAAACCTTTAGTTCCGAGTACTATTAGGTTAGCATAAAAATCTATGCCATGGATTCGGATAGGGACGGCCTTGCAAATTTGCCTAGCCTTGGTGGTTGATCCGGGAATTTGTACAATCATCACATGCTTCAATTTGGCTGGTTGAATTTTACTAGTGCAGGCAAATTCTTCGGTGACAAATGAATGTGATGCACCAGAATCAAACAACACTCTTGCAAGTACTAAATTAATAGAAAACATACCCAGCACGACGTCTGGCGCTTCCTGAGCTTCTTCAGCATGCATGAGAAAAAGACGGCCATTGCGGTTGAGTGAATTCCCTGGGGCAAATATTCTCCCTGGCTGGACACGACGCTGCTACTGAGCTAGGACATTGGTATTAGGGGCTGTAGCATTCTTCTTGTTGGGGCACTTGTTGGAATAGTGGCCTTTATTTCCACAGTCATAACAGGTCACTTGTGACTTGTCCTTGGCTGCGACAGGCACAACATTGCTTCCAGTCCTCGGGGCAGTGTTGGGGTTGGCGGTAGCATTGTTGGTGTTGAACTTGGGTGGGGCACGGGTGAAATTTCTAGAGTTGTCGGGGTTGTTGTGATTTCCTCCGGGTCTAGGGTTTCCACGGTTGGGATAGGTCGGACGGGTCATAGGGGGTCTGTTAGTTCTTGGGGCAAATCCTGGAGATGGGTTGGGGCGATACTTTGGGGTCTGATGGGTTCCTGGTTGATGCATCATGCGATACTTGCGGTTCTCATTGGCCTGGTTGATATTTCCTTCCATCTGGATAGCAGAGTCGACAAGGGCTTGAATATCAACAAAGGGGATATTGACTAACACTGTCTGCATCTCGTCATGTAGACCATTCAGGAATCTTTCTTTCTTCTTGGCTTCGGTGTCTATCTCGTCCGGGGCATACCTAGCTAATGACAAAAATTTGTCACGGTATTCCACTACAGTCATCCTTCCTTGCTTCAACTCTCTGAACTCGTCTCTCATTCTCTTGATCAAACACGGTGGCACATGGGTTACGCTAAACTTGACCTTGAATTCCTCCCGTGTCATCATCGGCCTCCGAGATTGCGAACACTGTTCCACCATGCCCTGGCATCCCCGGCTAGATAATGGGTGGCGAACATGACTTTCTCGTTGGCTTCGACTCCTGCTACTTCTAAGTTGTTTTCCATGGTTTGCAGCCAATCATCAGCATCTAGGGGTTCTTCTGACTTGGTGAAAACGGGTGGGTTGGTATTCTGGAAATTCTTGAGCTTAGATCCGTGGTTGTCCTGATTTCCGTGGCCTTGGTTGTTGTGGGATAGCTGGGCTATCTGTTGCAGAGTGGCTAGGTTAGCTTGACGTTCCGTTCTTTCAGCTTCGCGGTCAGAAGTCAACATTTGTAGGATCTGCAACATCGGGTCCGGGGCTGAACCACTTCTTCCACGTGGCATCTGAAGATTGATATAGATCATGAGAAAAGAGGGAAATTTCTAAGGTTTTGGGTTTTTGAAAAGTTTTTAGAGTTTGACTAAGGTTTTTCTAGCAACTTGCTTTTTCATTCATTCAATCACTCGATACAACGCACACCACAACAAGGAAAAACAGATGGTTTTAAGAACCATTCTGGAAACTATGATACAGTGGGACCGACTACTACTCACTACGCTAGTGCTCAGTGCTACTACTCCTCGGAGTCTGTGGCTTCATCATCTCCAGCATCATCGATGAAGGCGAAATCATTGTGGCGCCCCGCAAAAACCACTACCAGAAAATCGCGTTGTTTTTGTGCATTGCATCATCATGACCGCATGCTCATGTCATCATGCCACATTGCATTTGAGCATCGCCATCATCTTGCATGGTTTGTTTAAAAACTATTTTCAAAAAGTCTGTTTTTGTTTTCTAAACGCTCCGTCTTTATTCAAACACAAAACCCGGGTCTCCGGAATGTTTTGTTTTGTCTGCCAACGGTTTGCAAAAGCCTTGTTTTTAATAAATAATATAGTTAAATTATTTTGGGAGGCAGCCAGCCAGGCCCGAAAGCCTAGCCGGCCACCTCCAGACAAAAACCCTACCTACCCCAGAACACCCGAAACCTATGCTACCAGATAACCTACCCAGCCCCCTCCACCTCCCTTCAGCCACCTCACCCCCTCCAATCCCATGGCGACACCTCACCAGCCCCACCCATTTTCCCTCCACCTCACCCAACACACCGCACACACACCACTCAGCCCACGCGCCACCTCACCCCTGGCCCCACCCACACCCCACGCCAGCCCGACCAACTCTCCTTGATCCCATCGCCACCAACCACCCTTTTCCTCACACCATGCCACTGGCCCCACCTCAGAGCGCCATCCCGGCCTGCACTGTGCCCACGATCCCACCTCCTCTCCCTCGACAACCCAGGCGCCCATCACCCGCCTGTGGACCCTTCCCTTGAGCTCGCCCGGCCATGGCGCCACCGCCATGGACGCTCTCTCTTCCTCCCCGCCCGCATCCTCCCCGCCTCTCACCGAGCTCCGCCCACCCGACGACCGCCTTGGCCGCTCCGCCCGGCCGAGCCGCCTCGCCAGCCACCACCCGCCGCTGCAACCTCTTCCTCGCGTCCCAGTGAAGGCCACAGCGCCCCGCTTCCCCGGTGCCGCTTCCCATCCCCGAGCGCCCCTCCTCCTCTGCGACCGCCCCTCTCCTTCGGCTCTGCACCACCACCGGCCACCTCGGCCTCCGTCGGCCCCACCTCTGTCCCGCGCGCCTCCTCGCGAGCGATTCGTCCGCTGCGCCAGGGAGCCGCCCGCCGTTCCCGCTCTGCCTCCCCGAGCTCCCTCGCTGGCCCGCGCCTCCTCCGTTGCCCGGCAACCGCCGCCTCTGCCGTCCCCATGTCCCCTCGACGCTAGGGACTGCAGCCAGCCAGCCAAGTTGCCGCCGCCACTGCCCTCTGTTTGCCGCTGCTCGCTCGGGTCCTGACCGCTTGAGCTCCTCGCAAATTGGCAACCGCTGCCGCCGCTGTCAGCGTGTCAGGCTGTCATCAAGCCCTGCAGACACTGCTGCCTCCCCGTGCGAGCCCTCCCATGAGCGCGTGTTCCGTCGGCCGCGCCTCTGTACGCGCGTCCCCTGCAGGCTCCTGTGAACATTCATTGTGGTGATTTCGGAGCCCACATCGGCTAACTTCGCTCATGATAACAACATGGAAAAGGATCGAGGAACTGAACCTTGCCAAGATCCCCGTCGTCCGTAGAACCCGGAACATCAAGATCTCCTCACGGAAACCCCGATGCCTTCGACACGGATGCCTCGAGGATGCCGAAAAACCGAAGACCCCTGTTGCCGAAGGTTGACACCGAAGAAGTGCCGAACCCGAAGAATCGCCGACAAGGACCGTCCCTACACCAAGGTCTGCTTCCGAACACTTCGACCGAAGCCGAATCAAGATCTCCCCGGATGCGACAAGTTATCCTTCTTGGATGCGATGCCCGAGAACCCGGATGCCAAGGACGTCGACACGGATTACGCCTAGTACTTCCTCGAGGACGCCAAGATCTTCATCCCGAACGACAAGACCGATGACATGGCCCGACGACCGCGGATTCGACAAGATCTTCGCGACGACAAGATCAACACCGACCAGGGCGAAACCGATGAGCCGCCGACACCGAGCCAAGTCCTTCGACAACCT
Source organism: Avena longiglumis (assembly GCA_030063025.1). Lineage (NCBI taxonomy): Eukaryota > Viridiplantae > Streptophyta > Magnoliopsida > Poales > Poaceae > Avena > Avena longiglumis. The sequence goes on from CP125973.1 coordinate 170,694,326, forward strand.
CCGAAGACCGAACCCGAAGACCCGGTTGCGACAAGATCTACCTCCGTTATCCGAGAATGATCCCGCTGAGACCGAACCCCAGATCCGGACCTTGAGACCCGACCCCGAACCCCTCGGAGCCCAAGTTCGCCGAACCCTAAAGTGATTCTCTATCCGAGACCCCTCATATTTTTATAATATATGTTATTGATCTTATTGCATATTGAATTGTTCATATCGCATACATATTGTGTAATTGGGGGTGTTATGCCGATTCACCTCATAATTAAATATGGAGGCCATATGCCGGGTAATCTAGTCTCCTATTGGCCTCATTTAAATTTGTGTAGCGAACCGATACCATGATTTGCCATGTTAAAACAACATTTAAAATGTGGGGTATCTAAACAACTTGAACCACTTAATATTTGCCGGAACCCCGGTTCCGTTAATATGGCCTAATTGCATCGCACCTTTGCCATGTCATACATCATACATGCATCATGCCTGATCTTTTGCCGTAGTATTAAATAGTGCATCCGGTGTTTCTTCTAGTGCTTTGCTTCTTCACGGATTAGGCCGATGAGTTGATGCGAGTGTCGACCCGATCTTCGGTTGAACCTTCGGCAATGTTTTCAGGCGAGCACCTTCCCCTTTCTACCTATCTTACTTTTATAGTATTTATTCCCTCCTGGTGATCTATTGCTATCTGTGTTGCGTTGCTCTAGTTTTCGTACCCGTGATATCCCTTGCAGCCTTATATTGCCTTGGACACATCCTATTACCTGTTGTTTGGTAGATAGTTGGACCTGCGCGTCGTAGTCGCTTCAAGTGTTGCTATGCGTGTCGTCAAGTACCACAGATGTTGGAGTATTGCCGTATGTTTAAGGTTGGAGATGATCATGGCTTTAATTATCGTTTACTTTAATTACTGTTTAATAACTAAAATTGAAGTAGGTAAATGCAGAGGCACCGGTGGGTAATAGACAATATTTGGATTTTAACCGCTCACTGGTGTCCCGTAGGACCCCGAGTTCTTGACACCTGTTCCGAGATCGAGCGCGCTAACCACAGGTGGGGTGTATGGGCACCCCCATCGATTAGTACCTGATTTCAAAGTGTTGTACCAGGGGCCACAATTAGTTTGGGGCTTTATTACTATCCTGTACTTATGCCATGCTTTACTGCTTAATTTAAATTGTGCGAAGTACTGCACCTGTACTGTTTAGGTAAGCGGAGTGTTTTCGCGTTATCGACAAGCCCAGTCTCATTTTCGGGTTCCCAGTCGTTTACAGCCATTGACGCAAACCCTGAGTCCGTCTCGGAGACCGGCCGACTTGCTATGGTAGCTTAGTGGTGGCCCCATGTACTTGCTTTGGTCCGGAAACGTCATGGCTTAGGCCCCGCCGACATACCGATGGGTGTATGTTAACCGATCCGCAAAAGGGTCAAGTGCGTGTGGATACTTTGGTGCACCGCAGGGTTAAATCTTTTCAAAAGCCGTGTCCGCGTTATGGACGACTTGGAGCATGTATCGATCATAGACAACTATAACTAAAGTTCTGTTATAATTTGACTTGTATCCGATATGACTAGTAATCAGCTTCACCTAACGGAATGGCTAAATAAAAGTACCAACAACTGCTGGGTTTGGGATATCTCATGCTAATCGTGTCGACTAGTAAGTGTTGCAACTACAACGGAATGTTTAACTAAACTGCTTATCGCTTATTATATCGGGATGACTCATGCCATCTTTATTTGACTAGTAATTGCCGCAACTATAACGGAATGGATAAACGCCAGCGGTGTGAGTTCCTCGGTTGACTTCCTCGTTTGGTCTCGAGGGGGAAATACCAGGATGGGTATGTTTGGTGGTAGTATCAGGTTGGTTCCGAATAGGTCTTTCTTACCCCTCTCTGATAGCCGCCAGTTATATCGAGTCTCTATAGGTTGTTCTAGTGCATGCTGTGCTGCCGCTTCAGTCCACCATAACTATGTAGGCGAGGACCGCCGAATTCTAGCCTCGTGCATCGGCCTCGATCGACGCTCCTCTTTTTCCTTTGCCCTTTGTCGGCACCCCTTTTGTTTTAGCAGGTTTCGACGTCGTTAGCAGGGTTACCCTTCCGTCTTGTCCTGGGCAGGGTTATGGACGCCATTGGTTATTCTCCAGGGCTCTTAGCCCCATTTGCATCTAGTCCGTAGTCAAACGCTCTATCATTTTCAAGGTGATTTGGATCTTTGTATATTATATATGTATTCTTGACTCATTGAGTCGCTTTTGTATATATATATGTTCTGTGGGTCCCATCAAGGACTGTTGTGTAATGATATTACTTCGTTTTCCACCCGCACGAAAGTGCCTGGTGGGCGTCCTTGAATCGTTTCTATGCGGGTTTGGCGGAAAGCGCTAAAACTTGCATAGGGCCGATTTGAGGGTGTTACAATCATCCTCATCGGTGAAGAAGTCCATGGCCTGATCCTCCAGAAAATCATCGTCATCGCTGAGATAGGAGTAAGGGTCTCCACGAAGATCCTCTCCGGCATTCTCCCTTTCCTCTAACTGCATGTCTCTCTCGTGGATGGTCTCTTCCAGAGATGAGATGCGATGGCGAAGACGGGCAATAATGCGCTCCTTCTTGTCGAGCTGACGACGGCGAGACTTGCTATCCTTTGCTAGCATGGCGATGGTCTGGTCCTTCGGCTTGATGATGGCAGACTTGTGGTTGCAATAGTCACGGCAGTTGTCCAATTCCTGCTGACGATCATACATCATGAAGCTAAGGTGGTCCAATTGAGTCTTCAGCTCGGGGTGGTGTGGGGCTTCCAATGGTTGGCCATTTGCATCACGCCTTGGGCAAAACTCAAAGCGAGTACCCTTGATCTGATTAATGCTCTGCCCACACAGACGGGAAAGAGCTTCCTGCATTGCTCTGGCAAGTCCATCGAGCCAGTTGTTTTCCCTCAAGGTAAACTGAATTCCCTCCGCAGTGGGAGGTTCAATCTTTCCACGGAGACATGCAACAATTAGCACTGCAGATCTTCTCCTCCTTGATCATAGAGCTGAGCTCCGAAGAACTCGGGATGCGGACGCTCCAGAAGTTCCGAAAGCTGATCCAGATCCATCTCAAATATAAGGTCTCCTCCATTCCCCAATAGATAAAACTTGCTGTACTTCACGTCCATCTATAAAAATAGAGGATGAGTAGATTAGCAGAGTGATCAAGTGTGTCAAAATTTTATCTATTTTGCAAGAGTTTTTGAGGAACCTGAAGTTTTATTAAAGAATTAAAGAGGTAAGAATGAGAATAAGTTTTCGTAAATATTTGTGTTCTTTGGTTTTGAAACTAAGTTTTTGGTTTAACGTCCAATATAACTAGGGTCTCCTATGGTCAGGATGGCTCTGATACCAACTTGTCAACACCCGGATTTTTCAATCCTAGATGCCTGTTATGCCATACATCGCAATCCCAGGATTACCATTTTTGCGAGACATAACAGAATTGGATACCATAGTACTTCATCCATTACAAACGATACATAAGTTCTTACACAAATGGGGATCTCATGATCCAGTTCTTAATACAACATCAAGTAGAGGAATATGTAACAATAACGGTAGCGTAGGCGAAGCTCCATCTTTGGGGTCACAGGCAATGCTGACGATGGGAGATGATCCTAGTTGTCGTAACCCTCACAGGTCCATCCTCCGATACTCCTCTTCATAGTCAGCCATGGGAATAGCAGGGACAAAGCCATGAGTACTCTTTAAGTACTGCAAACTAATACTAACAGTAAAGGGGTTTTTGGATAATAGGACACTAGGCTCTAGGGTTGTTTTGCAAAAGCAGTTTATCTCTACTAGGTTCCAAAGCTAGTCACAATTTTATAACTCCTAAGTGGGAACTTGTAACTCATGTCACAACTCTGTGGTCAAGTCAAAGTCTCAATTCATTTCACAAGTCATTTTGAAAACATCGGCGGACGAGCAGAATGGCCACTCCAATCTGTCCATAATCATGACGCCGCTATTCGAATAGTTTGACACTCTGCAGAGATTGTACACTTTCACCACAACATTCGATACATCCGTCGAACAAATCCTGAATTCACCATACTCGATGCGGATAATCAATCCTAACCTTTCAATTACACGCCCTAGTATAAGCACCTCTCACTGTGAGTTTGGCCTCCCAACCATGACCACCGTCATCTTGGAGTCTTGCAGGTGGACAATCTTCACAAGGTAGCCTCAGCTCAGACCTTGGCCGGGAGGGAACTAATACTAAGGTATATAAGTTTCCAGTCAAGCCCTTCCCAATATTCGGGTATTGTGGTTGTACGCTAAAATTGGAATGGTATCGCATCCAGACAACCATCAGTTTTATAAAGGGCTAAGGCTCATGCCTCAACATTTTCAGCACCAAAATCATCAAGTCTTTGGAAACACATGTCCAAAACATTTCAATAGAATGATCCATCATTCCAAGGTTTTCATAACCATTTTCCACCAAGTATTCCCATCTAAAAGTTGATCAAGTTTTATGCTTAGCACTAGCATCTACAGGTGGGGGTAGTACTAATTAGGGGTGGTAACTAGTGGAGTTTCACTAAGTCCAACCTTATATCTTAGGCTGATATCAAGGTTTCTAGCTTAGGCCAAATTTTATGCTCTTTATGCAACTTTCAGCACAACTGTCTAGTATCTACCAAACTCTTAGGTAGACTCTAAGTAAGCTTTGATAAAGAAATAAAGTAAGATGCTTACACATAAAACTAGGATTTGGTTTATCAAGTGGGTATGATCACATATGCTTAAGGCATATAGTAGTCATATCACAAGTATGGGTTTGTGGCATCAGTAGGGTATCTGGCAAGGGTTAGCTTGCATCAATATGAGTATAAGCTTGCATAGGTATAGTATCTTGCAAGTGTTAGCTTGCACATTCACTAGTAGTATTAGGCTTGCCTTGTGCAGAGCAGTGGTTGAAGTTCTCCTCGGCTCCTTCTTCGTAGTATCCTCCTTCCTCCTCGTATCCTTGGTCGGTACCAGCGTCTATGAATAAATACGAGGTACACAATCACCAAACAATACTTAACTATTGCAATCATCACACACAAGGGTCCTATAGATGATCTAGCATCATCTCTAACATTACAAGGTTAAGGCTTGGTTTAAATCTTTTTATTTTTAGAAAAGTAATTTCTACTCATCGAAAAATTACTTAAGATTTAATATTCTCCAAACTAAACATGGGATCATGTTGACACATGTCATCACCACATATTGTAGTCCATGGGAATGTGATTTAAAGTGGTGTCACAATTTAATAAGGTTTTACCCTTTTATTTTAATTAATTAAAGTGGCTAGAAATGCTTATGTAGCATTCTTTTATTACTTGATCATTATTTCTGCAAGTAAACCTATATATTTTTATATATTCTGAAAGGTATGGTTAAATGTGATTTTTGAGAGTTGGAATCAACTCAAAAGCTATTAAGGTTTAAATTTGAAAAATGTTTGAATGCAGAAAAGCTTCTGCCTTGTTATTTTTACTATGAGTGATCTAGAGATCCGAATGACTTGAATCCAACGGGCTTGGATTAATCATTCACAGACCTTTCCAACAAAATTGGTTTCATTCAAATTGGTGCACTGAATCGATCTGGGTTGATTTTTGAAGTTGGGTACAGAAGTGTGTTTGAATTTAAAAAGAAAAAGGTTTAATTTGAATCATTTGGGCTGCGGAAATTCTAACGGGCCGCCTGCTGTGATACTCCATGGCTGCTTAAGTGGGTGTACCCACTCGTCAGTGACACGGGGCTGGGCGAAGCGGTATGGGGCAACGTGGATCGTTCGATCTAGTTCTAATCCAACGGCTGGGGGTCATCGTCGACGCGAGACAACTCTGGCGAGAACGAAACCTAGCGCGGCCAGTGATGGGTGCTAGGGGCTCACCGGGGTACGGTCGAGGGTCGGCGAGGCGGGCGAACGATAAAGTCGACGACGGCGAACCTCCTGGTACCGGTGGCTTCTCCTGGGGCGGTTCCAATCGCTGGCTCCCTTCTTCTCCAGAGGCAGCGGGCTCCGGTGAAATTCCGGCGAGGTGGTGCTCGCCTTGCTCTGAGGACGGTGTGGAACGGTCAGTGAGGAGAGGGGAGTGAGATGGTGTGAAGAAATCATGCGGGGGTGGCCTCTATTTATAGTAGAGGAAGGGGACCGTCGGGGCGCAAGGTGAGCTCGTCGGGGGCGACGTTACAGGCGGCTAATGGCATGGGCAAGGGTAGGGGACGGTGCGGTGTCACTTGGCGATGCTCAACGACATGGTCGCGAGGCATGGGGCGGTGTGGTTTGGTGCAGAGGCGGTGCTCTGTGGCCAGGCGGCGTCTTCGACGGTGGCTGTATGGCACGGGCGGAAGCAGGGATGTCGTGGTCTCTGGGTCGGTGGTGATCGTGTGCACGCAGCGGTGAGGCGCGCTGCATGGACGCTGGTCGAGGTGGCGCTCACGCCACGCTCGGCATGGTCTGGGCGCGGCATGTGTGCGTGGTCCAGGGCTTGGCAATGCTCGCGGCTGGGACAGGGAGTGGCGGTGGACGGTGGGCTGCCTCCCAGACAAGGTTGGCACGGCTAGTTCTTCCTCTAGCCTGCTGTCCACAATGGGGTGACATTGGGGTGCTCGGCTGTTCACCATTGATGACAATGGAAAGCTCACAGGGGTGATAGTGTGGGGCTAATCTTTCTAGATGATCTACTGAGTTGTGTGTGAGCTAACTAGGGAACAAGTTAGGCAAGAATCACTGCACACTATAGTGTTTAATGCTTTGTTTGATTTGTGTCTGCAACCTGTTTGACGAAATGGCCGCATGAAATCAAGTTTTGAATTTTGAAATTAATTTTGGTGGGTTTGCTAGATTGGTGCTGGTGAGTCTTCAGATGCTTGGGTTTTTAAAGTTGAGCTTGTTTGAGTGGGTTTTGGAAAAGTGGGATCTTCCCATATGATAAAGATTCAATTTTGAATTGTCATTTAAACTATGCATTTGAAATGATCACAAAGTGGGCCTTGATACTTTGTTATGAGTACATTCAAGGGGTGCAAAGATCCAGAAAAGTTTCTATTAGGTTTTGAAAGTTTGAGACAGCCAAAGTAGGCATGGGAGTTAAATTGGTCAAAATGACCATTCACTTAATATATTTGTTTTGATTTACTTGTCTTTAGGAAAAGTGTGGGAAATTTTTTAGATGATGTTCATTTTACCTAAGAAACATTATACAAGCAATGGATCACACAAACAAGGTGGTTTTTAAAGAAATTCAAAATCCATGCATACACATATACATGCATTCATGAGTTTATTTAGAAAAGTTTTTTGTTAACCCTAATCTTGATGATTAGTGTTTGATGATCTAAGTTTGGTATTTTTGGGATGTTACAGTACAACTCCGCTAGCTCCGAACTCTGATATGTGGTCTTGACGGGTAAGAAATGGGCGACTTTGGACAATCTGTCCACTATGACCCAGATAGAGTCATTTCCCCTACTAGAAGTAGGTAGTCCAGTGATAAAGTCCATTCCTACAGAATCCCATTTCCATTCCAGAATCTGCAATGGTTGCAACAATCCAGCGGGTCTTTGATGTCCTGCCTTGACTCGCTGACATATGTCACACTTGGCGATATAGCTTCCGATTTCTCTCTGCATCTTATGCCACCAAAATTGCTCTTTCAAATCTTGATACATCTTAGTTCCTCCGGGATGGATACAATAAAGAGTATCATGAACCTCCTTCAAAATAACTTCTTTCAACTCAGAATCTGCTGGTACACAAAGGCGTCCTTTGTACCACAGAACTCCTTCTTCGTCCTCGGTGAATCCAGGTACTTTGACTGTACCGATACGACGCTTGATTCCATCAATACTAGCATTTCCCTTTTGTGCCTCTTTAATCTGACTGATCAAAGTGGGCTGGAGTTCTATGCTAGCCAAAAATCCTTCACTTACTAATTCCATCCGAAAAACTTCCATCTCTTTGTGCAAACTTGGTTGCTCCTTCAAAATCATGGAGTTCAAGCGGCACGGCAATCTGCTAAGGGCATCTGCTACTACGTTGGCTTTACCAGGGTGATAGTGAATGTCCAGGTCGTAATCCTTGATTAGCTCAATCCATCTTCTCTGCCTCATATTCAGCTCCTTTTGAGTGAATATATACTTTAGGCTCTTGTGATCCGAATAAATCTCACAACGATTTCCCATTAGGTAATGTCTCCATGTTTTCAGGGCTAGGACTACGTCTGCGAGTTCGAGGTCATGGGTTGGGTAGTTTTGCTCGTGTTGCTTCAGTTGTCGAGATACATAAGATATAACTTTGCCTTCTTGCATTAGCACACATCCGAGACCAATCTTGGATGCGTCACAATACACATCGAAGGGCTTCGTGATATCTGGCATGATCAAGATTGGGGCTGAAATCAATCTTCTCTTGAGTTCTTGAAAACTCGCTTCACACTTGTCGGTCCATTCAAACTTCTTGTCCTTCTTCAGCAATTGGGTCATGGGTCTGGCGATACTAGAGAATCCTTCTACGAATTTGCGGTAGTATCCCGCCAATCTGAGAAATGCACGAACTTGGGTTTGAGTGGTTGGGGCTTGCCAATCTTCTACATCTTTCACTTTGGCAGGGTCAACGGCAATTCCTCCGGCTGATACAATGTGACCGAGGAATCCTACCTCCTGTAACCAGAATTCACATTTGCTAAACTTTGCATACAACTGATGCTCTCTAAGGGTCCCAAGAATGGTCCTTAGGTGTAGCTCATGTTCTTCTTCTGATTTGGAATAAATCATAATGCCATCAATGAAAACAACGACAAACTTATCCAGGAAGTCCACAAAAATCTTATTCATGAGATTCATGAAATAAGCGGGGGCATTGGTTAATCTGAAAGACATGACTGTATACTCATACAATCCATATCTGGTGGTAAAGGCAGTCTTTGGAATATCCTCTGCACGAATTTTGAGTTGGTGATAGCCAGTTCTAAGATCAATCTTAGAAAACACTTTGGCACCGGTCAACTGATCAAACAAATCTTCTATCTTGGGCAAGGGGTACTTGTTCTTGATAGTGACATCATTCAATTTTCGATAATCCGTACACAAATGGTTACCTCCATCCTTCTTGTCCACAAACAAGACAGGTGATCTCCAAGGTGACGCACTTGGTTGAATCAATCCAATTTCCAGCATGGAATCCAGTTGCTTCTTCAGTTCTGCTAGCTCTGACGGGTTCATACTATAGGGTCTCTGGGCTACGGTTCTGGGGATTAGTTCGATGATAAACTCGATATCCCGATCTGGGGGCATACCGGGCAAAACATCTAGAAATACATCGGGGTATTCATAGACTATCCGGAATTGGTCAATGGTAGGTTGGGCTATAATCTTGTTACACTTGAATTGGCGAGGTAAGGTTTCAGATATATGCTCGACTGATATTCCGGCTGTACTAGTCATGGTTATGGCTTTCTTGGCACTGTCAATCAATCCTTTATGTTTGGACATCCAATCCATTCCTAGTACTACTTCCAAACCTTTAGTTCCGAGTACTATCAGATTTGCATAAAAATCTGTGCCATGGATTCGGATAGGGACGGCTTTGCAAATTTTCCTAGCCTTGGTGGTTGATCCGGGAATTTGAACAATCATAACATGCTTCAATTTGGTTGGTTGAATTTTAGTAGTGCTTGCAAAGTCTTCGATGACAAATGAATGCGATGCACCAGAATCAAATAACACTCTTGCAAGTACTGAATTAACAGAAAACATACCCAGCACGACGTCTTGCGCTTCCTGAGCTTCTTCAGCATGCATGAGAAAAAGACGGCCCGATTGAGCGAATTCCCTGGGGCAAATCTTCTTCCTGGCTGAACACGACGCTGTTGCTGAGCTGGGACATTGGCATTGGGGGCTATAGCATTCTTCTTGTTGGGGCACTCGTTGGAATAGTGGCCTTTATTTCCACAGTCATAACAGGTCACTTGCGACTTGTCCTTTGCTGCTACAGGCACGACATTGCTTCCAGTCCTCGGGGCAGTGTTGGTGTTGGCGGTAACATTGTTGTTGTTGAACTTGGGTGGGGCACGATTGAAATTGCTAGAGTTGCCGGAGTTGTGGTGATTTCCTCCGGGTCTAGGGTTTCCACGGTTGGTGTAGGTCGGACGGTTCATCAGGGGTCTGTGGGTACTTGGGGCAAATCCTGGAGATGGGTTAGGGCGATACTTTGGGGTCTGATGGGTTCCTGGCTGATGCATCATACGACGCTTGCGGTTCTCATTGGCTTGGTTGATCTTTCCTTCCATCTTGATAGCAGAGTCGACCAGGGCTTCAATATCAGCAAAGGAGATATTGACTAACACAGTCTGCATCTCATCATGCAGACCATTCAGGAATCTTTCTTTCTTCTTGGCTTCGGTGTCGATCTCATCCGGGGCATACCTAGCTAATGACAAAAATTTGTCACGGTATTCCACTACAGTCATCCTTCCTTGCTTCAGCTCTCTGAACTCGTCTCTCATTCTCTTGATCAAACCCGGTGGCACATGGGTTCGGCTGAACTTGACCTTGAATTCCTCCCAGGTCATCATCTGGCCTCCGGTCATTGCACGAACACTATTCCACCATGCCCTGGCATCTCCGGCTAGATAATGGGTGGCAAACAGAACTTTCTCGTTGGCTTCCACTCTGGCTACTTCTAGGTTATTTTCCATGGTTTGCAGCCAATCATCGGCGTCTAGGGGCTCTTCCGACTTAGTGAAAACAGGTGGGTCGCTATTCTGGAAATTCTTGAGCTTAGATCCATGGTTGTCCTGATTTCCGTGGCCTTGGTTGTTATGGGCAAGCTGGGCTATTTGCTGCAGGGTGGCTAGGTTGGCTTGGCGTTCTGCTCTTTCATCTTCATGGTCAGAAGTCAACATTTGCAGAATCTGCAACATCGGGTCCGGGGATGAACCACTTCCTCCGTGTGGCATCTGAAGATTGAGATAGATCATGAGAAAAGAGGGAAATTTCTAAGGTTTTGGGTCTTTGAAAAGTTTTTAAAGTTTGACTCAGATTTTTCTAGCACTTGCTTTTTCATTCATTCATTCATTCATAGCACCAGTACAACACACACCACAACAACAAAAAACAGATGGTTTTAAGAACCATTCTGAGAACTACGATACAATGGAACCGAATACTACTCACTACGCTAGTGTTCAAGTGCTACTACTCCTAGGAATCTGTGGCCTCGTCATCTTCATCATCATCGATGAAGGCGAAATCGTCCTCATCGGTGAAGAAATACATAGCCTGATCCTCCAGAAAATCATCATCATCGCTTAGATAGGAGTAGGGGTCTCCACGAAGATCCTCTCCGGCATTCTCCCTTTCCTCCAACTGCATGTCTCTCTCGTGGATGGTCTCCTCCATAGATGAGATGCAGTGGCGAAGACGGACAATGATGCGCTCCTTCTTGTCGAGCTGACGGCGGCGAGACTTGCGATCCTTTGCTAGCATGACGATGGTCTGGTCCTTTGTCTTGATGATGGCAGACTTGTGGTTGGAGTAGTCACGGCAGTTGTCCAACTCCTGATGACAATCGTACATCATGAAGCTAAGGTGGTCCAATTGAGTCTTCAGCTCGGGGTGGTATGGGGCTTCTAGTGGTTGTCCATTTGCATCATGCCTTGGGCAAAACTCAAAGCGAGTACCCTTGATCTGATTGATGCTCTGCCCACACAGACGGGAAAGAGCTTCCTGCATGGCCCTGGCAAGTCCATCAAGCCAGTTGTTTTCCCTCAAGGTAAACTGAATTTCCTCCGCAGTGGGAGGTTCAATCTTTCCTCAGAGACTTGCAACAATTAGCCACTACAGATCTTCTCCTCCTTGATCGTTGAGCTAGGCTCCGAAGAACTCGGGGTGCGGACGCTCTAGAAGTTCCGAAAGCTGGTCCAAATCCCTCCCAAAGATAAGGTCTCCTCCATTCCCCAACTGATAAAACTTGTTGTACTTCACGTCCATCTATAAGAATAGAGGATGATTAGGTTAGCAGAGTGATCAAGTGTGTCAAAATTTTATGTATTTTTGCAAGAGTTTTTGAGGAACATGAATTTTCATGAAAGAATCAAAGGGATAAGAATGAGAATAATTTTTTGTAAATATTTGTTTTCTTTGGTTTTGGAAACTAAGTTTTTGATTCAAACGTCCAATCTAACTAGGGTCTCCTATGGTCAGGATGGCTCTGATACCAACTTGTCAACACCCGTATTTTTAATCCCAGATGCATGTTATGCCATACATCGCAATCCCAGGATTACCATTTTTGTGAGGCATAACAGAATTGGATACCATAGTACATCATCCATTACAAACGATACATAAGTTCTTACACAAATAGGGATCTCATGATCCAGTTCTTAATACAACATCAAGCAGCGGAATACGTAACAATAACGATAAGCGTGGCGTGACTCCATCTTGAGGTCACGAGCAATGCGACGATGGGAGATGATCCTAGTTGTCGTAACCTTCCTGGGGTCCATCCTCCAGATACTCCTCTTCATAGTCTGGCCATGGGAATAGCCAGGGACAAAGCCATGAGTACTCTTTAAGTACTCGCAAACTAATACTAACAGGTAAAAGGGGTTTTTGGATAATAGGACACTAGGCTCTAGGGTTGTTTTGCAAAAGCCAGATTTATCTCTACTAGGTTCCAAAGCTAGTCACAATTTTATAACTCCTAAGTGGGAACTTGTAACTCATGTCACAACTCTGTTGTGGTCAAGTCAAAGTCTCAATTCATTTCACAAGTCATTTTGAAAACATCTGACGGACGAACAGAATGGCCACTCCAACTGTCCATAACCGCGGACGCGGCTATTCGAATAGTTTGACACTCTGCAGAGATTGTACACTTTCACCACAACATTCGATACATCCGTCAGGAACAAATCCTGAATTCACCATACTCAGTATGCGGATAATCAATCCTAACCTTTCGATTACACGCCCTAGTATAAGCACCTCTCCTGTGAGTTTGGCCTCCCAACCATGAGCAACTGTCATCTTGGGTACTGCACAGATGGACAATCTTCACAAGGTAGCCTCAGCTCACACCTTGGCCCTGAGGGAACTAATACTAAGGTATATAAGTTTCCAGTCAAGCCCTACCCAATATTCAGGTATTGTGGTTGTACGGTAAAATTGGAATGGTATCGCATCCAGACAACCATCAGTTTTATAAAGGGCTAAGGCTCATGCCTCAACATTTTCATCACCAAAATCATCAAGTGTTTGGAAACACATGTCCAAAACATTTCAATAGAATGATCCATCATTCCAAGGTTTTCATAACCATTTTTCCACCAAGTATTCCCATCTAAAGTTGATCAAGTTTTATGCTTAGCACTAGCATCTACAGGTGGGGGTAAGCAATAATGAGGGGTGGTAAACTAGTGGGGTTCTAACTAAGTTCAACCTTATATCTTAGGGAGATATCAAGGTTTCTAACTTAGGCCAAATTTTATGCTCTTTATGCAACCTTCAAATATATATCTAGTATCTACCAAACTCTTAAGTAAACTCTAAGTAAGAGCTTTGATAAAGAAATAAAGTAAGAAGCTTGCAAGTAAAACTAGGATTTGTTTATCAAGTGGGTATGATCACATATGCTTAAGCCATATAGTTGGCATGGTAACAAATAGTGGTTTGTTGCATCAGTAGAGTATCTTACAAGGGTTAGCTTGCACATTCACTGGTAGTATTAGGCTTGCACAATATCAGTATAATCTTGCCTTGTGCAGAGCAGTGGTTGAAGTTCTCCTCGGCTTATTCTTCGTAGAATCCTCCTTCCTCCTCGTATCCTTGGTCGGTACTAGCGTCTATAAATAAATACAGGGTACACAATCACCAAACAATACTTAACTACTTGCAATCATCACACACAAGGGTACTATAGATGATCTAACATCATCTCTAACATTACAAGGTTAAGGCTTGGTTTAATTCTTTTTAATTTTAGAAAAGTAATTTTTACTCATTGAAAACTACTTAAGATTTAATATTCTCCAAACCAAACCTGGGATCATGTTGACACATGTCATCACCACATAATTTAGTGCATGGTAATGTGATTTAAAGTGGTGTCACAATTTAATAAGGTTTTACCTTTTTATTTTAATTAATTAAAGTGGCTAGAAATGCTTATGTAGCATTCTTTTATTACTTGAACATTATTTCTGCAAGTAAACCTATATATTTTTATATATTCTGAAAGGTATGGTTAAATGTGATTTTTGAGAGTTGGAATCAACTCAAAAGATATTATGGTTTAAATTTGAAAAATGTTTGAATGCAGAAAAGCTTCTACCTTGTTATTTTTACCATGGGTGATCTATAGATCTATATGACTTGAATCCAACGGGCTTGGATTCAGCATTCCCAGACCTTTCTAACAAAATTGGTTTCATTCAATTTGGTGCACTGAATCGATCTGGGTTGATTTTTGAAGTTGGGTACATAAGTGTGTTTGAAATAAAATGAAAAAAGTTTAATTCAAATCACTGGGCTGCGCGGGAAGAGTTAACGGGCCGGCCTGCTAAGAGCAGTGCTCCCGCGGGCTGCCTAAGTGGGTGTCCCCACTCGTCAGTGAGACAGGGAGGGGTGAGGCGGTACGGGGCAACGTGGGTCATTCGATCTGATTCTAATCCAACGGCTGGGAGTCATCGTCGACGCGAGGCAACGCCGGCGAGAAAGAAACCTAGCGCGGCCAATGAGGGGTGCTGGGGGCTCACCGGGGTGCAGGCGATGGTCGGCGAGGCGGGCGAACGATGAAGTCGACGATGGCGAACTCAGGGGTGGTCGCGGCAGCTCCTGGTGTGGACGAAATCGATGGCCCCCTTCTTCTCCTGAGGCGGCGGGCTCCGGTGAAATTCCGGCGAGGTAGTGCTCGCCTTGCTCCGGGAACGGTGTGGCACGATCAGTGATGAGAGGGGAGTAGAATGGTGTGAAGAATTCGAGCGGGGGTGGACTCTATTTATAGTCGAGCGAGGGGACCGACAGGCGCCTGAGCTGAGCTCGTCGGGGGCAATGTTACAGGCGGCTATTGGCATGGGCGAAGGTAGGGGACGGTGCGGTGTTCCCTGGCGATGCTCAACGACATGGTCTAGAGGCGTGGGACGGTGCGGCTTGGTCTGGAACATGCGATGCTCTGCGCGGCAGAGGCGGCGTCTTCGACGGCGAGCGGTGGCTGTGCGGCACGGGGTGGCGAACGAGGATGTCTGGCGGTCTCCTGGGTCGGTGGGGATTGTGTATGCACACGGCGAGGGCGGCACGTGGTCTGTGGGCTTCGGTCGAGGGTGGCGCTCTGGAGCACGCTTGGCATGGTCGCTGGCGGTCTGGGTGCGGTCCGTGCGTGTGGTCCAGGGCTTGGCAACGCTCGCGGCTGGGACAGTGAGTGGCGGTGGATGGTGGGCTGCCTCCCAGACATGCTGGCTAGGCTTGCCTCTCCTCCTAGCGTGCTGTCGACTATGGGGTGGCAAGGGTGTGCTCGGGTGTTCACCATTGATGACAATGGCAAGCTCACAGTGGTGCTAGTGCTTGGTTTAGTTAGCTAGATGATCTACTGAGCTGGTTGTGAGCTAGAGAGGGAACCAGTTAGTCAAGAATCACTGCTCACAATAGTGTTTAGATTTTGTGTGATTTGTGTCTGCAATGTGTTTGATGAAATGGCCGCATGAATTTAAGTTTTGAATTTTGAAAATATTTTTGGTGGGTTTGCTAGATTGGTGCTGGTGAGTCTGCAGATGCTTGGGTTTTGAAAGTTGAGCTTGTTTGAGTGGTTTTTGAAAAAGTGGGATCTTCCCATATGATAAAGATTCAATTTTGAATTGTCATTTAAACTATGCATTTGAAAGTTTCTGGATGATCACAAAGTGGGCCTTGATACCTTGTTATGAGTATATTCAAGGGGTGCAAAGATCCAAAAAAGTTTCTGTTAGGTTTTGAAAGTTTGAGATAGCCAAAGTAGGCATGGGAGTTAAATTGGTCAAAATGACCATTCCCTTAATATATTTGTTTTGATTTACTTGTCTTTAGGAAAAGTGTGGGAAATGTTTTAGATGGTGTTTATTTCACCTAAGAAACATTTTACAAGCAATGAAACAAACAAACAAGGTGGTTCCAAAGAATTTCACATTAAATGCATACACATATGCATGCATTCATAATTTTAATTAGAAAAGTTTTTGTTAACCCTAATTTTGAGGATTAGAGTTTGATGATCCAAGTTTAGTATTTTTGGGACGTTACAGCTACTATTGGGGATATGCTATATGGGTATCCTCATAGCATGTCCTCTATCCGGATAACTCGGGTGGCCCACAGTTGGTAGCATGGCCCTTGGCCTGCTAGGCGGCCCAGTTAGATGGATCTAGAAGAGAGGACCATGCCGGATAAAGGAAGGCTACAGAGGAGTCACCGACGTACCCGGAGACTTGGAGTGCAAGACACGCTAGACTAGTTATAGACAGTGTAGGACTCTATAACCTGTCCGTCTAGGACTTTACCCTGTAACCCTAGGACCTGGCAACTATATAAGTCGGGCGTATGGGAGCCTTTAGGGCACAACTTCACATAACCTTGCACAGCGAATCGATCTCTGTAACTCGACGTATTGCCATTATAGTGATTTATAGCAGGAGTAGGATTCCGCCACCGTCGTGGGATCTGAACCTGGGTAAGTTGTGTTACCTCGTACCCGTCAACCGTCCGCCTTCCCCCACGTCTCTAAACACGCACTGTGAGGACCCCTCCATGGCGAACTAGTCGTAAATACCACGACATGAGGAACGACCCTTGTACTCAAGGGACATGAGATTGCCAACTTATATTTCGTCAATCATATACTCCATCTTTGTTCACTTTAACCTTAATCACCTCAACATGCTTATGATGGGGGCAATGAGATCTCAAAGCTAACAAGTACCATAATATTTTGGAAGCTCTTTATGAACCTTGAACTCCCTGCTTCCCTCTGTGAAGGGCCTTTCTTTTACTTCTTAGTTGAGTTAGTAAACCTATTCCTTTCTATCTCCAGCAAGCATTTGAGTTGTTATGTTTCAATCATTCATATGATGATTTATTCAATCATGTTTCTTATCTTCCTTGTTTTTCACAAAACTCTTATCTGAATGAGTATTACTTTGAAAGCTATCATTGTGAAAAAGCCTTTTATGTTTGAGCAAAAGGACTCATGTTATAAACTTCCTTACAAAAGCCTTGCTTGAAAACCAAGTAGGATTTGTCGTCTGTTCTCTGACCAAGAACAAAGTTTGCCATTACCAATTATGATTTGTCTTTATGCATCTTTGTTGTGACTCCCATACTCATTGCAAGTTAAGTTATATAATGGTGAGTTTCTTTCTATTATGAGTTGTGTATTGGTGAATGTGATGCTTCTGGTCCTTATTATTTTTATCGACACTTCACTCCATAAACCTATGGGCATGTCTACTGAGCTTAGTTTTCGCTTGGGGACAAGCGAGGTCTAAGCTTGGGGGAGTTGATACGTCCATTTTGAATCACTATTCTTTATCATAATTTACTGTTTTTCATTGATATATTTCATATTAAGAGGTGTTACTTATGTTATTTCATCTATTTTTGCATGTTGGAGGACTTTTGGAGGATGAACTGCCGAAGTCAGGATTCTGATGGAAAAAGCGGTGTTTAGATGCAATTTTCGCGAAGATCAGAAAATTCCAGAAAATACACGGAAAGTCCTATTCTTCTAGAAGATGAAGGAAGCCAGAAGGAGAGGCCGAGATGGGCCACAGGGGGCCCACACCCCCCTGCGCGGGCCACCCTGGGCCACACCAGCAGGGGGTGTGGCCACCCTGTCCCATATCCTGCTTCGCCCCTTCGCCTATATCTTCCTCCCGAAACCCTAATACACAAGGGGCGACCATAGAAAGATTTCACCGCCTCTGCAGGGCGGAAACTACAAAGAGAGAAAGAGCTCTCCGGCAGGCAGATTTTGAAGGGATAAGGGTAGGCTACACTAGCGCAAATCAAAAAAATTCTACCGAGTAAACCAGGATTACCGTTGTCATAGATCACGGGATTACCACTAGATGCGCAGTTGTGGAATTGATGAAGCGCGTAGAGGCAGTGCAGACGTTCCACGTCTCCTCCTTGTCCTCGTCCCACGAGAAGCTCCCCTTGCGCGGCTCGTCCAAGTGCCACAGATGCAGCACCTCCGAGGTATCCACACGTGCGGGTGGGCGTCGGGCCCGGACTGCTAGGTCCGCGCGTGCAACACAGGCGTGAAGTGTGGCGGCTGGGTGGAATGGTCTTACCCTGGTCAGCTCGCCCCACCCTCTCTTATATAGGCGTCCCTAGTGGGATTCTACATTATCAGCCCATTAGTAGCCTAAGCCTGGTTTAATTCGAATCTAATCCTCATTAGGCTTCTAGTCCCTTAAGTGTGTGACCCTATAGGTTCATATACGTGTAGACATGACACGAATACACTTATTCTGTCAATAGTTGGTAGCGGCCTCTGGCAAGACGTGACAACTCCTAAACGCATACAAAGATCATATCGGACGAACCATCACAAGGTTTAGTACATGTCTTTCCCTTTGCCTCACGATATTTGGTCTAGCTCCAAGCTGACCTCTCTTTCTCGATACCGTAACTCAGAATCCCTTTACTAGGTTAACTCTTAACCTTATGTAGAACGACCATGCATTTCTAGATCCGATCACTCGAGGGGCCCAGAGATATCTCTCTCAAGTAGAGAGGGGCAAATCCCATCTTGATTGACCATGCCTTGCAGCATGTTTCAGGACAAACCCGAAAGCTACCTTTATAAATACCCAGTTACGGAGTAGCATCTGATAGCCCCAAAGTAGGTCGATCCACATCTCAAGTACATGCGACAATCTTAGGTCTAAGGACAAAACGTACACGATGTGTAGAGAGAGAGCTACAACTAATTGCCAGTCTCAAGTTGGGTCAGTCCAACCCCATGTTCATAACATGCGTCCACATCATTGGTTTGACATCTCCATGTCTATGACTTGCGAAACATAGTCATCAACCAATCGATGTGCTAGTCTAATATTCACATGTGTCCTCACATGAACTTCGACTAGGGACAACTATTAAATAACCATACAAGTAAAGAGTTTCACAAAAAATTCACATAATTGCCAATCAATACAAGTTGCCAGATATGGATATTCAAGGAACATTACAATAACTCATGGATACATATGAAATATAATCATCTCTATGATTGCCTCTAGGGCATATTTCCTTCAGTCTCCCACTTGCACTAGAGTCAATCTAAAATGTATCTAATACCAAATGCTCTTGTGTGCACTTCATGTGCGGGCCGCGAGAGAGGCTTAGTGTAACACCCTCAGAATCGGACCTATGCAAGTTTTAGCGAAACTCGCCAAACCCGCATAGAAACGATTCAAAGGTGCCCACCAGGCACTTTCGTGCGGGTGGAAAACGAAGTAATAGCATTACACAACAGTCCTCGATGGGACCCACAGAACAGATATATATACTTGACTCCATGAGTCAAGAATACGAATACGGTACAAAGATCCAAATCACCTTGAAAAGATGGAGCGTCCGACTACGGACAAGATGCAAATGGGGCTAAGAGCCCTGAAGAATAACCAATGGCGTCCATAACCCTGCCCAGGCCAAGCCGGAAGGGTAACCCTGCTAACGACGTCGCATCTCAAAACCTGCTTAAACAAAAAGGGGTGCCGACAAAGGGCAAAAGAAAAAGAGGAGCGTCAGTACTGAGGCCAGTACACGGCGAGACTAGAATTCGGCGGTCCTCGCCTACACAGGTATGGTGGACTAAAGCGGCAGTGGCAGCATGCACTAAACAACCTATAGAGACTCGATACAACTGTCGACTATCAGAGATGGGTAAGGAAGACCTATTCGGAACCAACCTGATTCTACCATCAAACAAACCCATCCTGGTGTTCCCCCTCGAGACCGATCGAGGAAGTCAACCAAGGAACTCACACCGTTGGCAGTTTTACTTATTCAGTTATCGTTGCAGCAATTACTAGTCAGGTTTAGATAATCATCCTGATAAAGTAAGCAGTGGGCACTTTTAGTTATCCATTCCGTGATAGTTGCAACACTTACTAGTCAGATACAATTAGCATGAGATAACCCCAAAACCCAGCAGTTGTTGGTAATTTTATTCAGCCATTCCGTTGTAGTAGTAATACTTACTAGTCAGGTTCAATGGTCGCAAGCGACAACTCAAACAAGCATTTGTGGGCAGTATTATTTAGCCATTCCATTATAGTTGAGCTGATTACTAGTCATTATAAGTCAAATTTTATAGTACTACTTTAGTTATGCTTGTCTATGGTCGAGATACTGTGCTCCAAGTCGTCCATAACCGCGGACACGGCTTTCAGAAAGTTTTACCCGGCCGGGGTGCACCAATAGCAACACACGCTCGATCAACCTCGGAAAAACCAAATCAAAACCCAACGAGGCCTTCGCGACAAAGCAATCACAGGATTCAGAAATATTTCAGGGGGGCACCCCATTGAGTAGACCATAGCGGTTAGGCGACTCCGAGACGGACTCAAGGTTTGCGACAATGGCTGTAAACGACTAGGAACCCGAAAGTGTGACTGGGATTGTCGATACCGCGAAAACACTCCGCTTACCTAAACAGTACAGTGTGCTCCTCGCACAATCGTAAATACAAAAGTAGCATGGCATAAGTTTAGGATAGTAAATAAAACCTCAAACTAGTTTGTGGCCCCAAGAAATAAGACTGAATCAAGCTCTGGCTCAGGGGGGTCCCATATACCTCCCGGATGTGGATAGCGCGATAAATCAAGGAACAGGTATCAAGTACTCGGGGTCCTACGGGACACAAGTGGGCGTTCGGAAACCAAATATTATCTATCACCCACCGATGCCTCTGCTTACTTCAATTTTAGTTGTTAAACAGGAATTAAAGTGAACGATAAGTAAAGCCATGACCATCTCCAACATCAAAACATGCGGCAATACTCCAACAACTGTGGCGCTTGACGACATGCAACAGCACTTGAGCAAGCGACTACGACGCGCAAGTCCAACTATCTACCAAACAACAGGTAATAGGATGTGGCCATGGCAATATAAGGCTGCAAGGGATATCACGGGTACGAAAACTAGAGCATCGCAACACAGATAGCAATAGAACAACAGGAGGGAAGTAAATACTATAAAAGTAAGATAGGTAGAAAGAGGGAGATGCTCGCCTGAAAACATTGCCGAAGGTTCATCCGAAGATCGGGTCGACACTCGCATCAACTCAACGGCCTTATCCGCGAAGAAGCAAAACACTAGAATAAACACCGGATGCACTATTTAATACAACGGCAGAAGATCGGGCATGATGCATGTATGATGCATGACATGGCAAGCATGCGATGCAATTAGGTCATATTAAGCGGAACCGGGGTTCCGACAATATTTAGGTGGTTCATGTGGTTTAGATACCCCGCAATTTAAATGTTGTTTTAACATGGCAAAATATCTCACCGGTTCGATGCACAGATTTAAATGAGGCCAATATACGACTGTATTTGCCCGCATATGGGCCCCATATTTAATTAAGAGGTGAATCGGCCTAAGGCCCCCAAACCACAGACAAGCATGCATGCATGACCAATTTAATATGCAGCAATTATAAAGGTGGCATTTATAAAATAGAGGCTCGGAAAAGGGGTCACACATTAGGGTTCGACGAACTTGGGGTTCCGGGGGTTCGGGGTCCGGTCTCGGGGTCCAGGGTTCGACGGGCCGGTCTCGGCGGAAACGTTCTCGAACAACGGGGCAGATCTTATCGCGTCCGGGAAGCAGGACTTGTTCGGCGTCAGGGGCGCATCGGGTTCTTCCGGGTCTGTGTCGATCTTGTCGTCGCGAAGATCTTGTCGGGTCCGCGTGGACGGTCATGGCGTTCGGGATGAAGAACTCGGTGTCCGGGAGCGGTTCTCGGCGAACTGGTCGGTTCCATGTCGGCGTACTTTGGCGTTGCGTGAAGAGGACCTCCGAGTTCAGGGTCTTCGGCCACCGGATCCGTGATCGGTCTTCGGACTTCGAGGAGGAGAACTTGGTGTGCAGGGTCTCGGCGTCTTCGGGTTCCGGGAAGACGAGCTTGTCGGCCTTGGGTCCGGGTAGGCGATCTTCTTGTTCATGTAGGGGAACTTGAGGTCTCTCGCGGCTTCGATTATTGTGTCGGTGCCGACCCTGGCGTGCATGCTCTGGTTGGAACAGCGGTGTGGACGCGACAGCAGCAGCACCGCCGGCGCGGGCCCACCGTAAACGGAGAGCAGTGCACGCGGCATCGCTTAGGATTCCATGACAGGCTGGCGTCAAAGGAGCTCTGTTGTTCCAAGAAGCGACCTAGACGGCCGGACCGGACGGCAGGGAGATCAAGGACGGGCGCCAGAGACGCCGACAATGCACGGGTCTGCGAGCACCGTGGAGCTCGCATGGCCGCGAGGAGAGGAAGGCACGGGCAGGCGGCTCATGGAGAGGCACGGAGGCAGCGAGACGAGGGCGGCCGAGAGGGCGGCCTGGTCGGTCTCGAGGAGGAGGCGCGGGGACTCGTGAGGGCGGCTCCGGCGGGCGGTGAGGCGGGAGGAGCGCGGCGAGGATGGTTGGGTCGCGGCTGTGGCGGGCCTCTGGCCGAGCGGAGCGGGCCCGGACGGCGCTGCCCGGGCGGCAGCCGGAGGGGGAGGCGGTGACGGGATCCGGGCCTGGCCGGACGCGTGGCGAGGACGGCCGAGGGAAGGAGGGCAGCGAGGCGGCGCTCGAGCGGGCTGGGAGGCGGCGGAAGCTTCAGGAGAGGAGGGCGTCGGCGCCAGGGACGAGCAGGGAGCGGCGGCCTCGAGGCAGAGGGGCGCCGGAGAGGGGAAGGGAGACCGGGGCGGTGGCGGCGGAGGAAGAACGAGGGGAACGGGGCGCGGGCGGTGGCGGAAGTGGAGGTCGGGGAGAGAGAGGGATAGGTGGAAGAGGAACAGGGGCACGGGCAGGTGGTGGGACCGGTGGGCCAGGGGCTGTCGGCTGGTGGGGTGGGGAGTGCTGAGCGTGGGTGAGGGAAAAAGGGGTGAGAGAGAGGGGTGACTGGTGACATGGCAACGCATGGTTGGCTGGGGGAAGGGAAAAGGGTGAGGTGGCAAGTTGCTATAGGGTGGGGTGAGGTGGAGAGGGTTGGGTAGGATAGGACTGGGTAGACTAGGGATTTTGGGGTGGGCCATTTTATTTTTTTGGGGGTGGTCGTTCGGGTCGAATCGGCCCGTTCGACTGCCCCACTAAAAATACTTTGATATTTTATTTGTTTAAAACACGGCTTCTGCAAACCGATAGCAGACAAAACAAAATAATCCGGAGACCCAGGGTTTGCGTTTGAATAAAGTCGGGGCGTTTAGAAAACTAATTAGGTTTTTCCGAAAATAGTTTGATGCAAGCAAATGCAAGATGATGACGATGCTCAAATGCAATGTGGCATGATGACATGAGCATGCGGTCATGATGATGCAATGCACAAAAACAACGCGATTTTCTAGTAGTGGTTTTGCGGGATGCCACACTTAGTCAATGGATCAGCAACATTTGAGTCCGTATGTATTTTGCATATCATGACACTACCATCCTCAACGAACTCACGAATCTGATGGTAACGCATGCGAATATGTTTGTTCTTCTGGTGCTGTCTAGGTTCCTTGGCTTGTGCAATAGCACCATTGTTGTCACAATAAACGTCCAAGGGGTTGGACACACCCTGAACCACACCGAGAGCGATCAGGAAATTCCTAATCCAAACAGCTTCTTTTACGGCCTCCGAGGCAGCAATATATTCAGCTTCTGTTGAAGAGGAGGTCACCGTATCTTGCTTGGAACTTTTCCAGCTCATAGCACCACCATTCAAGACAAACACATAACCTGATTGCGATTTCGAATCATCTGAGTCGTTAAGGTAACTCGCATCTGTGTAACCCTTTACACTGAGTTCATCCTCACCTCCATAAACTAGGAACACATCCTTAGTCCTTTTCAAGTACTTAAGATGTTCTTTACCGTTGTCCAGTGACCTTCACCTGGATCAGCCTGGTATCTGCTCGTAACACTTAGAGCATAGGAAACATCTGGGCGAGTACATATCATTGCATACATGATGGATCCAATAGCCGAAGCATATGGAAACCTACTCATGCGCTCACGCTCATCAGTAGTCGAAGGACACTGAGTCTTGCTGAGTTTTATGCCGTGAGACATGGGCAAGAACCCCTTCTTAGCCTCTTCCATGCTGAACCGTTCCAACACTTTGTCAATGTATGTACTCTGGCTTAATCCAATTAGCCTCCTTGATATATCTATATAGATCTTGATACCCAGAATATATGCCGCTTCTCCTAAGTCCTTCATTGAAAAACTATTTTTCAATGAGGTCTTAATAGACTCGATCATAGGAATGTCATTTCCAATCGGCAATATGTCATCTACATATAAGATTAGAAATACCAGAGCTCTCCCACTTTCCTTCTTGTAAACATAAGGTTCTTGTTCATTTTTGATGAATCCAAACTCATTTACAACTTCATCAAATCGAATGTTCCAACTCCGAGATGCTTGCTTCAGCCCATAAATGGACTTTAGAAGTTTGCATACCTTTACAGCATTGTTTGGATCGACAAAACCTTCGGGTTGCATCATATACACGTCCTCAGTTAGGATTCCATTTAGGAAAGCCGTCTTGACATCGATCTGCCATATTTCATAGTCGAAATGTGCAACAATGGCTACAATGATCAGTATAGATTTAAGCATCGCTACGGGCGAGGAAGTATCATCGTAGTCAACTCCTTGAACTTGTCGAAAACCTTTTGCAACAAGTCGAGCTTTATGGATGTGAACATTTCCATCCATATTAATCTTCTTCTTATAGATCCATTTGCACTCGATGGCTTTAAAACCATCAGGCAGGTCAACCAAGTTACAAACTTGATTGTCTCCCATGGACTCTATCTCGGATCTCATGGCGATCATCCATTTCTCAGAGTCTGGGTCCACCATCGCTTCTGCATAGGTCGCAGGCTCATCATTGTCTAACAATAATAATTCTCGCGCTTCGCAGAGCCTCGCCAACCTTCGTGGTTGTGGTGCTTTTGTTGCCACGGGTTCCTCAACTTGTTCTGCTATAATAGCATCACTCATAGAAGCATCCCCAACTGGCTCATCTTGAAATTCTTCAAGTCGCACCGACCTTCCACTTGTTCCCTTTGTCAGAAACTCTTTCTCTAGGAAAACACCGCTACGAGCGACAAACACTTTGCCCTCCTCTCGGTTGTAGAAGTAATACCCTAAGGTTTCCCTCGGATATCCCACGGAAATGCACTTATCTGATTTGGGTGTTAGCTTGTCCGACTGAAGTCGCTTTACAAATGCATCACAACCCCAAATCTTTAGAAAAGACAAACTGGGATTCTTTCCAGTCCACATCTCATATGGTGTCTTAACTACAGATTTAGATGGTACCCTATTAAGTGTGAAAGCTGTCGTTTCTAGAGCGTAACCCCAAAATGACAATGGGAAATCCGACTGGCTCATCATCGATCGAACCATGTCCAACAAAGTTCGATTATGCCGTTAAGAGACCCCGTTTCTTTGAGGCGTTCCAGGCGGTGTGAGTTGTGGAACAATTCCGTAACTCTTAAGATGATCGCTAAATTCGTGACTCAAATATTCACCTCCACGATCAGATCGCAAGGCCTTTATTTTCTTGCCACGCTGATTCTCTACCTCATTCTAAAACTCCTTGAACTTTTCAAAAGTTTCAGACTTATGCCTCATCAAGTAGACATAACCATATCTACTGAAATCATCAGTGAAAGTAATGAAGTAGTGATATCCTCCTCTGGCTGTCGTGCTCATTGGTCCACATACATCAGTATGTATGAGTTCCAACAAGTCTGTCGCTCTCTCGGGTAAACCCGAAAAAGGCGACTTGGCCATCTTTCCAAGTAAAAAAGCCTGACATGTCTCGTATGATTCAAAATCAAACAAAGTTAGAAGACCATCACCATGGAGCTTCTTCATGCGATTTTCACTTATATGCCCCAAACTACAATGCCACAAATAGGTAGGATTCAAATCATTAGGCCGAAGCCTTTTAGCACTAACATTGTAAACAAATGCATCATCAAGATTTAAAATAAATAACCCATTCACAATGGGAGCATCAGCCATAAACATAGCATTCTTAGAGATTACACAACCATTGTTTACACTCGTGAATGAATAACCATCCCTCATCAAACATGAAGGTGATAAAATGTTTCGACCCATACTAGGAATGTAATAACAATTATTCAACTCCATAATAAATCCTGACGGAAGGTGAAGTTGCATGACGCCGATGAACAATGCAGCAACCCTTGCTTTATTTCCGACGCGAAAATCCACTTCGCTTTTCTGCACTTCTCTAGTCCTTATTAGCCCTTGCATCGAATTGCAAATATGAGCAACCGATCCGGTATCAAATACCTAAGAGTTAACATAGGAATCAGCGAGAATAATGTCCACAACATTTACAACAAGCGTACCTGAGTGGGAAGTACTCTTACTTCCACTTTTCTTCAAAGAAGCCTCGTACTTGCTACAGTTTCTTTTCCAGTGGCCATGTTCATGACAAAAGAAGCACTCAGTGTCTTCTACAGGTCCAGCCTTTTGCTTGGGTGCAGGCTTAGGGATCGTATGCTTAGCCTTGCCCTTATTCTTCTTCCAAGAAGTACCCTTTTTCTTGAAGCTAGGCTTGTTCTGCATAGCCATCACATGGCTATGCCCTGCACACTTCTTCATGTCACGTTCTGTTGTTTTAAGCATCCCACATAATTCATTAAGGCCCTTCTCCACCCCATGTATATGGTAGTTCGAAATGAACTGCCCATAGCTGGAAGGAAGAGACGCCAAAATGAAGTTAGTGGCCAACTCTTGGCCTAGTGGAAAACCAAGCTTTTCCAAAGTCTGGCTGTAACCAACCATTTTGATCACATGGGGGCCTACATCTGCTCCCTCTGCTAGCTTGCATTCGACAAAGGACTTGGCAACATTGTATCTCTTAGTCCTTGCCTGATCATGGAACATGTCCTTAAGCGCAACGATCATATCGTACGCATCCTGATCCTCAAACTTCTTTTGGAGTTTAGGTTCCATGCATGCAAGCATAAGGCAGCTAACCTCAAGATAATCATCACATGCTCTCTTGTAGGCATTCTTTAGGGCAGCAGATGCATTATCAGCAGGTTCATCGGGGATTGGGGTATCCAGAACCATTTCCTTTTTATCAGACCTGAGAACAATTCTCAGGTTACAGACCCAGTCCGTATAGTTTGTTCCATTAAGTTTATATTTGTCAAGAATCAAACGCAAAGAAAAAGGTGATGTAGTGTTCGGTGCCATTGATCTACAACAGAAAACATGCAAAATACTAAGCCATGTAACCATGAAAGAGTAAAACATATTAAACAATTTAATAGCATATACTCCCACTTAAATCAACATCCCTCAATTGATACTAAGTGTTTCAAGATCCACAATTAACAAGTCGACTAGTGAACTTTAGCATCACTGCTAGAAGACAAGGTAAATCGGTAAGCAACACTTGTTAATCATATCACATATGACTCTTGTTGTTGGATGACATCTCTGTGTCAAAACTAGGCGCCCAACCTTTATGCCCCAAAGTCCTTAACTGTTAAGATGACCTTGTCAAGCTCACCAACCCTTATGCGTGTAGGTATCCGATACAAACCCATCCATCCAAGGAAAACCGCGGCACCCTAATTTCATAGGCCCACCAACGATTGTACAGGGCATAGGATGGTGCAAGGTTTGGTTGGGAGGGCATGGTTTAACTTAAACTTTCTGTGGGATCGTTCTACTTCTATCATCTAAGCATGCATAGTAGTAAAACACATAAGAATAGCATTCACATAGATGTGACACAGTATGGCCCATTTTCTCATGGTGATGTCAATCGCCATAGAACCTGTCCACCATGATGATCTCCATATTCATGTTCAATGCAAGCCATCTTCCAAGTGATGAATCCTCCAAGAACTAATGCAAGCTATTACTCCTAACAGCTAGTAATCAAAGTTACATAGTATTGGGATCATCACAAGTTGGAACGCAGGCCATTACAATAAATGACAACACATATGGCTCCAGCCATGTTGCCCTACTCACGACACGCAGGTCATGCAAAATTTCATACATGCATCACATACATATATGGGCCATACTGATCACATACATCCTGCAAAAACAAGTTATGCATAGAATCGCATTCTACCGGATCATGTGACATCGCATCACCTAGTTACCTTAACGAGATACAAAAGGGGCTATGATTAAGGGGGGTCTAGGGGGTCTCCCCCTGCGGGGTTCAAAGGGGCAGCAAACCGTGAAAAATGAGAGATCGAATCTTCATAATTTTCTTTAAGGATTTTGATCGGCAAATCAAATTTACCATAAAACGACTCCTGTCCCGATTCAATCAAACTCCTTTGATCACGGTACATCGA
This sequence comes from Avena longiglumis, assembly GCA_030063025.1. Classification (NCBI taxonomy): domain Eukaryota; kingdom Viridiplantae; phylum Streptophyta; class Magnoliopsida; order Poales; family Poaceae; genus Avena; species Avena longiglumis. Next base: position 170,722,985 of record CP125973.1, read on the forward strand.
TTTTAGATCTAGGTTCCGATTCGATCAATCATATTGATATTCGCGTGATTCAACATAATTTATGTGTCACTGTCTACCCCGATGGCGGAAACCGACCGGTAGGGGTAAGTCATTCGACTACCTCAGAATCACGATCACGGAAAGCAAGATCATAGATCAATCCTGAACCACCGCAATATAAACGATCACATCATTCATATCAATCTGCATATCACCATATGCAAACATCCCGAACCTATAACTGAACAACATCGGCTCTGATACCACTGAAGGGATACGGGTAGGCTACACTAGCGCAAATCAAAAAAAATCTACCGCGTAAACCAGTATTACTGTTGTCATAGATCACGGGATTACCACTAGACGCGCAATTGCGGAATTGATGAAGCGCGTCGAGGCAGTGCAGACGTTCCACGTCTCCTCCTTGTCCTCGTCCCACGAGAATCTCCCCTTGCGTGGCTCGTCCAAGTGCCACAGATGCGGCACCTCCGAGGTATCCACACGTGCGGGGTGGAAGCGTCAAACGCCGTACTGCTAGGTCCGCGCGTGCAACACAGGCGTGAAGTGTGGCGGCTGGGTGGAATGGTCTTACCCTGGTCAGCTCGCCCCACCCTCTCTTATATAGGCATCCCCAGTGGGCTTCTACGTTAGCAGCCCATTAGTAGCCTAAGCCTGGTTTAATTCGGATCTAATCCTCATTAGGCTTCCAGTCCCTTAAGTGTGTGACCCTATAGGTTCATATACATGTAGACATGACACAAATACACTTATTTTGTCAATACTTGGTAGCGGCCTCTAGCAAGACGTGCCAACTCCTAAACGCATACAAAGATCATATCGGACGAACCATCACAAGGTTTAGTACATGTCTTTCCCTTTGCCTCATGATATTTGGTCTAGCTCCAAGCTGACCTCTCTTTCTCGATACCGTAACTCGGAATCCCTTTACTAGGTTAACTCTTAACCTTATGTAGCACGGCCATGCATTTCTGGATCCGATCACTCGAGGGGCCCAGAGATATATCTCTCAAGTAGAGAGGGGCAAATCCCATGTTGATTGACCATGCCTTGCAGCATGTTTCAGGACAAACCCAAAAGCTACCTTTATAACTACCCAGTTACAGAGTAGCGTCTGATAGCCCCAAAGTACGTCGATCCACATATAAAGTACATGCAACAATCTCAGGTCTAAGGACAAAACGTACACAATGTGCAGAGAGAGAGCTGCAACTAATTGCCAGTCTCAAGTTGGGTCAGTCCAACCCCATGTTCATAACATGCGTCCACATTATTGGTTTGACATCTCCATGTCTATGACTTGCGAAACATAGTCATCAACCAATCGATGTGCTAGTCTAATATTCACATGTGTCCTCACATGAACTCCGACTAGGAACAACTATTAAATAACCATACAAGTAAAGAGTTCCACAAACAATTCACATAATTGCCAATCAACACAAGTTGCCTGATATGGATATTCAATGAACATTACAATAACTCATGGATACATATGAAATATAATCATCTCTATGATTGCCTCTAGGGCATATTTCCTTCAGATTTCTGCCCGGGAAATTCCTTCCCGGAGAGGGGAGATCGTCGCCATCAACACCATCATCAAGCTAGACTTCATAGGGATCATCATCATCATCCTCACCACCATATCCACCAGCACCATCATCACCACTCCATCCCGTTGTAACAGTTGTGTTGAATCTTGCATAGTTCTTAGGGGAAACTTTCCCAGTGTTGATTACTTTTGTAGTTGATGCTTGTGAGTGGAACCATTGAATTATTATTTATGTTCAGATTGTTATTCATTATCACATCATCTCTGATCTTGATCCATATGATGTCTCGTGAGTAGTTTGTTTAGTTCTTGAGGATATGGGAGAAGTCATGTTGTTAGTAGTGGTTTGATATTTAAGTTGTGGTGCTATTCTTCTAGTGGTGTCATGTGAATGTCGACTACATAATACTTCACCATTTATGGGCCTAGGGGCATGCATTGTGTATTTGGCTACTAACTGTGGGATTGCCGGAGTGACAGAAACCAAAGCCCCCGTTAGGAAACCTTTGCGTAAGGGAGTGTAGGATCTCTGAGTTTAATGCTATGGTTAGGTTTTTATCTTAATTACTTTCTTGTAGTTGCGGCTGCTTGCAAGGGGTTTAATCACAAGTATGTATTAGTACAAGTAAGGTCGATACATTAGCACGGGTTCACCCACAAAACACTTATCCAACCAAAGAAGATTAATCAACTATATGAAGTGAAAGCACTTGACAATATTCCCATGTGTCCTCGAGAATGTTTGGTCCTCATAAGTATTACAACCGGATTGTCCTTTGCTAAGAAAGGATTGGGCCACTTGCTGCATTTATTTGTTGTCTTTATTTACTTGCACTTTGTTTCTTTGCATTATCAAAAAAAACCTAAAAATCCGTTTGCTAAGTATTTACAGAGAATTCCTGCTCCAAACCACTAGTCAACACCTTCTGCTCCTCGTTGGGATCGACACTCCTATTTATAGAAAGTAGTACGATAAATCCCCTATACTTGTGGGTCATCAGTGAGCTGCTTCACTATGCCCTTTCCTTTGGATCAGATCAAGTGAATTTTATTCACTGCCCCTTCCATTTACTATTTTCTGCTCTGATGAAACTTGCCCCTTTACTTGGCTTATGATATTGTTCTGAAGCTCTTTGATTTGAAAGAACAGATATTTCACATTGGTGAAACTTGCCCCTTTTTATTACTCAATGAGGTAAAATGAATAGTGCATTTCATTGTTCAAAACTTAGAGTAAAACTAACAAGAACTAATTTCTTTGATATCTTTGTTTTGCAGGTACAGAAGCTTTGATGATCAAGAGAATTAGATTAGGAAATATCTAGATATTACTTTAGTTTTTTTATTTTATTACTTTTGTAATCTTTTCATTTGACTTCTGTACAAAACATTGTAATAAGCATTTATTCAATAAAGTTCACTTTCTTTTATTAGAATTGTTTCTATAACACACTATCTTTTTCATTTGTATTTGGAATTGTTGCTACTGAATAAAGGAAAGAAATAAGAAATACTTTCTTATTTAAGTTATTCTTTTTGTATTATTTTCAATTCTCATTATTGTTTATAATATTATATATTCAAACAATATTAACTAAATTATTTTGGAAAACAATAAAATACCAATTACTTCTAATTTTCAAATATTTTCCCAAATGATTCAATTTTAAACTTGAAATCAAATTGTTCACCCAAAATCTTTTATATTCCTAAAGATCATGTCAAAATATATAGCAATCACTATAAATAGCTAAAACTGTCTCCAAATAGTGAAAGAAACTCTCATCTCTCCAGGCTTTTGTTTGGCGAAAATTTTATCTTAATTTTACTGACGAATGCATGCAAATGCACAAATTCATATTTCTACCCTTCATTGGTTCCTAAATGTTGGGATGTTACAGTCCCACTCGTCGGCGATGACGTCGGTCCGCTCTGACTCCAGTGGCCTTAGGGATTTGGAGGTGTGGCAGACCACGACCTCTCGCTAGCAGGAGGTTTTCCATTTTTATTTAGTATGTTTTCAGTGTCTTCTTCGGAATGTTGAGACGAAGGCTACACCTGAAGTTAGAATAAGGTCATGCTGCTCTATCCTTGCTTCGGTGGTGCATCTAGCGCTTATATAGGATGCATGGAGTTGTGTGTCTGACGAATCTCCTAGGATCCTGTCTGTTTTTATGTTTGTTTATACGATTTCAGGTTAGTATCTTTCGAGCTATGGTTGTCATCATTTGCGATGATTGCTACTTTGGTGTGCTGGTCCTTTGTCCCCTAAGCACGATGAATTCTTGTCTATTTATTACAACAAGCTCTACTATGACAAGCTTTGCCTGGCTCCGGTGATGGTGTGGTGAGGACAGCAACGCGCATTCGGCTCACTCTAGCGATCGTAGTCATCGCTAAGTGGTCCAGTGACCTATTTATATTTTTTATTAATTTGAGCCTCTTTGTACTGGTGTCGATGATTTTGAATACATAGGTGGATTTTTTCAAAAAAAATGGTTGCAATTTCATTAATTATCAGCATCAAACTGCCAAACAAAGTCGAGGTACATACCCAACAAAGTCTTACTAATCATATTCTTACATCCTTCTTTGGGTAAATAGTGCACAACCTCGTTCCCATGACGATGCACATGCATAACTGAAGATCTCTCAAACTCGCCCGGGAGTGACTAATCTCTTTGACCAGGACCGTGACAAGAACGGTCCAATCCTAGGCCCTTCAACTTCCCCACTGCCCCAACGCAACGGGTTTCCAAAGAAATATACCCAACACCCATATGTTTTGCTAGTTGCACGCCTTGATGACATTCTAGTAGCTCGGCCCTTTCGGGATCAATCACACAAGGGAAACAATGACAACCCCTAGTAGGGCCACGCCATGGTGATCTTCGATAATCATTGATGTATCCCAAGTGTAGGAGATCTATTGTAGTACCTTTCAATAAAAAAAGTTGTCGAACCCACGAGGAGCTGAACGTATTGGTTAGCAAGTCTGACAAGTAAAATAATAAAAGACGCAAAGATTTGGTGTTCTGAGTTTATAGTTTGCAGAAATATAAATTGCTGTAAATTGTAAAGTAAATGCTCTTTTTAGAGAAAGCCTAATACTATATAACAAGAGGATAAGCTTAATTGTGTGTTTCTTTATGTGAAAACATCCCTAAGGGGGTATAACATCGTATAAAACTTATTAGGAATATTTGAGATATGACAATAAAAATATCTTTATTATTTACCTCTAGAACATATCTCCAACATAAAAATGTAGTGAACCATTCAATTGAGCATATTGTACTCAATAATGAGCACCCTCGTGTAGCATGGTGATATTGGGGTTACAATAGAGGAAGAATCATTAAGCCGAAGATAAATTGAGCCAAACATGCTCAAATCATCACTCAACAAGTCACTATGAGCTACATATTTGACCAAGAAAGGGGAAACCCCTAATTAGGGTTGGATACTAGGAGAGAGAGATCGGATAGGAAGGAGAAGGGAAACATACTCAGTGTCCTTGCTTAAGCTCGGTAAGAGGAAGCAGACTGGCGGCGACGAGCAAAGCAAAACCACATGAGGAGCACAAAGGCGATCAGCCCGCGCCGAGCCACGCCTATAGCAACATCATGTCGATGAAGATTGGAGGCGACATAAGACCACCGCTGCACCAGTACATCATGATGGGGTCACCATTGAGTGGCGACGCCACAACCGCTAAAACCCTAGCACTAGAGACGAGAAGGGATGAGCAAGACAAAGCCTGAAAGACGAATCAAAGTAGACAAAGCGACAAAGCGGAGAGAGTTGTGTCGTTTGCGACTTACATCGGTGGATAGGATGGTCGGAGCGGGCCAGAATCGCGCGCTAACAACAGTGGCAACCGAAGTGCCGTGAGAGATAGAGATGGGGGTGAAGGAGGAAGAAAGAGCATTGTCTAGTCGGTTTGACCGACCTAGTGGAGTGTCCAGGGTGGTCTAGCCCAACTCAGCGGGCTAGGCTGACTAGTGGTCCCAAGCCTAGTTTTAAAAAGAAATGGAAAATAAATAGTAAAATAGAATGAAATTTACTAAATAACCCTATAAATTCAATAATCTCTAGAATAATACAGAAAAATCTTAATAATGCATATGATATATCAGAATGTTCACAAAAAAAAGATCTACTCAGGGAAATATAAAATTGCTTGTTTGAGTTAAATACATGCAACTAAAAATTGAAACCATTTAGTCTCTCACTAAAATAAGGATAATAAGGAAAAATCCTAAAATAAATAATAATCACTTTTTGTATGAAAAATAATTTACTATCCTAGAAAAATGCTAAATATGAGATTCTAAGTCATTTCGGTATTTCAAAATGTAAGTGTTATAAAAAGGTTTATAAAATCCTTTTGTTATACTGAAATAAAATAAATGTATTTTATTTTATCATCTATAAATCAAAATTGATTATTTTTATCTTTATTAAACTGCTTAGGATTTATTGTAATATAAAAAATCTTATCTTTAAATTAAAAGAAAATGTTTTTAATAATTTACATCATTTTAATTGACGAGAAAATTACTTTTACCCTAAGAACTTGGGTAAAATACACAAACATAAATAACTTAAACCATTAATTTAATTACATTATTATGCACAATTGAATCTGGTGATTCTTTAAAATTAAGTCAAGTAGAACTTTTTATGAAACTATTTGTTTAAGAAATAACATTAATTCTCAAATGCATCTAAATGCTTAAAACCATAACAAATTATTGAAGTCATCTATTTATGCTATTCATACATAAAGTCAATCTTGTCTTTTGGGGTCATGGTAGTAAACAAGTCTTGAACCTTGAGTTATACTAATGGTAAACTCTAAACTTAATATCATGATGTCAAACCAAGTCATCATTTGACATCCTCAATCTTCAACTCAACTGAGTTGTTACCATCTAGTGATATTATCCTCATGGAAGATAAGTGCCATATACCTAAGACCATAACCAAAGCTTATAATAGAACCTAAATGATTATTGCTGATCAAGTAATACTCTTTCAAAATCCTATACCAATTGTAAGTCAATGACCTATGAGTTAACCTGAACACCTCATTCACTTACATTGAGAGTGGATGATCCCACATCCTTGACTATACATAGTAGTATAAACCTAGAACTTGGTAATATTATGAAAACACTTTGGCTTAGTATACTTCTACTTTATAGTTAACTTTGGTCATTGATTTGATCTACAAGGAACAAACTAGCTCAAGATCGTTAGGGCTATGCAAATACATAGGGATTATATCCTGATAACCTTATGGGTTGTTTAACTTAGTATAAGAAACATTTTCTTCAAGTTATTTTGTTTGCCACTTCAAACAAAAACATTAGTATTTTTGATAAGTCTCACTGACTTAAAACAGGACCATTCATAATAATTGATACCAATCAACATCAATCATTTGTTATCATTGTACTTTATTCTTAGACCTTGTGTGTTAATTATTCAATTCTTAGAGAAATACCTTTGGTTGCGAAGTAAACTTGAAGATGAACAAGATCTTTAAGAAATCACCCTAACTCAACCCACACATAGTATCGGGGATCGCTTCAGAGGTTTTACAAAGTGCATAGGAAATCTTATGCGTAATAGCATATTGCTTCTTTAAACATTAGTCCTTACCATACCAATGATGCTATTTTAGATTCAGGAGTTTATATCAACTAGAAGACCTTGGCTACATAATCTTGCAGTCCAAAAGACAAGTTCATATTTGATCATGTCCTTTGATTATTCTATATCAAGTATTTGCAATCTACTATTATTGTAACATCCGGGATGTTTAGAATGGGAAAGTTCATAGGTTCATGAAATTGCATAAATCATCATGCATTTTTTCTCTTTCAAAACCCCCTTCTTATCAAATCCATACTTCAAAACACTTCTTGCATCTATTTAGGTTTTATATGAAAAAATTTGTTTGAATATTTTGAATGAATAGGATATGGTTTCCTAGTAGTCCTAAAACCTTATTCTAAATTTTACAAAAAAATTCAATGTGGTTTTGCTCAATTTGGGGTTGCACTGCAAAAGTTATAAAGGAAACAAGAAATAGAAAAAGGGAAAATAATAATAAAAAGGAACAAAGAAAAAACCTAAGCCTACCTACCCGGCCAGGCCAACCAGCCCAGCCCAACCGTCTGCCTTCTACCATTGCACAATGGAGCAAAGCAGAAAGACAACGCAACAACTTGTGGCCCAGCCAAGCTCTTGAAACCATAGCAATGAAAGCCGCGCCCTCCGGTTTATTTTTCTTTTCTTCCCCGCATGGACCCACCTACCAGCCAACACTCTGCAACTGACCAGTGGGGACACATCGTCATCCCCATCCCAGCGTGGAGTTTGTCCTCGACAAGAACCGCCACCGCGATTTTCTCCCAGATCGGTTCTAATTCTGTCGCCCGCCTCCAAGTTTCCCCCCTTAAATACACTCTCCCTACATACAAACACCCCATCCAAACCCTTCTCCACACCGCCAAGCTACCGAATCTCGGCGCTCGAGTTCGTCATCGCTGCCGCCATTGAAGCCTGCAGAGCAAGCTCGACATCGAGGGTTCCGAGATGCCCGCGCCTCCCCTTTACCCCTATATAAACTCCCTTTCAGTACCGCGCCTCCCTGACCTCTTATCCCCCTCCACAGGTCGCCACATCCTCTCCAATTTCTCGCCAGAGCCGCAACGGCCCGAGGTCCTCCGGTCGCTCATCACCGCAGTTCCATGAAGCCACAGCTGAATCCGAGCGCCTTATAGAGATCCCCATACAACCTCTCTTCTCGTGGACATATTCTGCATCACCGGAGACCGTCGCAACTGCCGCCACCATTGTCGTCTGAGGTCAACTATCGCCGCCATGCCAGCCTCCAGTGAGACTCACCTCGGACAACAGCCATCGTAGGATCTTCATAAGATCCAACAGCTCCTATTATTTTCTAGACCGAACCGGTATCGTCGAATCGGATCTCGCCACGTTGTAGAGTATATTCCTAGAATATTCTCTCGTGTTATCAAAAAAGGAATAAAAAGAGAAAACATATATAAAATTATAAAATTCATATAAAACTGAATATAGCTCAGAAAAATGCATATGATATATGTCGAATTCGGAATAATGTGTAGAGCATGATTCTGCAATAAAATGTACACTTTTCCAAATTAATATTTTTTAGATTATTTAAATCTAATTAATGGTATTTAATTCATAGAAAAATATCCACAACTCCAAAATTGCCAAATTTGGTGTCTATGGATTCAGAAAATTGTAGTGTATGCCACTATACCATTAGTTGATTTTGTTACAGTACACAATAATTATCCATGATTAAATCCCTCAAATGAGTATTTTGGATATAACTTTTATTCTATAAATATTTTTAAGTTGAAACCAATGGCAAATAAAAGCTATGAATTTTAGCTATTCAGTAGCATGGTTTCCATATTTAAGAAACTATTTTGTACTAAAAATATTCATATTACAATAATGCATATTTTAAGCCTATTTGATTAAGAGAAAATGTTTATGCAAAGCTTTTGATCTCGTTTTCTTTTCTAAAAATGCATGCATATTGTTCTGTTGTGTTTGTGCTACTTTATGTTGACTATCTTTATTATTTTTTGCGATAGATTGTCCGGAGTGTGATTATTGTGATTGCGACGACTATGTGAACAACATCAATATATAAGGCAAGTGAAACTTGCTTCTTTACATTCCATTTATTGTTCTATGGATGATGTGTGTATTAGTATATCTATATGTGTAGAAGTAATTGTTTTTTGTTCTATAACCGTGGTCTAGTGGAAAGAGGTGTGTTTTGGTATGTTATGGCTATGGTTGTGGAAGAGATCATGTGTTGATTTGATGAGAGGGAGATAATTGTTTAGATGGAGGGAAGAGAATATATTGTTTGAGTGGAATGGTAAGGCCAAGGCCTGACTTACTGACATGTTATTTAGTAAAGATGGAGTATTGAATCGGAGTTGGAGTATGGAATTATCTAGTAAAGTTGGAGGTTTAGAACTTGATTTGGAATGTAGGTCAAAACGATGTGTGCTTTCTATGAAATATTCTTGTACATTATGGGTATGTTATAGTTGCTTAGTGACACTTGCCAATATATTCAAAGTATTGACCATTCGTGGCTTCAACCTTTCATGTTGCAGGTTATTCTGTTTCTGAATGATCATTCATAGGTCGCGGGACTCCACTCAACAATTGTTCGCCTGTGGCACATTTAAAGGATGGAGATCTACCTTGTATTGCTTTCCTCTATAATATAATGTAAATTCTGGATCATATCGTTATATTTATGATGCAAGGTTATATTTGGTATTCATCTATACTGTGTGTGCCAATGAAATGATCCAGGGATTGGTACTATACACATGAACTCAGCCTTATCAGGCGAGGGTGTTACAAGATGGTATCAGAGCCTTGCGTTGACTGTAGGTTCGTGACCTTAGAAATGGATTAGCAATAGAAGACCTCTATTAGGAGAACTACCATATTTTCTACTTATTAGAGTTCTTATATTGTTTGTCTATCTTTTCTAAAACCTCTTCTTATTCAAAATTTGTAGTTGTACATTTTTTTGATACACATAAATGAATATCTCACCAAGTTAGAGTAGACCCGGACCTCCATATTTTATCTCTTTAGGAGATCATCGCTGTCGTGTTAGCATATTGATCTTACCAACTTATGTGGTATGACAATATTAGTTGTTTGCTTGATTGTATTGAACCATATTATGTGATGCTTTATTTAGGATCTGTTATTTTGAAACTGTAAAATTTATGGTTTTTTTTTTTGAAGTTTTTAGATTAGTTTAACATTGCAAATTAATTGAAATTTATGAGATTACTGCTGTAGTTTTTTGCCTAATCTGCTGTACCGCGGGATTTTACATATTTTATTGGTAACTCAAAAAAATCTAAAACATTAGGATATGGAGCATAATTACCTGTACTACCTGCTCAAAAATTGGTTAAAATTTCTTACGAGTTTAAGTCGGTCGGAAAAATTCGTGATACGTGTTGTACTGTTTTGACAGATTTTGTTTATTGCTTATTTGTTGCTATGTTTTACTCTAGTATTGTTCTCGACGTTTTTAAACTATTTTGTAGTTATATACTGCTAGGTTTAAACCCCTGTAATGTTGTTATGCAAGTGTTTGCTTGGGTGTTAATTTCTTGGTTGTATGCTTGTCTGATCGTTGTTGTTTGAGCTTGTTTGCATGGGTATGGTTATTTCCTCAATATCCTCTAGAATTTATTCTTCGATGTCTTAAACCCTTGGAGCTAGAATGATGTATTGAAGACATGGAGAAGGATTAAGTGGAAAGTTTTACAACATAATGCATCTATAAAGGAGAATGGTTCATCTAATGCAATAAAATGATGTGAAAGTATGAAGTGTTGCAAAGAATGTTAAGTAGTAGATTGCGCAACGTGAATGCTTTGAAGCATCAATACATTAGTTTTTGTAGTGGCTTTGTAGATTGGATACATGGGAATATATACTGAACCTTGGTTTGTTCCCATGGAAACATCTACAAGGAAAGTAAGGATGCCCGAGTGATAGGAAAACGTGATTTGCCTATCCTCATGCAGAGTAATAGTTTGGGTGCGGGATAGATCGACCCCCATACCGAATACTCTTATTATTAGTTCTTGTAATATTGGCTTTGTGAATCTTGAGTGTGCTTTCAACCCTAGTAGAGATTCGACATTAATCCAAAACCTTAGTATGACGTTCCACCTTTACAAAAGCACGCGTTGCTAAACATAGAATATTCGGAAAGGTACAAACATCAATCGTGTTTGAAGGGTATTGTGAAGAATACAATCCCTCCTTGTCCACCATGAGAGTTTCACTAGTTCAACAAGTGCTTTCCCAGAAGCTGTCAATCATGGAGTTTAATTCATGGTGTAAATATCTATGAGGAGCTAAGAGAGTGCCACATAAATGAATTGGATGGTTAATAGTTAAGGCCTGATAGATGGATACCATACTCAAAACCAAAGGAAGAAGAATTAGATATAGCTTAATAGTTTGTATTGGATATTCCAAGTTTAATTCTCTTAAGGGGGTTAGCCTCGAGAATGTACCCATAGTAAGGATAAGCTTGGAAGCTAGAAGAAGGACCCTTGAGAACATCAGTAGAACCTACTTGCTAGCCATTTAGAATCTTGAGGATGAGATTTATCTTAAGGGGATTAGTCTGTAACATCCTAGATATTTAGAATGGGAAAGTTTATAGGTTCATGGAATTGCATAAAGCATCATGCATTTTTCCTATTTCAAAAACCCCTTATCAAATTCATATTTGAAACACTTCTTGTATCTATTTAGGTTTTATATGAAAACTTTTGTTTGAATATTTTGAATGGATAGGATATGGTTTCCTAGTAATCCTAAAACCTTTTTCTGAATTTTACAAAAGTTTATAATGTGGTTTTGCTCAATTTGGAGCTGCATTGCAAAAGTTATAAAGAAAACAAGAAATAGAAAAGGGGAAAAGAATAAAAACAAAAGAACAAAGAAAGAAACCTAAGCCTACCAACCCGGCTAGGCCAACCATCCCAGCCGCTGCAGCCTAGCCCAACCGGCCGCCTCTCTACCTGTCGCGTGAGCGCAACAACGGGAACAAAGCAGCCAGCAGCATAGCGCAACAACTTGTGGCCCAGTAGAAGCCCACCCGAAATAGCAGCGCAACAGCAGCCCGCGCCCACCAGTTTCTTTTTTATTTTCTCCCCTGTGTGGACCCACCTGCCAGCCACCACTGTGCAACTAACTGGTGGGGACACATCGTTATCCCCGTCCCAGTGCGGAGTTCGTCCTCGACAAGAACCACCGCCGTGATTTTCTCCTAGATCGGTTCCAATCCTGTCGCCCGCCTCTGATTCGCCCCCCCCCCCTTAAATACACTCTCCCCTGCATCCAAACGCCCCCATCCAAACCCTTATCCATGTCGCCAAGCTGTCGAATCTCGGCGTCGGAGTTTGTCATCCCCGTCGCCGCCATTGAAGCTTGCACAGCAAGCTCGACGTCGAGGGTGCCAAGCTGCCCGTGCCTCCCCTTTACCCCTATTCGAACTCCCTTTCGGTATCACGCCTCCCTGACCTCTTACCCCCTCCACAGGTCGCCACATCCTCTCCAATTTCTCGCTGGAGACGCAACGGACCAAGGTCCTTCGGTCGCTCATCATCGTAGTTCAAGGAAGCCATTGCTGAATCCGAGTGCCCTATAGAGATCCCCATACGGCTTCTCTTCTCGTGGACATATCCTGCATCGCTAGAGACCGTTGCAACTGCCGCCACCATCGTCGTCCGAGGTCAACCGCCACTGCCACGTCAGCCTCCGGCGAGACTCGCCTCGGACAACAACCACCGTTGGATCTTCATAAGATCCAACAACTCCTCTTCTTTTCCAGACCGAACTGGTATCGTCAAATCGGATCACGCCACGTCATAGAGTATATTCCTAAAATATTATCTCGTGTTATCAGAAAAGGAATAAAAAGATAGAAAAATATATAAAATTGTAAAATTCATATAAAATTGAATGAAGCTCATAAAAATGCATATGATATATATCTGGATTCAGAATAATGTGTAGAGCATGATTCTGTAATAAAATGTACACTTTTCCAAATTAATATTTTCTGGATTATTTAAATCTAACTAATGGTATTTAATTCATAGAAAAATATTAACAACTCCAAAATTGGAAAATTTGGTGTCTATGGATTCAGAAAATTGTAAACTACGCCACTGTACCATTAGTTGAGTTTGTTACATTATAAAATAATTATCCATGATTAAATCCCTCAAATGAGTATTTTGGCTATAACGTTTATTCTATAAATATTTTTAAGGCGAAACCAGAAGCAAATAAAAGCTATGAACATTACCTATTCAGTATCATGGTTTCCATATTTTTAAGAAACTATTTTGTACTGAAAATATTCAGATTACAATAATGCCTATTTTAAGCATATTTGATTAATATGAAATGTTTATGCAAAGCTTTTGATCTCGTTTTATTTTCTAAAAATGCATGCATACTGTTCTGTTGAGTTTGTGCTATTGTATGTTGATTGTCTTTATTATTTTTCATGGTAGATTGCTTGGAGTGTGATTATTGTGATTGCAACGACTGTGTGAACAACATCAATAAATAAGGCAAGTGAAAGTTGTTTCTTTACATTCCAGTTATTGTTATATGCATGTTGTGTGTATTAGTGTAGCTACATATGTAGAAATAATTGTTGTTTTGTGATATGATCGTGGTCTAGTGGAAAGGGGTGTGTTTTGGTATGTTATGGCTATGCTTGTGGAAGAGATCATGTGTTGATTTCATGAGAGGAAGATAATTTTTTAGATGGATGGAAGAGAGGATACTATTTGAGTGGAATGGTAAGGGCCAAGGCCTGACTTACTGACATGTTCACTAGTGGAGGTTGAATGCCATGGTAGGAACGTTGAGCCTGACTACTGACATGAGCATAGCCTGTTTGGTTGAGTGCCATGGTAGGATTGTTGAAGCAGACTAACGAGTTATTTGAAGAGTGGCATGGTAGGGATGAGCTTGACTACTGACATGTGCACTAGAGTTTAGTTGTTGATGAGATGCATGATAAGGGAATTGAGCCTGACGTACTGACATGTTCTTTAGTAAAGATGGAGTATTGAATCGGAGTTGGAGTATGGAATTATCTAGTGAAGTTGGAGGTTTAGAACTTGATTTGGAAAAGTAGGACAAAACGATGTGTGTTTTGTCACGACCCGGGATCAGGCTAGACAAATACCAGATCTTCATCTGACATAAGTCTAACCTAAATTCCGAAGCGCGTAGGGAAAGATCGGTAACATTACAGAACATACAAATCATACATTAATAAGGTAAACTCTTAACAGAGTTACAAACCAGTCATACAAGCCAGGGGTCATAGACCCATCATTACAACAAACAACGGAAGCAAACAAGTTGTTCTAAACAACAAACTTAGCAAAGGGCCTAAGAGGCCTTAAACAGAAGTAGTGACCCTTCCATAGATCCTAGGCTGCTGCCCGGGAACCCCGACTACTAGTCAACTTCGACGTAGAAACCACCTTCAGTTGGAGTAGCTTCATCTGTAGAAAAACATCAACGAAGCAAGGCTGAGTACAGGGTGTACTCCGCAAGACTTATGGCTAGTGGAGTTGTTTTGCATAAAGTTATCTTTTGTTTTCAAAACAATAGGGAGAAGAAACTCGTCTAGTCAGATCATTTTTAAAAGGGGATAAGAAGACTACAACTCTAGCTCTTCGGAGTCATCTTTGATATCCACCAAGCACCATCATCAACTGAACCTCTCTTCCCGGACTACCCCCTCAAACAACCCCGAGGAAGTATTCCGGATGTCACATTAGTTGGCCAAGTTTTATCATTCGGTTATAATTCTCTATGATCTTCACGTCCATTCCCAAGTTGTCCATAACCGTGGACACGGCTTTTAAAAAAGATTAATAACCCTACAGGGGTGCACAACTTTACCCACACGTACCAACCGATTCTTAATGCCAAATTATTAGCCCTCTTCCTTGGAAGGCCAGCAGAGAGTGGTTGGCAACGACCTTTACCTTGCTTTCGCCGAGACCATGAGTCACGCACTAAGGAGATGTCGCCGTAACGGGTCGAGTCCCGAAGTCGGTCCCTAGCGATGTGAACAGGGTTTGAGATTACAGATGTCGGGCATCTCCCATTTCCTGCCACGCTTACCTACTTGTATGAATGCACCTCCTTCACCTCCATTCAAGAACAACCAAGATGCGTATGTCGAATGGAAAGCCCAAACTATGTGACTCATGGAATCTACTAGGCAAGTTAATTGGTCGAGGGGGTTTCCAGGCCCCCGTGTGGTTGTACGCTCGTCTTGGTTCAAGAGGCAAGAACATCAGGTCCTAGGGGTGGCAAGTATGAGACTACAAAAACCACAACCCACGTGGCCTCCCATACAAGCCTTGGCATGTTTATTATCCATCTCTGATCTTATCATAACCTTCTACCATACTAGGTTCATTCGCATCTCCAACGCATCATATGAATGATCAGCATCAGACCACTAAGCATGGCTAAGCTTGACTAAAATGTGGCACTAGCGATTATCATAAGCCAAACACTAGTTATGCTAGGAGCACTAGATCAGGTAATATAGTTCACAAAGGGAAACATGCATCAGATAGGATTTACTCTATCTACTGATAAAAGACGATTGAACCGAATGCATATGGCGAGAATGAAATACTTTGTAAACATAGGATTCATATATATATGAGTGGGGCTTCACTTGCATTGTCCGTTGTTGGACTGGTACTGCTCTTCGGTGGCGTTGACTTCAGCCTCGGGTTGGGTTCCTATTCGCGAAGAACCAATCACCGGAAAAGGAAAATCAACACTCAACACATGGCATGTGCAATGCTCATACAATATGGATGATATGACAAGTTAAATAGTGTTGAAATTAACCCTAGAACATGCTTGGTCATTTTAAACGGGGTCCGAGAGGTCCAAACCCTAGAACAGGGGGATCCTCGAAATCACCTATGGGGTTCAATTGGTTCTTCTAATTAAACTTGCCATCAAAGTTGGTTAACAATGTATGATTATCACTTAGTTAGATAGGTTTCATTTTTCTGATCATTTTAGTATATTATTTGTATTTTCCTGATTTAAAATGAATTAGATATGAATTTATCCAATTTTAATTCATTTTAAATCATTTTTGCAATATTTAATTTAATTTCCAAGTTGGGCCCACATGTCATAGATTTAATCAGTTCAGAAAACATTTATATAAAATATTAAAACCCTGACAAACAGGGCCCACATGTCATAGATTTCTTATTTATAATTTTTTTTACAAAACAAGTAATAAAATAAAATGATTATTGCCTCATACTGACGCCAGCATGACATCAGCAATGGAGCTCTTCCTCAGATCGAGCAAGGATCCATCGATCCAGTGCACGCCTGGATGCACGGATGGGCGCGTTGGATGTGGGTTGACGCGCTGAGCAAGATAGTGGCGGCGCCGTTCCTTTTGGTCATCGGAGTGTCGCCTCCGACGAGCTCCAGCGGCGGCGGCGACGGGCACACGCGGGGAGAGTAGCACAGGGGGAGAGGGAGGAAGCGGCTAGGGGGAGAGAGTCGAGGCCGGGCGAGCTCGGGAACGGCGGAGATTGACAAAGACCGACGGCGACCAGAATTCTTGATCTAGTCGATTTAGGTCACGCGCGAGGAGGAAAAGTGGCTAGAGGGAGAGAGTCGAGCACATTGGTTCCAGTGGTGGCGTCGGCTAAGGCTAGGGTGGCCGGAGAGAGCGACAACGAGAGGTTGCCGACGAGCTAGGGTTCGGCCATGGCGCTGCAGAGAGAGAGAGAGAGAGGAAGTGGGGGCCTAGGGTTCGTCCAGCAGTGGCGTCGAGCACTTATAGGGTTCCGGGGGCGGCGGCGGCGGTCTTGATGCAATCTCCGGCGGCGGACAGCGACCGCGGCGACACGGAGCTGCTTGCTCATCATCGTCGATGAAGACGAAGAAGGAAAGGAGGTCGAAGCGGTACGGGCCGGCTGCGGGCTACGCTTGGGCCCCGGGTGGGCTGGCTCTAGGCTGCTGCTGCGCGCGCGAACGACGAAGAGAGAGAGAGGGAGAGATGGGCTCGGCCCAGTAGAGCAAGGTTTAGCTATTTTTTTCTTCTGAAAACCTTTTTCTTTTATGTTTTTCAATTTCTGTTTGCATTTCCAAATCCAAACTATTTTGAATATTTCAAAATTACCGGAGACTTTTTATAAAGTGTATAAAGTAGTGTGGGACCCTTTTATTCATTTTGGATTCCATTCTTTTGGGTAATTTTCAAAGTATAAAAACCATTTGAATGGTTTTGAGAGGGAAAATTTTAGGGTTTTGTTTGTGTTTGTTTTGATTAAGTCAAAGTGCAAGTATTATGCATGCATGCAATGCTCAAACATGTCCTTATTAATATTACACAAAAGGTGGTATGTTACATGCTTTCTATGAAATATGTTTGTACGTTATGGGTATTGTTATAGTTGCTTAGTGACATTTGTCAATACATTCAAAGTATTGACCATTCGTGGCTGCAACCTTTCATGTTGCAGGTTATTCTGTTTCTATGTGATCGTTCATAGGTCGCGAGACACCACTCAACAATTGTTCGCCTATGCAACATTTGAAGGATGGAGATCTATCTTGTATTGCTTTTTGTTGTAATATAATATAAATTTTGGATCATATTCGTTATATTTATGATATACGATTATATTTGGTATTCATCTGTACCGTGTGTGTGCCAGTGAACCGATCCAGGAATTGACACTATACACATGAACTCAGCCTTATCAGACGAGGGTGTTACAATTGTTATCACCGGTATTTCAAAAAGGATGACAGAAACACTATTTTCATAATAATTTGACGTAGCGATTATCGGGCCAAGTGGTGGTAAACTGGTAATATGGCAGGTAAATGGAACCATTGTATGATATATGTGGTTGGTGGAGGTTCCATTCGCACGGGAAAGTATCATCTTGGAATTTAACAACCAATGTCGCAAGTGATTCTTGCATCGTATAGTATGCGCTAACCATAAGATCTACATGGCTCCGGGAAAATCAGTTGGATCTTCTCCCTTTCGCATGTCAACGGATGACCGGTCGTGGTTGTAATTCCCGGAGAGGATTTGCAACAGATGGGTGGGATCTCTCAACGTCCAACGCTATTTCTGGTATCTACGATGGATTGTACTTTTCAGTGTCGTAATTTGAGGCGTGGGCCTAGCGTACAAAAGGGTGGGCATGCGGGGTCGTGGATAAGGGTGGCGATTGGCTTGGGTCCTTATACTAGGCCTCATACCAAGGAAGTGTGAACGGGTTGGCCGCTCGGTTGTGCAACATGGATAAGGATCTCTCATGGGTAAAGCAACACACCTCTGCATAGTGTACAAAACTGTGACATATTGCTCCCTATTCCAGGAAAGAACTACGAACACTACAGAAAAGGAACTCCACGAAGTTCTAATCAACATGTGAAGGCTGAAGAACATAGATCTTCATAATAAAAGCAATCTTTTGAAACAGTGTTTACTAAAACCTGCATAGCCTATAGCCTCTGGTCTGTGACTATAGATAGTGCATCAAATAGTCATTTTTAATGAACTTGCTGATTACGCTCATACTCAACCGTACTTTCTTAACCCTTGCTAGAGCTTGGAGTACTTTGAAGAGCTAAAAATATCCGATTGAATAGATGGAGTCTGATTGAATAGATGGAGTCAATGTCTACATCAGATGCAGTGGAAGTGAATCTAAAAGAGTAGACAATAGATAAATACATAGATGCTAGAACCTATGTTTGTAGGCATCGCTGTAGCAGCAAACGCAAGCCAAATAAATACTAGAAGTAAATTTAATCGTAGAATAGTCTTCGAGTTGTTATTTCTGGTTTTATTTATAAAGATAATTTCCTCTCTGTATCGAGGAGGTTCTCTGGATATTTTGTAATATACCGAGTTGTAATCTATAGTCATGTCTTAGACTTGCGATATTTCTGTTGTATTATTTTGAGGAATGTAAAGCTGTGGAACGGTGTTTCATTGGTGTTATATGAACAAGTTGTGTAATAGACCATGCAATAATATGCTGGGTCACTATATATATATATATATATATATATATATATATATATATATATATATATATACGGTGACGCTATTTGACACCTAGGGTGTAGAAATATATGGAAAATAGTGGGCTATCTAGGATGCTACATGTGCATACTAATCCAATCATTGAATATTCTATAGAGAACATGAATTGAGCAGCAGAAGCATAAATTATCTAACGAAAAACATCATCCCCGTTATATCAAGAGCATTTTTTGCATGCATTGCTAGTACATGCAAGTAAACATGCAAGCTAGCACATGCATGCAAACAAGCAACAGCTCACGTATACATGCGAGATAGCAATATTAGTAGACCACCAAACTGGCTAAAATTTTAGCACGCATTCTAGCAATACTAGCTTTTGTACCGAAAAAATCTAGCGGGAATGGACGCGGGAAGCACCGCGCTAAAAAGAAAGCCACGCACGGAAATATTTGTCAAAATTCGTGCAACCTAGAACGCAAGATAACTTACTTGATATGTTGGTCTATTCCCACAGTTGGTTTTATTGCAGAAATTTTTATATATTTTCATGCTAACATGCATACATCCCATCAACTAGTACAACTAGTCAGGTTTAGTGCATGCAAGTACAACTAGCAACCGCGTGCAGTTTATAGAAATTTTTGCAACAATATAGGCTGGTTGGTATGCTACAATACAGTCTGGTCTTGCCATTTCACAAACAATAAATAACACTGTTAACTGCATGCAAGATATTGGATCTCTCTCATCTTGGCATGGCATTGGCATGCCTCACAAGTGAGTTAAGTCAAGCAAGATAGAGTAAAATTCACCGGTAGTACCTAAACTTGGCTCGTCTATTCGATACGGTCATCGACCTCAAGAATACGTGATATACGGTCACTAAATACTACGGTTATTTCATTACGGTCACTGGCTTCTGTACTGAAGCCCGTAGATCGATGTATTTGCTGACGTGGCGTCAAGTGGACCCCATTTGTCAGCCAATACCACATATAGAGGAAACTATTTTACAATAATAAAATTAAAAGGGCTCAAGTGCAAAATTGCTAAAGAGATAAGGTTGTCCTCTCCTCTGGTTCCGGCGGCCGGTGCTTCTCTCCCCGTCCTTCCCGCGTCGGCGCTTCTCCCCGCCTCCTCGTTGGCGCTGCTCCCTCTCTATCTTGCCAAGACGCCATGGCGGCCGAGCTCTCTCCTTCCTTCCCATGGAGCAGTGCCTCGTCGCCTCCTCATTGCTGACAAAGGAGCTGAAGCACCGCAGCGGGGCATGGGGAGGAGAAGGTGGCGAGGCAGGCGTTCGACCCAGCCCACGAGTTCCTCGCTGCTCGCCCATGTCACGACGTTACGCGACTCCACCTCATGTCGCGGTGCGGCTCCACCAGCCCCACTCCCAGTCACCGCCTGCTATGGGCGCCCCAACCCAGTGTCACCGCTTCTCAACTCCACTCAATCACTAGCCAGGGAGCTCCACCGGCCCCCTCCTGCCTCATCCTTGGCTCCAGCTCCCCATGTAGAATCCCGCCCCAACGCCGTCCAATCTGGAATCCCGCTCTAGCGGTTGGTTCCTGAGGAGTAGAGAATGGCGGCGGCGGCCTGGCCGTCGCCGGCGAGCACATGACCCCCAAAACGCTGGGTCAATTCGGTCAGGGCATTAGGCGGGAGGTAGGAGATGGGGTGGACTGGGATGGGAAGGGGCTGCCAGGTGGGACCTCAGGGCATGTGTCAAATTATTTTTAGGCAAGAGGGCTTTTGCAAAAAAAAAACTGGCTAAAGGAGAGTGTTCAGCATGCTGCCACGTCAACGAATACATGCTCTATGGGCTCCGGTACAGAAGCCAGTGAACATAATGAAATAGCCGCCGTATTTCGTGACCGTATATCGCGTATTTTTAAGGTCGATGAACGTATCGAATAGGCAAGCCAAGTTTAGGTACTAATGGTGAATTTTACTCAGCAAGATAGTTAACTCATGAGTATATTTACAAAACGAGTATACGAGTCTGAGTCAAGTTGACTCGAGATGGCTTGATATCCCCCCTTGCTACTTCCCAATAACTATGGAAGTGCTAATCACTCATGTAATGATGATTTGGGACCTTAGAGAAAACACTGGTTGCTCAATAGCGTGGTTAAAAATTAGCTTCTCTCTCCGCACAAAAAAAAAGATTATCAAATAGTATCTCTAAGTGCGGACGTGAAAACATCCAAAACAAGACAATTTTTACACACGCGGAGTTCCACCACATGTTTTCATTTGTTTGTCTGAAGCAATTAGCCTCCCTCCACTTTGTTTGCAGAACTAGTGAACATTGCAGAAATATACAACCCCAAATTCCTTTCTCAAGTAGGCATCTCACACATCGTTTCAGTTCAAAACGCCAACCTGAATCTTATCTCGCTATATAGCCAAAATTTTAGTCAGTTCGAAACGAATGGTTGAATTCACAGCAATGGGATCATGCCAGCACCAACAATTATTCTCAATCAGCACTCTATACGGACTGCACCGCTTTGTGTCGATATGAACTTGGGCTTCCTCATCACTTGCTCCAAGCACTGGATTGTATCCCCAACCTGGAAGTCATCACAATCCTCAATCACCAGCCCACAGTCGTCACCCTTATCGAGCTTGTCAGCATCCTGCTTCTCTCGCTTCAGAGAAGCGCATGGACCCTCAAAGACAACATCTCCACTTCTCAACAGTCTCATGGTTCCAGATCTGATAAAGTGCCCATCTGTTATCCGGCAGCCAGCAATCTTGATGTCTGGCCCTTTTGACTTGCTACGCCCTTTCAGCTCGAATATATTCAAAATCTCAGCCTCTCCTGAAATTTGGATTTCAGCAGTCCCTGGTGCCTTCTCCACAATCAGCCTTCCCATTTCCTCAAGTAGATGGTAAATCACCTTGTGCAGCAAGATCTGAAGAGCAGACATGGTCAAGGCAGCTAAACTGATTTTCAAGTTTCCAAGTTATGTAAACAGGACTAAAAAAATCAGCCAACACATCAAAACTCTTAACATTTGTATTGTATTCTTTCTTTTGATGGGAACATATATATATATATATATATCGTATACTTGTGGAACATATTGAACGGGACAAGCCTTATTAACACAGAATACTGAGGACTAACATAGAGGACCTAAACTGAATCTATATGGCTCAAATCAAACACCAAAAAGCTAAAGACGCTTCAAGAAAAATGAAGAGTGCAGAATACCCTGAAATCTTAGAGTTAGAGGGACAAGGGAGATGTGACTCCATGTACAACAATCAAAATTGATATAGAGGTTGAGATCTGAATTCTCATTATCATATTTCAAATCCAGTATTCCACGAGGAAAACACGATGCTAGTCCATATGATCAATTCATCACACACAAGAGCTGAATTACTTCATTCTTCTCAATTCACCATAACATCTCCTAATATCTACCACACGATATAAAGCAAACACCACAAACCAGTGAAAGAGAAAGTGTTATGTGAGATAAGATCTAGCTTCTCTGCATGGTAGCCAGGAACGTATCTTAACGTATTTTATACTGACCACCGAAAGATGACAAGAAAATCACCACCGGTTTCCAAGGAATAGAACTTTATTTCTACCAAAGATGCACACTTAATAAGCAGAATACATGCATTGGAGCAACTATAAACGTGGTACCTTTATGTTGGCTTGTGTTGCCCCTTGAGTGATTGCACTTGGTGGATTGCGAACGTTGAAACCAACTATGTATGCTCGGCATGCTTGCGCCAGATCAATGTCATGCTCACTTACTGGGCCGACACCAACATGAACAATATTCACAAACACCTACAAAAAAAGGTAGTATAGGCACGGTCACGAGTCTAACAGAAATAGTGGCATATTGTAAATATAACATATATCATACCCAGTTACTGGAACAAAACTGTATATAGTCTAAAAGGCAGTATCAGCTATCGGCAATTCGGCACTGCTTGAGTGCATGTAGTCAAATTTGTGAGACCATACAGGTAAAAAAAAGGAATCAAATGTGCTTGAGAAAAAACCTGTGGACTATTAAGACTTCTTAAGGCATCTGTAACTGCTTGAACACTGCCCTGTACATCAGCTTTGACAATAATGGGCATCTCAACTCTTTCAGGAGTGTCATCTGCAATTTCTGTCTCCTCTGTCATGTCCTCATCAATCTTCCGAAGCCTATCTTTCTCCTGTTTCTTCTTCCGCCCTTGACTAAGCATTCTTGCTCTTTCCTCCGAGTCAACAACCACTACATCATCCCCAGCCATTGGAAGGCCCCTTAGCCCCTCAATCTCGATAGGCATTGCGGGTTTTGCAGACTCTGTTACTTTCCCTGCGGTGTCTCTAAGTGATCTAATTCTTCCCCACTCTGCTCCCACAACAATGTATTGTCCACTCACCAATGTGCCAGACTTAACTATAGCTGTTGCAAGCGGTCCCCTGCCCCTGTCCACCCTTGCCTCCACCACAAAAGCTTGAGCAGGCCCGTCTGTTCTGGCTTTTAGGTCCATCATCTCAGCCTGAAGAAATAAAGCCTCTTCCAATTTATCCAAACCAAGTTTTGATAATGCAGAAATTTCAACAACCTGTACATCACCACCCATATCCTCCAAAAGCAACCCTTCCGAACCAAGCTGAATTCTGACCCTCTCAGGATCAGCTCCAGATTTGTCACATTTGTTTATGGCAACTACAATGGGAACATTTGCTACTTTTGCATGCGAAATAGCTTCAAGGGTTTGAGGCATCACCCCATCATCCGCTGCAACCACAAGCACTACGATATCTGTGACAGCTGCACCTCTGGCCCGCATAGCGCTAAATGCAGCATGCCCTGGTGTATCAAGAAATGTGATAGAGGCTCCAGATTGCATCTCAACAACGAAGGCACCTATATGCTGAGTGATCCCGCCAGCTTCCTTAGCTGCAACAGATGTTTGCCGTAGGGAATCCAGAAGCGATGTTTTACCATGATCAACATGACCCATAACTGTTACAACAGCAGGCCGTGGTTCAACCATGCCTTCACCTGTGTGCATTCTTCTGATATTAACACCAATTTCCTGTGGAACAAGCAAGAAACATGTGGATTCATGTCATGAACTCACGACTCACAAAAAACAGAAGCTTCGCTAAAGCTGCTTCAATGTTTCGTGATGACAAAGCTTAGATGTAAACTGAATACAATAGTACATAACAATATCAGTATATGTAAAGTCTCAACATATATGTTTTCTCCAATAATATTATCAAACTAGCAATGCCATTTTTTGTGAACATAACAAGGTAAAAAGGGAAGAAGGGAAAAATGTGGGCAACAAACAAGCCTCGGTAAAAACATGCAAACCAAGCACAATACAAGATAAAACTTGTTAAATCCAAATCCACCACTGAACACAAGTGGACCCATCCCTTCCTCTCCCAGTTGACAAATGTTACAAATAAATTATAGCAAGATGGAGGGGAAGAGCACAGTGGCACTGATTAAGTTGCAATTAGAGTTCATTAAAAATGCAGAGTTTAAAGAGATAAGAAATACTTTTTAGCATCATCCTATCACACCTTGACATAAAATCATTTTTCTAGATGAAGGTCAAAAGCAACATGTAGAGTGAGTTTAGCTATCATCACATTGACTTATAGTCTCATATGACCAGATAAAACACAACAAATAAGATGTGCCGGTATGACTAGTTACTAATATGCTTCAGAGTAGCATCAAGAAAGGTAGAAGTTTCAAAAGGAAACATTATAAATACATACCATAGCAACTAACTCAGCGAGATCAATGCTGATAGAGTCAAATTCTGATTCAACCCTTTCACCAAGATCCACAAGTATGCTTTGAAGTGCACCAATAGCTGCACCGGATCGTTTAGATAGGTCATGCAATGTCATCCCATCAAAAATTTCAACAATTTTATCTGGTGATGATTTGATGGTAA
This sequence comes from Avena longiglumis, assembly GCA_030063025.1. NCBI lineage: Eukaryota > Viridiplantae > Streptophyta > Magnoliopsida > Poales > Poaceae > Avena > Avena longiglumis. The sequence goes on from CP125973.1 coordinate 170,748,262, forward strand.
TCTTTGGTTTTGGTGCAACATATGGCGCTTCTACAGGAGCTTGAGTCCTAGGTTCTCTCTTCACCCGCTTCTCCTTTTTGGGTGCTTTTAACCCTACAACATCCTCCTTTTTCCGGCTCCATGCTAACATACACACACCTGCATGAAAATTCCTATAAAGAAGACAGTATTGTCACCTAACATGTAAATGCTAAAGTCCACATCAAATAGCAATACACTGATAGTAACATACCTACAAAACAAGAATTGGGGTTTAAAGAAAAAAAATCTGACCAGTTTCAGAAGTTAAAATAAACAAGGATAAGACAAGAATGAAAGTGTGATAAGAGATAAGAATCTAGTGAGTGCCTTTCGCAAGGAAGTTCAGATAAGATGAGAGGTAAGTACATGACTCCATGCGTTTGCAAGATCATTTAGTGGGCAGAAAATGAACATGATGCAGTTTCTCCAAATAAATAAGATTCAGATTACTCGTGTGATATAAGACTGAAATTCAATTTGCTGTTTCCAATACGTGTCATAGTTTGTTGAATATGTAGATGTAACTACAATAGTGATGCCACAAGCATAACACAGGAGCATATATTAACATACCTGATAGTGTAGTGTTGGAAGACCGTACAATCAGCAGCACCTTGGAGTCTATTGCTATGGACAAACTCTGCATTTTTTGGGAATTAAAAAGGGATGAAATCATAGACTTATGATGTATCCAGTAAACAAAATAGTACTTTGCTCCTAGAAATGTGACAAAAACAAGGGCCTCATGAGGTATAGAATTTATATATATACTATGTTAAACTCAGCAACAAAATCATTCTATTAGATGCTAGGGATTTACTTGGCAAAACAATGGTTGGGAAAGTTGAAAATTGAAATCAATCTATGCAATTGTGATATACGATTAACTGAACTTACTCGTCAGCTTTCCCAAATTTCCGCTGGAGAAATGCTTCGTTCCACCATGATCTCCACGGAAAGCCAGGTTCATGAGTCCTGCGTGGACATCCTGAGATACATCTCTAATATTTAGTTCAGTGTTGCAAGGGGATTCAATTATATTTGTTTCGTGCGAGAAAATCATTTTTGTTTAACTCTGCTCTCAAAGGAAGAGAAAATGCATCAAAATCCATAAAAGAGAAGCCCTACCTTTCTTCGCAGCATCCGCCATGCCATACTGGTGCTCCGCTGCTGGCTCCTCTGACTCTTCCCCGGACGAGCTTCGCGGCGACGGCTCTTGGGAATCAGAGCTAGGCGTGTGCGGGGAGCTGGGCGGTGGGAGAGGCAGATGTGCGCAGGTGGAGCGAACTATCCAGCGCTGGAGGGAGGCGAGCTGGGCGACGGCGGCGCGATGGATGCTGAGTCGTGCGGGAGCAGAAGGGTTCGGCAGAGAGAAGCGAGAGGCACTAGACGGCTCGCGGCGAGGACAGCGGACCCGGCCGCCGCAAGCTCGCCTGACGTGAGGTGAAAGAGAACGGAGAGCGAGATGAGAAGAAGATGGGCTGGGCCTGGTTGAGTCACCTTGCGGAACAAAGGGCTCTGGATCGAAGGTCCATATAACCGAATTTTGTTATTTTATTCGAGGCATTTTCTTCCAAAAAAAAATAAAGTAAAAATTAGATTCATATACCATTAAAAGATCAAGACTTCAGAAAAATGCCACCGCTCCGTTATACTCCCTCCGTTCCAAAATATAAGATGTTTTAAGTTTGTAAAGAAAACGAACTTATTTTAGTACGTAGTTCCAAAATATTTTGAAACGGAGGGAGTAGTTTTTTACCATCACCATGAAGTGGGCGTTAGCTTTTCTCCCTTTCATACAGCCATCTGCCACAAATGAATAGGGAGAATTGATAATAACCCCCCTTTTCACGCGCTGGGGCAACATAGGCCCTCTTCTTTGCTGTCCTCTCTTCTAACCCCCTTTTCACTGTTATTTCATTATTTAGCTATTAATCCAACCCATTAGATTAATTATTTTCATAAATGCCAAGACTGCCCTTGTCTATTCTTTTAACACGCACGAGTCGTACCGGGAGTGCTGCTCCTCACTGCTCGGGACCCAATGCTCTTCTCGCTGGCGTTGACCAGTGACGGCCATCTTCCTCTCGCCATGGCAAACGGCGCTCTGCTTGATCTGCCGCCTCATTCTTGTCAACGTAATTCGCTTCTCCTTCCTCTTTCTTTGATTTCGCTTGCTTCCTCATGCTGAATCCTACAAACCCTAGGTAGAGATTGGCATGGAGATTTGAGTTGGAGGGTTAGATTGGCGAAGGGTGTTATGGATCTTAATAGGTAACATCATACCCTGTTTTATTCGATTTATGCATGATTTTGGGTATGGAAATTTCTGATTTTTCTATATGTTGAATAGGATCGATCCAATCTACGTGCAGTTCTAGTCGGTCGATTTCTGAGACCTAAATCCGGGGGTGATCTCATCGAATGAAGTAGAAAATGATAGCACCATTATCGATTGGTCTACTCTTGTGGTAGAACTAGAGAAGATGGCGATGGCATCCCGCATGAAAAGCCGGTGGATGGATGAGACAACAATGTTTGCTCTGTTAGGTGTAAAAATAGACAGATGAGAGGGAAACTCACTGTTATGTGTACGTGAGGTGTAAAACTCACTATTATTTTGCTACTATGAACTACTGTTATGTGGTTGTTATATGGCTGTCAACTTGTGAGTTTGTGATGTTGTGGAACTTTATATATTTTCTGTCATTTTCTAAACTTGTGTGTGAATGTTCCCTATTTCAGGGAAATTATAGCAGTTTTGATGTTTGAAACCTGTCAGGTTTTGATATTATATGTTTGCACAGGTGTATGAAGGGTATTTTGGTCTATTCATGTACACATTTGTTAGTCATGTGTTAAAAAAATTGTTAGACAAGAAAAAAGGGGGTATAAGGTACATTAGGTAGCGACGGAGGGGTTAAAAGGGAGGACAGCAAAGAAGGGGGCTTATGTTGTCCCAGCACGTGAACAGGGGGGTTATTATCAATTCTCCCCCAAATGAATACAATCAAAATACAGACAAATTGGAAGGATAGAGAGAGGGACAGATGAGATTGCCTATCGACTGAATCTGACGGAGTATTGTACCACAACTTCTCGTTACCGGTCGCCGTGGTCCTACAGTACTGGGTGTAGAACGAGACGCTCTGGAGTTGCTTGGGAAGGTCGGCACGCAGGCAGAGCTCCTCGACGAGTTCAGAGATCTCCTGGACGACGAGCTCGAAGGAGTCAACACACGCTACCCCGCGGCCCTCATTGGAAGTTCGAGGTTGGGGGACGCCTCTCGGCGATGTGGGGCGGCGACGGGTGTCCTGCGGCGGCCCAGGAACCCAAGAGATCGGGACCGGAGCCAGGAGAGGAGACAGAGGAACGAGAACGCGAGGAGACAGACGGCTTTGGGGAAGATCTGATCGCTGAGCTCGTTGAATTCATGAGTATACAAGGTCCAATTCATAAAATGTACCCTCCGTTTCAAAATATAAGATGTCTTATCTTTGTGAATCAAATGTATCTAGACTTATTTTAGTATATAGGTTCACTCAACTTTGGGATGAATCTACACACTAAAAGAAGTCTAGATTCACTTTCTTCACAAACCTAAAACATCTTATATTTTGAAACGGAGGGAGTACCATCAGCGGACCAAACCAACCCACCTCATAACAGGATCATGTCCCTTTATTCGTGATCCAAGGGTAAGGCTGAAAGTGGGCACGCCCACGGCGGCCACCAAGTAACCGCTGATGCCCCTTAAACTTTACGGAACACCACTAATTACCTATGTAATAGGTTTGTGTTTAGCGGCCGGCCGCTTGCCCACTCCCGCTAGCTCCAGAATAGTACACTTGTGTGCGGAGACGGAGAAACGACCTTTGGTTGCAGAGTTGATTCACCGACAATCAATGACAATTTGAAAATGCATTCAAGACCTAGCGAAAGCTGGCAGACACCGGCTGCTCGAGGGACAGGTTGGACACGGCCGGAAGACTACTCGTGTCTGCAAGCCGCTGACAACGATGCCGTCCATCATGCCACAGCCGATCTAGATCCCCAGGGCCACTGTGGACTCCCTCGCCACAATCCTTGGCAGTGCGCTCCCGGAGTCCCACGCCTGGCTGACTACCCTGCGTTCGTGCTCCTCCACGACGGCATCGACGGCCATTGTTGGGGGATGACCCCAGATAGGGTCAAGATAGCGAAAAGAAGGAAGAAACCTTTCCTACCATAGGCCGAGTTATAAGCTAAGTCTGACGAGTCATGCAAGGCTCGGCCGAATAAGCCATGTATTGGCAAGAATCGAATGATTAATCCCTTACTCGACCGACGTGTGAGCTAAGTCGGCCGAATAAGATTGATCTGCTCGTATGCAGGTGGGGGCCGAGCCGAGTTATGCGAGACGAGGCCGAGTAACAAAAATCTTGCACGAGAAGGAGAAGGATCCCAGAGTCAAACCCTAGCTACTAGGAGGAATCTACACAGGGCCAAGCACTAAGGACAAAGAGCAGAGCCGCAGAAGGGCAGACAAGCGTCACGAAGGTGACAGTGGGAAGGCCCGAGGCTCACATGTGGGGGTTTCTGGGTCTTTGCCGCCGATAGAAGGGGGACACGGAAAGGAGTCCGCTGAGTTACCACTTTGGGACAAGCATATTCCAAGAATATGCTCGTCATCCCTGGGAGGAACCAAGGGACCCCTTTATAAGGAGGGGCGTGGGCTCCTGGAGGAGGGATCGATTCATTTGACACTAGAGGGCTTGCGTAGTAGTTTTCTTCCTCCTCTCTCTGATACAGCTCTAGGAGCACTTGTAACTCGATTGAGGAGAAATAAAGATCTATGTTCTAGTCAGTTGTGTGTAGAAATCACTACATGTTCCCTCCCCAGATCCCACTAGCATCCATTGGCCCCATACTTTAGCCTACCCATGGCATCTATCGTGCCACCACCACGACAGTTGGCGCCCACCATGGGGCCAGCAGCGGTGCTAGCTAGAGTCAAGATCCGGACGGGAAACTTCATCCACACCGGTGAGCGGGTTGTTTCTGGCCTAGTCTATATCTGGGACTACGTCAGCGATAACGCTGGCAGTTTTAGGAGCAGAGCGCCTCCGCGCAACGGCATCTTCATCAACCTGGGTGCTCACAAGATCTACATCGACATCGACACCTCCTGCGTCTACCCATGTCAAGTCATCCATGCAGGAGATCCTCCCCTCAGTGTTGCCAGTGGTCAGCGTGGTGTTCTCCCCGCAGGCAGCGTCGAGGTGATGATGACGGCTCCAGCACCAGCAGCAGGAGCAGGCGCCGGACCAAGCAAGGACCCGACAGCAGGAGGACAAGTAGCGACGAAGCAAGCAGCTCCAAAGCCAACCGCGGCAGATCCTCGGGTGACCAGAGCAGCCGAGGAGCAGGAGGTAACTCCAAAAGCGGCAAGGGTAAGGTGGCCACCTCTGGAGAGGCCGGAGAATATCCTCCAGGCAACTATAGATAACTTGACTACACTTGTAGCACCGATAGTTGACCCGGCAAACGCACAGGCGGAGTTAGAAGAAACCAGACTGAAAGTGTTAGAGGAGGCAAAAAAGGTGTCGGCCTTGCAGGAATCCTTTAACAGGACCTTGCGAGAATATGCTAGGGCAAATAAGCTAGATACGACCCCTGACCGAGTAGATGATCTGAGATTAAGAGGAAAGAACCTCATGAATGATATCAACAAAGAGCATAAAGCTCGACCAGATGATTCAGTTGACCCAGGTTTATCGAGGTATAGTACCCCGGCAAAGAACCTCAGGGCGGCAAATGCAGCAGCCCTGGAATTGGAGGGGCTAAGCGGGGAAGCCTGGCAAAAGCAGCAAGAAAGAGTAAATGAGAATGAAGAAATGCTTAGGGCTAACCCGGCGAAGCCAGGAGATTCTCGCATGGTTCATTCGGCAGGAGCTGCCCCCGCATTATCTGCGGCAGCGGCATCCTCACTCGGAAACAATGCACGGAAAGACAAAGCAGTAACTTTGGGAAAGAGAAACAAGCAAATTGTCCCGTATGACCCTGCAGTGGCCGGGAAGATCAATGAAAATAGAGGCAATGGAAGCCGAGGTAAGAGCGGTGACAGAAACCCCGACCGTGCAAACAAAGAGCACGGGAACCTCGAAAGGGGAAACCATGAGAACATTAACCCGACAGAAGGAAGGAGGTACCCTCCACAAGATCATCAGCCGAGGCATGAACCTCGGCAAGAACGAGAAGCGAGACAAGCTCCACATAATTAGGAAAATGACAGATATAATGATGGTTACTCGGAGATGGAATATGCAGAGCATGGTGGGCAAAACCACTATGGAGTACAGGAGAGAGTTATCTATAGAAACTTGTTGTGAACTAATGCAAGATTGAAGCTGGACAGGCTGTATCGGTCCGAGCTGTTGGAAGAACAGGGTCCGCCCGGCCCGGCGTGCTTTGGACCTCGAATTATGCGCGAACCGCCCGTGCCAAACTTCCAGTTGGCAAGAGGCACGAAAACACACAATGGGAGTACGAAGCCGCAATATTGGCTAATTGATTATGCCATGACCGTAAAAATAGACAGAGGAAACTTAAGATGGGCCGTAAGATACGTGCCACAAATGTTGGAAGGACCGGCCAGAGTCTGGCTGAATAATTTGCCAACAGGAAGTATCAACTATTGGCTAGATTTTGAGGAAATATTTGTCAGTAATTTCACCAGTACATATAAGAGGCCAAACATGCCACAACAGCTTGCGATGTGCAAGAAGAAGCCGAATGAGACAGATAGAGAGTTCTTGACTCGGTGGTGCAACCTCAGAAACTCATGTGAGGGGGTTATAGAATCTCAAGCAATTGCCTGGTTCGCTCAGGGGTGTAGATATGGAAGTGTATTGTGGCAGAGGTTGCAGAGAGATATGCCAACCACGTTGGCGAAAACGATCAGAGTAGCAGACTCATATGCCTTAGGTGATCCCGACTCAACCAGAGCTAATGTCGGCAGAGCATCGCGAGCAATAGGATCATTATGCCCGAGATACGCAATGATTACCGAGGTAGAAGAAGGGATGCAAGGCCGGATTACAGATACAGTTCTAATCAAGTGGCAGCAGTGGTGCAGGATCAGCCGAGTCATGGGAACAATCAACGGCAGAAGAATGGTCCTCAACAGTGGACGCCGAGGAACGAGGGGAAAAGCGATGGGCGCTGAGCGAGAAAGCGAGCAAGAAAGGCCGAAGTACACGTTTGAGTCCATGTTGGATCAGCCGTGTAAATTCCACACGCCTAACCCTACCAAGCCAACCAACCACACCACTCGCCAATGCGCTTGGATGAAAAGTGCGATGGGAAACCCTGCGGCCATACAAGCGTTGCCGCTTCAAGCGCATCACCAGCAGCAGCCATAGCTAACTGGGGGAAATGCACGACAACTGATGTTGCCTCCACCCCCTCCGAGGTATGAGAATCCAGATCGGAGGGATTGTAGGGTTCGCAGCATAGAAAACAAAAATTTTCCTACGATGTGAACTATATACCAAGATCTATCTACTAGATACAAACAACGGGCGGATGTATATCCGTAGAGAACATACCCTTGAAGACCGACAAAGCTTAACGAGTTCAACTCGTGGTTGATGTAGACGGTCTCTTGCCGATCTCAAGATCGAGAGGAAGTCCTAGCGCCGCAAATCAGCAGCGCATCCGTGCTCGCACACACGTTCGAGGCACCGAGCAACCTCCGCCTCCTCGCTCCAGCGATGCAGCGGAAGCACAACTCTTTCTTGCCGAATAGCCACCGGGAACATGTATCTCGCTAGTCCGAGACCATGGGAATAAATTCTAGAGGGGAGAGAGATCCTTCACGAGGAGGTGTGAGAGACAAGTGAGGAGGGGGCTCCTTTATAGGAGGAGGGGAACCCAAGGGGTGGCCGCATGGGGCTGCCCCTCATCCCTCTTCATGTGGGTGGACAATCCACTCACAAATCTCCTTTAAATTCCTCCACTCAAAAGTCCACTCAAATTCCCATTAAATTTCCACCAAATTTAATGCAAACTCTCATTAAATAAAACTCTTTTATTTTATTCAGAATTTTGTCAATTACTTTAATGACAAACATTCACAAATAACCCTTGCTAGAATTCTATTTCACATGCATAACCACTTTATGCAATTTACCCAAAACCTGTTTGGTATCTAGTGAAATAAATTCTGCGCTTGTTCATTCTTTCGCATGAAACATTTGCTCCAATTGGATGTCGGTGTCTCTTAAGTGTGTCACCCTACGGTTCGTGAATAATGCGGACATGATCGAGACCCTCTCGGATCAAGAATCGAAGCGGGATCCGAGACCCATCGACTCCCACACATTCAACGATGACTTTCTTGTGATCGTCGGAACCTTTTACGCTAGTATCTTAATTCCTTTGTTTCACGATATATTACATGTCCGAGATTCGATCATCGGTATCTCCATACCTAGTTTGATCTCGTTACCGACATGCACTCTTTTCTCGTTCCTGTGATATAACATTCTAGTGATCAAATCACTTGCTTGCAAGCTAATCAATGTGATATCACCGAGAGGGCCCAGTATATCTATCCGTCATCGGGATGAACAAATTCCACTCTCGATCCATGAGCCTCAACATAACACTTTATTAGTTTTGAATCCATCTTTATAATCACCCTGTTACGGTGTGACGTTTGATGTTATCAAGAAACTCTTCCTGTTAGTGATTGACATGATCTCATGGTCTAAGGATTAGGATCACTTCGTAATTTGTTATAGCAATATAAACTCAATGACTTTGATCGTAATGCTATACTGCGGATGAATGTTCATCACACCATTACACTAATGTTGTGATCCCGTTATTAACAACATCCAATGTCCATGATCGGGAAACCTTGATCATCTTGTTAATCAACGAGCTAGTTTATGAGAGAGGTATAACTAGGAACTTTTTGTTTGTTTATTAAACACACATGTATTAACGCTTCCGTATTAATACAATTATAGCATGCAAAATAAACATCTATCATTTACTTGGAATACACATAATAAACACTTTATTATTGCCTCTCGGGGCATATTCCTTCTGATCTCCCACTTGCACTAGAGACAATAATCTAGTTACATAGTGATAAATCTAACACCCATTGAGTTCTGGTGTTGATCATGTTTTGCTCTAGGGAGAGTTTTAGTCAACGGATCTGCTACATTGAGATCCGTATGTACTTCTAAATCTTTATATCTCCATCCTTGACATGCTCGTGGATGGAGTGAAACCGACGCTTAATATGCTTGGAATGCTTGTGAGACCTTGGCTCTTTGGCATTGGCAATGGCACCATTGTTGTCACAATAGATCACCATTGGGTCCAACGCGTTTGCCACCACTCCTAGTTCGGATATGAACTCCTTCATCCAAAGCGCTCTGAGCCGCTCAAGCAACAACCTATTCGGCCTCCGTTGTTGATCCCGCTACCACAGGTTGTTTGGAGCTCCTCCAACTAACCGCTCCGCCATTCATGAGAAATACGTATCCGGATTGAGACTTAGAGTCATCCGGATCGGTGTCAAAGCTAGCATCGACATAACACTTAGCGACGAGCTCTTCTTCACCTCCAAATACAAGAAACATATCCTTAGTTCTTCGTAAGTACTTAAGGATATTCTTGACCGCTATCCAAAGGTTCAACTCGGATCCGATTGGTACCTACTAGTCAAACTAATAGCATGTGCCACATCCGGTCTTGTACATAGCATGGCGTACATTATAGAGCCTATGGTCAAGCATAGGGACTTTGTCCATTATCTCTCTTTCTTCCAAGCCGGACTTTTAGTCTTACTCAATGTCTTGTTTTGCAACATAGGTACGAACCCTTCTTACTTCGTCCATTTTAAACTTCTTTAAAATCTTATCAAGGTATGTACTTTATAGCCCTATTAGGCGCCTAGATCTATCTCTATAGATCTTTATGCCTAATATGTATGACACTTCACCTAGGTCCTTCATTGAAAATTTCTTTGTTTAGATAACTTTTAACACTGTTTAAAAGATCTATATCATTTCCGATCAATAATATGTCATCCACATATAATATCGAAATGCCACATTGCTCCCACTCACTTTCTTGTAAATACAAGCTTCTCCATAAGTTTGGACAAATCCAAACTCTTTGATCACCTCATCAAAGCGGAGATTCCAACTGTGATGCTTGCTTCAATCCATAGATGGATCGCTGAAGCTTGCACACCTTGTTAGCATCCTTAGGATCGAAAACCCTTTGGTTGTATCATATACAACTCTTCTTCAATATTACCATTGAGAAACGCTTTTGACATCCATCCGCCATATCTCATAATCGAAATATGCAATTGCTAACATAATCCTAATCGACTTTAGCATCGCTACGGAGAGAAAGTCTCATCGTAGTCAACTCCTTGAATTTGCCGAAACCCCTTTGCGACAAGTCGAGCTTTATAGACGGTCACATTACCATCAAGATCGCTTTTCCTTTGAAAATCCATTTGTTCTCCACGGCCTTCGGTCGTGAGGTAATTCCACCAAGTTCCAAACTTGATTTTCATACATGGATTCCATCTCGGATTTCATGGCTTCTAACCATTTGTTGGAATCCGGGCTCATCATCGCTTCTTCATACGTCGCAGGTCATCATTTTCATCAACCATGAAATTCATGACAGATTTCCGTGACACTGGAGCTGCACCCGCTTTGACCTGCGAGGTTCGGTAGTACTCTTTCGGAGTTTCATGATCATTATCATTAGTTCCTCTTCAACAGTGGAGCCAACTCTGGAACAACTTCCGCGCTACTCGCCATACTTTTTGAAGAGAAGGTTCCACAACCTCTTGAGTTCTACCTTCCGACTACTCACACCTTTCGCGAGAAACTCTTTCTCTAGAAAGGATCCATTCTGGCAACAAAAACCTTGCCCTCGGATGTGATAGAAGGAATACCCAATAGTTTATTTAGGGTATCCTATGAAGACGCATTTTTCCGCTTTGGGTTCGAGTTTATCCGGTTGAAGTTTCTTCACATAAACATCGCATCCCCAAACTTTAAGAAATGATGCTTAGGTTTGTTTCCAAACCACAATTCATACGGTGGCTTTTCAACGGATTTAGATGGTGCCCGATTTAAAGTGAATGCAGCAGTTTCTGGTGCAGAACCCCAAAATGACAACGGCAAGTCCGGTAGAGACATCATAGATCGAACCAGGTCTAATAAAGTACGATTACGACGTTCGACACACCATTTCATTGTGGTGTTCCGCAGGTGTGAGTTGTGAAACAATTCCACACTCTTTCATGTGAGTGCTAAACTCGTAACTTAGATACTCACCTTCACGGTCGGACCGTAGAAATTTGATCTTTCTATTACGATGATTTTCCACTTCATTCTGAAATTCCTTGAACTTTTCAAAGGTTTCAGACTTGTGTTTCATCAAGTAGATATAACCGTATCTACTCAAATCATCCGTGAAAGTAACAAAATAACGATATCCACCTCACGACACACTCATTGGACCACATACATCGAATATATGATTTCCAATAAATCATGCCTGCTCCATTGAACCGAAAACGGCGTTCTAGTCATCTTGCCCATAAGGCATGGCTCACATGTATCAAATGATTCATAGTCAAGTGATTCCAAAAGTCCATCCGAATGGAGCTTCTTCATGCTTAACGCCAATATGACACAGACGGCATTGCACATATATGCAGATATATCATCATTAAGTTTAATCCTTTTAGCATCAACATTATGAATATGTGTAACATTATCATCGAGATATAATAGAAATAAACCATTCATCATCGGTGCATGACCATAAAAGATTTCATTCATATAAATGGAACAACCATTGTTCTCGAATTTAAATGAATAACCACTTCGCATCAAACACGATCCAGATACAATGTTCATGCTCAGTGCAGGCACCAAATAACATTTATTCAAGTTTATAACTAATCCCGACGGCAAGTGGAGAGGCAGCGTTCCGACAGCGATCACATCAATGCTTGATCCATTGCCGACACACATCTTGACCTCACCCCTTGCTAGCGGTCGCTTGTTCCGCAGCCCCTGATTCGAGTTACAAATATTAGCAACTAAACCGGTATCAAATACCGGGTGCTCATGAGCACTAGTCAAGTACACATCAATAACATGTATATCATATATACCTTTGTTTGCCTTGCCCTTCTTATGCGCCAGATACTTGGGGCGGTTGTGCTTCGATGTGGCTACCCCCTTACAACAGTAGCACTCGGAATCGACTTAGGTCCAACTCGGGTTTTTTCAAAGCGGCAACCGCTTGCCGCCTTACTTCCTTCCGCTTTCCCTTCTTGTCTTTCTTGAAACCGGTGTTCCTATTGTTCATCAACACTTGATGTTCCTTTTGATCTCCACTGCAGCTTTTAAGCATTGTGTAAGCTCGGGAGAGACTTCTTCATGCCTTGCATATTATAGTTCATCACGAAGCTCTTATAGCTAGGTGGCGTAGACGCAGAACACGATGGATGCCTAAGTCAATGGGAATCGATATTCCCAAGGACACAAGCTTATCAACAGAATCCGACATCTTGAGTACATGCTCACTAACGAGATGTGCTCTTCCTCATGCAACTAAAGAACTTTTCAAGCGTTGTAGCTCTCACAAAGATGTGTGTCGAAAATCATTTTCAACTCACCCATTGTATCAAATGCATTGCCGTTTTCGAAACGCTTTCGAAGTTCCGGCTCTAGCCCATACAATATGCCGCAATGAACTAAGTTGTGGTCCTCCTGACGAGTCTGATAGACATTCTTCTCCTCGTCAGGGGCATCATCTAAAGGTGGGGGACCTAACGGCGCTTCTAGCACATATTGCTTTTGTGCAGCAGAGAGGAGAATCCTCAAATTCATGGCCCATTCGGTAAAGTTGCGACCGTTCGTTGCTAGTTTCTCTTTCTCCATGAACACATTGAAATTAAAATCAGGTGGTGCCATCTACAACAGAATTTGTAAAGTTTAGACTAAGTGTATAATAGATTGAGTTCAAATAATCCATATTATGAATGAACTCCCACTCAAAAACGACATCCCTCGTGCCTTTTTGGTGATTACATGAACCAAATCCACTACACCAAGTCCGATCATCACGTGAGTCGGTATAGCTTCAAAGGCGAGCATCAAATGGGCATCATATCAACTATATGACTCATGCTTAACCTTTCGGTCCGTGTTAGAGGCCATGTCTCGTACATGCTAGGCTCGCCAAGTTAGAACCTTAGTATTCAAGTGTAATCGCTTTTACACCCGAAATATGGTCGTGGATCCAAGAACACCCGATCATCACGTGATGTCTTGGAGCGACGAAAACATAATCGGTGCATACTAAAGGAAGAACACATTCTTATCTTGATATTTAAATGAGGAATCATCTTATTATGCTAACAAAGCGCTAAACAAGCAATATAAGATGCTATCAAACATCATATGTTTATTAGTGAAATGATATGGTTCCCGCAGATGATCTCTATCATGTGCATCGTGGTATGATCACTATCATACCTATATGTGTAAATCCAAGGTCTATGGATTTTACACGCTATGTGTGTTGTAAGAGTATCATATCATACTTCTACTTACAACACTACCATATCATTACACTAGCCCAAAGAACAATCAACTAGACGCCTCTAATTTATCCATTGCAAGTTTTACGTGGCTTAGGGCTTTAGATAGAACCGTTCTTACCTACGAACATGAACCACAACGAGGATAATCAAATTGTTGACAACTCGCTTGCAAAATAGATATTGACTATAGTAGGAGAGACAGACACCGCTAGCCACTTATGCAAACTAGTTGCATGTCAAGCGTGGAACAGTCTCATGTGCGAGGACATGTAAAGTTTGTCCGGCCGCTTCATCCCACTATGCCACCAATATCCAAAATTACAACAAAGGAGCAACAACATGATCATCATCGCCCACATACTCATATGTGTACTACCTGTAAAGTATCTACGCATAGATCCGCTCGATACCCTTTGTAGGGTTCGCAGATAGAAAACAAAAATTTTCCTACGATGTGAACTATATACCAAGATCTATCTACTAGATACAAACAACGGCGGATGTATATCCGTAGAGAACATACCCTTGAAGACCGACAAAGCTTAACGAGTTCAACTCGTGGTTGATGTAGACGATCTCTTGCCGATCTCAAGATCGAGAGGAAGTCCTAGCCGCAAATCAGCCAGCCGATCCGCGTTTCGCACACACGCTCGAGGCACCGAGCAACCTCCGCCTCCTCGCCTCCAGCGATGCAGCGGAAGCACAACTCTTTCTTGCCGAATAGCCACCGGGAACATGTATCTCGCTAGTCCGAGACCATGGGGAATAAATTCTAGAGGGGGAGAGAGATCCTTCACGAGGAGGTGTGAGAGACAAGTGAGGAGGGGGCTCCTTTTATAGGAGGAGGGAACCCCAAGGGGGTGGCCGCCGATGGGGCTGCCCCTTGCCCTCCCCTCTTCATGTGGGTGGACACTCCACTCACAAATCTCCTTTAAATTCCCTCCACTCAAAAGTCCACTCAAATTCCCATTAAATTTCCACCAAATTTAATGCAAACTCTCATTAAATAAAACTCTTTTATTTTATTCAGAATTTTGTCAATTACTTTAATGACAAACATTCACAATAACCCTTGCTAGAATTCTATTTCACATGCATAACCACTTTATGCAATTTCACCAAAACCTGCTTTTGATATCTAGTGAAATAAATTCTGCGCTTGTTCATTCTTTCGGCATGAAACATTTGCTCCAATTGGATGTCGGTGTCTCTTAAGTGTGTCACCCTACGGTTCGTGAATAATGCGGACATGATCGAGACCCCTATCGGATCAATAATCGAAGCGGATCTGAGACCCATCGACTCCCACACATTCAACGATGACTTTCTTGTGATCGTCGGAACCTTTTACGGTAGTATCTTAATCCCTTTGTTTCACGATATATTACATGTCCGAGATTCGATCATCGGTATCTCCATACCTAGGTTGATATCGTTACCGACATGCACTCTTTTCTCGTTCCTGTGATATAACATTCTAGTGATCAAATCACTTGCTTGCAAGCTAATCAATGTGATATCACCGAGAGGGCCCAGAGTATATCTATCCTTCATCGGGATGAACAAATTCCACTCTCGATCCATGAGCCTCAACATAACACTTTATTAGTTCTGAATCCATCTTTATAATCACCCTGTTACGGTGTGACGTTTGATGTTATCAAGAAACTCTTCCGGTGTTAGTGATTGACATGATCTCATGGTCTAAGGATTAGGATCATTTCGTAAGTTATTATAGCAATATAAACTCAATGGCTTTGATCGTAATGCTATACTTCGGATGAATGTTCATCACACCATTACACTAATGTTGTGATCCCGCTATTAACAACATCCAATGTCCATGATCAGGAAACCTTGATCATCTTGTTAATCAACGAGCTAGTTTATGAGAGAGGCATAACTAGGAACTTTCTGTTTGTTTATTAAACACACATGTATTAACGTTTCCGTATTAATACAATTATAGCAGGCAAAATAAACATCTATCATATACTTGGAATACACATAATAAACACTTTATTATTGCCTCTCAGGGCATATTCCCTTCAGGGATGCGGTGCGCCAAGTGGTAAATCAGAATCAAGATGGAAGGGGAAACCTCGGGTACAATGGACGCAATGATTACAGGGAACATCACCAATCATACTGTGTGTTCACAATGGAACAACAAGATAGACAGAGCGTACAATGCTGACATATGGAAGTGAATGCAGTTATGCCGGCAGTGCCGAGATATGTGTCATGGTCTGATCAAGAGATAACCTGGAGCATAAGGATGAAGGGTTTCGCGGCATAGTAAAACAAAATTTTCTACGGATGCGAACAGAGGGAAAGCAAAGATCTAATCTAGGAGATGCAATCAACGAGAGAGGTTGGATTAGATCTTCATACCCTTGAAGATTCGCACAGCGGAACGTTCGTCGGAACGTGGGTGATGTAGTCGTACTCGCTTCTCCTCCTCGCGATCCGATCCGATCTAGCACCACAAGTGGCGGTGCCTCCGTGAGATGCACATGTGTAGCACCTCGACGTCTCCTCCTTCCTCGGACCAGCAAGTATGGTGGAGAGATAGATTGGATCTACAACACGACGGCGTGGTGTATATGGTGGAGAATTTCTGCAGCAGGGCTTCGCCTACAAACAGTCGGGAGGGAGAGAGGAAAGCTAGCAAGGCGACTAGGGTTTGGAGGAGAGGTGTGTGGGGTTGCGCCCCACCGTCTTTATATAGAGGGGGCGAGCCTAGCCCCTCCCAAGCCCAAAGGATAAGGAGTGGGGCATGGACTCTCCCTCTTCTAGAAACCCCATCTCTAGTTTAAACGATTTAAACTCTCTAGGATCGGCTGGGCCCTATGGGGCCTTGTGCCCTGGCCCAATGCGGCCAGGACACTCCCTCATAGGCCCATGCCCTCCCGAAAGGTGGGGCCACGTTGGTCCCTTCCGGAAGGTTCTAGAAGCTTCCAATAATCATCGATTAACCCTAACAATTCCGAACTCCAAAACTGCATCGCCTTATATGAATCTTATTCTCGACCATTCGAACCTCTCGTGATATCCGGATCCCATCCGAGACTCGAACAAAAATTCATAAACCAATTATCCAATCTATCTTAGCGTCGAGATACGTTAAGTGTGTGACCTGCGGGTTCGAGAATATGCTACATGATCTTCTATCAATAATCAACAGGTCCAGGCACCCATATTGACTCCACACATTCATCGATGATCATATCGGATGAACCACGATGCCAGGATTCAAACAATCCCATATATATATTCCCTTCGCTCGCGATATTTTACTTGCCCGAGATTCGATCGTCGATGCGCCATACCTAGTTCAATCTCGTTCACAGCAAGTACTTTACTCGTTCCGTAATCCGATATCACTTTGTGATTAACTCCTTAACCACATGCTTGCAAGCGGTGTTGATATCGATTACCGAGTGGGCCCAAAGTATATCTCTCTGACTTGGGAGGGACAAATTCCATCTCGATACATACAACCCAACAGATACTTTCCGATCACCTGAGAGACACCTTTATGATCACCCTCTCATAGGATGACGTTTGATGACCTCAAAGCTTTCTTCCGATACCAGGGAGTTGTATTATCTCATGGTCTAAGGAATACAATGTTTGACATAGGAAAAGCTACGCAAAGATGAACACGATGATACGATCTAATTGCTTCGCTTAGTTTGGGTCTGTCCATCATATCATTCTCCCAATGATATGATCTCATTATCAATTGACAACTCATGTCTACGGTTAGGAAACCTTAACCATCATTGATCAATGAGCTAGTACTTAGAGGCGTACCAGGGACACGGTGTTGTTCACAAACCACACAAGTATTAATGTTTCTGTTTAATACAATTCTAGCATGGAATATAAACTTTATCATGAACAAGAATTATAATAATAACATCTTTATTATTGCCTCTAGGGCATAATTCCAACAAAGGAATCATCCGAAGATAATGCCGAACCCAGGATCATATGCCTTAGTAATGGATCCGACATTTGTTGGGCCTAGTGTAACATCCCAACATTTAGGAACCTAATGAAGGGTAGATTTAGGAATATGAATTGTTGCATGCATTCATTTGTGAAAATGTGGGTAACATTTTCGCCAAATAAAACCTTGAGTGATCAATGTTTCTTTCTTACTTTGAGATTAGATTTAGTCTTAAAGGAGGATTGCTATAAACTTTGATATGATCTTAAAGGAATTGTGTGTGTTTTGAAATGAGTTTGAATTTTAAAACTTAACTGTTTGAATAATAATTTAAATGATTTAGATATAAGATTTGAATCTTAAATTAATTAAGAGATAAGTATTATAACTTAAATCTTATCCAAAAACAATATTAAATATGAAATTCATTTCATATTATTAATACAAAAACAAGTTACAAAGAATGTAATCTAGTGAAGTCATTCCAAACTTCACAATTTACAAAAGAATAAAGAATATATTCTTTATTAATAATAATATAATCTTTATTACAATTTAATAAAATAAAGATTACAATAATAATAAAAGAAAATTACAAAAGAATAAGAAAATTACATTTGAATATCTACTAACTATCCTATATCTAAATCTACACTAAATCTTCATCTTTATCTTTGTACCTGCAAAACAAAGACTAAATAGAAACAAAATAAGATTAGTGTTAGTATATTTCTCTCAGATATGTCAGTGAAATGCACTTGACAAATTCATCATTGAGAAATGTTATAAAGGGGCAAGTTTCACCAATATGAAAGATTTCATCTTTCATAAATTCAAAGCCAGAAGTCAAATGACAGCCAAGAGGGACCAATTCACCAGCCAGGTGAAAGTAATCTGGTAATGGTAAGTTCAAAAATTCTGAACATATCCACAAGTGCATAGCAGGCACACAAGATGGACACACACCAGCATGCAGATGGTGTGCTGTCGAGCTCACAAAGCAAATCAATCTCACAAAACCACAACATAGCCGTGGAGGAGCACATCAGTGCATCTCTCCACTACACAACACACAAGCACAACTAGTGTAGACAGCAACTAAACCAAGAACAACAGCCAAACCAAATCAACCCAGATCAACCAAACATCACGAGGATGGTGACATAAGGAGGGGGATGAATCAGGTGGACAGCAAGATCAAGCCCAGGAGCTAGGAGGAGCAGGCAAGCTCAAGAGCAAGCTCAGGAGCCCAGCAAAAGTAGATCAAGATCAAGATCAACATCATAAGCAGGAGAATCAAGAAAAGCTTTCATTTTATCTTGCCAGTATTAATCACGAGCATTGTCAAGCTAAGCCCAGAAATAAAACTCAATCATTTGTGTGCCAGATCATAATGGTATCACAAGGACAGGTTCTAAATGAACTAAAACCAATCTTTGCTTAGTTTCCACAGATAAAAGGGACAACCAATAAATATCATTTTCCTGAAGCCAAGTGCCAGGAATCAATATCATATGCATCCATACATCCACAGAAAAATCATTACATGTAATGATTTGATTCAGTTTGTATAATCTCATACAAGCCTACCATTATAATTGCAGTAAGCAACTACTGAGAGAAACTACTGTCAGTACAAGCATTCTGACAGTAGAGTAAATTCTCAGATCAACAACATTATCCAATTAGGGATTCCATAGATTCACTAGCATGGGATCATAGTGAATCACCACTAGAATAAATTTGGCAAGCAACTAGCATCATCAAAGCCACTACAAATCATTAAACCACAACAAATAATCATTCTTCATGCTCAAGTATGATCATCACTAGATCTAAAAGCATCATGGATATGATCAACAGGGGGTTATGAACCCTAATCAGAATAAGAACCCTAATTAGGACATGAACCCTAATCAACACATAGTCACTAGGCATGAGAAGCCACTAGATACACACAGAGAGATCCATTGTAGTAGCATGAACAAGAACCACAGAAGCAACTTACCCGAGGTCCTCGTTGATGAATCGAAGAGGAAGCAGATTGGCCGACGAACCGCAGGGGCACAGGGAGCACCCCAGAGGGCGCTGCAACCTGCACCAGCCACGGCGGCGGCCACAAGAAGACACGAGCCAAAGACACCACCGGGCAGTGTGACTGCGGTGGCGACAACACCTTTCCCCTAACCCTAGGGTTCGGGAACGGGGTGAATCTAACCACGGGGAAGCCCCGAAGGCAAATCGAGGTGGACTAGACGAACAAGCATAGTCGCAAACCTCGCCCTGCACCACGACAGTGTGGAAACCTCAATCGGCCACCATCGCCAATGCCTTGCAAGGTCGGGGAAGAGGAGAGGTGAGAACGAGGAGGAGGCAGAGAGAATGGGCTGGGTGGGCCAAAACCCCTCGGGGTGGTATTCTAACCTTGCCCTATTGGGCCACACTGGCCCAATAAGCCCAAAAGGCCAGCCCAAATTCTTTTAAAAACTGTTTTAATCAAGTGGAAAAGACCAAATGCCCCTGACCTTAATAAAATTCTAGAAAATAAAATAAAAGTCCAAAAATTATAAATAAAATATTTTGGATTCACAATAATCCACTCTGTCCAAATAAAATAAGATACAAAATTTTGGACATTTAAATTTTTATAAGAATTTTGTAATTTATATATACTTTATGGAATTTTACAAAATTATTGAAACATGATAAAAATAAATAAAAATCGCTTTCATTATATATTAATATTATAGTATTTTTGAAAAATACTAAATAAATATTTAATATATAATTAATAATTCCTAAAAGAATTATTAAATTAATAAAAGTCAAATAAAAAGGGAAATAAAATAAATAATTCATTATATGCAATAAATATAAAATAATAATAATTATAAATGCTTTATTAAAAGGCACCTTATATAGGGAAAATGCATATATAATTAAATAAAGCATTATATTACTTGCATAAACATTTTGCTTCTTTAAATATTGTCCTTACCGGGCAATAATGATGTTTTTGTAGAACTAGAAGCTCAAGGTCCAGTGCAAGGATCAGACTTCACTACCTTGCCATCACAAGGCAAGTTCATCACTTGCTCATGTCCTTTGAAGAGTCTTTATCAAAGTATTTGCAAATTGTGTGTTATCATATATGCTATAAAAGAAAGAAAATATTATTTTCATAAATAAAGAAATCATAGTTATCATCCTAAGTGGTGATATAATGGAGCAATAGAACTTAGGGTTCTATTTGCAACAATGATGATCAAGTAGGGACTTAATAACCCCTAACATCAGTGATTCTAGCGTCGTATATTACGCGTTAGCCATGAGATTTGGAATGGGACAGAGAAGTCAGCTGTATCTTCTTCCTCTCGCATGAAGCCGGATGTGCAGGTTGAGGTTGTTATCCTCGTAGCGTGCATATTAATTGGTAATTCATAGAGGATATGCAGCATATGGGTGGGAA
This sequence comes from Avena longiglumis, assembly GCA_030063025.1. Classification (NCBI taxonomy): domain Eukaryota; kingdom Viridiplantae; phylum Streptophyta; class Magnoliopsida; order Poales; family Poaceae; genus Avena; species Avena longiglumis. The sequence goes on from CP125973.1 coordinate 170,769,361, forward strand.
CCCTCATCGTCCCATGATAGTTGTAGCATCTAACGGTTTGTACAAACCATTACCGTAATTCATTATGTGGGCATGGTGTACACCGAGGAGGCATGCGGGGTCGCGAAGGGGGCAGTGATTGGCTTGGACCAACTACTGGGCCCCACATCATGGAATCGTGGACGGGAAAGTACGCCCGGTTGTGCAACAAGGAGTTGATCTCTTATGGGTAAAGTAATGCACCTCTATAGAGTGTAAGAACTGTAACTTGTTACTCCCTGTTCCGGGAAGGAGCTACGAACACGGCAGGAAAGGAACTCCATGAAAGTTCTGGTCAACCTGTGAAGGCTGATTGTCATAGTTTTTCGGGATAAAATCAATCTTTGAAGAAAGATTTACAAAAACTGCATAGTGCCAAGGATTTATAATCTGAGGCGGTAGTTAGAGCATCAAAATTCCCACCTTGTATACAATGAACTTATTGGGTAACATTGTTACTCATTCTTTCCTTTGATCCCTTGCTTAGACTTTGAGGATCCCGAAGACGTGCCAATGTATGCAGCTGAATGCCAAGAAGATGTGTTCTATGAGGAACCTGATCTATCCGGAGGAGTTGAAGGAGTGGATTACGAGATCCACAATGGTGTCGATGAGAACGAATCTAACTAAGTGCCTAGTTAGTAGTAACTAACGGAGCCGAGCAGCATGAACTCTATAGAATAAGTTGTTGAACTCAACTCCTAGACGGAGTTGCTACTTTTAAATTCCGCTGAACACTTTATATTTGGTTTGTAAGTTGGATCCTTTGGAAGTCTTGAACTTCCGATATTGTAATAATAATAATGTTTGTGCATTTGTAATATGGACCCGCAATGTTTCTGTTGTACCACTCTGAGGGATGTGATATTTATGGAACGGTGTTCTATAGATGTCATGTCAACGACCATAGTGTACTACACATGAAGTGGTATGCTGGTCACCGTAGTTGGTATCAGATAAAATTACTTTGACCTTAGGTTGGAAACCTAGTAAAGGGTATTACCCGTAGGAGAATTAGCAACGATAAAGAATTCTCTAAAAGCAATATAATGGGTATTCAAATGACAATATTCCGCTATATATTTTAGTGCAATAATTATTTGTTATGATGCAATATATCATTGGATACTAATCAAAGTTATTTTTCTGTTATAGAGAAATGGCACCAAAGTTTCCAAAACAGACTTTGGTAAGGAAAGAGGAGACTCTTGATGATTATCAAGGATCATTTACAGACCAACTTCGTCAACTTTTAAAGCTCTTTAGTTGTCTAACTAGAATTCCAGTGAACACTATCACTTACCTTGATGGCCGGATGTTATCCAAGTATCGTGTGAGTATCCAACTTCCAGAAAAGCTTGGATTATATCACGATCTACCTATAGGAGAAGGTAGGAGTCATTTAGCAGTCTATCATGTTGCTATTGTGGAGGCGATAGCTAATATCCGGGAGCAGAAAACCAAGGAGTTAGAAGGTAGCACATTCTCTGTGATACCTCATGATTCTATAGACTCGGAGCCTATACCGTATCATCTTACTTTAGTTAAGAAGCATCCTAAGTTAGCTTCCAAGTTTATGGATAGATACTAGACACTCGTTGCGTCTTTTTATAAGACTCATCAAGTGATTGTTGAAGACAAAAATGACATGTCAGAGGATCTAACTGATCCGAAAAGGAGGAAGCAGTTAGTATTCCAGTTAGATAAAGAAGCAAGTATTAGTGCAACACCTATCTTTAAGGATATACCTATAGATCCGGAATCTTTTATACCATATCCTTACTCACCAAGACCTGAACCTACACATGATCCTACTATGGGTATGCGGTATGCAGTAACACAGGGCTCAGAGGATGGTTCTGACTCAGAACTTCCTATTGAGAATTCGGATGGTTGGAGGATGGGATCATACAATGGATCTCATGAACACCAGATGTCCACAGATGGTTCTGACAGAAATGTGGGACAATCTAGTTGGATGGGTGCAAGGATGAACCCTAATAACATAAGTAGAAATACCATGTCAATAGATGATCAGGATGAAGAAGAAGATCCTGAGGAGAGAGTGTTTGAATCATTAACACCTTCTCAAAACCCAGGGAATATACACTATCCAGTGTTCAATTATCTTGCCCACGAGAGCACCTGGGAAGCAGCAGGATCTGCGTATCCTATTGACAACTCAAGGAATGAAGCTCAGGAGATGCAGGCTGGAGATAATGTTGAATATGCTTCTGAAGACTTTTCAGCTAAGCTTGAAGGAGTCAATGCGCTCAGGTTGAGTAATGACTCAAGTCCTGACACTTCAGATACAGAGTATGTTCCTTCTGGAAGGCCATTTGTTCCACAAACCGTGCGACGGACAACACGTCATCACGGTTGGACATCAGGCATGTATGATGAGCGTAGTTACTACTAGAAGGAGGCAACTAGTTAGTGATATCAAGTACCGTATATTGTACTCCAAGTAATAAGGTAGTTTTATAATAATACCAATATGGTATATGTTGTAATGACATTGTATCATTATGATATTATGTATAATATGTGAAATGCATATTTGGATTTTCTTTGGATCTTCATTGTGTGACTAGTTCTGTGCGTAAAGTCGAGCTCAGAACACATGTGCATGATGCAATTATGAGTATTCGCTTTATGATGCAGGACTAGGGGGTCATGGATACGGGTGTAGAAATGGAAACTGAGCAGCAGCGGATGGAGCGTGAGGCCAAGGAAAAGGCCGATGTCGATGCAGCAAATCAAGGAGCATTACCACCACCACCAATGAGGCCGTTAATGGAGCAGAACTTTATGTAATGCATGCAAATGATGCAAGAGACCCAGAACAAGTTCATGGAAGAGTTGCTGGGGCGAGCAAATCAGAGGGCACCTGAAGGTGGAGGAGTGAGTCTATCTGTTTTCCAGAATGCAAGACCGTTACCTTTTGCATCAGCTCCTGAACCAATGGATGCAGAGGAATGGCTAGCAGATACAAAAAGGAAGCTGAAAACTGTGGGTTGCAATGATGAGGAAAAATTGAGGTATGCAACTCATATGCTGACTGGACCTGTAGCATCATGGTGGGAAAATCAATTAGCCATGCAACAACCAGGAAGGGAGTTTACCTGGGAGGAGTTCAAGCAGAGATTCCGTGAATATCATGTTCCGGAAAGCGTCATGGAGTTGAAGCAGAGAGAATTTGAGGAGCTTAAGCAAGGATATACTAGTGTCATGAAGTACATCCGAGAGTTCAGCCAGTTGTGTCGTTATGCTGAGGAGGATGTTAACACTAAAGAGAAGAGGAAGAAGCGTTTCTTGCGTGGATTAAATCCATTTGTGAAGATGCAGCTAAGGTTAGCCAATAAGCAAACTTATCAGCAGTTGTTGGATGCAGCCATTACTTTTGAAGATGAATACAAGAATGTCCAAGAGGATCAGAGGAAGAGAGCCAAGAAGGAAACCAAGAGAATTGTAACACCCTCAGAATCGGCCCTATGCAAATTTTAGCGAAACCCGCCAAACCCGCATAGAAACAATTCAAAGGTGCCCACCAGGCACTTTCGTGCGGGTGGAAAATGAAGTAATATCATTACACAATAGTCCACGATGGAACCCACAGAACAGATATATACAACAGCGACTCAAAGAGTCAAGAATACAGATATACAGTACAAAGATCCAAATCACCTTGAAAACGATACAGCGTCCGAGTACGGACAAGATGCAAATTGAGCTAAGAGCCTCAAGAATAACCAAGGCCCATAACCCTGCCAAGCCGGAAGGGTAACCCTGCTAACGACGTCGATCTCAAAACCTGCTTAAACAAAAGGGGTGCCGACAAAGGGCAAAGGAAAAAGAGAGAGCGGTCAGTACTGAGGCCAGTACACGGCGAGACTAGAATTCGGCGGTTCTCACCTACATAGGTATGGTGGACTGAGCGGCAGTGCAACATGCACTAAACAACCTATAGAGACTCGATATAACTGTCGGCTACCAGAGAGGGATAAGAAAGTCCTATTCGGAACCAACCTGATACTACCACCAAACATACCCATCCTGGTGTTTCCCCCTCGAGACCAAACGAGGAAGTCAACCGAGGAACTCACACAGTTGGCAGTTTTATTTATTCAGTTATCGTTACAGCAATTACTAGTCAGGTATAGATAGTCATCCTGATGGAATAAGCAGTGGGCACTTTTAGTTAACTATTCCGTTATAGTTGCAACACTTACTAGTCAGATACATTTAGCATGAGATGTCCCCAAACCCAGCAGTTGTTGGTACTTTTATTTAGCCATTCCGTTGTAGGGAAGCTGATTACTAGTCATATCGGATACAAGTCAAATTATAACAGTAAACTTTAGTTATAGTTGTCTATGATCGAGACCTGTGCTCCAAGTCGTCCATAACCACGAACACGGCTTCTCGAAAAGATTTAACCCTGCAGGGGTGCACCAAAGTTTCCACACGCACATACACCCTTGTTGTCAGATCAGGTAGGTACAAGATCACAAAACATACACCCAACGGTATGTCGACGGGGTTTCGGACACGACGTTTCCCAGACCCAAAGCAAGCACGGGGCACCCCACTAAGCTACCCGCACGAAGTTGGCGGCTCGAACGGACCTGTGGTTTGCGCTGGTTGTAAACGACTGGGAACCCGAAAATGTGACTGGGCTTGTCGATACCGCGAAAACACTCGGCAATCCTAAACAGTACAGGTGCTCCACGCACAATCTTAAATAAAGCAGTAAAGCATGGCATAAGTACAGGATAGTAATAAAGCTCCAAACTACTTTGTGGCCCCCAATACAGTACTTGGAATCAGGTACTAAATCGATGGGGGTGCCCACACACCCCACATGTGGTTAGCGCTCGATCTCTAACAGTGTCAAGAACTCGGGTCCCACGGACACCAAAGGAGCGGTTAAAATCCAAATAACATCTATTACCCACCGGTGCCTCTGCATTTACCTACGTTCAATTTTAGTTATTAAACAATAATTAAAGCCATGCTCATCTCCAACATTAAACATGCGGCAAAACTCCAACAATTGTGGTACTTGACGACACGCAACAACACTTGAGCAAGCGACTACGACGCGCAGGTCCAACTATCTACCAAACAACAGGTAATAGGATGTGTCCAAGGCGATATAAGGCTGCAAGGGATATCACGGGCACGAAAACTAGAGCATCGCAACACAGATAGCAATAGATCAACAGGAGGGAATAAATACTATAAAAGTAAGATAGGTAGAAAGGGGGAGATGCTCGCCTGAAAACATTGCCGAAGATTCATCCGAACATCGGGTCGACACTCGCATCAACTCATCGGCCTAATCCGTGAAGAAGCAAAGCACTAGCAAAAACACCGGGTGCAATATTTAATACTACGGCAGAAGATCGGGCATGATGCATGTATGATGTATGGCATGGCAAGGATGCGATGCGATTGGGCAATATTAAACGGAACCGGGGTCCCGACAACTAATTAATAGGTTCATGTTATTTAGATACCCTGCAATTTTAAATGTTGTAGTAACAGGGTGAAACATGGCATCGATTCGCTACACCAATTTAAATGGAGGCGGTATAATACAAGTATATCCCGCATAAACACTCCATATTTAATTATGAGGTGAATCGGCATAATGCCCCCAACCCACATGATATGCATGCGAGATGAACAATTAAATATGCAACAGTTTGATATAACATTTATAAAAATAGGGCTCGAGAAAGGGGTCACACATTAGGGTTCGGCAAGCTTGGGGTTCCGGGGGTGCGGGGTTCGGATATGGGAAGTTCTTGTTGTTCCAACTTCGAGAAGATCTTGTCGGCGAAAACACCACAGACACGGTAATCGGATGGTTGTGGTACTCGCTTCGCATCGACATCAGCTCACCACTCTCTGAGAATTGAGGAGTCACTTCGACGAACTCAACCAAAAACAGAGATGCGGTCTGTGCCTGTAAGGAAAACATGGTGAACACAATCGGCCACAAGACGGAGGATTGCAAACAGCTATCAAACCAACTAGCTAAGTGAACGGGCTGCAGGGTGAAGGGCGCTACATGGCAGCACCTGCACTGCAAACAACACTGTCGTGCACGCAGCCAAGAGGCGCATAAGGCGGCAGGCTCGCGAGGCCTAGACAGCAAAGACCAAGACAGGATGGGGAGCTCTGGCGACGAGGAGGCCTCGGCTGCCACGCTGGTCGGTGGTGCTGTGGTCATCACGAAGGCAGCGTGGAGGAGCACGCTGGGCAAGGCGTCATGCTGGCCGGAGGAGGTCGGTCGAGGAAGAGGTAGGACGGGAGCCGACGATTGTAGAGGCGCCAGGCTCAATGAGGGGCCTCGACCAGGCTCAGCTCACCATGCGGGAAGGAAGGCGGCTGTGGCAGCGGTGACGAGGAGGTCCTGTCAGCGCCACAAGGAGCTTGGAGGAGGGAGGAGACAGCGGAGGTGACAGGGCTTGGTGGATCTTGGGAGGCCGAGGCAGGCGGGGCCGTGGAGAACGCCAAGAGACGAGACGGCAATGCCGGACAGAAGGGAAGGCAGCCGGCGCTCTGAGGAGGCTCCATGGGGACACGGGCGCACGACAGGGAGGGGGATGGCGAGGTGGCCGGCGGCGGACGCGATTTGCGAGCGAGGCGCGGGGTCGGGGAAGAGAGAGAGGAGCGGGCCGCACGCGAGGGGTAGGTGGGGGACGGGTTCGATCGGGGTGGGGCCAGACGCGGGAGTGGGGATCGGGGCTGGCAGGTGTGGGTCGTGTGTGTGGGTCCAGGCAGGGAGTGGGGTGTTGCGTGTGTGCGTTTGTGTGTGCTGCGGCGGCAGGGTGAGAGAGGGAGTAGGGATTAGGTGGGGATTTGGTTGGGGAGGTGGCAAGGAGTTGGGGCAGGTGGCGGGCTATGAGTGGGTGGGGTGGAGGAAGTGGTGAGGTGGCGCGAGGGGATAGGGTGGGGTGAGGTGGCTGGGGATGGGTAGGATAGGGTGGGGTAGGAAAAGGGTTGGGTAGGCTGGTTTTGTCTTTGGGGTGGCCGATCGTCGGATCGGCCGTCTGCCCCCTAAAATAATTAAACATTTTATTTATTTAAACGGGCTTTTGCAAACCGTAGACAAAACGAAATATTCGAGACCCGGTTTTGTAGTTTGAATAAAAGATGAGGTGTTTAGAAAACAAAATATGTTTTTCGAAAATAGTTTCAGACAAACAAAATGCAAGATGACATGACGATGCTCAAATGCAATGTGGCATGATGACATGAGCATGCGGTCATGATGATGCAATGCACAAAAATAACGCGATTTTCTAGTAGTGGTTTTTGCGGGGCGCCACAAGAATTCAGGCAAGTAAACCTAAACCAAACCTGGAGTTCAAACCTCGGAATAGGAATTATGGCAACAACAACAATAACAATAACAAGGGCAGTGGTGGAAATCAATCCAATCCGAGAAGGAATGTTATCTGTAACAATTGTGGAATTCCAGGGCATTTCCAGAGGGAGTGCAAAAAGCCTATAGTGATCTATTACGGCTGTGGCCAGAAGGGGCATATCAAGCCAGATTGTCCGAGTAAACCACCAGGAGGATGGCCTACCAAGGGGGAGGACAAGCCAGTGGAGGAAATGGACAACCCAATAAAGGAGGAAATGATGGCAAGAACAACAATGGCAAGAGAAACCGACTCTGGGAAATCGAATCAGGCAACCCTCGAGGAGGTGGATAATTCGGAGCATGCAGTGATAGGTACGCTTAATATCCTTACCAATCCTGGCAAAGTTCTATTTGATACTAGTACAACTACTTCATTCATTTCTGAAGAATTTTGTGATAAGTTCGGGATTAGAAGGGCAACGTTAGAAAGTCCTATGACCGTAGTTACGGCAGAAGGGAATGTGATTGTATGCCACACAAAACAAGATCAGGTTATCTCGATCTGTGGTTGTACATATTTCGCAGACCTTTATGTGATTCCTTTGAAGGGAATTGCAGTAGTGCTAGGGATGGATTGGATGATGGAACATGGAGCTCAGATTAATTGTGAGGAGAAAACTGTCTCAATCAAAACTCCAAGTGGAGCAAGGATAGTTTACCAAGCAGACAAACACAGTCATATCATGGTGGATCCGTAGTTGAATTCAATGAAAGAAGTTAAATTAGAAGAGATACCTATAGTTAATGAATTTCAAGATGTTTTTCCAACAGAGTTACCGGGAATGCCACCAGACCGGGAGATAGAGTTCACCATTAACTTAATACCTGGTACAGCACCAATAGCTCAAGCACCATATAAAATGGGACCCAAGGAGTTGAAAGAACTCAAGGAGCAAGTTGATGAGTTAGCGAGAAAAGGAATTATACAGGAAAGTGTATCCCCATGGGGAACACTAGTAATCTTGGTGGATAAAAGAGATGGTGGAAGATGGATGTGTGGTGATTATAGAAATTTGAACAATGTGACTATCAAGAATAAGTATCCTTTATCGAGAATTCAAGATTTGTTTGATCAAGTGAAAGGAGCTAGAGTATTTTCAAAGTTCGATTTAAGATTTGGATACCATCAAATAAAAATCAAGCCGGAAGATGTTCCAAAAACAACATTTGTCTCAAGATATGGACACCATGAGTATCTGGTAGTACCATTTGGTTTGACCAATGCACCGACAATATTCATGAATCTGATGAACAAGATTTTCATGCCATATTTGGACAAGTTTGTCGTTGTTTTTATTGATGATATTCCGATATATTCCAAGGATAAGGAAGAGCATGCTGACCATTTGAGGATAGCATTGCAAGCTTTAAGAGAACATAAGCTTTATGCTAAGTTTAGTAAGTGTGAGTTTTGGCTGGATGAGGTAGAATTCCTCGGTCATGTGATCAGTAAGGATGGGATTGCTGTGAATCCATCTAAAGTTCAGTCGGTACTAGAATGGACTGCACCGACCAATGTGAAACAAATTCGAGGTTTCCTATGAATGGCTGGTTATTATCAGAGATTCATTGAAGGTTTCTCCAAAATAGCCGGACCAATGACCAAATTATTAAGGAAGAATACACCATTCAAGTGGGATAAGAAATGTGAAGCAAGTTTCCAAGAGTTGAAGACTAGATTAACCACAACTCCAATCTTAGCAGTTCCTGAAACAAGGAAGGATTTCACTGTATACTGTGATGCATCTAAAGAAGGTTTGGGTTATGTATTAATGCAAGATCGGAAAGTAATTGCTTATGGTTCAAGGCAATTGAAACCACATGAAGTCAACTATCCAACTCATGATTTAGAGTTAGCAGCAGTAGTTTTTGCACTGAAAGGATGGAGGAATTTTCTTTATGGAGCTAGATGTGAGTTATACACTGACCATAAAAGTCTCAAATATTTCTTCACTCAAAAGGAATTGAATATGAGACAGAAGCGTTGGTTGGAATTAATCAAGGATTATGATTTAACAATCAATTACACCCCAGGGAAAGCAAATGTTGTAGCAGATGCTTTAAGCAGAAAGAGTGCAGATATTCAGCCTAGCGATAGGGAGCTACCAAAAGAGTTACAAATGGACGTGGAAAGATTAGAACTTCAATTCATCAGAACAGAGGTTCTTGGAGGATTATCTACTATGCAGGTAGTTGCAGAGAAGGACAGTGATCTTAAGCAAGAAATTTTTATACACCAAGAAGAAGATCCTTTTATTGCTGAGGAAATTCGGAGGATATCTCAAGGGCAAAAAAATCAGTTTTTCGCCTTGGAGATTATGGGTCTTTATGGTTCCAAGATCGTCTATGTGTTCCAGATGTGACTGAGATCAGAAATTTCATACTCAAAGAAGCACATGATACACCATATTCTATACATCCAGGGAGTACTAAGATGTATATGGATTTGAAGGAACTATTCTGGTGGAGTAACATGAAAAGAGATATTGCTAAATATGTATCTGAATTCCATACTTGTCAACGGGTGAAAGCTGAACATCAAAGTCTAGCAGGACCATTACAACCCTTAGAAATTCCTGAATGGAAGTGGGAGGAAATAGGTATGGACTTCATCATAGGATTACCTATGACACCAAAAAGGAAGGATATGATATGGGTAATTGTGGACAGACTCACTAAGAGTGCACATTTTATTACAGTGAATCAAAAGGATAATGCCGAGAAGTTAGTTGAAGTATATGTCAAAGAGATAGTAAGTAAGCATGGAGTACCCAAAAAGATCGTAACTGATAGGGGATCAGTGTTTACTTCAGCATTTTGGAAGCAATTGCATGAGGCACTTGGTTCAAAGTTAGATTTCAGCACGGCATATCATCCTGAGACAGGAGGTCAAACTGAAAGAACAAATCAAATACTAGAACACATGTTGAGAGCTTGTGCACTAGATTTTGGAGGAACATGGGAAGATCACCTACCATTGGCAGAATTTTCTGATAAAAATAGCTATCAGAGTAGTCTGAAGGCAGCCCCATATGAGATTCTGTATGGAAGGAAGTGTATATCACCAATATGTTGGTATGAACCTGGCAGTAGCAAAGAATTTGCGCCAGATTATATCAAGGAGAGTCAAGACATCATTGATAAGATCAGGGATAGACTGAAAATAGCCCAGAGCAGGCAGAAACGTTATGCGGATCAAAGCTGAAGATCATGGCATCCAGAAGTGGGAGATATGGTCTACTTGAAAGTAAGTCCAATGAAAGGAGTAAAAAGATTCGGAGTTAAAGGGAAATTGAGTCCAAGATATACCGGACCATTCAAGATACTGAGTCAAAACAGAACTATAGCTTATGCTTTAGAGTTACCATCAGGATTGACTCAAGTGCATAATGTTTTCCATGTGTCACAACTTCACAAATGTTTGAAAGTTCTAGATGATGCAATAACACATCAAGAGATAGAACTACAAGCAGACCTGACTTATATTGAAAAGCCCTGTAAGATTCTGGAAGAAAACTAGAAAAGATTGAGGAACAGAGCAATCAAATATTGCAAGGTACAGTGGGAACATCACCCTGAGAGGGAAGCCACATGGGAGAAGGAAGAGGATTTAAGAAAAGCTTATCAAGAACTATTCAGGTACATCTCCACAAACTTCGGGACGAAGTTTAATTTAAGGGGGGAAGTTTGTAACATCCCAGCATTTAGGAACCTAACGAAGGGTATATTTAGGAATATGAATTGTTGCATGCACTCATTTGTGAAAATGTGGGTAAAATTTTCGCCAAATAAAACCTTGAGTGATCAATGTTTCTTTCTTACTTTGAGATTAGGTTTAGTCTCAAAGGAGGATTGCTATAAACTTTGATATGATCTTAAAGGAATTGTGTGTGTTTTGAAATGAGTTTGAATTTTAAAACTTAAGTGTTTGAATAATAATTTAAATGATTTAGATATAAGATTTGAATCTTAAATTAATTAAGAGATAAGTATTATAACTTAAATCTTATCCAAAAACAATATTAAATATGAAATTCATTTCATATTATTAATACAAAAACAAGTTACAAAGAATGTAATCTACTGAAGTCATTCCAAACTTCACAATTTACAAAAGAATGAAGAATAAGAATAATCTTTATTAATAATAATATAATCTTTATTACAATTTAATAAAATAAAGATTACAATAATAATAAAAGAAAAATCACAAAAGAATAAGAAAATTACATTTGAATATCTACTAACTATCCTATATCTAAATCTACAATAAATCTTCATCTTTAACTTTGTACCTGCAAAACAAAGACTAAATAGAAACAAAATAAGATTAGTGTTAGTATATTTCTCTCAGATATGTCAGTGAAATGCACTTGACAAATTCATCATTGACAAATGTTATAAAGGGGCAAGTTTCACCAATACGAAAGATTTCATCTTTCATAAATTCAAAGCCAGAAGTCAAATGACAGCCAAGGGGACCAATTCACCAGCCAGGTGAAAGTAATCTGGTAATGGTAAGTTCAAAAATTCTGAACATATCCACAAGTGCATAGCAGACACACAAGCTGGACACACACCAACATGTAGATGGTGTGATGTCGAGCTCACAAAGCAACTCAATCTCACAAAACCACATCAAAGCCGTGGAGGAGCACATCAGTGCATCTCTCCACTACATAACACACAAGCACAACTAGTGTAGACAGCAGCTAAACCAAGAACAGCAGCCAAACCAAATCAATCCAGATCAACCAAACATCACCAGGATGGTGACATAAGGAGGGGGATGAATTAGGTGGACAGCAAGATCAAGCCCAGGAACTAGGAGGAGTAGGCAAGCTCAAGAGCAAGCTCAGGAGCCCAGCAAAAGCAGATCAAGATCATCATCATCAATCTACTACACCAACATCAGATTTTGTGGTGAGCCTCATAAAACCATCACATCATTCATTCATAGTACCTGAACAGAAGCATGTGTTGCTTTATGAAGTGATCTCTAAATAATCACCCAAGAGAGGTGAATCTATCCTAGAGATTTCAAGTATAAAGATAAGAAATCAATCTCAGCCACAAGCACTAATCTCTTAGACCAACATCACAGAGTTTAGTGTTAATTTATGCAACTTAAATCATTTTTCATTTGATCTTATCAGATCAGGGCACATCTCCCAGATAGAGTAGCACCTCTAATCTTACAAGTTTCAAACAAACTATTGCTCAACTAACCAGGACTTAAAATCCTAGAGCCTCAGACCAACATCATAGGTAGGAGAATCAAGAAAAGCTTTCATTTTATCTTGCTAGTATTAATCACAAGCATTGATAAGCTAAGCCCAGAAATAAAACTCAATCACTTGTGTGCCAGATCATAATGGTATCACAAGGACAGGTTCTAAATGAACTAAAACCAATTTTTGCTTAGTTTCCACAGATAAAAGGGACAACCAATAAATATCATTTTCCTGAAGCCAAGTGCCAGGAATCAATATCATATGCATCCATACATCCACAGAAAAATCATTACATGTAATGATTTGATTCAGTGTGTATAAAATCATACAAGCCTACCATTATAATTGCAGTAAGAAACTACTGAGAGAAACTACTGTCAGTACAAGCATTCTGACAGTAGAGTAAATTCTCATATCAACAACATAATCCAATCAGGGATTCCATAGAAACACTAGCATGGCATCATAGTGAATCACCACTAGAATAAATCTCACAAGCAACTAGCATCATCAAAGCCACTACAAATCATTAAACCATAGCAAACAATCATTCTTCATGCTCAAGTATGATCATCACTAGATATAAAAGCATCATGGATATGATAAACATGGGGTTATGAACCCTAATCAGAACAAGAACCCTAATTAGGACATGAACCCTAATTAGCACATAGTCATTAGGCATGAGAAGCCACTAGATACACATAGAGAGATCCATTGTAGTAGCATGAACAAGAACCATAGAAGCAACTTAACCGAGGTCCTCGCTGATGAATCGAAGAGGAAGCAGATTGGCCGACGAACCGCAGGGGCATAGGGATCACCCCAGAGGGTGCTGCAACCTGCACCAGCCACCAAGGCCACAAAGAAGACATGAGCCCAAAGACACCACCGCAGTGGGATCTGTGGCGACAACACCTTTCCCCTAACCCTAGGGTTCGGGAACGGGGTGAACCTAACCACGGGGAAGCCCCAGAGGCAAATTGAGTTGGACTAGACGAACAAGCATAGTCGCAAACCTCGCCCTGCACCACGACATCGGCCAGGGGAAACCTCAACGGCGGCCATCGCCAGCGGCGGCGCCAGCGCCCGCAAGGTCGGGGAAGAGGAGAGGTGAGAACGAGGAGGAGGCAGAGAGAATGGGCTGGGTGGGCCAAAACCCCTCGGGGTGGTATTTTGACCTTGCCCTATTGGGCCACACTGGCCCAATAAGCCCAAAAGGCCAGCCCAAATTGTTTTTAAAACTGTTTTCATCAAGTGGAAAAGACCAAAATGCCCCTGACCTCAATAAAATTCTAGAAAATAAAAATAAATGTCCAAAAATTATAAATTAAATATTTTTGGATTCACAATAATCCACTCTGTCCAAATAAAATAAGATACAAAATTTTGGACATTTAAATATTTATAAGAATTTTGTAATTTATATATTCTTTATGGAATTTTACAAAATTATTATAAGATGATAAAAATAAATAAAAATCACTTTCATTATATATTAATATTATAGTATATTTGAAAAATACTAAATAAATATTTAATATATAATTAATAATTCCTAAAAGAATTATTAAATCAATAAAAGTCAAATAAAAAGGGAAATAAAATAAATAATTCATTATATGCAATAAATATAAAATAATTATAATTATAAATGCTTTATTAAAAGGCACCTTATATAGGGAAAATGCATATATAATTAAATAAAGCATTATATTACTTGCATAAACATTTTGCTTCTTTAAATATTGTCCTTACCGGGCAATAATGATGTTTTTGTAGAACTAGAAGCTCAAGGTCCAGTGCAAGCATCAGACTTCACTACCTTGCCATCACAAGGCAAGTTTATCACTTGCTCATGTCCTTTGAAGAGTCTTTATCAAAGTATTTGCAAATTGTGTGTTATCATATATGCTATAAAAGAAAGAAAATATTATTTTCATAAATAAAGAAATCATAGATATCATCCTAAGTGGTGATATAATGGAGCAATAGAACTTAGGGTTCTATTTGCAACAATGATGATCAAGTAGGGACTTAATAACCCCTAACATCAGTGATTCTAGCGTCGTATATTACGCGTTAGCCATGAGATTTGGAATGGGACAGAGAAGTCAGCTGTATCTTCTTCCTCTCGCATGAAGCCGGATGTGCAGGTTGTGGCTGTTATCCTCGTAGCGTGCATATTAATTGGTAATTCATAGAGGATATGCAGCATATGGGTGGGAACCCTCATCGTCCCATGATAGTTGTAGCATCTAACGGTTTGTACAGACCATTACCGTAATTCAATATGTGGGCATGGTGTACACCGAGGAGGCATGCGGGGTCGCGAAGGGGGCAGTGATTGGCTTGGACCAACTACTGGGCCCCACATGATGGAATCGTGGACGGGAAAGTACGCCCGGTTGTGCAACAAGGAGTTGATCTCTTATGGGTAAAGTAACGCACCTCTGCAGAGTGTAAGAACTGTAACTTGTAACTCCCTGTCCCGGGAAGGAGCTACGAACACGGCAGGAAAGGAACTCCATGGAAGTTCTGGTCAACCTGTGAAGGCTGATTGTCATAGTTTTTCGGAATAAAATCAATCTTTGAAGAAAGATTTACAAAAACTGCATAGTGCCAAGGATTTATAATCCGAGGCGGTAGTTAGAGCATCAAACTTCCCACCTTGTATATAATGAACTTATTGGGTAACGCTGTTATGCATTCTTTCCTTTGATCCCTTGATTAGACTCTAAGGATCCCGTGAAGGGAATATGCCCAGAGAGGCAATAATAAAGTGTTTATTATGTGTATTCCAAGTAAATGATAGATGTTTATTTTGCATGCTATAATTGTATTAATACGGAAACGTTAATACATGTGTGTTTAATAAACAAACAGAAAGTTCCTAGTTATGCCTCTCTCATAAACTAGCTCGTTGATTAACAAGATGATCAAGGTTTCCTGATCATGGACATTGGATGTTGTTAATAACGGGATCACAACATTAGTGTAATGGTGTGATGAACATTCATCCGAAGTATAGCATTACGATCAAAGTCATTGAGTTTATATTGCTATAACAACTTACGAAGTGATCCTAATCCTTAGACCATGAGATCATGTCAATCACTAACATCGGAAGAGTTTCTTGATAACATCAAACGTCACACCGTAACAGGGTGATTATAAAGATGGATTCAGAACTAATAAAGTGTTATGTTGAGGCTCATGGATCGAGATTGGAATTTGTTCATCCCGATGACGGATAGATATACTCTGGGCCCTCTCGGTGATATCACATTGATTAGCTTGCAAGCAAGTGATTTGATCACTAGAATGTTATATCACAGAGCGAAAAGAGTGCATGTCGATAGCGAGATCAAACTAGGTATGGAGATACCGATGATCGAATCTCGGACATGTAATATATCGTGAAACAAAGGAATTAAGATACTAGCGTAAAAGGTTCCGGCGATCACAAGAAAGTCATCGTTGAATGTGTGGGGTCGTTATGGGTCTCCGGATCCGCTTCGATTCTTGATCCGAGAGGGTCTCGATCATGTCCGCATTATTCACGAACCGTAGGGTGACACACTTAAGAGACACCGACATCCAATTGGAGCAAATGTTTCATGCGAAAGAATGAACAAGCGCAGGAATTTATTTCACTAGATCACAAAGCAGGTTTTGGTGAAATTGCATAAAGTGGTTATGCATGTGAAATAGAATTCTAGCAAGGGTTATTGTGAATGTTTGTCATTAAAGTAATTGACAAAATTCTGAATAAAATAAAGAGTTTTATTTAATGAGAGTTTGCATTAAATTTGGTGGAAATTTAATGGGAATTTGAGTGGACTTTTAGTGGAGGGATTTTAAAGGGCATTTTGTGAGTGGAGTGTCCACCAACATGAATGAAGGAGGGAGGGCAGCCCCATGGCGTGCCACCCCCTTGGGTGCCCTCCTCCTATAAAGGAGCCCCTCCTCACTTGTCTCTCACACCTCCTCGTGAAGGATCTCTCTCCCCTCTAGAATTTATTCCCCATGGTCTCGGACTAGCGAGATATATGTTCCCGGTGGCTATTCGGCAAGAAAGAGTTGTGCTTCCGCTGCATCTGGGCGAGGAGGCGGAGGTTTCTCGGTGCCTCGAGCGTGTGTGAAAGCACGGATCTTGGCTGATTTGCTTGTTGGGACTTCCTCTCGATCTTGAGATCGGCAAGAGATCGTCTACATCAACCACGAGTTGAACTCGTTAAGCTTTGTCGGTCTTCAAGGGTATGTTCTCTACGGATATACATCCGCCCGTTGTTTGTATCTAGTAGATAGATCTTGGTATATAGTTCACATCTTAGGAATTTTTTTGTTTTCTATGCTGCGAACCCTACATCCCGAAGACGTGCCAATGTATGCAGCTGAATGCCAAGAAGATGTGTTCTACGAGGAACCTGATCTATCCGGAGGAGTTGAAGGAGTGGATTACGAGATCCGCTATGGTGTCGATGAGAACGAATCCAACTAAGTACCTAGTTAGTAGTAACTAATGGAGCCGAGCAGCATGAACTCTATAGAATAAGCTGTTGAGCTCAACTCCTAGACGGAGTTGCTACTTTTAAATTCCGCTGAACACTTTATATTTTGGTTTATAAGTTGGATCTTTTGGAAGTCTTGAACTTTCGATATTGTAATAATAATGTGTGTGCATTTGTAATATGGACCCGCAATATTTCTGTTGTACCACTCTGAGGGATGTGATATTTACGGAACGGTGTTCTGTAGATGTCATGTCAACGACTATAGTGTACTACACATGCAGTGATATGCTGGGTCACCGCACCTAGCATCAATGTGAAGTTCTCAAAGGTACTCATTGATAATGGTAGTAGCATCAACATCATGTACAAAGACACAATGCACAAACTCGGAATAACTCCGAATATGCTGCAACCTACAAGGACCACATTCCATGGGATAGTTCCGGGGCTCTCGTGCGAGCCCATTGGGAAAGTCCGAGTAGATGTATTATTCAGCACAAGAGAGAATTGTAGAGCTGAGAATATGGAGTTTGAGGTGGTGGATCTGGAAAGTTGCTATCATGCTTTACTCGGACGACCAACATTGGCTAAATTTACGAGCAGTTGTCACATCAGTTACTTGAAAATGAAGATGTCAGGACCTCAGGGGATGATAACAGTGGCTGGAGGTTATCGAAAATCAATGGAATGTGCTTCAGTCTGGTCAAACCTGGCCGAGTCATTGGTAATTGCAAGAGAGAAAAGAAGGATTCAGGAGGTGGCAGCTCTGGCTCAGTCGGCACAGCTTAATATGCTGGCACTGGCCAACCCGCATGAAGTGTATCATTCCAGCCGACTAAGGAGACGAAAAAGATCCAGATCAATGATCAATTCCCAGAGCGCACCATCACAATTGGTGCCGGCCTAGACGAAAAATAGGAACGCGAGCTCACCGACTTCCTCCGTGAGAATCGGGATATCTTTGCGTGGTCAACACATGACCTACAAGGAGTACCGAGGGAGTTGGCTGTAACACCCTCGCCTGATAAGGCTGAGTTCATGTGTATAGTGCCAATACCTGGATCGGTTCACTGGCACACACGGTACAAAATGATACCAAATATAACTGTGCATCATAAATACAACGAATATGATCCAGAATTTACATTATTTATTCAAGTATACAGCGGAAAACGAATACAAGGTAGATATCTATCCTCCAAATGTGCCACAGGCGAACAATTGTTGAGTGGAGTCTCGCGACCTATGAACGATCACTCAGATACGATACAACCTGCAACATGAAACGTTGTAGCCACGAATGGTCAATACATTGAATGTATGGCAAGTAGGCTAAAGTGGTTAACAACATATCTATCAACTACATGCTTATTTGGCCAAGTGGAGTTCAGGCTCATTTGCATAAAGAACCAGTTTTATCCTAACATTTGTAACAAAGTAGTTTTCCAATACGATAAATAGGACACTCTGGTTCACTCCGAGGTGCTCCTACCCAATTATGTTCACTCAACATGTTTTAAGTAATTAGGAAATAAGAATGAGTGAGAAATATCATAGCATCAGTATCAGGTCGCTCAAATTGTCCATAACCGGGGACACGGCTAAGCACTTAGTTTATACACCCTGCAGGGGTTAGTAAACTTTACCCATGTGACTTGGCCAAATTTCACTCACCACTCTCATATTGGGTGATGATAGGGAGAAGTCCAAGAAGGAACCGTTCGGGAAGTAGCTCCCCAAACCCGACACGCACCGGTCCAACCTACACCATCTACATCTCTGGATACGTGGGTTCGAGTTATCACAACCTACTGAGTTCAACCAACCGTCCATTTCATTATTGGCACATGGTTGCACACGAAAGCTAACAAACAAAGAAACCAATCCTTTCTTAGTGTCCTGGGCGGCATTCCCCACCATAATCCACACTCGATGACCCAATCAATGCCATTTCGCCCAGGTGGTTCATTAAAACATGTTGGTTTGTCATTTAGCAAAACATAAGCCTTTCAAAACATATAACTTTTCATGATGTGATTCCCTTCCTCGTCTAAATAGCATAGCTAAGCAATCTATCAATACGATGGCTCATAAACAAGGAATACTAGGGAATAATATGGGACACAGCATAGCATATACACATCAATTCCTACATATGCAACTCTACAAAACATCTACAATGCCTAGGAAAACAATAGGACATTTATGACCAAGATAGCACCACTTGCCTTTGTTGTAGATGTAGTCGATTAGATAATCCTTACAATTATATTGGCCTCTTTCGTAATAACCACAATACTTGCAATCATAGTAGTTGCAACCACAGTAGTTGCACTCCTCGCAATCTAACGTTTGAAGCAAACACAACAAACACCATTCAAAACATTGCAAACATACAACAGTGCAACATTACAAGAAAACAATGATGAACATATGCATGCATGGCGATTTAATGAGTCCCAAAGGTTGCATTTAGTGTTCTGAACATAGTTAGATTACATGATGCATGTGGAAAGTCATTTATTGCACTAAAGCTTTTATTACTAAAGTTGTATCGATTTAATATGGTGTATACCACTTTAATTGAACTAAATATGTTGATGTCGTATTAAATTGTGAACTAGATGCTACTGGATATAGGTAATGCAATTTAGAGACAGTGGCAATTTGAATCACCTAAAAAGGATTTATAGATATTTTCCTATGATTAAAACACTATTTCAATGGGTTTAAATATTTTACGTAAAATTTCTTTTTAACAATGCAAATAATTTGTCATGCAATTTCTCTGTATAGATATTGTCAATACAAAACCTTAGCACTTGGATTCGCCCTAATCGGAGATATAGATCTTTTTCTATGATTTAAATAGTGTTTAATGGGTTTTAAATGATTCATATAGTTTCTGTTGAATAAAAATCAAACTAAAATTATATCTGTATAGATATTGTCAATACAAAACCTTAGCACTTGGATTCACCCTAATCGGAGTTATAGATCTTTTTCTATGATTTAAATAGTGTTTAATGGGTTTTAAATGATTCATATAGTTTCTATTGACTAAAAATCAAACTAAAATTATATCTGTAATATCCACGGAATTGTGATTTCAGGGACATATTATTTGTAATTTCTAAACAATATTTATTTTCTTATGAATTTATTACTCTAAATAAGCCATTAAACCATTTAAATCTTCACGGCAAAACCTTACAGTCAAAGGCTGAACTAATTGCATATTGATGATCTAGATGGAACCAGTTTTCCATCGATATATCATTTATATTTTTGTGACAGGCAATTAATTTACTATGAATTTAATGATTTATAAAGCCATTAAAACTAATTAAATTTCTACGGGTTAAATAGTCGGCAAAGTCTAGATCCAACCAGATATTATTAATGTACATTATAGTAGCTTCAGTTTGATATATTGTTCATATTTTCGGAGTTACAGATAATTTCTTATAAATTTATTAACCTAAAAGACCATTAAAACCAATTAAATTACTACAGTAACCACGTACAATAAAAGTTGGATCTATTCTGATAAGATGATTCTATGTAAAATTATCTTCAATTTGATATATTATACGCAATTTTTGGACGTGGTATAAATTTTTAATGAATTTTACAAGTTAGACCTATAATATGTAATTTTAAATTCGAACGGAATATTTCAGAGAATATTCCGCTGACTGGACAGGTGGACTTTGCATGCTGACAGGGACTAGATGTTGACCTAACGTTGACGTGGCGTTGATGAGGAAGCTGACCGGTATGACGACATGGCACACACCGATTTGATTGGATCTCGACCGTCTGGATAGGATCCAGTGGCTAGAAGAAGAGATTGACCCGATTTTGGCTCAGAATAGACAAGAAACCTATCTGTGTTAGAGAGACAAATCCGTAGGTCAAGTTGAAAAACTTACAACATGAAAGTTTTGGGGAATCATTATTCCTACCTTCTCACCAAAGGAATTTGGATTTGAAGAAACGAGCGCGAGTACATCTTGGATTTACATCGTCAGATCTGAAATATTGCGATGCGAAATTCTCCGGCTCTGGTGGATGAAAAGAGGTGAGGTTTATCGGGATTGAAAGATTTCGACGAGTTCTACAACTTTTGTTTTTTGGACGAAGGAAAACAACAAAGTCTAGATGGGTTAAAAAGCAAAATAAGATTCGGGCATGTGTAGATTCGGGATTTCGAGGAGAGAAACTCGTACAGCTGTGGCTCCACGAGTTTATATGGAGATTTGGGATGTTTTAGAGATAGGTATTGGAGTAGGGAACAAGTAAAAACAAACGGAAGTTGATTCGGAGTTGTAGATAAAACGTTATAGCAGTTTGAATAGAGATAGGTTTGACAAAAACCGTTTTGCACGATTTTTAAAGCAGCTGGACAGTCACCTACGTGCCTGCCTGGGCACCGGTAGGCTGGCTGGGCCGGTCCGGTCCTTGCTGGGCCGCCGGCTGGCTCGGCCGGCCCGTTTGTTTTTTTTCTTTTTCTATTTACTTGTTTCCCTCATATCTTTTGCATATGAACTCCAAATGACATGATTCTTGTTTTTAAAATTTTCTAAAATCGAATAGATCATTGTAGGATCATATTTGTAATCTTTTTACTAGTTTGCAAGTAGTGGGTTTATAAATCCTTGTATATTCTATTTTATTTATATCTTTATTTGTTTGTATTTATTCCATAACTTTTTCATAATTGCTCCAAATGAGCTCAATTTTGTTTCTAAAATTTTGTAATATTAATTGGATATTTTTAGGCTATAATTATCAATAATCGATGCCTTAGCAACAGTGGGTTTTATGAAGTCAATTTAATTTCCTTTAGGAACATTTGGGCGAATCAACTATAGGATTTAGATACCAGGATTTGGATTCAGTTTGTGAGAACTTTGCATGGATGTAATGAAATGCTTATGAATGCTTCATGATTTTCATTTTGAAATCTTGAACACCAGTTCTGCAATCCATAATCAATCCATGCCCTTTTTCCTATATGGCTACTTAGGTCAAAACAAAAGAATATAAGATTTTGAATTCAAGGTTGAGAGGATTTTCTATTCAAAAAATTTCTTCTCTTTGAGAATTTTCAACATAGTCAAACAATCAATCAAACTTATTTATTTATTTCACATTCCAAATTTAGGAGAATTTTGGGATGTGACATTGGCTAAGCACTCTTTACACGTAAGGCCAGGAGCAAGGCCGGTGAAGCAACCTCTCCGCCGCTTCGCCGAAGACAGGATAAAGATAATAGGGGATGAGATAACTCGGCTCCTTGCAGCCAGGTTTATCATGGAAGTACTTCATCTGGATTGGCTATCAAATCTGGTGTTGGTAGAAAAAAAGGATCGATTACACGAACCTTAACAAGGCGTGTCCCAAAGATCCTTTTCCTTTACCTAGGATAGACCAAGTCATTGATTCGACCGCAGGTTGTGAGCTGTTATCATTTGTAGACGCGTATTCTGGTTTCCACCAGATACCGTTAAACCCGGCTGATCAAATAAAGACTGTGTTTATCACCTCGTATGGGGCTTAATGCCATCGCACCATTGCCATTCGGCCTGCGTAATGCATGAGCCTCGTACCAAAGATGCATGCAAAAATGTCTGCATGACCAAATTGGGAAAAATGAGCAAGTATATGTTGATGATGTGGTTATAAAAACCAAAGAGAGCAACATGCTCCTAGAACATATTCGGCAGACATTCGCGAACCTGAGAAGGTTTCGAATCAAACTTAACCCGGAAAAATGTACATTTGGTGTGCCGGCTGGAAAATTACTCGGTTTTCTCGTATCCAGCCGAGGTATAGAGGCAAATCCGACTAAGATCCGAGCAGTTGAAAGAATGGAACTGTCGAAGTGCCTAAATGATGTACAAAATTTTACAGGGTGTCTTGCATCCCTGAGTTGGTTCGTTAGTCGGCTAGGGGAAAAGGCATTACCTTTGTATCAATTGATGAAAAAATCCGACAAGTTCACCTGGACACCTCAGGCCAATATCGTCTTTCATGAGTTAAAAAATATGTTGGTCGCGACACCAATTTTGGCTTCCCCATTATCAAAAGAGCCTATGCTACTCTATGTGGCAGCCACAAACAGAGTGGTAAGTGCAGTAGTTGTTGTGGAACATAACGAAGAGGGTAAGTCGGTACAAAGGCCGGTATATTACCTAAGTGAGGTATTATCGGCCTTCAAGCAAAACTACCCACACTACCAGAAGATGGCTTACGGAGTATACATGTCGGCGAAGAAACTCAAACATTATTTCGAAGAACATCCAATAAAGGTGATTTGTGAGGCACCCATAGTCGAGATACTAAGCAACAAAGATGATAGTGGCCGAATAGCAAAATGGGCAATTGAGTTATCGCCTTATGCTCCGCAGTTTGATAGGCGAGATGCAATTAAGTCTCAGGCAGTGGCCGACTTCTTTGTAGACTGGGCCGAGGTACAGTATGAGCCCCTATTGCCAGATCTGAATTATTGGACAATGCATTTTGTTGGGTCCAAGTTAAGAAATGGGCTAGGAGCAGGAATAGTGCTAACCTCACCGGAAAAAGATCAGCTGAAATATGTGTTGCAAATACATTTCGCTGCATCAAACAATGTAGCCGAATATGAAGCGCTCTTCCATGGCCTAAAAATGGCAAAAGAGATCGGTCGGATTCTGTGTTACGGGGATTCGGACCTTGTAGTATAGCAAGTATCGGGGAATTGGGACGCACTAGATGCGAATATGGCCCTATATAGGTTTCATGTGCAGCAAATCAGTGGTTATTTTGATGGGTGTGAATTCCATCACATACCTCGGGCAGAAAATGATGCTGCGGATACACTGTCGAAGCTTGGATCAACTAGGCAGTCAATTCCCCCTGGCATAGCTCTGGAACATCTGAGAAAACCATCAATTACGCCTTTGCCAGAATCTGAGTTAATTCGTATCTCGGCAGAGAAGATAGAAGGGTGTGTCCCAATGGAAATTGACAAATAACATGACCCGAAGTATGCGGGGATTGATTCGGCTGGCCCATGGATGGATTGGGAAAAGCCCACAGATGTTATGTCAGTGAAAATAATGGAAACTGACAACATAATTTTCCCGAAAAAAGTCGCGCCAACATGGGCACAACCCATATTCTCATTCCTCAAAGAAGAGATCTTGTCGGATGATGAGGTTATGACCAGGCGGGATAGTGAGAAGAGCAAAAGCCTACATAATCATAAATAATGATCTTTATAAGATAAGTGTGACAAATGTACTGCAACGATGCGTTGACTTGACAGAAGGACAAGAAATCCTTTTGGATATACACCAAGGAGAATGTGGGCATCATGCCTGGTCCAGAGCCCTAGTGGCCAAAGCATCTAGGCATGGATTTTATTAGTCAACTGCGCTGAAAGAAGCAAAGAAATTGGTAACAAAGTGTAATGGCTGCCAGAGATATGCCAGCAAGATACATCTGCCTTCATCCGAGTTAAAAACCATACCAATCACTTGGCCATTTTTTGTGTGGTGTTTAGATATGGTAGGCCCATTTAAACCGGCTCGCGGCGGCATGACTCATATTCTGGTCATGGTGGACAAATTCAAAAAGTGGATAGAAGTGAAGCCAATAAGAAAATGTGACGGGCCCACGGCGGTGAAATTCCTCAAAGATATTATCTTAAGATATGGATACCCACATAGTATCATCACAGATAATGGCAGAAACTTCGCGGAAGGAGCCTTTGCTAGATTCTGCCAAGAGAAGCACATAAGACTCGATGTTGCCTCAGTGGCTCACCCGGCATCGAATGGGCAAGTAGAAAGATCAAATGGACTCGTATTGTCAGGGATAAAACCTCGGCTGATTGAACCGCTGCAGAGGTTGGCAGGATGCTGGATTGAAGAACTCCCAGCAGTGCTATGGAGCCTCAGGACCACCCCGAATAGATCGACAGGATACACCCCTTTCTTTCTCGTTTATGGGGCAGAAGTCGTACTTCCAGCCGACATAATGCATGACTCGCCAAGAGTGGCACAATACACAAGTGCCGAAGTAAATGAAATATCACGGCAAGATGATGTGGACTTGCTAGAAGAAGCAAGAGAATTAGCACTGTCAAGATCAGCTGTTTATCAGCAAGACCTCAGACGATATCATAGCAAGAAAGTGAGTCCAAGAGTTTTAAGGAAGGAGATCTAGTTCTTCGGCTAGTGCAACGCATAGCCGGAATGCATAAGATCTCACCCCCATGGGAAGGCCCATTTATCGTGAGCAAAACATTACACAACGATGCATACTGCTTAATCGACGCTCAAACACCAGAAAAGAACAAGGCAAACAAGTCCGGAGATGAATCAAAAAGACCGTGGAACGTGGCTTTACTTCGTCCGTTTTACACTTAGAGGAGGTGTATTGCATCTAGCAGTATGATGTATCAAATGGATGTATCAGACATGTATCAATAGTAACTCGGGGACTGCCCCATGTTATCTATCATTTTCAATTATGTATGGAACTTCGGCAGCCCGAGAAGTAACTCGGGGACTGCCTCATGTTATCTGTCATTTTTAACTATGTGTAAAACTCCGGCAGCTCGAGCAGTAACTCGGGGACTGCCTCATGTTATTTATCATTTTTAACTGTGTACTAAACTTCGGTAGCTCGAACAATGATTCAGGGACCACCCCACGTTATTTATCATTTCTAGGTATGTGAGAAACTTCAGTAGTTCAATTAGTAACTCGGGGACTACCCCGTACTATTCGTGGACTTGGTTATATACGAAACCTCGGTAGCCCAAGCAGCGACTCGGGGGTTGACCCGGCTAGTCTATCGTCAATGACAGATGTAATATGAATAATCGCTTTGGCAACCCGAGCAATAACTCGGGGGAGACCACCATCAATTTGTACTATCATAATTACACGAGTAATAACATCAGCAATTTGAGGTATAATGGGGAAAGTACCCCACTTATATCATTTTACTGATGGATAACTCGGAAAAGTAGTAAATTTATCAGACTAAAAGATATATGAACTTAAGGACTCATAGCCTTTGAGACAAAATGGTAAAGCCAACATTTTGCGACTAAAGAATAGATGAAAGACAAAAGATGAATGCCAAACGAGAATCGGACATGCGGAAACATGATTCGGATATACGAAGTTCAAATTTTGCAAACAAAGACACTGATCACATAAATTCAACTAGATAGAGTAACAATATTACTACGACATATGATTCCAACGTTAAATGGATCAAACAGTACCAAAAGGGAGGATTGTTTAAGAACAGCATACACCCGGCATACCGGGGACTTGAACGAGTAAGTGTTTTTAAGCTCAAGCATCGGCAGCTGCCGAATCACCCATGGGAGGAACATTAGAGGCAGCAGGTGTGTCCGATGTTGGTGCCCCGGACGCAGCCGAAGCTACCTCGGCATCGCTAGAAGGGGCAGCCTTATAAGCACATGCCTAAGTGGTTGCTCGAGCCTCTGCAGAGGTTACTTCGGTGTCGATGGAGGTCGCAGGAACATCTCGGGCAGGGTTCATCTGATGAGAGACTCTACCTTGAGCTTGAGAAGCTTCAGTTCCTTTGGAGGAGTACCGAGCCTCGACATTTCCTCCTGAGCTATCACTGGACCCATCACCATTATCGGAATCTTCATCCGAGGCACCCTCATCACCCGAATCGCCACCGGATTCATCTTCGTCCATAGCCTCAACATCATCTTCGGCCTGGCTAGGAAGGAAACTTGGCCCTTCGATCCAGTGATGCACATCGGCATATTCAATAAGCTGGAAGGCATGGGATTGGCGACGAGCAACGAAATCCGTATTCTCAATCCAAGGAGAGCCAGTGCGCAAGTTCATCAGAATATTGAGGGAGATATCCTCATACCATGACAAAAAACCATAAGCACCATATCAGATCCAGCTCGTCCAGCAGATTCCCTCCAGAGATTCAGTCGAGTTTGGGACTCCATCAACCTCGCCACAAGCACTTCTACTTTGTCAATCTTCGGCTCATTCGGCCAGAGGACATGGTAGGCTCGAATAGATGCTTGCACCAAATCTTTTCCCATAATTTACATTGGCCCAATAGCAGCGGCAACGGCAATCAAGAAATCCTCCATGGAATATTCTTGATTCGGAGCAAGGGGAACACCTCGGCGCTTGCGAGCAGAAATCACAGCCTTGGAGCTCACAGGCTTAGCTTCTAGAAAATGATCTATAGAAAAGGAAGTCAGATAAGTCAAGAAAAGCAAGGGGAAAAGAGTAACTCGGCCAATAACAGAAAACTCACGATGGATATATCGCAGCATTTTCTGGAGATATGTGGTCCAGTTCGCCCTATTCTTTTCAAAACTAGCGATTTCTTCGGTCATCGCCTGGTTCTTTAGCTCGGCAGCATCAAGAAGTTCCTTGTCCTTCTGAAGTTGTAAACTTAGTTGGTTCTTCTCTTCAGAGAACTCCTGATCAACCTTCTCTAACTCGGACTTATAGGCAAGTTTAAGAGATTCAACCTCGGCGCGTAACCGGGCTATCTCGTCATCCTTTTTCTTAAGTTGTGCCGAGTGAGCGGCGGCTTGTTCTAAAAAATATAGCATCATATCAGGCATAGATATGCATTCTTGATGCGACGCTGCAAGTGTTTGTAACTCGGCTATACCAAAGCCGGGAGGTCGTAAGATACCCAAGATTTACCTCGAACAAGAGTCGATAAATTAAAAGGCAAAAGGGATAACTAACCTTCAAGAGCGCCAACCTTCTTTGTAAGACGGGTATTCAGATTGTTGACATTAACTTCACAACAGCGCATTAGAAATTGGTACAAAAACGGAATTTGTTATAAGGATAAAAGACACAAAGAACCGAGTAGCTTACCAGTTTTCTTCACAACAGGGACCATTTGCTCAAATTTATCTTGAAGTTTCTTGTGTGCAAAGAGCAACCTTTGAAATTCGGCCGTCCACCGATCGTGAGCAACCTGAAAATAGAAACAAGTTAAACAAAGTAAAACAGATCCGAATCAAGTAAAACTTGACTCGAATCTAGATGGCTGGATATTCGAAAGTAAAACAGATCCGAATCAAGTAAAACTTGACTCGGATCTAGATGGTTGGATATTCAAAAGTAAAACAGATCCGAAACAAGTAAAACTTGACTCGGATCTAGATGACTGGATATTCAAAAGTAAAACAGATCCGAATTAAGTAAAACTTGACTCGGATCTAGATGGTTGAATATTCGAAAGTAAAACAGATCCGAATCAAGTAAAACTTGACTCGGATCTAGATGGCTGGATATTCGAAAGTAAAACAGATCCGAATCAAGTAAAACTTGACTTAGATCTAGATGGCTGGATATTCGAAAATAAAACAGACCAGAATCAAGTAAAAATTGACTCGGATCTAGATGGCTAGCTATTCAAAAGTAAAACAGATCCGAATCAAGTAAAATTTGACTCGGATCTAGATGGCTGGATATTCAAAAGTAAAACAGATCTGAATCAAGTAAAACTTGACTCGGATCTAGATGGTTGGATATTCGAAAGTAAAACAGATCCGAATCAAGTAAAACTTGACTCGGATCTAGATGGCTGGATATCCAAAAATAAAACATACCAGAATCAAGTAAAACATTGACTCGGATCATGAAGAAATTTGACTCGGCAAGTAGTTATATTAGAAACAAGTAAAGCTTCCAAACGATTAACAAATTATCCGGTTGCAAGCTTCGGGGACTAGTGTGTATTATCATGCGAATAATAGAGGAAGTATAAATTGAGGCGCTTACCTCGTTCATCTTATCACTTTCAAGGACAATCTTAGCAGCCATATGCAAGCGACTGCTGATGTCGGAAAGCTGGAATGGTTGGCTACTCGGATTGCCTTCAAGTTGATCGGCGGCATTCCAATTATTGGCATACTCCACCAACGAGCCGAGGCTATTCCCGCTCTCAGTGCTTGTCAACACTTTACCTTGGGCCGGTTGCGTAACTGCCGCCGTCGGACTCTTATGGAGAACTAGTTGTGTGTCGGTGGCAAGGGCAACACCAGGCTTAACGGTAGAAGCCCCCTTACGAAGCATATCAGCAATGTTGGGCTGAGAAGAGCTAGTTGGCCCCTTCTGAGATGACAATGATTTAGCGGCAACAACTTTCTTGCTCTTGGCGGGAACTTCGGCAGGAGCAACGACCTTAGAACTGGGAACCACAACCTTTGCATCTGGAGGGACAACAGTCTCCAAGGGGGCCAAGTTAGTGGTAACCTCGGGGAAGTTTGAGCAGAAGCTGGAACTGCGGTAGTCGAAGGATCAATGGGGGAAGCCTCGGGAGTCTTGAGGAGGACAACTGAGTCGGCCAGTAATCCGGCATTGTGGTATCTTTGGAGACAACGGGGGGAGCAACGGGCTCATCTTGTCGAGGAGATGTTGTTGGAGATATGCCCAAGAGGCAATAATAAAGTAGGTTATTATCATATCTTCATACTTATGATAAATGTTTACATACCATGCTATAATTGTATTAACAGGAACATTAATACTTGTGTGATTTGTAAACATAAAAGAGTCCCTAGTAAAGCCTCTTGTTAAACTAGCTTGTTGGTTAATATATGATCATGGTTTCCTGATCATGAACATAGAGATGTTATTAACAAACAGGGTCATATCATTAGGAGAATGATGTGATGGACATACTCCTATAGATAAGCGTAGCATAAAGATCAAGTCATTTAATATAGTTCATTTGCTATATGCTCGATACATAGTAACCTAATTCCTTCGACCATGAGATCATGTTAATCACCATCACCGAAGGATGCTTTGATGACATCAAAACACCACACCGTAATGGCGGGTGGCTATAAAGGTGGCATTGAGTGTTTGGAAAGTATGTGTTGAGGCACATGGATCAAGAGTGGGATTTGTCCATCCATGACGGATAGATATACTCTGGCCCTCTCGGTGGAATGTCATCCAATTAGCTTGCAAGCATGTGACTGGCTCACAAGGGATCACATATCACGGAACGAGAAAGAGTACTTATCGGTAACGAGGTTGAACTAGGTATGCAGAGATACCGACGATCAAAACCTCGGATAAGTAAACTATCGTGAGACAAAGGGAAATTGGTATCGTATGTAAGTGGTTCATTCGATCGCAAAGTAATCGTAGAAATATGTGGGAGCCATATGAATTTCCAGATTCCTCTATTGGTTATTGTTCGGAGAAGTGTCTCGATCATGTCCGCATAATTCATGAACCGTAGGGAGACACACTTAAGGATTCGGTGTT
This sequence comes from Avena longiglumis, assembly GCA_030063025.1. Lineage (NCBI taxonomy): Eukaryota > Viridiplantae > Streptophyta > Magnoliopsida > Poales > Poaceae > Avena > Avena longiglumis. The sequence goes on from CP125973.1 coordinate 170,799,890, forward strand.
GTTGAGTAGTTATTGAATGATGAGTAAGAGACCGAATGTTGTTCGGAGTCCCGGATGGGATCCGGGATATCACGAGGAGATCCGGAATGGTCCGGAGAATAAGATTCATATAAGGAAAGTCCCGTTTCGGAGTTGGGGAATGATTCCTGTGTTTTCATCGGGAATGTTCTAGAAGGTTCTAATGTCCCAGACACTCGAGGAAGGGGTACATGAATGTGTCATTGCAAGTTGGAATGATTGCATCATATACTAAGTGTCATCGTTGTTCCAAATAAAGGATTAATCGAATCCTAGTTTGAAAAGTCAAATAGCTAAATTGAAAAGTCAAACGGCTAAATTTGGAAAGTGGAAAAGAGGAGGAGGAGGTGAAACCGAGTTGGGGAGGGAGTCCTCCTCCTAAGCAGCGCACCCAAGCCGAGTTGGGGAGGTACTCCTCCCTCCCTTGGCCGCCCCTCCACCTATATAAGGAGGCGGGCTCCTCCTAGCACACACAAGTTGCCTCCTCTAAACCTAAACCCTAGCCACAGCCTAGGATTTCTCCCAAGCCGTCAGTTAGAGCTTCTAATTGCCCTAGCCGGTTTAGCCCCTTCTAATTGGTGTGTCTAAACCCTAGATCACCAAGGCTCTCTCATAGTCCACCATACTCGCTCGGCTTAAGGCGAAGCCCATGAGATCTCCCTCTACTTCCGGTACCACGCCGTGTCTTGCCGAATCGCGAGGAGAGTGCTACAACCTCCGGCCTCTTTGGAACAAGGGAGAGGAAGGTCTTCGTCGAAATACCGAACGTGTGACCGACTACGGCGCTGCTTACGCAGCCTTGTGGGAAGGATCGTCTACGCGATCTTGAGATCGGCAAGTGTACGACTACATCACCCACGAGAATCTGCTCTCGTTAACCGCTTTGGAATCTTCGAGGGTAAGTTCCTCTATCGACTCGTTGCTACAATCTAGTAGATAGATCTTGGCTTGTTTGTGTGCATGCGGTAGAATTTTTTTGTTTTCCATGCTACGAACCCCTACAATGGTATTAGAGCCGTGTCTATATGTAGATCTGTTTGCACGAGTAGAACGCAATGGTCATTGTGGGCGTTGATGTTTTTATTGTCGATTGCTTCTTGTGTACTTTGCATCTTGCGGTATGTTGGGATGAAGCGGCCCGGGCTAACCTTACATGACATCGTTCATGAGACTTGCTCCACGCTTGACATGCAACTTGTATTGCATAAGTGGCTTTGCGGGTGCCTGTTTATCCTAGCATAGTTAAGATCCAATTTACAACGGGTGATTAACAATACTAGTATCAATGTTGTGGTTCTTGTTCGTAAGTTAGAATGACACTTATTGAAAGCCCCAAAGCACGTAAAATATGCAAAGAAAGTAGTGGCGTCTAACTTTGTTTTGCAGGGGTGTGCTGTGATGTGATATGGCCATGATTGTGATTATATATGATGTATGCAATGTTCCTTATTGTAAGTCGGCAACCGGCAGGAGCCATATGGTTGTCTTTAATTTCTATTAAGACCCGCGTGTCTATTCAAAGTAGTTGTAATAGTTGAAGCCGGTGGACGACAACCATGGAGAAGCATCATTGACCTTGATGCAATGTCGGTGATGATGGAGATCATGTTCGTGCTAGAAGATGGAGATCAGAAGCACAAAGAAGAAAGGCCATATCATATCACAAATTATGAATTGCATGTGATGTTAATCCTTTATGCATCTTGTATTGCTTAGTAGACGACGGTAGCATTATAAGATGATCCCTCATGCACATGAGTTTCAAGTCATAAAGTGTTCACCCTTAGTTAGCACCGTTGATAAAGCTTGTTGTTTCGAAGCACCACGTGATGATCGGGTGTGTTAGATTCCGCAAGTGTATACAACGTGGGCAAGCCAGATTTGCTCATGCAGAAGCTAAGGTTTGATCTTGACGAGCCTAGCATGTACATACATGGTCTCAGGAACACGGATCACCGAAAGGTAAAGCATGAGTCATATAGTAGATATGATGAACATGTTGATTGTTCGCCATTGAAGCTACATCAATTCTCGTGATGATCGGTTTTGATGTGGTGGATTTGGTTCGTGTGATCACTAAAACAATGTGAGGGATGTTGTTTTGAGTGGGAGTTCACCTAGATTAATTTAATTATTAATTAGAACTCAATTTATCATAAATTAAATCAAAGTGAATTTGCATAGTTGCTGTAGTCATTGGCATCCGTTTACCACCTTACGCTTAGTTATAATTGAGATGATAGAACTATAGAATTCTGGTTAGTTACTTTACGAACTGGTATCGTATTGTTTTGAAGTGTTAATCTAAAGTTTAAAAGTCCCATTGCAAACTTTCAGTAAGTTTTGATTACTCCATGAAGTTTAATAGTTGGTATTAAATCAAGAGTAACAATTCCAATGTTAGTATATAAGTATCATGTTTGTCTCCATGATTCTTGATATTCAAAGGATTGTCTTAATATCAAGGTTATCTAGGATCTGAAAGAGTTGTTTCAGAAACCATGATGTGTGGAAGATATTGTGATATCTGAAATGAAATTTTGGTTGCATCATGATAGAGTATAATATGGTAAAAGACATGTTCTCATATTTGATGAGAATTTGCAAAAGGTTGGAGACACTAGTTGTCCTAAACCTCCAAAAGGTTTTGGAGAGCAACATTATACTCGCGATTCACTGGTACAAGCTAAAAGTAGCTTGATCATGGATAATTCCATGATGAGGGTGAATATTTGATGTAGGTAAAATGTTTACTACACCAAGAGATTACTAAAGAAAGGAATTTGAAAGAACACCAAACATTTGATAATGGTGATCTACTTCAAAGTGCAAGTCCAAATACATTGGTATTTAACTATACACGCTTTGGACTATGTGTCATATGTATGACTCCACTATTGATGTTGATAGATTCTTTCAAATGTAAAAGGAAATCTTGAAGAGAATCTCATAAATATATGGCAGAAAAGAAAAGACTAGAATTGTTCAGTTTAAGTATATAGATGATATACATGTTATGGCTATATTCTTTGCTTATTAAACAATGTGGTTCTTAAGTATTTGATACTGAATTTGTTGGTGTGAATCGTCATACGAAACAACAGAATTCATGAACTACAGTGGCCTAAGTAAATAGCAAAAGAATATGTGATGATGTTCATCGAGAACAAATAAAGGGTTATTGTGTTGCTCGTTAAACATCAAAGCTTGCCTTCAAAGATTTGTTTTATCAGGTATTATGAGAACAAAAGGGTTGTTCAAATAATTTCCGTAATCCATAAAAGATGGATTCGCAAATCTCGTTGGAGAAATCACATCCATAAAACTAGTGCTAAAGATGTTGAAAGACAAATTGATTGAAAGATCACTTAGGAAGTGACATCGCCGTTTAAATTATATTGAAAGAAAACATGAAGAAACTCCATGTGGATGGAATTTTAGAGACTTTTGATTTTTGATCAAATGACGCTTGTGAAACTTTCCTAGAAATAATTAAAACTTTGTTCATAGGCCAAAAGGGAACGAATGACTAGCTTATTGGAACTTGTACATATTGTTGTACGAAGTCCATTATGTGTAGTCGAGAGCGATGGATTTCAACTTCATATGCTTTCTCCGAAAATTTGAGTGAATATATGAATATTTACTTAATAAGGATGAAGTATGAAACATTTGAAAAGTTCAAAGACTTTCAAGATGAAGTGCAAAATCATTGTAACAAGAATATAAACAGTTTATGATAAAGATCATAAAGGAAGATATTTGAGTTACAAAGTTTAGCATAATACCTAAGATTTATGGAATCGTTCCGTGGATTTGCATTTCCCGAAACACCATAAGAGTATGGAGCATTCGAGATATGTAATTAAACCTTGTTTGACATGGTAAGATCAAAGGTATAATTCATAAAACTGCCATTATATTTTAAAGATTAAAAGCTTTAGAGACTACCGTTTTTTTCCACTGAAAAGAGCTTCATCATAATCCGTTGAAATGACACCATAAAGTTGTGGCTTGGGATAAAACCCAAGTAGTCCTTTCTTAAAACATTGGTATGCTATGCATAAGAAATATGTGTGCAACCAAAGTCGGATGAACCTGTCTTTGTATAACTGTTAAGTATTCCTCCATAAAACCGGAGACAAAAGTGTTTGTTGCTTAGAACGTCAAGTTTCTTTGAGAAGGAATTTTTTCATGAAAAGTTAAGTGGGAGGACAATAGAACTTTGATAAGGTTAAAAGAACCTTAGCTATATGTGCAAAGTTCTTGCGTCAAAAGTGTTCCGGAGGTAGCAACAATGCTCATGGCTCACGTACCTCAAAGGTTATGGTCACGGAGATCCAAGTTCCTACTGAAACAAGTAGGTCGGGTAAACAATCAAATACCAAGATTTGAGAGTTAAATCATTATTTGACAATAATGATCCGACTACATGCAAAGAAGCGATGATGGGCCCTGACTCCGTCTAATGGCTTGAAGCCATAAAATCCGTGATAGTTCCATACACGAAAAATCAAGTTTTGAACTTGAAGGACCCTCAAGAAAGGTGTAATACCTTACAGTTGTGTTTGGATCTATAAATAAATAGACATGGATGTTGCACATCTATGAAATAGTCGACATGTTGGGAAAGAGTTCACAACAATGTTCAAAGGTTGACTATGACAAGATTTGATCTTTTATAGTGATATTTAGTCTAGACGGATTAGTGTAGCAACCACTACATATAATTTTGTTATATGGTAGTTGAATAAACAAAACAAGTTCTTCTAATAGAATTGTTACCTAGGACATGTGAATAACATGGTCCATAGGGTTTTTTGTTAATTCAAAGGATGCTAAAAGCGTATGCAAACTTCAATGGTTGAAGTAAGCATAGCGGAGTTGGAATCTTCACTATGATGAAACTGTTAAAGAGTTTAATTTCATCAGAGACAATGAAGATGCTTGCATTTGCAAGAAATTAAGTGGGAGCGCTAAGACATGTTTCTAATACATTATGTGGAAGACATATTGTTGATTGGAAATAATGTATCTTTTATTAACACAGGATAAGAATTTCATCTCGATGAAAGACTTAGGCAAAACCCAAATATTTGGCATGAATAGACGCTAATATGGTTGTGCCAGAAGTACATAGACGAGATATTGAATGAGTTCAATATAGAAACTATAAGAAAGTTTCTTGTCGCACAGAAAGGATTGAATGAGTTCAATATTGATGATATATTCAAATGTACTGACATTTGGTAAATGAAACAAGATTCAAGTATAGATTGATACTTGATCACAAAGAGTATTTATATCAATCATACTGTGATATGTACAAATCCAGATATGTCCTATGCTCTAAATGTTGTGAGCATATACCAGAATAATTCATAAGATGATCATTGGACAATAGTAAGAATATTCTTATGATCTTTTGGAAGAACTAAGAGTATATTATTTGTAGAAGTGACAAATAGATGGTTAGTTCATTGTAAAAGTACTACATTGATACTAGTTTTGTCACAAAGTACAAATTAAGTTTATCTCAGTCTAAAACAAGGGTGGCACAATATAATGGAGAGTGAGTTCCATAATGGATTTTGATGAGTTCCAAAGTTAAAGACATTGTGACAGATACTACAACAAAAGGCTAAGTGTATGACTGCTATTTTAGCAGCAAAAGAGGGCATTTGTGTCAAGTAGTTTGTTATCAAACTAGGTGTAGTTCACAGTGGGATAATACTATGAAAATATATTGTACGCCAATATTATCAACATGGTTTTAACCCCAAAGAACTAAAGGTCACACCAAATGACCAAATTTATACAAAGCCATCTCATTAGAGAATGAGTGATGCGTAGAGACGCAAAGACATGCAATTACACACGGACCTGGAAGTGTAAGATCCGGAGATCAGTTGACCACTAGCAATCGTGTACATACGACACCAGAAAGCCATAGGTGTTGAATACACAAAGGTTTGAAACTAGATTATTTACTCTAGTGCAAGTGGGAGACTGTTGCAGATATGCCCAAGAGGCAATAATAAAGTAGGTTATTATCATATCTTCATACTTATGATAAATGTTTACATACCATGCTATAATTGTATTAACAGGAAACATTAATACTTGTGTGATTTGTAAACATAAAAGAGTCCCTAGTAAAGCCTCTTGTTAAACTAGCTTGTTGGTTAATATATGATCATGGTTTCCTGATCATGAACATAGAGATGTTATTAACAAACAGGGTCATATCATTAGGAGAATGATGTGATGGACATACTCCTATAGATAAGCGTAGCATAAAGATCAAGTCATTTAATATAGTTCATTTGCTATATGCTTTCTGATACATAGTAACCTAATTCATTCGACCATGAGATCATGTTAATCACCATCACCGGAAGGATGCTTTGATGACATCAAAACACCACACCGTAACTGGGTGGCTATAAAGGTGGCATTGAGTGTTCGGAAAGTATGTGTTGAGGCACATGGATCAAGAGTGGGATTTGTCCATCCATATGACGAATAGATATACTCTGGGCCCTCTCGGTGGAATGTCATCCAATTAGCTTGCAAGCATGTGTCTGGCTCACAAGGAATCACATATCACGGGAACGAGAAAAGAGTACTTATCGGTAACGAGGTTGAACTAGGTATGCAGAGATACCGACGATCAAAACCTCGGATAAGTAAACTATCGTGAGACAAAGGGAAATTGGTATCGTATGTAGTTCATTCGGTCGCAAAGTAATCGTAGAAATATGTGGGAACCATATGAATTTCCAGATTCCTCTATTGGTTATTGTTCGGAGAAGTGTCTCGATCATGTCCGCATAATTCACGAACCGTAGGGAGACACACTTAAGGATTCGATGTTGTTGAGTAGTTATGGAATGATGAGTAAGAGACCGAATGTTGTTCGGAGTCTCGGATGGGATCCGGGATATCACGAGGAGATCCGGAATGGTCCGGAGAATAAGATTCATATAAGGAAAGTCCGTTTGAGTTGGGGAATGATTAGGTGTTTTCATCGGAATGTTCTAGAAGGTTCGGAATGTTCGGCACTCCGGAGGAAGGGTACATGAATGTGTCATTGCAAGTTGGAATGATTGCATCATATACTAAGTGTCATCTGTTCCAAATAAAGGATTAATCAATCCTAGTTTGAAAAGTCAAATAGCTAAATTGAAAAGTCAAACGGCTAAATTTGGAAAGTGGAAAGAGGAGGAGGAGGTGAAACCAGTTGGGAGGAGTCCTCCTCCCAAGCCGCACCCAAGCCGAGTTGGGGAGGACTCCACCCTCCCCTTGGCCGCCCTCCACCTATATAAGGAGGCAGGCTCCCTCCTAGCACACACAAGTTGCCTCCTCTAAACCTAAACCCTAGCCACAGCCTAGGATTTCTCCCCAAGCCGAGTTAGAGCTTCTAATTGCCCTATCCACGGTTTAGCCCCTTCTAATTGGTGTGTCTAAACCCTAGATCACCAAGGCTCTCTCATAGTCCACCATACTCGGCTTAGGCGAAGCCTGCGAGATCTCCCTCTACTTGTACCACGCCGTCGTCTTGGGAATCGCGAGAGAGTGCTACAACCTCCATTCTTTGGAACAAGGGAGAGGAAGGTCTTCGTCGAGTACAACGTGTGACCGACCCAGGAAGGCTGCCGAACCAGCCACGGAAGGATCGTCTACGCGATCTTGAGATCGGCAAGTGTACGACTACATCACCCACGAGAATCTGCTCTTGTTAACCGCTTTGGAATCTTCGAGGGTAAGTTCCTCTATCGACTCATTGCTACAATCTAGTAGATAGATCTTGGCTTGTTTGTGTGCATGCGGTAGAATTTTTTTGTTTTCCATGCTACGAACCCCTACAGATGCATTAGTCGGCCCTGGAGGAGGATCATCACGATGAGGACTGGGAACCCGAACATCCTCCGGAGGAGAGGGTGAAGGCGGCCGGGTAGTATGAGATGTCATACTCGGACCGCTTGACTTTGCGGAAAGTGGAGCCCTGCAAGGAAGTAAAAGTTGATTCAGATATAGAAAGAGAGAAACAAGAAATACAAATGAAAATATAAAGGGAAACTTACCCAGTAACTCCAGGTATAGCCTTACGCCTCGGAATGTGCTGAGAATATTTCTTGGTTCGCTTCCTGGGGGCATCATCGGAAGGATCCGTCGAGGCAATGCGCTTTTTGGAAGCAAGAGGAGCTTCAGAAGCAAGAGGATCGACCTCGTGCACCTGACCATCCTGATTAGCTGGGAAAGAAGGAGCTGGAAATTCGTAATAGATAGGCACCGCGACAACTACCTCGAGAATTTGGACGTCGTCCGAATCACCTTCATCAGCACGGGCCGAGGTCTTGCTCCGGGCGCGAAAAGGAGCAACTTCCGGCTTAGGAATGAACTCCTCCGGATCAGGTTCTCCGTTGTCCGGGGTATTGCGGTCAGCGGTCCAAGGAAGAGCCAAAACCTCGGCGTCTTCTATGGTCTGCTCCGGAAACCTCTACGAGAAAAGCGGACAAGAGTTAGCAAAAGAATAATGGACGAATCATTCGGATGAAACCACCTATGTCCAATTTACCTGAGGAGGAGGATTCTCGCAAGAAAATGGCTTCATTCCCCACTTCCATTCCTCGGTCATCTCAGACTTGAAGATAGTCCGGACACGCTTGTAAATCTGGTAATCATCAAGCTCAACGGTAGAAACTTGGTTAGGATCCAAAGGACCACTCATGTACCAAAGCTTGTGAGAACGGAGTTGGAAGGGGCAAATTCGGCTGCTGATGAACGCGGTCATCAGATCTTCTCCCCGAAGTCCGGCCCGAGTTAATTCCTTAAGCCGAAGCTCGAATGCCTCGGCAAGAGCGTGGGACTTCTTCGGATTATAAGGCTAGTTCTTCTTCGAAGGGGGACCAATGGAGAAAGCAGCGAGCCAAATCTTGTCTTATGCTCCGGTATTCTTGACATAGAAAATGATCTATGTCATTTCTTACAAGACTCAAGACCCGCAACACGGGGAAACACAGAGTTTTTCCGAGGAGTAATGTAGGCGACCCCTCATTGGGTTAAAGATTTCTTGGAGGGATGGAGAGATTTATCCGGCACTATGTTAGCTCGGATTTGGAAAAATTTAGACCATACGTCTACTGATGGCCAAAGGCCGAAGTATCCCTCCGAAGCCGAGATAAGGGCCGAGAGAGAAGCTACGGCGTTAGACGGTAGATGATGCGGCTGAAGGCCGAAGTAATCTAAGAAACTCCTAGCGAAATCACTAAGAGGGAGGCCGAATCCTCGGGCAAAGTGAGACATGAAGACTACGTATTCGCCCTCATCTAGTATAGGAGAAGATTCTTTACTGGGTAAGCGACAATTTACCTCGGTCGGGATTCGGCGCGTCTTGCGCAGCCACTCGACCTCTCGGCGAGTGACGGTGGAGCCTTGCCAGGAGCCCCGCTCTGGACCCGCCATAAGCTCCTCCTCCCCGACGAGGGCGCCGCTGATAGAGCTATACATGGGCTCATCGGAGGAATAGACGGAAGAATAACTGGCGGGGGGAGAGGCCTAGAAGTACAGGGCCCCGTCGCGACGGCGACGGACACGGCGACGGAGCAGAAAAAGAACCGCCGCAGGAAATCAAAGAAAACGAGAAGAACACCTAGGGCAAAAACCTAGCGGCAGCGCTGCGGAGAGGCACACCAGCGAAAACACGAAAGTGGGGCGCGACGGAGAGTTCACGAGAGCCGGAGAGCTGTGGCGTGGCCGTCGAGGAGGAACTGTGGTGGCGCAGTTACTGAAGCGCGAACGATGGCGACGCTGGGAGGAAGACGAAGGGAGTGGGGAGGGGAAAGTGAATCGACCCACCCCCACCCCTCTCCTTATAATCGCATACGGTGAGCGGTAGTGGGATCGTGGCTGTGCCGTGGTAACTGCATAATCGCGTGTATCACCCAACCGCGGACGGAGAGTGGAGCCACAACGAGGGCCACATGATGCGAGAGGAGATCATGCCATCTAACCGTTGCGTTTATCGAAGCGTCACTGCGCCGACGCGACGGGCGCATTAATCACTATAGCATGTCAGCAAACACTGTAGCGGAAAAACAAACTAGGCATCAGTGATGAGTGGTACACGTAGGACGAGGCTTACTCAAGAAGCCAAGTAGATAACCTGGAAAAATGAGAATGACTCGGAACGCAGTTCATACCTCGGTAAGACAGGATAAACAGAAGAAGGATAGCTGAAAAAGAGCGTCAGCTAAGAAATACCTTGGACAAGAAATGAGAAGCAATGAGTGTCTGGAAACTGATGTGGCCCGACCGAAGTTTTCGGCAGGACCGCACCAGCTTCGGGGACTAATGTTGGGGGAATGATCCTAGGTAGGATCAAGATAGCAGAAATAAGGAAGGAACCTTTCCTACCATACGCCAAGTTATAAGCTAAGTCGGCCGAGTCATGCAAGGCTCGGCCGAATAAGCCATGGCTTGGCAAGAATCGAGTGATTAACCCCTTACCCGGCCGACGCGTGAGCTAAGTCGGCCGAATAAGATTGATCTGCTCATATGCAGGTGGGGGACGAGCCGAGTTATGCGAGACGAAGCCGAGTAACGGGAAACTTGCAGGAGAAGGAGAAGGATCCCAGAGTCAAACTCTAGCTACTCGCTAGGAGGAATCTACACAGGGCCAAGCACTAAGGACAAAGAGCAGAGCCGCAGAAGGGCAGACAAGTGTCACAGAGGTGACAGTGGGGAGGCCCGAGGCTCACACGTGGGGGTTTCTGGGTCTTTGCTGCCGATAGAAGGGGGATACGGAAAGGAGTCCGCCGAGTTACCACTTTGGGACAAGCATATTCAGCCCTAGGAGGAACCAAGGGACCCTTTTATAAGGAGGGGCGTGGGCTCCTGGAGGAGGGATCAATTCATTTGACACTAGAGGGCTCGCGTAGTAGTTTTCTTCCTCCTCTCTCTGATACAGCTCTAGGAGCACTTGTAACTCGATTGGGGAGAAATAAAGATCTATGTTCTAGTCAGTTGTGTGTAAAAATCACTACATCTTCCTTCCCCAGATCCTACTAGCATCCATTGGCCCCATACTTTAGCCTATCCATGGCATCTGCCGTGCCACCACCACGACAGCCATCTACAACGCCGTTGTGGGGCGCCTCCGCGGCCTGAGATCGAGCGCAGGGCATGATGCGCTCTGCAGCTGGCTCTACGGTGCCTTTCTGCCCGGCGTCCCGGCGCTCCAGCCCGTAGCGGCCAAGCCGACCAAGGCCACCGATGCCGATAAAGACGCCGTCGTCGAGCTTGCCCTTGCTTGAGACGATAGCAAATCGCGGCGCCAGCATTCTCGTCTTGCGTCTTTGAGCTCTACCACGGCAAGATCGCGCTCATGCCGCTCTCTTTCAAGATGGAATTTTGCGAGTTCTGGATCGCGTCGTCGGGAAGCAAGGCAGGGACAAGCTCCGCGTCGCGTTAGCGTTAGCGCTATCCCCCGATGGCTGCGAGAAGTGGCGGAGTGGTGCTAGACTGCTGGTCTATAGGAGCAGACGGGTGGATAGGGTTTTCGATGCAGCGTGGCGGTGTGACGGCGGTAGTGAGCGCGCCGTGACTGCCTGCCACAATTTTCTTCGTGCCGTGGGTGTCCATTCCGCGATTTAAGTGGATTTGGATGGGGGCGCCGTGGACAATTCGTTCCCAATTACAGGGTGATTTAAGTGGATTTGGGTGGGGGCGCTGTGGGTCCATGTTTTGTGGGTGCAGCGGGTTCATAGATTCAATCGTTTCATGAGATACGTTCTCTCTCCTAGTCCCCTCCCCTTTTCTCCTGTAGGCTGGCGGTCTGCGCGCCACCACCGCACCATGCGCATCCTCGCCGCCGCCATGCTCAAACCCTAAACCCTCCACCCAAACCAATGGCGTCCCTCCTCTGCTACCCCGCCTCAAAGTCGCTCACCGTCACCACCTCTACGCTCTTCCTCTCATCGCTCGCGTCGCTCTCGCCCGCCCACGCCCATCCCCCCTCCGCCTCCTCCGCCGTCCCGCCCGTCCCGTCCTCCGTGCCCCCCACAGTCCTCATCCCCAACTCTCGCTTCCTCGTCGATGCCTTCCGCCACGCCGGCGACTTCTCCGTCGCCTATTTCCTCTCCCACTTCCACTCCGACCACTACGCCGGCCTCGGCCCCTCCTGGCGCCGCGGCCTCATCTTCTGCACCGCCCCCACCGCGCGCCTGCTCGCCTCCGTGCTATCCGTGCCGCCGGAGCTCATCGTGTGCATTGACATTGATGTCCGCGTCACCATAGATGGCTGGGCCATCGTGGCCGTCGATGCCAACCACTGCCCTGGCGCCGTCCAGTTCCTCTTTGCCTCCCCTGGACCAAGGGCGGAGAGGTATGTGCACACTGGCGACTTCCGCTACACGCACTCCATGAGAAGCAACCCTAACCTGCTGGATTTTGTCGGTGCTGATGCCATATTTTTGGACACCACATACTGTAACCCCAAATTTACATTTCCTTCTCAAGAGGAATCAGTGGAATATGTCGTCAACACGATAAAGCAGGTGAAGGAGGAGAGTGTGGCGGCTGGAGAGCGCGTGTTGTGTTTGGTCGCGACTTATGTTGTGGGCAAAGAGAGGATTCTGCTGGAGGTTGCACGGCGCTGTGGGTGCATGATCCATGTGGATAAGAGGAAGATGGAGATCTTGACGGAATTAGGGTTTGGTGGGGAGAAGGGAGTTTTTATCGAAGACGCCGCAGCAACAGATGTGCATGTCATTGGGTGGAATATTCTGGGGGAGACATGGCCCTACTTTCGACCGAATTTTGTGAAAATGAAGGAGATCATGATGGAGAGAGGGTACACCAAGGCAGTTGGGTTTGTACCGACCGGATGGATGTACGAGACCAAGAAGGAAGGATTTGCAGTTAGGGTGAAGGATTCGCTCAAGATACATCTTGTACCTTATAGTGAGCACTCAAGCTATGACGAGTTGCGGGACTACGTCAAGTTCTTGCACCCAAAGCGGGTCATTCCCACTGTGGGAGTAGATGGTGGGAAGCTTGACGGTAAGGATGCAATTTCTCTACAGAAACATTTTGCTGGATTGGTGGATGAGACAGCAAACAAACACGAGTTCCTGATGGCATTCCATCGAAGGTCAACATTCGCTACTCTTAGCCATGAGGATGTGCTGGCAAAATGCTCGAAAGAACAAGACAGGGAGGAGTTTGCTTTGTTACTAGAAAGCGGTTCTGTTTCTGAACTACCAGGCAGTTCGAAGATGAAGATTACAGAGGAAATGAAGAAAGAACTGTCAGATTTTCTACCCTCATGGGTCAGCCAGGAGCAGATCCTTGGTCTGTTGATGAGCTCGAGTGGTGATGTTGTTCAAGCAGCATCTGATTTCTTTGAGCGGGAAAGAGAGTTCTTTGAAGAAGCAAATGTTTCTAATAATGAAATGCCTAAGATGGGGGACATCCGTACTTCTGATCATGGATCCTCTGCCGAGGCAAGTAGTCAGCAGGAAGTTCCTTCATTTTCACAAAAGCCCATGGAGCATTCTACCAAGCTGGTAAACTTATCTCCTGTGAAAATGAAGCATTCTACCAATCTGGTAAACTTAACTCCTGTGAAAAAGAACTCCAATCTTCCTAAGAAGGAAAAGAAGAGGGGCTCTAGCACTGTCAGCAAGTCAAAAAAGAAAGGAAGATCAAATGCCTCAACAGAATCTGGTGGACGCAAGCAGCCCACAATCACAAACTTCTTTGGTAGAGTAACAGCAGCTGCTTCTAAAAGTGAGACAGGCGATAAAGTAGCAGTGGATCCACATCAAAACAATGGGGAGAATGACAGCCAGTTAACTGATATTGTAAAATCGCACGAGCAGCGTGTAAACCAGCTTCTTCAGATTGTAGGTGGCACCATGTCAAGAGAATCTGCAGTTTGTTTACTTGAGAAGACAGAAGGAGATATAAATTTAGCAGTTGACATATTTTACAGTAAAATCCCAAATAATGATGTACCTGACAATGACAAGAGTATTGTGCCGCAGAATACACAAAATGGAATAGATAATAGTAGCACGGACATGGTCAGCAACTCTTCTCTGGCTACTCCAAAGATGCAAAACTTGTATGTACAAACTTCTGTATCACAAGCAGATCCAGTCAATATATCGTTGCCAGTTGAAAAGTATCTGCCCATTGAGCATGGTTAGCTACTAGCCGCTGCGAGTTTTTATTACCTTGCTTGATAGTGAGTCATGCCATGTATGTCCTCTTCTGCAGCTTGCTGGACAGCAGGGCAGCCTGCGCCATACTTGCATTTGGCTCGCACTTTTGATCGGGTTGAAAGAGAAAAAGGAAAGATCAAAACTACTGCCATGCTTTGCAACATGTTCAGGAGGTCTTCCAATGTTTATCACTTTATTTATAATTTACCTGTACATGTTGCTGTTGTATAATCCATTCAATATGTCCACCATTGAAATACTAGTTAATATATTACCTTTCAATGCAGTTTACTTGCCTTATCACCTGATGATGTGCTACCTGCTGTTTATCTGTGTACTAACAAAATTTCTCCTGACCATGAAAATATGGTAAGTACAGAAATTTCCATTATCCCCAGATTTTCTGTTATTGTTTCTTTTAAGATCTCGCTTGGAACACCAGAGTATGAACCCAGGAGGAAAGGAATATCCACGCATTGCATGTGTAGCTTTCTACTGTTGGAGTCTGAGTTAGTGTAGTAGTAGTATTCTAGGGGAGTGTTGGAGTTTGTGTTAGTATAGTAGTAGTATCCTAGTAGAGTCTAGATAGTCTAGTGTATGGGTGAAGTTGTAAGTCTAAGTTGAGCTATATATAAGAGGGTTTGGAGGTCCAAGGGACCACCCCCATCCTCAAATTTTCCCGAAAAACAACATCTACAAATGTCCCATGAGAATACTGTGTTCCAAACCAGATCGAAAATACTGGAAAAAATCTATATCAATATAAGTTGATTGCCAATATATGAGGTATTGACAAATCATTTTCTTGTGGAATGCTTTCTTTGACATCCCACATTTACTGTTTAATATCCAATATCTTATTATAGCATTGTACCTTTTTCATGTCGTCCTTGTTCAAATTTTCTTTTAGAATGCTTTGTTGCGCCTTCTCATGGCATATCAATACAGTAACTCCATGTCTGTTAATGAAGCTAGGAACTAAACATTGGCGGCAGTCTAGTTGTTTCTGCTCTGGAGGAGTCATTGGGAACTAGCAGATCTAAAATACACGAGATGTACAAAACTTATGGTGATCTTGGTAAGGCTAAAAGTTAGAAGTAGCAACATTATTGTTTCTTATTGGTATTTGAAGGAAATAGTCTACCATCTGGTGTAATCTGTCATGGCTCTGTCTGTGCGTATGAATGCATTTGGCTGTCTTGTGAAAGGTCTAACACCAGTGTAGCTTCATGCACAAGTTATTATTGTTTGCTCCCTCTGTCCGGAAATATAAGGCGTATTTTGTTTGTTCAAGACAAGGCTCCGACAAAAAATTACTCTATTAATACTGTATCTTGTTTATGTGATACAAAATCACAATAATAACACTTTTGAATATGAATCTATGGACACTAATTTTATATCATGTATGTATATGTATTAATAGATTAATTGTTGGTCAAGCTAGTCTTGACCAAGCAAAATGCGTCTTATATTTCCGGACGGAGGAGTAATTTCTTTTGTAATAGCAGTTGAGTGACATTAACTTCTACTCCCTCCGTTCCACAATATAAGCCTTTTTAACAAGCCATTTTAGCTTTCTAAAAAGGCTTACATTGTGGAACAGAGGTAGTATTTACTTATCATCTATGTTAGGCTAGATGTTCTATGGATAAAAAAAAGCTATTTAATGTTCCAAATGCGAATTTTGTGGATTATAGTACCCCCTCCATCTCGAAATTGATCTTTCAATTTTTTAAAAATTTGGTAGTGTCTAGTTACATTCAAATTTAGACAAACTTTTGACATCTATTTTAAGACGAAGGGAGTAATAATATTATTAGTGTCTGTTGTGCAAATTGTAGGTGATGTTGCTCAAGAGTGCCGTCAAAATCAAAAACTACTTGCTCCGCCTCGTCCACTCTCAATTCAGGATGTATATTTGACACTTCGAAAGCTAAGGTATTACCTTCAAAAAGAATCTTCTTTTGCTCTTCATCTTACCTGTTTATATCTTTTTCATGATAATGATTGTCCACCTTTCGTTCTATTCAATCTTACATGCTAGACCTACAAATAGAACTTGAGGAATTTTCCTAATTTTTTTATCTCATACAATTGTTTCCTGGCTGACTGCCGACCTGGGTGCCAACTCATCATCCAGGTGCAAGTAGTAGTCATAATGGAAAATGTATGTCAAGTCAATATTCAAGTTGGTGACTGGACTTTGAATCTCACTTGTTAAAGTAAGATTTTAGGCTTAACCAAAACTTTAGGCTTCTATGCAGTCTGAAACCTTCTCAGCTAGCTAATGCCGATAAACTTTCCAGTAACTATCATGAACACAGTTTTTAAACCGTCATTTAGCCCCCCACACACACACACACACACCCATACCCACACAGCGCTTTAGAACGCCTTACCGCCTTAAAAACCAAGATCATGAATCAGCCCCTGCTGCCTAATCACTGAGTGAATAGGCTGTTGCAGTGCTATAGAGTGGTTTACTGTGGCAGGACTTGCAGCCATCCTAGCCATAGTGGTATGATTTTGCAAAGAAAAAGATTATATGGTGGATGGAATATTGTTTGCTTCAGATTATTGTTAAAACAAACATGTCAAAGTGGTAATCATTATTAGTTTTTAGGCATAGAGGTCTAGATTTTCGAGCCACTAGGATATTCATGCCTCTTACTGTATCTTGAAGCTTTTGACTATTGTTTTAATTCTTCGGTATCGGGAATCAATTATACAAAGTAAAACTGTCCACCTGCCTCTCTAATAGAATTCTATGTATCTTTCCAAACATTGCCCAATATCTTAATTACTTAAGAGTTTCTATATATAGATGGCTAAGGTTCAACCAGAACTACTTTTGATCTGGACGATAACTCCTGTATGGTTACTATCATGTCTGCTCTCTGCTGTCTGTTTGCAATACAATTTCTCATGATTATGCCATCAACGGTATTAATTATTAATGTGACATGCATCTTAGCAACTGATGGTAAATAGCAGGTCACTATAGATTGCTTATTCCGTTTTTGTTCTAATATTTCTAATTTTCTTATGCTAGTAATAAGCAAATCGTTAAATCTTAAAACATTCTGTCTTTATTTCATGCAATAATCTCAGTGCTCCTTCCATGATAAATAGATAGCTTAAAACTAAGAATAGTCATACTTTACATGATATCAGTTAAAACTACCAAGAATTCTGTTATTGATAATGTGTTTTATTTTATCAGTGTTTATTTTTATTTTTAGTGCAATATCAGGTGGTGGGAGTACTGGAAGGAGAAAAATTCTTGTCTTGCATCTTATTCGGTCTTGCAGAGAAATGGAAATGAAATTTCTTGTTAGAACACTGGTGAGACATCCTTCCTTTCTGCTTAAATATTTCTAAATTTGTATCTGAGGCATGTAACTACTGCAGATTATACTTGGATTTTGTGCTTTTCATCTTTTGTGCTTATACGTATCTTCTAATTCATCCTTCTCAATTTGGTAATTTGTTCAATTAGAATATTGCACATTGATGGACAGTTTCAATCCATTTCCACACTTGTTAAATCCTAATTTCCATTTTCAGAAATGCTATTTACTGGAAACTGTAGCTCAGTTTCATTATTCATTTTGTTGTTCTCATTATCTTTGTTCATGCTTCCAAGTCTTTGTGAACTAAGTATGTAGCCCATCCTTCAAGTGGTCCCAACTTATCAGAACTAGTATGGCAATAACTAATGAATGTTGGATTTTCCTTTTGTCTATACCCTCCGCTTTTTCATGCGTGTGTGGTTGTGTTTTACCAACAGGTTCGTAACTTGCGCATTGGCGCTATGATGAAGACAATTCTACCTGCTCTTGCACATGCTGTTGTTCTTCATGAGAAATGTGCAATAAATCCTGTGGTATCCTTGGAGGGCGTAAAATCACAATTGCAGGTTTGTTTAACTAAGTCGAGCTTGTTCTTTGTTCTGCAAATGATTTGTTCGAGGGTTTGAGCATTGCTCATATGCCCCATAAGTTGGGCAATGGGGCTTAAACATAGTATCAATGGGGCATAGCATAGGGAAAATGAGTTATGTGTTCGTAAGTGGCAAGAGAAACTATTTTGCTAAAAACCTAGTAGTTAAGTATCTTCAGGGAAAATCCAGTTATTGTCTCTAAAGCTTTTTTGGCCAAAGCCCATAGTTATGAAAAATATGCAGGCATGCCAAATTTTATATTGATGAACACGAGGTCCATAATTTCTTAGGTATGGAACTCCAAAGGCACCTAGCCACCAGTCCATAATTTGTAGTTTTATTCATGTTCTGCTAGTCTGAGTTTCTTACCACAAAGAGTGAACATGGCACCTCCATTTCTCTTGTTAACTACTACAAAGCGGAAGTCTGACCCTTTTTTGCCCCTAACTATAAAATATTTTGGTGAAAATGGAGGAAACTTAATAGTCATAGCCAGGGTCCAGCAAGTCTATGCCTTTTATCTTATGAGAATTTCTATACCTCCGGAAAGAACATGGATTCTCCACTTTCCACTTTCACGCATCTTCACCTTCTGATGATTTGACATTTTACACATTTTTTCTGAACCAAGGATGCTCTTCCTTCCTCTTTGAGCAGAGCCTTTCAACTGAAGTTGCCGAGGCATACAATGTGATTCCTAATATGGTGAGTAATAATTAATTAACTTATTTAATTTGGTATATGTACATTATTTCCTAGCTGTTTCTTGTTTTCGGCTAACGTGTTGAATATCTAACGTACATTTATGGAACATATACCCTTTGTAAAAGAGCTCTTGGGAGTTTCATCATAGCGAATTGTTAATGCAATAGATAATTGAAGTACAACTGCTTTGCCTTCTTATGAATGTCCATTAACCAATCTGTGTGCTTGCGGAAAATGATGCAATTGGTGGATAGAGAACTTCAAAAGGAAGTTACAAAGATTAAGATTTATAAACTTCCTTTGGCAAATAATGTATATACACTCAATCAAACTGAAACAGGACAGTTCTTGCTTCAAGAGAGAGAATGCTACCTTTTGCTGACATTTTTCTGAAGGAACTTGCTGACATTATTTGTCAGGATTTGCTTGTTCCCTCTCTTCTGCGAGAAGGCACTACATTTGAGGCGGCGTCCTTAGCAATGGTACCTGGCACACCTATACCACCTATGCTTGCAAGGTATATGCATGTGTGATGCTGTCTCCAGTACAATTTTTTTACTGACTTATTTTCTGTTGTTTGATGGTTGAGTTCCTTCTATTTTTTTCAGAATTACTAATGGGGTCACTCAAGCACTAAAGTTATTTCATGGTAGAGCATTTACTTGTGAGTACAAGTGAGTTTGTTGCTCTCAAAGAGATCCTTAGCAAACGTACTTTCATGGCTATATGGTTGTTCTTGCTGTACATTAATTTGTTAGTGAATTCCTAAGTATAACACATCATCTCTAGATGAGCTGTCGGTTCAGGCTTGTTAACTGAACTGCAAAAATTACTAACTCTTCAAGCATAAGCATGGGCTTTGTTTGAAGGATCGTGTGAACTGCTGAGCCTCTGTATTGTTTTGACTGCTGTTGAGTTTGCATAGTTCATAGATCAATTAACTGGGTAAAAAAAAAATCTGGGTCTGCAATTCCATTAGAAGTTACAAGATTAACCACACAGGGAAGGTCCTGTGACTGCTTTCCTAGTTTGTAAGAAAAGCTAGTTATCATAGCTTAGACATGGCTAGCTTTTCTAGTTTCTAAAGAAACCTAGTTTATGATAAGCCCTTAAATATAGCATGCGGAACTTATGTTAGAGCTTTACTTCCAGGTATGACGGTCAGCGCGCCCAGATTCACAGATCAACTGATGGATCGGTGAAAATATTCTCTAGGCAAATGAAAGATTCGACCTCCCGGTTTCCTGATTTAGTGAACATGATCAAAGAGCTGTGCAACTCTGAGGTGACCAGCTTCATTCTGGATACTGAAGTGAGTTTGATTCGTGAGAAAGATCTCTCTATGTTTTTATCTGTATTTAAAGTAGATCATTTCTTTACCTTTTAATTGTTTTTGTTATATATACTTGTTCATTCAAATAAAGGTTGTGGGAATAGATAGGAATAAAGGAAACAAGCTGATGTCATTCCAAGAATTGTCTTCAAGAGAAAGAGGGAGCAAGCACTCCTCAGTTGCAATTCAAAACATAAAGGTGCTATGACATTCTGTGATACTAAGTTTAATTACTAATTTGGATTCATCAACATTTTGTTTTTGATAGCACCTTTACTTGATTAATGCCTATAATCTCTATAACTTTATGAAGAGGTAGTATGTACTTATTTTTTATTATTCAGAATTTTTTTTCATGAAAATGCAAAAAGCTTTGCGTTTCGGTGCATTGGTAGCCTTGAAAAGGACTAACACCCCGCCATACAACTCAAACCGAGACCTAGTCTAGAGGAGAAGTTGGCACAGCCCTCGGGCTCCCGTGTTCGCCCACGATCTAGCTTC
This sequence comes from Avena longiglumis, assembly GCA_030063025.1. Lineage (NCBI taxonomy): Eukaryota > Viridiplantae > Streptophyta > Magnoliopsida > Poales > Poaceae > Avena > Avena longiglumis. Next base: position 170,820,624 of record CP125973.1, read on the forward strand.
GGCTTTGATCGTGTCCATCAACTAAGGTACCGATGGGTGTGCATTGTCCACCACGGCGTTAGCGTAATCAGCAACGAGGTGCCTTTGTGTTGGATGTTGGATAACTGTTGGAAGCCTACTGGGCCTTCTTTAAGTTTTATGTGGCCCATCTAGCCCAGCCCAGTGTCTGACCTATATAAGGTCCCTTTTCTCAATGCTCTTTGACCTAACTAGTAGTGGGAGTTCCTCCCAGCCGCCACAGCCTTTGGAGGTCAGTTCCCTTCTATGTCTTCATGGTATCAGAGCAAGGGACAGTGAGGGGGGCTGCAGCAAGAGTGGTGGATCTGGAAGTCTAAGCTGCTGTGGCAGCTAGGAGGAGGAGTGAGCAGTCTGCTGCGGCGGCAAGGAGTCGGAGGCTGTATCAAGCAAGGAGAATAAGAGGGCATTCTGCTGGTGAGTCCTTGGTGCTCTCAGAGGTAGTTTTGGTGCCAAGCTGGGTGGAGGTACAAAAGGCAGCAAGGAGGTGAAGAAAGGCATGGGGGACAGCGAGAACTTGGCCAAAGCTCTAGAGAAGTTGGCAGAACTTCTCTCTAGCAAAAGTGATGGAGGAGCATCTGCTGGAGGGGGAGCTATTGTTCCTCATACCGAAGCAGTTCAGAAACTGGAACTGCTGCCAAATGACATCAAATTGGAAGGAGTGACCAACTATCTTCGGTGGTCAAGGAGGCTCGAGGATTACGAATACGAAAGAATTTGGATGACCGTGTGTGTGATGAAGTGCAGAACCGAACCAAGAGACAAGAACAGTTCGAGTGGAAAAGTGGAGTGCCAAAATTCTCGATCATGGCATGGATCTTGAACTCCTTGGTCCCCGACATTGCCGCTTGATGAGGCACTCACAAAGGCTTCAGAGGTATGGGATACTCTCTCAAGTCTCTACTCTGGAAAGGGGAACATTATGTTGATTGCTGAGATTGAGGATAAGGTACATGATTTGCAACAAGGAGATAAAACTGTGATGGCATACGTGGCTGAGCTGCAACATCTATGGGGAGATTTGGACCATGTTGATCCTCTTGAACTTGTCCATAGTGAATGTGTGACTGCTGCTGCAAGCTGGATTGAGCGCCGGCGTGTCATAAAGTTTCTGAAAGGTCTTAATCGAGAGTTTGAGGGTAGACGGGCTGCACTACTTCATCAGACCACTACCCCGTCACTCAAAGAGGCCATTGCTGCTATGTCTAGAGAAGAAGTACGGTTGAAGATGACAAAAGGCAGTGATTCTGTCCCTCACGCCTTCTACATAAGTGAGAGAAGGAGATGAGAGATCACTGCGTGTGGAGTGAAGGGACACTTGAAGCATCAGTGTACCTCCTTTGTGACACCCGGCAGGGGGAGAGTAGGATACTCACAAGGAAGAGGCAGCTATAGAGGAAGAGGTGATGGTAGAGGTGGTGGACATCAGTATGGGCAGCAATATGGTAGAGGTGGTGGACATCAATATGGGCAACAATATGGTAGAGGTGGTGGACATCAGTATGGACACCAATACGAACAGCAGCACACTACATCTTCCAAAGCACATATGGCAGCTACTACCGAGATCAAGGCTAGTCCCTCACAGGGACAGTCAAAGGAAGAAGAACAAAAGGAGGCAACATTTGGGAACTTTGCTCACTACGTCCATGCAAATGAAGGTAATATTGAACGAGTGTCTATAGCCACTCATAATGTTGATTCAGAATGGATTCTAGATTCTGGAGCATCCAAACATGTCACTGGGAGTATTAGTGAGTTTGATTCTTATAGTCCATATCCTCCCACACATAGAGGCACCATCCAAACAGCTGATGGCACATCTCAACCTATAAGAGGGGTGGGGTCAGTTCAGTGTACACCCAATATAAAATTGTCATCAGTACTGCATGTTCATGCTTTTCCAGTAAATCTGGTGTCTCTGAGTGCCCTAATTGATTAGCAAGATTGTAATATAATGGTTAATAAATATATGTGTTTAATTCAGGAGAGGACAACGGGCAGGAAGATTGGGACTGGAACCAGGCATAGAAGCCTTTGGCGCATGGATCGTGACAAGATGGGACAAGAGGCAGGTTCTATGTTGGCTGCGATTGTAGGAGAAAAGGAGAGGATGGCACTAGTGCATCATTGTCGGATGGGCCACATAGCTTTTGATAAAATGTTTGAAGCTTTCCCTGATGTAATGAAGGGAGTGGACCGAACCAAATTAAGCTGTGATGCATGTGAGTATGCCAAGCATACAAGAACCTCTTATGTTAGTAGAGGGATGAGAAGTGTATCCCCATTTATGCTAGTGCACTCTGATGTATGGACATGTCACATTGTGTGTCGATTGGCATGAAGTACTTTGTGACTTTTATTGATTGTTATTCCAGAATGACTTGGATTTATCTGATGCGTCATAAAGATGAAGTGTTCACATGCTTTCAGAATTTTTGTGCCTATGTGAAAAACCAGTTTGATGTGCAGGTGCAAGTGATTCGCACTGATAATGGCACTGAATATGTCAACAAACCATTTGCTAGTTTCTTATCTTCACAAGGTATTCTACATCAGACATCATGTCCTGATACACCTCCTCAGAATGGAGTGGCCGAAAGAAAGAATAGGCACATCCTTGAAGTTGCTAGATCTCTCATGTTTACCATGAATGTACCCAAGTTCCTCTGAAGTGAGGCTGTTCTTACAGCTACTTATTTGATCAACCGGATTCCTTCAAAGATATTGGGTATGAAATCTCCGTGCCAACTCGTTCTAAATAAAATTGAGTTCATTGTTCCACCCAAACTCTTTGGTTGTACATGCTTTGTTAGGGATCACATGCCATCTGTGGGGAAATTAGATCCCCGTGCTATCAAATGCATTTTTATTGGTTATTCCTCTGGACAGAAGGGGTACAAATGTTGGAGCCCTACAGAGAGAAGGACATTTGTGAGCATGGATGTCACATTTCGGGAATCAGAACATTTTATGGTGACACAAGTGATCTCGCTGACTTGTTCCAGGTTATTGACCAACCACAACTTGTTAATGCTCAAGAGGGAGAGAAAATGGGAACACTCAAAGAAGATGACCGAACAACAACAACAAATTCCCATTGTTGCGGAGATCCCTCTGATTCTTGATAGGCTGTTTCTCAAGAACATGTTGAGAGACCTACCACCACAAAGATGGCAAAAATCCTCTTGTTTACTCTAGGAGAAAAGGGCCGGGGAACAACAAGATCCGAGTCGAGGAGCAAGACAATGAGCATGAACAACACGATTTGGGTCAGGGGGAGCAGCCTATCGAAGTACAGCACGAACAACAAAAGAGCACAAGTGTGGATTCATCTGAAGGGGGTCAATCTCAGATCGCATCAAACAATACGCTGGACTTGCCAATTGCAATCAGAAAAGAGTACTGAAAAGTTAACCCAATAAAAGACATGGTTACGATGACCATAACATAGGGAATTATATTTCCTCAGGCTTTGTCTTCCTCGTTTGACGTTTGTTGCCTCATTTGCAAGCTGTACATGTTCCTAAAGACTAGAAGGCAGCTAAGCTGGAACCAAGATGGTGCAATGCAATGATGGAAGAACTAGAGGCGTTGAAGAAAAACAAAACATGGGAGTTGGCACATCTCCCAGTAGGAAAGAATACAGTGGGTTGTAAGTGGATTTATGCGAAGAAACAAAACCGAAGGGAAAGTTGAGAGATATAAGGCAAGACTAGTGGCAAGAGGATATAGTCGAACATATGGCATTGATTATGATGAGACATTTGCACCGCAAAAATGAATCTTGTTCGAATATTAATATCTTGTGCAAAGAATTTTGGATTGACACTACATCAACTTGATGTAAAAATGCCTTCTTGCATGGTGATTTACAGAAGAAGTGTATATGAAGTTACCACCGAGGATTTGTCACAAATTTGAAATTGCGGGGAAGGTATGCAGTTGAAGAAATCCTATATGGTCTAAAACAATCATGGGCCTGGTTTGATAGGTTTAGGAAAGTTGTGTGTGGCATGGGATATGGTCAATGCAATGGAGACCATACTTTATTTTACAAACATTACGAGCAGAAAATCACCATTACGGCGGTGTATGTTGATGATATTATCATCACGAGGAGATGATGAGGAGAAACTACAAGATTGAAGAAATGCCTAAGTCAAGCCTTTGAGGTGAAAGATCTAGGAAAACTAAAATATTTCCTAGGAATTGAAGTTGCTAGATCTTCAAAAGGAATAGCACTATCTCAAAGAAAGTATACCTTGGATCTCTTAAATGATATGGGTATGATGGGATGCCGAGCCTCAACTCCTATTTATCAAAACAATAAAATATGATGCAGCGACTCTGTGGACAAGGAGAAATATCAAAGACTTGTTGGAAGACTAATCTACTTATGCCACACGACCGGATATATCATATGCACGGTGGGTGGGTGAGTCGCTATATGCATGATCCCGAGGATGGACACTTGGAAGCAACTCAAAGAATCTTGAGGTACTTAAAGGGCACTCGGAAAAGGACTATGGTTCAAAAGTAATGGACATCTAAATGTAGATGGTCATTTGTGATCTGATTGGGCTAGTTGCTTGGATGATAGAAGATCCACCTCGGGATATTGTGTTTTTGTTAGAGGAACTTGGTGTCATGGAGAAGCAAGAAACAATCTGTTGTCTCAAAATCCACAATTTGAAGCAGTATAGGGCTTTGTCACAAGGCTTGAGTGAAATGTTGTGGGTAAGGAACCTCTTAAGTGAAATTTGAAAGTGTTAAGGCGGGAAAGCTTAAAGGTGTGGTGTGATAATATGTCCGCAATAAACATAGCGAATAATCACATCCAACATGACCAACCAAACATGTGGAGATAGACAAGTTCTTTATTAAAGAGAAGATTGATGCGAGCATTGTATCTACGGCTTATGTGAGATCGGGACAACAAGTGGTATTTGTTTGACAAAAGGGCTGGGTACAATAGAGTGTAATCTTGCTTGTGCCAAGATGGGAATGATTGACATTTATCACCCATCTTGAGGGGGAGTGTTGGATGTTGGATAACTATTGGAGATACCTGTTGGATGCCTATTGGGCCTTCTTTAAGTTTTATGTGGCCCATCTAGCCCAGCCTAGTGTCTGACCTATATAAGGTCCCTTTTCTCAATGCTCTTTGACCTAACTAGTAGTGGGAGTTCCTCCCAGCCGCCACAGCCTTTGGAGGTCAGTTCCCTTCTATGTCTTCACTTTGCGTAGCTGGCGAGGGGTGGAACATAGCGCCATCGACCACCAATCCGCGATGCCCTCACCCGTGGGAGGGGCTATAGTGGATCGAATCCACGATAGCACCTCATACCATATTGTCCTCGAGAAGGCGCATCCGGTTAGGATGTGTGCCACGGTCTCCTGAGACTGATCGCATAGCGGGCATCTCGCAGGGTGTGCAAGATGTTGTCGCGCCAGATGCTCACCCGTCCAACATCTGTCTTGGCAAACCATACAAATGAAGAACCTCACCCTCGGAGGCGCCCCGCGATTTCTAGTTAAGCTTCCACGATCCTGATACAATCGCTCCTTAGAAGAGGATGTTGTAGGAGGAGCTGGAGGAGTACTGGGCATCCGTCGTCCAACACCAGTTTAGTTTGTCTGGCTCAACCGTCAGTTCCACACCCTGAAGCCTGATCCAAAGTTGGACATATTGCTAGAGGGCAAGTGGACTCAAAGCACTAACGATGTTGGTGATCCAGCTGCGCTCAACAAGTGCTTGCTGCACCGTGCGTCTCTTCCTTGGTCGTTTCGGGATTAGCGCGAAGAGATCAGGCGCTATCTCCCGAATTGGCCTCCCATCAAGCCACCTATCTTCCTAGAAGAGGGCTGTGTGCCCGTAGCTGACCACCATGTATGTGGACGCATCAAACATAGTCCGCTCCTCCTCCGAGAATTGCATATCGAGCCCGCACCAAGGTCGCAAGTGGTCGGTGCGCATCCTCCACAACCATCGCAACCTAAGGCTGATGGATGTGCAGGTGATATCGGGGATTCCCAGTCCTCGGAGACTCAGTGGTCGACACACGCTGGCCCAGTTAACATGGCAGTGGATGCCAACGGAAAGCAGCCCACAAAAAGCCACAGAGGATCTTTATCACCTGCTGAAGGGTCTTCTTGTTGAGGCCAAGTACTATGAGCTGGTGGAGTGGGATCACCGCAAGCACCGAACAAATCAGCGCTAGGCGTCCCGTTCTGGGCATCATAGCAGTCTTCCAAGTGGGCAACTTATCATCGATCCAGTCGATCGTAGGCTGGAAAGTCTCACCCGGCAGGCGCCTGATTGCAAGGGGGATGCCAAGGTACTTGACAGGGAAGGGTGCCAACTGGCACTCCATCGTCGGCTCGTCGCTGCCCCATTAGCTTCCTCGTCCGAGCAGGCAATTGGGGAACTGAGCACTTCATGAAGTTGGTGTGTAGTCCTGATGCGTGCGCAAAGAGCTCGAGGATCCTCGAGGATCTTGTGCACTGCGCGTAGTTTCGTCTCATCCGGATTGCAAAAGATGACTACATCGTCTGCATAAAGCGAGACTGATGTCACCAACTCCCGGTGTGCTATGCGTTTCAGAATTCCCAACTTCAATGCCTTCGCTAACACCCCCTGTTAAGCTTGTTCATGCATGACATGAATAACGTCAGTGACAAGGGATCCCCTTGTCTTAGTCCCCTCCTATGCCATGTAGGGGGGGGGGGTGGCTTGCCATTGAGCATCACCCTAGTACTTGCCGTGGACAAGAGGATAGACACCCATTCGCAGAACCTCGGCCCAATCCCAGCTTACAGAGGACCTGGAAGAGGAACCCCCATGCGACGTCGGCTCGCGCTATGTCTAACTTGAGCATCACCCGTGGCTCCTTGAAGGAGCCTGGCCGCGTGCTGAACCAACATAAAGTTGTCATGGATACAGCGCTTTTGGATGAATGTGCATTGGTTGCTATCCACCAGTGACTCGAGCCAAGGAGCTACCCTCAGCGCCAACGTCTTCGCTGCCAGCTTGGCAAAGATGTGGATCGGGCTGATCGGGTGGTAAGCTTAAGCAGCAGCATCAACAGTGCCTGATTAAGGCCCTGGAAACCCCGCCCACACATTTTGAAGAACTTGTCAAACACAGCCGTGAAATCAGCTTTGACGGTCCCCCATCCGGTCCCGGCACGGGACCCTTCCCGTGCGGGAGGACACCTCCCAGATCTCGTCCTCTGAAAGCGGTCTCGAGTTCTGAGAGGTTCTCCGAGTGTGTACCTAGGATGTACCTAGGAAGTCTAGATCGAGCGAGTAATCGCGATCAATCGAATTTCCCAGGAGACTCTCGAAGTGGTTGGAAGATGCTTCTGCCATGGTCACATGGTTGGAAATGACCGCACCGTCAACCTGTTGGCTATGAATGGCGTTCTTCTGCCTGCGGTATGAAGCGTGCTGGTGGAAGAATATCGTGTTCGCATCCCCCTCCCCTAGCCATGCAATCTTGGCCCTCTGACGCACCATCCTTTGCTCCAGAGAGACCAGCCTGTTGTAGGCGTGCTTAAGGTGTGCTCTAAGTCCGTGTTCGTCCGGGGACAGCTGCAGGGATTCCATCACAACATCCAGCCTTAGCACCACCTCCCGCTATCATCAGCTGTAGTCTAACGCAACCAATCTTGTCACTCCAGCTCATAAGATGACGAGCGGTACGCTTCAGCCTCGCAGAGAGCCACTGGAAGGGATCCAGGTCATCAATCTCACCCCAAGCGCTCTCCACTACCTCACTGAAGCCGTCCAACTTCAGCCAGAAGCATTCAAACTGGAAGCGCTTCTGTCCCGCCGACTGTAGTGCAGTCGAGGAGGAGAGGACAGTGGTCAGCTATAACCGTCACAAGGCAGCGGAGGGAGCAACCGGTGTGTAGCTCTCCCCAGTACATCGTGACAAACACCCTGTCAAGCCTCTCAAGAGTCCGCACTTCGCGCTCGTTCGACCAAGTGTAGCGTCTCCCATGGAGATAGATCTCCTCGAGTTTGCTGTCATTCAGGAAGCGCCTGAATCTCCCCATCATCCGTCGGTTTAGGTTGCCGTTGTTTTTATCCTCATCCTGGTAAAAAATAGTACTCCCTCCGATCCAAATTAATGGACTCGGATTTTTCTAGATTCGGATATATCTAGCACTAAAACATGACTAGATACATCCGACTCTAGACAAATCCGAGTCCATTAATTTGGATCGGAGGGAGTAATAATAATAATTCAGAAATTTAATAGTCCCTTCAATCCATAATAAGTGTCGCTGATTTAGTACAACTTTATACTAAACCAGCGACCCTTGTACTAAATCAGCGACACTTATTATGGATCGGAGGGAGTAGAATGAGCCTTGGCTCCTTGTCGGCTCGCTCGAGTTGTGTCGAGTGGTCATTTATCGAGGATAGATTTTGACATTTTGTACATGGAAGGCTGCATGCTTGAATTTTGGGTCAACAAATTCATATATGTGCATGATGTTAGAACATGTGCACCTGCAGAACGATCATGCATAAATATGATCAAATGGGCCCTGCCTGAAAGAGGACAAAAGATTTCAACTTTGTTTCTCATTAATGCAACTACAATCACTTGTCCTTTTTGTACAGCCAACATTTAGTCATACTTTTGCAGGTCCACATATTCTAGCATGATTGATGCACATTTATGATTGTTTTGAGAAATTATGGAGACACATAACAAAGTACTTAAAGGCTAAAACTCAAGCTACCACCCTTGCCTGTTCATTTGCTTATACCACTATTTATCACCGCAATCAAATATTTTGGTAGCAGGTTGTTGCACTTCTCCCATGAATATTTCAAGAGTTTCTTCCCCATGCAAGCGTGTTGCAAGCCAAACACACATAGTCAATGAGACCATGAGAGTGCCTACTTTATGCTTTGAAGGATAAATGTACTTTTGCATTTGCTGTGTTTGGATTTCCTTCTCCATATTTAATTTAATATCACAGAAAGCTTATTTCATCTCAAAGCTGATACTGTCTCGACCACTTTGCAGGTTGACATCTGTGTGTTTGTGTTTGATATCATGTTCTGCAATGGACAGAGGTAACATTGTGGAGCACTTTCGCAGTTATAGAGTTCCTTTTTTTGTATGGGAATATATAGTTCCTGTATTTGTGTGGATACTTTAGAAGACTTCTTTTACAAGAAAGTATTTTCTGTCGAGGGATTACCCCTATCCTGTAGCGAGAAAGTTGTTATGATTGTTAGCAGTGCCTATATATCAGGAGAGAGATCTGTTGCAAATTCCTTTATTCACAAGAGTGATTAGTTATCGGGGATTATAGTTTGTCTTTTCCATGCTTCGATACCGCAGTCTTATGCTTTTATGTTATCAGCAATGTAGTGATATGTAGAAAACATTAATTTCTTCTCGAAGGGCCTTAGAAAATATTAATTTCTTAGACAATAAATGATTCAGAAAGCTTAATTAATTTGTTTACCAGTTCATATCACATGGGTTGCCTAATGGAAATGTTTGCTATAAGCTACAATTTGGTTTGGCTATGTGGTATAGTGTTATTTTATGGTTTATTGTTGATTAAATTGCACTTGGGAGTTTGGATCACATATTCATACCACATTTAAGATTAGCTTAAATTGTCCCGTTAAACTAGTGTGTCACTCGTAACAGTGCCCAGCCTGAGTGAAGTTGGATGGGTATGGTAGCTGACAGGTCGTCCCATTTCACTGAACTTGCTCAGGTTTTTATATTTGTTCTGGTCTAATCCTATGGTCAAAATATCTGGCTATATATTTTCTTTAACTGCATAACATCGGTTCTAATTGCGATGCAAGTTGCAACAGTGTTAAAAAAGTGCGTAGTGCAATTGTGTGGAATAGAAAAACCAAGGCACAACAAATTTTTTCTTGATTGTCTTATTCAAAATAGCATGCATTTAACTGTTTTTTTCTGCAGGCTATTGGATTGCCCACTTCGTCAAAGAAGAAACTGTATGTTTCAGTACCATCTGGAAAACTTGTATAAGCAGTACAACATATGTTGAGTAAGGCCTCAATGAATGTCCTGAAACTCTTCGTGCATTTTGCCTTGCAGACATATGTGACATTTTCCAGGAGAAGTCAGGATGCTTAGAGCTAGCTCACCAGCTGATTGTAAGTTTCACCCTTGGAACACGTCCATTTTATAGATGTATCAGGTTGTGAGGACTCCAGGGAAAAATAGTAGTACAAGGATTCAAGGACACACCCAAAGCCTGGACTAATAAGAAACACATCCAAATCCCGAGTCTTGATAGAGTCAATGCATCATAGACACAAATAGGTTAATATCATGGTAGTTCTTGCAACCTAGGGTGATAAGCTTGACGCCAGCTATCCGCTTCCTGCCTTTCCTTTTCATCTGTAATCTGTTACAGTTCATCATCACTCCAGAACTATAACAGCTAGAGAAATAAACTGACTGCTTTTTCAACTGATGGCGAGAACAAAAAAACTTGGAACTCTGACAGTATCTACTCATACTAGCTAACTTATTGGTACCACCATTGCTGCCTTTCCTGCATACACTACGACGACAAAGACACTGCATCCGTTAATTTTAACAGTAGTTCATATGTTATTTCATGTTTTTCTTTCTTTCTTTGTTTGTTTCCTTCTTTTTACACTACTCTCAGTCAAATCTATGTTTGCATCCCGCAATGCAGTATTTCAGCAACTTTGTTAGGCTGCTTCACAGAGGGGAACAAAGACACAATAACATTTTAATTTTTGAAGGAAATATGAAAAAATTGAGTCCATGAGAATGAAGCCACGTGGTGGAATTGTACATCAACTCCTCTACCAAAGTGAGCTGGGATAACATAGGATACGAAATCGCTCTGGTTGAAATTGCAAGATCATGAGTAGCCTTCATCTTTCTTTCCGTGCTTGCTTGTTTAGAATATATTCATGCCTGCTTGTAATTGCAAATGAATCAATGTCTGTAACGTAGGTTGAAGAAGATGAAGCATCTCTAGATAACTCTAGCACTTTAGACAGAATGAGCAGCTTTTTTGAAAAAGCATGCCAGTCTTCTTGTGAGGGTATAATGTTGAAGACTCTCGATATTGACGCTGGATACTCTGCTTCCAAGCGCTGTGATTCGTGGTTAAAGGTGTGAACCTGATGTTGTGTATTGAATAAGGGTTTACCTTAATGTTCCATACTTTTCTGAATCATCCGACGTTTGCAGGTGAAGCGTGACTATGTGGACGGCCTAGGTGATAGCCTTGACTTAGTTCCAATCGGTGCATGGTATGGAAATGGACGGAAAGCTGGATGGTAGGGCTCCTGTTTCCCTGTGCATTGAGTCAGCCCCCCTCCCCCAAGCTAATGCTTCAGTTTGTTTTTACAGGTACAGCCCTTTTCTGATGGCATGCTACAACCCTGAATCTGAAGAATTTCAAAGTGTCTGTCGTGTTATGTCTGGTTTCTCAGATGATTTCTATAAAGAGGTATGATCTCCATGTTTATGGACTGAGTGGGCCTTCTGGACTGGTCATCGTTATTTTCTTTCTTTCCTTTGTACTAGTTTTATTGCTTCATCTTCCTGGAGGTACACTGGGGCGAGCTAGTTGGTTACGCAGAGAGTTGCTACTATCGATATTCTGTACATACACGGCATAGGCCTTGCTCTAGTGTAGGAATGGGCGAATAGAGTGAACGGATAACCATCAACTCAAAACCGTATGAGTCAGGAAAGATTTTAACGTGAATCGTATGCACAATCATAATTCTCTGTATTACTGTTATTAAGCCTTCCATGTCTATATGTCTTGTGATGCTGGAAATTTGATCTGCAGATGAAGGAGTTTTATTCCGGTGAAAAGATACTGCCGAAGAAACCTGTTTATTATAAAACGGACGAGCAGCCGGAGTTGTGGTTCACTGCTGAACAAGTTTGGGAGATTCGAGGAGCAGGTAAATAGGAAGCCCCTCTTGTGAACATTTCAGTTTGGAAACCTGCATGCCGATTCTTTCCCCTCTTTCTTTATTTCTGAAGGGAATGTTTTTATTTTCCTGGAGGAAGCACGTGAATTCATTGGGCTTACGCCGACCTTGCAGAAACGTATGGAGCTAACTGACATGGTTTATCCAACTTTTGTTTTTCCTTGTCAGACCTTACATTATCGCCTGTCCATCATGCGGCCATCGGCATTGTCCATCCATCGCGTGGGATCTCGGTGAGGATGCCGAGGTACATCCGCTCTGTTCCAGATCGTAGCCCAGAGGATTGTAGCGTGGCTACCGATGTTGCTTCCATGTTCAATGCTCAGACCAGGAAGATGGAAGTCGGCGGCGATGGCCCGGAGAAAAGTCACTAGCCACTTGGCCAGTATCAGCCTTACCGTGCGCATCTGTTTTTGTACATGAGCAGAATAGTCTGAATTAACCGGCAGCGTTGCTTTTCACCTTTTGCATGTAAATAGTAAACGGTGGCCTTCTAGTAATACAGTTCCTTTGTGCGATTCCACTGTTCCAGCTCTCAGCAAATTCACAATGCAGAACGAGGAGGACATCGTTGTGCATGCATGCACCTGGCAATAATTGTCTTCCTCTTAAGAGTGTAAGTAGCAACCACATGCTAATGCACTAAAAGAGGAATCACATTTTATTCTTTAATAACAAGGTCTCCCGGCAGAGAGCTGTCCCAAGACAATGACCGATTTGGCAGCTTGCTTCGGACAAACTCCTAAACGAAAGACGTCAATTTGCCCAACTCACAGCAGGCGACTTGACAGGCTCTCAATCAAAGCTAGGTCAACGTGCACAGGGAAAAGGTCTATATGATGAAGGCAGGCGAGAAAAGCCCCTATATAATTGACAAGAACAAAGCTATCAACTTGTCCACAGCTTGTCGACCGAGAAACAATTAATAATCAAAACGGAGAGGCTCTCCCCATAGTCTCCACCTTTCAAAGGGTTTGTCTATGTGATGAAAGCAGCAGTCTTTCTTGTGAGCCAAGTGAGAGACTATTATTAGCTCGCATCAAATTCCGCTCATGCCTAATTAGCGTAGTAATCAAAGGTGATGACCGTAGCGTGAAAGCGCCACCTTCGTTCTGAGACTAGGTAGCGGCATGGTGTGGTTGTTAATTTACACTCTCTAGTCCGGCCTTTAGACCGCGGATAATTATGTCATTACAAAAGGTACTAGTACGGTGGATTGACCTAGTAGAACTAAGAATTGAAAAGTCGGCCGTTGTTAAAAATCAAAAAGGAGACGTACGGGATTGTCAAAAAAAAAAAGGAGACGTACGGCTGCTGACAGAGTGACGAGTGAGCTACATATACAAGAATGTCTCTAGGTAGCTATCCATTCCATATATAGGTGATAGATAGATGTGGCATTTCTTGAGTTGCAAATTAAGATAGGTAGGCTGTGCGTTAATCCGGTGATGATCTTGGGAGATCCCACTCCCCCATCCATCCATCTACCGGCTTTATCCGCCCGCTTGGAATCGAAAAGTTGACATGACTGGCAAAGTTAGACAAGGGCCGGACATGGATCGACCGACGGGTAACCTTCCTTGAAACGCCACCGCCGCTTTCTTATCCCCGGCCCCCAATTCAGAAATCGAACGAACCTTCTCCGGCCAGTCGGTCGGTCCATGCCATGATCACATGCGCGCACACGGGAATTAACCAATCCTCCAGTCGCCGCCGTGCTGAATGCTTTAGAACCCGCCGGCGACATGATGCGCGGCGCAGACCGGACACCGGAAGTGACAGCCTACGTACGTGGACTCGGTCTCATCAGAGCCATGTACTGTACATACCAGCACCAGCGGATGTCGCCGCCGTGGCCCGTTTCGCTTCGTTCAGTTGTTTTACGGGGCCGGGGTCCCCTGCCGGCCGTGACAGCCGTGGCGCCTTTCCGCATGTCCTCCTCGATCGGAAAAGCTAGCCCTAGGCTTTGCCCTTTCTTTCCATCGCCGCCTGGACTGCATGAGGAACGCATGAGGTTTGAAAAGGGGGACTGCAAAGGCGATCGAGCACGGTCGATCCTGTCGTGTGAAACGGCGGTCGACGGTCGTAGATACGCCCACCGGGTTGTCGCGGTACAAAAGGGGAGGTCCTCCGGCCGGGTATGTACGTACGAGTACGACCTCTGCATGCGTACGTGGACGAGACTGGCCAATCAAGGCGGTGAGACCTCTGCGCATTGCCGTTGCTGATCTTCGACAAATTCAGGTTTTGGACGTACTGTCTGAACGGTGGTTTGAGGGTGAAAGCAGTCTAGGACAAGAAGGCCTGTCCAAGAATGCGAGGAATTTTGCTGTCAGCTCGGCTGTCAGTCCCGGAACGAGCCGTCCTTGTAATCGCAGGGCGTGCGTGCGTGTGGGGATGCCGCGCGCCATACTGGAGGGAGGAGAAGAAAGGAGAGCTTGATCGACATTGATGATGTACGAGCAGAATCGTTGACCTTCCCCTTCAAGCAGCCTAGCTACCTAGCTAGCTACGTGCATGTGTTAGGTCAGGCCGACGGTTAGCACATCACACAAACGCAACGATATACATATGCCAGCGCCAGGGAAACGACCAAGCGCTAGAGGCTAGAAAGCGTCGGGAGCGCACACACAGAACTGAAGAAAAGAGGCAGGGCCAGGCCGGCCGGGTGGTGGCGGAGTCCACGCCCGGGATCGGATTATTTGGCAAAGGAACAGGTGGATTCATGACCAAGTACACGAGGATCAGGTCCATTAAGGACCTGATGCCGATGTTGTCGACCGGCCCGCTCGCTTTGCTTGCTTGCTTGCTTGCACGGTAGCTTCTGCTTTTCTTCTTGTTCCATGATGATGGTGGAGGGGGCGAGCATAAGCCCCTTTCTCTCTCTTTCCCAGATGCGCCCAAAGCAGCCTAGGAATATTCACCTCCTGCTAGGCGACACGCGCAAGCGACGCGAGAGCCCAGGGTGGGAAGATAATCTCCTCGCCTTCTTCCCCGCGTGTCTTGTTTAAAGGAGATCGATCGATCGATCGATCAAAGGGGTTGACGCTGCTGAGAGAGACGCCGCAGCGGACGGTCGCCTGATTAATTAGTCGGGGCGTCGCAAACGAATTTGGTTAAGTTTCTCTCTGAAGTCACGGCATAGTCCAAATACAATCTCTGCGAATCCATACCGTGCCCCATGTTCCGCTGCAAAGGTCCAAGATTTCTTCCTCTCTCTCTCTCGAGAGAACCGGTCGGAGTTAGTAGGAGATTTGCTAGATTTTTCAATCATACTGCATGCATGCATGCACCCGGATAATTAGTATACTGTACTGTGTTTACGTATCTCTCTCAGGAAAAAAACCTTGACGTACGTCTATATACAGGGTATTCCGACAGCCCGACATGAATTGCGTGCATGCATACGTTTCGCAAAGTGCACGTCCTAATCTGACAGCTTAGTAACAATTGGGCTGCAGCTAAGATGTTGCCTCGTGTTACCCTTTGGACCTTTTCAGGTTGGTAGGGAAAGAGATACGAGAGGTAGTGCACGCACCACACATGCATGTGTGTGTGTGTTCTCGGACTATTTTGCGCACATTTACATGCGTGCCTGCAATTTCAGCACGCAACTTTTTGAGAATGCAATTTATCCATTCACCAAAGCTTAAAATGGAGTGATGTTTTGTTTTGAAGCGTGGTAAAAGAATTAGCTCAGCGGGAGATCCTGTCTCTCTGGATCTCATCTTTCTTTTCACTCGGTGATTTGCAACACCGTTGCTGAAAACGGAATATCTCAAGCTTTTGAATATCGACAATGGTGAATTGTCGGCTTTGTGACCCCAACGCGAAAAAAAACACCCCCCGTGTCACACCCCAGGGCGGCACCGAGGGCGCCAGAAGCCCTAGCCCCAACTCTGGCTTCCCTTTCTGCCACTGATGCCAGCCCTCACAGGGGCGATGGCAGGCCCAACTGTCAAACGTGACCTGGGATTGGTGGGCCACTAAGACGACCGTTGGAGCTTCTAGGGTGGCAATGGCTGGTTCGTCGATGTGCGGCGACCAGGGCGGCGTTCCTACGTCGGGTGGTGGCGAAGGCCTACCTCCGGTGGCACACCGATAGATTCGGCGGTGAAGGTGCGGGGTTGGGGCTAAGACAGCGACGAGATGAAACCCTAGATCGTCTTGGACGACTTCGAAGGCTCTCCCGCGCCGCCTCCCCATGCCCTCTCCACTGCCTATTTTTGGCGTCGTCGGTAGAGGGTCGGCCCTGCTCTACTGTTGCCTTCTTCGCCGTTGTCCAAGCCCACAGGTTACCGATGGGGGGATTGGACGGCCGGTCTTGCAGGGAGCCGGCTGGCGACGTGGGGGTTGCTGTCTTGGCCTAATAATGCTCCTCTTCCAGTGAGTAATGAACAAGTAATTTCACTTGTTGATGAACAACTAATTTTAGTGGTTGATGAACAACCAATTCTAGTGGTAGTTGACTTCTCAGATGTGCTTTCTCTTGGCACACAATAGAGGTCCAATATCCAGAAGGAAAATAAAATTGTTTTGGTTGATGTCATTTTAGAATAATATCATTTCATAACTTATTTTTTATGGGTGAATATAGACATGAAGAGCACAACATAGTAGTACAAGAGGATTTAGAGTTAATTCTGAAATTGAAGAATCAGGAAAAAAAGATAGAGAAGAAGAACCTGAGGTGCTTTGAATACTAGAGATCCTTAATGAACATAAAAAAGCAAAGAGGTGACTCTTACCAGCACTATGAAGGAGATACTGATGTGAAGGAGTTTTTCCAAGATGAAGATGGATAAAAGGAATTAGATGGCGAAGAATTTCCTGAACATGATATTTCTGCAAAGAAGCAGAAGCCATTGAGGCTAGGTCCAACTAGTAAATCTCATTATGAGGCAGAGTGTAACATCCTATGATTAACATCTAGAAATAGTGAGGCCACATATATGTGCATTGCATTCATGCATAAAAAAATCTGGAGAATTTTTACGCAAAACTAATAGATGGATCGAGACATCTCTTGTTCTGATGGAAACGTAAGAGCAAGTGTAATGGATTTTGACATGACCTCTAAGCATTCTTTGTGATTTGAGGGGCAGTAATTCAAACATGCATTTGAATTTCAATTTTGAAATTTTGCAATTCAAATAAACTAAGAGAATCTAGAAATTAAACTATAGAATATTTTAACTTTTGAAGAAATGTAATTGAGCATTTAATAATGTAATGTGATATTATAATAAGAATTACCAAAAAAGTAAATCGAATCATAATAATATTTAATAATTCAATAGATTAGAACTAACTGAAAGTGAATAATAATAATAGTATAAGAAAAAATATGATAGTTACATTGTATAAATAAAATAAAAGATTAAAATTCTAATGTTTAGTAACAATAATACACTGTATCTTCAATAAAGAATTAAAACAATAAGATACAACTAATAATAATTTGTAAGATATAACAAAGGAGCAAACATTTGCTTTATTCTCAAATAAACAATATTACAAAGTTTTTCTATAAAATGAAACTAAAATATTTAATAATAAAGTAAAATTACAATCAAGAAATAGTGCACAATAATGAATAAAATAATATATTTATTTTATAACATAAGAATACATTGCCATCACAATTAATATAATAAAAGGAAATTCAATTTTATTAATAAGATAATATATTACAAAGTAAATTACAAGAATAAAATAGAAAATAAAATTAGAGTGACTTCATACTCTTATCTTCCTAAACTATTTCCTAAAAATACATGACTTCATACTCTTATCTTCATTTCCTCTTATCCTTAATTCCTGCAAAACAACACAAAGAAAATAAAGAAAAGAAAATAGTAAAAAAGGGTTAGTGTTAATTGTTGCTCTCAGATTTGACATAGATATGCTATGTCTAATTCATCATTGAACACTATTATGAGGGGCCATGAATAGTAATTTGTTCTTTTATCTAGAAATTGCCTTAGATCATCATCACAAGCTTTGAAAGGGGAAATTTTACCAAAATAATGAGAGGGGCAAGTTTCACCAAAATAATGAGAGGGGGAAGTTTCACCAGAATAGTAACAGTAAAAAGTTAAAGGTAGCAGATATTTCCATTGAGCTCTTCCACAAGAGAAACATCTCTATGTAAGGAAACTTGAACCAGCTAGGTCCCACATGTAAGCAGCTCACTCACAGGCATGCAGAGGATGTGATGTCGACACCAGGAGCAAGTGGAGTAAGTTAAATGACACAACCGTGTTCACATGGTACCTCATCACACCATCACTTCAAGAACACACAAGCTTCTACTGGTTTTAATCAGTACATCATATGGTTCATTTCAAGAACCCATATACACAACTAATCTTTCACATATTCAATTCGCACCAATCCAGCCAACAACTCAACACAATAGTTCATTAGATAACAAACCAAGATGGTTACTTGAGGAAGGGTGGATCAGGTGTTGGGAAAGGGCAAGCAAGGAGGTGTCCAAGGAGGTGATCCAGGAGGAGAAGAGCCCATCTACTCAAGTAGGAGTTCAACAAGGGCAACAGAGTGACAAGAACACATCAGGCAACTTGATGGCCTACAAATGCACAGGTTCGTCAGATCATGTTTTCACAGAAGTATTAATTCCATTTTTTTATATCGATCCCAATAAGGAGCCTCGGTATATATTTTTATGCGGCGTTTCTGTCGCACCCAAATTATCACGTTGTCTTGAGTGAATTGACTATTAGTGTTGAAGATGGAAAGGGGTGAGTGAATAATATATGAAACTTGAGTAAAGGAAGATGCAAAAGGTAAATAACATAAAAGTAAAAAGGTAAAGAAAGTGTTCGGAGTTACTGTAGATGAGAAGTTAGGCACGGAGAGAAACGTTTCATGGTGATAGTGAATGTGCCAAGTGAATGAAATAAGATAAGTGATTGTGATACTTCTTATTGATGGCTGTGAAATATAGCCATCCACATCCACATTTAAACTAGATATTATTCATACTTTTGATGAAATATCTCTCTAAATCCTGCCACTAATGCCTAATGATCAAAGGGTTATGCAATGTTGTCTTTCCATTTTTGCTGCACAAGAAATAACGTTTGATGATGAGAATCACAACATTAAAGTAAAAGATACAATATTTCCAACAACCCAAAGAAACTAGGGGTCGTGAAGAGAAAACAGTGGCTTTAACAACCAACTATACGGTGGGAATATTTTTTCGGCCGTATAGTTTCCACCGACACCGCAATGTCAAACAGAACAACTTTCGTGCAGGGACCCCTATATAAAGAGACCTCTCACAACGAGAAACGAGGGGAGGAGAACCTGAAAACATAACACCGAAGAGCCGCCAGAGGAATAGATCTAGATCCAATCTCACAAACCCTTCACCACCATAGCCATAGTCCACCACTTGTAATAGTTGATATCATCTCCAATTGGCAACATTGTAAGACTATTATCGATCTCACGATTTCCAATACAATGTTTATGATTGTTGATCTCATCTCTACGTGTGAGTAATTCTCCTTGGGATAAGGGCTTCAGCCTAGCCATGTAGTGTGTGCATGATATTTATCATATATGGGATCGTGTATTAGTTTGTACGACATGATGATTATTGTATCCTATTTTGCCTCAATATAAGGACTTGTCAGGTACCCAAGACCCCGAGGATTGATCCAGGTATAGGGAGTATGAGTAATGACTAATCTGCAGGATGGGAACCCTAGTGACAGAAAGGGTAGTACAAATGTATATGAAGGATTTACTTGGGATTAACGGTGATGTCACTACGCATATCATTAGTTCTCTTTTTTGGATGATACTAATAGGCTATTTCTATAAGCGGTTGCAGAGGCGATAGCAGTTATGGATGCACTACCCACATATAATTATCTTGCTCTAATAATTACATGCATATTTTATCATTATTTTTTATTCCCATAAGATGTTTTGCACAACTATAGATGAAACCGAACGCCCTAGGCCCTCTCTCTCTCCATCATAGACAATAATAAAAGATCACAAACTCTTGGTCTGGAAAAACACTAAAAGAATTCTAAAACTCTCGAAGGTTCATCAAAGTAACTTCACCAAGCTTTCTGCTTCCCGAGGATTCGATAACCTAGGTCTACTAGGGAAAAGAGCTATACTATATCCGTAATCCGGATCGAAGGTATCACTTATTCATAAGTGAGTAGGCAAGCAACCCGTATGCTGACTAGGAGTCCTCATGAAAAATTTCTCCTAGCCTGAATGATCCATCTGCATGTTACCACAGTAATGGTCAACACATTAATTAAGGTATTTCGATCGGATCGTGGCTTTAATATTGATGGTTCCTTGTTTATCCCCGAGTAGTACTAGCTCCTCATTGATATCGGCTGTGTCACTTGGGGGTCGCCGATTCGCTAGTAAAAAAGTTCATATCTGTGAGATCTCTGGATCATGTTATATGGACCCTTAAATTAGACAACAAGCATTAGGCAAACATAGATATTCATTCTCACAATATAATAATCATGACAACAATCACAAATGGATGGAAATAAGAGAGGCACATCACATCTCACCAATCCCCTATATCTCCCATGCCTATGGGGATTTACTCAGACATGAGAGGAAGATAGATCAAAGGCACAATAATATTGCAAATGGAAAGCATATCAACCTTACCACAGCAAGCCACAATACCGTTTGAGGATCAAATCAAATACAAATCAAGGAAGATCAAAGTATCAAACCCTAATATTACAAGTGCCAATCTCTCTCTCAATACAAGTGGAGGTGATGGTCGAGTGAATGGGTTAGAGGCTTGAGATCTTTGAATAATGAGGTGATGTTATTCTCCTCCAAATCTGATCTCCCCTCTTATGGAGTTGTTTGCGACGTCTGTGTTGTGTTTTTCGCCCCCCTCCTTCACGGAACTTGTTTCTGTTGGTATAACGAAAGCGTAGGAGGGTCGTATGGGCACATATTGACTGTACCAGGGGTCGTTACGCACCATGGACGCCTCTAATAAAAGGGGCTTCAATTGGGGATTTGTTTCTTCAATTTAAATAGCTCATAAATGCTCCCGGATCTTACAAAAGTGTTTATTACCTGAAAACCATCACAAGAAACTAAGGTTTTGCCAATTCCCGATGTTAACAGTAGTTGAAAGGTGAAATCCAACAAAACGTAGCAAAACCAAAGGAAAATTAGCGGTAAAAAGTGTCAAAATTTGGAGCTATCACAACTCAACAGCAACACCAACCTCATCAAATTGGTGAGCAAACATGCTCTAAATCTGTTCTTCTCATTTATACAAGCATGATGTGCTGATTCAAATGAATTCTCAAAGATACACCCAAATGGGATGTATTCTCATCATTAAATACAAGAAATGGTCAAGTGGTATATTTTCAAGATCTATAGAAAAGGTCTCAACTTAGGCATCATGGATTTAAACTGATGCTTGCTAGTTTCAAAAACTAGATAACAATATATCCATTAGTGAACTATTACAGTGCACATTCTGATGAATGGTAGCACCTCTATAATAATTCCATTCTTTAATAATTTCCAATTAAGTTGTAGCAAGTATAAGAAACTATGCAAATCATCTTCCTAACAACATTAGAAATCATATATACAATTCATCAAGAAATAAGTAGTCAATGAAATAGCAAAGCCACAATTTATATCAGGCATCACTTTATAATAACCACCAAGCTTTTCATCACTGCTAGAGAAAAATACAAAAGCCATAGGCACTTAACCACATATCCCAGAGTATAACTCCAGGAAGTAATTCACCACCAACATAACAGTAACCATAGGTTATTCACAAGATGTGAATTATCAGATAAATCACAACAAGATTAATAACCATAACATAGCCAGTAATATTACTGAGCATCATCAACCACTAGAAAAATAAGGCCACCAAAAAATGGAAAACCAGGTAATTCTCTAAATCAATTGAACCTAACACTTCACGGATAATTCATATAATGACAAGTTGATAGGAGACCACTGCCAGTAGATCTAATCCAATCACAACACTAAGTTACTCACAGTGTACTCACAGAAGTAATATACTTAAAACCAATCCATACTATCACTGACAGCAACAGATAGTAAGATGAACCCTAGAACACAAACCCTAATTTGGGTTAACCATCACCACAGAGGGAATTTTAGAGAGGGATAGAGAGAAGAAGGGGAGAAGCACGACTTACCCGTTGTCCTCCCTGACCTCGCTAAGTAATCGAAGAGGAAGCATATGTGACCGGCGATGATGAACACAGTGGCATGGGAAGCACCGGAGGACGCTGCAACTCGTGCCAAGTCGCGGTCACGACGGCCACATGATAAGGGATGGCACATACCAACACCACCGCACCACCAACGCACCAGGGCGGCACCAGAGAAGCGTCGGAGCACCACACCGTCGGTAGGGCGCAAACCCTATGTTCCAGAGAGGAAGCGGCGAGGCCAGAGGAGGGATCAAGCATCAAATTGAGCTGGGATAGTCGATGCAGCATTGTCGACTGTGTCATCTCACACTACGGCGGCGGCTGGGGAGGCCGAAATCGACCGGGATCGAGCGCAGCAGCGGTGGCGACACCAAGTCGCCACAGAGAGGAGAGGAGGTGTCGTCCGTGAGTGAGAGAGAGAGAGCGAGGAGAGGTACTGGGCCGGTAGGGGCCAGCCTAGTGCATGAGTATGGGTTTGACACAACCCAATGAGCCAAGTCGAGCTGGGCCAGCCCAATGGACTAGGCCCAAAATTAAATAAAATAAGCCCTAAACAAGATATTAAAACAAAAAATACCCCTTTAGCTAAAGAAGCTCTAGATAAATAAATAGAAATCCAAAAATTACCAATAATATATGTAAATGTTAATAAAAATATAAGCTATCACCTAAAAACTAGATGGACCAAGTGCGCTCTTCTGTGTCGTCCTTTGCTTATAACGTTTTAAATTTTTAACAATTATGTTGTTTGTTAGACTATTTATGGTTTTATTTTTGTTTGTTGTGGCCTGGACACGTTCATAGTATGCTAAAATAATTAAGACATCGCCAAGTAGGGCCAAATTGAAGGCGCAATATCCTATTTTGTTTCTCTCAAAAGTGCTAAAGAACTCCTCTCCTTAGCTTTTCAAAATTTAAAATCTTATAATTTTATCAGTTTTCTCTTTCTAGAAAATCAATTCAGCAGATGTTTTGTAAAATAAATAAAAATAAATGATTGAAAATTTCTTAAATAAAAATTGAAAGAAGAACCTTGAACCGGCTAGGCCAAATAGCCTAGTCGGCCACAACCCATCCCAACCCCACCAAATAGCATAGCACGCACGCAACCCTCGCCGCAACGATCCACCGCCCCGCTGACATCGTCAACACACCACACAAATGAGACTCGCCGCCAATGATTCTCCAATCCCTAGCACCAACTATGTCACCGCTCGTATCTCTCACCTCCTCCCATGGCTGGCGTGAGCCCCAGCTCGAGACCCTGTTTCAGCGCTGCCACCTGGCCCCGGCTATTCCTACCGCCATCGAAAGCCACCCGGGCTCCGCCGCCTTGACACGCCCGTGTCGTTCGGATCCATCTCCACCACCCCATGCTCCCGGTGGTTCTAACTCACCGCCTCCATGTCTCCAACACTGCAATGCGGGCCACTCGCGCTGTCTTTCGACGATCGCATCAATGTCCGCGAGCGTAGGTGCTACCAGCTCCCTCTAGCTGTTGTCCTTGCCTGCTCCTCTTGGTCAACGAAGACGTCAGTTTCGCTACGTGCTCTTTGTAGTTAACGACAGCCTATGGCGGAGACAGGGGGACCAGTAGGGGCCCTAGTCCCCCCCGACATGTGAAGCTTTCAGTTAGACCCCCGCTTTTCCATGCTAAAATCTCCTTGAAATTATGTATTTTACTATCCAGGCCCCCTCTCACAAGATCAGTGTACTAGTTTTGTTTGATTGCCCCCCTCAAAGAAATTTTTTGCCTCCATCATTGACGACAACTTCCAGCTTGCCCCAGTCGCGATCTCCTCCCTGATCCATCCAAGTGCAGCACCAGGAGGGCCACCTTTGTTGTGCCTATGTGGTTGTGCACAACGGATATTGTAAGGAAACTCCAATTTCACGAACAAAAGAGGAGGAAATGTCAGATTAAAGACTTGTCTGTGGCGATTTCTCTCCCTCCTCGGTATGTGTCGTTCCCACGTGTCCACTTGTCAAGTGGACCTAACATACACTGTAGAAGGATACATAACATACAATGCGTGCAACCACAGCCTTTAAAAACCTAAAACCAGGGAGCTTATATCTCTTTAAGATACTAAGATGTATTTTAGCATAATAAAACTTAAATTTATTATATTAAAATAATAAATTCTTCATGATTTTTTTCTAAAAATAAGAAAATCACTTAAAAACAAATAAATATTCTAAATAGTACTTCATGAAAGAAAAATATTAGTTTTGTATTTATTTTTTAAAAAATGCTTATTCCTTTAAAGAAAATTCTAATAAAATAAAACTGAAGCTACAAAGATCCTAAATTAAATTTAGTAAAATATGGAAAAGTTCTAAAATTGCATTAAAAATCACCTTTACATATAAAAATGAACCTAATATTTTATAAAAATATTAACTTAAGTTTTACAAATGAAAAATTGAAATAAATCTTTAAGAACATTTAATACTTCATGGAATTTTATAGAAATAAAGATAGTACTCAAAAATAAATAAATCATTTTTAAGCTCTTAAATAAGTGTATTCTACTAGAAAATATTAAATGTATTATACCAAAAGATTTTCAAGATTTGAAAATAATAAATCTTAATAATGACATGTTTTGTGAATTCTTTAAAATTACTTCTTGAGTAAGAAATAGTCATAGGTCTTTATAAAATTTTACAATCTTAAAAATAATCTTTTATATTTAGGTACTAAATCCAAGACCATAACTCCTTAAGTATAAATTATTAAACTTGTAATATCCTTTGAAACCTTAAACCCAAATTTAAACTAATAATCTTTAATCAAACCTAATACCTCATTCACTTATATTAAGAGTGAATGATATTTATCCCTTAACCACACTTAACATGAATTTAAACCCACAAAGTTGTTAAGATAATTTAATTATACATCTATCAATAATTGCAAATTATCTTCCTACTAGAAAATCAAACCCTAAAACTCATCACTAAAAGTAAATCACACTTGTCATAACTCTGAAGCATGGTAATAATTTAGACAATACACCTTAAGTCTAATTATGCCTTTATAGCTAACGTTAATATAACATACCATAAATAATATATTCCAAGTTTATTCATGTTTTTAAAGTTAACTTTAGTATAAAAGATCATAAATAGTGTATCATAAGTTTACTTATGAATTTAAAGTTAACTTTAGTCCAGAAGATGTATAATCATCATGTCTAACAGTTAATTAAGTTTTTATAGTTAATTTTGGTTTGTTTCAATCAAGACATAAAGCATCTTAAATTCAAGATATCCAAACTAACGCAAACAACATCGACCAAGTTCTTTTAATCATAAAAAATGTTTAAACATTATCAATGAAACCTTTTCTTCGAAGGTTATTCTTTTTGCTACTTTAAACAACATCTCTATAATAATTCTTTCAAATCTTAACAAACCAA
Source organism: Avena longiglumis (assembly GCA_030063025.1). NCBI lineage: Eukaryota > Viridiplantae > Streptophyta > Magnoliopsida > Poales > Poaceae > Avena > Avena longiglumis. The sequence goes on from CP125973.1 coordinate 170,846,326, forward strand.
CATATGAGCTTTCATATTAATTATCAAATTCTAAACTTAGAATAAATTATACTCAACTTTTGAAACTTGTATGCTAAGACCTAAGTTTCTTATAAGTATTATTGCTTATAAGATAAACTTTAAGATAAATAAAATCTTAAAGAAATTACTTAAATTCAATTCATCTACAATAATGGGAATACAAATGGAGAGTTTTATAAAAAGCATAACATTACTTATGCATAATATCATATTGCTTTTTAAAACATTAGTCCTTACCGGACCAATGATGCTGATTTCAAATATTGGAACTTATATCATTACGAATACCATGATTACATAATCTTGTGATCACAAAAGACAAGTTCACACTTGCTCATGTTCTTTGGTTATTTTCTATAAAGTATTTGCAATTTATTATTGTTATCACCTGCATTTCAAAAAGAGCGACAAAAACACTAATTTCACGATTAATATAAACTATTGGTTACTGGTTCTACATGATCAGTTAATCTATTATGAACGGCAATGGAAACTACATTGCACGGAACATATCATCTAGGACTTAACAACCAATGACGCCAATAATTCTTGTGTCGTATATTACGTGTTAACCATGAGGTTTGGAATATGACGGAGAAGTCGGCTAGATCTTATTCCTTTCACATAAACGAATGACCATCTCGTGGAGCTAGTGTACCTTACGAGGCTCAGCATGGGTGGGACCCCTTAGTTCCCCATGATATTGGTGTCTAGACTATCTGTGAGGGACAGTCATGGGTAGGTCCTCGTATCGATTGGGCGACCAGGGACATTGTATGCTCACTAGAGTCCTCAAGGAGTCTACCAGGGTTATATCTGCCTATATTGGGGTTAACGGAGGTATTATGCTTGGGGGGTCGTGTTCCATATAGAGTCGCGGATAAGGGAAGTGATTGGCTTGGATCATCTACTGGGCCCCACACCAAGGAAGTGTGGACGGGAAAGATCGCCCGATTGTGCAACAAGAAATATGACTTGTTACTCCCTATTTCGGGAAGGAGCTAGGAACGCGACAGGAAAGACACTCCATGAAGTTCTGGTAAACCTGTGAAGGCTGACGGACATATCTTTTCAGAATAAAACTAACCTTTGAAGAAATATTTATGAAAACCTGCATAGCCTATGACCTATGGTATGTGGCTGTAATTAGTGCATCAAACACTCCTTTATAGTGAGCTTTCTAAGTACGCTTGTACTCAACCTTACCTTCTTATACCTTGCAAGATTTTGAAGCCAATAAAAACGACGTATACATCAGCTTATGGTCAAAGTAATCGTCTCTAAAAGTTCAAGTTCTTCAATGAAGTCAAGGAGTCAACATATACATCAACTAAAGTAAAGACGAAGTTCCTGACTAGATAGGAGTATAATATCTAGCCCTGGAACCTACTTATGTAGAGCATTGCAATAGAAGCAATTGCAAGCTAGATAGTTTAGATACTAGTCTATTAGTTTGATATTTATGATTTGTTATTTCTAGTTCTTGTTTGTAAGAAGTTCCTTCCCTCTCTTTAATCTAGAGTGTTCTCTGGATATTTTATAAAGAGTCGAGTTGTAACCTATAGTCATGTCTTGGACCTGCTATGTTTCTGTTGTACCACTCTAAGGGATGTAATACTAGTGGAACGGTGTTTCATTGGTGTTATATCAACAACTATAGTGCACTACAACATGTAGTGGTATATTGGATCACTACATAGAGGGTGAAGAACTGTTTTAATTTTACCATCCAATGATAAGGCCAGCAACCTTGATGACTTGGGTGAATCTGATGATGATGGTAAAAACTTCACACTTGCAAGTGGAAGGAATGGGAAGATAAAGAAGCAAACGAAAATAATATGGTATGGTCCCAATAGGGATGGCCCCCATGAGCAATTTTCTCTGAAATTATGCTTAAGTGATGTGTATCAATTCAGGAAAGTTCTCGGGACTTACCATATTGGTTAGCTGAAAAACATTCACAATCACAAAAGCATCAATATTAGGATCATTGTTTTGTGCAGTGAGAAACTATCCATTTTACCTGACATCTTCCAAGATTGCAAATGATAAGACATTTTGCATCAGAAAATTTGGAATCTAGCATACATGTATCCTCATGGAAAGAACAATAAAGTTACCAATAGTTGGGTAGCTTCTCAATCTGAGTAGGCAATCAGAATATATCCCAATACATGTGTTGACACATTGATGGATAATACAAAGCTGAAGTATGGAGTGGAAGCGCTAGAACAAGGCTTACATGGCTAAAAGAAGGAATTTGAGGTTTTAATTGGTGATCTGAACGCACAATACACTAGATTAAGGGATTATTTGCAGACTGGCAACAATTGTATTGTGACAACTAAGAAGCTATTGTAACATCCAAGCCCAAATCCCAAATTCTGTGGGCTCTTTATCTATCTTAATTCTTTAAAGGAGTGTTTGCTAAATGGAAGTAGGCCTTTCATATGTTTTAGCAAACCATGTATTTAATTGTGTCCTTTTATCACCGTCAAGAAAATTTAGTTGATCTTACAAGTTTCATATGTTTACTCACTGTTCTCTATTGTAGGTGTAGATGGTCGGTTCATCAAATTAACAACCGGACAATAAATTATTGTTGAGATTGGGAGGGATGGGAACAACAACATTTTCCCATTACTTTGTTGTGGTTGATAAGTAAGATACTACTAGCTGGTTATGGTTTCTAACCCATCTTAAGCATTGCATTGGAGATTCTGGCATGTTTGGAAAATATACGATCATATATGGCGTGTAAAAAGTAAATAAATGTTTTGTTTAATGCATGAATGTTTTATTGGATTATATGTACTACACACCATGTTGACATTTTTTATAAAACACCATGAATTTTACCAGGGACTGCTTAAAGCAATTTCCCAAGTCTTCCTGGACTCTCCACAAAGCTTCTATCTTAGGCATAGTTTGCTATTTTTTTGGTCAGCTGGCTTTAGAGAAGAAGATCGTAAGAAATACATGTTTGTATCTAGCTATTCCTATACCAAGGGTAGTTTTGACCTAGGAATGGAAGCTCCGGAAAAAAGTTATGAGGATGTATACAACTGGCTTGTGTAGATTCCACCTAAAAATTGGGCTAGACATCTATTTGATACTAATTGCAAGACTGACCTTGTTGTCAACAACCTTATTGAGGTTTTCAATAGGATGATCTTGAATATGAGGAGCAAGTCTATCAGGACAATTGTCGTCATATATGGAACATAAGTACGTAATAAGGTATGATAGAGGTGTGGGAGCAAGCAGGGAAGCTAGCGAGGGTGTTCGTAGACGGGATTGGGCACAAACAAGCGAGACACTCGAAGTACCTAGGTTCGGAGCCCTCGATGAGGTAAAACTCCCACTCTTGCAAGTATCTAACTCTCTGGAGATCTCATAAGGGCTATAAGGTTACTCCTCGAGATGTATCAACCTACTAGTCTATCATAACTCAACCCTCTCTCAGGAGGACTCGGATCCCCTTATAAAGGACTAGGGCAATGGTAACAGGTATGGCTGGCTAGCGGGTCCCACATGCAGACCCCTACCGACTACTCATTTATACTGCCACAGAGTGGAGCTCGTGTGTACAATACTCGCCGTGCGGATGACAAGGTCGTAGAGGTCAGCTGTTTCCACTATACCCAGCGTCAGCACGAAAGTCTTTGATATGGGCTTCAGCTTTATGTCCCATCTGCAGGCTAGGGCTTCCTACGCACTGCACATCACTCCTAGCCATCTCTTCTGGCTCCACTAATCCAGCTTGGATCCTCTAGTTGAACCGATATCTTCTGGTCTTTTCAGCTTCTCAACACCCATCTTGCATTTGGTTGTATCACAATAGCCGGCTCTGGAAATTACTTGCTGTCTGGTCAAGGATTCCTCCTGGCCGTACAACATATAAACCATCCGGTTAGCCTAGCCGGGAGCGACCCCACGACAACAATGCTTGAAGGGATGAGAGAAATTTTTATGGTGAAATATAGTGGAACCAGGAAAAAACAGAAAATACAAGATGGGAAATCACACCTACTTACTCTAGGAAGTTAGCATAGTCAAAATAGGTACTCCAAAGATTGCACTGATAAGAGCATATCTAGACGAACTCCCTAAAATCCTTTAGATGAGCAAAATTTTCCAATTAGGCATCTAAACCGCACCTAGTCGAACTCCTATCGACGTTAGATTAGCAAAAAATTGAGAGCTCCCCTTAAATTCGGCCTCCACTCTCTCATTAATGCTTGCTGCCAAAACGGCTGAGCAAAATACCCCCTCCACTTGCTCCCGCCTAGCTACCTAATGACCGACAAGTATATGGGGTGTATCGTAGTACTTTCGATAAATAGGAGTGTCGATCCCAACAAGGAGCGGAAGGTGTTGACTAGTATTTTGGATCAAGAATTCTCTGCAAATACTTAGCAAATGGATTTTTAGGGTTTTTGATTAAGCAAAGAAATAAAGTGCAAGTAAATAAAGACAATAATAATTTCAGCAAGTGGCCCAATCCTTTATTCATCAAAGGACAAGCCGGTTGTATTAGTTATGAGGACCAAACCTTCTCGAGGACACATGGGAATACTGTCTAGTGCTTTCTCTTCATATAGTTGATTAATCTTCTTTGGTTGGGTAAGTGTTGTGTTGGTGAACCTATGCTAATGTACCAACCTTTGGACTAATACATACTTGTGATTAAACCCCTTGCAAGCATCCACAACTACAAGAAAGTAATTAAGATAAAAACCTAACCACAACATTAAACTATGAGATCCTACACTCCCTTGTGCAAAGGTTTCCTAATGGGGGTTCAGGTTTCTATCACTCCGGCAACCCCACGATTAGTAGCCAAATACACAATGCATTTGTTGGAGATATGCCCAAGAGGCAATAATAAAGTGGTTATTATCATATCTTCACACTTATGATAAATGTTTACATACCATGCTAAAATTGTATTAACCGGAAACATTAATACTTGTGTGATTTGTAAACTAAAATAAGAGTCCCTAGTGAAGCCTCTTGTTAAACTAGCTTGTTGGTTAATATATGATCATGGTTTCCTGATCATGAACATAGAGATGTTATTAACAACAGGATCATATCGTTAGGAGAATGATATGGTGGACATACTCCTATAGATAAGCGTAGCATAAAGATCAAGTCATTTCAATAGTTCAATTGCTATATGCTTTCTGATACATAGTAACCTAATTCCTTCGACCATGAGATCATGCATATCACCTTACGGATGGATGCTTTGATGACATCAAACACCACACCGAATCGGGTGGCTATAAAGGTGGCATTAAGTGTTCGGAAAGTATTGGTTGAAACACATGGATCAAGAGTGGGATTTGTCCATCCACATGACGGATAGATATACTGGGCCCTCTCGGTGGAATGTCATCCAATTGGCTTGCAAGCATGTGACTTGGTCACAAGGGATCACATATCACGGAACGAGAAAAGAGTACTTATCGAACGAGGTTGAACTAGGTATGCGAGATACCGACGATCATAACCTCGGATAAGTAACATATCGTGAGACAAAGGAAATTGGTATCGTATGTAAGTGGTTCATTCGATCGCAAAGTAATCATAGAAATATGTGGAGCCATATGAATTTCCAGATTCCTCTATTGGTTATTGTTCGAGAAGTGTCTCGATCATGTCCGCATAATTCACGAACCGTAGGGAGACACACTTAAGGATTCGACGTTGTTTGAGTAGTTATGGTATTATGAGAAAGAGACCGAATGTTGTTCGAGTCTCGGATGGGATCCGGATATCACGAGGTGATCCGGAATGGTCCGGAGAATAAGATTCATATAAGGAAAGTCCTTTGAGTTCGGGAATGATTCCGTGTTTTCATCGAGAATGTTCTAGAAGGTTCGGATTGTCCGGCACTCAGGGGAGGTACATGAGTGTGTCATTGAATGATTGCATCATGTACTAAGTGTTCTTGCTGTTCCAAAAACATGAAAGTCAAATTGCGGTTTGAAAGTCAAACGGCTAAAACAGAAACTGGGAAACAGGAAACTGTGGGAAACAAGCAAGAGGAGTTGGAACCAACTTGGAGGAGGAGTCCCACTCCTCCAGGCCGGCGCCCAAGCCCTAGGCCGAGTTGGGGAGGGACTCCCTCCCTCCCTGGCGCGCCAAGGCCTCTCCACCCATAAAAGGAGGGGCAGGGCTCCTCCTAGAACACACAAGTTTCACCTCTAGATTTCCAGGTTTAGAGCCGTTTTGGTTTAGAGCTTCTAATTGCTTTAGCCAGCGGTTTAGAGCCTTCTAATTGGTTTAGAGCCTTCTAATTGGTGTGTATAATTACTAGACCACTAATAGCCTCTCTCATAAGCTCCACCATACTCGCACCGGCTTAAGGCGAAGCCCTGCGGGATCTCCCCTCTACTTCCGGTACCACGCCGTTGTGCTGCCGGAATCGCGAGGAGAGTGCTACAACCTCCATTTTCTTTGGAACAAGGGAGAGGAAGGTATTCACGAAAATCGAACGTGTGACCGATCAAGGAGCGCTGCTGAACGTGGCTGGAAGGATCGTCTACACGATCTTGAGATCGGAAAGAGTACGACTACATCACCCACGAGAATCCGCTCTCGTTAACCGCTTTGGAATATTCGAGGGTAAGTTATTCCAAACGACTCGTTGCTACAATCTAGTAGATAGATCTTGGCTTGTTTGTTTGTATGCGATAGAAATTTTTTGTTTTCCATGCTACGAACCCCTACAGGGTATCGAGCCGTCTATATGTAGATCTGTTGACGAGTAGAACACAATGGTCATTGTGGGCGTTGATGCTTTTATTGTCGATTGCTTCTTGTGTACTTTGCATCTTGCGGTATGTTGGGATGAAGCGCCCGGCTAACCTTACATGACATCGTTCATGAGACTTGCTCCACGCTTGACATGCAACTTGTATTGCATAAGTGGCTTTATGGTGCCTGTTTCTCCTAGCATAGTTAAGATCCAATTTACAACGGGTGATTGACAATACTAGTATCAATGTTGTGGTTCTTGTTCGTAAGTTAGAACGACACTTATTGAAAGCCCCAAACCATGTAAAATATGCAAAGAAAGTAGAGGCGTCTAACTTTGTTTTGCGGGTGTCTTGATGATGTGATATGGCCATGATTGTGATTATATTTGATGTATGCAATGTTCCTTATTGTAAGTTGGCAACGGCGGAGCCATATGGTTGTCTTTAATTTATGTTAAGACCCGCGTGTCTATTCAAAGTAGTTGTAATAGTTGAAGCCGATTGTCGACAACCATGGAGAGGCGTCATTGACCTTGATGCAATGCCGGTGATGATGGAGATCATGTTCGTCTTTGGAAGATGGAGATCGGAAGCACAAAGAAGAAAGGCCATATTATATCACATATTATGAATTGCATGTGATGTTAATCCTTTATGCATCTTGTATTGCTTAGTAGACGACGGTAGCATTATAAGATGATCCCTCATGCACATGAATTTCAAGTCTTAAAGTGTTCACCCTTAGTTAGCAATTGCTAAAGCTTGTTGTTTCAAGCACCACGTGATGATCGGGTGTGTTAGATTCGCAAGTGTATACAACGTGAGCAAGCGATTTGCTCATGCGGAAACTAAGGTTTGATCTTGACGAGCCTAGCATGTCTGAGACATGGCCTCAGGAACACGGATTACCGAAAGGTAGAGCATGAATCATATAGTAGATATGATGAACATGTCGATTGTTCGCCATTGAAGCTATATCAACTCTCGTGATGATCGGTTTTGATGTGGTGGATTTGGTTCGTGTGATCACTAAAACAATGTGAGGGATATTGTTTTGAGTGGGAGTTCACCTAGATTAATTTGATTATTAATTAGAACTCAATTTATCATAAACTAAATCAAAGTGAATTTGCATAGTTGTTGTAGTCATTGGCATCCGTTTACCACCGTACGCTTAGTTATAATTGAGATGATAGAACTATATAATTCTGGTTAATTTACTTACGAACTGGTATCGTATTGTTTTGAAGTGTTAATATAAAGTTTAAAAGTCCTATTGCAAACTTTCAAGAAGTTCCTAAGTTACTCCATGAAATTTAATAATTGGTATTAAATCAAGAGTGACAATTCCAAGAGTTAGTATATGAGTATCATGTTTGTCTCCATGATTCTTGATATTCAAAGAATTCTCTTAATATCAAGGTTATCTAGGATCCGAAAGAGTTATTTCGAAACCATGATGTGTGGAAGATATTGTGATATCTGAAACAAAGTTTTGTTGCAACATGATAGAGTATAATATGGCAAAAGTCATGTTCTCATATTTGATGAGAATTTGCAAAAGGTTGGAGACACTTGTTGTCCTGATCCTCCAAAAGGTTTTGGATAGCAACATTATACTCATAATTCATCGTTATAAGCTAAAAGTAGCTTGATCATGGACGATTCCATGTTAAGGGTGAATATTTGATGTAGGTAAAATGTTTACTACACCAAGAGATTACTAAAGAAAGGAATTTGAAAGAACACCAAACACTTGATGATGGTGATCTACTTCAAAGTGCAAGTCCAAAGACATTGGTATTTAACTATACACGCTTTGGACTATATGTCATATGTATGACTCCACTGTTGATGTTGATAGATTTTTTCAAATGTAATAGGAAATCTTGAAAGAGAATCTCATAAATATATGGCGTAAAGGAAAAGACTAGAATTGTTCGGTTTAAGTATATAGATGATATACATGTTATGGCTATATTCTTTGCTTATTAAACAATGTGGTTCTTAAGTATTTAATACTGAATTTGTTGGTATGAATCGTCATACGAAACAATGTAATTCATGAACTACAATGGCCTAAGTAACTAGCAAAGAATATGTGATGATGTTCATCGAGAACAAATAAAGGGTTATTGTGTTGCTCGTTAAACATCAAAGCTTGCCTTCAAGATTTGTTTTATCAGGTATTATGAGAACAAAAGGGTTGTTCAAATAATTGCCGTAATCCATAAAAGATGGATGATTCACAAAATCTCATTGGAGAATTCACGTCCATAAAACTAGTGCTAAAAATGTCGAAAGACAAATTGATTGAAAGGTCACTTAGGAAGTGACATCGCCGTTTAAATTATATTGGAAAGAACACATGAAGAAACTCCATGTGGATGGAATTTTGGAGTCTTTTGATTTTTGATCACATGACGCTTGTGAAACATTCCTAGAGATAATTAAAACTTCGTTCATAGGCCAAAAGGGAACGAATGACTAGCTTATTGGAAATTGTACATATTGTTGTACAAAGACCATCATGTGTAGTCAAAAGCGATGGATTTCAACTTCATATGCTTTCTCCGAGAATTTGAGTGAATATTTGAATATTTACTTAATAAGGATAAAGTATGAAATACTTGAAAAGTTCAAAGACTTTCAAGATGAAGTGCAAAATCATAGTAACAAGAATATAAATAGTTTATGATAAAGATCATAAAGGGAGATATTTGAGTTACAGAGTTTAGAATAATACCTAAGATTTAAGGAATTGTTCCGTGGATTTGCATTTCCCGAAACACCATAAGGGTATGGGGCGTTCGAGGTATGTAATTAAACCTTGTTTGACATGGTAAGATCAAAGGTATAATTCATAAAAACTGCCATTATATTTTAAAGATTAAAAGCTTTAGAGATTACCGTTTTCCACGAAAAGAGCTCCATCATAATCCTGGTAAATGACACCATATAAAGTTATGGTTTGGGATAAAACCCAAGTTGTCCTTTCTTAAACATTGGTATGCTTTGCATAAGAAAGCTGTTTTGCAACCAAAGTCGGATAAACTGTCTTTGTATGTTATTTCAATAACTGTTAAGTATTCCTCCATAACACCGAGACAAAAGTGTTTGTCACTTAAAACGCCAAGTTTCTTTGAGAAGGAATTTTTCGTGAAAAGTTAAGTGGGAGGACAATAGAAATTTGATAAGGTTAAAAGAACCTTAGCTATATGTGCAGTTATGCGCCTTAAAAGTGTTAGGAGGCGCAACAAAGCTCATGGCTCACGTACCTCAAAGGTTGTGGTCACGGAGATCCAAGTTCCTATTGAAACAAGTAGGTCGGATAAACAATCAAATACCAAGATTTGAGGGTTGAATCATTATTTGAGAATAATGAACCGACTACATGCAAAGAAGCGATGATGGGCCCTGACTCCGTAAAATGGCTTGAAGCCATAAAATCCATGATAGTTCCATACACGAGAAAATCAAGTTTTGAACTTGAAGGACCCTCGAGAAAGGTGTTAGACCTTATAGTTGTGTCTGGATCTATAAAGAAATAGACATGGATGTTTCACATCTATGAAATAGTCGACATGTTGGGAAAGAGTTCACAACAATGTTCAAAGGTTGACTATGACAAGATTTGATCTGTCATAGTGATATTTAGTCTAGACGGATTAATGCAGCAACCACTACATATAATTTGTTATATGGTAGTTGAATAAACAAAACAAGTTCTTCTAATAGAATCGTTACCTAGGACATGTGCATAACACGGTCCATAGGGTTTTGTTAATTCAAAGGATGCTAAAAGCATATGCAAACTTCAATGGTTAAAGTGAGCATCATGAGTTGGAATCTTCACTATGATGAAACTGTTAAAGGAGTTTAAAAGTTCATTAGAGACAATGAAGATGCTTGCATTTGCAAGAAATTAAGTGGGAGCGCTAAGACATGTTTCTAATACATTATGTGGAAGACATATTGTTGATTGGAAATAATGTATCTTTTATTAACACATATTAGGAATTTCATCCCGATGAAAGACTTAGGCAAAACCTAAATATTTGGCATCAATAGACGCTAATATGGTTGTGCCGTATACATAGACAAGATATTGAATGAGTTCAATATAGAAACTACAAGAGAGGTTCTTGTCGCATACGTAAAGGATTGAATAAATTCAATGTTGATGATATATTCAAGTGTATTGACATTTGGTAAAGTGAAACAAATAATCAAGTATAGATTGATACTTGATGTATAAAATCACAAAGAGTATTTATATCATACTGTGATATGTACAAATCCAGATATGTCCTATGCTCTAAATGTTGTGAGCATATACCAGAATGATTCGTAAGATGATCATTGGACAATAGTAAGGATATTCTTATGATCTTTTGTAAGAACTAAGAGTATAATATTTGTAGAAGTGACAAATAGATGGTTAGTTCATTGTAAAAGTACTACATTGATACTAGCTTTGTCACAAAGTACAAATTAAGTTTATCTCAATCTAAACTAAGGGTGACACAATATAATGGAAGGTGAGTTCCATAATGGATTTGGATGAGTTCCAAAGTTAAGACATTGTGACAGATACTACAACAAAAGGCCAAGTATATAACTGCTATTTTAGCAGCAAAAGAGGGCATTTGTGTCAAGTAGTTTGTTATCAAACTAGGTGTAGTTCACAATGGGATAATACTATGAAGATATATTGTGCGACAATATTATCAACATGTTTTAACCCCAAAGAGCTAAAGGTCACACCGAAAGACCAAATTTATACAAAGCCATCTCATTAGAGAATGAGTGATGCGTAGAGACGCAAAGACATGCAATTACACACGGACCTGGAAGTGTCAGATCCGGAGATCAGTTGACCACTAGCAATCGTGTACATACAACACCGGAAAGCCATAGGTGTTATATACACAAAGGTTTGAAACTAGATTATTGACTCTAGTGCAAGTGGGAGACTGTTGGAGATATGCCCAAGAGGCAATAATAAAGTGGTTATTATCATATCTTCACACTTATGATAAATATTTACATACCATGCTAAAATTGTATTAACCGGAAACATTAATACTTGTGTGATTTGTAAACTAAAATAAGAGTCCCTAGTGAAGCCTCTTGTTAAACTAGCTTGTTGGTTAATATATGATCATGGTTTCCTGATCATGAACATAGAGATGTTATTAACAACAGGATCATATCGTTAGGAGAATGATATGGTGGACATACTCCTATAGATAAGCGTAGCATAAAGATCAAGTCATTTCAATAGTTCAATTGCTATATGCTTTCTGATACATAGTAACCTAATTCCTTCGACCATGAGATCATGCATATCACCTTTACCGGATGGATGCTTTGATGACATCAAACACCACACCGAATCGGGTGGCTATAAAGGTGGCATTAAGTGTTCGGAAAGTATTGGTTGAAACACATGGATCAAGAGTGGGATTTGTCCATCCACATGACGGATAGATATACTCTGGTCCCTCTCGGTGGAATGTCATCCAATTGGCTTGCAAGCATGTGACTTGGTCACAAGGGATCACATATCACGGAACGAGAAAAGAGTACTTATCGAACGAGGTTGAACTAGGTATGCAGATACCGACGATCATAACCTCGGATAAGTAACATATCGTGAGACAAAGGGAAATTGGTATCGTATGTAAGTGGTTCATTCGATCGCAAAGTAATCGAGAAATATGTGGGAGCCATATGAATTTCAGATTCCTCTATTGGTTATTGTTCGAGAAGTGTCTCGATCATGTCCGCATAATTCACGAACCGTAGGGAGACACACTTAAGGATTCGACGTTGTTTGAGTAGTTATGGTATTATGAGAAAGAGACCGAATGTTGTTCGAGTCTCGGATGGGATCCGGATATCACGAGGTGATCCGGAATGGTCCGGAGAATAAGATTCATATAAGGAAAGTCCTGCTTTGAGTTCGGAATGATTCCGTGTTTTCATCAGAATGTTCTAGAAGGTTCCGGATTGTCCCAAGACTCCGGGGAGGGTACATGAGTGTGTCATTGAATGATTGCATCATGTACTAAGTGTTCTTGCTGTTCCAAAAACATGAAAGTCAAATTGCCAGTTTGAAAGTCAAACGGCTAAAACAGGAAACTGTGGGAAACAGGAAACTGTGGGAAACAAGCAAGAGGAGTTGGAACCAACTTGGAGGAGGAGTCCCACTCCTCCAGGCCGGCGCCCAAGCCCTAGGCCGAGTTGGGGAGGGACTCCCTCCCTCCCTGGCGCGCCAAGGCCTCTCCACCCATAAAAGGAGGGGCAGGGCTCCTCCTAGAACACACAAGTTTCACCTCTAGATTTCCAGGTTTAGAGCCGTTTTGGTTTAGAGCTTCTAATTGCTTTAGCCAGCGGTTTAGAGCCTTCTAATTGGTTTAGAGCCTTCTAATTGGTGTGTCTAATTACTAGACCACTAATAGCCTCTCTCATAAGCTCCACCATACTGCACCGCTTAAGGCGAAGCCTCATGGATCTCCCTCTACTTCCTGACCACGCCAGTCTTTGGAATCGCGAGGAGAGTGCTACAACCTCCATTTCCTGCTGGAACAAGGAGAGGAAGGTATTCGTCCGAAAATGTGACCGATCATGGAGCGCTGCTGGAACATGGCGCTGGAAGGATCGTCTACACGATCTTGAGATCGGAAAGAGTACGACTACATCACCCACGAGAATCTGCTCTCGTTAACCGCTTTGGAATCTTCGAGGGTAAGTTATTCCAAACGACTCGTTGCTACAATCTAGTAGATAGATCTTGGCTTGTTTGTTTGTATGCGATAGAAAATTTTTGTTTTCCATGCTACGAACCCCTACAGCATTCCCCTAGGCCCATAAATGGTGAAGTATCATGTAGTCGATGTTTACATGACACCACTAGAAGAATATCACCACAACTTAAATATCAAACCATTGAATATTACTCAACACAATTCCGCTACTAACAACATGACTTCTCCCATGTCCTCAAGAACTAAACGAACTACTCATGAGACATCATATGGATCAAGATCAGATATGATATAATGATGAATAACAATGTGAACATAGACAATAATTCAATGGTTCCACTCAATAGCATCAAATACAAAAGTAATCAACACCAGGAAAGTTTCCCCTAAGAACTATGCAAGATTCAACACAATTGTTACAGCGGGATGGAGTGGTGGTGATGGTGCTGGTGGAGATGGTGGTGAGGATGATGATGATCCCAATGAAGTATAGCTTGATGACGGTGTTGATGGTGACGATCTCCCCTCTCCGAGAAGGAATTTCCTCGACAGAAATCAGCCTGCCGGAGAGCTCTTTCTCTCTCTGTAGTTTCCACCCCAAAGAGGTGGCGGAATCTTTTTGTGGTTGCTCCCCTCGTATTAGGGTTTCGAGGAGAAGATATGGGCGAAAGGGCGAAGCAGGAGGTGGGCCAGGGTGGCCACACCACCTGCTGGCGTGGCCTAGGGGGCCCGCGCCAGGGGGTGGTGTGGGCCCCTGTGGCCCATCTCTGCCTCCCCTTATGGCTTCCTCCGTCTTCTAGAAAAATAGGATTTTCCATATATTTTCTGGAATTTTCTGATCTTCGCGAATATTGCATCTGGACACCGCTTTTTCCATCGGAATCCTGACTCCTGCAGTTCATCCTCCAAAAGTCATCCAACATGCAAAAATAGATGAAATAACATAAGTATCACCTCTTAATATGAACTATATCAATGAATAACAGTAAATTATGATATAGAATAGTGATGCAAAATGGACGTATCAACTCCCCCCAAGCTTATACTTCGCTTGCCCTGAAGCGAAAACTGAACTCAGTAAACATGATCATAGGTTTATGGAGTGAAGTGTCGATAAAAATAATACGGACAAGAAGCATCACATTCACCCATACACAAATCATAATAGAAAACAACTCACTATTATATAACTTAACTTGCAATGAGCATAGGAGTCACAATAAAGATGCATAAAGACAAATCATAATTGGTAATGGCAAACTTTGTTCTTGGTCAGAGAACAATTGACAAATCATACTTAGTTTTCAACAAAGCTTCTGTAATGGAGTTTATAAAAGGAATCCTTTTTCTCAAACATAAAGGGCTTTTCACACCGATAGCTTTCAAAGTAATATTCATTCAGATAAGAGCTTTGTGCTAAACAAGGAAGATAAGAAACATGATTGAGTAAATCATCATATGAATGATTGAATCACAAAAACTCAAATGCTTGCTGGAGATAGAAGGGAATAGGTTTACTAACTCAACATAGAAGTAAAAGATAGGCCCTTCACAGAGGGAAGCAGGGATTTCAAGTTTCATAAAGAGCTTCCAAAGGATTATGGTACTTACTATCTTTGATATATCATTTCCCCTATCATAAGAATCTTGAGGTGATTAAGGTTAAAGTGAACAAATATGGAGTATATGCTTGACAAATCATAAGTTGGCAATCTCATGTCCCTTGAGTACGAGGGCCGTTCCTCATGCTACTCAACTTTAGTTACTGGTAAGTTCTTGTCATTGTAAGTGTATGTGTATCATAAAGAACCGCCAACGGGGTACCCCTTGCCCCATGATACATGAGCTATCTCATATCAAAATGACAAGGCAACATACAATGAGCATCTCAGCGATATTTTTATTTGCTATTTGCATAGGTTTTTATTGAGGATGCTTCATAGATTGCTCACTATGGTTATGCTGCAAGTTTTCACCATGATTAGGCATGGCTTAGGATAGCCGCCCAGGCGTTTCTCTAACACATATACATAACTTCATGGACTTACAAGCTCCCCTTTTATTTCACACCGCCGATATCTGTAAACAAAAGATCATGATATCAACTGGGTAGATATTTAGAGGTGTTGAAAGCGTTCACCATGAAAGCATGGTTCTGCTAATTCCCAACTTATAAGTGCAAGTATATACAACTTAGATGACACAATGGTTCAAGTTTATTAAAGGCAAGAAAATAAGGTGTGCCATCAAGTTCGTGAGAGATTTACTAACTAGTTTTCACATAACAAAAGAATTTTTAATTTTAAAGATAGATGAAACTCGAGAATTTACTTGGAATAGCAATAATGCTAATAGGTAGATATGGTGGACACAAATGGCATAGGTTTTAGTTCAAGGATTGGATGCACGAGAATAATTCCCTCTTAGTATAGGTTTTTGGCTAGCAAGGCTGGATAACAAGCATACGGGTTGAAGAAACAAGCAAACATACAAGTGATAGAAACAAACATGCAATCTTCCTTTAAAACACAAAAGAACTTAAATAACGAATACTAAGCTTATGAGCCAATCAAGAAAGAAAGAAAATAATATAAAATACCTATAAGTGCTTTCTCTTTTCCCTTCAAACCTCAAAAAGTGTTGCTACTGACCAGAGCTAGGTTTGCCAAAACCAATTTAAATTTACTTGATGCTCCCAAAGTGATACCAATACTAATCAACAAGATCAATCATAAAATAGAGATTGCAAACTAAAATAAGATGTGCAAAAAGTAAATGATGAAACTTCTCATTAATATTCCATAAAGGCACTCACACCAAGGGATACATAGATAACCAACTAGAGGAGAGATACTTCCGCAATGCAAACCATCCTATATGATAACTTCTCTATTCATGATATGATTCTACTAAAAAGGTAAAAAGATGAAAGATAATGATGTGATACCGCGACACTCCCCCAAGCTTGGAACAAGCCAAGGGGATGCCAAAACCTGATGACGAATTACTCCTTCGGTGGTGGTGGTGTTCCCTTATCATTGTTAGACTTCCAAGGTAAAGCCTCCCCCACAAAGGATGTCTTGGTTTCCACAGTCCTGAAACTAGCAGCAGAACTTATGCGTTTAAACCTAGCCTCAGACTCATAGTTTTGATTTTGCATGTTGTAGATCTGTTCTTGTAATTGGTTGGTGGTCTGATGGAGCGAGAAGATATCATTTTGAAGCTTGGTAGTCTCCTTCTTGTGCTCGGCGACGAGTTCTGAACTTATCTTATGGTTGACGTCCACTTCCCGTTCCGCCATCTTCTTGTACCTAAAAACTTCTTGCTCCAATGCTTCCATCCTATCCTCCAACCTGCCTTCTCCTTTAGGGCCCTGAACCTCCTTTATCTGTACCTTCCCGTCCTTGAGTAACAACTCCTTGGGGTGAATCTTCAACTCATACATGTACGGGTTGATGATATCCGCGAAGGAATCCTCCTTGGGTGATCCATAGGAAGACAATGTGGCTCCAAAACTGAGAATCTGCCTGACATAAACAGATCGAAACAAAAACATGACGAGAACACGATATACGGACCTCGGGGGGTCCGGGTGATTATATATTATGAAGTTTTATGACATGAGGAAGGTACTGGGCGAAAACGGGACGGAGACGTGATCCGGGGTGGTCACACCCCCTGGTGGCACGGTTAGGTGGGGCCGCGCCACTGGGTGGTGTGGGCCACGCGAGATCCGTTTCCTTCCCTCTGTCGATTCGTTATCTTCCATATGGAATAAAAACTGCAAAAATATAAAAAGAAAAGTTTTCCGCGAACCTTTTATTTTCAGCACTTTTACCTATTCGAAAACAGACTTCGCAAATTCCTGAATTTGGTCTTTAATAAATTCTTTCGGAGTCACCATTTGAATAATATCAACATTTTCATTATAAAAATCTCCAGAAATATAATGTTTAAGCCTTTGACCATTCACCACTTGTGTAGTGTTGTCTCTCAAAGAAGAAACTTTTACAGCACATGAACGATACACCTCCTCAATAACAAAAGGTCCTTCCCATTTTGAGAGTAGTTTTCCTGCAAAAAATCTGAGACGATGCCTATACAATAGAACTTTCTCACCAACATGAAACTCTCTCTTAAGAATCCTCCTATCATGCCATCTTTTAACTTTTTCTTTAAAGAGTCTAGCATTTTCATAAGCTTCACTTCTCCACTCGTCAAAAGAACTCAAATCAAGCAATATTTTCTTACTAGCAAGTTTAAAATCTCTATTTTGTTCTTTTACTGCCCAATAAGCTTTGTGTTCTAATTCTAAAGGCAAGTGACAAGCTTTCCCATAAACCATTTTATAAGTAGACATTCCCATAGGATTTTTATAATCAGTTCTATAAGCCCATAAAGCATCATTCAACTTTTTAGCCCAATTTTTTCTAGATCTATTAACAGTCTTTTGCAAGATAGATTTAATTTCTCTATTCGATAGTTCTACCTGCCCACTGGTTTGAGGATCATAAGCTAAAGCAATTCTATGATTAACATCATATTTAGCAAGGGTCTTCCTAAAACCACCATGAATAAAATGAGAACCTCCATCAGTCATAAGATATCTAGGCACTCCAAAACTAGGAAAAATAACATCTTTAAGCATTTTTAAAGAGGTCTCACCATCAGCATTTTTTGTAGGTATGGCTTCTACCCACTTAGTAACATAATCAATAGCAACAAGAATTTTAGTATACCCTTTTGAAGGAGGAAAAGGACCCAGAAAGTCGAATCCCCAACAATCAAATGGTTCAATAACAAGAGAATAATTCATAGGCATTTCATTGCGTCTAGAAATGTTACCAACTCTTTGACATTCATCACATGATAAAATAAACTTTCTTGCATCTTTAAAAAGACTAGGCCAATAAAAAACTGATTGTAAAACCTTTTGTGCAGTTCTATCTCTAGCATGATGTCTGATACGTCCAATTTGCATCACCATTCTATATCATAATTTACCTCTAGTCGTTGATATATTTCATATTAAGTGGTGTTACTTATGTATTTTCATCTGTTTTTGCATGTTGGATGATTCTTGGAGGATGAACTGCCGGTGTCAGGATTCTGATGGAAAAATAGGTGTTTTGATGCAATTTCGCAAAGATCATAAAAATACTAGAAAAACTATGGAAAATCATATTTTCCCAGAATACGAAGAAAGACAGAAGGGGAGGCGGAGATGGGCCACAGGGGGCCCACACCTCCCAGGCGCGGGCCACCCCCTAGGTCGTGCCTACAGGGGGTGTGGCCCACCTAGACCACCTCTGGCTCTGCCCTCTCGCCTATATATGGGGAGGGACCACAGAAAGATTCCGCCACCTCTACGGGGCGGAAAACACCGAGAGTGAAAGAGCTCTCTGGTAGACAGATTTCTGCCAGGGAAATTCCTTCCCGAAGAGGGGAGATCGTCGCCATCGACACCATCGTACAACTAGACTTCATCGGATCATCATCATCATTATCACCCACACCATCATCTCCACCAGCACCATCATCAGCACTCCATCCCGTTGTAAAAATTGTGTTGAATACTTGCATAGTTCTTAGGGGAAACTTTCTCGGTGTTGATTACCATTGGATTATTATTTATGTTCAGATTTCTATCTATCACCATATCATCTTTGATCTTGATCCATATGATGTCTTGTGAGTAGTTCATATAGTTCTTGAGGATATGGGAGAAGTCATGTTGTTAGTAGTGGATTTGTGTTGAGATATTATTCAATGGTTTAGTATTTAAGTTGTGGTGCTATTATTCTAGTGGTGTCATGTGAACGTCGACTACATGATACTTCACCATTTATGGGCCTAGGGGAATGCATTGTGTATTTGGCTACTAATTGTGGGGTTGCTGGAGTGACAGAAACCTGAACCCCCATTAGGACACCATTGCACAAGGGAGTGTAGGATCTCAGAGTTTAAGGTTGTGGTTAGGTTTATATCTTAATTGCTTTCCTATAGTTGCGGATGCTTGCAGGGGGTTTAATCACAAGTAGTCCAAGTAAGGTCAGCACATTAGCACAGGTTCACCCAGACAACACTTACAACACCAAAGAAGGGTACTCAGCTATTTGAAGCGAAAGCACTTGACAGAATTCCCATGTGTCCTCGAGAACGTTTGGTACTTATAAGTATTTCCACCGGCGTGTCCTTTGCTAAGAAAGGATTGGGCCACTTGCTGCATTTGTTTGTTGTCTTTATTACTTGCACTTTATTTCTTTGCTTTATCATAAAACCCCTAAAAATCCGTTTGCTAAGTATTTACAGAGATTTCCTGCTCCAAACCACTAGTCAACACCTTCTACTCCTTGTTGGGATCAACACTCCTATTTATCGAAAGTACTACGATACACCCCCTATACTTGTGGGTCATCAAGAATATTTGTTGGTACCGTTGCCGGGGAGTGAAGCGCTATTGAAGAGTGGAAGTGGTAAAGGAAACTTCTACTGTGAGTATTTCTTTTTATTTCTGTTTGTTACTTTGTTTCCAATATGGATAACCCACTTGGTTTTCTGTTTGGGAAATCTACTACCACTGTTAAGGTAGTAGATGAACCACCACTTGTTGAGATAGATCCTTTTAAGATACCTACAAGTATTGTTGATCGTGTTATGGATAATTATTATTTAGGGGATGGAACTGTCCACCCTGGTGATCATTTGCTTTTTATCCATGAATTATGCGGATTGTTTAAGTGTGCAGGTATCACAACTGAACAGGTGAATAAGAAGTTACTCTCTATATCCTTGAAAGGGAGAGCTGAAGAATGGTATAAGCTACTGAAGAATGGGCAATCCATGGAATGGAAGGAAATATTACCTCTCTTTTATTCTAAATTTTATCCTCCCAGTGAAATTCATAAGGATAGGAATCTAATATATAATTTTTGGCCTCGTGATGGAGAGAGTACATCTCAAGCTTGGGGGAGATTGAAATTACTAATGCTTAAATGTCCTATTCATGAACTCCCTAACAATATTATTATCAATAACTTTTATGCTAGGCTTTCTCTTCATGATAAAGATTTACTAGATGCTTCTTGTGCTGGATCATTCACACGTATGAAGGAAGAAGCTAAATGGGATCTCCTAGACCGTATTCAAGAGAACACTGAAGCTTGGGAGAATGATAAAGGAAGAAAGTCAGGTATAAACTATGATTATGAATGCATTAAATCTTTTATGGGAACTGATAACTTCTGTGATATTAGTAATGAGTATGGTCTTGATTCCCAAAGTATTTCCAATTGTTTTGAGGCCTTTTCCTCTTACATAGAAATTCCTAAAAGGAAGTGGAATAAGTACCATGCACCTTATAAAGATGTTGTTAGTCATGTTCCTGTTAGAAGCACTGAAGTTTGTACTATTGATCATATTTTGCCTGAACCTTATATTGAGAAAATACCTTTCCCAGCTAAGGTAAAGGAGTATTCTATGATGATTAGTGCGAATAACAAAGGTACGAATAAAACCGTGGAACCTGATGAGAAAATGAATACTGAACCTGTGGTAGCTATTGTGAAAAATCTGGTCACTAGAAATATAGAGGATGAGCACATTGTCTTCTGTGAAGACGCTTCTAATATTATCTCTCATCCTAGTAAAGCAAGAAAAGCTAGTGTCCCTGTGCTTTCTGTTAAAGTTGGTGATCATTGCTACTATGGTTTATGTGATATTTGTGCTAGTTCTAGTGCTATTCCTTATGAGCTTTACAGGGAAATTATGCATGAAATTGGTCCTTGTGAGCTTGAGGAAATTGATGTGGTTATTCACCTTGCTAATAAGGAAACCATTTGACCTATTGGTATTGTAAGAGATGTGGAAGTCATTTGTGGTAAGATTAAGTATCCTAGTGATTTTCTAGTGCTTAATTCAGCAGGTAGCAAAACTTGTCCTATCATTTTTGGTAGACCCTTCTTGAACACTTGTGGAGCTATTATAGATTGTAAAAAGGAAAAAGTTTTAACTAAGTTTGATGTAGATTCTTATGAGTTTAACTTTTCCAAATTTGCTAAAGCTCCTTGTGAGAATAGCTTGCCTAATAAAGATTTCAGGATGGAACAACTTGCTTCTATTGATCCAGTTTATGACCTTGGACCTCTTTTTGATGATTGTAAGTATGTTCATTCTGATGATAAAGTTGTTGCCAGTGACAGTTATATTGTCAACTTTATTCAAAGTGCTACTGAAAGTTATTATGAGAGAGGGAAACATGGTTTTATGCATCTCAATAATGTTAAGTTTCCCGTTTTATGTTGAAAGCTTTGAAGTTGCATTTGTTTTGTCTTCCTATGCTAGTGGATTTTTGTTTCAACAATTTGTTTTATCATGATATCCCCATGCATAGGAAGTGGGTTAGACTCAAATGTGTTGGTTATTTGCTTCTTGATGCTCTCTTTCACTTCAAATATTTATCTCCTATGTGAGCATCTTTGAAACTATCAAGCCTAACTTAAAGGCATTAAAGAAAAGTACTTCTTGGAGATAACCCAATAGTTTTGTCGAGTCTTAGAAGTTATTATCTCTATAATAACCGCTCCTTATCCTTTTTGTTTTGGTTTTTGTGTCAAGATCAACTACTTTTGAGAAGTAGGAAGTTGTGAAAAGTGGCTGTCCTGGGACATATTTTTGTGCTGCATTGTGAAAATTCATGAAGGAGCTCAGTACTTCGGATGGAGCTATATTTTTCTATACTTGTTCTCCAAGTTGTTACCCAACTTTCATTAGTCTTGCAATTTTTGATTTGTAGAAGGTTTTCGAAAAAATCAATCTTTACCTGCTGGTCTGTTTTGACAGATTTCTGCCATCATGTGCATTTGCCTCTTATATTGATTCCCTTCCAGATTCTTTTGGGTTTTTGGAAAGGAGTTGCTACAGTAGCTTTTATTTTGATGGATTTCAGTTGAAGTGTGAATCTAAAGGTTGTTGTTTTTGCATACACTAATGTTGCCATTAAGGTTTGTGTGAGACCTTGTAGGAAAGGAATATTCAGGAGATGGAGAAAAGGAATATGCAGAGTTCGTCTTTGAATAGATAAAAGTGGTGAAAACAGAAGGTTCGTGAAAACCTTATTTTTATATTTTTTGATGTTTTTATTACATATGGAAGGTTACGAGACGAAACAGAGGCCAGGGTGGCCACACCCACCCTAGGCGCGGGCCCCAGCTGGCCGCGCCTGGAGGGGGTGTGAGCCCCCTGAGCTCCGTCTCCACCTTGTTTTTGCACCAGAACCTTCCTTATGCATTGAAACTTCATAATATATACCTCCCGGATCCCCCGAGGTTCGTATATCGTGTTCTCATCGTGTTTTCGTTTCGATTTGTTTCTGTCAGGAAATCTTCTCAAGTTTAGAGCACCATGGTCTTCGCCAACGATAAAGGCAATAAGCCCGTGGAATAAGAAAGGATCGCTGCTAGGCACGAAGACATGGATTGGTGCGTCCAGGAGGAAGTTAAGATGGAGTAACCAACCGCCGCAAGGTCAAGGGCAAGGAAATCTACTTTTGTAGGAGCAATTAACACTAGACATGCTTTTTCTCGTAACATGCAGAGAATTATAGCCTCCATTCCTCACTTCAAATCCTGCCCTGAGGCAGTGGAAGCCCTTCGAACCACTGACGAGTTTTGTGACAAGTACCGTGCCTTGAGGATGAAGGTGTATATACTCCAAGAGGAGAATAACAGGCTTCGTAAGATGCTGGAAGGCTTTCTTACCCTAAACAAGGGAACACCACCACCACCGAAGGAGTAATTCGTCATCAGGTTTGGCATCCCCTTGGTTTGTTCCAAGCTTGGGGGAGTGTCGTGGTATCACATCATTATCTTTTATCTTTTACCTTTTTAGTAGATTCATATCTTGGGTAGAGAAGTTGTCTTATAGGTTGGTTTTTATTGTGGAAGTATCTCTCCTTTAGTTGGTTATCTATGTATCCCTTGGTGTGAGTGCCTTTATGGAATATTAATGAGAAGTCTCATATTTTACTTTTTGCACTTCTTATTTTAGTTTGCAATCTCTATTATATGATTGATCTTGTTAACCAGTATTGGTATCACTTCGGGAGCATCAAGTAGATCTAAATTGGTTTTGGCAAACCGAGCTCTGGTCGGTAGCAACACTTTTTGAGGTTTGAAAGGAAAAGAGAAAAAGCTTACAGGTATTTTTTATCATTTATTTTCTTTCTTGATTGGCTCATAAGCTTAGCATTCTTTATTTAAGATCCTTTGTGTCTTCAAGGAAGATTGCATGTTTTGCTTAATCACTTGTAGGTTTGCTTGTTTCTTTCAACTCTTTTGCTTGCTACCCAGACTTGCTAGCCAAACACCTGTTTTGAGAAGGCATACTTCTCATGCATCCAATCCCTTTGAACCTAACCTGTGCCATTTGTGTCCACCATATCTACCTATTAGCATTATTTCTATTCCAAGCAAATTCTCAAGCTTCATCTATCTTTCGAATTGAAAATTATTTTGTTATGTGAAAACTAGTTAGTAAAGCTCTCACGAACTTGATGGCACACCTTATTTTCTTGCCCCTAATAAACTTGAACCATTGTGTCATCGAAGTTGTATATGCTTGCATCTATACGTTGGGATTAGCAGAACCGTGCTGTCATGAGGAACGCTTTCAACACCTGTAAATACATACCCAGTTGATATCATGCTCTTTTTTTGCGGATGTCGTTGGTGTGAAATAAAGTGGGAGGTTGTAAGTCCATGGAGTTATGTATGTGTGTTAGAGAAATGCCTGGGCCTCTAGCCTAAGCCATGCCTAATCATGGTGGAAACTTGCAGCATCACCATAGTGAGAAATCTATGAGGCTTTCCTCTTATACAAAAAAGAAGAGACATATCGAAAAGAGGAAAGAGAGAAAAAGCGCCATTTTCCATGGCAAATAAGAGATTGCTGAGATGCTCACTGTCTGCTTCCCTTGTCATTTTGGTTATGGGAAATCTCTTGTACCATGTGCAAGGGGTACCCCATTGGCGGTTCTTTATGATACACATATGCTTATAATGACAAGAACTTACTGGTAACTAAAGTTGAGTAGCATGAGGAGCGGCCCTCGTACTCAAGGGACATGAGATTGCCAACTTATATTTCGTTAATCATATACTCCATCTTTGTTCACTTTAACCTTAATCACCTCAAGATGCTTATGATAGGGACAATGAGAGCTCAAATCTAGTAAGTACCATAATCTTTTGGAAGCTCTTTATTGTTAGACCCCTCCTTTATAAAGGAAAGGATCCCTGTGATTGCAATGCTAGTCCCTGGATCAATGCTAGCATCCACAGTTTAAGATGAAGTACACAGATACAAAGGTCGTTTATTACATTCATTCCAGAGATAAAACATAGTCTTTTACAACTCATGGCCATAGGCCTAATACAAGAGTTTAAGGAATAAGCAAATAAACCCAAGTCTTCATCTTCATGTGCCACAGGCAAGCATGTTGAGTGTAGACTCATGACTCCTAATCATCATCAGAGTAACCTGCAACATCACAAGTTACAGCCACAGAGGGTCAATACTTTGGAATAGTATTGGCAAGTGATACCTTAGTATATTTTAAGTGGACTATATTACTATATGCATTTTGGCTAAGTGTAGCTTGGCTTGCTTTGCTTGAAAATAGGTTTTACCTATTAGTTGAAATCACTAAGTTTTCTTTGTCAAAACATTCCCAAAGAACCACCAATAGACATTGGGGTCTTCACCCTTGTTCACCCATAATTTTTACTTAGAAATTGGAGTGATGAGATTCTTGTAGCTTCCATGTCTTGATGCTCAAAAGTGTCCATTGCCTTGGACTAGGCTAAGTACTTAGGTTTTCCATCTGCAGAGGTTGTGCACTTTCCCCACCGCACTTGGTTTCCCAAGACAGACCTTTCAAGCCTTTCCTTAATCAAATGGACGTTGCTCCAACCTATCATCCCATCTACCACCAACTGTCCAAATGACTAAGTTCTAGCAACCTATATGATCAAGGCAGAGCCCATATTGCCAAGTGGTTGTAAGCTTTCTCAACACTTGGCCTCCAAATCCCTTTGTGCCTGGGTGGCTTACCACAAGTGAGATACACAACCCAAGTCCATGGCCTTGTGTAACCACTCAACATAACCCATTCTTCCATTCCACCCAGGAGGTTCATTTAACTTAGTGGTTTTATTAGAAAAAATGTAAGTCTCATGACTTAGAAATATTTCCATCATGGTAAGTGTAGATTTGCACCAACCCTTGTTTGCTATATAGCTAGGCTAAGCTAGGCATGGCAACTTATCATAGAGAGAATTCCCTAGCAATTCTACTATTCTAATCTACATAGGATTTCCCAATTTAGCAATGGACAAAAATAGCATGCAAGCAAAATATCTAATGCTAGTAGAAAACATAGGTTAGAAATATTCATGAAAATATCACTTGCCTTGGTAGTGGGGAGAGTAGCACTCTTCACAATCACAATCACTAGCAAAATCTACAAGAAAAATTATAGCATTCAATTTCACACAATATATTCAATCAAAAATAATATGAATGCATGCATGCAAGAATTTTACTAAGTGGTGATTTTGGAAATTTTTACCAAGCATGTGCATGATACTGAAACATAACAGGACACAAATTTTGCCAAAACAAACTTATTTAACTTTAAAATCAATTACCAAAACAAATCTATACTCAAAATAGCTTTAAATATGATTCCACAAATAAAGTCATTTTAATGGTTACTATCTGTTAAACAAATTGGATATTCAGAAAGGTCTTGTTTCACTGAATCCAACGGTATAAAGTTTGTAAATTTCTAACGTGGCATTCAAAAGTTATAGCAGTTTGAAGTTTGAATCTAAATCAGGTTTTAAATTCTGTTTTTGAATTAAATCCCGCCACGCGTCACAATCTCACTGGCGCGTACCGGTTCGTGCGGATCGCGTTCTGTGGACCGCACGATCTAAGTGGGATCTGGCGGCTCATATGCGCGCTTACCCCTTCGTTTAAAGTTCTATCCTAGCCCTACGATGCAGATCCAACGGTCTAAATCACTAAGCCGTAAATCTGGCGCTTAGTGGCGGCGACGACTGCGGTGGCGGAGCCGGCGGTACAGATCACTAGGAGGATAGGGAAGGTACTCACCGAGACCGCAAGGACGTGGGGATGCTCAACTCGTGCACAGCTCGGCAAGGGGCGCTCAGGGTTGCGGTGAATTCCTCGCCGGAGTTGGATCTGGCAACGGGCTCGCTTGAGGTCGGCGGCGTTGTGGATCGCTAGGATGCAAACGGAGGATGTGGTTAGATGCGAAGACCACGGCGAAGACGCAGCGTGACAAGTAGGGTTCGAGGCAGACTTCTGGCTGAAGCTCGCCGGAGTTGCAGCTGGAGACGATGGCGGTCAGTCGTCGACGTTGCTGGAGCTACAGATCATGCAAAGGTAAGCGGGAAGTGTCAGTAGATGCGCCGCGACTCACTGGACAAGACAGCATGAAAGAGGGGCAGAGGGAAACACGAGACTCACCGGAATTTGCCGGCGCAGTCGTCGGAGACGGCGGGGTTGCAGAGAGCAATGCGCGCAGCCTGGGGGCGTTCTGTGCTTGGGGTTTGGGGAAAAGAGAGAGGGGGCAGAGGGGGTTTATGTAGCCAGCTCGCGAGCGAGAATCACTCGAGATTTTACTCGAATTTAAGCCGCGTAATCAACAGGAAACGGCCGCGTTGATTTGGTAACGAACAGGTCGTGGGGGGGGTGGAGACGACGATGCTCGGGTGGGCCGCGGTTGTCAGCGAGAGAGGGAAGTGGGAGCGGGTCCCCTCTGTCAGTGAGTTGATGGGTGCGAGAGTGGGTAAAGAAAATGGTTCGCGGGGTGTGTACCATCTTGGTCTGGGCGTGTTGGGTCGGCCATTGGGTTGGTTATTATTTTTTTCCTTCTCAATTCTTTTCTTTTCGTAATGAATTTTCAAATGGTTTTAAAACCCAAATTCAAATCTGTTTGAATCCAAAGTTTTCATGACTTTTGTCCAATAAATCTTGCTCTTAAATAGGTGTTAAACACATCCAACACTTCTGAACATTTGGGTCTTTTGAAAATAAATTAAAACTATGCCTTTATGATAATAGGCATATAATTTGTCTTTAATTCATATTTTGCTTTGCTACTTTGCTCAAATTTTTGGAAATCACTTGTGTTTGGATTCTAAACAATAATGAAGGATAAATAGCATTTTTCTCAACAATAATTAGCACAAGGCTAGGGTTTCTTTACATAAAATAATGAGCCACAATTGCTCTGTTTCTGAAATGATTTTGAGAAAAAACCCTAAATGATGATGAATGCAAGGATGATATGAATGAGTTTTGGAATATGAATTTAGGGATGTTACAAATCTAACCCCCTTAAGATGAATCTCGCCCTCGAGATTCGGATTGGCTAGCAAATAGGTGAGGGTGGTCTTTCCGAAGATCATCTTCTCTTTCCCATGTTGCTTCCTCTTCGGAGTGATGATTCCATTGTACCTTGCAAAACTTGATAGTTTTAGTCCTTGTAACTCTTTCTGCGGTCTCAAGAATCTTGACAGGCTTTTCCTCATAGGTGAGATCACTTTCTAGTTGGACTTCTTCCAAAGGTATGGTATCCTTCAAAGAAGATTCTTCCATCTCTGGGTGACATTTCTTAAGCTGACTCACATGGAACACATTATGGACAGCTGACAGAGATTCTGGCAATTCAACTTCATATGCAACTTCTCCTTTGCGACTTAGAATCTTGAATGGCCCAACATATCTTGGTGCCAACTTTCCCTTGACTCCAAATCTTTTCACTCCACGGAGTGGTGATACCCTGAGATAAGCCCTATCCCCAACTTCGTAGGTGACTTCTCTACGCTTAGAATCTACGTAGCTTTTCTATCGGGACTGTGCTACTTTCAACCTGTCCCTAACCAATTTTACCTTCTCTTCGGCGTCTTTGATGAGATCAGGTCCAAATAAACTTCTCTCGCCCACACCATTCCATAGTAATGGGGTAGTACATTTCCTTCCGTAGAGTAACTCAAATGGTGCCATTCCAATACTAGCTTGATGACTATTGTTGTAAGAGAACTCTGCGTAAGGCAAGCTTTCATCCCAACTTGCTCCATAGTCTAAATCACAGGCTCTCAACATGTCTTCAAGAATTTGGTTAGTCCTTTCTGTTTGTCCATCCGTTTGAGGATGAAAGGCAGTACTGAATTCCAACCTCGTTCCCAAGGATTCATGAAGCTGTCTCCAAAAGTGAGAAGTGAACTGAGTTCCTCTATCTGACACAATACTCTTAGGCACACCATGAAGGCATACAATTCTGCTCATGTAGATTTTTGCCAATTTGGCACTTGTATAAGTTGTCTTCACGGGTATAAAATGAGCCACTTTAGTTAGGCGATCCACTACCACCCATATGGAATCATACCCTGACCGGGTCCTTGGTAATCCGGTAATGAAATCCATACCAATATTTTCCCACTTCCATTCAGGAATAGGCAGGGGTTGAAGCAAACCTGCTGGTTCCCGATGTTCCGCTTTTACTCTGCTACACACATCACACAAAGCAATATGTTCGGCGATGTCCCTTTTGAGATTGTTCCACCAAAATCTTTCTTTCATGTCCATGTACATCTTGGTGTTTCCCGGGTGAATAGAATACGGAGAGTTGTGAGCCTCTTGTAGAATCAGTTTCCGCAATTACGGATCTTGTGGAACACAAATACGTTTCCCGTGCCATAAGGTACCTTGTTCGTCTATATGGAAACTCTTAGCTTTCCCTAGACTTATATTTTCCTTAATCTTTTCAATTTCCTTATCAGTCTTCTGAACTTCTCGGATCTTGTCCAATAAAGTGGGTTGAACATCTAAGGACATGAGATGTCCTTCTGGCACAATCTCTAATCTAAGTTCTTTGAATTGCTTACACAAGTCATCCGCAATTCCCTTTGGTAAGGCCATTTACGAACGCCTTACGACTTAGAGCATCGGCTACTACGTTCGCTTTATCGGGTGGTATTGCAAACTTAAGTCGTAATCCTTAATAAGTTCTAGCCATCTCCTTTGTCTCATGTTGATTTCTTTACGGGTGAAGATATACTTCAAGCTCTTATGATCGGTGAACACTTCACACCGCTTACCCAAAAGGTAATGTCTCCATGTTTTGAGTGCATGGACGTGAGGCTAACTCCAAATCATGAGTAGGATAGTTTACTTCATGAGTTTTGAGTTGTCTCGAAGCATAGGCTACGACTTTACCATCTTGCATAAGTACGGCACCCAAACCTGGATGAGACGCATCACAATATACTTGGAAATCCTTTTCCAAATCCGCGTATATAGAACTGGTCTTGTCACAAGTCTCTTCTTCAACTCTTGAAGTCGACTTCGCAACCTTCAGTCCAAGCAAATTTCTTGTCCTTCTTTAGCAATTCTGTCATTGGCTTAGCAACCTTCGAGAAATTTTCAATGAACCTTCTGTAGTAACCTGCTAAGCCGAGGAAACTACGAACTTCTTTTACATTCTTGGGAGATTCCCATTCTGTCACAGCTGAAACCTTGGCAGTATCAACTGCCACACCATCCTTTGTCATAACATGACCAAGAAAACCAACTTCCTCTAACCAAAACTCACACTTGCTGAATTTGTCATAAAGTTTATGCTCTCTTAACTTTTCGAGTATCAAGCGTAAGTGTCTTTCATGTTCTTCCTTGCTCTTGGAGTAAACTAAGATATCATCGATGAATACGACCACAAACTTGTCAAGAAATTCCATGAATACCTTATTCATCATATTCATGAAGTATGCTGGAGCGTTGGTTAAACCAAAAGGCATCACAGTGTACTCATACAATCCATACCTTGTGGTGAATGCGGTCTTAGGTATGTCTTGCTCTCTTATCTTGAGTTGAAAATAACCTGACCTGAGATCAATCTTCGAGAACACACATGATCCTTCTAGCTGATCAAACAAATCGTTGATTCTTGGTAAAGGATATTTGTTCTTGATGGTTACTTCGTTGAGAGAACGATAGTCAATACATAATCTTTGTGTTCTATCCTTCTTCTCCACAAACAATACTGGGGCTCCCCAAGATGAAGAACTTGGTTGAATAAACCCTTTCTGCAACTGTTCTCCTAGCTGCTTCTTGAGTTCTTTCAGTTCATCAACTGACATTTTGTACGGTCTCTTAGCTATTGGTCCAGAACCTGGTACCAAATCTATTAGGAACTCCACATCTCTATCCGGTGGCATTCCTGGTAATTCTTCCGGAAATACATCCGGATACTCACACACAATTGGCACACTGTCCATGCTAACCCCCTTAAGAGAATTCAGCTTGCTTCCTTTGGGTTCAAAGTTTGACTTGAATTTTATTCTTTTTCCTTCTGGGGTTGTGAGTGAAACTGTACGATTGGCACAATCTAATACTCCCTCATACTTAGCCATCCAATCCATTCCCAAAATCACATCCAATCCTTGGGAATTCAGAATTATTAGGTTCACTGGAAACTTATGTTTCCCAAACTCTATGACTAAGTCATGACATCCTGAGTTTACTATCATTTCTCCCCCCGGAGAACTTACTCTTATAGGACACCCAATGGTTTCTACCGTAGTTCATTTCTTTCAACGAATGCTTTTGATATGAATGAATGAGATGCACGGTATCAAAGAGTACAAATGCTGAAATTGAATTGAGTCTGAACTTACCAAAGAACGCATCGCTCCTCATAGACCTCCTCCACATTGATGTGGTTAACCTGTCCTTTCTGGAAAGGATTTGGCTTGTTAGGTCCTTCCACTTTCTTCTCAGGGCACTCATTAGGATAGTGCCCCAGCTTCTTGCATTTGAAGCACTCCACTTGACTGATGTCCTTTTTAACGTGCTGACTTCCACTTCCACTACCATTCCCACTGTGGTGGCTCTTATGTCCACTCTTGTGGTTCTTATACTTGTCATTTTCATGACCGCGATAATGCTTGTTGTCATGACGGTTGTGGTTGTGGTGCTTGTTGAATTTCCCATGCTTATGGGATCCTGAGCTGCCACTGTCATCATAGTGAGATCGTTTGTGAGACGATCCCGAGCTGTGCTTGTCGGAGTGTTTCCTCTTCCTACTCTCGACTTGCTTCATTTTACTTTCCAAAATAGCAGCCTTGTCACACAAAGACTGATAAGTTGGAACACATGCCACAGACAACTGTAGGTTCAGCTCATCGTTCAAACCCTCCAGAAATTTTTCCTTTCTTTTTGCATCAGTGTCAACCTCATCCGGTGCATAGCGCGCCAGATTGTTGAACTCTTCTATGTATTCAGCCACGCTGCGGTGGCGCTGTTTCAGGTTGTGAAACTCCTTCTTTTTCAGACTCATCATTCCTGATGAGATGTGAGCAGTGCGAAAACCATCTTCAAAGATAGCCCAAGTCACCTCATCAATAGGAGTGGTGATTTGGAAGTTGTCCCACCATGTGGCGGCTGGTCCTTCCAACAGATGTGCTGCGAACCTGACTTTTTCAGCATCCGTGCAGCCCACGGTCACTAAGTCCTTATTCACAGAACGTAGCCAGTCATTGGCTACCATGGGATCAGTTATTCCCGAAAACTTAGCTGGCCTCAGACGCAGAAATATGGTGAGCATATCAAAACCCGGAGGGTTGTTATTGTTGTTGTTGTTATTGTTGTTGTTGTTGGGGTTGTTATTGTTCTGGTTCTGGATGAATGTTGTCATCATTTGCATAAGCTGTGTTTGTGCATTCATCATTTGTTGCATTTCCGGGGTGATGTTGTTGGGGTTGGGGTTTGCGCGACGGGGAGGCATATGTGGTTTGTTCAAATAGATAAGAATGAGATACCCATAGATGTTTTATGCACAATACATCATAAGAAAACACATAACAAGCAACATAAGAATAAAAACTCAACAACCTCATAACAAGCTCATGAAGTAAAACACACAAGTGGCAAGCCATCCACATGTCGGATGGTCCAATAATAAGTTCACAATAACAAGTATGAATATGAAAGGTAAACGTGTAGTCAAGTCTACTCATCAGCCTCAATCTCCTCCTCGACGAAGGTAAGACCTGCGTTCTCCATCGCGGTCTTGTTCTCCTCAATCGTAGTGGTCAAGGAATCGACCTTGGCCTTGAGAGCCCTCTTCTGGGAGCGAAGCCTCTCAATAACCATCTGCTGCTGCTCAAGTTCGAAGTCCTTGGACTTCAGTTCCTCGGTCATGTCCCGGATTTTCTTGTTCCTATCCTGGACGCGTTTCTCCTGACTCTTCAACTTGCGGTCCTGGTCCTCGAACTTTGTCTCCATTTCCTTGATCATCTCATCCTGCTGTGCGAAAAGCTTGTCCTTCTCGCATAGCTGTACCTGAAGCTCGTCATTGCCAAGCATGACGTTCGTCCTATCGGTGTCCACGTGTCTGAGGAGAGTCTCTAAGTCCTGGAGATAGAGACGTATCGGCTCTGTCGTGTCCCTCGAGTCGTCCTCAAAGTCGATGGACTCTCCATCAACATCACGCCTTCCGAAGACGTGGAAGTGGGTGCCCCTAACCTGTCGGGAGTGACGGCCCAACAGACGTCCTATCAGGTCCTGCATGACTACCTCCATGCCTCTCTCCCTGTCGTCGTGCATCAGCTTGAAGACGATGGCCTCTGTAGTAGGCTCAGTCAGGCGTCCTGGCTGGTTCACCTTGAAGCCCCAGAGGTCCTTCCTCTCGAACTTGGTGAGTGGGTACACCGTGATGGTGGGAAGAGGGAGATCGAGCAAGGTGGTAAGCTCAATGATACGGGGTCCGAAACGAGTAACCTGAAACTCCTCAACAGTGCTGATGGCAATAGGCATCTATTTATAAAATTGAAAAGTTAGAACAACATCATTTAAGATAAATACAAAACAACCATCTCATACATAACCATGGAACACAAATATCACACAAGTCATGCATACATAAATTCATTACATCAAACAAGGTCCAACTTATTTAAGGTATCATTTTGGAAAACAAGGTGATAGATGGTGGTCCACTAACAAAGTGTGCTTATAGGCCTATCTCACTGGATCTGGTGGCTATCACAATGTTCCCAGAGGCAATCCACCTATCTTGCTCACATGATTCCATCACTAAGTCTATTATATCTCCCCTTAACTCTTGGTTGGTGGCTTCCAACTCTTGGGTAAGTTCCTTATCTTTCTCTAAGTCTTTTTGGAGGTTGAGCATTCTACACTTGACTCTAGCACTTAGTTCTTTGATAGTCCTCCAAGCTGCATCTCTGGCTGACTCAAAGAATGTGGTGTGCATTTTAGTGTTGGTGTACATGCAGAATCCCCTTTCCTTGTGGTTGTCTTCCTTATTTTTGTACAAGTGAAGTTGCACCCACCAATACTCCACTCCTTCATCCATCACTGGAAAGCCCTTGTACACAGCTGCACCATGTGCTTCCATTGCCACCATGAGGTCCTTGAGTATATTGGGAAACTCAGTTTCACACTCCAAGGTCATGGTCATGAGTGGTCCTCTCTTCACGGCTTCATTGATGGAGTTCATCTACAAATGAAGTTGAGAATGAAAAGATTAGAAAAGTTTTACGAGAAGAATAGACAAGTGTAGAAGTGGTTGAAAATTTTTCCTTAGTAGTTTTCAATCCTAGGGTCATATTCCTACAGGCAACACAGTGCTCTGATACCATCTGTTAGACCCCTCCTTTATAAAGGAAAGGATCCCTGTGATTGCAATGCTAGTCCCTGGATCAATGCTAGCATCCACAGTTTAAGATGAAGTACACAGATACAAAGGTCGTTTATTACATTCATTCCAGAGATAAAACATAGTCTTTTACAACTCATGGCCATAGGCCTAATACAAGAGTTTAAGGAATAAGCAAATAAACCCAAGTCTTCATCTTGATGTGCCACAGGCAAGCATGTTGAGTGTAGACTCATGACTCCTAATCATCATCGGAGTAACCTGCAACATCACAAGTTACAACCACAGAGGGTCAATACTTTGGAATAGTATTGGCAAGTGATACCTTAGTATATTTTAAGTGGACTATATTACTATATGCATTTTGGCTAAGTGTAGCTTGGCTTGCTTTGCTTGAAAATAGGTTTTACCTATTAGTTGAAATCACTAAGTTTTCTTTGTCAAAACATTCCCAAAGAACCACCAATAGACATTGGGGTCTTCACCCTTGTTCACCCATAATTTTTACTTAGAAATTGGAGTGATGAGATTCTTGTAGCTTCCATGTCTTGATGCTCAAAAGTGTCCATTGCCTTGGACTAGGCTAAGTACTTAGGTTTTCCATCTGCAGAGGTTGTGCACTTTCCCCACGGACTTGGTTTCCCAAGACAGACCTTTCGAAGCCTTTCCTTAATCAAATGGGCGCTCCAACCTATCATCCCATCTACCAACTGTCCAAATGACTAAGTTCTAGCAACCTATATGATCAAGGCAGAGCCCATATTGCCAAGTGGTTGCACTGTAAGCTTTCTCAACACTTGGCCTCCAAATCCCTTTGTGCCTGGGTGGCTTACCACAAGTGAGATACACAACCCAAGTCCATGGCCTTGTGTAACCACTCAACATAACCCATTCTTCCATTCCACCCAGGAGGTTCATTTAACTTAGTGGTTTTATTAGAAAAAATGTAAGTCTCATGACTTAGAAATATTTCCATCATGGTAAGTGTAGATTTGCACCAACCCTTGTTTGCTATATAGCTAGGCTAAGCTAGGCATGGCAACTTATCATAGAGAGAATTCCCTAGCAATTCTACTATTCTAATCTACATAGGATTTCCCAATTTAGCAATGGACAAAAATAGCATGCAAGCAAAATATCTAATGCTAGTAGAAAACATAGGTTAGAAATATTCATGAAAATATCACTTGCCTTGGTAGTGGGGAGAGTAGCACTCTTCACAATCACAATCACTAGCAAAATCTACAAGAAAAATTATAGCATTCAATTTCACACAATATATTCAATCAAAAATAATATGAATGCATGCATGCAAGAATTTTACTAAGTGGTGATTTTGGAAATTTTTACCAAGCATGTGCATGATACTGAAACATAACAGGACACAAATTTTGCCAAAACAAACTTATTTAACTTTAAAATCAATTACCAAAACAAATCTATACTCAAAATAGCTTTAAATATGATTCCACAAATAAAGTCATTTTAATGGTTACTATCTGTTAAACAAATTGGATATTCAGAAAGGTCTTGTTTCACTGAATCCAACGGTATAAAGTTTGTAAATTTCTAACGTGGCATTCAAAAGTTATAGCAGTTTGAAGTTTGAATCTAAATCAGGTTTTAAATTCTGTTTTTGAATTAAATCCGCGTCACAATCTCACCGGCGTACGGTTCGTCGGATCGCGTTACGTGGACCGCACGATCTAAGTGGTATCTGGCGGCTCATATGCGCTTACCCTTCGTTTAAAGTTCTATCCTAGCCCGATGCGGATCCAACGGTCTAAATCACTAAGCCGAACTGGCGGCGCTTAGTGGTCGCGTGGCGGCGGCGACGACGGTGGCGGCGCGGCGGTACAGATCACTAGGAGGATAGGAAGGTACTCACCGAGACCGCAGGGCGTGGGATGCTCAACTCGTGCACAGCTCGGCAAGGCGCTCGGGGTTGCGGTGAATTCCTCGGGAGTTGGATCCGCAACGGCTCGCTTGAGGTCGAAGGCGTTGTGGATCGCTAGGATGCAAAGCGGAGGATGTGGTTAGATGCGAAGACCACGGCGAAGACGTGTGCGTGACAAGCGAGGTTCGAGACGGCAGACTTACACCGGCTCGCGGAGTTGGGCCGGAGACGGTGGCGGTCGATCGTCGGCGTTCGGAGCTACAGATCATGCGAAGGTAAGCGGAAGTGTCGAGATGCGCGCGACTCACTGGACAAGACAGCATGAAAGAGGCGGAGAAACACGAGACTCACCGGAATTCGCCGGCTCAGTCGTTGGAGACGGCGGGGTTGCAGAGAGCAATGCGCGCAGCCTGGGTGCGTTCTGTGCTTGGGGTTTGGGGGAAAAGAGAGAGGGGGCAGAGTGGGTTTATATAGCCAGCTCGCGAGCGAGAATCACTCGAGCTTTTACTCGAATTTAAGCCGCGTAATCAACAGGAAACGGCCGCGTTGATTTGGGAACGAACAGGTCGTGGGGGGGGGAGTGGAGACGACAAATGCTCGGGTGGGCCGCGGTTGTCGTGAGAGGAAGTGAGCGGGTCCCTCATCGGTGAGTTGATGGGTGCGAGTGGGTAAAGAAAACGTTCATGGGTGTGTACTCTTTGGGCTGGTCTGGGCCGTGTTGGGCTGGGTCGGCCAGTTTGGCTGGTTGGCTATTTTTTTTCCTTCTCAATTCTTTTTCTTTTTCAGAATGAATTTTCAGAAATGGTTTTAAAACCCAAGTTCAAATCTGTTTGAATCCAAAGTTTTTCATGACTTTTGTCCAATAAATCTTGCTCTTAAATAGGTGTTAAACACATCTGAACACTTCTGAACATTTGGGTCTTTTGAAAATAAATTAAAACTATGCCTTTATGATAATAGGCATATAATTTGTTTTTATTCATATTTTGCTTTGCTACTTTGCTCAAATTTTTGGAAATCACTTGTGTTTGGATTCTAAACTATAATGAAGGATAAATAGCATTTTTCTCAACAATAATTAGCACAAGGCTAGGGTTTCTTTACATAAAATAATGAGCCACAATTGCTCTGTTTCTGAAATGATTTTGAGAAAAAACCCTAAATGATGATGAATGCAAGGATGATATGAATGAGTTTTGGAATATGAATTTAGGGATGTTACATTTATGAACTTGAAATCCCCTCTTCCCTCTATGAAGGGCATTTCTCATATTTCTAAGTTGAGTCAGTAAACCTACTTCCTCTCTATCTCCAGCAAGCATTTGAGTTGTTGTGTTTCAAGCATTCATATGATGATTTATTCAATCATGTTCTTTATTCTCCTTGTTTGCACAAGACTCTTATCTATTGAGTATTACTTTGAAAGCCATCATTGTGAAAAACCTTTTATGTTTGAGCAAAGAGTACTCTTGTTGTGAAAACTTCTACAAAAGATTTTGTCAAATTGTTTGCCAGCTGTTCTCTGACCAAGAACAAAGTTTGCCAATTCCAATTATGATTTATCTTAAAGCATCTCTATTGTGACTCCTGTACTTGTTGCAAGCTAAGTCATATAATGGTGAGTTGCTTTCTTCTATGAGTTGTGTAATGGTAAGTGTGATGCTTCTTGTCTGCATTCTTTTATCGACACTTCACTCCATAAACCCGTGGACATGTTTATTGAGCTCAGTTTTTTCTTGGGGACAAGCGAAGGTATAAGCTTGTGTGGCATCCCGCCAAAACCACTACTAGAAAATCGCGTTGAATTTGTGCATTGCATCGTCATAATCATGCATTGTTTGCATAAAACTGTTTTCGCAACGCCCGATTTGTTTTCCAAACGCCTCATCTTAATTCATATATCAAAACCAGGTCACCGGTTTATTTTTGTTGTCCGCTATCGGTTTGCAAACGGTGTTAATAAATCAAATAAAAATTATATTATTTTCTTTAGTGGGGGCAGTCGAACGGGCCAACCCGACCCGAACGACCACCCCGTGAAACAGATCGGTCCAACCTCTAAATCCTAAGGCTACCCGAAACCTACCCACACCCCAGCCACCTCACCTCCAATCACAGAACGCCACATCAGCCACCCCAGATCCCTACCAACCCCAACCTGCCACGTGGCCTCTCTCACCCCTCCTCTCACTCCCAATCTCCCACCACACACAACACACGCGACACTCGAACCACCCCACCCCGCCGATCCACCCTGTCCACTCCCCACCAACCCCTGCCTGGCCCCCACTCCCCTGGGACCCACCACCGACGCTCTCCTCCTCTCCCCAACCCGCCCGCGCCCTTCCTTCTTCCTTGTCCTCTTGCCCGCCTCCGTCGCGGCCGTTCGCTCCCCTCTCGGCCGCGACCGCCCGTCCGACCCATCCTCTCCTCCCATGAGAGCTCCTGCGGCAGCGCCTCCTCCGCCTCTCTCCTCCCTCCTCGGCCCTTCTCCACCTCCTCCGGAGCTCCTCCAGCCCGGCTCCTCCCTCCAGCCGCCCGGCCTCCTCGACGCCTCCCCACCCGTCGACCGGCGCCTCCCGCCGTCCCAGCCCCGCCGTCGGCCCGCGTCTGCCCTGACGTCCCCGCCCGGCCTCCCCGCCAAGCACCGGCGACCCAGCGCACCACCTCGACGCCTCGCCTCCTCCGGCCGCGACCGCGCCCGGCCTTCGCCACCTCCGTCATGACGCGTGACCCCGCAGGCCGTCCTCGCCGCTGCTCTGCGGGTCCCGCCCGCGTCTGCCCGCCTGCCCGCCTCCTTCCCCTCCGGCTACCGCCGTCGCCAGCGCGGTCCCAGACGGCCGCCCGCCGGAGACTCACTGCCGCGACCCCGACTGACCTCGCCCCGCGGTCTCCCTGCCTCGGCGCGTCGTCTGCTTTCGGGCGCGGCGTCCGCCTCGGCTCGACCTCCAGCTGTCTCCGGCCGGCTTCGCGCCGCCCGTCGCTCGCCTTGCCGTGTCGTCTTGGCGTCACTGCTTGTTCAGGGCCAGCTCGAGGCATGCGCCTGTTTGGTCTCCCCAGTACCAGGTTGGGGCATGCTCGGACCGGCCTCTGAAGTCGCCAAGTTCCTCGACGTCGTGCGGAGTCCAACAACCAAGCACGGAGAAGGTTGACAAAGCGTCAAGTCCCCTTTGTCGACAAGATCGGCTCGATGATGTTGGAGTAGAGGAATGTATGTGGTGGAAAGCGAAGGCCCTGACGCAGTTTCCAAGCTCGCCACCGGCGAACAAGATGGTACCCAAAGTCGTCGACATAGGAAACCCCAAGATCTCCTTCATGGAAAAACGAAGCCGCACCCGGAGACCGCCGTCATGGATCATCGCTCACTTCTACACGGACCCACGGGAGGACATGTTCTTTGCCCAAGGACGACAAGGCTCTCTTCACGGATTTCGGGTCCCCGACACCGATACGACAAGATCATCGTCATAGAACCCGAAGGCCACATGTGCGACAAGTACTCGCCCGAGAACGCCAAGATCTTCACCCCGGACACCGAGACCCCGGTGCGACAAGTGCTTCATCCCGAACGCCATGACCGTCGACATGACCCGAAGACCACGGCTGCGCCGAGACCTACCCCCGATATCCGAGAACGATCCCGTCGAGAACGTTTCCGTCGAACCCTGGACCCTGAGACCGAACCCCCGGAACACCAAGATCGTCGAACCCTAAATGTGTGAACCTTTCCTCGAGCCCTATTTTATAAATGCTAAATATAAAACCTGTTGCATATTAAATTGTCATTCTCGCATGCATATCATCATGTGGTTTGGGGGCCTTATGCCGATTCACTTCATAATTAAATATGGGGCCCATATGCGGGCAAATTTAGTCTCATATCGGCCTCATTTAAACTTGTGTAGCGAACCGGTATCTTATCTTGCCTTGTTATAACAACATTTAAATTGCGGGGGGTTCTAAACAACATGAACCACCTAATTAATTGTCGGGACCCCGGTTCCGCTTAATATGACCTAATCGCATCGCACCCTTGCCATGTCATGCATCATACATGCATCATGCCGATCTTTTGCCGTAGTATTAAATATTGCATCCGGTGATTTTCTAGTGTTTGCTTCTTCGCGGATAAGGCCGTTAAGTTGATGCGAGTGTCGTCCGTTCTTCGGTTGAACCTTCGACAATGTTTCAGGCGAGCATCTCCCCCTTTTTACCTATCTTACTTTTATAGTATTTATTCCCTCCTGTTGATCTATTGCTATCTGTGTTGCGATGCTTTAGTTTCCGTACCTGTGATATCCCTTGCAGCCTTATATTGCCTTGGACACATCCTATTACCTGTTGTTTGGTAGATAGTTGGACTTGCGCGTCGTAGTCGCTTGCTCAAGTGCTGTTGCGTGTCGTTCGGTGCCACAGTTGTTGATGTATTGCCGCAAGTTGATGTTGGAGATGATTCTAGTTTTACTTATCGTTCACTTTAATTCCTGTTTAACAACAAAAATTGAAATAAGCAGAGGCATCGGTGGGTGATAGAAAATATTTGGTTTCCGAACGCCCACTTGTGTCCCGTAAGACCCCGAGTACTTGATACCTGTTCCTTGATTTATCGCGCTATCCACATCCGGAAGGTATATGGGACCCCCGAGGCGAGCTTGATTCAGTCTTATTTCTTGGGGCCACAAACTAGTTTGAGGTTTTATTTACGATCCTGTACTTATGCCATGCTACTTTCGTATTTAAATTGTGCGAGGCACACTTGTCGCTTAGGTAAGCGGAGTGTTTTCGTGGTATCGACAAGCCCAGCCACTTCGGGTTCCCGATCGTTTACGACCAGCGACGCAAACCTTGAGTCCGTCTCAGAGTCAGCTAGCTTCGTTGCGGGTCTACTCAATGGGGTGGCCCCCTGAAATAATTCTGAATCCTGTGATTGTTCAGTCGTGAAAGCCTCATTGGGTTTTGATTTGGTTTTTCCGAGGTTGATCGAGCGTGTGTTGCTATTGGTGCACCCCGGCCGGGTAAAACTTTCTGAAAGCCGTTTCCGCGGATATGGACGACTTGGAGCATAGTATCTCGATCATAGACAAGCATAACTAAAGTTTATTGCTATAAATTTGACTTTATAATGACTAGTAATCAGCTTCACTATAACGGAATGCCTAAATAACACTGCCCACAATTGCTTGTTTGGATTGTAAACTGCGCCATACCATTGTACCTGACTAGTAAGTATTGCAACTACAACGGAATGGCTGAATAAAAGTACCAACAACTGCTGGGTTTTGGGTTTATCTCATGCTATCTGTACCTGATTAGTAATTGTTGCAACTATCACGGAATGGTTAACTAAAAGTGCCCACTGATTACTTTATCAGGATGATTATCTAAACCTGACTAGTAATCGCTTCAACAATAACTGAATAAATAAAACTGCCAACTGTGTGAATTCCTCGGTTGACTTCCTCGTTTGGTCTCGAGGGGGAAATACCAGGATGGGTTTGTTTGGTGATAGCTTCAGGTTGGATCCGAATAGATCTTTCTTACCCCTCTCTGATTGCCGCCAGTTGTATCGAGTCTCTATAGGTTGTTTAGTGCATGCTGCCGCTGCCGCTCAGTCCACCACACCTATGTAGGCGAGGACCGCCGAATTCTAGTCTCGCTGTCTTGGCCTCGATCTTGGCCTCCTATTTTTCCTTTGCCCTTTTCGGCACCCCTTTTGTTTAAGCAGGTTTTGAGATCGACGCCGTTAGCGTGGTTACCCTTCCGGCTTGGCCAGGCAGGGTTATGGACGCCATTGGTTATTCTTCGGGCTCTTAGCCCCATTTGTATCTTGTCCGTAGCTGGACTCTATCATTTTAAGGTGATTTGGATCTTTGTATATTATATCTGTATTCTTGACTCATGGAGTCGTTGTTATATACATATCTGCTACATGGGTCCCATCGAGGACTGTTGTGTAATGTTATTACGTATTCCACCATGCGAAAGTGCTGGTGAGCACCTTTGAATCGTTTCTATGCGGGTTTGGCGGGTTTCGCTAAAACTTGCATAGGTCCGATCGAGGGTGTTACTGAGTGGTATCGAGCTCAGATTCGATACCCACAAGTCCAGCCTGTAGGATAACCTAGCTAACGGCCGAAGTAGAGTGTCAAAACTATTTTTGAAAAACGGTTGGATAGTTCTAATTAGGTCTGAGTTTACTCCTTACCCCTCTGCTATTCTCCTCTTATCTCGACGTGTTTTGAACTTGCTCTCTTATCTTTTCTTTGAGTCCAGGATTTCTCGTGGTGGGTTTTCCGTCGTACCTTCAGGGTTTCGCTCCCTCCTTTGTCAACGGTGTTCTATCATCCGGTGTTCAAGCTGCCTGAGTAATCCGCCTGCTGTGGTACCATTCTTTGTTCCTTGTTTGTTCCTTTTGATGTTTTCCGCCGCAACGACATCCTCTACGCCAGATCCGATGCAGAGTCTGCATCACTCCTTTGTTTCCGAACCTCGTTTGTCGAGATCTTCAGTCTGAATCTTGAGGGTTGGTTGCATGATCTATCTGTTCATGTACAGAGTAATGCTTTGAGTGCGGGATGGAGTCGCGACCATACCACTACTCTTATCATTTGCTCGGTATGTTGAATAGTGGATCGATGCAATTTACTCCTTCCATGAAAGTTAGAGGTGGCCTTACCTTTAACTTCGTCCGTTGTTTATCCGGAGTGTTCTCTTGACGAACAGGAACAACGACCTCTTGTTAGTGGTGTCGCGAGGATCTACACAAAGCGAGAAGACGCAGATCGCCGACCTTCCTTCCGGTATCATGAGGCGGATCTCGAGGGCGAGATCCCTTGTTAGTGGTGTCGAATTGTGGCATCCCGCCAAAACCACTACTAGAAAATCGCGTTGAATTTGTGCATTGCATCGTCATCATCATGCATTGTTTGCATAAAACTGTTTTCGCAACGCCCGATTTGTTTTCCAAATGCCTCATCTTAATTCATATATCAAAACCAGGTCACCGGTTTATTTTTGTTGTCCGCTATCGGTTTGCAAACGGTGTTAATAAATCAAATAAAAATTATATTATTTTCTTTAGTGGGGGCAGTCGAACGGGCCAACCCGACCCGAACGACCACCCCCGTATGAAACAGATCGGTCCAACCTCTAAATCCTAAGGCTACCCGGAAACCTACCCACACCCCCTGGCCACCTCACCCCCTCCAATCCTGGAACGCCACATCAGCCACCCCAGATCCCTACCAACCCCAACCCGCCACGTGGCCTCTCTCACCCCTCCCTCTCACTCCCAATCTCCCCAGCCACACAACACACGCACGCACACTCGAACCACCCCACCCGCCGATCCACCCTGTCCACTCCCCACCAACCCCCTGCCCAGTCCCCACTCCCTGCCTGGGACCCACCCCACCGACGCGCTCTCCTCCCTCTCCCCAACCCGCTACGCCCCGCGCCCTTCCTTCTTCCTCACACACACAGCTCCCGCCTCCGTCGCGGCCGTTCTCGCCTCCCCTCTCGACGCGACCGCCCGTCCCGACCCCATCCTCTCCTCCCCCCGCGAGAGCTCCTCGCCGGCAGCGCCTCCTCCGCCTCTCTCCCTCCCTCCTCCGGCCGGCCTTCTCCACCTCCCTCGCCGGAGCTCCTCCAGCCGAGCCGCTCCTCCGCCCAGCCGCCGGCCTCCTCGACGCCTCCCCCCGTCGACCAAGGCCTCGCCAAGCGTCCGCCAGCCCGCCGCCCGGCGCATCCGGCCTTGCGTCCCGCCGCTGGCCTCCCTGCCAAGCGACCGACGCCGACCACCTCGGCCACGCCTCCCGGCGCGACCGCGCCAAGCGCTTCGCCACCTCCGTCACGCGTGACCCCGCAGAGGCTCCTCCTCGCCGCTCTGCAGTCCCGCCGCGTCACCCCGCCTGCCCGCCTCCTTCCCTCTCCGGCTACACGCCAGGTCCCAGCACGGCCGCCCGCTGGCGGAGACCGCTCACGCTGCCCGACGACCCGACCCTCGCCCGCGGTCTCCCCACCTCGGCGCGTCGTCTGCTGCGGCCAGGCGTCCGCCTCGGCTCGACCTCCAGGCGCCGTCTCCGGCCCGTGCGCCATTGAAGCCGCCGTCGGTAGCGGCGTGTCGTCTCGTCCTTGTTCAGGGCCAGCTCGAGGCATGCGCCTGTTTGGTCTCCCCAGTACTAGGTTGGGGCATGCTCGGACCGGCCTCTGAAGTCGCCAAGTTCCTCGACGTCGTGCGGAGTCCAACAACCAAGCACGGAGAAGGTTGACAAAACGTCAAGTCCCCTTTGTCGACAAGATCGGCTCGATGATGTTGGAGTA
Organism: Avena longiglumis; assembly: GCA_030063025.1. Lineage (NCBI taxonomy): Eukaryota > Viridiplantae > Streptophyta > Magnoliopsida > Poales > Poaceae > Avena > Avena longiglumis. The sequence continues at coordinate 170,890,879 of CP125973.1, forward strand.
GAGGAATGTATGTGGTGGAAAGCGAAGGCCCTGACGCAGTTTCCAAGCTCGCCACCGGCGAACAAGATGGTACCCAAGGTCGTCGACATAGGAAACCCCAAGATCTCCTTCATGGAAAAACGAAGCCGCACCCGGAGACCTCCGTCATGGATCATCGCTCACTTCTACACGGACCCACGGGAGGACATGTTCTTCGCCCAAGGACGACAAGGCTCTCTTCACGGATTTCGGGTCCCCGACACCGATACGACAAGATCATCGTCATAGAACCCGAAGGCCACATGTGCGACAAGTACTCGCCCGAGAACGCCAAGATCTTCACCCCGGACACCGAGACCCCGGTGCGACAAGTGCTTCATCCCGAACGCCATGACCGTCGACATGACCCGAAGACCACGGCTGCGCCGAGACCTACCCCCGATATCCGAGAACGATCCCGTCGAGAACGTTTCCGTCGAACCACGACCACGAGACCGAAACCCGGAACACCAAGATCGTCGAACCCTAAATGTGTGAACCTTTCCTCGAGCCCTATTTTATAAATGCTAAATATAAAACCTGTTGCATATTAAATTGTCATTCTCGCATGCATATCATCATGTGGTTTGGGGGCCTTATGCCGATTCACTTCATAATTAAATATGGGGCCCATATGCGGGCAAATTTAGTCTCATATCGGCCTCATTTAAACTTGTGTAGCGAACCGGTATCTTATCTTGCCTTGTTATAACAACATTTAAATTGCGGGGGGTTCTAAACAACATGAACCACCTAATTAATTGTCGGGACCCCGGTTCCGCTTAATATGACCTAATCGCATCGCACCCTTGCCATGTCATGCATCATACATGCATCATGCCGATCTTTTGCCGTAGTATTAAATATTGCATCCGGTGATTTTCTAGTGTTTGCTTCTTCGCGGATAAGGCCGTTGAGTTGATGCGAGTGTCGTCCGTTCTTCGTTTGAACCTTCGACAATGTTTCAGGCGAGCATCTCCCCCTTTCTACCTATCTTACTTTTATAGTATTTATTCCCTCCTGTTGATCTATTGCTATCTGTGTTGCGATGCTTTAGTTTCCGTACCTGTGATATCCCTTGCAGCCTTATATTGCCTTGGACACATCCTATTACCTGTTGTTTGGTAGATAGTTGGACTTGCGGCGTCGTCGCTTGCTCAAGTCTTGTTGCGTGTCGCTCGTGCCACAGCTTGTTGATGTATTGCCGCAAGTTGATGTTGGAGATGATTCTAGTTTTACTTATCGTTCACTTTAATTCCTGTTTAACAACAAAATTGAAATAAGCGAGAGGCATCGTGGGTGATAGAAAATATTTGGTTTCGACGCCCACTTGTGTCCCGTAAGACCCGAGTACTTGATACGTGTTCCTTGATTTATCGCGCTATCCACATCCGGAGGTATATGGGACCCCCCGAGCTTGCTTGATTCTTATTTCTTGGGGCCACAAACTAGTTTGAGGTTTTATTTACGATCCTGTACTTATGCCATGCTACTTTAGTATTTAAATTGTGCGAGCACACTGTGTCTTGTTAGGTAAGCGGAGTGTTTTCGCGGTATCGACAAGCCACACTTTCGGGTTCCCGATCGTTTACGCCAGCGCAAACCTTGAGTCCGTCTCGAGTCAGCTAGCTTCATATGGTCTACTCAATGGGTGGCCTGAAATAATTCTGAATCCTGTGATTGTTCAGTCGTGAAAGCCTCGTTGGGTTTTGATTTGGTTTTTCCGAGGTTGATCGAGCGTGTGTTGCTATTGGTGCACCCCGGCCGGGTAAAACTTTCTGAAAGCCGTGTCCGCGAATATGGACGACTTGGAGCACAGTAATTTATCATAGACAAGCATAACTAAAGTTTATTGCTATAAGTTTGACTTTATAATGAATAGTAATCAGCTTCACTATAACGGAATGCCTAAATAACACTGCCCACAATTGCTTGTTTGGATTGTCGCTTGCGACCATTGTACCTGACTAGTAAGTATTGCAACTACAACGGAATGGCTGAATAAAAGTACCAACAACTGCTGGGTTTTGGGTTTATCTCATGCTATCTGTACCTGATTAGTAATTGTTGCAACTATCACGGAATGGTTAACTAAAAGTGCCCACTGCTTACTTTATCAGGATGATTATCTAAACCTGACTAGTAATTGCTTCAACAATAACTGAATAAATAAAACTGCCAACTGTGTGAATTCCTCGGTTGACTTCCTCGTTTGGTCTCGAGGGGGAAATACCAGGATGGGTTTGTTTGGTGATAGCTTCAGGTTGGATCCGAATAGATCTTTCTTACCCCTCTCTGATTGCCGCCAGTTGTATCGAGTCTCTATAGGTTGTTTAGTGCATCTTGCTGCCGATCCACCACACCTATGTAGGCGAGGACCGCCGAATCTAGTCTCATGTGTCTTGGCCTCGATCGACGCTCCTCTTTTTCCTTTGCCCTTTTGTCGGCACCCCTTTTGTTTAAGCAGGTTTTGAGATTGACACCGTTAGCAGGGTTACCCTTCCGGCTTGGCCTGGGCAGGGTTATGGATGCCATTGGTTATTCTTCAGGGCTCTTAGCCCCATTTGCATCTTGTCCGTAGCTGGACGCTCTATCATTTTTAAGGTGATTTGGATCTTTGTATATTATATCTGTATTCTTGACTCATGGAGTCGTTGTTATATACATATGTTCTGTGGGTCCCATCGAGGACTGTTGTGTAATGTTATTACTTCGTATTCCACCCGCACGAAAGTGCCTGGTGGGCACCTTTGAATCGTTTCTATGCGGGTTTGGCGGGTTTCGCTAAAACTTGCATAGGTCCGATTCTGAGGGTGTTACAGCTTGGGGGGAGTTGATACGTCCAATTTGCATCACCATTCTATATCATAATTTACCTCTATTTATTGATATATTTCATATTAAGAGGTGTTACTTATGTATTTTCATCTGTTTTTGCATGTTGGATGATTCTTGGAGGATGAACTTCCGGAGTTAGGATTCTGATGGAAAAAGAGGTGTTTTGATGCAATTTCGCAAAGATCAGAAAAATACCAGAAAAACTACGAAAAATCATATTTTCCCGCATTTACCGAAGAAAGCTGAGGGGAGGAGATGGGCCACGAGGCCCACACCCCGCCACACGCCTAGGTGTGGCCCACTCCACCCTCTCTCCTATATCTTCTCCTCGGAACCCTAATACACAGGGAGGGACCACAAAAAGATTCCGCCGCCTCTATGGGGCGGAAAACACCATGAGAGAAAGAGCTCTCTGGAAGACAGATTTTGGCCAGGGAAATTACTTCCCGGAGAGGGGACATCGTCGCCATCAACACCATCGTCAAGCTAGACTTCATCGGGATCATCATCCACACCATCATCTCCACCATCACCATCATCACCACTCCATCCCGCTGTAACAATTGTGTTGAATACTTGCATAGTTCTTAGGGGAAACTTTCCCGGTGTTGATTACCATTGTAGTTGATGCTTGTGAGTCGAACCATTGGATTATTATTTATGTTCAGATTGGTATCTATCACGATATCATCTTTGATCTTGATACATATGATGTCTTGTGAGTAGTTCATCTAGTTCTTGAGGACATGGGAGAAATCATGTTGTTAGTAGTGGATTTGTGTTGAGATATTATTCAATGGTTTAGTATTTAAGTTGTGGTGCTATTCTTCTAGTGGTGCCATGTGAACGTCGACTACATGATACTTCACCATTTATGGGCCAAGGGGAATGAATTGTGTATTTGGCTACTAATTTTGGGGTTGCCGAAGTGACAGAAACTTGTACCCCCTTTAGGACACCATTGCACAAGGGAGTGTAGGATCTCAGAGTTTAAGGTTGTGGTTAGGTTTATATCTTAATTGCTTTCCTCTAGTTGCAGATGCTTGCAGGGGGGTTAATCACAAGTATGTATTAGTCTAAGTAAGGTTGGTAGATTAGCACAGGTTCACCCACACAACACTTATAACACCAAAGAAGGGTACTCAGCTATTTGAAGCGAAAGCACTTAATAGAATTCCCATGTGTCCTCGAGAACGTTTAGTCCTTATAAGTATTTCCACTGGCTTGTCCTTTGCTAAGAAAGGATTGGGCCACTTGCTACATTTGTTCGTTGTCTTTATTACTTGCACTTTATTTCTTTGATTTATCAGAAAACCCCTAAAAATCCGTTTGCTAAGTATTTACAGAGATTTCCTGCTCCATACCACTAGTCAACACCTTCTGCTCCTCGTTGGGATCGACACTCCTATTTATCGAAAGTACTACCATACACCCCCTATACTTGTGGGAAATCAATATCCTCCATAAGCACTACCATGACATTTTCTCAATATCTCTTTCTGTTCATATTTTGGAACACATCTTCTCATAATACCATCCACTCCTTTATATAAATGTGGGTCATCCCAAAAATAATGCCTCAGATCATAAACGAATTTCTTTCTTTGCTGGGCTGTAAAGGTTGGAGGCAAATACTTAGAAATAATAAAGTTAGCATAATCAACATACCAAGGACTCTCTTGCGAGTTTACCTTTATTGCAGCCAACTGTTCATTTGGAAAACTATCATTAACAGGCATAGGATCAAAAGAAATATTTTCCAAACAAGAAAAAATATCAGCAACAGGATTTTCAACACCTTTTCTATCTACAATATGTAGATCGAACTCTTGTAAAAGCAACACCCATCTAATAAGCCTAGGCTTAGCATCTTTCTTTGTCATAAGGTATTTAATAGCAGCATGATCAGTGTGGATGGTAACTTTTGAATAAACAATATAAGGTCTAAACTTATCACAAGCAAAGATTATAGCTAATAACTCTTTTTCAGTAGTAGCATAATTCTTTTGAGCAGCATCAAGAGTCTTACTAGCATAATGGATAACATTTAATTTTTTATCTATTCGTTGCCCAAGGACAGCACCTACAGCAAAATCACTAGCATCACACATAATTTCAAAGAGTAAATTCCAATCAGGCGGTTGGACAATAGGATCAGTAGTTAAAGCTTTCTTTAGAGTTTCAAAAGCGTCCTTACAATCATCATCAAAAACAAAAGGTGCATCTTTTTGGAGAAGATTAGTAAGGGGTTTTGAAATTTTGGAGAAATATTTAATAAACCTTCTATAGAAACCAGCATGACCAAGGATACTATGAATACCTTTAACATCCTAGGACAAGGCATTTTCTCAATTGCTTCAACTTTGGCTCTGTCAACTTCAATGCCTCTTTCAGAAATTTTATGTCCAAGAACAATTCCTTCATTAACCATGAAGTGGCATTCCTCCCAATTAAGAAGAAGATTAGTTTCTTCACATCTTTGCAAAACTTTGTCAAGGTTGTGCAAACAATTATCAAAGGAAGCTCCATAGACGGAAAAATCGTCCATGAATACTTCCACAATTTCTTCACAAAACCCATGAAAGATAGCAGACATACATCTCTGAAAAGTAGCAGGAGCATTACATAAACCAAAAGGCATACACCTATAAGCATAAGTTCCATAAGGACATGTAAAAGTAGTTTTCTCTTGATCTTATGCTTTAACAGCAATTTGAGAAAACCTAGAGTAACCATCTAGAAAGCAAAAATGAGTCTTCTTGGACAACCTTTAGGAGCATTTGATCAATAAAAGGCAGAGGATAATGATCTTTATTAGTGACTTTATTCACCTTTATAAAATCAATGCACATCCTATACCCAACTACTACTCTTTGAAGTATAAGCTCATTATTTTCATTAGGCACAACAGTAATTCCTCCTTTCTTAGGGACACGGTGAACAAGACTAACGCGATTACTATCAGCAATAGGAAAAATAATACCAACATCAAGAAGTTCCAATACCTCATTTCTTACCACTTCTTTCATCTTGGGATTTAAACGGCGTTGATGTTCAACAACTGGCTTTGCATCAGGTTCTATATTAATAGCATGCTGACATATAGTACGAGAAATTCCTTTTAAATCATCAAGAGTATAACCCATAGCTCCTCGGTGTTTCCTCCATACTTCCAATAATCTTTCCTCTTCCTTTCCTGAAAGTTTAGAACTAATAATAATAGGATATATTTTATTATCATCTAGATAAGCATATTTAAGATCATCATGCAGAGGTTTTAAATCGAATACAGGATCCCCTTTAGGTGGTAGTGTGGTACCCAAATCTTCCATGAAGACCTCACTTTCGTGATCTTACATATATTGCTGCAAAGCATTGTTAGGAGCAAGAGAAATAGAAGAAAGTTATTCAACTCTGAAATCCTCATTAGGCAATTCATTTTCATAAGGAGTTTTAGCAAATTTGGAAAAGTTAAACTCCTAGGATTCACCATCAAATTTAGTTAAAATTTTCTCCTTCTTACAATCTATAATAGCTCCACAAGTGTTCAAGAAAGGTCTACCAAAAATGATAGGACAAATTTTACTAGCTTCCTTACCAAGCACTAGAAAATCTGCAGGATATTTAATCTTGCCACAAAGAACTTCCACATCTCTTACAATACCAATTGGACAGACTGTCTCTCTATTAGCAAGGTGAATAACCACATCAATGTATTCAAGTTCACAAGGACCAATTTCATCCATAATTTCTTTGTAGAGATCATAAGGAATATCCTTGAACTTGCACCAATATCACATAAACCATAATAGCAATGATCACCAATTCTAATAGAAAGCACAGGGACACTAGCTCTCCTAGTTTTACTAGGATGTGAGACAATATTAGAATCATCTTCACAAAAGATAATGTGCCCATCTTCTACATTTTTAGTGACAAGGTCTTTCAAAATGGCTACTACAGGTTCAATATTTATTTGTTCATCAGGTTCTACAACTTTATTTGTACTTTTGATAACTATATTAGCTATAATAGAATGTTACTTTACCTTAGAAGGAAAAGGTATTTTCTCAATATAAGGTTCAGGCAAAATATGATCAACAGTACAAACTTCAGGGTTTCTAGCAGGAACATGATTAACAATATCTTTATAAGGTGCATGGTACTTGTTTTGCTCCTTTTGGGGAATTTCAATATAAGAGGCAAAGGCCTTAAAACAATTTGCAAGAACTTGAGAATCAAGACCATACTCGGTACTAATATTTTAAAAGTCATCAGTTCCCATAAAAGATTTAATGCATTCATAATCATAATTTATACCTGACTTTCTTCCTTTTTCATTCTCCCACGCTTCAGTATTTTCAACAATACGGTCTAGAAGATCCCATTTAGCCTCTTCTTTCATACGTGTGAATGATCCAGCACAAGAAGAACCTCATAAATCTTTATCATGAAGAGAAAGCCTTGCATAAAAGTTATAATGATATCATTAGGGAGCTCATGAATAGGACATTTGAGCATTAGTAACTTCAATCTCCCCCAAGCTTGGGTTGTACTCTCTACATCACGAGGCCAAAAGTTATATATTTGATTCTGATACTTCGTAAACATATCTATAATTTTTGATGTTCCATGCTTGTTTAGTATCCACTTTGCTATGCTTTGTCTACACTTTGAGGTATTTTTATACATTTTCTAGGACTAACCTATTAACAATATGCCACAGTGCCAGTTGCCTGTTTCTGCTGTTTTTGGTTTCAGAAAATCTAGTAAGGAAATATTCTCGGAATTGGACGGGACAAAAGACAAAGTCAATATTTCACCGAGGAGAACACAGATACCGAAGGGCGACCGGAGGGGCGCCACAGGGTGGCTGCACACCCCCCACGCGCGGGCCCAACCTGGGCAGGGTGTGGTACCCCTGGCCGCCCTCCTGCCTCGCCTATTCACCTATATAATCCCTCGGATGCCAAAACCCCAAGTACCCGATCAGATCTCCACGAAACAGTTTGTAGCCACCGCCACCATCGTCCCTAGATTGGGGGGATCTTAAGCTCTTCCCGACACCCTGCCGGAGGGGAGATATCATCCCAGAGGCCTTCTTCATCACCATGCCAGCCTCCGGTATGATGCGTGAGTAGTTCCACCTTGGACTATGGGTCCATAGATGGTTGTTTCTCCTCCTTTGTGCTATCATGTTTAGATCTTGTGAGCTCCGTTCATGGTCAAGATCATATATTTGTAATCATGCATGTTATGTTTGTGGGATCCAATGAATATTGAGATTACTATGACATATTGATTAATGATTCTATCTTGTCTTCTTGATTGTTGATTCTATGATGTCTGTGTTGTTTGAGATCTTGCATGCTCACCGTTTCTAGTAGCTATCTTGGCCAAGTAGATGCTAGTGACTCCAAGAGGGAGTATTTATGCTTGATAGTGGGTTCATGCCTCTATTGAATCTGGGGAAGTGACAGAAATCTCTAAGGTTCTAGATGTGTTGTTGCTACTAGGGAGAAAACAACAATCTCTTGTTCATGGAACAATTGTATTGTTTACTTTACACGCATTGCTTAAAGAAGTTATCCGTTGCTTGCAACTTAATACTGGAGGAGGTTCGGATGATAACCTGAAGGTGGATTACTAGTCATAGATGCAATTGGATGGCGGTCTATGTATAATTTTGTAATGCCTAATCAAATCTCATAGGATCACGAACGTCTAGTATTGCATTGTTATGCCTTGCTCAGTCCTGTCAATTGCCCCACTATAATTTGTTTACCCATCACGTTATGTTATTTATCTTAAGTAGAACACCTAAAGTGAACTGTGGAACCCGGTCCAAGCTTTACCATTGATACATCATCCACTGTTACTGCTTACTTTTTGCAAGCTACCATTACCTTCCACACCATACGTTTAATCCTTTGTATTCAGCAAACCAGTGAGATTAACAACCTCACTGTTCATTGGGGCAAAGTCTTGAGTTTGTGTTATGCAGGTTCCAAGTTGTTAGCAACACCTTGGGGTCGTTTCCTTCCTCTACTGTTTCGATAACCTTGGTTTCATACTGAGGGAAGACTTACTGTTGTGCTCATCATACCTTCCTCTTGGGGTTTCCCAACAAATCTCTACAGTGATCTGAGCCGCATCAGATTCCAGTATTTATGGATCTCACTAGGAGGATAGAATTTAGAATAAAACAGAGATACTATTTCCTACCATTCCATAGATTGTCCATTCTTCAGCAGCTTATACCATTCTTCAGCTCTTCTTTCAATGATATAGAGAGTAACTTTTTATTAACTTGTCCCGTTGTGATACATGCACACTTAAACAACCTGCATAATTTATGGATAAAAAGCAAGTGATCACCAGGATGGATAGTTCCATCCCCAAAATAATAGTTATCCATAACACGATCAACAATATTTGTAGGTATCTTAAAAGGATCTATCTCACTAGGTGGTGGTTCATCTACTATACTAACAGTGGTAGCAGCTTTCCCAAATAGGAAACCAAGTGGGTTATCCATATTGGAAACAAAGTAACAAACAGAAATAAACAATACTCATGGTAGAAGTTTCCTTTACCAGTTCCACTCTTCAATAGCGCTTCACTCCCCGACAACGGGGCCAGAATATAGTCTTGATGACCCACAAGTATAGGGGGTGTATCGCAGTACTTTCGATAAATAGGAGTGTCGATCCCAACGAGGAGCAAAAGGTGTTGACTAGTGGTTTGGATCAGGATTTCTTTGCAAATACTTAGCAAACGGATTTTTAGAGTTTTTTGATTAAGCAAAGAAATAAAGTGCAAGTAAATAAAGGCAATAATAATTTCAAGTGGCCCAATACTTTCTTCAGCAAAGGACAAGCCGGTTGTATTACTTATGAGGACCAAACGTTCTCGAGGACATATGTGAATACTGTCAAGTGCTTTCGCTTCATATATTTGATTAATTTTCTTTGGTTGGGTAAGTTTTGTGTGGGTGAACCTATGCTAATGTGCTGACCTTACTTGGACTAATACATACTTGTGATTAAACCTCTTCCAAGCATCCGCAAACACAAGAAAGTAATTAAGATAAAAACCTAACCACAACATTAAACTCTGAGATCCTACACTCCCTTGTGCAAAGGTTTCCAAACAAGTGTTCAGGTTTCTCTCACTCCGGCAACCCCACGATTAGTATCCAAATACACAATGCATTCCCCTAGGCCCATAAATGGTGAAGTATCATGTAGTCGATGTTCACATGACACCACTTAAATATCAAACCATTGAATATTACTCAACACAATTCCACTACTAACAACATGACTTCTCCCATGTCCTCAAGAACTAAACGAACTACTCACGAGACATCATATGGATCAAGATCAGAGATGATATAATGATGAATAACAATCTCAACATAGACAATAATTCAATGGTTCCACTCAATAGCATCAACTACAAAAGTAATCAACACCGGGAAAGTTCCCCCTAAGAACTATGCAAGATTCAACCCAATTGTTATAGAGGGATGGAGTGGTGGTGATGGTGCTAGTGGAGATGGTGGTGAGGATGATGATGATCCCAAGTCTAGCTTGATGACGATGTTGATGGCAACGATCTCCCCTATCCGAGAAGGAATTTCTCCGGCAGAAATCTGCCTGCCAGAGAGCTCTTTCTCTCTCTGTAGTTTCCGCCCCACAGAGGCGGCGAAATCTTTCTGTAGTTTCTCCCCTCATATTAGGGTTTCAAGGAGAAGATATAGGCGAAAGGGCGAAGCAGGAGGTGGGACAGGGTGGCCACACCACCTGCTGGCATGGCCCAGGGGGTCCGCGCCAGGGGGTGGTGTGGGCCCCCTGTGGCCCATATCTGCCTCCCCTTCTGGCTTCCTTCGTCTTCTAGAAAAATAGGATTTTCCATATATTTTCTGGAATTTTACGATCTTCGCGAATATTGCATCTGGACACCATTTTTTCCATCAGAATCCTGACTCCGGCAGTTCATCCTCCAAAAGTCATCCAACATGCAAAAATAGATGAAATAACATAAGTATCACATCTTAATATGAAATATATCTATGAATAACAGTAAATTATGATATAGAATAGTGATCTAAAATGGACGTATCATGCGGTGACCCAGCATACCACTGCATGTAGTACACTATAGTCGTTGACATAACACCAATGAAACACCGTTCACTAGTATTACATCACTCAGAGTGGTACAACAAAAACACAACAGGTCCAAGACATGATTATAGGTTACAACCCAACTCTTTACACAAGATCCAGAGAACATTCTAGGTTAAAGAGAGATAAATAAACTTCTTACAAAGAAGAATCAGAAATAAATAACTCAAAAAATATCATACGATTACGACTAGTATCTTAACTAATGATCTGGCATTGCTGTTATCGCAATACACTACAGAATAGTTTCTATGGCTAGAGATTATATTCCTATCTAATCAGTACTTCGTCTTCACTTCAGTGGGTGTATATGTTGACCTTCTTGACTTCATTGATGAGCTTTAGCTTTTGATGATGATTCCTGGAGCATAACTTGATGTAAACGTCGTCTTAATGGCTTCAGAATCTAGCAAGGGTTAAGAAGATACGTTGAGTATGAGTGTACTCAGCAGTTCACTACAAAAGGAGTGTTTGATGCACTATATCTACAGCCACAGACCATAGGTCGTAGGCAATGCAGGTTTTCGTAAACATCTCTTCAAAGGTTGCTTTTATTCTGAAAAGCTATGTCCGTCAGCCTTCACGGGTTTACCAGAACTTTCATGGAGTTCCTTTCCCGCCGCGTTCGCAGCTCCTTCACGGAACAGGGAGTAACAAGTTACAGTTCTTAGACTCTGCAGAGGTGCGTCACTTTACCCATGAGAGACCTTAGGTTTTGTTGCACGGCCGGGAGTATGTCCCCATTCAAACTTCCTTGGTTTGAGGCCCAACCTAAGATCCAAGCCAATCAATGCCCCCTTCGCGACCTCGCATGCCTCCTTGGTGTACACCATGCCCACCTATTGAATTACTGCAATGGTTTGTATAGACCATTAGATGCCACAACTATTGTGGGACATTGAGGGTTCCCACCCATATGCTACATATCCTCTATGAATTACCAATTAATATGCATGCTACGAGTGATAACAGCCACGACATGCACATCCGGCTACATGCTAGAGGAAGAAGATACAACTGACTTCTCCGTCCCATTCCAAATCTCATGGTTAACGCGTGATATACGGCGCAAGAATCACTGGCGACATTGGTTGTTAAGTCCTAGATAATATGTTCCTTTACCACCGGAACTTTCATAATAGGTTATTACCTCATGGTAAATAACCTATAATCATATTATTATGAAAATAGTGTTTTCTGACCTTTTTCAAATGCAGGTGATGACAACACTAGATTTGCAAAATACTTTACAGAAAATAATCAAAAGACATGAGCAAGTGTGAACTTTCCTTTTGTGATTGCAAGATTATGCACTCACGGTCTTCAAGACAATATAAGATCCAATATCTAAAATCAACATCATTGGTCCGGTAAGGACTAATGTTTAAAGAAGCAAGATGCTCTAATGCATAAGTAATGTAATGCACTTTATAAACACGAATCCCGGGGATAACGTTGTTCTAGGGTTTGGAAAGTGGAAATGGTTTCTTTGGAATGTGTTTCTCTTTTACATTAAGTTTCACACTTGTGCTTCTTATTAGGGCTTGTGAGTGTGTGTGAAACAATATGTAATTATACTATCATACAATAGTAAGATACAAAATTGTGGAATGATATTCAAAGATTACTTATATAAGAATTGCCTTATCTTCAAATCTTGATTTACAAGTATAGGCATTTATAAGGAACTTTAAGTATTAACAATCCTGATATACAAGTAAGGTTTAAAGAAATGTGATTATGATTAATTGTCATCTGTTGACTATGATGAAAGTCCTTGAGTTTGGTTGTTAAGATTTGGGGATAATATCTTAAGATTTGTTGTTTGAAGTGGCAAAAAGAATAACATTTGAAAAAAATATTTCCTTACTAAGGTTTAAACAATCTTTGTGGTTAATCAAATGTGGTTGATGTTGTTGGTGCTTGCTTGAATAGTTAGACTTAAGATGCTTTACGACTTAACTATAATAGACCAAAGTTAACTATAAAACACATAATAAGGTCTTTGCATTATATTTAAAGTCTTGTAGCCTAAAGTTAACTTTAAAGACATAGATGGACTTAGGGTGTAATGCTTATGATATTTGTTTCTTGTTTACATTATGTTGTTTCCTTAAAGTTTCTTAATTCTATAATGGAATAGAAGCTTTTATCTCCTTATAAAGGTGTGGTTATGATTTGTATCTAAGGAATAATATTACTTAACTACTTATGGATTTACTATAGTGTTTTAATTTATTTATAAATTTTTGGTTGAAGTAAGTAAAAAGGTTTTATTTAATCCCATATTATTCTTGAAGATTTTATATTTGATAAAGATCTTTTTAGGAAATAAACTACACATATGGTTGAATGATAATTCAAAATAATTGCATTTAAAATGTGTTGAACCATTTAGACTTCATATTATCAATATTTAAGACTAATACTATTTACTAGACTCAATTGGCTAATTTTAGAAATATTAGTAAATTTTATTTTCCCTGATATGAATTATCAATTAAGGAAATAGGTTTAAATTCAAGTTATTAAAGTGTTTAAATTTTTATTTACCTCATAAGTGGAATATTATATTTTTAACATGTAGTGGTTATTTTGGTATATTGCACTTATTTTTGTGATTTATAAATAATAATATATGATTTTTATAAAATTTATTAATTTATAAACACTTAATAAATAATAAATATTTAATTAGGTGAAATAATAATGTATGATTATAGTTCTAAATTATAGTTCTTATTTTTCTAAGATTTTTGGTATTTTATTTATATTTTTATCATTTACCATTATTAAAATATGAATTATCAAAGTTTTATTACTTATAAAATATTTATTAAAGAATAAATATTTAAATTGTTAACATAATAATGTTTAATAATAGTTTTAAGTTATAGATTTTATTTTTCCACAAATTTTCATATATTATACACATTTTTTTGAATTACAAAACAAAAGTTATTGAATTTCTAAGATTTAATTACTTTATTTCAATTTCTGGAATGATTATATTTGAATTAATATTGTTTTATCAATTTTCTAAACAGACACTGAACTTTTTATACCTCACACCTATCTAGCCCTAGTCACTGACTAATGGGGTCGAATACACCTCATATGCCACATGGGCACAAACCAAGTCAAATGTGTTGACTGGGCTGAGATGACGTCGGCATGATGTCATCCTGACACCCACGAGATGATCCTCACAGGTTTGAGGATCAATCGATAGATCCAGTGCGCGCGCGGGGCTGTGGCTTGGTGTGTTAGAACGAGCTTGCGATGGCGAGTTGATCTACGAGCGCGCCGCCCCGGAATGGTCACCGAAGTACTAGCTCCGACGAGAATCTATGGCGGAGGACAGAGGTGCACGACGCGGGCGCTATGCAAGCAGAGAGGAAAGCAACGGAGAGATGCCTGAGCACCATGAGCTCACTAGGATGTCGTCAGTGGGCTCGGGAAGGCTCGGGGTACTCGGAATCGACGACGAGTATAGCGGCCGGAGTTGGGAACGGAGGTACCAATTGAAGTGCTCGGGACTTCTTCGGCTCGCTCTGACTGGGGAAATCGACAGAGTCGAACGTGGTGAGTCTTCCAGGCATCACGACAAGGCTCGGGACGGCAGGAAACGTCAGCGATGGACAGCCCTGGCTGGAGCTAGGGTTCGGTCAAAGAGGAAAAATGGGGAAAGAGGGGAGGATAAGGTTTGCCGGTGTGACAGGGGTCCTCTTATAGTTAAAGATCATCGGTTGCTCGAATCTTGGCGGAGCGGTCATCGTGACGACGGCGGAAGGCGGAGCTCGAGCCAACGAGCTGCGTGCTCGGTGTCGTCCTTCTGGCGAAAGGAAGAAGAAAGGAAAAGAAATCGCGAAACTGTATGGGCTGGACTTGGGTCAAGTGGGCCGTAGCAAAGCGAGCAGAGGAAGCCTGCTGTTGCACTCGAGCGCTAGTTAAGCGAGAGGAGAGATGGGTCTTGGGCCAATGCTGACTGCTATCTTTTTCTTATCTTTTCTGTTTTGTGTTTTGTATTTTACTTTTAGATTTTTATATTACTCATTTGTTTGAATATTTCCCATAGAATTTTATCTCCTAAATAATTACAACAATAACAAGGTTATTTGGATTCAATTTGTGAACTTTTATTATATAATGTTATATTTATTTATTTTCTTTAAATTGGTACTTATCCTTCTAATATTCTGTAATAAGTTTTTTGATAAATTTTCTCTTCATAATAAACCATGGATTTATATTAATATATTCCCTTATTTGTTTATGGGACTTAATTTTAGTTAGCTTATATTTCGAGGGAAATCTTTATATAGTGATCATATATCATTATTTGATGTATGATATACAAAGGAATTAATATGGTTAATATTACTCCCATGAATCTAGGGAATAACAAGGTATATATATTTTATTATAACTAATATAGGAGTTAGGGTTTGAAATTATAAGTATTCATCATGAGTTTTAGGATATTTAATATACTCAGACTCTTTTGTAAATATGGATAAAAATTAATGGTTAAGTCACATTGTCCTTATGTTTGTTTTCATGAATGGTACCACCATCCATGATAAAATAGTAGAGTTGTTCTTTGAGATAACTTATGAGAAGTAATTAATTAAGATAGTTCCTAAGCACTTGTGATTATGATAGTTGTAAAGAACAAATATGTGCTTAAGTGATTTTCTATAGGAAAATGTTCCTATCAAGTATTGGCGATATAAGATGATTTATCCAACAGATGATATGGATGTTAAGCTTGATTATAGATTTAGGGTTTAGTGTTAACCAAGAATTCCTATCTTCCATAATTCACAATCCTGGACTTCTAACTAAGGAATTCCTTTCCTAGATATACTACTTCTTCCTATCCATCATCATGGGTTAACATATGAGCTTTACTTCACAAGAATATTCTTATCCACCTTTTACTCTTCTAAATCCATTTATAAATCCAATGAGCTTGTTACTGAAGCTTTTCATAATCTATTCACATCTATATTTGGGTTATATCAAACTACTCTGGTAATGATAACCTCTAATCCACTAAGTAGTTACTTCTAACTCCCTTCATATATTTCCTTTATCACCCTTCACCAATATTACTTCAATAATTGTATACATCAAATCCTACTTCACCCCAAGTGCTTAGTATTTCCAAAGAGGAAAATACTACTTCTTTAATCCAATGTTGCTCTAACATCATCTTAATCATACTATCTTATATTTACTTTACTCCAGTATCTTATTTCTAGCTTTACATCATATCATGGTGACTTAGCATGGCTAACCTAGAATGACTTATCTATACTAGGTTTCAATCATGTTCTATCCACCAATGTCACTTTTACATGATATAATCATTCAATCTTGGTGACTAAAGCATGATCATTATAATCCTTTGATCCTTTATGGTTTAGGTTTCCAGTTGGCTAACCAAGGCTTCATCAATACAACACTATAGTTGTATTATAATTATCTTCTCAGTACCTCTAACTAAATAGAAGATATTACTCATTGACTAAACCTACTTAATCCAATAAGATTACTCCTTGGTAACTATCTTCAATATTCATCCTTGTAATCTTCTTTATCACCATATAATTATATATTCCAAATACCTCTTCTATCATTTCAGGAGTGAGTTAACTCCATCAATTATCACATTGATCTTATTTTCTTCTAACACTCACATACTATAGATGATATCTAGATCTAGCATTACCACGTACCTCTTCTTACTTCTTTCTTTATAGGCTTGAGTGAATGCTATTTTAAGATCAAGAGTTGATAAATCAAGAATTGATAGATTAAGAATTGGTGAATCAATGGTTGATTACTCAACATTGATGAACAACAAATACTAGAATAAAGTTCAATAGAGATGATAAGGATTAATATGAAAAGAAAGATATATGGTGAATGATGTTGACTTGGTTTCTTTCCTACTCAATCTCATTTAAGAGTTACGTTTAGGTATTACTATGATACTCATGGTATAAGTGGATGAGAGTAAGATATATCAAGATTTATTTATTACACTCTTATTACTTAAGTTATATTCATAGCTTGGTATTTATGGGTTGTTGTAATGAATACTATGGAATGATCACTTAAGGATCAGATATTAATCATTAAGCAATGTATTATGGTTTAATTTTATTACATTTGATCTACCCTTAGATCAAATCTCCTTTACCCAAAATAAGGTTTTAACAAAGGTCATATTGAAACTTATCGCAGTCAACTTGATGATCTACTCCAATTCCATCAAGGAGAGAAGCTTCAATCACTTTGACAAGTTTTGTTCAAAAGCGCGAAAATTACTCGGATTTTCTATGCATGAATGCAATGCACACATTTGAGTTCAGGTTATTTCTAAGCTCTAATACTGGGATGTTACATACTCTCCCCCTTAAAATCAACTTTGTCCCCGAAGTTCGTAAACTCTCACGTTTCGGAGTTAGGAATTTACTTGCATTGATTACGATGTCTCAACTCCATGGTAACCTCAATGGGAATAATTGTAGTATTTCATATCCACATCTTTTTCTTGAATTCTCATCATAATCAACAATCTTCGGCTTGTTGTCTCCAATACTCCAAAGTTCCTTTTACTATCATCCCTTAGGGATATGTTCTCATTATGGAATCCTTAAATTGGAGTTTCTTATTTAGTTCATTTACCTGATTAGGTATTCTATTCCAACTCCTTCATTTGATCATCAAACTTTCTTACAATGCATTGTAAGGTATAGGAAGTCTCACTAAAACAGGTTTTTTTAAATTTTTGTTAAACAATAATTATGGTCAAAAGACTAACTTTTGATTTATTATTGTATGGTTCATACTGGTAGTACTTCCGAAGATTGGATTTGAACACATTTAGTACATACCCATTGGAATTTATTATTTCTATATATATATGTCCAATTGGATGTCCTTTATTCCCTCTTAAGGATCACTTAGGATTTACTACTTCTAGAATTAATTTGTTAGGACTAGTCTATTTTATCACCCTCAAGCTTTTACTTTAATAGTTTTTAGATAATCTTTTTTATTACCTTAAGTACTTCTACAACTTCCCTTTTTAATTAGCTTTAGGGTTTGAATCCTACTATCTTGAAATAAACTTCTATCTTTCATACAGACTTACTTCTAGGAGCACTTTTATAATGATATCTTCTTTTGACCTTTTGAAAATATGGCTTAATGTTGTCATAGGTTAGTATTTCATCTCCCACCTTACTTGGAAAGTTAGATAACAATACTTCCACTTATTGTTTACTCTCCCTCTTAGGGTTTACTAATGGTCTCTAAACTGCCTATAGAGTAACCATTGGCTTTATAACTAGAATGTAGGGCTTTGTCTAGCTTATTGTCTACCTAGTTAGGGTCTCATGAAAGATTGTACGGTGTATCCACACAATTGTGGATCTCCGAAGTGAATCTTTCAGCATTATTTGTCTTACTTACTATTTGGACATTTTCGCTTTGATAGGTCAATTTTCACGAAGAGTCTCGAAAGACGGTCACTTAAATTTTATACTCCTTTAGGTCTTACTTATATTAGGCCAAGTTTTATGCTCTTTACGTAACCATTAAGATGATCTGGTTAACTATATCAATCAAATACTAGCTACGAACCATCCTAGGGTGTATGTATTACCCTACGGTTTCCGACGTACCACTGTCATTCTCTCTAAATTGTCAGAGCTTGAATACCATTTTGGTTCCAAAGCTTCTTCTTTGTACTAATTCATGATTCTTTCATGAACTAAGTACTACTACTTCATTAACCTCTTAGTAACATCACCTACTTGGAGTGAATCTTAAGTTCATCCCTTTTTGTTGCTCCATATATTTCCTACACTAATCTTCCTTCTGGGCGCTGGTTAGTAATGATCTATACTTGATCCATCCATCAAATTGTTTTGGTACTCCTTATAATTTGCTTCATTCTTCATGTAAGTCTTATCTTGGTCTTTGAAACTCGTCACTCCCTTACACGAATTCCCATTCCTATCTAGGTCTATATCGTCAAGTAGTAACTGGATGTTGCAACATGCATTTGCACACCAAGTCAAACTTCATGTAAATATCTAGTCAATCAAGAAAATCCAAGAAAAACCAATGAATCCAAATGTGGTACATATAACACACGATGTTCTAAGCCCAGAATATAGTAGTTAAGTATAATATCTCTAGAATTCAGGCTTAGTTGTGTAGTATATGACACCTCCTCATATAGGTTTACATCGTGATACTTACCACATAGGGGTCAAACTATACTTTGTCTCAATATTTACCCTAATTGCTCAATTGCAACAAGATAAATTTAAGCAAAGTGGTCTCAATTTGATTTTGACTAAACTTTTGTCTCACCTTTGGAATGACTAGATATAACCAACCCTTCTTTAGTAGTAAACTAACTTAACATAATCTCTCCTAACAACTAATCAAAGTCTATTTACTAACTTAAACTATGAATTAGGGGAACTTTCTAGCACCTATGACTCCCATCATAGTTCTACCATGTTATTTTCTTACTCTACCTAAAGATAATTTACTAATTACTTATCATAATTACACTCTCATCATGGTTTCAGATCTAATATATCCATGATGTTGTTATGTTTTACCTATTCATCATGATTTAAGAATTAATCTAACCATGATGACTTTGTTTCTAACCACATTATTATTAAGTCTTAACATAACTTCACTTCATCACATAGAATTCCCAAGTTAATCCCACATGATTACTACTCATTCCATCAACATTTATCCTAATGATATTCATCATGTTGTCTTTGGTTATCAACTAACAATAATATTTTACTACTCTTCTTGAATCCTATGGTTAGGATACACCATTTAAACTACTCCAATTGATATCTTAAACTTGATCCTAATCTACTATGACCAATTGGCTTTCCTAAAGTATCTTGGTGAGTTATGTCTCCTTCGGAAGACAATTAGTAGCACTTTACTAAGAGAAGATGGACAACTATTTCTAAGAAAGATGATTATACACCTCGTGACAAGGTTATCCTCAAGTGGATACTCATCACAATTCATAAGAATATTTCGTTTAGATAAGATGGCTTTCTATAGTCACTATCCAACCTACAGATCTTCCTAAAAGGGTTTTAATCCTAAGGTCAAAGCATATGCTCTGATACCAGGTGCGGTGACCCAGCATACCACTGCATGATGTAGTACACTATAGTCATTGACATAACACCAATGAAACACTGTTCACTAGTATTACATCCCTTAGAGTGGTACAACAGAAACACAGCAGGTCCAAGACATGACTATAGGTTACAACTCAACTCTTTACACAAGATCCAGAGAACACTCTAGGTTAAAGAGAGAGAGAAAGAAACTTCTTACAAAGAACAATCAGAAATAAATAACTCAAAAACTATCATACTATTACGACTAGTATCTTAACTAATGATCTGGCATTGATATTATCGCAATACACTACAGAAATAGGTTCTATGGCTAGAGATTATATTCCTATCTAATCAGTAACTTCGTCTTCACTTGAGTGGGTGTATATGTTGACCTTCTTGACTTCATTGATGAGCTTTAGATTTTGATGATGATTCGTAGAGCACAACTTGATGTAGACGTCGTCTTAATGGCTTCAGAATCTAGTAAGGTTTAAGAAGATACGTTGAGTACGAGCATACTCAGCAAGTTGACTAGAAAAGGAGTGTTTGATGCACTATATCTATAGCCACAGACCATAGGTCGTAGGCAATGCAGGCTTTCATAAACATTTCTTCAAAGGTTGCTTTTATTCTGAAAAGCTATGTCCGTCAGCCTTCACGGGTTTACCAGAACTTTCATGGAGTTCCTTTCCCGCCGCGTTCGCAGCTCCTTCTCGGAACAGGGAGTAACAAGTTACAGTTCTTACACTCTGCAGAGGTGCGTCACTTTACCCATGAGAGACCTTAGGTTTTGTTGCACGGGCGGGAGTATGTCCCCATTCAAACTTCCTTGGTTTGAGGCCCAACCTAAGATCCAAGCCAATCACTGCCCCCTTCGCGACCTCACATGCCTCCTTGGTGTACACCATGCCCACCTATTGAATTACGGGAATGGTTTGTACAGAACGTTAGATGCCAGAACTATCGTGGGACGTTGAGGGTTCCCACCCATATGCTGCATATCCTCTACGAATTACCAATTAATATGCACGCTACGAGTGATAACAGCTACGACCTGCACATCCGGCTACATGCGAGTGGAAGAAGATACAGCTGACTTCTCCGTCCCACTCCAAATCTCATGGTTAACGCGTGATATACGACGCAAGAATCACTGGCGACATTGGATGTTAAGTTCTAGATAATATGTTCCTTTACAACCGGAACTTTCATAATAGGTTATTACCTCATGGTAAATAACCTATAATCATATTATTATGAAAATAGTGTTTTCTGACCTTTTTCAAATGCAGGTGATGATAACACTGGATTTGAAAAATACTCTACAGAAAACAATCAAAGGACATGAGCAAGTGTGAACTTGCCTTTTATGATTGCAAGATTATGCACTCACGGTCTTCAAGACAATATAAGATCCAATATCTGAAATCAGCATCATTGGTCCGGTAAGGACTAATGATTAAAGAAGCAAGATGCTCTAATGCATAAGAAATGTAATGCACTTTATAAACAAAAATCCCGGGGATAACGTTGTTCTAGGGTTTGGAAACTGGAAATGGTTTCTTTGGAATGTGTTGTTCTTTTAGATTAAGTTTCACACTTGTGCTTCTTATTAGGGCTTGTGAGTGTGTGTGAAACAATATGTAATTATACTATCATACAACAGTAAGATACAAAATTGTGGAATGCTTGCCACATCCCAAGATTTTCCAAATCTTGTAATGTGAAAAATAAATGAATAAAATAAAACTTTGTTGATTTTCAGGGTGAGAAGAAACTTTTTGAATCCAATTGGAAACCTTCATACCAATTTGGGTCAAATAAATCCTAAAGGGATTTAAAAAGATAAACATTTAATAAAGGAAAATAAAAATATTTGGAATTACTATTTTGGATCTTTAAATAAAAGATTTGGTTTTCAAAAGAAAAGGTAGATTTATAAATAAGGATTATTTTATGGAACCAAAATAAACCTTGGTCAAGCATTTGAAATAAAACATTTTGTTTTAATAAAAATAGTAAAGTTTTATTTAATAAAATAATAAGGATTTAATATCCAATTTTATTTAAATAAAAGGTTTTACCATTTTAAATAAAACATCAAAACTTATTAAATTATTTTAAATAAGTTTTCCAAGTGTCTATTATTTTCAAATAAAACCTACTGAAGTGTTTTGGTGTTATTTTAGATTTCAAAATAAATATTTTAATGAAACAAATCCTATTTGAATTATTAACTGAGGTCCATCTTATTTAATTATTAATGGACCCTAAAATAAAAATGTTATTTTATTTCAACCAAGTTTTCCAAATATCTTATATTTTCAAATAAAACCTAGTGATTTGGTTTTGGAAATATTTAGTTTTCAAATGGAGATTTTATTAAATAAATCAAAACCTATTTGAATTAATAATCAAGATCTATTTTATTTAATTATTAAATAGATCCTAAAAAGAATAAAATTATTTTGTTTTATTTGGGATTTGGTTTATGTTGTTAAACAGAACCAAAACTCATTACAAGTGTGGTGAATGTTTGAATTGATTTGAATGCTTGAATTGTTGTTTGAAAATTCAAAACAGAAAATAGATTTGGAAAAAGATAAAACTTTCAGGAAGAAAAAATAGAGTCGGACTCACCCAAATTGCCAAGCCCAACAAGACTGCCCAGCTTCCTCTCTCCAAGAAAAGCGTTTGCACTCAATCTTTAACCCAGGCAGTAATCGATGGACCCTCTCCATACCTCATCGCCGTTGTGACGGACCCACACGCCAGCTCACCTCCTTCTTCCTCGCGCAGACGACGCCCTGCCGTTTCCTGTCCTTTACGCCGGCGATCAATTCGCGTTAACCACGGCCATTACTTCCCCTGCGACCACGTCCTTTTAATCGCCTGCGCCTTCTCCTCCTTTCCTCTCAAACACCGCAGCACGAGAGCCCCTAGGCTGCCTCAATTCGAGCTCGCAACACCTCTGCTCCGACAACCATACCCAGCAAATTCCGGCGAGCCCAGCCACCGCCTTGCCTCCCTGACCAAGATCACACCTCCCCCAACCTCTGGCGCTTCTGCCTGTACCCTCCGTTCAACCGTGGGCGCCCCTGAGCGTCGACTTCGACAACCATCGACCGCGCCAGCTCGCCTCTCCGTGAAGTCCTCGTAAGCATCAGACCACGCCTTCTCGTGCACGCTCCCACACTCTCCACATCCTCCTGCATCTGACCATGCTCTTGTCTCGCCTTAGGGCGATCTGCAGCGTCGCCTCCGACCAGGACCAGAGCCGCCCGACGCCGTTCCCCACTCCGGCGAGCAATCCTGCTAGAACCAGAGCGCCCCTCGCCAGACCAACACTGCCTCGAGATTCACCGTGACCTCCTGAACCCGGTGAGCACCTCCCCTTCCCTCCTTTCTTCCAAGAACCGCCGCTATCCCACCGCCTGATCGTCGCTGCCGTCTGCCGCCGCGCAGCGCCGCCAGTTAGTGGCAATTAGACATTAGCCGTTAGATCAATATCGCGTGGCTGAGATTAGAACTGAGCGAAAGGGTATGAGACGTTCTGAGCCGTGCGATCTACTTAGATCCAACGAACTGCAGAGGCTAATCCGCACGAAGCGGTACCGCCCAATAGGAACATGACGCGTGCCAGGCTTCGTTTTAAAACAGATTTGAATCTGTTAGAGATTCAATTTTGAAACCTTTGTAACTTTTGATCCACATGTCCAAAATTTACAAATTTGATATCAATGGAATCAGTGTAACAAGCCCTAGCCAACCATGCAATTTGTTTAGTAAAAAGCCTCTGGTAGATTGTTTGTTTTTGCAGAAACATCTATATGCTTGTTTAGATTAGAAAAATTGTTCAAAAATGTTTTTGAGGTTGAAATCTTGGAAAATTAGTTTGTGGTGAACTTACTGACCCTAGTAACCAACCCATGGTTTTGAAAATGGATTTGGTGAAGTTTAGGATGGATTAATTGATTTAGCCCATTTCTAGCCAAATAAAAATATTGATTTTGCTATGGAAATGACTTTGGAGTAAAATCTTTGGGAAAATGATTTGAATCAAACCTACTGACCCTAAACATCAAGTTTTGAGAAACAACAACTTATTTGGTGAACAATATATATTTGTTGCTTTGATAAAAATATTTTTCACCACATAAAATAATGTTTGGATTTAAAATGGTCTATGGACAAAACCCTTTTGCAAATGACTTTGCCACTTTAGAAAATGACCACTTTGAACCTTACAAATTTTAGAGCCTAGTGGAAACCACCTTTGCAAAATAAAACTATCTTTTGCATGCTTGCATGCATGACTTAGTTTTTATTATTTCTTGTGTGATGTTTTGTTTGTTTGGTTATTGTTTGGAATGCTAGTTGATTTTGTGTTTGCTTGATTGACTTGTAGTGAAGTTAGAAAAGTGTGAAACTAGCAAGATCAAGAAGTGAACCAACATTCCCTACCAAAAGAAAGGCAAGTGACACTATCATCTAAAGTCCTACTATTTTCATTATACTTAGTGGATTTTGAAACATGCATGAAAAGAATTTCTATACTTATGCTATGCTAAATCCTAATAGGATACCCTATACATTCTTTAGTGAAAACAATGTAGTTGTTACATGCTTAGCCATGCTATATTTTGAAAAGAGATACATGTTGATATTTTATGAAGTTGAGAAAAGGACTTGTGTTTTTATATAATAAAACAAGGACTCAATGAACCACCTGGGTGGACAAGGATACTTTGAGTTTTGGAGAAGGTGGCAACAAAAGGAACCATGTCTATGGCAATCTCTTTGTGTTGTGCTCCAAAGGAAAACCACCCAGGAAACTTAGAGATTGAACATGTTTCTCCAATTGTGGCTTTCGTGTACAACCACATGCTACTTATGGCTTTGGCTTAGTCAACTACATTGGGAAGACCCATGCATTGTCTTGAGTTCTTGAAAATGAGGGACCTGAATCCTACATGGGTACCAAGACAAGCTAGCAATGGTGTATGGGAGGACCCTGGAAAGACTTCGCATTCTCAATCTGCCAGTACTCCATCTTGGTGAGTACCAATCCAGTGGCCACTGGTGCTAACAAGATGAGTTTGTGACATGTGGGTAAAGTGTACAACTTCTGCAGAAGAAAATAAAAATCTAAGTACTTATCCGTGTCCCCGGTTATGGACAATACTGAGCAACTAAAGCTTGAAGCTATGGGAAAAATCGACATTCCAATTTCAAAAAGAAAAAATTTTAAGTGATAACAAAAGACTTGCAGCACTTGGGGGTACCTAGGAGCTCAAGATATTTTGATGAAAACTTGAAGCACTGGGGGTTACCAAGGAGCTCAAGAGATTTTGATAAAACTTGATGCACTTGGGGGTACCAAGGAGCTCAAGGGATTTTTGACAAGGACTTGAAAACTTGGGAATTTACCAAGGAGTTCAAGGGATTTTGAAAAGGAGATTTGACAAAAGATCAAAACCATTTTGAAAAGATAGGATAAATTTTGGTTCTGCAAATGAGCCTTAAACCCTACTTAGCAAAAAATGCATGTAATGATAGGATCCACTTATATTCCACATAGTAGTGAAACTTGCCAATACAATTCAAATGTATTGACCCTTGTGGCTGTAACTTGTAATGTTGCAGGTTTGATTGATTTTTGAGAAGATTGATTTACTAGGATTACAAAGTCTACAACCAACATGTTTGCCTGTGGCACTTTGAAGATGAAGGACCCCATGTTTATAGATTTTCCGCTGCAATGTAATGTAATAGCCAAATGAGCTATGAAAGATGTAACAAAATTATATTATTCCTGGTTATAAAGTTATATTATGACCTTTGTTTCTTGATATTACATCTTAACTGTGGATGCTAGCTATTGATCCAGGGACTAGCATTGTAAACACAGGGGACTCTATCTTATTTAAAGGTTGGGACCCTTATAGATGGTATCAGAGAATTGTGGTGCCTGTAGGATTTGTAAACCTAGGATTTGACAAAAACCCTTAGAAAAATAGGAGTTGTGTTTGTTCCAAAAACTTATTTACAAACAAACTTGTAAACTCTTTCCTCAACCACTTTGATTTTGATTCTACATCTCATCTATTTTCAACTTGATGGAAAAACCTACCCCATGGCTAAAGACTTCACCATGTGCTAAGGACATCCTCAACTCTAATGACTTCAACATCTTCAACTCTAATGACTTCAACATCTTCAACTCTAATGACTTCAACATCTTCAACTCTAATGACTTCAACATCTTCAGCATATTCACCAAGGACTTCAACTAAGGTTGTCACTAAGGACAAGTGAGACAAGGAAATCTTGCTCAAGATTGGGGACTAAGGAAAAACAAGTTAGAAGGAGCCAACATCACCTTTGAAGTTTTGGACTAAGAGTTTTCCTAAGGAAACCATGATCTCATGCAAGAAGGAATCAACCAAGAAGGATGGAAAGATCACAAGTGAACCATATAGATGGACCACCATATATAGTTAAGTCTAACACACCAACTTATGTGGTGTAACAAAAATATTTTGATGCCTAAAAATGTGCTTGAACTTTTTTGTTTGAGTGAAAAGTTGTTTGTGAATGCTTGCACATTGCTTGAGTGAATTTTGATGTGTGTGATTAGAATTGATTCTATAGAAATATTTTGCCTATTCTAATCTCCATCTAACCCAAACAGATGACTACTCCAAGAGACTCCAAGGTTGATGACACCAACACCAACCAAGAGGACAACATGAAAGAGCTCATAGCAACCCAACACCAGTTGAACCAAATGACAGCTCAATTCATAGCCAACTCCAGAGGGGAAGATCCAACACTACAAGGATTTTTGGAAACTCAAGCTCAATTAATGCTTAAGGTGACAGATCAAATGATCAACATGGAAGACAACTATTCCAAAAGAGTTTGCGACAACAAGGATGACAGAAATGTTATTCTAGATGGAGCCCCAGCTTGTATTATTTGTGGAGACAAGGGTCATACTTCCAAGGAGCATGGAGATCAATGCCCCAACTGTGAAGAGAAACATCCTGTTGGCCAATGTCCCACCTCTCAAGCTACTTGCTACCTATGTGAAGGAAACAATCATCTCCCTATCCAATGCCCCATCTATTCCATTGTTGAAAAAAGGAAACAAGGTGGAGTGCAACAAATGATTTCAAACAATCAAGAAGGATCCAAATCTACCAAGAAGGTTGATGACAAAGGAAAAGGTCCACTTATACCTCCAAACAAAATAACCCAATTCAAAGGGCCTAAGAAAGGGCATATGAATTATCCAAAGACTAATAGAAGGTCCAAGAAACATGTAGACATTCCTACCTACCAGGTAACATATGAACAACATGAACTGGATGCACTCCTAGCTTTGGAGAAACCCAAAAAGCAAAAGAAGGACAAAAGCCATGTGCAATGTCATAAATGTAAATAAATGGGACACTATTCCAGTGAATGCCCAGAGAACCAGAAGAATAAGGAGATTGGCCAAGTGAGGTGCAACAACTGCAAAGAGCTAGGCCATTATGTAGCAACTTGTCCACAAGAGACACGTAAAGAACTCAAAGATATCAACTGTTTCAATTGCAAAAACCCAGGACATTATGCAAGCAATTGTCCAGAAAAGATGAAGAACAAGTTAAACAAGCCTATGAAGGATCTCGGCCTTGGCCCATGAGTCAAGTGTAGAAACAAAGGACACAATGCACATGTTTGCCCAGAGAAGTTTCCCCAAGATCCCAAGCAAGCCAATATGTAATTTAGTTTAAAAAATTTAAGGGTGGTAGTACCCTAGTTGTCTTCAGCCTACTTGTAACCCTAGCCTTCCCAAATCTCGGGACGAGATTTATTTTAAGGGTGGTAGCCTCTCACATCCCAAGATTTTCCAAATCTTGTAATGTGAAAAATAAATGAATAAAATAAAACTTTGTTGATTTTTAGGGTGAGAAGAAACTTTTTGAATCCAATTGGAAACCTTCAAACCAATTTGGGTCAAATAAATCCTAAAGGGATTTAAAAATATAAACATTTAATAAAGGAAAATAAAAATATTTGGAATTACTATTTTGGATCTTTAAATAAAAGATTTGGTTTTCAAAAGAAAAGGTAGATTTATAAATAAGGATTATTTTATGGAACCAAAATAAACCTTGGTCAAGCATTTGAAATAAAACATTTTGTTTTAATAAAAATAGTAAAGGTTTATTTAATAAAATAATAAGGATTTAATATCCAATTTTATTTAAATAAAAGGTTTTACCATTTTAAATAAAACATCAAAACTTATTAAATTATTTTAAATAAGTTTTCGAAGTGTCTATTATTTTCAAATAAAACCTACTGAAGTGTTTTGGTTTTATTTTAGATTTCAAAATAAAGATTTTAATGAAACAAATCCTATTTGAATTATTAACTAAGGTCCATCTTATTTAATTATTAATGGACCCTAAAATAAAAATGTTATTTTATTTTAACCAAGTTTTCCAAATATCTTATATTTTCAAATAAAACCTACTGATTTGGTTTTGGAAATATTTAGTTTTCAAATGGAGATTTTATTAAATAAATCAAAACCTATTTGAATTAATAATCAAGATCTATTTTATTTAATTATTAAATAGATCCTAAAAAGAATAAAATTATTTTGTTTTATTTGGGATTTGGTTTATGTTGTTAAACAGAACCAAAACTCATTACAAGTGTTGTGAATGTTTGAATTGATTTGAATGCTTGAATTGTTGTTTGAAAATTCAAAACAGAAAATAGATTTGGAAAAAGATAAAACTTTCAGGAAGAAAAAAATAGAGTCGGACTCAGCCCAGCTGGCCAAGCCCAGCTTCCTTCTCTCCCGAAGAAAACGTTTCGCACTCAATCTTTAACCCGCAGTGCGATCGATGGACCCTCTCCCTACCTCTCTCTCCTTCACGACGGGACCCACCTACTCACCTCCTTCTTCCTCGCGCAGACGACGCCCTGCCGTTTCCTGTCCTTTACGCCGGCGATCAATTCGCGTTAACCACGGCCATTACTTCCCCTGCGACCACGTCCTTTTAATCGCCTGCGCCTTCTCCTCCTTTCCCCTCAAACACCGCAGCACGAGAGCCCCTAGGCTGCCTCAATTCGAGCTCGCAACACCTCTGCTCCGACAACCGTCCCCAGCAAATTCCGGCGAGCCCAGCCACCGCCTTGCCTCCCCGACCAAGCTCACACCTCCCCAACCTCTG
Source organism: Avena longiglumis (assembly GCA_030063025.1). Lineage (NCBI taxonomy): Eukaryota > Viridiplantae > Streptophyta > Magnoliopsida > Poales > Poaceae > Avena > Avena longiglumis. The sequence goes on from CP125973.1 coordinate 170,920,363, forward strand.
GCGCTTCTGCCTGTACCCTCCGTTCAACCAGGGCGCCTGGCGCCGACTTAACCACCGATCAGGCCAGCGCTCGCCTCTCTCCGAAGTCCCAGTGTAAACATGACCGCCCCACGCCTTCTCGTGCACTCTCCCACACTCTCCACATCCTCCTGCATCTTACCATGCTCTTGTCTCGCCTTAGGGCGATCTGCAGCGTCGCCTTCGACCAGGACCAGAGCCGCCCGACGTCGTTCCCCACTCCGGCGAGCAATCCTGCAAGAACCAGAGCGCCCCTCGCCAGACCAACACCGCCTCGAGCTTCACCGTGACCTCCTGAAACCGTTGAGCATCTCCCTTCCCTCCTTTCTTCCTAGAACCGCCGCTAGCCCACCGCCTGATCATCGCCGCCGTCTGCCGCCGCGCAGCGCCGCTAGTTAGTGGCAATTAGACATTAGCCGTTAGATCAATATCGCGTGGCTGAGATTAGAACTGAGCGAAAGGGTATGAGTCGTTCTGAGCCGTGCGATCTACTTAGATCCAACGAAGTGCAGAGGCTAATCCGCACGAAGCGGTACTGCCCAATAGGAACATGACGCGTGGCCAGGCTTCGTTTTAAAACAGATTTGAATATGTTAGAGATTCAATTTTGAAACCTTTGTAACTTTTGATCCACATGTACAAAATTTACAAATTTGATATCAATGGAATCAGTGGAACAAGCCCTAGCCAACCATGCAATTTGTTTAGTAAAAAGCCTCTGGTAGATTGTTTGTTTTTGCAGAAACATTTGTATGCTTGTTTAGATAAGAAAAAATGTTCAAAAATGTTTTTGAGGTTGAAATCTTGGCAAATTAGTTTTTGGTGACTTACTGACCCTAGGAACCGACCCATGGTTTTGAAAATGGATTTGGTGAAGTTTAGGATGGATTAATTGATTTAGCCCATTTCTAGCCAAATAAAAATATTGATTTTGCTATGGAAATGACTTTGGAGTAAAAACTTTGGAAAAATGATTTGAATCAAACCTACTGACCCTAAACATCAAGTTTTGAGAAACAACAACTTATTTGGTGAACAACATAGAGTTGTTGCTTTGATAAAAATATTTTCCACCACATAAAATAATGTTTGGATTTAAAATGGTCTATAGAAAAAACCCTTTTGCAAATGACTTTGCCACTTTAGAAAATGACCACTTTGAACCTTACAAAGTTTAGAGCCTAGTGGAAACCACCTTTGCAAAATAAAACTATCTTTTGCATGCTTGCATGCATGACTTAGTTTTTATTATTTCTTGTGTAATGTTTTGTTTGTTTGGTTATTGTTTGGAATGCTAGTTGATTTTGTGTTTGCTTGATTGACTTGTAGTGAAGTTAGAAAAGTGTGAAACTAGCAAGATCAAGAAGTGAACCAACATCCCTACCAAAAGAAAGGCAAGTGACACTATCATCTAAAGTCCTACTATTTTCATTATACTTAGTGGATTTTGAAACATGCATGAAAAGAATTTCTATACTTATGCTATGATAAATCCTAATAGGATACCCTATACATTCTTTAGTGAAAACAATGTAGTTGTTACATGCTTAGCCATGCTATATTTTGAAAAGAGATACATGTTGAGCTTTTATGAAGTTGAGAAAAGGACTTGTGTTTTTATATAATAAAACAAGGACTCAATGAACCACCTGGGTGGACAAGGATACTTTGAGTTTTGGAGAAGGTGGCAACAAAAGGAACCATGTCTATGGCAATCTCTTTGTGTTGTGCTCCAAAGGAAAACCACCCAGGAAACTTAGAGATTGAACATGTTTCTCCAATTGTGGCTTTCGTGTACAACCACATGCTACTTATGGCTCTGGCTTAGTCAACTACATTGGGAAGACCCATGCATTGTCTTCAGGTTACTGAAAATGAGGGACCTGGAATCCTACATGGGTAATGAAGACAATCTAGCAATGGTGTATGGGAGGACCCTCTGGAAAGACTTCGTCGCATTCTCAATCTGCCAGTACTCCATCTTGGTGAGTACCAATCCAGTGGCCACTGGTGCTAACAAGATGAGTTTGTGACATGTGGGTAAAGTGTACAACTTCTGCAGAAGAAAATAAAAATCTAAGTACTTAGTCGTGTCCCTGGTTATGGACAATACTGAGCAACTAAAGCTTGAAGCTATGGGAAATCTCGACATTCCAATTTCAAAAAGAAAAACTTTTAAGTGATAACAAAATACTTGCAGCACTTGGGGGTACCAAGGATCTCAAGAGATTTTGATGAAAACTTGAAGCACTTGGGGTTACCAAGGAGCTCAAGAGATTTTGATAAAACTTGATGCACTTGGGGGTACCAAGGAGCTCAAGGGATTTTTGACAAGGACTTGAACACTTGGTAATTTACCAAGGAGTTCAAGGGATTTTGAAAAGGAGATTTGACAAAAGATCAAAACCATTTTGAAAATATAGGATAAATTTTGCTTCTGCAAATGAGCCTTAAACCCTACTTAGCCAAAAATGCATGTAATGATAGGATCCACTTATATTCCACATAGTAGTGAAACTTGCCAATATAATTCAAATGTATTGACCCTTGTGGCTGTAACTTGTAATGTTGCAGGTTTGATTGATTTTAGAGAAGATTGATTGACTAGGATTACAAAGTCTACAACCAACATGTTTGCCTGTGGCACTTTGAAGATGAAGGACCCCATGTTTATAGATTTTCCGCTGCAATGTAATGTAATAGCCAAATGAGCTATGAAAGATGTAACAAAATTATATTATTCCTGGTTATAAAGTTATATTATGACCTTTGTTTCTTGATATTACATCTTAACTGTGGATGCTAGATATTGATCCAGGTACTAGCATTGTAAACACAGGGGACTCTACCTTATTTAAAGGTTGGGACCCTAATAATGCTATTCAAAGATTAGTTATATAAGAATTGCCTTATCTTCAAATCTTTCTTTACAAGTATAGGCATTTATAAGGAACTTTAGGTATTAACAATCCTGATATACAAGTAAGGTTTAAAGCAATGTGATTATGATTAATTGTCATCTGTTGACTATGATGAAAGTCCTTGAGTTTGGTTGTTAAGATTTGGGGATACTATCTTAAGATTTGTTGTTTGAAGTAGAAAAAAGAATAACATTTGAAGAAAAGATTTCCTTACTAAGGTTTAAACAATCTTTGTGGTTAATCAAATGTGGTCGATGTTGTTGGTGCTTGCTTGAATAGTTAGACTTGAGATGCTTTATGACTTAACTATAACATACCAAAGTTAACTATAAAACACATAATAAGGTCTTTTCATTATATTTAAAGTCTTGTAGCCTAAAGTTAACTTTGAAGACATAGATGGACTTAGGGTGTAATGCTTATGATATTTGTTTCTTGTTTACTTTATATTGTTTCCTTAAAGTTACTTAAGAATGGCATTACCTCTATTTGAGTAGTGGTTTCTTAATTCTATAATGGAATAGAAGCTTTTATCTCCTTATAAAGGTGTGGTTATGATTTGTATCTAAGGAATAATATTACTTAACTACTTATGGATTTACTATAGTGTTTTAATTTGTTTATAAATTTGTGGTTGAAGTAAGTAAAAAGGTTTTATTTAATCCTGAATTATTCTTGAAGATTTTATATTTGATAAAGATCTTTTTAGGAAATAAACTATCCATATGGTTGAATGATAATTCAACATAATTGTATTTAAAATGTGTTGAACCATTTGACTTCATATTATCAATATTTAAGACTAATACTATTTACTAGAGTCAATTGGCTAATTTTAGAAATATAAGTAAATTTTATTTTCCCTGATATGAATTATCAATTAAGGAAATAGGTTTAAATTCAAGTTATTAAAGTGTTTAAATTTTTATTTACCTCATAAGTGGAATATTATATTTTTAACATGTAGTGATTATTTTGGTATATTACATTTATTTTTGTGATTTATAAATAAAAAAATATGATTTTTATAAAATTTATTACTTTATAAACACTTAATAAATAATAAATATTTAATTAGGTGAAATAATAATGTATGATTATAGTTTTAAATTATAGTTCTTATTTTTCTAAGATTTTTGGTATTTTATTTATATTTTTAACATTTACCATTATTAAAATATGAATTATCAAAGTTTTATTACTTATAAAATCTTTATTAAAGAATAAATATTTAAATTGTTAACATAATAATGTTTGATAATAGTTTTAAGTTATAGATTTTACTTTTCTACAAATTTTCATATATTATACACAGTTTTCTGAATTACAAAACAAAAGTTATTGATTTTCTAAGATTTAATTACTTTATTTCAATTTCTGGAATGATTATATTTGAATTAATATTGTTTTATCTTGCTAAACAGACACTAAACTTTTGATACCTCACACCTATCTAGCCCTAGTCACTGACTAGTGGGGTCGAGTACACCTCATATGCCACATGGGCACAAACCAAGTCAAATGTGTTGACTGGGCTGAGATGACGTCGGCATGATGTCATGCTGACACCACACGAGATGATCCTCACAGGTTTGAGGATCAATCGATCGATCCAGTGCGCACGCGGGGTTGTGGCTTGGTGTGTTAGAACGAGCTTGCGATGGCGAGTTGATCTACGGTAGCGCCGCCCCGGAATGATCACCGGAGCGCTAGCTCTGACGAGCATCTACGGTGGAGGACAGAGGTGCACGACGTGGGCGCTAAGGAAGAAGATATGAAAGCAACGGAGAGATGCCTGAGCACCGTGAGCTCACCAGGATGCCGTCAGTGGGCTCGGGAAGGCTCGGGGTAGCCGGATTCGACGGCGAGGACAGCGGTCGGAGTTGGGAATGAAGGTACCAATTGAAGCGCTCTGGACTTCTTTGGCTCGCGCTAACTAGGGCAATCGACAGAGTCAAAAGTGGCGAGTCTTCTAGGCATCACGGCGAGGCTTGGGACGGCCGGAAACATCGGCGATGGACAGCCCTTGCTGGATCTAGGGTTCGGTCAAAGAGGAAAAATGGGGAAAGAGGGGAGGATAAGGTTTGCCGATGTGACAGCGGTCCTCTTATAGGACAAGATCATCGTTTGCTCGAATCTTGGCGAAACGGTCATCGTGACGACGGCGGACGGCGGAGCTCGAGCTAGCGAGCTTCTTGCTCGGTGTCGTCCTTCTGGCGAAAGGAAGAAGAAAGGAAAAGAAATCGCGAAACGGTATGGGCTGGACTTGGGTCAAGTGGGCAGTAGCAAAGCGAGCAGATGAAGGCTGCTGTTGCACGCAAGCGCTAGTTAAGCGAGAGGAGAGATGGGTCTTGGGCCAACGTTGACTTTTATATTTTTCTTATCTTTTCTGTTTTGTGTTTTGTATTTTACTTTTAGATTTTTATATTACTCATTTGTTTGAATATTTCCCATAGATTTTATCTCCTAAATAATTGCAACAATAACAAGGTTATTTGGATTCAATTTGTGAACTTTTATTATATAATGTTATATTTATTTATTTTCTTTAAATTAGTACTTATCCTTCTAATATTCTGTAATAAGTTTTTTGATAAATTTTCTCTTTATAATAAACCATGGATTTATATTAAGATATTCCCTTATTTGTTTATGGGACTTAATTTTAGTTAGCTTATATTTTGGAGGGGAATCTTTATATAATGATCATATATCATTATTTGATGTATGATATACAAAGGAATTAATATGGTTAATATTACTCCCATGAATCTTGGGAATAACAAGGTATATATATTTTATTTTAACTAATATAGGAGTTAGGGTTTGAAATTATAAGTATTCATCATGAGTTTTAGGAGATGTAATATACTCAGACTCTTTTGTAAATATGGATAAAAATTAATGGTTAAGTCACATTGTCCTTATGTTTGTTTTCATGAATGGTACCGCCATCCATGATAAAATAGTAGAGTTGTTCTTTGGGCTAACTTATGAAAAGGAATTAATTCAGATAGTTCCTAAGTACTTGTGATTATGATAGTTGTAAAGAACAAATATGTGCTTAAGTGATTTTCTATAGGAAAATGTTCCTATCAAGTATTGGGGATATAAGATGATTTATCCAACATATGAGATGGATGTTAAGCTTGATTATAGATTTAGGGTTTAGTGTTAACCAAGAATTCCTATCTTCCATAATTCACAATCCTGGACTTCTAATTAAGGAATTCCTTTCCTAGATATACTACTTCTTACTATCCATCATCATGGGTTAACATATGAGATTTACTTCACAAGAATATTATTATCCACCTTTTACTCTGCTAAATCCATTTATAAATCCAATGAGCTTGTTACTGAAGCTTTTCATAATCTATTCACATCTATATTCGGGTTATATCAAACTACTCTGGTAATGATAACCTCTAATCCACTAAGTAGTTACTTCTAACTCCCTTCATATATTTCCTTTATCACCCTTCACCAATATTACTTCAATAAATGTATACATCAAATCCTACTTCACCCCAAGTGCTTAGTATTTCCAAAGAGGAAAATACTACTTCTTTAATCCAATGTTGCTCTAACATCATCTTAATCGTACTATCTTATATTTACTTTACTCTAGTATATTATTTCCAGCTTCACATCATATCATGGTGACTTAGCATGGCTAACCTAGAATGACTTATCTATACTAGGTTTCAATCATGTTCTATCCACCAATGTCACTTATACATGATATAATCATTCAATATTGGTGACTAAAGCATGATCATTATAATCCTTTGATCCTTTATGGTTTAGGTTTCCAGTTGGCTAACCAAGGCTTCATCAATACAACACTACAGTTGTATTATAATTATGTTCTCAGTACCTCTAACTAAATAGAAAACATTACTCATTGACTAAACCTACTTAATCCAATAAGATTACTCCTTGGTAACTATCTTCAATATTCATCCTTGTAATCTTCTTTATCACCATATAATTATATATTCCAAATAACTCTTCTATCATTTCAGGAGTGAGTTAACTCCATCAATTATCACATTGATCTTATTCTCTTCCAACACTCACATCCTATAGATGATATCTAGATCTAGAATTACCACCTACCTCTTCTTACTTCTTTCTTTATAGGCTTGAGTGAATGCTATGTTAAGAGCAAGAGTTGATAAATCAAGAATTGATAGATTAAGAATTGGTGAATCAATGGTTGATTACTCAACATTGATGAACAACAGATACTAGAATAAAGTTCAGTAGAGATGATAAGGATTGATATGGAAAGAAAGATATATGGTGAATGATCTTGACTTGGTTTCTTTCCTACTCAATCTCATTGAAGAGTTCGGTTAGGTATTACTATGATACTCATGGTATAAGTGGATGATATTAAGATATATCAAGATTTAGTTATTACACTCTTATTACTTAAGTTATATTCATAGCTTGGTATTTATGGGTTGTTGTAATGAATACTATGGAATGATCACTTAAGGATCAGATATTAATCATTAAGCAATGTATTATGGTTTAATTTTATTACATTTGATCTACCCTTAGATCAAATCTCATTTACCCAAAATAAGGTTTTAACAAAGGTCATATTGAAACTTATCGCAGTCAACTTGATGATCTACTCCAATTCCATCAAGTTGAGAGAAGCTTCAATCACTTTGACAAGTTTTGTTCAAAAGCGCGAAAATTATTCGGATTTTCTATGCATGAATGCAATATGCTACCTTTTCCCCTGCCATGCTTCAATACACACATCTGAGTTCAGCTTATTTCTAAGCTCTATTACTGGGATGTTACATATCACTACCCCACACTCTCGCCTAATCTTGCCGCCCCTCGTCATATGCTACCTTTTCCCCTGCCATGGCTCGAGTGGGACAGGAAGACAATTCCTTAATCCCGCCAGAGTTTCCCGCTGAACGTGACACCGCCAGAAATGACCCTTGCGACGCCTCTGCCGCGAAAGCGGTTGGGAAAAAATAAAGTTAACCATTAACAAGAAATATAGAATAATATCACCTATTATTTCTTCTAGGGCATATTTCAACACACGGAGGGTGCGCATGGACGGCGGCGACGACACTCAAGAACGGCGACGATGGCTTTGCAGCACGCAACAGTAGGTTTGGGCGATTGAGAAAGAAGACGTGATACAGTGAGCGATCAATGGCGACACAAGCTATGTCCACGAGTAAAGTTGTGGGGCCCACCTATAGGTGGTTCCTCCTGTCAGTTTCCCCGTCAATTCGCTCTCAATCTATGTTTAGTGTTTTCTGCGAAGTTAAGGGTTTAAACCCTATAGGTGGTTCCTTCTGTGAAAACACGTTCAGAATGTGGCGGGTTTTGCCGCAAAACCGAAAGTGGTACCAAATAGTAAATCTGGCTAGAAGAATGGTGATTTTATGCTAACAACTACTCCCTCCATTTTATAATATAAGAAGTTTTAGGTTTGTGAAATAAATGTATTTAGATTAGATTCACTCTAAACCTGAATGAATCTACATACTAAAAGTAGTCTTGATACATTTGCTTCACAAAGCTAAAATATCTTATATTTTAAAACGGAGGGAGTACTTAAAAATATAACCGCCACTTTGTGTGTTTTGAACCATAGAACTGTAGATCTTTAGAGCAACCTTCCGAACAATATCTAATGATCTAATCCATGTACAGTACTAGAAAGCTTCCGCAAAGAAAAGAAAAGAATCCATGTAGTACCAAGTTCAACGAGTTTCGTGAAGCACGTCATGCAAGTTGATTGATGACCCGTATGAATGCACATCAAAGCATTCCTTTAATTTGAGGGATCCAAGGATTCCTTCCGATCTTTTTTCACTACAAACTTTAGTAAATTTCGCCAGCCGGCTGCTGTTGACTATCGAGGCGTGCCTGCGGAGAAACAAGAATCCAAACGATACAAGTTTCTCAGAGTGTGACTAGACTGCCCACCATGCCAAGTACTCCGTACGCCCTATTTGTAGACCGTTTCACCAGCTTCAAGTTCAAGAAAGGTGTTACTGTTTCACGCCTCATCAATCCATACGCGCTTGCCTCGACTGACAGTACTCTACTTCGCATGTAATAGTAGTACGCTTTTTCTTGGCGGGGTACGTCATGTGTGTTGCCATACACCAACTTTTCGCTTCTTTCAATCCGGGCGCCTGTCCTGAGTTTTCACTCGCCGTGGACTGCAGAAAAGTATGAAATGTGTTGGGGTTAATTACGTTGCCAAAATCCTTAGCAGAAATCAGCGAGAGCCATACACGGAGAGACGAACTGGACACCAGTAATAAGTTCATACTCCTGAAGAACAAGCTCCCATTGCTACCCCGATGCCCTCCTGTCGGCTATGTCATCGGGCCCCTCAGATCACTGCTGCTCAGTCTTATGCCCAAATCGAAGAGAGGACGGAGGTTCCAATTTCAATCCTTCTGGCCTAAAGTGGACGACTTTATGGAAGTGGTGGAAGCTGTGTGGTCGACGCAGCAATGGGAGCCGAACCCGTTCAAAAGGCTTGTCATTAGATTCAAGCTGTGGCTAAGGATCTTTCTCGATGGAGCGCCAAATTCATTGACAACGTCAAAATGCATATCCTCCTGGCCACGGAATTAATCCTCTGCTTCGATGTTGCTATGGAAAGTAGGCTGCTCTCGCCCGAAGAGCGTGGTCTTCGTTATCTCCTGAAGAAAAAGCTTCTTGAATTGGCCTCCCCGGAGAGAACGTTGGCAAGGCAACGGTCACGGATACTCTGGCTTTAGGAGGGTGATGCATGCACATGTTTTTTCCACACTCATGCTAGTCACCGGAGGAGGAAAATTTTCATTGGACACATCCTAGTGGATAATGTCCGGGTCTCGGACCATGTAGAGAAGGCAGAAGCCATGGACAGATTCTTTGAGAACTTCCTTGGAGTAGATGATGGCCGTCCATTCACACTCGATTTGGACTACCTTGATCTGCAATCTACTGACCTCCAACATATTGGTGGGATCTTCATGGAAGAGGAGGTGTTGGCTGCCATCCGGGGCATGCCTTTGGACAAGTGCCCCGGGTTAGATGGGTTTTCTGCACGCTTCTTTGTGACCCGTTGGGTCATAATTAAGGCCGATGTTATGGAGGACTTCCACTCGCTTTCTCGACGAGACTGTCGTGGATTTGGAGCGGTGAACAATGCCTTCATCACGCTCCTACCCAAGAAGCCGGGCGCGAAAGAGATTCAGGACTTCCGGCCCATCAGCCTGATTCACGGCATTGCCAAGTGGGTGACCAAAGTGACCACAAACCGCATTGCGCCCTTACTGCCCCAATTGGTAGGGATGCACCAGAGCACTTCTGTGCGTGGACGATGCTTGCATGAAAACTTCATGATGGTTCAGGGACAGCTCATAAGTTTCACGCTGATACGTTGCAAACGTATCTATAATTTTTGATGCTCCATGCTTGTTTTACACCAATTGCTTTATGTTTTGTATACACTTTGTGGCATTTTTATGCATTTTCTGGAACTAACCTATTAACAAGATGCCATAGTGTCAGTTCCTGTTTTCTGCTGTTTTTGGTTTCAGAAAAGCTAGTAAAGAAATATTCTCGGAATTGGATGAAACAAAAGCCGAACTTCCTATTTTTCAGAGGCGAACACAGAGTCCAGAGGAGAGGGGGCGCACCCTAGGGCGGCCACACCTGGCCCAGGCGCGGCCAGGAGGGCGCGCCGCCCTAGGGTGTGCCCCTGGATCTCCATTGATCTTGCCCCTTCGCCTATATAATCCCTACGAGGCACAAACCCTAGGCACTATATCAGAATTCCATGAAAAGTTCCGCAGCACTGCCGCCACCGAAGATGAGATTCGGGGGACAGAAGTCTCTGTTCCGGCACCCTGCCGAGACAGGGAATTGCCCCTGGAGCCATCTCCATCGACTCCACCGCCATCTCCATCGCCGTTGTTGACTCCCATGATGAGGAGGAAGTAGTTCTCCCCCTAGGCTAAGGGCTCTACCAGTAGCTATGTGTTCATCTCTCTCTCCATGGTGTGATCTTATTGTGATCATGAGCTTTGTAATCTAGTTGAATAAGTAGATGCTACTCTTTGTCTATTCTGCTATTCAAGTGATTTTATTAATGTGATCTCTGGAGACACCTTGTCCCACGTGCGTGAAGGTGACAGTGTGCGCATCGTGTGTGGCTCTTAGGCTAAAGATTACAGAAATACTTATCATAAGTTAAAATTTGAGTTGGATGTCTCTATGAAATTGTGGTGTTTGTCTGGAACCATCTAGCGCTCAAGATGACAGTGTGGGGTTACCTAGATGGAGAATGCGAACTTTAAGGAGTGCTTTTATAGCCCTATGCAATGAATTGGTGTTTGTTATCCAACCGGAGAGTAGTTCAAGATAGCATAGTGAAGAGAAGATATTTATGTGTTCAATTATGTTATCATTGTTGAGAGTGTCTACTAGTGAAAGTATGATCCCTAGATCTTGTTTCTAAGCATTAAAACACCGTTTACAACCAGTCCTCCTACATGTTTGCTTGTTGCCATTTTTATTTCAGATTGCAGTTACCACTTATAATCATCCATATTACTTGTATTTCACTATCTCTTCGCCGAACTAGTGCACATATACACCTAACAAGTGTATTGGGTGTGTTGGGGACACAAGAGACTTCTTGTATCTTAATTGCATGGTTGCTTGAGAGGGATATCTTTGACCTGGTCCTCCCTGCGTTCGATAAACCTTGGGTGATCCACTTAAGGGAAACTTGCCGCTATTCTACAAACCTCTTCACTTGGAGTCCCAACACTATCTATAAGAATAGAAGCGTGCGTAGACATCACACGCCAGCAAGACCCCAAAAGTGCTGCTCAAACTAGACATCACCTAGGCTTTCGACGTAGTGGACTAGGCCTTCCTTCTTGAAGTCCTCAAGAAAATAGGCTTTGGAGAATGCCTCCTCGCGTGCATCTGCACCTTCCTCTCTACAGCCTCCACACGCATCCTCCTGAATGGCTGTCCCGGGGCAAAAGTGGCCAATAGGCAGGGACTTGGCAGGGAGACCCGCTCTCCCTGCAGCTTTTCATCCTTCTCATGGAAGTCTCCCATTTCATGGTTGTCAAAGCTGAAAGCCCAGGCCTCCTCACCCGACTTGTGGTGTCAGGCCTGCGGTAGCGCACCTCGATTTATGCTGATGATGTGGTCACCTTCCTATGACCAACAGTAATGTAATTTTAGGTGATCTCCGGGACCATCGCCGACTTCGGCGCGACATATGGACTCCACACTAACTTCTCCAATGCTCGGCCAACTTGATAAGGTGCTCCGAGGAAGGACGGGCCCTGGTGACCCAGGAGTTGCAGTGCCTGATCACGCAGTTCCCACTCCATTATTTGGGTTTACCAATCTCGCTGCGGAAACCATCAGCCGCACAACTTCAGTCGCTGGTCAACTTGGTGTCCGCCAAGTTGCCATCATGGAAAGCCTCTATGCTCAACTGAGGAGGGCGACCAGAACTGGTAAAGACAACGCTTTCCACCATCCTGTTCTTCGTGATGATGTCCCTTGACATACCTATAGAGGTCATCATTGCCATTGAGAAAATCATAAAGGGGATTCCTCTGGAAAGGGATAAAGGACATGCATGGTGGGCACTACCTAGTGGCATGGGACATGGTATGTATGCCCAAGGAGATGGGAGGCCTAGGCATACCCAACTTGTGACTCATGAACATTGTGCTAAGGGCTAGTTGGCTATGGTTGAAGCGCGTAGAATTGGATAAACCTTCGCAAGAGCTTGACGTTCGGGTGCCAGGATTGGCAAGGCAGCTCTTCGATGTGGCGACTGTCTTGGTGGTAGGGGATGGTGCCACAACCCTATTCTAGACAGACAAGTGGCTTCCATGTGGACGGATTTGCGAAGTAGCGCCAAACTTGTTTGTGACGGTGCCAGCAAGCGCCGCTGCCACACGCAATATTCGTGAGGGTGTTGTTGGGGGCTAGTTACATGATGTTTCCCCGGATATTGGGGCTACTACTATCAGAGAGCTCCTGGAGGTGGCAGAACGTCTAGAGGAGGTCAACCTGACATAGGGCACGCACGATGTCTTCAAGTGGAATTGGGACCCGAGCAACTGCTATACGGCCAAGTCCTGCTACCAGGCACTTTTTGTTGGACGAACCTCAATGGCGGGTGACATGGATATACCCCACGGGTACACGACATTGGTATACCTGGTCCAGCCCAAGGAAGGCCCACATAAAGACACGCGGCCCATGAAGACTTCGGGTGGCCCAAACCCATGACGTTTTCGACTCCTTGGAGGACAAGTCTAGATTAGATAGAATTTCAAAGGGCACCAACCCTAATTTGTAACCGACTCGACCTAAGCCCGGGACTTGTCTATCTATATAAATGCCAGGAGGGTACGATGAGAAGGATCTCTTCCAAGACCGCATACGCACCTCACGTCTGATTGCATCTGCGCACCCCTGTAACTTTCGGTTCTGCCGTAATCAAGAGCAAACAAGCAGGAGTAGGGTTTTCCCTCCGGGGGCCTGAACCTGGGTAAACCTCGTGTCCATGTGTTGCTTGTCTGTTAACTGTTCCACAACTTCCAGCATCCCCATCTTCTCCAAACCCAAGTCCATAACAATGGGCACTAATGAGATCGAACCTCATCAATTGGCACCGTCTGTGGGAAGCGGGAACGCTGATCATGCGGTCGTGACGGTTCCATCCAGAGCGATCTACAACTTATTGGCAATGGAGATCCAACTCCTCTTCGGTGCCTTCGACTTCACCACCCACTCGCCGGCCACCCTAAAGGATTTCGAGTCCGTCGGTGACGGGCTCGAGATGCTGTTCGGGAGCTTCTGCTTCCAGGTGGGGCAGACCGGCACCCTCCGCCTCCCAGAGCGGGTTCCACCACCATCCACCTGCCCCGCTTCATGGGTCCCACCCATCGGCATGTTGCACGAGTCGACGCTGACAGATGACTCGGATGACAGCAACAGCTGCAACTCCGATCTGTGTGGCCCCCCTTCGGATGAAGGAACCTACGGTTCCGGATTCGAAAGCTACGATAGCAGTGATCCAATTCACGGGCACTACCTATGCACCGTCGTCATCAACAACGTAACGGACCTGCCGCCAGGTTCAAGTGCCACAGAAAACACCCAATCCCCCTCTCAACACGCAAGATGAGAACGGAGGAAACGGGGGGATCCGCCTAACAGGCCCAATGAAGGCGACGCTCATGCCTACAACCGGATCAACCTCAAAAAGGAAGGCTGGCGTCAGGCGCGCGAGTCCATGGCAGGCAGCAAAATCCTACATGTGAATGCTTCATGGGATCTACTGATAGCCTACCACCTCCTCCTCATTGACGAGCAAAACCGGTAGGTGAAGCTGATGGAGGAGCTCGACAAGCGTAAGAAGGCATCCATGGAATCCAGTGCGCGGCGAGCTGTGCTCTCTGCCGCTGATGGTTCCACTTTGCATGGCAGCAACGCCAACAAGTACCGCTCCTGCACGGAGCGCATGGACCCCGCCACACAATGCGAGGTCACTAGGGCCCTCAAGACGTCCTTCATGACGATGGACTCGCACGGCAACGTCATGCCGAAAACGCCGCAGGCTGCGATCATGGTAGCCACTACATATCTCGCGTACCACCCACCTCCGGTGGGCGACCCGAAGAGCGCCATGCACAAGTCCGTGCTAGATGGCCTCAGACTCGTCGGAGCTGTGCTAGACAATGATGCTCCTAGGGATCCGAATAAAAAAGTTGCGGTCAAGTTCAACCGTAGCCCTACACCCTCATCCGAGGAAGACGAGCACGACCTGCCCCGGCGTCGCAAGAGCCCACGGCGTCGCAGAAGCAACTATGACGCTCGCAACGAGCTCACCCAATGCAAGATCGACAAAGCACATGCTAAACGCGCATGCTCAACTGAGTACAAAGAAGAAGACGATGGCGAGCTGTGTGAAGCCAGATTCTTCAGCAGATCCGTTCGGCAAACGCGGATGCGAAAAATTTCAAGCTCCCTTCGGACAACCCAAAGTTCTACGGCGCGCAGGAGCCAAAGGCCTGGATCGACGGTCACATATCGTCAGTCAAGCTCCATGCCGGAAACAAGAACACCGCCTTACAATGCCTTCAGCTGCAGCTGACAGGCACATCCAGGGTCTGGCTCAGCAGCTTATCCACTGGCTCCATCCGAAGCTGGGAAGAGCTGGCATAGAGCTTCATCCACAACTTCAAGAGAACCAACAAGAGGCCAGCTTCAATCGAAGAGATACGAGCGTGCACCCAATGGTCCAACGAGTCCATCCGCTCGTACATACTCCGCTGGTCTCACATCAAGAACTCCGCCGCGCACATCTCCGAAGAACGGGCAATCGACGCCTTCAAGGACGGTGCCAGGCGCCTAGATTTCAAGGAGAAGTGATGGAGGGGTTAACCTCTTGGGTGCCCGATCTTCACGGATCTCGTGGTCAAATCGATGGGAAAGCGAGGGGAAAGGGAGAAGGTAGCGGAAGCGAACCCACACCTCGCGAAGAACACGATGAACACACGCAAAACTCACACGATGCAAGGCCGATTGCTCCCGAACGGCGGCCACCGGTCCGATAGAATCCTCGCAAGGAAAGATCGGTCAACGTGCTCCCTCAAATCCACATCTGAGAGGGAAGAACACCTTGGGGAGGGTCTTGACAACTTGGAGACGGGACATCGAACTCCAAGGCCTTGTTCAACGATGGATGCGTGATGCAAAGTCCAATCGAGGTTGGTGACGATAGTCGGTCCCCTTGGGTAAGGGGATGAGGCAAAACTAGAGATTCCACACAAGGGGGTTTTCTTTAGTGTATCATCTATGCCTAAGGGATACATGAAGGGGTGGGGGCTCTATTTATAGGCCAGCCACATAAACAGGGGTAGTTTAGGGATAAAACTAGGGTTTGGACGAGCTAGAGGGGTACATGGGCCGAAGGCCCAGCTGGCGGCGCGCAGGCCCATTGTGTAGGCCGGAGACTCCGTTGTGGGGTCCGGAGACTCCGTTCTAGGCCGGAGACTCCGGTGTCATCTCCGGAGTGGCGTACTGATTGTCCCCGGGTCGGATGCTGGGGTCGGTCCGGAGGTCGGTCCGAGACTCGGTGTGCCGGAGACTCGGTAGGACCGGAGACTCCGGTGTAGGCCGGAGACTCCGGTGGTTCAGCCGTGGCTTCTTCCGCCTCCTCTTCCAAGCCTCCGTCTTGTCGGGCTTGATATTCCGGGCTTCCTCCCTTGCCTCCGTACTTGTCGGTGTGAACCTATCATGCATATGTGACGAAGTATGAAGTAGCATACCATTCAATAGGGTAGGAAGTGGGCTCGCATAGAGGAACGGATTCACCTTTGGAGTCCATGACGACTTGGCGTAAGTTGGAGACCATGATGTGGTAACGACCGTAGGTCGGGCTGCATCATCTCCCCCCCCCCTTCAAAAAGAGTCGTCCTCGACTCTCCATTTTCATCACGAAGTAGAAGAGGTCGAAGGACATCCTTGATCCTGGGGTTCACCATATAGTCGTCCTCGGGAAGATTGACTTGACAACACTTCAATGTTCCTTCACCTTCCTTGAAGCCTACAAAGCTCACAACAAAAGCGAAGCAACACTCAAAGCGTAGCCAATTCATGAAGATTATTGCATGAGTCCTCAAGTAGAAGGAAGTCACCTTATCTTGTAGAGATAGCTCGATGAAGGGTAGACATAGGTAACTCTCTTCGGTTCTTCTTGTCAACACGTGGTTGGTAGAGGTTGACGTGTATGCATTTGTACCTACACACAACAAAGACCAAGCAAAATATTTTCGTGCATGATAGAGGAGCATGTCAAATGTGGCATGTCCATTCTTGTTCACAACACTATTAGCACAATACAAGGATAGCAAATGGAATGCATATGCAAAGTCAAAGTGCATGGAAATCATTTGAACATCATCCAAATGTGGGAACTCAAAAACTCCATATTATGTCTTCGTGTGGCACTCAAAGCAATCGAATAGAAATTTTATCAACATCTTTGATGCAAAGTTAGGAGAATTTGGCAAAAACACAAAAGGAAGAATATCCAAAACAACATCATTATGTGTGCCAACCAACCATTGGAAAGAGAAATTGTTCGACATTTTGGATGTCACGCACAAATCATCGATAGCTAATATCATGGGAATATGAGTATCCCAAGCGGAAGCCATAGTAACGTGTTTGCAAACAAACCAAATGAAAGAGCAAGTGGTCCTTATGTTTGTTGCAACAACAAGACGAGATTCTTGGAAGCTCTCATGACAATACATGCTCTTAATGGAATTGTGGTTGCACACAAAACATTGAAAAGAGAAAATGTTCAACATTTTTGTTGCAATACACAAAGCATCATTATCCAAAAGCGAAGAAACATGAATGTCACACGGTGAGATAATACCATCAACATGCTTGCAATCAAACCATAGGAAAGAGAAATTTCCCAACATGAAAGATGCAAAGCATGCAAAAGGTATCAGAGCTGGGTTCGATCTTGAACTCACTTGTGGGATGCTCTCAAGAGCTCTTTTTGTAAACTTGTGCTCAACCGAGGTAGACATTCTTGTGCGGGTACCTACACACATCATACACAAAAGGAAGAACGTGTGTCCATGGTAGAGATACACATCATCCATCATGACGTATCTCTTCTTATGCATATCACCATTAATGTCAATCAAGTATGAAATAGATGCATGGTGAGTATGCAAGTGGGGAACATGCTTATCATGGCAATCATCAAATTCTCCAAAAATTGAGACAGCTATGGGGGCCATCTCATTATAACGCATATGATCAATATTGTTGCAAGCAAAACAAGTGAAATAGCAAGCATTCATCTTATCGCAAGCAACGGGAGAAATTGAATGACTAGCATAGCAAGGCAAGTCCGAAGCAATTGGAGGATACACACAAGATGCATAGCATGGCATGTTGATGGCAATGATATCGCAATCAAACAATTCCACATGATCAATATTATGCAAAGGCAAAGCATCACATGGGAATGTGGATGAAGCATATGTAATGTCACAATTATCATCCATAGCATGCATATCCTCACAATTCATCATGTCCACTAGTGGGATCATGGAATCATCAACACCCTTATTGTTACCTTGTTCATACCTCTCATATGAAGTGGGTGTTATGGAAGTAGTGGTCTCCTTGTGGACGACTTCGTCTTCTTGATGTAGCCATGGCATAGCATCATCTTCGTGCATCATGTACATCTTCTCTAATCGAGGCATCATTGCTTCATGGCTTGGCGCGTCTTCATCCATGGAACCTAGCACAACATAAGAGAACACACTAGAGGTAGAGGGTAAGTTGTTAGAAATAGAAATGGTCTCACTTGACCTATCAACTACCACCCTCAACTCACTAGGTGTATCACTCATGCCCTCCAAGTGGAAGCACTCAATCTCACATAAGGTGGAGTCACTCATCTCACTCTTGTTCTCACTCAAGTGGGCTAAGTGGATCTCATACTCACATGGGATTGGTACCACATCATCACTCAAGCATATAGGGGTAGGCTCGGGTTCCTCAACTCCATGCGCCTCCTTTGGTGAAGGGAAAATCCCATGCTCACCATTCTTGACCTTGTCGCCTTCAAGGTTGGATGCCATAAGATGGGCATCATCGCTCTCCTCCATGGTCGAAGTGAAAATCCCATGCTCGACTATCTTGTGGCCATCCCGGAGTAGTGGTGGAGGTAGGCTCATGCTATCCAACTTGGCGAAGTAGAGGTCTTTATTTTCCTCATTCACGAGGTCACGGAAGTCAAGCGTAGGCGTTGAAGCTTGATTGCGTGGAGGAAGGCTTGCTCTTGGTGCCATTGTGGTGGTGGCATGAGTAGTTGAAGGTGCCCTATGATGGTGTCGACGGAGGTCATTGGTGTGCCTTGCCGACGGTTTATGTTGGTGAAGCACTTGGTCATCCATATGATGCTCACGACGGTGATCATTTGCCTGGGCACTCTTCTTGTGCTTGTGGTGCCTTCTTGAGCTTGCTTGAGCATTATGGTTGGTGCTCATCACGAATTCTTCGTCTTGGTGGCGAAGATGCCTTTGACGATGTCTTGTATCCTCTTTATGGTGGAGATGCTCATGAGAGGATGTTTGTCGAGGAAGATTCTTGTTTCTTGGCGCCTCTTGATGTATATGATGTTTGGATGCCACTCTTGTTTGGATAGGAGGTGGAGCTTGGCGCCTTGGAGGTGATGGAGCTTGGCGCCTTGGAGATGGTGGAGCTTGACGCCATCTAGGTGGTGGCACTTGATGCCTTGTCGATGGTGGCGCTTGTCGCCTTGGAGGTGGATCATCGAAGTAGGTGGTGCCCTTTGGTGTGGCACGCTTGGCCTTGAAGGTCATGGATTCTTGATGATGCGCCTCCTCTTGCTTGGCATAGTAGGCTTCCATCTCCACGCATTGGAGGAATTCTTCATGGCTCGTGGAGGAGCCATCAAAGTCGATGAAGTTCTCCGTGTCCTCCATGCTTGGCGACGCATCGTCTATGTCGCACTCGAAGTCGTCCATGCTTGGGGAGTAATTGTTGGTGTAGTACTCCATATCACCCAAGCATGTGGAGTGATTGTCGGTGTAGTGCTCCATATTCTCCATGCATGAGGAGCCATTGTCGATGTAGAGCTCCAAGTCTTCCATGCATGTGGCCGTCGTAGGTGTAGTGCTCCAGGTCCTCAAAGCATGCGGAGCCATTGTTGGTGTTTTGCTCCGTCATGTCCTCTATACTTGTGGAGTCATATTCATGGTGGCTCATCATGGATTCTTCATAGATAACATCCTCGGTTTCGGAGTCCCTAGACATGATGCACAAGACCAAGCGGTGTATATGGAAGTGGTAGTGGGAGTTAGGGATACAACGTCAAACCTTACTTTACCTTAGAAGATCGTATCGTGCAAGTGGCCACACTTGAGAGCAATAAACCAAGAAAAGTGAATTTCACGCGGAACACCAAAACCAACTACTAACCAAAAAACACACACACACAAGGCCTATGGTGGATAGGTATGGAAAGTGGAATGTCAAGAACCCATCCGAAATCAAGATGTTGTATTGGCAAGTAAAGAACCACAATGATCACAAAGCAAACAAGTCATCCACAAGATACGAAATATATACAAGGAAACACACACGGTGGGATAAATGGGACTTGTGCGACGGAGAAAGTGAGCTAAGAACCAAATGATTACCTAGCGAAGACTATAAGCTCGTGTCACACAAGTACAAGGAGAGACGCTAGTTCGATTGCATAAGATTGGTGGGCTACAAGATATGCACAATAAGTACCACCTATATGATGTTCATCGATCTTGCGCTTCCTATTCTATGAGGCACTTGTTTGTTTCTTTCTCTTTTCTTTTTTTTTCCTTTTTTTTCTTTTTTTTCTCTTTTTTTTTCTTTTCTCTTTTTCTTTTTCACTTGCCCCTTCCTTGTGCCAACAACTATACAAGATAACTATATGAGATAGCGCTCACAACATTTGCTCGGAATCTACAAGGTGGCGCGTCAAGCCTAAGACGCTTGACCACCTCATGGACATCGCCAACCGATGGGCATATGGCAAGGATTTCGTAACCCGAGCACATTCGGATGACGAAGACGACTACGGCCGCAGGCGCGAGCTCCGCAGCAAGTGTGGCACCCCGTATTTACGGTCCGAGAATATCTGTTATGCATACAATTCACGTTCCCATGATTAGTGAGCTGTGAGCATAACCGACTAGTACCATTACAACATCCATATAGTAACGAGTACAAACTTACAAAGTGGCCATTTTGGCGAATACAACACAGATAGCGGAAGTCTTCAAGCACAGGCCCATGCCTTAACCTAGAGGCAACTGACTGGGAAGACGGCCCAACTCGCATAGACGTCAACACCTTTGTTCCTTCTTAACATCTACAATCTGGCCAAGTAAATAGCTAGGGACAATGCCGGTGAGTACTTTGAATGTACTCGCAAACCACCGAGTCAAGGTAAAAGAATCATGCATATTGGGATATAGTGAGATAGCTCTACACTATAGTTGCTTTTGAAAGACCTAACATTGGCATGTCTACATCTTTGTTGAAAAAGAGTTTTTTTTTTGGAAATCATGCCTACTTTTGAAAATCCGGACATCTCCACATCCTTGTTAAAAGATTTAAAACAGTTTTGTTGTAAAACCCTTTTTAAACTTCTTCAACCATCACTGGTCAAAACCAAACTCATTCTTATCTTTCCTCGTGACCAAGTCACATCCTTTATTTCATCTCAACTTATCCGAAGGGTCCTCCTAGCACTTTCCATTCCAACCGTCCTTGACCGTGGACACGGCTATTCGAATAGATTAGACTCTGCAGAGTTTGCGCACTTTACACAAGAATCAATACATCCACCGGGATTTAAGCACGGCCCACTACACACTATAGACGGGGTTTCGGATAATCAAACTTAGATTTTCATTTGTCCATCCCTAGCAAAGGTGGCTTTTCCTTTTGGGTTTGTTCTCCCCGGCACGAGTATGCGGCACTATGGCCTTAGTCCTCCCTATAGCACTTATGAATACCCAAACCCTCGGCTTGGCAATATACAATTGTTGACTCCACTTCCTTCCCTACACCTAAAACATACCGTCCGCGGGAGACCGAATTGTTGCACCGACACTGCCGCCATAGCGGGCGATGGAGGACCTAGATCCGCAGACCTGGAGTAGAGTCCACTCGGGCTTCCAGGGATTGCTCCCGTTAAGCAAGTACAAGCAGCCCCGGCTAAGGATTACAACTACGAGCTAAGCCCTAGCGCCTGGGGTAATGTGGTTGCACGGATAAATTGTTTCAGACATTGGCTTAGAACATCCCTTCTGTTTCTCTTACTTAACTTTCCTTTACTTATCTTTCTCTTCATCCACCTCATATCTTATTTAGTAAAACTTCCACTCGGAAACGATGCCTATTTCCAAGGGTTTTATTTTGAAAACATTGTAGTAGGGTAAAACCCAAAATAGTTTTATCATTGAAAAATCCATGGGTTCCAAGAGGGAAGATGTTAATCATCTTAGCCTCGATCTCAAGGGGGTAAAAATAGGTGTAAAAAGGGTAGGTGTACTAATGGACACACATCCATAACTTGGAGGAGCCAAGTTACTCAAGCACTTTTATTTGACACAAACCATGCCTGTGATTATGCAATTTATAAACGAGATATAAAACAGTTGATAAACGGAGGTAGGTTAATATAGGAGTTCAGGAATGGTGGCTTGCCTGTGACCAGCGAGATGTCCCTTGACGGTGTTAGATATACCAGAATACCAATAATAACAATAATAAGAATAATCCCCGATGCTTCCTTCTTCTCGGCGTCATACAGTCGCAACTATCGCCGTTATCGAGCATACATGCAAACAAACAATACACCAATCAATAAAAGGCATACAAGCATCAAACCATACAACAAGCAAAGGTGACATACATGATAAAAATCAGTAGGATGTTGGGGGGTTTGATTTGATTGGATGGAATAAGATTTGGAGGCTTTAGGGAAAAGATGCCTTTGGATTTAGAGTCTGGGAACTACCTATGAGAGGGTTTTTGCTAAAGGACTTGATTTGTATGATACCATTATATAAAAATTATACCATCAGATAGGTATTGATAGAATGAATCCAACAAAAGTGGTATCACTATTTTATCAATTTCCCTTGATTTATAATGGATTTTATAGTGGATAAAACCCTATTTTTAGGAAATAATTCACCAGAACTTCTATGGAGTTCCAAAAATTATTTACTTGGTTTAAAAGGTAGAATTTGATGGAATTAATCAATATGAGTTGGAATCTCCTCAAAAAAAATTACCAAAATGCCCTTGATAAATTCCCAAAGGCAGTACTAGACCATATTTGTCTTTTTCATCAGATTTATTTTACAGAAGCTTTTTAGTTGATTCCAAGGACACATACTAGGCACTGAGAGTACCTTTATGTAGAAATTTGAATCAACATGTTTAGAGTCACAGAGCTATTGTAATGATTTTAATAGTGAATAAACCATGCACAGAAGAGTTTATTTCACTAAATTTCAACAGAGGCTCATAAAAATATGGGCTAATGGATTTTGGAAGATATGGTTATGTTTGTCCACTGAGAGTTGGAATTAGATCAAAACCTCATTTGGTTTGACCTAGGGAAATTTCTAAAGGCAGAAAAGGCTTTGTTTTTTTTATTTTTGCTACCAGCAATTTTGGAAGCAAGTGACTATGGGGCCTATGGGACATGAAAGGTATGGCTGGTACCTTTTAGTAAAAATTGGATTTACTCCATTTGGGTTTGTAAAACCTTCTCGAGAATTTATTTAGTGATAAGGGCAGATCCTAGCATAAGGTTTATCATATTGATCCTAAACATCAAAAGGGTTGGGTAATGGCTTTGCATGTTAGTGGAAACATTAGGGTATCCCTAAAAATTTAGATCTAGGTCATTTGGATCATTTTACATTTTTAAAACTATTTAAAACAATTTGCTAAATTCAGATCTGAGAGGAAATTGAAAAAGGAAAAAGAGGGAGGAGTTCCATGGGCCAGCTGTGAGGGGGAGGTAGGCCCGTGAGGCAAAACCAGCCCAGCTGCAGCGCCTGCACACGTGGGAGGGAGCAGGAGGGCGTTAGGGCGAGGCCTATCGACCCGAGGCGCGTCACCGAAATGGTAAGGAGCGATGGCGGCCGTTGGATCTAGGAGGGGATCGATGATGGCTGGCCGTCTCCTTCCTCTGACGATGCCCGGCGAGATGTAACCCTAGCAGAGAGGGGAAACGGTGGAGGGGAGGCTTACCGATAGCCAGGAGGGGCCGGCGAGGGGCTAGGGAGAAGCGGTAGTCGGCGGCGACCTCAGGAAGGGGCGACGAGACAGGGTTATTGCCGGGACCTTGCTCGCACGAAAACGACCACTGGTGTTTTATCGAGAGCTCACCGGAGATGCTGCGGTGGTCCCTTCATGTCCACAAGATGGGCACCATTAGCACCAGTGGGAGGAGGGGAGTTCGGGAGCGTGACATGCAGCGAGGGAGAGTGCGAGGGGGAGATGGGGTGCTCGACTTTTGGGAGGAGGCCGAATGTCCAAGCTTCCTTTCTCTCGAGCAAGGCAGAGTAGGGATAGGGAAAGGGAGGTGCTGGGAGGTGAGTGGGGGTGGAAGGGGGCAAACGAGAGAGGAGTGAGGCTCTGGGGTGGCTGTTGGCCTTATAAACCGAAGGGGGAGGGTGTTGGGTGGACTATGTCCATGTTGAGCATGGAGGAGGGGGTGCTGCTTGGGGATTGGGCCTCAGGGGCGGTGGAGAGGTGAGAGAGAGGGACCTGTTTGCGCTCGGGGTCAGAGAGGGGGTGGGTGTTGTAATAAGCAAAGAGATGGCTAGACAAGACCTTGCCTTTGTCTCCTTCTTAAATAATCATGTGGGACAAGGGATGTGGGGCATGCTACAATGCTGGTCGACCAAGGGAGAGTGTGATGATGTTGTAGAGTAGTATTGGGGAAGATTGGAGCTAGCTTGGTTGTGGTTTGAATCAAGATTTGACTAGTTTTCCAAAGTTGATCAAATGAATGTGTGTGAAGGAAGTTGATAAACTTGTATTGGACATAGTGTGGAAATGGTACTGGTAGTTAAATGGGGTCAAATAATCTCTCCATGATTTAAATGGGATTTTCTCATGATTATAATCCCATTTAAATGCACTTCTTCAAAAGGTGCGGAAGTAGATTATGGAAACTAAGATGGAAATTTTACATTGGGCAGGCTTGGTTTTTTATGGGATATGGTCCTACATACCATATTACACCTTGGAGAATTTTATTGGGATTTATTGAGGTGGAAAAGTATTTTTAGGGAATTGTTTCTTGTTTCTGCCATTTATGAAAAAGGGCAAAAACAAATAGTAAGGAATCTCTAAAATATTTATTTTTGAGTTGGGAAGATGGGATATGATGTAGAGGCATCAAATGTGCCTTGATTTGGCAAGGTTCTTTGGACAAAAACAAACTTTCCTTTAAAGCTAAGGATTTTGATAAATTGGTAGATAAAAGAAATAAAATAGTTTAATAGTCCAGATAATTGGGAGAATTATTTGGGGATGCTTATATCCAAGTTATATGGTGTAAACTTGCTGTAGGCATCAAGGTCAACCTTCGTTTTGAAGAAAAGTGGTAAAAATGATGGAAACTAGATTTTGGAGGATCTAGGGTTTGGTTATTTTGATGCCACCTAAACAGGGTTGGATTTGGGAGCTCAGAGCGCACCTTGGTACAATGGGTATATGGATGGATAGACCAAGTCATATGGATGATCATGGAAGCAAGAGTTTGGCTTGGTTGCATTTGAGGTGGTGTAGGGGAGATGGCAAACTTTGTTGAAAATAAGGCTGGCATAGCAGATACATCAGGTAGCCTCCTAAACCATGTGGGTTTAAGAAGCATAGGTCTCCAATGGAAACAAGTGAAGTGGGGAGTTGATAGGTTATGATTAGTAGGTCATAACCAAGCAAGAATTTGGTCAAGGGGAGGCAGCATATAGATGTGAGCTTCTGCCAAAGTAGGCAAGATGATAAGAATTGCAGAAAAGATTATTATCTTGACTACAAAACCATCATGGATGAGTTGGGAAAAGAAGGGATTAGCTAAGAGCAATAGTGGGCCTTGGTAGTAATAATGGTGTACTACGGGATGGTTCAAGTGCATTCTCAAGAAGGCACATGGGTTGTAAAAGGTAGAGCTCCAAAAATGGTATCCAGATAAGAAATCCAGACAGCCATTTTGGCAGATTTGGTGATTTTGACTAGAGTTCAAGAGGGAAACAATTGAGAGTGTGGCAAAGGATTACCCCTTCCCTCAAGTGGTTGATGTTGAGGCATATATTGAAGAGAGGGGATCCAAACTTGGATTGGGTCTCCACTAGGTTAGAAACCATCAAGAGGGATTATCCCTGGATTGAGATAAGCATGAGATGATATGATCACTTGAGTGGATTAGGATAGATCCATACTTGGGTGCTTGATAGGGATTGATGATCCCAAGCAAGGATTAGGTCCTAAGGGATCAGCTACTAGATTAGCTCACTCTAGTTCCTAAGCAGACAAGGCAATCAGCAAATCAAGGCAATTCATCAGACAACAAATCAAGGCAATTCATCTTTCTACTTATCTAACTACTACTAGGGTTACCATCAAGCCTAGCTTGAGGTAAGGAGGGGTATTTTTAAAGGGGTTTGGCTTTTAAGTAAGATAATTACCATCTTGGTATCTCTACCAAGATTGAGATGAAAAGGTTTTAATAAGGTTTTGGAAAAACCTAGGGATAAGAGTAGTTGAAGGTTCTGTCTTGAAAACATAAGGAGAGTGTATATATGTCTCCAGAGTTTTGGCAATAGAAACTAGTAAAGTATTTGGTTGTGTCAAAGTCATCTTGACTCAGGTTTTTGAAATGCCAGAACATTTGAGAATATGGAATATGAGCCAATACATCTGTTTTGTAAAATAGTTTTTGTAAGCTAGTGTTGAGATGAGGAGTACACAACTAATACACAAATAGTTGCTTGAGCGCAAGCAAACAAGTGAGCACACAATGCAAGAAAAAGTTTTTGTTCCCCCTGATTTTTTACTTTTGGACATTTAATCAGGGTTGCTGAAATTCGGATGTTACAGCAAGAGAAGATCGCTCGTCTTCAATTATCATGACGGAGTCGACATGGTCGCGGCTGGATACGCCAATCGATGCAATGACGGCAACCGTAGCAGCGGATATCGCGGAGGCAACTACCACGATGGCGGGCGACCCATGCAAACGTGGAAACGCCGTATTCGCGATGACGAGCCTTCGGCATATGACAAGTTGTCTGGTCCCTGTACCATCCACTTCTACATCGACAAAAAAATGGTAAGAAGAAGGCTAGCCACATGCTCAAGGACTACCACGAGTTCTAGAAGCTCAGCGAGGGTTTCACCCAAATGCGGCGCTAGACCGTGAACCCTGGATTCAGGCCTACACCCGCACCAGGCGACATCTCCCACGGAGCTCCTCCACCACCACCCGTCCGACCATCGCAGCCACCAGTCGCACCAGCGCCAAATAACGGTGTAGGACCCACCACCAAAGGGGGCCCTGATGATCCAGAAGGGGCGTCCAACCAACATGGTGTAGAAGAAGATCACCCGCCAAGTCAGCCTGGTCGTGACCTCTCCACCAGCCATACCTGAGTACCTCAACGGCTCAAAGTCCTGCATACGTTCGATCTTTCGGATCACCCATGATAGATCCCTCGCCCAAGTCATGCTGCCCTGGTGCTCGAGGCGCGGATCGGGGGGTTTGAGATTAGTCGCGTCTTCATGGAAGATGGCAGCGGTATCAATCTGATGTTCGCCGGCACAGTTGAAGCGATGCTGATCCTGCTGTGCAGCCTAGAGCAATCAGACATGATGTTCCACGGCATAGTCCCAGGGAAGGTCATATACCCCCTGGGAAAGATATGGCTCGACGTCATCTTCGGCCAGCCCGAAAAATTTAGGCTCAAGCGTCTAGAGTTCGAAGTGGTGGATTGGCCATCACAGTACCACGTCATCCTCGGGCACATGGCATTCATACGATTCTTGGCAGTAATGCACTACACATACCTGCTACTAAAGATGTCAGGACCCAGAGGCGTCATCACCGTCTAGGGAAGCTTCACCCAGTCCGACCACTGCGATAAAGACTTCAACAAAATCTCCCAGTCGTTCGGCATGTAAGAGGAGCTCACGAGGCTAAGAGAGGTGACAGACAACGGGGCACCCCCAGTCGCCAGACAAAATGCACCTGATATGTCGTTCGACTCCACGGTCAACACGAAGAAGGTGCAGGTCCACCCAATAGACGCCTCCAAGAGGCGTTGATCGCCAATGACCTCAGTCCCGCATAGGAAAGCGCGATCGTTGAATTCCTTCGTGAGTGCTGGGAAAGTTTCGCCTGGTGTACCGCAGACATGCCAGGAGTTCCCAGGGAATTCGCCGAGCATGCACTCAATGTGTTTCCGGATGCGAAGCCAGTCAAGCAGTCGATCCGACGACTGTCCGAACCAAGATCCGAAGCCGTTGGAATCGAATTCAACAGACTGCTCGATGTCAACTTCATCAGGGAAATCAAGGATAGCGAATGGCTGGCCAACACCATGCTGGTCCCCAAAAAAGACACAGATATCCTGCGGATATGCGTGGACTTCACATTGCTCAACAAGTATTTTCCCAAGGACCACTTACCTCTACCGTGGATAGATCAAAACATCGATTCGACTGCAGGATGCAAGAAACTCTCCTTCCTCGATGCCTACTCAGGCTACAACCAGATTCGGTTGAAGGTCGAAGATCAGGAGAAAACGGCGTTCATCACGCCGTTCAGAGTGTTCTCCTACAACACCATGCCCTTCGAGCTGAAGAATGCAGGTGCCACGTACCATAGGTGCATGCGGGCGTGCCTGAAAAGCCAGATTGGTCATAACATCCAAGTCTATGTCGACGACATAGTAATCAAGACCAGGGAGGCCAAAACGCTGATCGACGATCTCCGCAAGACGTTTGATAACCTTGATCACTACAAGATCAAGCTAAACCCAGAAAAGTGCGCCTTCGGCGTCCCATCTGGCCAGTTACTCGGCTACTTGATCTCCCAACAAGGGATCGAGGCGAATCCGGAGAAAATCAGGGCCATATTGGCCATGGAGAAGCCGAAGAACCTCAAAGGCGTCCAACAGCTAGCTGGGCAGATCGCGACGCTGGGCAGATTCATCAGCCGCATGGGCGAGAAGACCCTACCTTTTTATTAGCTGCTACGGAAGGCGGACAAGTTCGAGTGGACACCCGAAGCAGACGACGCATTCTAGGACCTTAAGCGATTGCTCTCCACCTCGCCTATCCTGGTCACGCCGAAGGTACGGGAACCCCTGTTGCTATACATCATAGCTACACATCAGGTGGTAAGCACTGTACTCGTGGTCGAGCGGCCCGAAGATGGCAAGACCCACGGGGTCCAACGCCCAATCTACTACCTCAACGAGGTACTGACTACCACGGGGTCCAACGCCCAAGCAGAGGTACCCTCACTACCAGAAGCTCGCCTACGGAGTATTCATGATGGCTCGTCGGCTGAGCCACTACTTCCAGGAGCATCAGATCATGGTCGTCAACGACACCCCGCTATCGAACATCCTGAACAACCCCGAAGCCACGGGGCGCGTATCCTTGTGGGGCATCGAACTGTCCCCTCTGGATATAATCTACGAGCGGCGCACCGCCATCAAGTCTCAAGTCCTCCCCGAGTTCCTCGTCCACTGGATGGAGCTCCAGCTGCCGGATACTCCAGACATGTCGCAGTCCTGGACAATGCACTTCGACGGCTCCAAGCGTGAGGCTGGAGCAGGGGCCGGCGTCATACTGACATCCCCTCAAGGCGATAAGATGAAGTACGTCTTTTGGATGAAATTTCTTGCCTCCAACAACGAGGCTCTCATCCATGGCATGAGGATGGCCAATATTTGTAGCGCAACACGCCTCGTCATCTACGGTGATTCGAACCTGTCGTCCAGCAGACGATGAACGAGTGCGACGCTGATAGCGCCAACATGATCGCGTACCGCGTGATCTACAACTCACTCGAGGGAGACTTTGACGGCTACAAGCTTCAACACGTCGGCAGGGAATCAACGAAGAAGCTGACAGGCTCGCCAATGTTGGCTCCACCTACGTGTGGGTGCCACCAGGAGTGTTCCTCGAACAAATCTGTGTACCCTCTATCAAGACGAAATTCCCAAAGGGCTCAGCCGAAGAAGCAGAACACTCGGGGGTGCGCTACCCGAAGGACAGGAAGGACCCGAAAATCTCAACACCGAGGCCGAGCTGGTCAGCCTGATGCAGGTCATGGCGGTTGAAGAGACATGGACGCATCCGTACCTTCGCTACCTTATAAACAAGGAACTACCCGATGACCAGACAGATGCCCGACGCATATCTCGCCAGTCAAAAGCCTTCACCATAATCAATGGCGAGTTATACAAGCGCATCATTTCGGGTGTGCTCCAACTGTGCGTCACCATCGGTGACGGCAAAAGCATCCTACAAGACATCCATGAGGGTATTTGCGGCCATCATGCAGGCAGCCTCGCCCTAGTCGCCAAAGCTCTACGAGCTGGGTTCTACTGGCCAACCGCCATGAACGATGCCAAGGACATCTTCCAGAGGTGCAACGCCTGTCAGAGATACGCGGACAAGCCACACGCGCCAGGATCCGAGTTGAGGCCCATACCGCTGTCCTCGCCTTTCGCCCAATGGGGCCTCTAAATGATCGGCAAACTGCCAAAGTCCTCACCAGGAGGCCACGTCTTTCTCCTGGTCGTAGTCGACAAGTTCACCAAGTGGATCGAGGCCATGCCTGTCACTAACCAAAGCGGTAAAACTGCTGTCAATTTTTTTGAATCCATAGCCTACAGGTTCGGAGTGCCTCATAGAATTATAATGGACAATGGCTCGAACTTCATCTCGAAGGTATTTCGAGCCTTTTGTGGGAACCTCGACATCAACATATCATACGCCTCTGTGGCGCACCCACAGACCAACGGACAGGTCGAAAAGGCCAACGGCATCAAGAAGCTCCTGCTATGCCCACTCGAAAGGATTGTGGGAGCTTGGGCATATGAGTTACCTTCGGTCCTTTGGAGCCTGCGCACAACTCCAAACAGCTCAGCCGACTACACGCCCTTCTTCATGGTGCAGGGAGCCGAAGCCGTGCTACATGCCGATGTACGCCACAAGGCCCCATGGGTCGTCGCTTACAGCGAAACCGAATCATCGGCAACACTTGAAGACGTCGTCGACACACTCGACGAGGCACGCGACATCGCCATAGCTAGCTCAGCGGTCTATCAGCAGAGCCTCCGCAACTACCACAGCCACCGGCTGCGCCCAAGGTCCTTCGTCAAAGGAGACCTCGTCCTGCGACTCAAACAAGAAAGGCACATGAAGCTCGAGTCTCCCTGGGAAGGACCCTACATCTTCACCGAAGTCATCCCAGGTGGCGCCTACCGCCTCATGGACGTCGCATCAGGAGTCGAATACTCCAACCCCTGGAACGTCGCACAACTGCGACGCTTCTACCCCTAGTTACCCTTTACTTTCAATAAGGCTATTCAACCAAGGCTACTCATCCGAACAATGTACCTCCTCGTTGCTATGAATAAAAGCTAAGTTCCTTGGCCCAAATATTTTTTCCCTTACATCTTCTTGCTAAATACGCTCGGGGGCTACGCCTCACCTCTCGACTTCGTTGATTGCAAACAACGCATATAACCCGAGTAGCTGACCACGCCAGGCTAACGAAAGGAACATGCACATTACAAGGCACCACGTGCCAATACATATAAAAATTTACAAAGGGCATTACAAGCCCACTCGAATACATACAAATTTTACATCATCTCGTTTTTCTCTACAGGACCTAATTGTTCTGGAGCATTACATTCGCCCGCTGCTCGAACAAATCTACAATCTCTTTGGCGTGCAGTGCCACATCTGCGTAATGAGGACGCATGTCCCATAAACTTCCATCTGGTCAAAGGGGCGGCCCAGTCGCCACCTCTGCAAGATTAAAATCACGACAATGCAATCGAACAAGAGACAAGGCAGCCTTGACCCCTGCAATCAGTTGATGACGCACCAACTCCTTGACATGGCCTACGTTATGAAATTTGCCAAGAAGACCCAAAAGGGTGGAAGGCGCGGCATCCAAAGGGAACATGACATGCCAAATGGACGTCAGCGATGACCTAGCCTGCCTCAACACCCGAAGAACCTGGTTCACGCGATCTTGCATCGTCGCAAGGACGATGGCTCGATCACGATCCATCCAAAATAAGCCACTAGCTTCCAGGTCTTGTTGCGTCAAGCAATTTATCCGAATTGCGACACGCTCCTTCTCTTCCCTCAGAATGAGATTCACATATGTAAAAAGCAGGGAATGATCCAGCATACAAATAAGGTGCACCCGAAAGAACATCGGTTCACGAAGACTCACATTGAAGTTTCTCACCCATTTGTCGCAATTCTCCAAGCAAGTACTCCTCCATGGTAGTGGCTTGCTCAGCCTTGGACTTCCACACATCCGCGTGGCCTTGAATGCTAAGGATATCCTTTTCTAGGCTCCGGACACGATCACGTAGAAAGGTCAATTGCGACGCATCATCCAAAGATGGTCGTGGCTCAGGTACAGTCGGAGTGACACCTGGAGCATCACCCGAAGGACCCTAAAGGCAAATAAGCAAGTACTTCCTCCGTTTCAAAATATAAGATGTTAAAAATGAATCTAGACTTGTTTTAGTATGTAGATTCACTCAACTTTGGGATGAATCTACACACTAAAAAAAGTCTAGATTCATTTACTTCACAAACCTAAAACATCTTATATTTTGAAACGGAGGGAGTATAAACATCACAAGTACTTTTGGCAGCACCTCAAAGATAGACTTATATACATAAATAAAGCCACCTCGTGGCAAAGAGGAACTTGTTCATCCGCAAGATTACAAAGGCCTAAGCACCCGCATCCGGAGCAGTCTCGGAGCTAGATTGCCTGCCCTAGGCCTCATGCTGCTGCTTCACCGCATAATCAGCCAGGAGATCGATAAGCTTAGGCCCATAATGCTTACAACAAGAATCAAAGAGGGCGAAAGCTACCTCAGATCCATCTGCAGTCGTCGGCATCCTAGACATGACCTGAGACATTTCCAGCTTGGCTCCGGATGCCATCGCCATGGTCATCCCCATGGAAGCGCCAATGCCCTTTTGCTTGCGCTTGTACTCCGTCGGAGCTTCCTCTGACAAGGCATCCGCAAGGGCGTCGACGTCATCAATGGCAACGCCCTTAGGGATGACCTCCTTGTAGAAGCGCGTGAGCACTTTCTTGGCTTTTTCCAAAGAGCCAGCGACAGTGGCGCAGCGATCCTAGATCATAGTAGTAGCATCAGCCAAAGCATCTCCGTGCTCCAGCGCACCATGATCAAACGTGATGCCAGAAGCATCTAACAAGACGAAGACATGAACACTCGAATGAGGAAGGATAAAACACAGTCAAAAAACAGAAGACCCAAAGGGTACAAGAGTAACTTACCAGAAATAGCCTTGGCAGCAGACATGAGCTTGTCGGCCATCTCCTTCTCCTGTGTGGCCGCAACGGCCACGAGCTGCCACTCGCGATCCTCGGCCTCCTTCTGCAGGCGCTCCTTGGCCTCTGTAGCATCCGCGGCCTTCTTATCCGCTTGTCTGAGGCTCTTTTCAAGAGCATTCAGCCTTCGGAGTGCAGCATTATTGTCATCTACAACATGAAGAAGTTTTGGGTGAACACAAGCAACACACTTGGCGAACTCGGACAAAAAATAGCTACACACCTTGGAGCTGCTTCAGCTGACCCTCCAGCGCCAGATGCTGCTGGATGAGGAGGTCGGTGTTGTGCACAAATAGCTAAAGAAGAAACAAAACAAAGCCGATGAATAAAGGGCTCGGGGGTTCCCCCCGCAAAGCGAAAGGCCAATAGGACAGAGAAAAAGGACTCGAGGGCTTCCTCCATGGAGTAAAAAAGGAAACACTTACGTGTTCAGGTGTGGACTCCGAAGGTTTGCATGTTGCCTTCCGAGTTACGACCGCACTCGTCTCCCGCCTAATGGGGTTCGGGTCATCGTCCTTGGAGTTGGCCACCACCTAGGGGATAGAAGCCGTCGGCTTCGATTCCGCCATAACTTCTTGAGTGTCCCCGCCAAGGGAATCCTCCGAATGATTGCTGCAAGCAACCATCAGATCAGCAACAAGCTAATACTACGCAGACAAACATAGAATATATGTCTCAGGAAGAATGACTTACGACTCAATGTCCGACAAATTGAAGACAGGAGCTGTCTTCTTCTTCTTCTTGGCAGGCGGCTGCGGAGCCATCGCCCGAAGGGGCACGACAGGATAAGGCGCAGATGACGCGCATTCGTCCTCACCATGCTGCTCAAGGAACGACGGACCCCTTGGAGTTGGTGGGGTAGACCCATCCGAAGATTCGCTCCGGGAGCGCTTTCGGGTCTGCCCTTCGCTCGGCTCGAGGGCTTTCGTGGTAGGAGATTGCGCCGGGGGAAACTCGGACTCAGAATCCACAACTTCGTTATCCAGCGCAACCGTAAATTTCTCAGGAAGCGGAGGCATCATCCCAGCCACCTTGAGGTTCTGCAAACAAAAGATAGAAGAGAACAAGATTAGAAACATTAACAAGAAGTAAAGTACTCGAAGAAGAGCAACACACAAGCTACAAGTTTTCCACCTGCGGAACTGCATTTTTAGCCCTGAATGGGGGGGTCAAGGACTTCCCCGGGAGGTCCTCATCGGCCTTGAACTTCAAGAGGGGCCGAAGAGCTCTATCAAGGTCACCTGAAGACAGCTCCTTAGGTGAGACCCTCGTTGGATCGCTGCAGCCAGCATATAGAAACATCGGATGCGCCCTCGCTTGGAGTGGCTGCACCCGACGCTTGAGGAAGGTGCGAATAATATCGACACTGTTGACCTCCTTGTCGACCACCAGCTGAAGTGCCTCCACGCAATGGTAGAGCTCCTCCGCCTCCGCCGTTTCACCCTCCAAGACGTGGTTCTTCCACGACCTCTTCGGGACGATTTTCTGAGCAGAGTCGAAAGGGGCAAGACCATATTCTTGTCCGTCCAATTTGGCGTCGCGGATATATAACCACTTCTTCCGCCATTACTGGACGGACTCACACATGAAAAAGGAAAAGAAAAGGATGGAAGAATGAATGGAGATGATGTAGCCACCGAGCGGATAAACACCGTCGGTGCCGGACTACCTCTTCACGGAATAGAGCTTTCGGAAGAGGCCAAAGTGCGGCTCGATTCCGAGCCAACACTCGCAAAGAGTGATGAAACAAGAGATATGAAGAAGAGAATTGGGAGACAGGTGATGCAACTGAATCCCGTATAAAAAGAGGAGTCCACGAAGGAAATCGTGGACAGGAAGAGAGAGACCACGAAGGACAAAGGCATAGAACATCACCCAAAACCCTTCGGGTGGGCGTGGGATTACCTCCTCGCCGAGGAGGATGGCGTCCTCCTTGTTATGGGGGATCAACCCAGCATCGAGCAGCTTGCGCAGATCTCCATCGCGCATGTCCGTGCGCTTCCACCCGTCATCCGTGGCCCGGGCCGTAGCGGCGACCTTCTTACCGCCGTTGGCGGCACTCAAACCAGCTCCAGCAACGGTCTTCTTTGGCTTGCCTATCTTGCAGCGACGATGGCGGCGGTGCGAGTGCAAGAATGAAGAGGGAAAGTGTGAAGAATGCCCAGAGCGCAACGAAGGGCAGTGAAGCTCGTGAAAATGGAGGCAATGGAGATGAGCAAATGGCGAAGGGTAAAAGAAAAACACTGTTTACCTACGGTATAAAAGAAAGAAGATGACGCACACAAGCCATTGATTCAGAAGCCCTAGCGCACACCTCATATCTAACCATACACGTGTCAGCACTACACCGAACCGTCGCAAGCACGCCGTACACTATGCATGGAAATCGAGGATACGCCGTAATTTTGGCCACGTCTACGCGTGACTAGTCAACTACAAGTCAGGCAGTGGGACCCATGATCGTCTCGTCGCATCATCTCTGCTGCCGCAGATGGTTGAGATCACCAATTGTCAACACAGACGTCATCAAGCAAAGCCAGCAATGGCTCGAAGATTCCGGCTGATCAATCAAGTACTTACTCGAAAATTCGAGAAACTACTCGGGGGCTACTCCTATCAGGAGCGATGGCCATGCACCTGAGAAATGATTAAGGTAACTACACCTTGCAACTCTATCTTCGAGTCCTATGTTGAGTCTGCGACTCCATTACGGACTCGGGGGCTACTCCCATAGGGAGCATCGGTTGAGCATTCGAAAAAATTGTGTCCTTCGGACCTATGCTGAAAATAGCTGAACTAAAGTCTCTGCTCGAGTCTATGACTCGAAAAGACACTCGGGGGCTACTCCCATAGGGAGCGCCGGCCGCGCACCCTATGAATTCTTCGAATGCGATTCTTCGGATTAATACGACAAAAATCTTTTTGGCAACTTTGCCCAAACCAACGCTAAGTGAGAAGCAGTCTCTTTGGCCACCCAAAACACCTTTGTGGTGATAAAACTTCGGATGTTGTGTCTGCGACGCAAAGATAAGCCCTACAGATATCATCTGATGGGCCTGGTAATGCACCTGACTGCACTCTGCCAGTAAATTTCCGTGTCAACAGGCACGATGAAAATCCTGACGGACGCGTTGGGTACATCACTTGAAAATCACTAGGATTTCGACTCATATAAGACCACAACGGCCCGGGTCGAATCACACCAGCAATCGTTCTGAATTTGAGTCCGGGGACTCGAGTTTGACGAAGATCGTATTGTTTTGTCCTATGACAGTTAACTGGCCCTGATCCGTCAGGTGAGCCAGGAACACGCATCGACAATCCCTATGAACTAAACATTTCTCCTTGGAAAGCAGGTTCAACTACATAGCACCCAAAAGATTGAAGAGTCTCCAGCCGAATCTATGATTCGACTGAACACTCGGGGGATACTAACATGGATATACCCCATGGGTACACGACATTGGTATATCTGGTCCAGCCCAAGGAAGGCCCATGTCAAGACACGCGGCCCATGAAGACTTCGGGTGGCCCAAACCCATGACGTTTTTGACTCCTTGGAGGACAAGTCTAGATTAGATAGAATTTCAAAGGATACCAACCCTAATTTGTAACCGACTCAACCTAAACCCGAGATCTGCCTATCTATATAAATGCCAGGAGGGTACGGCGAGAAGGATCTCTTACAACACCGCATACGCACCTCACGCCAGATTGCATCTGCGCACCCCTGTAACTTTCGGTTCCGCCGTAATCAAGAGCGGACAAGCAGGAGTAGAGTTTTCCTTTCGGGGACCTGAACCTGGATAAACCTCGTGTCCCTGTGTTGCTTGTCTGTTAACCGTTTCACGACTTCCAGCATCCCCATCTTTTCTAAAACCCAAGTCCATGACAATAGGCATTGACGAGATCGAACCTCATCAGCGGGGGTCCTGCCGATCTGGCGCTCACGTGCACCTGCCAACTACAAAGTCTCATTGTGGCTGGCCGTGAGGAACAAATGTTGGACCGCGGATAGGCTACGTAGGTGTGGCCTACAACATATGGTTGCTTGTCCCTTCTGTGACCAGTGTGGCGAGACCATTAACCATCTCCTGATGGAATGTGCCCTCGCGCGTGAAGTGTGGGCGACCTGCTTGAGTTGGTGGGGCAAGAGTCATTGGTTGCCAGATCAGGATTCGAGGCTTACGGCCTAGCTTCAGGGGAGGCACGGGGGCAATGGTCGGGAGCGTGACCTTTGGACTAGGATTTCCCTTGTCTGCTCGATGCTATGGCACCATCGAAACGACGTTGTGTTCGAAGGAGCCGCCCCTTCCTCGGTGGAGGTAATTCGGAAGATCTCCTCAGAGGCAGAGCTGTGGACAGTTGCGGGGCTCTTTCGCGACTTCCTAGGACAGGTGGACAAATAAAGATAATACGGTAGTAGCTCAGAGAGAGTGTGTTGTTCTTGGGACAACGTGGAGTTGGACCCAGGGCGCATGTGCCCTGCTGCGTTGTAATGTCTGCTTGGACTCTGAGAATATATCCTTAAAAAAAACAAGCACATACGACAAGATCATAACACTAGTGTGTACTTTCTCAGTTCCATAATCTTATTATGATTCAAATTAGGGAGTACAAATTTAAACTACAAAGAAGATAAAATTTATGGAATGAAGAAAGTGGAGTAATATTTACCATTTGGCATCCCAGAGGAGACACATTTAATATATTACGCCGCCGACCTTTCAATTGACGCATCAGCCTGAGTGATTAAACCAACCTACAAGAGCACTTTACGACATGTACGTACTCCATACTTAACCAGGCAAGGATTATCCTTGTGGTACCTTCACTGCATTTACCTGTAGTATACCACGTCTTGTATGGTTACGTACCAGGTCCATGTTCTGTGGCCCATGTCTGTTCTGGTGACGTACGCGTTGGAGAGCGAGACGTGAGACGTGACATAGCCCAGAAAAGAATAGCGAAAATCCCATGCCGATGAGAGAAGCTAGCCAGGACTTGGACCAAGTGAAGTGATGGTTGTAACATGTGGATGGAGCGAGTCATGGACGGACCGACCGACGACGCGTACGTGCGTGCGTCACCCAAAGGACGGACCGAGCCAGAGCCAGACCGAACCTTCCCTTCAGCGCAATGTCAGCGGCGTCGTCCGGACTGCTGACCAGCCGGTGATGCGATGCGCTTCGACACCGACTGCCCGGAGCTATTCCAGGAGAAAAATAATGGGAGCCCTATCCGTCCATATCGCTCTCGCGCGCGCCTCCTCGCTCCCCGATAGAGCTCCGATGCGACGCATACTACGAGCTATTTCATAAAAATTGTACTTTGAAAATTTATACTACGAGCTCCGTTTATAAGGCAAATTTATACTTTGAAAAAATAAGTTTAACCATAAATTTGGTCAAGAATCATACTATGTCATAAAAATTGTACCACTGGGAGTGTTTAAATATGAATCTAATATTATAATTTTTGTTAAATATAATTTATATTTTATTGATCAAATTTCGGTCAAACTATTTTCTCGAAATATGTATGGATTATTTAAATATAAACCGAAATGGAGGTGTTGTAAACCGTAGTACTACTAGCTAGGATAGAAATTTATAGTAGTATGCGGCTGGTCTCTTGCGATCTAGAACACTCGCCCTAATTTTATGGTCGGAAGTTTCTTGGAACAATCCGACGTTCGGTAGTTTTGTTGACAGGGTCACAAGTGTAAGCTGGAGGACATGGTCACTTCGCTCTCGATCGTGGCTCCGCATGCGCGAGACTAATTAACACACGCGCGCGGCCTTGATCGGTTCCGATAGAAAAATCAATTTTAGCTAGGTAAACACCTTAATCCATTGCCCATGTGCTTCCAGAGACCAGGCCGACGACGGGTGGATAGAATAAGATCGGTCGGCTTTAATCAATCAATCAAGTGCGTCGTGATTGCTACACGGAGCGAGAATCTAACGAATCATAATCCGGTTGCTGGGAATCCTCTCGCATCTATACACCACACGCCTGCTGGGCTGGCTAATAAGCCTAGCTAGCTAGCTGCATCTTTCTCCTCTCCATGATCGATGATCGGTTAACGGCCGGCCGGCTCCGGCCGGGTCCGTCCGTGGATGACACTGCTGCTGGCCATGCAAAGCTTATGCGAGCCCTCATGATCGACCTGGTCCATGCCATGCCGCGCACACGCACACACGGCACCGGCCAGGCCCAGCTAGCTTCGTCGTCCCCCCGTCGTCACACCATGAACTGCGCAGTACATCATGTGCTTCCCGTTGCGCCGGCCTGACCGAGCAAATGATCGACCAACTGATCATATAGAATCATTACACGATATATGTCTGCATCATGAATTAATTATTATTTTGAATGTGCGACAGTCTCACAGGTTCCTCTGTCGTCTACTAGTGATTGGCTACTTAAACTAGAGGCGGACTTGTGGCACATGACCTAGCTAGCTAGTAGTACGACTTTACCAAATCAATCTCCTCTCCAAGGGGGGATTTGACAGAGCCATATATCCAGGTCACATCGATCGATCGATCGATCGCACTGACTCGAGATTCTGCAGTAATTGGACTGCATATGGTTGGTACTTGGTAGGCAGAAGCCAGCCTACAGTTTGCAAATTGGCAACCCAAATCTAGCAGCGCCTCATCATCTATGACACGGCAGTAACGGATAAGATGATAATGTACATGTAAACAATCGATCTCGATCATGGACAGAGAGAGAAAAGAGAGACAAAGATGGCAGGAACTACAGAGAGATATAGTATCGACTAGCAGGCGTAGTGAATCTTGCGAGCATCCGTACGTAGTACGTGGATGGAAGTGGAACATTAGTAGCAGCAGCGTGATCTGCTTAGTAGTAATTCTCATGTCAGGCTGGGGCACAGACCGGCGCCCGGCGGCGGCGGCGGCTTGACGTCGGCCGCCGCCGCCCACATCTCGGCCTGCGCGTTGGGGAAGTAGCACGCCGAGAGCTCCTGCAGGGACGACGCCCTGCTGCTGTCCTGCAGCATCAGCGTCCCGAAGCCGCCGAAGAGGTCTCCGTTCGGGAACTCGCCGCCCCCCACGAGCTCCGGCAGGAACATGTCGTCGAAGGCCATGTTGATCGCCCAGCTGTTGGCGGCGGCCGGCGAGAATTCCGCGAGCGGCGCCGTGGCGGCGGTAACGTTGTAGTGCGCGAGTTGTGCTGCTGCCTGCGCCTGGTGGTGGGACGGGGAGTACGTGGTGGTGGCGGCGCCGAAGCTGTA
Organism: Avena longiglumis; assembly: GCA_030063025.1. Lineage (NCBI taxonomy): Eukaryota > Viridiplantae > Streptophyta > Magnoliopsida > Poales > Poaceae > Avena > Avena longiglumis. The sequence goes on from CP125973.1 coordinate 170,960,879, forward strand.
CCCGTCGCCGCTCGCGGTGGTGACGGCGGACGAGGCCGACGCGGGCGAAGGCTGCATGTACGATCCCGCCGCGCATTGGCTCTGCGGAGCGGGCTGTAGCGTGGCGATCGTGGTGCCACGGCCGCCGCCGGCGCCGTGGCCGTGGTGGTTGTAGTGCTGGTGCTGGTGCATGGCGATGGCCTTCTTCTTGAGCTTGGTGTTCCAGTAGTTCTTGACGTCGTTGTCCGTCCTGCCGGGCAGCTTGGACGCGATGATAGACCACCTTGTGTAGGTTCGCGAGACGATCAATTGCGTGACATCGCGCGAGAATGTTTGGCTGCCAAGGCATGGCCGGCAGACCGGAAGCACTGGAATCTGCATGTGATTGATTCAGTGAGTGTGGCTTGAATTTATTTACCTGCTTCCGATCGAGTTGTAGAGCGAGCAGATGACCAGGTCCTCCTGCTCGGTGTAGCCGCCGTGCTTGATGTCCGGCCGGAGATAGTTGAGCCACCGCAGCCGGCAGCTCTTGCCGCACCGGTTGAGTCCTGCGCGCCCACGCAATTCCAATCAGTTAACCAGCAACAGAACACCAGTAAGCTCACAAGCTGCAAGCTCACTGGCCGGTTTTCCCCAAATTACAAGGCCGCCCCATCGATGGATCACAAGACTCTCCGGGCAGGCAATTGGTTAGCACTCGTACCTGCTTTGTGCGGTAGCGCGATCCAGTTCCCGACGGCGCCGTGGCTCCGGACGTAGCTCCGCAGCATCTCGTCCTCCTCCGGCGACCACGGGCCCCTCTTCACGCTCGCCTTGTCGCAGCACGGCGCGCGCCCCATGTCTGCTGACTGCTGCTGCTATACACCAGCACAGCTCGATCGCGCGTGCACCCGCCCGTCAACTCCCTTCTGCCGCTCCCCTTGCTGCCGTCGTTCGGCGCGGAGGCAGGGCGTATTATCTGGAGCCTGAACCCTCCTTCCTTCCTAAGTTGCAGCAGCAGCAGCTAGTCGCCGATGGCAGCCAAGGGCGGCTAGGCTCGCAGGAGTCCGGGGCGTTTTATACTGGCCGTTTGAGCAATCAGGGGGGACGGGTGGGTGGGTCGGTGGGGCCACGTACTACCTACGTACAGTACACTACGACCATTTTCGCGACAGACACACACACACACACACACACACACCGTCTCTGTCTCTGCCTCTGTCTACGTCTCGACCGCGAGACCGTAGTATTGTTCTGCTCCCTGGCCGTATTCCAGCGTGGCATTTTCTAGTCTCGATGATAATAAAATTTGTTCCGGCCCGTGTTATCTGGTTGCTGCTGTTGACTGCCAAATTCAGAGGTCTCTCCCTTGTGTTTTACTTGTGGCCATGGTCTGATCTGATGGTCATACAATAATCCATCTCTTGTCCGTCTGTACTTTGCACTAGACGGCCACTTGTTGCACTTGCGGTAGTCACGCGGAGAGGAGATGAGCGCGTTCTTTCGTTTGTTTGTTTTTCCTTAGATAATAAATAAAACCCATCTGGGAATGGGAAGGTGCGGTGCAGTCCGTTTCAAGTTTCGTGACAAATGTGCTCCAGGTTTCAGGGGGGTTTCATCGGTGGATCGTTGGAGGCTGGGAACGTGTAAAGCTGCTCGGTATTTTCGTGGCCGACGTCATGCTTTCGCCCCTGATTCTGTGATGCACTGAAAATCTGATGAGATGTCCCACCCGGCCCGGCCAAGGACTACGGTTTGCAGAGTCAAACTGACGCCCGGACTGAAACAGAAAGGGGAAATGGATGATGTATCATCGATCAGAGATCTTCAGAACTGAAGAAAATGGTTCATCAGACATCAGGTATAAAAGAAAAAACTTCCCGTGCTCGTCCATGAGGTCTGAATCCACTTGTGGGTCTGTCAGTTTCCAATCCATTGACGAACCAGATAGTAAAACGCGGCGCTTGTCAAACCTCTGTACCCATGCGGAGAGATAAGCACGGGAGTCTAAACAAAGAATATAGGGCATGGCCATACGAATAGTTTGATGATGCTTTCGGCCGGCCGGGGAAGGGGATCATCCGGGAGAGTTTCTAAACCCTAAACCAGCGGTGCGGGGTGGTCAAGCGCTCTGACTCACGAGTCTAGGTGCCACCGGGCTTGCAGTTACACCGAATCACTTTGACATCACCAGCCGTATGCGTGGGTGGCGCATTGACCCTGTGGCAGCTTAAGAAGAAAGACAGTCGGAAGACGGCAATCATGTGCAGGGTACATACACATAAGACACGGCGGTGACGGCTGGAGATCCAGGCTGCCGTATTAGTTTAAGAATCAAATCCGTGGCAAGGAAAAAATGGCGGAGGTGGGGAAGAAGGAAGATGCCGCTCTCTCTGTGTTCTCCGGTGCCCGGCGGTTCTAGTAGCTTTGACTGTTGCTCCCTGTTCCGACAGCTTTCAAACAATTGGACTTTGAAGAACCGGCGAAAATGTTTGTTTTTTTAGGATGAATGAAGGGCATTCGCAACAGATTCACATGTACTATACTAGTAGGTTGTTGGAGTCGTGTGGCATGCCATTTCTTTACGCGGGTAGTGTTGAAGGGTAGAGGGCCTCTCGGGCGAGTATATATAGAGGTACAGGGACCAACTTAAAAGTCTGAAGAATGCTCTTGGAGTCTGAAGACAATGCAAATCTATCCTAACAGATAAGTATACTCTAACATCCGCAGTCGTGGCGGTAGCATCGTGAACAATCTGGAACGTCATGACGGTCGGTGGAGAGCCGAATAGACGGTGTCTTGACATCCCCCAGTGGTAGCGGGAACGTCGTGGACGGTGTCACGTCGCAGAAGCTTGAACCGTAGAGGATGCTGGTGAGAAGCTCAGGCGAGGTGGTAGCCCCTGTGCCGGTGTCGAGTGAGCCGAGAGCGGTGGGTGCTGCAACCTTGGTCGAGGTAGCCGCGCGAGGGGTCGCCGTGGTCGATGTCGTGGTCGGGGTTGCCGGTGTCGAGGTAGCCGCATATTAAGCCGCGTGCGCATAGTGCAGCCAGGAGAAGGATGGAGACGCGTCAGGGCAGTCGTCGGAGAGAGCGATGCCGAAGCCGATGCAGTCCGAGCCGTCGAGGACGAGGTGCGGCCATGGCTTTGCCAAAACCAGGCGCACGTCGGGAACAAAGGCATACTCTGGTTGTGCCAAAACCGAGTACGCGAAGACGAAGTCGGTGTGACGTAGTCGAGGCAGACGTAGAGGAGGTAGTCAATGCCGATGAAGACCTTGTCGAAGCCGATGAAGACGAGGCGCTACAACCGGGCTTGCCAGACTCGGGAACGCGTCGGGGACGAAGGCACGCACCGGGGTTGCCAGTACCGGGCATGCGAAGAACGGGACCAGTAGAAACAACTTCACGCCATGTCAGAGAGGAGACTAGCAGAGGAGGACTCTACGACGGTTGCGTTCTTGGTCGGCGAGGTGCGTCTGCGAGCGCGGTTGTCGGAGTAGACGAGTAGGTGTGGTCGAGGCGGCGAGGACGATGGCGAAGAAGTCGTCTTGGGCGAACGTGAAGGCGGCGAACCAGCGGCGACCGAGTGGTCATCTTGGATGCCTAGACGGAGGGTAGTCGGCGGGACCTACGACAGCGGGAGGTAGCCATGCAGCTACTGTGGAGATGCGGCGGCGGTGCTCGTAAGCGAGGAAGAACCCGGCGATGTGGCGAAGACCATGCGCGGACGGCGGCGACCAGCGCCGAGGAGGTGCGCGGTGGAAGCTGCGGCGTCCTTGCGGTGTGGCGGCGACGCGTGCGGCAGCGCTCTGCCGATGGGCGGCGTAGTTCTGGCGCGAGTCGGTGCAGCGGCGTGAGAACCACCAGCGACGGACACGCCTGAGAAGGCGCGTTGGTAGCCGGCGGCAAAAAGAGACCTGCAGGGCAGCCGATCACGGATCGGCGGACGAACCCTGCGTACGGGTTGCGCGGCCCCCGACGGAGATCATGGAGATCGACCTCCCCGGGGGCGGCGCGGCGGAAGCGGAGGCTAGGTCAAGGACCGTGCCGCTCTGATACCATGTTGAAGGGTAGAGGGAGAAAGAGATTGCGGAATATGATGGATGTATTGTTGAGCCTCTCGGGCGAGTATATATAGACGTACAGGGACCAACTTGGAGTACAAGACAAGTAACCTACTTGGAGTACAAGACAAGTAACCTAGTCTATCCCTAACAGATACGTATACTCTAACAAGTAGTATGATATTGTGTGGTAGAAGTTCCGTTGGTCCACTGTACTTGTGATCTTGTACACTTAATTTCACATTCGTTTGAAAGTTGTCTCGTGTGGACTTGCATGTTATTATAAGAATTGGTGACTTTGACTCACTTATAAGGAAATTGTTGCAGGAGAAAATTGATTATTTACCCATCCTTCGCAACTTGGAGAGCCACTTGGGACATCCAAAATGTACACATCCACATCATGAAGGAAAAAAAAAGACACGACACCACGATGTCATGTCGAGATGTACAACCACACAAAACATAAGATGATGTGTTCAAGTTCTATATTTATATTTTGACTTCTTTGAGTCGAAGGGGGGTCCTACTATTAAGAGGGGTTTGATATTTGCAAGGAATGGGGATCAATGCCTAATTACACATCCCATATATTCATATATGCCTAGTAGAAACCTCAAAAATTTGACCTTGATTTTACGGTTGTTTCCAGGAGTTTTCCCTCTGGAGATCCGGATTTGCTTCCCGGGTTGACCTCCAGACTATTCCAGGAAGTACTTGACCTAATCCGGAGAAAGTGTCGGAAAGAGTAAGAAGGATGTGGGTGTCTGGAGGTTTCTCGGCTAGCCAAGGGGTTTCATGCCTACAAAGAAAGTTGTAGCGGTTAGGGGTGGTACATAAGTAAGACCTTCTTCCACAAGTGAGACATGCAAGCTTAGAGACACCAACCATGGCTACTAGAGTTGTTTTCTTGATGTGCTCCGGCTTATTCTGCAATAAAGTTCCCCAAGATACCAGAATCCGCCAAAATAAAAACTTGTTTCCTGTTGATGATCCCTGAAGACATATTGTTTTATTGGCAGATGTGCCTATGGATGGAATATAAAGAATTTTCATTAGTGTATTTTCCTTGCTAGTTTCTTCCCCTTTCTTTGAATCTAAATTGGATTGAATTAAGACGTCCAACAATTCTTCCCCCACATCGAGTGCCACCATTTTGGCACAATTATGCATGGGCAGGTATAACATTCACCTCGTGCCTAATGTTGAGTTTTGAGGTAGATATTTGTCGTTTGGCCTCTTCTTTTCTTCTCTCTACTATACCAAGCCAAGATACATTTGTAGGGGTTTGTAGCATGGAAAACAAAAAATTTCTATCGCATACAAACAAACAAGCCAAGATCTATCTACTAGATTGTAGCAACGAGTCGATGGAATAACTCACCCTCGAAGATTCCAAAGCGGTTAACGAGAGCAGATTCTCGTGGGTGATGTAGTCGTACTCTTTCCGATCTCAAGATCGTGTAGACGATCCTTCCGGCGCCACGTTCCGGCAGCGCTCCCTTGATCGGTCACGTTACTCGACGAAGACCTTCCTCTCCTTGTTCCAGGTGGCGGAGGTTGTAGCACTCTCCTCGCGATTCGGCTGTGGCGTGGTGGGAAGTAGAGGGAGATCCCGCAGGCTTCGCCTTAAGCCGGGCGAGTATGGTGGAGTATGAGAGAGAGCTATTAGTGGTCTAGGGATTAGACACACCAATTAGAAGGCTCTAAACTGGCTAAAGCAATTAGAAGCTCTAAACCAAAACGGCTCTAAACCGGAGATTAGAGGATAGGAACTTGTGTGTCTAGAGGAGGAGGCCTGCCCTCCTTTTATAGGTGGAGGGCTGGCGCCAGGAAGGGAGGAGTCCCTCCCCAACTCGGCCTAGGCTGGCCGGCTTGGAGAGGGACTCCTCCTCCAAGTTGGTTCCAACACCTCTTGCTTGTTTCCCAGCTTCTGTTTCCACAGTTTCTGTTTTCCACAGTTCTGTTTTAGCCGTTTGACTTTCAAAGCGGTTTGACTTTTCAGTTTTGGAACAGCAAAACACTTAGTACATGATGCAATCATTCAATGACACATTCATGTACCCTCCCGAGTGCGGACAATCCGAACCTTCTAGAACATTCCCGATGAACACAGGAATCATTCCCGAACTCCGAAACGGGACTTTCCTTATATGAATCTTATTCTCCGGACCATTCCGGATCACCTCGTGATATCCCGGATCCCATCCGAGACTCCGAACAACATTCGGTCTCTTTCTCATAATACCATAACTACTCAAACAACGTCGAATCCTTAAGTGTGTCTCCCTACGGTTCGTGAATTATGCGGACATGATCGAGACACTTCTCCGAACAATAACCAATAGAGGAATCTGGAAATTCATATGGCTCCCACATATTTCTACGATTACTTTGCGATCGAATGAACCACTTACATACGATACCAATTTCCCTTTGTCTCACGATAGCTTACTTATCCGAAGTTATGATCGTCGGTATCTCTGCATACCTAGTTCAACATCGTTACCTATAAGTACTCTTTTCTCGTTCCGGTGATATGTGATCCCTTGTGACCTAGTCACATGCTTGCAAGCTAATTGGATGACATTCCACCGAGAGGGCCCAGAGTATATCTATCCGTCATATGGATGGACAAATCCCACTCTTGATCCATGTGTTTCAACCAATACTTTCCGAACACTCAATGCCACCTTTATAGCCACCCGATTCGGTGTGGTGTTTGATGTCATCAAAGCATCCATCCGTAAAGGTGATATGCATGATCTCATGGTCGAAGGAATTAGGTTACTATGTATCAGAAAGCATATAGCAATTGAACTATTGAAATGACTTGATCTTTATGCTACGCTTATCTATAGGAGTATGTCCACCATATCATTCTCCTAATGATATGATCCTGTTGTTAATAACATCTCTATGTTCATGATCAGGAAACCATGATCATATATTAACCAACAAGCTAGTTTAACAAGAGGCTTTACTAGGGACTCTTATTTTAGTTTACAAATCACACAAGTATTAATGTTTCCGGTTAATACAATTATAGCATGGTATGTAAACATTTATCATAAGTGTGAAGATATGATAATAACCACTTTATTATTGCCTCTTGGGCATATCTCCAACAGTCTCCCACTTGCACTAGAGTCAATAATCTAGTTTCAAACCTTTGTGTATATAACACCTATGGCTTTCCGGTGTTGTATGCACACGATTTCTAGTGGTCAATTGATCTCCGGATCTGACACTTCCAGGTCCGTGTGTAATTGCATGTCTTTGCGTTTCTACGCATCACTCATTCTCTAATGAGATGGCTTTGTATAAATTTGGTCTTTCGGTGTGACCTTTAGTTATTTGGGGTTAAAACATGTTGATAATATTGTCGCACAATATATCTTCATAGTATTATCCCTCTGTGAACTACACCTAGTTTGATAACAAACTACTTGACACAAATGCCCTCTTTTGCTGCTATAACAGCAGTCATATACTTAGCCTTTTGTTGTAGTATCTATCACAATGTCTTAACTTTGGAACTCATCCAAATCCATTATGGAACTCACTTTCCATTATATTGTGCCACCCTTAGTTTAGATTGAGATAAACTTAATTTGTACTTTGTGACAAAACTAGTATCAATGTAGTACTTTTACAATGAACTAACCATCTATTTGTAACTTCTACAAATAATATACTCTTAGTTCTTCCAAAAGATCATAAGAATATCCTTACTATTGTCCAATGATTATCTTACGAATCATTCTGATATATGCTCACAACATTTAGAGCATAGGACATATCTGGATTTGTACATATCACAGTATGATTGATATAAATACTCTTTGTGATTTCATACATCAAGTATCAATCTATACTTGATTATTTGTTTCACTTTACCAAATGTCAATACACTTGAATATATCATCAACATTGAACTCTTTCAATCCTTTCTGTGCGACAAGAACCTTTTCTTGTAGTTTCTATATTGAACTCATTCAATATCTCGTCTATGTACTTCTGGCACAACCATGTTAGCGTCTATTGATGCCAAATATTTGGGTTTTGCCTAAGTCTTTCATCGGGATGAAATTCTTAATATGTGTTAATAAAAGATACATTATTTCCAATCAACAATATGTCTTCCACATAATGTATTAGAAACATGTCTTAGCGCTCCCACTTAATTTCTTGCAAATGCAAGCATCTCCATCGTCTCTGATGAACATTTAAACTCCTTTAACGTTTCATCACGGTGAAGATTCCAACTCATGATGCTCACTTTAACCATTGAAGTTTGCATATGCTTTTAGCATCCTTTTGAATTAACAAAACCCTATGGACCGTGTTATGCACATGTCCTAGGTAATGATTCTATTAGAAGAACTTGTTTTGTTTATTCAACTACCATATAACAAATTATATGTAGTGGTTGCTACATTAATCCGTCTAGACTAAATATCACTATGAAAGATCAAATCTTGTCATAGTCAACCTTTGAACATTTTGTGAACTCTTTCCCAACATGTCGACTATTTCACAGATGTAAAACATCCATGTCTATTTCTTTATAGATCCAAACACAACTGTAAGGTCTTACACCTTTCTCGAGGGTCCTTCAAGTTCAAAACTTGATTTCTCGTGTATTGAACTATTACAGATTTTATGGCTTCAAGCCATTTGACGGAGTCAGGGCCCATCATCGCTTCTTTGCATGTAATCGGTTCATTATTCTCAAATAATGTTTCAACCCTCAAATCTTGGTATTTGATTGTTTACCTGATCTACTTGTTTCAATAGGAACTTAGATCTCCGTGTCCACAACCTTTGAGGCACGTGAGCCATGAGCATTGTTGCTGCCTCCGGAACACTTTTCGGCGCTGCGCAACTTTGCACATATAGCTAAGGTTCTTTTAACCTTATCAAAGTTCTATTGTCCTCCCACTTAACTTTTCACGAAAAATTCCTTCTCAAAGAAACTTGACGTTCTAAGCGACAAACACTTTTGTCTCCGGTGTTTTATGGAGGAATACTTAACATTTATACAAAGATAGGTTCATCTGACTTTGGTTGCACACATCTTTCTTATGCATAGCATACCAATGTTTTAAGAAAGGACTACTTGGGTTTTATCCCAAACCATAACCTTATATGGTGTCATTTCAACGGATTATGATGAAGCTCTTTTCAGTGGAAAAACGGTAATCTCTAAAGCTTTTAATCTTTAAAATATAATGGCAGTTTTATGAATTATACCTTCGATCTTACCATGTCAAACAAGGTTTAATTACATATCTCGAATGCTTCATACCCTTATGGTGTTTCGGGAAATGCAAATCCACGGAACGATTCCTTAAATCTTAGGTATTATGCTAAACTCTGTAACTCAAATATCTTCCTTTATGATCTTTATCATAAACTGTTTATATTCTTGTTACAATGATTTTGCACTTCATCTTGAAAGTCTTTGAACTTTTCAAATGTTTCATACTTCATCCTTATTAAGTAAATATTCATATATTCACTCAAAATTTCGGAAAAAGCAAATGAAGTTAAAATCCATCGCTCTTGACTACACATAATGGACTTCGTACAACAATATGTACAAATTCCAATAAGCTAGTATTTCGTTCCCTTTTGGCCTATGAACAAAGTTTTAATTATCTCTAGGAAAGTTTTACAAGCGTCATTTGATCAAAAATCAAAAGACTCCAAAATTCCATCCACATGGAGTTTCTTCATGTTTTCTTTCCAATATAATTTAAACGGCGATGTCACTTCCGAAGTGATCTTTCAATCAATTTGTCTTTCGACATCTTTAGCACTAGTTTTATGGATGTGATTTCTCCAACGAGATTTGCGAATCCATCTTTTATGGATTACGGCAATTATTTGAACAACCCTTTTGTTCTCATAATACCTGATAAAACAAATCTTTGAAGGCAAGATTTGATGTTTAACGAGCAACACAATAACCCTTTATTTGTTCTCGATGAACATCATCACATATTCTTTTGCTAGTTACTTAGGCCATTGTAGTTCATGAATTGTGTTGTTTCGTATGACGATTCACACCAACAAATTCAAGATCAAATACTTGAGAACCACATTGTTTAATAAGCAAAGAATATAGCCATAACATGTATATCATCTATATACTTAAGCTGAACAATTCTAGTCTTTTCCTTTACGCCATATATTTATGAGATTCTCTTTCAGTATTTCCTTTTCTGTTTGAAAGAATCTATCAACATCAATAGTGGAGTCATACATATGACACATAATCCAAAGCGTGTATAATTAAATACCAATGTCTTTGGATTTGCACTTTGAAGTAGATCACCTATCATCAAATGTTTGGTGTTCTTTCAAATTCCTTTCTTTAGTAATCTCTTGGTGTAGTAAATATCTTACCTACATCAAATATTCACCCTTATCATGGATTTATCCATGATCAAGCTACTTTTAGCTTGTAACGGTGAATCGCAAGTATAATGTTGCTCTCCAAAACCTTTTGGAGGATTAGGACAACTAGTGTCTCTAACCTTTTGCAAATTCTCATCAAATATGAGAACATGACTTTTGCCATATTATACTCTATCATGTTGTAACCAATAATTCGTTTCAGATATCACAATATCTTCCACACATCATGGTTTCTGAAACAACTCTTTCAGATCCTAGATAACCTTGATATTAAGAGAATCCTTTGAATATCAAGAATCATGGAGACAAACATGATACTTATATACTAACACTTGGAATTGTTACTCTTGATTTAATACTAATTATTAAACTTCATGGAGTAACTTGAACTTCTTGAAAGTTTGCAATAGGACTTTTAAACTTTAGATTAACACTTCAAAACAATACGATACCAGTTCGTAAAGTATCTAACCAGAATTCTATAGTTCTATCATCTCAATTATAACTAAGCGCAAGGTGGTAAACGGATGCCAATGACTACAACAACTATGCAAATTCACTTTGATTTAGTTTATGATAAATTGAGTTCTAATTAATAATTAAATTAATCTTGGTGAACTCCCACTCAAAACAATATCCCTCACATTGTTTTAGTGATCACACGAACCAAATCCACCACATCAAAACCGATCATCACGAGAGTTGATATAGCTTCAATGGCGAACAATCAACATGTTCATCATATCTACTATATGACTCATGCTCTACCTTTCGTAATCCGTGTTCACGAGGCCATGTCTCACATGCTAGGCTCGTCAAGATCAAACCTTAGTTTCGCATGAGAAAACTGGCTTGCTCACGTTGTATACACTTGCGAATCTAACACACCCGATCATCACGTGGTGCTTGAAACAACAAGCTTTAGCAACGGTGCTAACTAAGGGTGAACACTTTATGACTTGAAATTCATGTGCATGAGGGATCATCTTATAATGCTACCGTCGTCTACTAAGCAATACAAGATGCATAAAAGGATTAACATCACATGCAATTCAATAATATGTGATATGATATGGCCTTTCTTCTTTGTGCTTCCGATCTCCATCTTTAAGCACGAACATGATCTCCATCATCACCGGCATTGCATCAAGGTCAATGACGCTTCTCCATGGTTGTCGTCCACCGGCTTCAACTATTACAACTACTTTGAATAGACACGCGGGTCTTAACATAAATTAAAGACAACCATATGGCTCCTGCCGGTTGCCAACTTATAATAAGGAACATTGCATACATCATATATAATCACAATCATGGCCATATCACATCACTGCACACCCTTGCAAAACAAAGTTAGACGCCTCTACTTTCTTTGCATATTTTACGTGGTTTGGGGCTTTCAATAAGTGTCGTTCTAACTTACGAACAAGAACCACAACATTGATACTAGTATTGTCAATCACCCGTTGTAAAATGGATCTTAACTATGCTAGGAGAAACAGGCACCCGCAAAGCCACTTATGCAATACAAGTTGCATGTCAAGCGTGGAGCAAGTCTCATGAACGATGTCATGTAAGGTTAGCCCGGGCCGCTTCATCCCAACATACCGCAAGATGCAAAGTACACAAGAAGCAATCGATAATAAAAGCATCAACGCCCACAATGACCATTGTGTTCTACTCGTGCAACAGATCTACATATAGACACGGCTCTGATACCACTGTAGGGGTTCGTAGCATGGAAAACAAAAATTTTCTATCGCATACAAACAAACAAGCCAAGATCTACCTACTAGATTGTAGCAACGAGTCGATGGAATAACTCACCCTCGAAGATTCCAAAGCGGTTAACGAGAGCAGATTCTCGTGGGTGATGTAGTCGTACTCTTTCCGATCTCAAGATCGTGTAGACGATCCTTCGGCCATCGCCCGTTAAACGGCGCTCCCTGATCGGTCACACGTTCGGTACTCGGAAGACCTTCCTCTCCCTTGTTCCAAAGAAGCGGAGGTTGTAGCACTCTCCTCGCGATTCCGAAGACAACCTGTGGCGTACCTAAGTAGAGGAGATCCTGAGGCTTCGCCTTAAGCCGGAGCGAGTATGGTGGAGTATGAGAGAGAGCTATTAGTGGTCTAGGGATTAGACACACCAATTAGAAGGCTCTAAACCGCTGGCTAAAGCAATTAGAAGCTCTAAACCAAAACGGCTCTAAACCGGAGATTAGAGGATAGGAACTTGTGTGTCTAGAGGAGGAGGCCCTGCCCCTCCTTTTATAGGTGGAGGGGCTGGCGCGCCAGGGAAGGGGAGGGGAGTCCCTCCCCAACTCGGCCTAGGCTGGCCGCCGGCTTGGAGGAGAGGGACTCCTCCTCCAAGTTGGTTCCAACACCTCTTGCTTGTTTCCCACAGTTTCCTGTTTCCCATAGTTTCCTGTTTTCCACAGTTTCCTGTTTTAGCCGTTTGACTTTCAAACTGGTAGTTTGACTTTTCAGTTTTGGAACAACAAAAACACTTAGTACATGATGCAATCATTCAATGACACATTCATGTACCCTCCCCCCGGAGTGCCGAACAATCCGGAACCTTCTAGAACATTCCCGATGAAAACACCGGAATCATTCCCGAACTCCGAAACGGGGCTTTCCTTATATGAATCTTATTCTCCAGACCATTCCGGATCACCTCGTGATATCCCGGATCCCATCCGAGACTCTGAACAACATTCGGTCTCTTTCTCATAATACCATAACTACTCAAACAACGTCGAATCCTTAAGTGTGTCTCCCTACGGTTCGTGAATTATGCGGACATGATCGAGACACTTCTCCGAACAATAACCAATAGAGGAATCTGGAAATTCATATGGCTCCCACATATTTCTACGATTACTTTGCGATCGAATAAACCACTTACATACGATACCAATTTCCCTTTGTCTCATGATAGTTTACTTATCCGAGGTTATGATCGTCGGTATCTCTGCATACCTAGTTCAACCTCGTTACCGATAAGTACTCTTTTCTCGTTCCCGTGATATGTGATCCCTTGTGACCTAGTCACATGCTTGCAAGCTAATTGGATGACATTCCACCGAGAGGGCCCAGAGTATATCTATCCGTCATATGGATGGACAAATCCCACTCTTGATCCATGTGTTTCAACCAATACTTTCCGAACACTCAATGCCACCTTTATAGCCACCCAGTTACGGTGTGGTGTTTGATGTCATCAAAGCATCCATCCGGTAAAGGTGATATGCATGATCTCATGGTCGAAGGAATTAGGTTACTATGTATCAGAAAGCATATAGCAAATAAACTATTGAAATGACTTGATCTTTATGCTACGCTTATCTATAGGAGTATGTCCACCATATCATTCTCCTAATGATATGATCCTGTTGTTAATAACATCTCTATGTTCATGATCAGGAAACCATGATCATATATTAACCAACAAGCTAGTTTAACAAGAGGCTTTACTAGGGACTCTTATTTTAGTTTACAAATCACACAAGTATTAATGTTTCCGGTTAATACAATTATAGCATGGTATGTAAACATTTATCATAAGTGTGAAGATATGATAATAACCACTTTATTATTGCCTCTTGGGCATATCTCCAACAACATTTGCCTGAATACCTGGGTTTGTAAGGAGACTTGGTGTATTCATACAGTCATGCTTGCATCGAGCACTTGAATAATGTCATGCTTCTTCCACATTTTGATCATGTGTTTCAGTAAGATGAACAACATCAATAGTTTTAGGCTTATGCATCCTTATAGCCTTTTGAATTTTAGGCTTCAAAACAACAACAAATTTGGTATCAGAGAAATCTTCATCATAATGCTTATTATTATGCATTGGCATCCTGTGTCCAAGTGACTCAAATGCTTGGTAGTAAGCCTCTACCAAGATTTTATGTTTGTATGTTTCTAAAGCTTTTTTATTTTTGTAGTGTTTGTTTTTTCCATATTTAGAGTGCACAAGAACAAATCCTCCCAACTCCTTTTTTTCACTAATAACTTCACAACTAGTTAACCAAAGCTCCGTATTCCCACTGAAGTGCATTGTGGAAAAGCTAGCCAAGAATTTCTTGGTAAAATAATGTAGTATGCCTCCCACACGACATTGTGACCCAACGCGTAATTCCTCAATGGGCTTCCAAATCATGGTGATGGATGTGTCAACTTGAGGCATCAACGCATCAACCCCCTCAGTGTCTCTCGTATGGCCTTGATTGAGTTGTTCACGGTCGCTCCTTGGATCTTCAACCCAGACATAGTTTGGAATTTCTATATGTCCACGGTTCATCGAACTCTATTTCTGCCAAGCACATTCCGAAGGTGTCTATAGACTCACCTCCAATCATATACAGACAAACCACCAAACCTCAATTTTACCAATTACTGTTGGGATGTGATCAACCCCTATATCATTGAGAAATTATCTGAACAAAATTCTAACACTGATTCTTCTCCATGGATGCCGCTAACACGCATCAACCCCACCCCCCACCCCCACCCCCGCCCCCGCATGGCAATGTGAAACAAAGATGGGGTTTCACAGGAGATCGCAACACCAACGCCTCTGCGTTATATCCGTCATTGACTGTTTTGAAGTCAAGTGCAAAGATGAAGACTCTTTTGTGGTAATAATTTCATTGGAAACCAAATCCCATTATATGGAACCGACTTTTTTATGCGTGATAAGGTTTTTAGTGATTTAAGAACAACCTTGCCAAAAAAATGTTGTATATGATACGAAATGTTGCACGGAGTACACTTAAGGTGTCAAGTGGGATCCCACTTATAGTTCATCTTATTATTTCTAGTTCAAAATTTTAGTCTAGAAATAACAAAATGAACTATATATGGGACTTGGAATCCCAGTTGACACCTCAAATACACTCAATTATGGGATCTAGGTAGGCCCGAATTGAACAAAGTACAAAACTCTGGCTCACGTTGGAAGAAATTGCACTATACACCACCTTCAATGCAAGTTTTTGAAAAGATCACCACTTCTACAACATTTTTGGATGTTTCATTACCTTTATGACTAATCTGTTGCACATCCCACTAGTTCTTCGTTAATCCACCACTTAGCTCAGTTAATTCATCTATTTTTGTATACATCAATGTCTACTTGAACATGCTATATTATCTTAGGTCTAATTCTTGTACAATTTTTTTCTATAGCTCATCAGATATGTTTTTAGCGTATTTTATAATTGTTGGATCAAATATAAGTCCGTCGCATCCTATAAAGCATAAAAAATATATTTTTGACACACAATTATTTTTACATGATTTATTTAGTTTGACACGATTATTTGCTTTATAGAAATGAACACATAATATAATTGTGAATAAACACCCATATTTCATGTAAAATTGATCTATTACAGCCTAGAGTACACGCACACACAAAAAACATTTTTTGGATGAATAAACAATTTTTTTAGTTTAAGCGTTTTATGAGTTCTGTGCATAAATTTAGAGAACTAATATACATGATCTAATATTAAGTTTTTTGCTGTCAATTGAGTTAAGTAACATATTAGCAAATAACTGGTGGAATGTGGAACAGGTTAGACAGATTTGTGGTAAAACCTGCAAAAAAGTTTTAGAAGTGGTGATCCTTGCAAAAGCTTGTAGAGAAGATGATGGAAACTGCAATTTCCTCCTCAGGCTGAGATGCTGAGATCCATACGGATCCGTTCTACGAAGAGGGAGGAAACAATCAAGCTACCTATTCTACAATCTGGTCATTCATTTATTTTTTTGAACAGGGATTGGTAATGAAGGACCAAGAACATGCATTAACTTTCACCGGTGGCAATACATTTTAAAAGAAGGACCCTAGAGAAAGGAAAAATTATAACAAGGTCCTTACAATACGCACTTAGAACCCTAGATCTATCACCAGAGACGACGCAATCGGGTCCAACTCCGCTTCCACCGCGCGAATGATGCTGCTTGTCTTGCTCAACCACGGCGATGCCGAGGACAAGAACACTTGGGTCACCGCAGCAAGAGACAAGCAAGACAACACAGAGAGGCCTCCATCGTAGGAGGTTGAATTCGCCCTTGAGCCAGCATTGAGATGCCAACATAGAGGGGGGAGTGGCTGCCCTCCGGCCAAAAATTCCAAGGTGACATCACCGTCGAGAGAAAACTCCCAGATATCACGCCGTTCGAGATGCAACCAACCATCGCTACTTGAGATCCCTATGATGAACAACTCGACACAGTCCCAACAACATCCCCGCTGCTCCAGATCGCGTTAGATCGAGTAAGGTCACGCCGCCGACCATTCTCTCTGCTACCAAGACGACAAGAACCGACTTCGAGATCTTCCTATCGACCCAATCAAGAGTCACACATCCGCTACACCACTTCCAATCTGAAACAGAGACCGTCGCGTCGCAGTCCACCTCCTCCTCGTCACCACGGATGTCCGGGAGAGGCACCGCGACACTGCACACCTCGACGCCACAGTTCTCCTCCCGCAGCCACGACCGACCAGGAGAAAAAGCAGCGTAAGGCTCCCCATCAACAGAAGGAAGCAAACCGCCGGAGAAGCGATGTTTCCCCTCTGCCTGCACGGCTCCGACCAGAGGAGCGACATCCGACGATGACGAAACCCTAGAAGCAAGATCTGGGCGGCAAGATCTGGCAGCACGCTTACTTGGCGGAAGGCCAGACATACTCCTACCTACCCTATCTACTCCGACGCCAACTCCCGGACACCACTCACCAACTATTCCGGCAAGGGTACCATGGGAGAGGCCCGATCTCGAGAAAGGGGCTCTCAAGAGTTGCCTCTCGATTCGTGTGAGGCGGTCCTTAGGGGTGCTGACTCTTAGGGTGTGTTCGGTTCTGGAATTTGGAGGAACGGAATCGGTCCGTTACGCACCTAGCATCTGTTCCTGTGTTTGGTTGGACAGAAGGAATGGAACCAAGTAGTTTCTCGGAAGGGAATATTCCACCAATATGCGGAACCAACTCGTCCGATCGATTCGGTGGAATCTGGCGGAATGAGCTCTAATCATCAGCAAAATGCTCTCTCTCCCCCAAAAAAGTCCAATACGATTCTAATCCATCGCCCACCTCGTGCCTTTCCTTTCCCCGACCGACGACTCCTCCGCTCTCCATCTCCGGCGGCGCTCCCTCCTATCTCTTGACCGGCGGCGCTCCCTCCTATCTCGCGACCGGTGGCGCTCCCTCCTGTCTCCCTATCCAGTGGCGCTTCCTTCTCCCCCCCTCTCCCTCGGTCCGGTGGCGGCGGCTGGTTGTAGGCAAGAGGCGGCGGCGGTTGCAGGCAGGAATCTGGCGCCAGCTCGCATCCTCGCATGGGCTGTGCCGGGAATTGGGCACGCTGGCGCCGAAAATTGTCCTCTTTCCTCTCCGATTTTCCAAAGCAAGGAAGAACATGTGGTGCCCTTCTCTGTTTAGCTGCTGTAATTTGAAGGAAAAATCAATTAAGGATAGAATCTAGCTGTTCCATTCTACGAATTTTGTCCCAACCGAACAGAAAATGAAACCATTTCGTTCCTCGATTTTTTCTGAACTGAGCAAGAGGTCAAAATCGTTCCATAACTTCATAATGAAACCATTCCCTTCCATCCCTTCTGGCACCCTTAGGGTGTGTTTGGTAGCCCGGGTTAACTCAGAATTCATATCTCTCTTCATACATGTTGACCCTAGCTATGTTGAGTTGAAATTGTGTCACGTGTTTGGCAGACCGTATCTATTCTGCTATGCTGAGTTAAGATGTTGTTTGGTAGCGTTTGTGTGAGTTTGATGTAGGTAACTCTTCTCTGAGATGGTGAGGATACCACCACAATTGATAAATAATGAATCATTATAATTTCATCACCAATTCGGTCTCTGAACACAATTAAAACTATATCTAAGTATAAATGCATACTTTAGCAGGAAAGACATCATGTATCAGTGCTTGTTTCAAACATTTACATAGCAGTTTTACAACTAGGTCCAGCGCTTTTGCAAAAAGGACATGGAACATAGAAGAAGAAAAGCAATCGGGTCCTCCGTTCATCCTGGGCTCATCATCAACCATCTGGTCGCTTGTGTTCATGGAGGAGCGGGTCGGTGGTGTGTTGTCGACCTGGGAGGCGGCGGCAGACTGGGCGGCGGCCAGTGGAGGAGCGCCGCGACTCGTGTCGACCTGGGCGATGGCGAGTGGAGGAGCGTCGTGGCTTGCCGTGCTTCCGGTGGCTGTGCGGACCAGTGAGGTGGCCATGCATCGAGCAGCTGGGCGTGCTGCCGGTGGTAGTGCGCCCCCTCTAGGCGGTAGCCAGTTGAGGAGCGCGACAAGGTTCATGGAGAAGCTGCTCCGGTGCGCAGACTACTGCTAGGGAGGGGCGGCTGCCGATGTGGAGTTCGCCGGCGTCCACATGAGGGCGGCGCTGGGTACATGGGAGGGGCTGCTCGGGTTTGAGAGGGAGAGAGGCGGCAGGTTGTGGGGGTGGGAAGGGAGGAACGAGAGCGATAGGCTGGGGGCTCGGGTCTGGGGGGTGAGGGGCTCGGGTGCGGTGGGGGGACGCGCGGGATGAATTTGCGGGATAAGCTCGCCTAGGCCGAGTTGAGAAGCTCGATTCGATCTTTCCAACTGGACAGGACCGGGAACGTTTTTCGTATAAGGTGGGCAGTGCCCAAACGAGTAAACCATGCTAACAAACAATCTCGGTTAAGACGATAATTTCTAAGTTGCTCGGGCTAACAAACACGTCCTTACTCAGGATGGGTCCTTCGTTTCCAGATGGGTTTCACGGATGCGCTGTTGCCTTCACGTTCAGGCTTCATGGCCTTGGGCCAGGTATCGTGACATTCCTCCTGGATTCGTGAAAGGCCTACAACCCAGTGAGCGGCACACCCTGGAGGCCCACCCAACACGATAGCTGGTAAACCCAGGGGGTAAAAGGGAGAAATTATTATGTACAAAGTAATTGTGACCCTTCTCTGAGCTCTGTCAGTTTCTCCTCCCAAATCCAGCCAAAACCCCTCTCCATCCCCTCTCTCCCTTGCCCGCTCCGTACGGCGACCGGCGGCGGAGGCGGTGGCGGCGATGAGCGCGGTGAACTTGACGAACGTGGCGGTGCTGGACAACCCTACCTCTTTCGTCAACCCCTTCCAGTTCGAGATCTCCTACGAGTGCCTCGTCGCCCTCGAGGATGGTGCGTTTCGCGTCCTTCTCTCCCCCTCCTACCGCGAAATTCTTGATTGCTGTTGGTTTGCGTATTTTCGGGATCTCGTTTCGATGCTGTGATGATCTATAAGTTTTTTCTCCCCGATTCGGTTGCTGGATATACAAAGCTGCTAGTAAAACTGAAATAGGGGCGTGAGCCTGGGATAACTCGGGTTGTATTCTAGGGTTTTAGAGTGGCGGCGGAGCAGTTTCATGACTCGATGGGATTGAATAAGTTGCTGGGAATTCTGGGCGAGGGTGTGATTGGTTTGGACTACTTGTTGATTGGTGCATTTTGATGAGTGAATGAATGGTTTACTAGATCAGTGCCTTCAGCCTTGACAATAAAACAGAGCTCTGAAAGCAGATAAGTTTTAGCAGGAAGTAGCACATATCGATCAGATAAGCCACCTGGTATCATGATGCTTAGGGTCTCAGTTACCTCTGGGAAATAGTATGGTCCTCTTACAGTGAATTTTTGTAGTATTGGATTAAAATCTTTAGCTACACCTCATTATACTGACAGGGCAAGAACTGACATACAAGTCTCGTGAAAAAGCATTATAGCATGTGTGAAGTGTGTTTATCATTCACTTTATATGCATAGTAAACGTCTTCTTCACAATGTGGCGTGTATATTGTGTTGAAGTGCTATGCTGTTGGTATAATACTATGCAAGTTTGATGGAATTTCTGATTTATATGTTTTTAATCTTCAGTTTAAGAATCATGGATTCTAATTGATTATCGATAGGCTGCTGGATATTGTGCCTTAATTAGGGCCATACTATCAAGATATTTGACTAATCTACAGGTCTTCCCATTGAGTTTTCTAAAATTAAGGTGTTGACTATTTTGGCATGCACATCTATGCCCGCAAGGAGATTAATTTGGATACTAACATTTGATTAATTCCCTGTATAAAAAACAATGGTTTATTGAATACTTACAGGGATTTGTATTCATGCTTCGTTTTTGTTTCCATTAGTGCTATGCTCATGGAGAAACAACTCTTGATAATAGGATCATACTTTTTTTTTCTCATCTTGGTACTTTCTTACTGTGGCACCTTTTTATCAGTCTATCATAGTTTGGGCCCAATACACAGCTGTTGGCCAATTTTCTGAAACATTTCTTCCTACAAACCAGTGCAATTTATCATTATGCCTTTAGTGGTATTTTATAATGAATTAACAACTTCACTCAGAATACTTTTTAGTTTGTACTGCTATTATGGAAGGAGCTTATGTAAATGCCTTAGGTGTTTTCCTTTCATTGGTGTTTTTATTATTTTTGGTTTGGTACGTGTTTATGCATGTGTCGGGCCAGTGAACATTTGCGCTGCTGCTGATCTCTTTAAATTATAACCTGCCTTTTACATTAGTGAAAAGCTCTGCAAAAGATTTTTGCACGCTATCTAAAGTAGCTGTTTTACATCTACATACTTTTACTTGACCTATTTAACTATTGATGTTATCATTTGTTGTGACATCTGAGTACTCTGGAAGTGCTAATAATTCCTTTGTTGATCGGCCTTTCAGATCTGGAGTGGAAGCTGATATACGTTGGATCAGCTGAAGATGAGAATTATGATCAGCAACTTGAGAGTGTGTTGGTTGGCCCTGTGAATGTCGGGACATACCGTTTTGTTCTGCAGGTAAACTAGGTCATATTATACTGACCTAAGTGTTTGTGATCTGCATCATGAACTCTGATAAGAAAACGCGGTTCCATAGCTGCGCAAAGATCTGCATATTGCTGCCCTCAAAAAAAAAAAAGATCTGCATATTGCAGTTGGCCAGCTGCTTTGCTCCTACCTGAGGTCTAAGTTCGCGACATGAGACTTATATGCTTTTTTGTTTGTTTTCAGGCTGACCCCCCGGATCCCTCAAAGATCCGCGAGGAAGACATAATTGGTGTTACAGTGCTTCTGTTGACTTGTTCGTACATGGGGCAGGAGTTCATCAGAGTAGGTTACTACGTGAACAATGATTATGATGATGAGCAACTCAGAGAAGAACCCCCAGCGAAGCTGCTGATTGACCGGGTGCAGAGAAATATTCTGACTGACAAGCCCCGAGTCACCAAGTTCCCCATCAACTTCCATCCTGAAACCAGCGCAGGACAGCAGCAAGAACAACCACAAGCTGAAAATCACTCTGGCGAAGTGGGCAAGTCCAACACAGATGATCCATGATCGGAGTTGAGAACCTGCAATGTCAAACTTACAGGCTGCAATTTCAGATGGCTTCCTGGGATGGCTATCCGAACTGTCTGTTCTGGTTTCTCAGAAGCTGTGTGCACCACTAAACTAGAGTGCTTTAACCAAAGGCTCGC
This sequence comes from Avena longiglumis, assembly GCA_030063025.1. Classification (NCBI taxonomy): domain Eukaryota; kingdom Viridiplantae; phylum Streptophyta; class Magnoliopsida; order Poales; family Poaceae; genus Avena; species Avena longiglumis. The sequence goes on from CP125973.1 coordinate 170,982,877, forward strand.
ATTGGTTAGTCATATGCCTGAAGTGGCTAGGTTCTGACGCACTACTGAAATGTTGCATCCGTTTGCTTGCGTTGAACTGTAAGATCTTCATCCAGTGATCGGTTCCAACCTTAGTCTTCCATTATGTCTGCAATCGCATGATTTTGTTAGACAACCATGGTTGCACATATCTATGTCCTGTTATAGATCAGACATGCTCCTATTATCTGTGATTTGATTGTGGTGGTGCATCGTGCTCGCTGGCTTGTTGGTTTGTCAGAGCAGGTTGCTGGTGGCCGGAAGTGGCACTCTTGGGGCTCCAAATGCGTTTCGCATACCTGCGGGCTGCGGCAATAAACAAAATTGACGAGGTTACGAGTAAATGTGCGATGCATCTATGCAGTAAGAAACGAAATTGATGAGGTCATGAAGATTCTTCGTAACCTGAAAAGTTAAATTGATTTAACTCTCAACTTGTGAACTCGGTCTACGATGTGTTTTTTGCTATATCTTGAGAAGAGCTTCAAAGATACTCCCTCCATGCCAAAATACCACTCCGCTAGTTGTGAAACCGAAGCCGTTAGTCAACACAAAATTAAGTTGTCAGTTTTTTCTTCCCTTCCCAAAAGTACCCTTCTACTACTAGTACTTCTCTTTTCATCTCTCTGTTTCACGCACGCACAGAAAACAATACGATCTGACAGGTGACGGTGATTGCATCCGCCATAGCTGACCGCCAATGCCCTGCCACCGCGTGCTCCCTATCGTTCATCAGCTTCTCCCCGCTCTCATGCTGTCGTCGCCCGCCCACCCTCCCCCCCATGCCTGCCCCCTCCACGGCTCAGCACGCCAACCCGCCCTCGCCCAGGTCGCTACCATGAAATCGGCGCTATGATCCCTCGCCCTGCTACAGGAAGACAACACCTTGGCCGCTGTGTACACCGTCAGGCGAGTTGCATCGTCGTGCCGTCGGGTATTCCGTGGTTGCTCCGTTGTTTTTGAGTAGCACAGAGACAAACACACGAATGCATCAACTGTGTGTTGGTCACACGGAGGCAGGCAGACGCTTGCACGTAGACCAGGCGGCGAGGCAGCAACTGATGTAAGCCCGGCTCCATCGACGACGACCTTGCTACTGTTCGCGCCGCTCAGCCTCGAACGAATCTTAGATGACATTGGGGAAGAGGAACTGTCACCAAGGGCATGTAGGTCTTTATTTAACACCGTTAGTCTCAGTTAGGAACTAGTGGTATTCTGGCATGAGAATTCATAGTTGAGTGGTATTTTGGCTACTCGGTTTTTACTAGTGGTATTTTGGAACTCTCGGTTTTGAGTAGTGGTATTTTGGCTATTGTCTCATATTTTTTTCGTCGTCTTACCACAGTGTGCTATGGGGGAAGTCGTATGCCGCTGCCCATGATTTCCACGTAGGAAAAAAAAGTGAGGCAGCAGTTTAGAGAAAAAAACTTTCAACGCATTGATCTCGGGCCACTATTTACTGGACCCACAACTTTTTGCCCATCTGTGCTTTATCTTGCCCTGTTCATCTTCTTTCCCATGACCTTTCCCGAGCTCCTCTTTCTCCCCCAAAAATTCTTTCAAATCTGCCTCCACAACAGGTAGAAAATCCAGGAAATCTTCAAATTCGAAGCCCACCAATCCGTCCATTTTCACAGCCGTTTTTCCTTGAATATTTGTGTTTCTTGGAATCTGATGTTCCATGAAAACCGAGGCAGCCGGACCCGCGCCATGGTCTCGTTCGAGAGCTCAGCGCCCCTTTGAAACAGTTCCCCTTTTCCCTCCCTCTTTCTCTTCTCTCTCTTGCCCTTTTCCTCTTTCTCCTACCTTTCTCTGGCGAAGAAGCCGCCTTCTCTGCAAGCGACACTGACAGACTGCGGGGCGACCGCCCTGACAATCCGAGCCTAGCTGGCCTGCGGGGCAGCGGGCTAGGGCGACGCGTCGGCCGTGCCCTAACCCAAACTCCCAAAGTATTCCCAAACTGAAGCGGATGCAAATTATAAGTGGCCCAATATGGGCCCAAATGGTCAAAATCCCTCGCTCCTTCAGTCCTTCCTCTCTCTGTTAGGGTCCTGCACTGCCGCCGCCTCCCCTCCGCCTCCCTGCGGCAGTCTCGCACCACTCCGTGGCCGCCTCGCACCAATCCGCCCCTCGACGCCCCGTGGTTACAGCTGACCAGCTCTGCTCCGCTCACCTCTCCAGATCGGCCTTCGCTCTTTCCCGTCGAGCCCGGCTACGTCCCGTGTCCCTTCTCCGCCCCGGCGTTTCTCTGAAGTTTTTGAGCTTTGACATGTAAGAGGGTTCTCTCTATCACAATCACATATGCAGTGTAGTTGATGTATGGTTGATGCCACGCTGCGAAGAGTTGGCAGTGAGAGCAAACTTTCTTTCCATGATGTATATTGTTCTTCAGTTCCATGGATTTGTGCACTGTTTCTTTCTATGCTGTATGTGTATGCCTTCCTATTCCCTTTAATAACTGGTGTACAAATTGTTCTTCATATCTTGTGCAAATTGTTAGCATGTGTCTTGGGAAAGCTATACTTGAGGGTTCACATGATAATTGATGCATATATGTATACATTAATTATCTCCTTTGATGCAACTTGTTCTGTCTATTCTTGCTAAGACTGCAACCATGCGCTGTTCTTTGTTATACAGAAAGAAATGAAAAACTGGTGTACATGTATTGTACTGATGCTTGGTTTAGAGAGTGAGCTTATACGTACACTGATGCAATTGTGCTAAAACCATTTATAAGGGCGCTAAAAAGCTTCCGTTTATTTGACTCGTTCTCAAGTAATGATAACACAATGCTTTTATTGTAATTCAGCATTTTATGAATAGATTTTCTGCATGCTTGCCGTCGCGGTTTGTTCCCCCTTCATGATTGCCACCTCCTCTTCCCTGGTGTGACCACATGCCCTCGCCACACATCTCTGCCATCTCAGGTGTCCGCCTTCCCACCGTACCTGCTGGTATCATAGTGGCACGACTGTCCTCACTGCCACCCCAGATCCTCCTCTCCAACCCTTACCTTAATAATGTATTTGCTGATAACTAGTGACTATAAAGATAAAGATGGGTAAACAGGATTTGGGAGCTACTGATCTTGACCTGATTGAATAGCATTTGCGTTGACGAGCTCATGTACTGTTGTTTGTCTGAACCCTTTATTGGACAGGAGTAGTTTTGCCTTATACTGTTCTTGTGATTTGTTTGTGGAGTAGATTCCTGCTGTCCCCCTGAAGGCTCCTTATAACTGAAAATATAAATGCTTGCAGGACTGGGTCTAATAAGCAGGAGCTCAACTCTAAGAAAAAGCTCGAGAAGAAGCTCAGCTTCTACACAAGTAAGTGTAACCTTCCTGTTGAGGTTCATGATTTTTCTTCCATGTGCTCCTTCTTGGTAAGGTGTTTCTGTGTTGTTCTTCGTGATCATGTACTGCATATTCTGGATCATGCATTACTGTGTGTTGAGCAATGCATTTTGAAAGTACTTAAGGCGATGGTAATTGCCTCTAATCATATGACTTCTGTGCTATCCTCAAATAAAATGCTCTGATCATTACAAAATCATTTTGTTGTGGCAGATTAGGTGCTTAATGCAATGAGGAATTGCTGCAAAATATTTATTGGTTACTTTATGAACCCAAGCAATTGTACAAGGTTATGGTTTTGGTAGATTTCAAAAGGCTCACTTTGCTCTCCATATGCGCCATAATAGATTGTGCATTGTTTTTTCATGCCACCTAATGGACCCAAATAAATATTATAAAATATATTAAGCAATTACCAACTTACTATACTTTTCTAGAAAAGAGCCAAACACCCAGCTATGCTAACCTTGATTCCTTGAGCTATTGCTCATTTACTAATGTGGGTAAGTTCCCCCTGCCTAGTGAAGCAAGGTGGGGATGGTTCCAAACTTCCAAACATAAATAAAATTACTTAAATATTCCTAATATCTGCTCCTTGCGTCCACCCAGAATACAAGAAGATCCTCCACTTTTTTTTCATGTGCTTGTTTACCATGAACCATCAAAACTGGTGTTAATTGCAACATGATGTGCCCTCCTGGTGTATAGTGCTACATCTTCACATACATGGTCCAAACTGCAACCGCGATAATAAAATCTGGACCAAAATGCAATTTACTCATACTATAACCTGTTCTTTTCTACATATTATTTGTACTTATCTAGTATCTTCATTTTTTGGAACTCATATGCACATCAGGACCATCAACTTCCTGTATAATAAAGTGTAAATGAGGCAGCGCTTAGTTAGAGTATTGTACTGTAAATGCTGTTATCCATTATGATTGATGATTAATTTTATTTCATGTATGTGTATTGCATTTTGCTTCTTCTACTTAGCCACCTTGAGTGCATTTTTGCAGAATAATATGGCTTCTTTTGTTTGGCTAAACTTATAGTATAACTCATTGGACTCTTTGCTTGTCATTTCAGAAGTGAAAGATACAGTTACCTCCCTAAATGCTAAAAAGGCTATCAGTAAGGTACTAAGGTGCTTCGAACTTTAAAATCATGTCCTTTATTAGCAGAATTCCTTTTTGTCACCTTTTGCATGCCTGTGCGATATTGTGACTCTGTTTGTCCATTGTATAGTTTGGTTAAAACCAGAAATATGCATTATCGTGCTCCCTTTGTTGAACCCTAAATGCACCTGCTGGTTATTGACTTAGAATGGCATTTAATATGTTTAATATGTTACAGTTGGCTGATGTTGCTATGATATTATATTGTCTATTTCTGTATTCCAATGATACTGTTATATTCACAACAAATTATCGGGTCACATGCGAGGGAAGCTGTCCAATAGGACTTCATGTTATGTTGGAGTTGAGAAAGAACTAAGGTTTCACCATCAATACCAGTATAATAAACCTAAGGACCTGCCCCTTGAATACGGCAGTGGACCTTTCGAGAATGTGGGTTGAATCATGTAAGTATTGATTGCAATGAGGTGGACTGATGGATTGCAGATTTTGGTTTAGCTTACTCTAATGGTAATGATGAAGCAAATCTGATTGAAGGAACACTGAAGGGGGCTAAGGGGGCTAGTGATTAGCAGTATTTGACCATAGCCCAGATAAACCTAACATACATGATTGTCCTCTGGTTTCCTATTTGCAAAATTCTACTCCAACAAGTTAATATTCCAGAGTAGCTCTTATTTGAAATCTGGAGAACTGATAAATTGCAGTATTTGACCATAGCCCATTTGAACCTAACAGTAACATAGGTAATTGTTCTCTGGTTCCTATTCGCAAATCCTAGCTCTTATTTTAACTAGGAGTTCCTCCATCTTTGACAATGCCATGATGGTCACAACGCAGCATCCATCTCCAACAAGGTTGATACGTAGCTAACAAGATAAAATTCTGAAATGTTAAAGAGTGCAGAGTGCCAGAGTGTATCTCCTGGTCTGTTTACTCCATCTTTTGCTACAGGAAGTATGCTACCCTTACCTATCCAGTGCATTTTAACCAAAACAATGATTGGCATCCACACCCAAGCAACATGTACAATTTGTTAAAAATACAACAGGGGCACCATTCTGACTTTTGTTCAAGTGAGTGAGTCCTGGAACCTGGTGGGTGTGTTCAAAACTGCGTGTACCCAAAATTTCACCCCAGGAAACTTCTAGCACATCCTCGTCAACAATCTAGAACTGTGAGTCTTACGTGCCAGCTGTTAGAGATGTATAGCTCTGTTTCCTGTGTATCCCAATTGTATAAGGGGTTTCCTGCACTTTGGCTGACATGTACATGTATGCCTTTGGCCCCTGTGAATGCAAGTTGCTCATTCATCCAACACCAGCCAGCGTGTAGCATGTCAATAGAGGTGGTGTCATTCACATGTGGAATATTAATTAGGCCTTTTCTCCAGTTTAGCCACATAACAATTCACAGAGGCAGAGTTGCAGAGATGAGTATGGTTTTTTTAAATCACGCCGTTCTTTAGCATAAGCCACTAATAATTACATGGACCTTGTGTCAGCAATAAAAACATGATCATGTGTACTAGTCATGAAAAGCCATGTTATACGCTATAGACTTGGCGAAGCCAGTAGCCACACATTATACCTAGCTAGGTCATTTGCAAAACAAATCAAAGTTATATACATGTATCTAGCATGTGTAGGTACTCAATTGTAACAAATCGAGTAGTAAAGGATAGATGGATATGAATTCCTCCTTGGTTGGAAATGTGCTGATCTTTATTCCCACAGCTTCTGCTGCTGATGTTTTGCTACAAAAATGATGTGTGACCAATTACCATAAAAAATGGTTTGGGTTTTCACTGCTAAATGTCCTCCCATATTTCCCCATTTGTATATCTTGTGTCTAGTACCCTCATCTCCTTAGTGTTGTGGATGTTTCTTGCAGATGTGATGCATGTAGCTAATTACTGGTTTGCAAATTTCTTGCCTATCAAGCAAATGTATTTACAGCTGTTAAAGGATGCCTTTTGCTTTTACACATTAGCCTGGCACTACTGGTTGTACCCAGTACAGAAGTTCACATTCAGCTCTCAGCAAGTGTTGTGCTCTCCCAGTTTGTCACGTGAATGTATTTGTGGGTGTTGAAAAAAGATATTTTTTCTTGTCCAAAGCTGGGCATGAAAAATGTCTCTGACAAGCTGTCCTACTGGCAGTTTGTCTTATTTTTGTTACTGCTGGCTGCTGGGTAGCCTATATGCTGCAATTGATCCTGACAGAGAAGAAATTCACACACAGTTGTGTTATACTCTACGGCTCATTTTGAGTTCCCTGTCTGCAGAAAAAGAAACAGAGGAGCCGTCAGAAGAAACTGAAAGCATATGATTTCTCAGAACTTTCTGAGTTCCTTCCTGAAACAGCTAGCTCACAGCAGCCGACTGAAGGAAAGCTTAACTGCAAATCAAAGCAGGCTTTAGTGTAATACTCACTTGACATTTCTGTCCTCCAGTCTTGTTCTTTGCTTTTCTCCATCGCTAGTTTCAGTACCTGCTTTGTTTTTCAGGCAACGGGAATCTGCTCAACTAAACGTTGTACTGAACAATCCTCAGTTCCAGCTAGACCCATTTGCGGCAATTCATCAGCATCTGGTATTAACACAACCACCTTCATCCATTAAAGAAGACGAGCCTGCGAAGACTGGGAAGAAATCTAGGAAGGACAAGAAAAGGAAGAAGAAGAAGAACAGCAACAATGCTTTGTCGACCTCTCAGTCGATGGATATCTGATATTACCAAGTAACTTATCTAATGAAATGTACACAGTTATTTCGTTATTTTGGTTGTAAGGTGACTTTTGTCATGTGAGCATGAAGCTGTCAAATTTTGGTACTAGTGTGAGGTTTCGCTGCCAGAACTTCCCAGAGTGCTATTCATCGAAAAAAGAACTTCCAGATTGCTTGTAAACATCACTCTGAAGGTTCCGGTTTAGCTCATTGTACAGGTGAAGCTCATGCAATTCCATTTCACCATGTGCTATCAAATGCTATAAGTCATTGGACATGACCATTGCCTTGTTAGAATCAGTAGTAATATATTTTCTTCCGAGTTTCTTTTTTCGAATTAGTCCTTTTGTCTGCCGATTTTCTGTAGAGATTCGAGGTATAGAACTGTGTCATCTGAAGGATTTATTCTCGTGAACTTGACTGGATAGAATGTGCTCTGTATTTGCATCTTGTATTGTTCTTAAGTTTTGTTATGGTCGTCAATTTGACAGACCACTCGGTACTGTTCTTTCATATTTGTAGCATACAGAATTGAAGTTTATTTAAAGAGTATAAGGTGAAGGACCAAGTATTGTTGCCCTTGTTGAACCAGGTATTTCAATTGCACCTTGGAGTTTGGTCATTTGGATCAGGGTGACCCATGAAGATTTTGCAATTTGTACTTCAGTGGAAAACTGACAGCTAACCTATTCAGACCCATGTCAGGAAATGGAAAACCAAATGAAACAAAATCATCAATGGGACCAGGTATTCGACTATTTGCCGTGCCCTTCTTTGTCTCATTTGGACTGGGAAAGTGGCAAGTGTGTTGTCTACTTGTGTTGTACTGTAGGGCTTGAGCTAGAAGGATGAGTTCCTTCTAGTGGGTTAGTGCTTAGTGGTGGCAGCTGGAGATTTGGTCAAAGGATCGAGTTGTGTCTCAGACTCCTTGAAGCCGATTCCAAACTTCTCTTCCTTATGTCGATCCTAGTGGTGCGAGACTCCTCGACCTAGAGCTCCTTGAATGAGTCTTGGAGCTCTCCCTTGCTTTGATTCAAGTGAGAGAGAAGGAAGTATATGCACTAGAGAGAAGGAAGACATCCTTTATGAGTGGTAGGTGAGAGCGTGATTGCTAATGTTTAGTTCACCAAGTCCATGATGATGTTATATATGGCAGCAGGGCCTAGCCTTGGCCGCACCACCTCCTGGTCCAGTCCAAAATGGTTAGGATTTCCTTATTACAATAGAGTATTAATTAGATTTGGATGTAGTGAGGTTGGTGCTCCAAAATGAATCTTAATAATTTGGGGGTTTTCGATATTGCGTGGTTGTCTTGGCAAGCTACAAGCTCATGCATGTAAGCGATTTGTTGCAATGATTATAATCAGCTTTTGCAATTGTTGTGTTTGTGCTACAAAATGTTCTGAATTGTTGCAAACATTGCATTCTATGTTGCATGTGTTGCAGTTTTTTTTTCAAGTGTCGCGGTCAGTTGGATTTGTTGTCTACAAATGGTCAACGGTTTTGAATGTTTTCTGACATTCGCAGAGAAAGATGTTGTGACTATATTGTATGGGAGGTGCTATGCGTTCCTTAGGGCATCAAAATTTCCGATCCTCACGTCTTCCCGCTGACACGTATCCTTCCCATCCCGCTTTTGTTACACTCAATCCCGCTTTTGCTACATAATGTCCGGTTTTGCTATACGGTAGCAAAAAATGGTTCGCGCAAAAACAGAATAGAAAAGAACAACCCAGACCTCATCGGAGAAACTCGCCAGAGACTTTTTAGCAAAAAAAAAATACCAATATAGCAAAATCGACTTGGCCAGGAAAATATAATCGGAGCCTCGTCGGGGAAAACCTCGTAGCAAAAAAATTACGCTATTATAGCAAAACCACAAAATGATTGTAGCAAAATGTTTTTTCTAATATAGAAAAAGAGGACATTGTTGGAGGCTCGCCGGAGACTCACCGAAGGCCTCGTAGTAAACAAAATATACTATTGTAGCAGACCTATAGAACGATTATAGCAAAAATAAATTTTAACATTATAGCAGAAAACTAACTTCGCCGAAGACATCACTGGAGACTCTCGCCAAAGACTTGTAGCAAAAACTTTGTTCTGTTGTAGCAAAATAACAAAACGATTGTAGCTAAAAAATACAAGTATATAGCCAAACTGAAACGGGCAAATAGCGAAATCAGCCTAGCCCGGTGCCATGGGTAGCATCGTCGTCTGCCATCGTAGCATCACCGTGTGCCCATCATAGCATCTCCGTACAACAATTGTAGCATCGCCCATAGCCCTTTGGTTGCTACCATCACCGTTGGTCACCTCAGTCACCTGAGCAACATCGAGGCGACGTCCCGTGAGGGAGGAACAGCGAGGGTGGTCGTCCATGTCACAGAGGTGTGGTGGTGGGACCGCCACCTGCTCATAGCATCCCACTCCGGTGGAGTGTCAGCATCGTCCCTGTGGCAGTCGAGACAGGAGCACCGCGTGGAGGTGGTCGATGGCGTGAGATGTAGGACAAGGGAGGCATCTAGAGGTAGAGCACGGCGGCGCGAGCTGCATCGGCGGGCGGCGGGTCAGGAGCTGCATGCGACATGACGGCATGAGATGTAAGAGATCATGGCGGCGCGGCAGCGGGATCTCCTGGGGTCAGGCTGCACGGGAGTAGCAGGAGGCATGGCGGCAGGAGCTGCAGAGGACCGCAGTGTTGCAGCATGGCGACGACGCTGCGGCAGCATCGCAGGTGGACAAGATGTGCGGTAGGGAGAAAGGATAGCAATAAGGGTGGGCCCACAACTCTCATGTACGTGTATGCGCTTCAAGAGGCGTGCGGTGCGACCCGTGGATAGAAGTTAGTGATCATCCAAGAAAGCCCAATCCTTTTCCATATCATATACATTCACTAGAAGAAAAAATGGTGAAAGTTTTCTGTCATTCGCAGAGAAAGATGTTACGACTAAATTGTATACATACACTAGAAGAAAAAATGATCAAGATACGAGACGGTACAGTATATCGGGCAGCAAGGCATTGGGGCCGAAGGCAAATCAACAAAGCATCGTTCAATGTGCCAATGGGAGTTTTTTTTTCAAAACCCAGTACAAATTCAGACGCTCGAAATACGTGTATACACTAATGCCTATGAACGCGTGTGCACATACACACATCATATCTCTATGAGTACCTCCGAATGACCGAGTTTGAGAGACTGATTCGACATGTCTTAAAATTGACAAAGTCACCGTAGTTGACTCGCTGTCGACCGAAATATCATCTCCCACCTAAGAATATTTCGTCTTTTATAACAACTAAACATCAAATATAAGGTTTAAACTCTGATGAAACAAAGTACGGCTGCCTTTTTAACCATCGAAGAACAGGTTGGTTCTCATGTGCCAAGGAGGGTTAGCACACCACGTGAAGACCAGATGGTATTTTGGTTGGATATTTTGTTAAGTGCACCAAATCCGATTTTTGGTGTCTGACGTGTGTGCTTCTGTAACGAGGCAAAAGATCTGACGTGTTTGTGGGATCACAGTGTATGAGAGGTGGAGCCTAGAGCGAATCAGCGCATTTGACGGTTTCCGGATTTTTGTCCCGTGACCGGCACGGACCTGGGCCAACATGCACAAAATTCACCATGTTTTCGTTAACCTGGTGTGAACGTCGCGATCGCGACGACGGCGCTGACTCGGCGCCGTGCCGAAGCAGCGGTCCAGAGCAAACACATTCCCCTCTGATCCCCTTCCCTCACCCCACCCCCCGCGCGTTCCAATAATAAATCAGCTCCGTGGCCGCGAGCGCAGGCACACATCACAATTCACAAGCGCTCCGAGGCGGTGTGGCCCGAGCTCCCAATCCCACCTAGCTATAGAGGCTATAGAGGCGACGCCAGAGGATCGATCGATCGAGCGATCGCGCGCGATGGCGGAGGCGCCGCTCCTGCCGCAGAAGGATCAGGGGCATGCTGCTGCTGCTGCCGGGGAGGAGAAGGGGTACTGGAGGAGCGAGACCGCGAAGCTGGCGTACCTGGCGCTGCCCATGGTGGCGGTGAGCCTGTCGCAGTACGCGGTGCAGGTCTCCTCCAACATGATGGTCGGCCACCTCCCGGGCGTCCTCCCGCTCTCCTCCGCCGCCATCGCCACCTCCCTCGCCACCGTCTCCGGTTTCAGCCTCCTCGTCCGTACACCGCTTATCCCCACCCCTCACCGCTCTTTCTTTTTCCCCTTTCGCATATTCATTCATTCATTCTGTTTTACGGTTTCTTTTGTCTGGTAAAAAACGTATCGCCTTGATTTCCCCAGTGTTGCATGCCGTGCATTCCTCGGCTCTGGTCGTCTAGTTCGATTTGGCTACAATAATGCTGCGTTCTTGGCTCACATCCAGATTGTTCCCGGGGAAAAAACAAAAGTCTAGCTCATCACGAGGTTCAGTACTTTGGGGTGGTTGAGCCTAGTACTCCCTACGCTTCAGGAACAAGTGACTTGGAGTTGTCTAGATTCGCATGTATCTAGATATGTTTAGTGTAGATACATTTAAATTTAGATAAAATTAAGTAAGTTATTTCTAGACGGAGGGAGTAGTATATTCAGTTAAGTTGGATACTTGGTCGACCATGTGACTGTGTTTTGTCTAGTGCGAAATTAGCATACTACACCAAGACTGACCATCAGATTTCAGATTTGGTGTAAACTAGTGTTTTCTTATGCCATAGTAGTATGCTGCCAAGGGCGTGATGACACCGCTGGAAAGGTACTATTCCGCAGCCATCTAGTAGTAGTCACATTTCAGGAACCATTCAACGTATCCTTTTTTTCTCTCTATAAAACGGGTTTTACATACTTTTGTCATGTTTGATTTCTTTTACCGGTACTTAAAGTTTGTTTTTCCTGAAAGGAAGTCTATGTTGCCTACCTCCAAAGGTCATTTTCCGTTCTGTGATATGATATCACGTTATCGGGGGTACGACTGGACTATGAGGGACTTGATTTTTAGGCGAGTCATCAGTGCCTCGGAAATTTTCTAGTCAGCCAATTGTCATCTTGAAAGATGAAGAAATTGACAGACACCCCATAGTTTGAGATTGATTAGTTTTCATAGTTATATTTGCTAAAGGGTAGCTTGGTAAATCATTTTTATCAGAGCCGGTCATATTCTACAGTCAAACTGAAATAAAACTATGGTTTTACTCATCGACGTGCTCTTGTGCTGTCAAAATATTTTCCAATTTGACCTGCTATTGCCTACTGTCTGAGCTCCCGCCAAAAAGGACTACTGTTTACCTGTAATTAACATCAAATACTGAATTAATTTGTGAAACAGATCGGCATGGCAGGTGCACTGGAGACTCTCTGTGGCCAAGCCTACGGTGCAAAGCAGTACCACACTCTCGGACTGCACACCTACAGAGCCATCGTCACCCTCCTGGTCGTGTGCATCCCTCTGTCGCTGCTATGGGTGTTCATGGGCAAGATCCTGGTCTTGATCGGTCAGGACCCCCTGATCGCACACAGAGCAGGGAGATACATCGTCTGGCTGATCCCGGGACTGTTCGCGAACGCGCTGATCCAGCCGATCACCAAGTTCCTGCAGTCCCAGAGCCTGATCGTACCGCTGCTCCTGTCATCCGTGGCGACGCTGGCGTTCCATGTCCCACTGTGCTGGGTGCTCGTGTTCAGGACTGGTATGGGGTATACCGGCGCTGCTCTGGCGATCAGCATATCCTACTGGCTGAATGTGGCCATGCTCGTAGCATACATCGTGATGTCGAGCTCCTGCAAGGAGACGCGAACTCCGCCGACGATCAAGGCCTTCAGGGGAGTGGGTGTGTTCCTGCGCCTAGCTCTGCCCTCTGCACTGATGGTATGGTAAGAAGCGGAACCTAACTGGGAACTGAATTAGCTCTGCATCTGATTTTTCAGATTTCTTTGGCTAATCACGTCATGTTTACATTTGTGTTTTTTTCAGTCTTGAGTGGTGGTCATTTGAGCTCCTTATTCTCATGTCGGGTCTTCTACCCAACCCAGAGCTTCAAACCTCAGTTCTATCAATTTGGTAAGAAACTATCACAGTTTATGTGGCATAAATCTGCTAATCCAACAATGTTGACCTATATTCATTTTCTACAGCCTCACGAGTATAACATTACTCTTCACTATACCCTATGGGCTTGGAGCGGGTGGAAGGTATGAACCATGAAGGCACTTAACTACATGGAGGATGCATGTTTTTTTGCTGCTTGGAAATAATTTCTACTTGATAACTGATTCTGTAAGTTGTACCCTTTTTATTACTGATCAGCACGCGAGTAGCAAATGAATTGGGAGCTGGGAACCCTGAAGGAGCTCGGTCGGCGGTCCGTGTCGTCATGTCGATCGCAGTAACAGAGGCAGTGATAGTCAGTATAACTCTTTTGCTGTCACGGCGCCTCTTGGGACGTGCTTACAGCAGTGAGGACCAGGTCATATCCGCCGTTGCGTCGATGGTTCCTTTGGTCTGCATCACGGTGGTTACTGACGGTCTCCAAGGAGTTCTCTCAGGTCAACCTGAGATCAAACTGTTTTTCTAGACTCAGTCCTGATATTTGCAACAAAATGTAACACCTATTTCTTCATCAGGTATTGCTCGAGGATGCGGATGGCAGCATGTGGGCGCGTACATCAACCTCGGTTCATTCTACTTGCTCGGGATCCCGATGGCGTTGCTCCTTGGTTTTGTTCTGGACATGGGAGCAAAAGGGCTCTGGATAGGCGTCGTCTGCGGATCGATATCACAGACCACGCTTCTCTCCGTCGTCACGTTTTTCACCAACTGGCAAAAGATGGTTTGTTCTTCATCTCCATCTGAACCCACTTACACCTAAGAATCATACACGAAAGCGAACAGTCCGATACATCATTGGAAGAGTTGTACATATCTCACGGTTAAATTCATTGCATCTTCGTGCAGGCTGACAAAGCTAGGGAGAGATCGCTAATTGAGAAGGCAACGGAGTCCGAGTCGAGATATCTACTGGAGTAGTAGTTACGCTGCAATTTTGCAAGGGGCGCATCTCATCGCTGTCGGCACTCGGAAGTGATCATGTAGATTGTAGAGGAGGAGGCCGTGAACCACTACTCTGTTTCATCTTTAGATCTACGGAGTCCGCCGCGGAATGGCCGGGATGATCTTTGCTGAATCCCCTGGTTCGCATTTTCGCCTAGGTTTTGCTCTGAGAGAGTCCATGCTGGAGCTGGACAGCTGAAACTTGAGACTTGCGTCTCCACGATTTGTGTGCATCAGTTGGCTGTAACATCTGGATGTATACAATACAGGTTCCTTGCTGATTCAAAATGAATCATGTCATGTCGTGAAGCCTACAGGGAAATTCCGTGCTATTTCTAAACGAATCATCTCATGTCCTGAAGGCTATAGGAAAATCCCGTGCTTTTTTCTAAATGAATCATCTCACGTCCTGAAGGTCATTTTCGTTTACTGATGGAAGAATTGTTTCTTCTTTTCTTGCAAAACAGCAAAAATACCATAGACAAAACTGCTTAAAGGATGAAGAAGAACTGCATATTTCAAGGGGCGCCGGTGAACTGTTTTCTATTTTCTTAGGAAATGGATCTTTCTTTACTGCATTAGTATTGGGTAAGCATTACAATAATCTGTTCTCAACCGAAAGACAAATTCGAGACATGTCACAAACGGTCTTCTTGTAGGTTTTTCTGACGAAGCATTAGCGCTCGTCAGCCATCATGCCATCAAAGATTGAATTTTCATCAATCTAGACGGAGAGGAAAAAAGTTGCCGACACTCTGCTACTGAAATCTACTACTGCCTCTGATCTCGTACTAAATCAGACGCTCATTATGAATCGGAGGGGGCAAGTACTTTTAGCCTCTTCATCAAAGACACGAATAATCTAACATCGAAATGAAAAGAGACCCAACAAAAATACTGTACGTGACATACCACACAATCAATGAAGGAAGAGACCTGAGCACCCATTGTAATGAAGAACCTAAAATCGAGGACCTATTAAGAGGCGGAGTAGTATTAAAGCAAGTTGCATAGAATGCTAAATCATCATCCGCATCATAGAGCACTTGAGAGAAAAATGTTGAACTGTTCTTTTTTTCACGTCATAAGAATCTATGATGTAGAAGTGGTGCAACATCTCCAAAAGTTACAATACCGAGGTCTCAAACGAGTGGGTGGGAAGACATCACCCTGAGTCCACCACTGGGCTATGGCTCACTCTCGCACTGAGATGGAGATTAGGTGCTAGCAGACAGTTCAAGGTCACTCCACACATCCTACCCTTGAGACACACGGGTGTGCTGAAAGCCTGCAGCCAAATTTTGCATCCCATTGCCTCCCATTCACAAAAGGTTTGTGTAACTCCCTCCGAGTAGAGCAAACCGTTAGTCGAAAGGTCTCATCTTCATACATCAAGAGGCAAGGTCGAGCTAAGCAACGAATCATAGATTTAAAATGCCCCCGTGTTTGTGGTGCAAGGAGTTGATATTATAAGTGTAGATGGATTGTAACAACCCTAGTGCCAGGTGAGCTTCACACTGTCGACGATGTTGAGGGTTTGTAGATTTATAAATGGTTTGATGTTAGCTATGGTAAATACTTCAACCACCAAGACTAATTCATGCGAGAGCGTAAATTTGGGCCAGCCAAAGAGCAACAATAGACCATGTACCTACTATGTGCTCTGCTATAACTCTATCACACATGTAAGATATGAGACAAGGGGAATCCAAAGGATCAAAGCTGTCATATATGGAGGATTAAATTCACAAAAGGGAAACCAAAAAAATGTATTGCATACAAGTGCCACAAGTGACAAGCTTCGTGAGCACAAAACATGAGCGATGATTTTTCATTTTTCTATTCCAACAACACGACTGTTTTATGGTATTGTTTGAAAAAGCATGTTCTGTATTCTAGACCGCGTTATCATCGAATCTGGATAGTGAATTTCCAACACAAGCTTATGTTCTACTTGAACTTTTGACATATAAACTCAAACTTAAGGAAATTAATGTATTTCAATTGACTTTTTCCTCAAAGAGTTCATTTCATGTTCTGACAATTCTACTAGCTAGATAAACTAATCAAGTCCCACAACAGAACCTCAAAAGTCAACACACCACTTGAACATTTCCTCTCAACACTCAATAAAGCCGTTAGCCATTCCCAATTTCCCATGCTATTTTTTATGCACCACAGTTCACCCCAAGAAGTTATCACAATATCTTAAGGGTATCTTCAATTCAAACAATTTTCATAGAAATTTTAGAAGATTAGAATCATTAAAAAAATTCTATGAGGGTCATTTGATTTTGTAGGACCAACTGCTATAGGATTTTTTGCTAAGTGTTTATTTTAGTACCCTTTTGTATGACAGAAATGAGCGTGATGGTCGTCATGGCCATCATTGTCGATGTCACACTAGTTTGATGCGATACTAGTGACACCCCCATTGGCAGCCCACTTAGAAGGCCCATGTTTAAAAATATTTACATGTGGCCGATGGGCGATTTTTTATTTGCCGCATGGAAATATTTTTTATTTTTGGCATTTTGTTATGTCAATTTGTAATACTTTTATTAATGAGCATCACACCAGTAGCAAACGAATTGGGTGCTGGAACCCTGAAGGAGCCCGATTGGCGGTTCATATTGGCGATGTCGATTGCCAATGTAACTCTTTGTTGTCATGACACCTCTTGGGCCATGCTTACGGTAGCAAGGATCATGTTGTATCATGATGTCGGTTTGTGTGCATTGGCTCTGGATGTATGAACTACATGAACTTTGGCTGTTGTTTCCAAATGAATCATCTCATATCCTAAAGGTCATTTTTGTTTTCGCATGGAAGCCATTTTTTATTTGCAAAAAGGAAAATATCCCCACCCCCAAAAGTCTGTTCTTTAGATGGTGTTAATGGATTCAGGTAAGAATTACATGAATTTACTCACAATAAACACAAATTCAACAAACATCGCAAACGGTCTTCTTATTGATTTCTGATGAATCCATAGCGTTCGGCGTGCCATCACGGTCAAATTTTGTCCACTCCAGATGGAGTGAAAATCTTTTACCAAGACTCTGCAACTGAAAGAGCTTTATTACTTTGAGCCTCCACATCAAAGAAATAAATAGTCTAATTTTATTAAAGTGGAAATACAAGGGAACCCACAAAATCACGTGATGGGTCAAATATTATAAAATCAAACATTCACTACTATAACACGCATGCCGCCTAGGTCAATACATAATTAAGTTCCTTTTTAAGAAGCTTCAATCTTCAAGGGCTCTCTCCACCTGCATGTCTTGCAAATGTTATAGGGACACCAGTCCCAGCCAACTCATATACACAAGATCAATATAATGCAAAAGAGTGTCCACTTTGTTCTAGTTGAATGAAGATTGTTTCTCCATAGCACATTGATAAAAAATGACCATGGATCCCGCATAACTTCATCTAAGACTACATACCAGCAGAGGGTCTACCCCTGCAGCCTGGCCATGAGACACTTAGATGCCTAGAAAGTTTGAAGCCAACTTTTTCATCCCATTGCTTCCCATTCTAAAATGATCAATAAAATAACTCCATCCAAGTATAACGGACTAGTAATGGAAAGGTCTCATATTCATACATCAAGATGCAATGTCAAGATGAGAAACGAAGCATAGATTAAATCGCCTCATGTTTGTGGTTCAAGGAGTAGCTAGTATATATCATATATATGTTATGTTGTTGCAGGGGCTAGGTTTAAATGGTGTCATCTAGGCATTAATATATCCCCTTTATCAAAAAATCATGTGTAGATGGACTCTATAACCCTAATGCCAATATTGCTTCACACAATGAACATTGCCAAACACTTGCATGTTTGTAGATTGTTTGACATTAGATTTGATGATAAGGACTTCGACTATCAAGCTTGCCTCGAGAGAGAAAAATATGGCAACTTAAGACAGCCAACATGCAACAATAAATTTTGTACCTACTATGTGCTCCACTACACAAAAGAAGATGACCAAGTTGGAGGACTTATCCATTATCTTGTTAAGGGAGGCATTTCAATTATGCAGTATGCTAATGATACAATTTTATTCATGGAACTTGATTTAGAAAATGTTGTCAATATGAAGCTAATTTTGTGCATTTTTGAACATCTACTTAGTCTAAAGATTAAATTTTCACAAAAGTGAGATTTTATGTTTTTGAAAAGCTAAAGAGGAGGAGGAACAATACAAACAATTATTTGGCTGCGAGTGTGGGTGTCTTCCTTTTTAGGTACTTGGATGTACTGATTCATTACAAAAAACTCAAAAAAATCTAAATGGATCTAGTTGAAAGCTGTTTTGAAGGAAAGTTAGGCTGCTGGGCAGGCATGATGTTATCATATGGAGATTGTCTTATTCTAATTAATTAAATGTTGAAAAATTTACTGATATTCATGTTATCTTTCTTAGAAATACCCTAAAGGGGTATGAAAGTGTATTAACTTTTATAAATCGCCTTTTTATCTACCAAAGTGAAGACAATAAACGTAAATATGGGTTAACCAAATGGAACAATATTTATAGACCAAAAGATCAGGGGAGGGGACTAGGTGTTGAAGTGTCAAGCTTCATGCACTAATCAACTATTCCAAAAGACCGATCTGATGGAAAGTGATAGGCAATCCACTTATACACTTCAACACCCTTCCTCATGTGTTACGAAAAGACAAGTCAACACATGTAAACTCGCTAATATGTGAACGCAGAGGGCACCAATTTTTTTTAGGAAAAATTACGCCACGCAGGACTCGAACTCGAGACCTTGACTCTGATACCATGTCAAGCTTCATGCACTAACCAACTATTCCAAAAGAACGATCTGATGGAAAGTGGTAGGAAATTCGCTTATACACTTCATCAAAAGTTTACTCAACAAATGGCTATTTAACTTACTTAACGAAGAGGGTGTATGGCAAAGAGTTGTTGCATAACAAACATATGCTCCAAAAGACCTTTTCTCAAGTGAAAATTAAATCTACAGAATCACCATTTTGGAGAGAACTTATGAGAGTTAGAGATGATTTCTTTAGCATGGACTTTATAGACTTGGTGAAGGTATACTACAGTCAGATTTTGGAAAGATAATTGGTTAGTATTAACACTATGTGGTGACCCAGTACACCAATACATGTTGTACTATACAAGTTATTAATATAATACTTACGAAATTTCTCTTCCGCAAATATTATATCCCTCATTGTGGGTCCAACAAAAATATTGTGGGTCGAACTTATTATATATTCATTTTAATAATCAAAAGTGTACAAAAGATTTGAGATCCTCCTTAGTCCAATGAGGATTCACATGTCGATTGAAATTTAAATTCAAATGGAATAGCTTCCTAATAAATAGTACTAACAATCTTAGTACCATTGGAGCTTGCAATTAGTGAGTAAGCTAATCTATTGCGAGCTCATATACCTATGCTTGCTTTAGTGGTTTATATATCTACATCTTTTATTTATGATATATCTACACCTCTACTGTCTTCTGAAGATTTGATACCCATCGTTGAATTCCTCCTCTTCGATTGGCTTCTTGTCCACTTACAACCTAAGTAAGCGGATGCAATAAAGTGTAACACTTGTTTCTTCCTCAGGTATAGATCAAGGATGCGGATGGCAACACGTGGGCGCGTACATCAACTCTGTTCGTTCTACTTGCTTAGAATCCCAATGGCAATGCTCCTTGATAGCTCCAAATATTTAAACTTTTTATCAAGGATTTTCCATTGGTTTTCATCGAGTTTCGTTGATTTTGATCTTTCAACTAACGCTAATGCCGCGAGTTAGAGAAATCTTGTTCTTGGACACTTTGAGGAGATCCAAGAGCATTAATGGGCTAATGACACTTAAATGAGCAAATCCCCAATTGAAGGCCATTTCATTCGAGTCCTTCTGAGCCTTTAATGATCTGCGGTATGGTTAGAGGCTGCCCGTACTACCCTCCATCGCCTTTTTTATATCAATACATTTAACTTTCGTGAAGGAGAGACAAATATAATACAAAGATGGCCACCGCAAACTGTCCCAGAATAGAGGAGATCAGATCGGAAGAAGTAGAAGAACTCCGCCTCATCCTGCAAAGATCCATAGCCTCTTGATCATCAAGTCCACAATAATTCCCCACTTGTACTGTGTGTGTGAGAGAGAAAGATTCATACTTGTAAGATTAGGGTCTGAACCTCTATTCCTACTTTGGTGTACTTATTTGATCTCCAACGATATTGTGGTTTTCTACAGTAAAGTTGAGATTATTTCCATTTACAATATGATTATATCTTTGATCCATTCCTCTCATTGTGAGTAAATTCCACTAGGCATGGGAGGTGTAGGGAATAGGTGAGATGTGTTGTGCCTCCTTTATTTCCATTCATTTGTGATTATTGTCATGATTATTATATTATGAGAATTATCATCTATTTTTGTAGGTCAACACATGGCAAACACCATTGGTCCACATCATGGCACGTCAACCATTCCTACAAAGGTGAATTCGCTCCATTTCTTGCCTTCCATTGATTCTTACTTGAATGAAATGCTACTTGAACCAAGTGCCCATGTTATTCCCAGGCCCATGACCATGACGCCAAGAGGATATGACAAGGATGCCCCAAAATCTGAGGTGCTCAAGCAAGAAGCATGGAAAAGGACAAGGAAGAAGCCGTCCGGCGCCAGCTTTGGCGTCGTCGGCCCCACCGTCGAACCAAACCGGCGCCTCGCCGAACGACTCCCCAGTACACCCTTCCGCCAGCCCACGTATGAACCGGTGCTGCTCCAAAGCATCTAGCGCATGACCCGGATCCCTGATTAGCCGCCAAATGGTCCGGCACACGGGCCGACGCCGCCAGACTGACCGCTGAAATGCGTAGTTCACGCACTGTTTAGGGTTTGATGCCCATGAATATTACTCCTACCTACCCATTCGGACCTAGTACTACAAATATCCCCTTGTGGCTTAGATCTAGGCAGAGATGATGATGAATGAATGCATGTGCCTAACCCTAGATGGGAACTGCTCTCGATAGTTAATCTATGAGTTGTATAAGGCCTTGGAGTTCGGTGTTCATCTCCAAGTCTTCAAGATCCTCCTCAAGTGTTTTGTCTCTCCTTGTCAAGGATTCTAGTAGCGCTAGGTATATCCCCTTTGGAATTCTACTTGATTTCTACTCTCTCCTATGATTTCGATTCTATCATCCGCTTTCTGATCTCTCCTTTGGTGATTCTACTGCAAGGTCTCTCGTCGAGGATTCTATTAGATTGGTTGTTCGAGCCAACGGGAGCAAATAAAATTGGGTGTGTTTGTATCTTTACCTTGCATTAGAGTTGAGTTCATAGTGTTCATCGGGTTTTCCCTCACTCCCCGCCTCAAATCCATGAAGATCATGTAGGGGTTCGTAGCATGGAACACAAGAATTTTCTACCGCATGCACACAAACAAGCCAAGATATATCTACTAGATTGTAGCAACGAGTCGATAGGAGCACTCACCCTCGAAGATTCCAAAGCGGTTAACGAGAGCAGATTCTCGTGGGTGATGTAGTCGTACACTTGCCGATCTCAAGATCGCGTAGAAGATCCTTCAGGCGCTGCGTTCCGGCAGCGCTTCCGCAGTCGGTCACATGTTCAGTACTCGATGAAGACCTTCCTCTCCCTTGTTCCAGCAGGCAGCGGAGTTTGTAGTTCTCCCCTCGCGATTCCGGCAGCACAACAGCGTGGTGTCGGAAGTAGAGGGAAGATCCCGCAGGGCTTCGCCTAAGCCGGTGCGAGTTATGGTGGATCTAGTTTTTTCGGCAATCTAGGTTTAGAAGGCCGGAGTGGAGGAGGAGGAGTCGGCGGCTAGACGGCGACAGTCGACAATGAGGCCACACGCACGCGGGGAGGCTAGCTTGGTGTGTGTTTGGGGCAGCCCTCCCCCTCTATTTATGAGAGGGGAGCAGCCTTGGGAGGGGAGGGTTTGAATCCAAACCCAAACCCAAGTTGGATTGAAAGAAGGACTCTTTCCTTCTTCCACTAGGAAACCATTGTTCTAGTTTGACTTTTCAAACCTCCCGTTTGACTTTCAATTTAGAGCTTTAATTATCTCTCGCAAATGCCCAAACCAAGTGACCTAGGATATGATATAATCATTCCACTTACCCATGACACATTCATGGACCATTCCTCTTCCGGTCCGGTGAACCTTCTAGACCCTTCTAGAACCTCTCCGATGAAAACATCGAAATCATTCCCGAACTCCGGAATCGTACTTTCCTTATATGAATCTTATTCTCCGGACCATTCCGGATCTCCTCGTGATATCCCGGATCCCATCCGAGACTCCGAACAACATTCGGTATCCCTACTAACATTCCATATCTACTAAACAACATCGAATCCTTAAGTGTGTCTCCATACGGTTCGTGAATTATGCGAACATGATCAAGACACTTCTCCGATCAATAACCAATAGAGGAATCTGGAAATTCATATGGCTCCCACATATTTCAACGATTACTTTGCGACGAATGAACCACTTAGATATGATACCAATTTCCCTTTGTCTCGTGATAGTTTACTTATCCGAGGTTTGATCATCGGTATCTCTGCATACCTAGTTCAACCTCGTTACCGATAAGTACTCTTTTCTCGTTCCCGTGATATGTGATCCCTTGTGAGCCAGTCACATGCTTGCAAGCCAATTGGATGACATTCCACCGAGAGGGCCCAGAGTATATCTATCCTTCATATGGATGGACAAATCCCACTCTTGATCCATGTGCCTCAACACATACTTTCCGAACACTCAATGCCACCTTTATAGCCACCCAGTTACGGTGTGGTGTTTGATGTCATCAAAGTATCCTTCCGGTGATGGTGATTAGCATGATCTCATGGTCGAAGGAATTAGGTTACTATGTATCAGAAAGCTTATAGCAAATGAACTATTGAAATGAATTGATATTAATGCTATGCTTATCTATAGGAGTATGTCCATCATACCATTCTCCTAATGATATGATCTTGTTGTTAATAACATCTCAATGTTCATGATCGAGAAACCACGATCATCTATTAACCAACAAGCCAGTATTATAAAGAGGCTTTACTAGGGACTCTAATTTAGTTTAAAAATCACACAAGTATTAATGTTTCCAGTTAATACTATTATAGCATGAATGTAAACATTTATCATAAACACAAAGATATAATAATAACCACTTTTATTATTGCCTCTAGGGCATATCTCCAATAGTCTCCCACTTGCACTAGAGTCAACTAATCTAGATTACATGGTAATATACCGAACACCCATGGCAGTTTGGTGCTGGTTATGTTTTGCCCTCGGGAGAGGTTTAGTCAACGGATCCGCCACATTCAGATCTGTGTGTACTTTGCAAATCTTTATGTCACCATCTTGGACATGCTCTCGAATAGCGTGAAAACGTAGCTTGATGTGCTTCAGCTTCTTGTGTGACCTTGGTTCTTGTGCATTGGCTATGGCGCCCATGTTATCACTGTAGATAGACATTGGGTCCAGCGCACTTGGAACCACAACGAGCTCTGTAATGAACTCCTTCATCCATATCGCCTCTTGTGAAGCCTCCGAAGCAGCTATGTATTCCGATTCAGTTGAATATCTCGCCACAACGCTTTGCTTTGCACTCCTCCAGCTAACTGCTGCATCATTCAAAGTAAATACATATCCAGATTGAGATTTAGAATCATCCAGATCGGTGTTCCAACTAGCATCGGTGTAACCATTAACAACGAGCCGTTCATCACCTCCATAAGAAAGAACCATATCCTTAGTTCTTCTCAAGTATTAAGGATGTTTTTCACCGCTGTCCAATGATCCACTCCTGGATCACTTTGATATCTGCTAGTCAAACTAACAGCATATGCAATGTCGGGTCTAGTACATAGCATGGCATACATAAGAGATCCTATGGCTGAGGCATAGGGAGTCTTACTCATCCTTTCTCTATCTTCTTCTGTTGCAGGACTTTGAGTTTTACTCAAGGTCGTATTGGGCAACATGGGCAAGAACCCTTTCTTGCTATCTTCCATTCCAAACCTCTTTAGAACTTTGTCCAAATATGTACTCTATGACAAAGATATTAGGCGTCTCGATCTATCTCTATAAATCTTTATGCCTAATATGTAAGCTGCTTCACCAAGATCTTTCATTGAAAAACTATTATTCAAATAATCCTTGACACTATTAAGAAGGTCTACATCATTCCCAATTAACAATATGTCATCTACATATAGTATTAAGAATGCTACAGAGCTCCCACTCACTTTCTTGTAAATACAAGCTTCTCCATAAGTTTGTATAAATCCAAAGCTTTTGATTACCTTATCAAAACGTTGATTCCAACTTCGTGATGCTTGCTTCAACCCATAAATGGACCGTTGAAGTTTGCATACCTTGTTAGCATCTTTAGGATCGACAAAACCTTTGGGTTGCATCATATACAACTCTTCATCAATGTCTCCATTGAGGAACGCCGTTTTGACATCCATCTGCCATATCTCATAATCATAATATGCAGCGATTGCTAACAAAATCCTCACAAACTTTAGCTTCACTACCAGTGAGAAAGTCTCATCGTATTCAACTCCTTGAATTTGTCGAAACCCTTTTGCGACAAGTCGAGCTTTATAGACAATAACATTACCATTGGCATCTGTTTTCTTATTGAAGATCCATTTGTTCTTGACAGCCTTCCGGCCATCCGGTAACTCCACCAAAGTACATACTTGGTTTTCGTGCATGGATCCAATCTCGGATTTCATGGCTTCTTGCCATTTATTGGAATCTGGGCTCATCATCGCTTCCTCATATGTCGCAGGGTCATCGGTGTTGTCCACCAACATGACACTCATAACGGGATCATACCAATCTGGAGTGGTACGAGTTCTTGTTGACCTGCGAGGTTTCGTAGTTACTTCAACCGAAGTTTCATGATCAACATCATTAGCTTCCTATCTTATTGGTGTAGGCGCCACAGGAACTACTTCCGGTGCTGCGCTACTCG
Organism: Avena longiglumis; assembly: GCA_030063025.1. Taxonomy (NCBI): domain Eukaryota; kingdom Viridiplantae; phylum Streptophyta; class Magnoliopsida; order Poales; family Poaceae; genus Avena; species Avena longiglumis. Next base: position 171,008,209 of record CP125973.1, read on the forward strand.
CAAGTTCGAGATAAGGTTCAACAACCTCGTCGAGTTTTACTTTCCTTCCAGTCACTTCTTTCGAGAGAAACTCCTTCTCTAGAAAGGATCCATTCTTGGCAACGAATATTTTTCCCTCGGATCTATGATAGAAGGTATACCCAATAGTTTCCTTTGGGTATCCTATGAAGATGCATTTTTCCGCTTTGGGTTCAAGCTTGTCGGGCTGTAACTTCTTTACATAAGCTTCGCAACCCCAAACTTTAAGTAACGAAAATTTAGGTTTCTTCCCAAACCATAATTCATACTGTGTCGTTTCAACGGATTTAGATGGTGCCCTAAAGTGAATGCGGCTGTTTCTAATGCATAACCCCAAAATGATAGCGGTAAATCTGTAAGTGACATCTTAGAACGAACCATATCTAAGAGAGTTCGATTACAACGTTCGGACACACCATTACATTGTGGTGTTCCCGGTGGTGTCAATTGTGAAAGTATTCTGCATTTCTTCAAATGCTCACCAAACTCGTAACTTAGATATTCACCTCCACGATCAGATCGTAGAAATTTAATCTTCTTGTTACGTTGATTCTCTACCTCACTTTGAAATTCCTTAAACTTCTCGAAAGTTTCGGACTTATGTTTCATGAAATAGATATACCCATATCTACTCAAGTCATCCGTGAAGGTAAGAACATAACGATAACCACTGCGCGATGCTACACTCATTGGGCCACACACATCGGTATGTATGATTTCCAATAAGTCCGTAGCTCACTCCATCATACCAGAAAATGGAGTCTTAGTCATTTTACCCATCAGACATGCTTCGCATCTTTCAAGTGATTCGAAATCAAGTGATTCAAGAAGTCCATCGGAATGGAGTTTCTTCATATGCTTCACTCCAATGTGACCAAGACGACAGTGCCACATATAGGTCGAGTTATCGTTCAATTTTAAACGTTTAGCTTCAATGTTATTAATATGTGCATTACTACAATCGAGATTAAATAAGAATAGACCATCTATCAAAGGTGCATGTGCATAAAACATATTACTCATATAAATCAAACAACCATTATTCTAGGACTTAAACAAGTAACCGTCTCGCAATAAACATGATTCGAATATAATGTTCATGCTCAACGCAAGCACCAAATAACAATTATTTAAGTATAAAACTAATCCCGATGGTAGATGAAGGGGTAGCGTGCCGACCGCGATCACATCAACTTTTGATCCATTTCCAACGCGCATCGTCACCTTGTTCTTCGCTAGTTTCCGTATATTCTGCAGGTCCTGTTTCGAGTTACAAATGTGAGCAACCGAACCAGTATCAAATACCCAGGCACTACTACGAGTTCTAGTGAGATACACATCAATAACATGTATATCGGATATACCTTTCTTCTTGATGTTGCCGTTCTTCAAATTCGCCAAGTACTTAGGGCAATTCCGCTTCTAGTGACCTTCTCCCTTGCAGTAAAAGCACTCAGTATCATCCTTAGGCCCAACCTTGGTCTTCTTCGCTGGCGCGGTAACTTTCTTACCGCCCTTCTTGAAGTTTCCCTTTTTCTTAGACTTGCCTTGCTTCTTGAATTTGGTGGTCTTATTGACCAACAACACTTGGTGCTCTTTCTTGATCTCCACTTCCGCAGACTTTAACATGGAGAAGAGTTCAGGCAACGACTTGTCCATGTTTTGCATATTGTAGTTCATCACAAAGTTCTTTTAACTTGGTGGTAGTGATTGGAGGACACGGTGAATCCCCAAAGAATTAGGAATCACTATACCCAAGCTTTGAAGTTTGCTTGCATTTCCAGACATCTTTAGCACGTGCTCACTGACGGAGCCGCCCTCTTCCATCTTGCAGTTAAAGAACTTTTCAGAAGCCTCATAACTCTCAACTGCCGCGTGAGACTCAAATATCATTTTGAGTTCACGGACAATATCATGTGGGTCATGGTTCTCAAACCTTTTCCGAAGCTCCGATTCCAAACCATACAAGATAGCACACTGAACTGTGGAGTACTGATTCTTCTGAGCGAGGAAAACATTCTTTACCTCATCGGTAGCATCAGCCGCAGGTGAGTCACCCAGCGGTGCATCCAACACATAGGTCAAATTACCAGCATTGAGGACAATCCTCAAATTGCAGAACCAATCCGCGAAGTTGCTTCCATTGTTTTTCAAATTTTATTTCTCTAGGAACACATTAAAATTGATGGTAGGGGCCGCCATTGATCTACAACATATTTGCAATAGTTTAGACTCAGTTTATGACAAATTGAGTTCTAATTAATAGTTAAATTAATCTAGGTGAACTCCCACTCAAAACAATATCCCTCACATTGCTTTAGTGATCACACAAACCAAATCCACCACATCAAAACCGATCATCACGAGAGTTGATGTAGCTTCAATGGCGAACAATCAACATGTTCATCATATCTACTATATGACTCATGCTTTACCTTTCGGTGATCCGTGTTCCAAGACCATGTCTGTACATGCTAGGCTCGTCAATATCAAACCTTAGCTTCCGCATGAGCAAATCTGGGTTGCTCATGTTGTATACACTTGCAGAATCTAACACACCTGATCATCACGTGGTGCTTCTAAACAACGAGCTTTAGCAACGGTGCTTACTAAGGATGAACACTTTATAACTTGAAATTTTTGTGCTTGAGGAATCATCTTATAATGCTACCATCATGAACTAAGCAATACAAGATGCATAAAGGATTAACATCACATGCAATTCATAATATGTGATATGATATGGCCTTTCTTCTTGTGCTTCCGATCTACATCTTCAAGCACGAACATGATCTCCATCATCACTAGTATGGCGTCAAGGTCAATGACGCCGCTTCATGGTTGTCGTCCACCAGCATCAACTATTACAACTACTTTGAATAGACACGCAGGTCTTAACGGAATTAAAAGACAACCATATGGCTTCTGCCGGTTGCCGACTTACAATAAGGAACATTGCATACATCATATATAATCACAATCATGGCCATATCACATCACAGCACACCCCTGCAAAACAAAGTTAGACGCCTCTAATTTTCTTTGCATGTTTTACGTGGTTTGGGGCTTTCAATAAGTGTCGTTCTAACTTACGAACAAGAACCACAACGTTGATGCTTGAACTATCAAGTGCCCATTGTAAATTGAATCTATACTATGATGGGAGAGACAGACACCCGCAAAGCCACTTATGCAATAAAAGTTGCATGTTAAGCGTGGAGCAAGTCTCATGAACGATGTCATGTAAGGTTAGCCCGGGCCGCTTCATCCCATCATACCGCAAGATGCAAAGTACACAAAAAGCAATTGATAATAAAAACACCACCGCTCATAATGACCATTGTGTTCTACTCGTGCAACAGATCTACATATAGTCACGGCTCTGATACCACTGTAGGGGTTCGTTCATAGCATGGAACACAAGAATTTTCTACCGCATGCACACAAACAAGCCAAGATCTATCTACTAGATTGTAGCAACGAGTCGATAGGAGCACTCACCCTCGAATATTCCAAAGTGGTTAACGAGAGTAGATTCTCGTGGGTGATGTAGTCGTACACTTGCCGATCTCAAGATCGCGTAGATGATCCTTCCGACGCTGCGTTCGGCTCGCCATGATCGATCACTGCGTTGTACTCGATGAAGACCTTCCTCTCCCTTGTTCCAGCAGGCAGCGGAGGTTGTAGTTCTCCCCTCTTCCGGCAGCACAATGGCGTGGTGTCGAAAGTAGAGGGAAGATCCCACAGGGCTTCGCCTAAGCCGGTGCGAGTTATGGTGGATCTAGGGTTTTCCAGCGATCTAGGATTAGAAGGCCGGAGTGGAGGAGGAGTCGACGGCGGCTAGGGCGACGGCGATAGGCCGACAACGGCGGCGGCGTGCGGTGGCAGCGCACGGGGTGGGGAGGGCTGGCTTGGTGTGTGTTTGGGGCAGCCCTGCCCCTCTATTTATGAGAGGGGGCAGCCTTGGGAGGGGAGGGTTTAAATCCAAACCCAAACCCAAGTTGGATTGAAAGAAGGACGCTTTCCTTCTTCCACTAGGAAACCATTGTTCCAGTTTGACTTTTCAAACCTCCCGTTTGACTTTCAGTTTAGAGCTTTAATTCTCTCTTGCAAATTCCCAAACCAAGTGACCTAGGATATGATCCAATCATTCCGCTTACCCATGAAACATTCATGGACCATTCCCCTTCTGGTCCGGTGAACCTTCTAGACCCTTCTAGAACCTCTCCGATGAAAACATCGAAATCATTCCCGAACTCCGGAATCAGACTTTCCTTATATGAATCTTATTCTCCGGACCATTCCGGATCTCCTCGTGATATCCCGGATCCCATCCGAGACTCCGAACAACATTCAGTATCCCTACTAACATTCCATATCTACTAAACAACATCGAATCCTTAAGTATGTCTCCCTACGGTTCGTGAATTATGCGGACATGACTGAGACACTTCTCCGATCAATAACCAATAGAGGAATCTGGAAATTCATATGGCTCCCACATATTTCAATGATTACTTTGCGATTGAATGAACCACTTACATACGATACAAATTTCCCTTTGTCTCGCGATAGTTTACTTATCCGAGGTTTGATCGACGATATCTCTGCATACCTAGTTCAACCTTGTTACCGATAAGTACTCTTTTCTCGTTCCCGTGATATGTGATCCCTTGTGAGCCAGTCACATGCTTGCAAGCCAATTGGATGACATTCCACCGAGAGGGCCCAAAGTATATCTGTCCGTCATATGGATGGACAAATCCCACTCTTGATCCATGTGCCTCAACACATACTTTCCGAACACTCAATGCCACCTTTATAGCCACCCAGTTACGGTGTGGTGTTTGATGTCATCAAAGTATCCTTCCGGTGATGGTGATTAGAATGATCTCATTGTCGAAGGAATTAGGTTACTATGTATCAGAAAGCTTATAGCAAATGAACTATTGAAATGACTTGATCTTAATGCTATGATTATCTATAGGAGTATGTCCATCATACTATTCTCCTAATGATATGATCTTGTTGTTAATAACATCTCAATGTTCATGATCGAGAAACCACGATCATCTATTAACCAACCAGACAATATTATAAAGAGGCTTTACCAGGGACTCTAATTTAGTTTACAAATCACACAAGTATTAATGTTTCCAGTTAATACTATTATAGCATGAATGTAAATATTTATCATAAACACAAAGATATAATAATAACCACTTTTATTATTGCCTCTAGGGCATATCTCCAACAGATCGGGCCACCCTAGGGCCAATCCCACAAGGGGTCCCATATCATGCTTGTTATCCAATTTAAGGGCCTGGGTAACATGATCCTAAGATCTCATAGATATGAACTTGTTTGCTAGTAAATTGGCAACCCCTGAGTGACACGATCGATATCAAAGAGGAGTTAGTATAACTTTAGGACAACAAGGAACCATCAAGTTTTAAGCCTTGATCTGGTCGGGAGACCTTTATTGATGTGCTGACCATGGATTTGGTAACAGGCAGAAGGATCATTGGAATCGAGAAGAATCTACCAAGAGGAATCTTGATTGGTATACGGGTTGCTTGCCTACTCACATATGAATAAGAAGCATCATAATCACTTGTCCCGTTTTATTCACTTGGCACATTCACTATCACCATGAACCATTTCTCTCTGCTGAAAGGATACAAATGTCGCCTAGAGGAGGGGGGGGGTGAATAGGCGATTAAAAATTTTCCGAGAGTGGATCGACAAAGGCGGAATTAAACTAGCGTTTACTTTGTCAAGCACAACCTAGAAAAACTAGGGTTCACCTATGTGCACCGACCGCTTATGCTAAGCAATACAAGCAACAATATGATAGCAAGATATAGATTACTTCAAGCACGAAGGCTATCACAATGTAAAGTGCATAAGTAAAGAGCTCGGGTATGGAGATAACCGAGGCACGCGGGGACGACGATGTTTTACCGAGTTCCTCCCAACATGGAGTACGTATTGTTTGGAGAGGGGGTGGTATCAAACCACCAACACCACAAATGCCTCCCTTATTCTACGGTGAATCTCACCCCAACGAGATCGATCCACACTTCCACTATCGGTGCACTTGTTGGTGGCAAACCGGAACCTCTCACAAGGTTGGGGAACTTCTCCACAACTTAATTGGAGGCTCCCAACAAATGCCACCAAGGACACAAAACCGTCTAGGGTTCCAAGAACCCAAGAGGGACAAGCTCCAATGAGTAACACGAACCAAATCCTATGAGGAGAACTCAAACCGATGCACCTAATGCAAATGGCAAGAACACCACAAAGATGCTCCAATCCATCACTCTCAAGTTCCAACAAAGCTAATAAAGCTATTAGGGGAACAAGAGAGGAGGAATCAAAGAGGGACACAAAATCCCCCAAAATCTAGATCCTCAAAGATACACTCACAAAGAGATGTTTTGGTTTGGTCAAAATGTGGATCTAGATCTCCTCTCTCTTCCACTCAAATATGGGCAAGAATCATCGGAGGGGAAGAGATTAATCAAGCTTTTAAGATGTAGAGCAAATGGGGGCAAATCTTAGACTAATAGAAGAGGAAGAAGCAACCCAAAAACTAAATGGCCAAAACATATTTAAAGGGCTAGGCAAAATATGGCCGTTGGGGCGATTTTCCTGAACGGACCGGTAGTACCAGATTAGACCGGTACTACCGGACCCAACCAGCGAACTCCCAGGAAAAACAACACAATAGCCAGCGAGCGGAGCAGTGCAGTGTGGCAGGGAACCAGCGCAGCAAGCCGAGCAGCGGCGCCGGCCGAGCCAGCGGGCGCGTCTTGGTCAACACGGACCGCAAAAAATCACGAGCGCCAGCGGAATCAGGCCAAAGCGGCTGGCATACAGCATCGCTGGCGAGGCGCGCGCGAGATGCGGGGCGGGCCACGCGCGAAGGGAGTGGGGCCAGGTGGGGGCGACGTGCGCGCGAGCGGGCGAGTAGGGCAAGGGCGCGTGGTCAACGCGGGAGCCAGGGGTACGCAGCCTGCACAACGAGGCCAGCCGGGCCAACTGCTGAGGGAGTAGTGCACGCGAGGCTGCATGGCGTTTTCCTGGGCCGACCGGTAGTACCGGCCTACCCGGGCGATACTACCGGGCCGTCCGGTACAACCGGAAAAAGATACTGCGTGGGGGCAGAGAGTAGTGGGAGGCACTCAGGTGCAGGCGGTAGTACCGGCCCGCCCGGGCGGTAGTACCGGCCCGCCCGGGTGGTACTATCGCTTGGCCCAAAAACCTGATTCCATTTCTTTTTAATTAAGGAGGGGAAAATTCAAATCGCTATAACTTTTGATTGGTAACTCCGATCGACCCGATTCCAATTGCGTTGGAAAGAAGACGACATGAAAATATTGGTTATCACCAAGTGAGAATGTATCAAGTATAATAATGTGAGATACCTCACTTGGTGAAAAACCGAAAAACCGCATAGATCAAAATCGCAACAAGATATAAAAGAAAGATCCGATTTTGATGAACAAGAGTTTGTTATGGAGATTACCACAAGCTCTATATCCTCACATGGATAAGAACAAATAACACCCAAATAATACGATGATGCAAGTATGCAAAGGTTTGAGCTCTCTCCGAACGATATGATCGAGTTGCTCATTTGAGAGCCCCTCTTGATAGAACGGTTATCTATCCTAAACTCGGTCTCCCACACACAACATGAGACTGACAAAAGGAAAAACCTATCAAGATTATACCTTTGACTTGAGCATTCCACTTGAGCTCGATGTAGACGAACTTGACCTTCTCAAGATGGAACGCCTTTCTTGATTCCTCATCATCGATCCATGATCACCGAGGATGACAAGCATCAAACATGAGATATTCTATATATGGTGCATTTTGAGCTTGCACAACACATCTTCTTCTCATTTCATCAACCTTGAAGCCAACACATGCACCAAGCGATGCCAATGGAAAAATCCTACAAGTATAACTTAATACACACATTAGTCCATAAAGATTGTCATGAATTACTAAAACGACACATGGGGGCCCACATGTTCTTTCATCTGCGCCTAACTTTTCATCTACAGAAACCTCGAACAACCTCCTTACTTTTACCTTTATGTTATTTACTTTAAGTACCGTTAAATACTCAAACCTACTTCCTTTTCACTCACCCATTTCCACCCTCAAAACTTGCAGTCAATTCATTCAAGACAAAGTGACACCTTGAGTGCGACAGAAACGCCTCAGATAAACACTTTCCTAGGCTCCTTATCAGGATCGATATAAAAACTAAATATAATACTTCCACGAAAACTTGCTTTGACGAACTTGTGCTCTTATAGGCTATCACTCCTTGGTTTTGTTCTAGACATGGGAGCGAAAGGGCTCTGGATAGGCATTGTGTGCGGATCGATATTGCAGACCATGCTTCTCTCCGCCATCATGTTTTTCATAAACTAGTAAAAGATGGTTTGTTATTCATCTCCATATGAACCTACTTACACCTAAGACTCATACATGAAAGAAAACAGTCTGATACATCATTTGAAAGAGTAGTACATATCTCACGGTTAAATTCGTTGTATCTTCGTGTAGGCTGACCAAGCTAGGGAGGGATCGCTAAGTGAGAAGGAAACAGAGTCCAAGGTGAGATATCTACTGGAATAGTTTCACTGCAATTTTACAGGAGACACATATCATCATTGTGGTTTCTCTTGGAGCTTGGAAGTGATCATGTAGATTGTAGAGAAGGACTGGAGGAGGACGTCAACCAATGTATTACTCTATCTTTACATCTCTAAAATACATGATGAAATGGGCGGGATGATAATTCCTGGATCCCCTTGTTCTCATTTTCGCTTAGTTTTTGCTCGATAGAGGGTCTATGTTGGACAACTCGAGACTATTTTTTTTGTATTCGAGAGTACTTTATGTACAAGATCGTCCTTTCATGCATACAAAAAGGCCAATAACTCCTAAAGGAAATCCCTCCCTCGCTCATTCACTCATTGATGGTGAGTTCGTCTATAATAAGTGCTAGTACCAGATTGCCTACAATCACTTCATCACGGTAGATGTACTGGGGCACTTCAAAGTGCCCCTAAAGTTGAACAAAGTGCCTCAATATACAACTAGGGCACTTTAAAAAGTGTCCCTAATTTGATTTAGGGGAAACTTAATAAAATGCCCTAAAATACATATAGATGCAACTACATAAAATGCCTCAAAACCCATTTAGAGCCAACTCGATAAAATGCCCCAAAACCTATTTAGAGGCAATATAGTAAAATGCTTCAAGATACAATCAGGGGCAATATAAACAACAATGCACACACATGATCCAAATTTACCAGAAAAGTAATCAATCTTGGAATTCATCCCTCTGATTTAAAATATAATATGTTTTAGCTTTGTGAAGAAAATGTATCTAGACTTCTTTTAGTATGTAGGTTCACTCAGATTTGGAGTTAATCTACACACTAAAAAAACTCTAAATACATTTTCTTCACAAACCTAAAACATCTTATATTTTTAAATGGAGGGAGTACATAATAAGAATTTGTATATGTCACAACATAAAACAAATAGATGTAACATCACAACATTCTAAATATCACTACATTGTTTTTTTTGGAAAATTTGGTTATGTACTATTAAAATATACAAGCTTTAGAAAAATACCAATATATGGTCTTCAAGCATTGCCAATGGACAAGCTCTTCAAGTATAACTCAAAGAAAATAACAGTCCATAAGATTTTCATTAATTAGCAAAACCACATATGGGGGCTCCATGCACTTTCACATATTACTCTCTCCTTGCCATGATATAATGCATTTTTGTGAAAAGCCAAACTTCATCAACTTTAACCAAATTTATTGAAAATATATATCTAGAATACCAAATATATTACACAATAAAACCATGATGAATCTGATGATACTGATTTCGTATTCTAGATGCTTATATTTTTTTCACATACTTGGTCAAATTTTACATCCTTTGACTTTAAAAAATATTCACTTTGTTCTAGTTAAAAACAGATTATTTCTGCATATCTAAATCGTTGGAAAATAAATGTGGCTCATGCAAAAATAAATGAGCAAAGAGACTTGTGCACCCATTGTAACTAAAACCCAAAAGTCAGAAACATGTTAGAAGGTGGAGTAATATTAAAAGCAAGCTGCGTAGAATGCCAAACCATCAGTGTCATAGAGCATTTTTTCTTCGGAAATGGATATTTTTACTAAACTCAATGATTCAAAAGAAGGCCTGTTACAAACCATTTGAGGAACAATACCAAATTAGTTTTTGCTTGCATAAAAACTGTGATATAGAACTGGATGGCTTAGATGAAGATCACATCCTAATAGATGGTTCAAAGTCACTCCACGTATTCTTCCTAGGAGACATTGAGGTGTGATGCAAGCTTGATGTCAAGTTTTGCATCCCGTTGCTTCCCATTCCTAAAAGGTTAATCCTACGGAGAAGCAAAACTCCCTCCGAGTGGAACAAAATAGTAATCGCATCTTCAAACATCAAGAGGCAAGGTCGAGCTAAGCAATAGAAACACATATTAAAAATCTCCTTGTGTTAAGTTTGTGGTGCAAGGGGTAGCTAGTGCATATATGTAGCTGGAGTCTATAACCCTAGTGCCAACTTTACTTTGCGCTATCAACATTATTGAAGGCTTGCATATTTATAGATGATTTGACATTATCTTCGAGAAAGACTTCAACCACCAATCCTATATCATGAGAGAGAAAAAGAGGGTAATAACTATATACCTACTCTCTGCGCTCTGCTATAGGTTATCACACATGTAAGATCCAAGCAAGGGGAATTACAAGGATCAAGGCTATCATATACAGAATATTCGATCCAGAAAGAGCAACCTTATAGAATACTATGTAGTAAAATCATACAAGTGCCCCGAGCTTCGTGAGCACAAAACATAAGCGTCAATTTTTCTTTTTTTAATAGAATATTTGTTTCCCTATATGATTGTTTGAAGAAACCCATTCATTTTTGTAGATTACGTCGTCACTGAATCTAGATAGTTATGTCCATGCATGCTCTTGTTGTACTTTAACTTAAGACTTATGAACTCAAAATTAAGGTAAAGAATCCATTTCATCTGAGTGTTTTCATCCAAATTGGCTTTTCACGTTTTGACCATTCTACTATCTAGATAAACTAATCAAGTCCCACCAAGAAAACTCATAATCAAAGCACACCTTGCGAGTTTTACCATTTAGTAAATCCATTAGCCATTCCCAAGCTAATTGGTATGCTCCATATATACCACTAAATTTCTAGCACTATAGCTTAAGCTTATCTTTGATTCAAACTATTTTTATAGAAAATTTAGATGATTGGAATTGTTAGGAATATATTATGGGATTGTTTGATTTGTAGGTTTTCTTTGCTACAGATTTATTTTCACCATATTATACTATAAATTAAGCTTGGTGACATGCACAAACAACGAGGGCACTTGCACATCATGTGTCTATGGAGTGTGGGCCCGGACAAGCTCCATGTAGGATTTTTTTGACAACTTCAAATTTAAAGATCTAAAAAGTTTCAGTAAAATATCAGGATATAGATAATGATTTATAATACATGCTATGTGAAAATACTTTGTATTCTGATCTCTAAAAAAGAAATAAATTCAGATAAGTGCAATTTTGAATGAGCCTCCCTTTTTCAAAATTTATCATATTTGTCTCTTTTTTTATGCCCGAAATATAAGTTATTTCAATTAAATATTTGCATACGTGTATTTCATACTGTTGGCTACCACACTAAGCTCCTCAGCCGCAACTCTTTTGGACTGCCTCCCCTGGCCTCATCTCGACCACCATGTGGCCATGTGCGAGGAGGGGTGCATGGAATCGTTGCTCCAGGCGGAGGTTTTGTGCAGGAGGAGCCGACGGTGATGAGGCGCTGCAGGAGGCACTGGTTAGGCGGAGGGCTTGGAGATGCATCTCGAGGCAGGGTCTTTGGCGTGGAGTTGAGCCTACAGAGGAGGCGTGGGGACGTCGACTCTAGGGTAGCAGTGCATGGGAGAGGGATGCGCCTGGGCGGGTCACTTCTCAGTCCATCTAGCCCCTTGAGACGAGGAAAGGCACTTCCTTCTCAGTCCATCTAGCCCCTCTCATATGCTCCTCTCCTCCACTCCCATCTCTCTCTTCTCCTTGAACTTGTGAGCAACAAGCAGATGTCCTGAGTAGACGTTGTTGTGAATATGGTGAGTGCAGAATCCACCCCGGGTTGAGTTGTCATTTCCTTCTCCCCAACTCTTTTTTCTTATTTTTCTCAGTTTGCAAAATTTCCTACAGATGGGCATAATTGTTACTGAATTTTGTATCACCGATCCTTCATGTAATTTAATTTATTGGTTAGAGAAATCATGTGCTTAGAGAAAGGAAATAAACATTTGTTAATTTTTTACCTGAAAATATACATTTATATTTTAATAATAAGATTAGGCCCAAGTGCTAATAACACTCCAACAGTTAATCATGTACTCACTGTAAAAACTCGCATGCTCACTTGCGATATCTAACTTGATATAGGCGGCGAGACGAAGTTCGCACGCCCACCTAGTTTTGTATAAACACGGATGAGAGTGATTCGTGATGTGGCTAGCACCATCATCATAATGTTGTTCCTTAACTTCTGAGCGGCAAGTAGACCATTCTTCTGTGTCTTTTTCTCTATGTTCCAATTGAGTTAGAATTTCTCTTAAGAGGTACGAAAGGAGATCAGATATGAAGTTACTTCTCTGTCGATTCCTCTTTCGCATGTACATAGTCTAATTTTGCATAGTGGTTGGGGTTTGCCGTAAATAGTTATGAAGCTATCGGAGATGCATAACATACGTGCATGGCCGACAAAAAGTGTCTAAGGTCTCCTAAGGCCCACACACCTAGCCGTGACAAGGCCGGTACGTGGTGGAGATAACGATGGACAAGTTACTTCCGGGATCTGATCTCAACAAGATTAATACTCCCTTCGTCCTAAAATATATAAAGGCGTCTAAAGTTTAGTTAAAAATCAATGTGTTTTAAGTTTGATCAAGATTGTACATATTAATATAAATATTTACAATACCAATTAATATCAATAGATTTATCATAAAGTAATTTTTCTTAATGTGTCCATTTCATAATGTAGATGTATATTTTTTTCTAAATATTTGATTAAAGTTAGTAAGGTTTGACTTTTAACTAGTTTTTAGACGCCTATATTTTGGAACGGAGAAAGTATATTCCTTGTTTAGTTGGACAGCAGATTGTATTGTACCAAAGATAAAAAATTTGGAGCCAAAAGGAGCGCCTCTATATGAAGGACCATATACCTCAGTCAAAGAATCCTTATTCTAGATCGTCCATTCTCAAAACCTACTTTCTATACCTAATATGGTTCTTTTATATGCCCCTCCCATCCCTGCGCTGTCTCCCCGAGTGAGGCGGCCGGGGGCCTCCCTTTTCGGCCAACGCTCGTTGTTCCCCACACCCCAACCCTCCTCCCGCCACTATCGGCAAGCACCGTCGGGAGGTGCCCCCGCAAGGCAATGGCAGCGACCTTCTCCCTCCACGCGCAGAGCTCCGGTTCGGGCGAGCATTTCCGGTGGCGGTGCACTTCGGCCGGCAGCAGTCCTGCAGGTTGGCATGGAACCTAAGTGCGGGGTGGGCGGAGGCACGGCAGTGTCGACGTTGGCGACGAAGCAGCGAGGTGCTGCGGTCCAGTGGTGCCATTCTTGGCCCAAATCTAGGCACGTTTGGGCGCCATATGGGTTGGTTTGGGCCTGCCACTGCACGCCCTCTGTGTGGTTCCCTAGAGGTGGAGGAGGGGCTACGACGCGTCTAGGATGTTGGTGGCGCTCGTAGTTTCCCTTGCTATAGCGTGGCGAGGGGGCTTTGTGGGATCACCTGGGTCAGGCCGGGTCTGAAACCTAGTGTGCCTCTGTTGCTGCGTCTGGTCGGCTACAACCACGACGGTGGAGGTAGTTCCCTCGGGCGCGGTTGCGCTGTTTCTACCCCCGGTACCAATGTCCCCATGCTCGGGCCTCGAGGCCTTGCCCCGATTCCCATAGGGAGATGATGAAGATGGTGCCTTTTTCGTGGTGGCGCGTGCTGGTTGGGGGTGGGTTGGGTGGAGCACTTTGAACCGTCCAGGGTGGTGGTTCCTTGGGGATGGGCGAAAGCCCTGTCGGCTCCCTCCGGCACTGACGTGGTGACGCATGCAGGTGTCACCTTTCCTTCCTGAGGGGCATCAGGTACCTCCTCCCCACCCTCCTTCGTGTACTAGGGGATACCCTTTGGATCAGTCCGGGCATCAACGGCGTCGTTGTTGCATTCCTTGCTGAAGGTGTTTCTTGGTGCACGATGGTTCAGAATACCAGGAGCGAGGTGGGACCTTTCCAAAGGGCGCAACCGTAGAGGGCCGTCTTCATCCCATTGATCTGCCAATGTTGGCATTTGTTCCTCGTTTGTTCTCTTTATTTTCTGTTTGGCTTGGTTGTGCTGCGGCCCCAGCACGTGCATTGTACCATGTGATTGCTATATTAATATAGTGGAGGCAAAAGTCTAATCTAAGAGTTCTTTTACACTTTATAATCTCTCACATTAATATACACTCATAGCATGATATAGTGTTATCACCCATCTAGATGTTGAACCTTCGTAAACCAGTATGTATTTTCGATCTCCGACGAGACCACCTCATACTCATTTTTTTAGATAAAAGGCTCAAAGAGCCTGTCTTTAAATTAATAAAGTCCAGAACAGCCACAAGTACAAGTACAGACTGCTAGGGTTACCAGCTACAAATGAAGAACAAGAGAGAAAAACAACGTCTAAAACATCACCTAGTATCTTTGCGATGTTTACCACTATCGCAATATCAACGGTAAGTTAATAGTTTACTCCACATGTTTGGATATAAAGGAAATGTCATACAAAATATGGAAAATATTTTTTAGTAAGGGGAAGTGTTTTTATTTTGAGACCCAGTGCCATTATGAATTATGCTTAAAATAAGTACTTGTGATTTTGTATGGGGGTGTCTATGGCATAGGTGACCACAAATTTGCAAATATTCGTCACTTTTATTCCTCTCCATTAACGTGCAATATCATTATACAAAATGTAGTTACAAAAAAATCCAATCACAACAAGAACAAAAATAAAGAACCAAAAACTTAAGGTGAAAGTTCAATTGCAATTACACAAAAAGGTGCTATTGCAAAAGAAAAGGGTGCTATGGCAACAATTACAAACTAGAAATTATAACAAGTAAATGAAAAAAAATTATAGCCACAACATAGAAAGGATTGAAGCTACACAAAGTCATTTTTTGCGAGGATATACACAAAGTGATTGAAGTTCTATTGAGGAAAAAAGAACGATACTCGACTTGTTACAGCAGGAAATTCTTTATAACAAAATATTTAGTAAATGCAGCTATATAAAACACATGAAATATATAAGATGTATAATGGATATAAATTTAATCGACATGGCATGGTTGTGTATTTAACAAATTAATGTTGATATTGCATGAAAATTAATTAAAGTCGTTGATAAGATGAAATCAACAACCTAGAAAAATTGATGGTGTGGATACCTTGGATGAAGAGATAAGCTATATGCAATTAGAGGTTTTGTTTTAATAAGAAATATAGATCATGCTTCTGCGATTTAGCAATTCTGATTTGTATGAATTGCCATGATAGCTATGATTTTCTTGAATTTCCTAAAAAGGTTGTTGAAAGGACATTGTTTTCCCTAAGTATTTTGGTGTTGATGACAATTCCACTTGTGGTTTAATTGTGTGCCTAAGTTTCAGGTTTATTCGATTACTATGGAGTGTGAGGACATCTCTCTTGAAGTCTCATGAAGACGCCTTTGTTTTTGCTTTTCTCTATATTTTGTTGCTTTAGGTCGCCGTACTATCAAGAGGGGGTCCACCTCGGAAGGTTGTGGGGAATCACTTTTTCATGCACAAACCATATCTACACCGCCGCATCCCTCCTATTGTCCAGCGAGAGAGTGACCTTTGGAGCTGTTTGGGATGTTTCTAGCCTGGCCGGAAGTTCTAGCCACCCGACGGAAGTTCCGCTACGGAGCTAGCAGCGGGGGAAGTTCCGGAAGTTGTTCCGGTCAGCGACATAATACTTCTGTATCATAGTTTTTTAATTTACCAAAATTAACGCTGGAAGCTCCTTCGGTAGTTCCGGTCAGTGTTTTTGGTCAATCCTGACTGGTAGTTGTGACCGGTACTACCCAGCCGCTTCCGCTGGAAGCTTGAGAGGAACTTCCGCCCAGCCATCGGAAGTTCCGTCCAGGAGGTTTCATGGCCCATAATTTACACTCCTAGTTCCGCTTCAAGTTCTGCCCATGTCCAGAATGTTTCTGTATTGAAACATTCTATTTAGCGGAACTTGCTCCAGAAGTACCACAGGAAGTTCCGATCAGACTGACCGGAACTTCCGGTCGTACTTTGGAGCCTCCCCCTTCATCTTTCGAGCCGTTGGGCGAGGGCTGAGCGAAAGTTCTGGCTCCCCACCATAATTTCTGGCGGTGTCGCGGACAGACAACGGTCCATTTTGAAGGGGGCCTATTTAAGGCACCCTTCTTCCTCCTCCCATCTTATCTCTTCAATTTCTTTCTCCTCCATTAATACCAGAGCTTCATCTTCCTAGATCTCTCTCCTTAGCCACTCAAACCTCTTGATATTTTGAGGAGTGGGAGAGGTGACCTAGATCTATACTTCCACCAAAGGAATCCTGATTCCCCCACCCATCCTTTGTGGATCTTGTTACTCTTGGGTTCATGGAACCCTAGATGGTGTAGGACATCCTCGGAGCTAAGGGCATGCATTGTGAAGCTCTGTGGTGTCTTTGAGGGCCTCCAATTGAGTTGTGTAGCTTTCCCCTCAACCTTGTTGTAAAGGTTTCGGTTGGCGCCTTCAAGGTCACTGGTTAGTGGATTGTGAGCCCGCCTTTGTGGTGGAACTCACCGGAGAAGAAGGTGAGGCCTTTGTGGCGCTCGAGTGACCTTGTGTGGACCCGAAACCTCTCCAACGTAGACTAGCTTATTTGTAAGTGAACTACGGTAATCACATCTCCGTGTCTCCTCTCCAGTTTACTCACTCCGCACCTTTAGTCTTGTCCTTTATCGCGTTGTTACTTGTTGATTGTTCTCTAGCATATAGGATTTCTCATCTTGTTGCATATCTAGAGAACTTTATTTCTTGCAAAGCCTAAACTTGATTAACAAGATAAAAATTGGTAGTCTCCTATTCACCCTCCTCTAGTCGACCAAAGTTGGACCTTTCAATTGGTATCAGAGCCAAGGCTCTTAGTTCTGGTTTTACCAACTAAGAGACGATGGCCGGCAATGAGGGTGATGGTAGTAACAACTCCAAGAACTTGGCCTCCATGGAAGAACTCAAGCAATTGGAGACTTCCATGTTGTCCAAGTTTTAGGAAATGATGACTCTCTTGCAGTCCCTTAAGCCTAACCCCATGATCACCACTCCTCTTGTTACTCCCCAAACCACCAAGCCTCCTCCCAATGTTCTGGCGACCGCCCCCGGGGTGAATCTCGTGGCCGTATGCACTCACTTGGACCTTGGCTTTGTTGCTCAAACAACTCCCAAGGTCCCAAGCGGGAGCACCGAGGGTCTCGGTGACTCATCCTATAAAGAGGGAAATGAGGGAAAGGATTACCTGGTGGTACCCCCACCTCTGAAGTACACTTCGGACCCACCAATTCCCATGTCACATATCATTCCTCAAGGAGCACCACCCATGCTATATACTTCAAACTTTGCTGATTGGCAATATCTAATGCAATCCCATATTTCTAGCTCTTCTATTGAGTTAACGAGGATTGTGGAAGAAGGCTTCTCTCCATATGACCCAAAGAATTTGACTCGGGGCGAAGTGCTAGACAAGAAACTCAATGCCACTGCTTTGGGAATTATTCAAAAGGCATTGACTCCCAAGGACTTTGCTCACATTAGGCAATTCTCCACCGCCAAGGAATCTTTGGATCATCTCACCGAGCTATTTGTGGAAAATTCTAGCATCCAAAGCTCCAAGTTTGACGAGATCAACAATGAGTGCGATGGATTTTCTATGCAAGATGATGAGACTCCCGAATATATGTGTATGTGGCTCAAGGTCCTTTGTTTCTCCATGAGGGACATTGGAGGCACCTATGTGGACGACAAGTTCATGAAGAGGAAGTTTTTTCAAGCCCTTCTTCCATTTGAAGAACAAAAGCTCAACTCTATTAAGGGAAATAAGCAACTTTCACATCATGACATCCCAAGAAGTCTTGAGTGAAGTGATTGCCATTACCATTGCCAAGAAGAATGCGGAATCTACTCGTGCACGTGCTTTTGGATCATAAAAGGTGAATCTTGCCTTGAAGGCCAAGGTGGTGGAGGTTGATGATGAAGATGACGATAGTGAGTGATCTCAAGAGGACCTCAAGTATGATTTCAATGAACATCTCTCCCTTGCCTCAAGAGCCTTTTGGAACAAACCGGGCATGAAGTCAAGGTCAAGGGACAACTCAAGATTCAACTCAACAAAAAAGTCCCCCAAAGTGAGATCATGCTATAGTTGTAATGAGAAGAGTCACTTTGTGGCAAGTTGTCCCTTTGAGAACAAAGAAGACAATGGTGGTCACCTCATCCGCAGATCATTTCAAGGCCTCCTCATCCTTTGAACAAGAACTTTGCCGTCAAGAATGTTGTCAACAAGTAACGGACTATGGTGGTTCATGAAGAGTACCTTTCAGGCACATATGATGATGAAGTCCAAGGTGGTGAGATTGTGGGAGTTGCTGTTATTGCCACTACTTCGACTCCACGATTGTCCCTATTCGATTCTCCCAACGATAACTTCATCTCCCTCAACCAAAAGTATCTCATTAATGGCCAAGGCCACCAAGGTAACACTGACGAGGTTCGATCTCATCAATACCCATTGTTATGGACTTGGGTTTTGGAGAATATGGTGATGCTAGAAGTCGTGGAACGGTTAACAGATAAGCAACACAGGGACACGAGATTTACCCAGGTTCAGGCCCTCGGAGGGAAAACCCTACTCCTGCTTGTCTGCTCTTGATTACGGCAGAACCGAAAGTTACAGGGATGCACAGATGCAATCTGGCGTGGAGGTGTGTATGAAGTGAGTTGAGAGATCCTTCTTGCCGTACCCTCCTAGACTTTATATAGATAGGCAGGTATCGGGTTAGGTCGAGTTGGTTACAGATTAGGGTTGGTACCCTTTGAAATTCTATCTAATCTAGACTTGTCCTCCAAGGAGTCGAAAACGCCATGGGCTTGGGTCACCCAAAGTCTTCCTGGGCCGCGTGTCCTGACATGGGCCTTCCTTGGACTGGAACATGTATACCAATGTCATGTACCCATGGGGTATATCCATGTCAAACACCCACTGCCAAACCCATCTCTAGTGAACCTTCCTCTTTTGATCTTGAAGGTCTAGAGATAAATAAAGAGGTGGTAGACATGTGTGAGTTCATTGCGGAATCCTTAGAAATGAAGAGACTAAAACTTGCTTTTATGCTTTTCTAAGTCAACTTGATAATGCTAGGGTTATTTAGATTAAAAAGAAGAATTAATTGACTTGCTAAGTAAAAAATGAAAGAGATACCACTGATGAAATTTCATCTCTTACACAAAGTTTTGAAGATGAACAAAATATGAGAATCAATCTTGAGGGAAAATGTTTCCAAGCTTGTTGATGACCATAATCTCTCAATGTCTTTGATCACTCAAGAACGTGATCATGCTCTTGCTTTGGTTAAAGTTCTTAAGAATGAGATAGTTGAGTTTGGTGTTGGTCATAATAGGAATCGAGAGGATTTTGAGAAACTCAAAAAGGAACACAAAGCCTTGAAGATCAAATTCTCAAGTCTTTTTGAAGCCCATGACCAACTTCAAACTGAAATAACTTGTGAACTTACTAAGTCTTCCATTGTGCAAATTATAGACTTGTCTAGTTCTTCTAACCCTTATTGCAAGCATGTGAATCTCATTGAGGAGAACAAGGTGTTGAAATATCAACTTGCCAAAGTGCAAGTCAACAAGAAAGTTGTTGAGTGTGCTCCCAAGCCTAAGAAAAAGAAGAAGAACAAGAAGAGGATAAAGAACATGGGCAATGCTCAAGGGCGCTCTCATGGTCCTACTCTCTTGAAAAGTGACAACTTTGCCGGTAAGAATAACCCCTCTTACATTCTTTGCAAATATTATGATGGTCATGTTTATGAAAAATATGTTGGAACTTCTTACACACATGATTATCATTGGACCATTTGGGTGCCAAAGACCCTTATCACTAACAAAAAGGGACCCATTGCAAAATGTGTACCTAAAACCAAAGCTTGATTTTCTTGTAGGACTATGATTCTGGTGGAGCAAAATGGGTGCTCGATAGTGGAGCTACAAGTCATATTATCGGGAGCAAGTCCATCATGTCGGAGATAAGGCCAAATCATGCAAACACTATAGTATCCTATGGTGATAAAACAAGTTCTCAGGTATTGGGTTTTGGCATGGTTGTGGTGACCCTGGATGTATCCTTGGTTGACGTCATGATTGTTAAAACCCTCGGTTACAATCTCCTTTCAATTCGTGATCTTGCCATTATGGGTCTATCTTCTTTCTTTAATGAGCACTTCGTGGTGCTCATGTGGAGCAAGTCTCTCATGGTGGCTTTCGTAGGGTATGTCGAGCATGACTTGTATGTGGTGGACTTTTCGGGGACCACCACTCCACATGCTCTATGTATTTATGCTAAAGCCGATAAGGGTTGGTTGTGGCATCGCCGCCTAGCCCATGTTAACATGAGGAATTTGCAAAGACTTCACTGTGAGGGCACATCCTTGGTCTTAACGATGTTTCTTTTTCCAAAGATCATGCGTGTAAGGCTTGTATTGAAGGGAAGATGCATGAGACACCTTACAAGGTTCTTAATCAAATCACCACGGAAAGATGCTTGGAACTTCTCCACATGGATCTCTTTGGGCCTCCGTCACATGATAGTATTGGAGGAAAGAAGTATATTTTTCTGGTGATTGTGGACGATTTCTCAAGATACACGTGGGTGTACTTCTTCAAGTTCAAAATTGAAACTCAACAAACCGTTATCAACTTTGCAAATGAGGTTCAACAGAAACACAATGCAACCATCCTCTCCATATGAAGTGATAATGGAACTGAGTTCAAAAAATACACTTTGGATGAGTTCCTTAGTGATGAAGGGATCAAGCAGCATCAATATTC
This sequence comes from Avena longiglumis, assembly GCA_030063025.1. Classification (NCBI taxonomy): domain Eukaryota; kingdom Viridiplantae; phylum Streptophyta; class Magnoliopsida; order Poales; family Poaceae; genus Avena; species Avena longiglumis. The sequence continues at coordinate 171,029,557 of CP125973.1, forward strand.
CACTCCATATACCCCCCCAAATGGCATGGCCAAAAATAAGAAGCATACCTTGATGGATGCATCTCAGACTATGCTTGTGGAATTCAAGTATCCTTACAACTTTTGGGTCGAGGCCATATCTACTGCTTGCCATGCAACCAACCGGCTCTATCTTCGCAAGAAAAATAACAAGACCCCATATTAGTTGATCACAAAGAACAATCCCAATGTTATCTACTTTCGAGTGTTTGGGTTAAAATGCTACATTCTCAAGAAAGGAGTTCGTTTGGCCAAGTTTGAACCAAAGGCACAAGAAGCAATTTTCACTGGATACTCAAATCAATATCATGCTTATAGAGTCTACAATAAAGCCAATGGAAGATATGAAGAAATGATCAATGTGAGTTTTGATGAAGATCATGAGTCTCTTGTTAGGAAAGATGTTGTTCATGATCCAAGTGATGAAATTCCTCCCCAAGCCATAGGAAGAATGTGCATGGGATTCTTCCGCCCCATTGAGGAACCCCTTGTGGCCAAAGGAGAAGGACCAAGCTCTATTCAAGTGGAGCCCTCACTCTCACAATATCATCTTGCCCCTCAAGGACCAATCATTTTGGCTCAAGATCCTTCAATCTCTTACTAAGCTCCCCGCGCTCATGACTCGTCAAGCAACAGTCTCCAAGCTGAAGGGAATATGCCCAAGAGGCAATAATAAAGTGGTTATTATCGTATTCCTTATTTATGATAAATGTTTATTTTACATGCCATAATTGTATTAATACGGAAACTTTAATACATGTGTGTTTAATAAACAAAAGTAAGTTCCTAGTTATGCCTCTCTTATAAACTAGCTCGTTGATTAACAAGATGATCATAGGTTTCCTGATCATGGACATTGGATGTTGTTAATAACGAGGTCACAACATTAGTGTAATGGTGTGATGAACATTCATCCAAAGTATAGAATTACGATCAAAGTCATTGAGTTTATATTGCTATAACAACTTACGAAGTGATCCTAATCCTTAGACCATGAGATCATGTCAATCACTAACACCGGAAGAGTTTCTTGATAACATCAAACGTCACACCGTAAATGGGTGATGATAAAGATGGATTCAGAACTAATAAAGTGTTAGGTTGAGGCCCATGGATCGAGAATGGAATTTGTTCATTCTGATGAAGGATAGATATGCTCCGGGCCCTCTCGGTGATATCACATTGATTAGCTTGCAAGCAAGTGATTTGATCACTAGAATGTTATATCACGGGAACAAGAAAAGAGTGCATGTCGGTAACGAGATCAAACTAGGTATGGAGATACCGATGATCGAATCTTGGACATGTAATATATCATGAAACAAAGGGATTAAGATACTAGCGTAAAAGGTTCACACGATCACAGAAGTCATCGTTGAATGTGTGGGAGTCAGTATGGATCTCTAGGTCCCGCTACTGATTATTGATCAGAGAAGGGTCTCGATCATGTCCGCATTATTAGAGAACCGTAGGGTGACACACTTAAGGGATACCGACACCATTCGGAGCAAATTATATGCCAGAGAAAGAAAAAGGAAAGCGCAGGAATTTATTTCACTAGACACCGAAACTGTTTCGGTTGAAATTGCTTTAACTGGTTCTGCATGTGAAATTGAAATGTTGTAAGGGGTTTTATGTGAATTTTTGTTAATTAAAGTAATTAACAAAATTCTGAATAAATAAATAAAAGAGTTTTATTTAAATGAGAGCTTGCATTAAATTTGGTGGAAATTTAATGCATGTGAGTGGATTTTTGAGTGCAGGCTTTTTAATGGGAGTGGAGGCTTTTCATTTTGAGTGGGAGCTCCACCCACATGAATGTGTAAGATGTGGGGGCAGCCCCCATGGCTGGGCGCCATGCCCCTTGGGTGCCCCCCTCTCCCCTATAAAAGGCCCCCTCTCATCCTCTCAAAGCACACCTCCTCACGAAGGATCTCTCTCCCCCCTTTAGAATTTCCCCATGGTCTCGGATCAGCGAGATACATGTTCCCGGTGGCTTTTTCTGGAAGGATTTGTTGCTTCCGCTGCTTCGCTGGAGCAAGGGCGCGGAGGTTGTCGGGGTACCCGTACGTGTGTGCGATCACGGATGCACCACTGCTTTGAGGTGCTGGACTTGATCGTCTTTGGGCCGACAGACGGACTTCATCACGATCTTGAGATCGGCAAGCGTTCGTCTATATCATCCACGAGTACAACCTCGTTAACTCTATTCGGTCTTCGAGGGTATGTATTCTATGGATGTATATCCACCTGTTGCTTGTATCTAGTAGATAGATCTTGGTACTTAGATGTTCCCATCGTAGGAATTTTTTTGTTTTCTATGCTGCGAACCCTAAAGTGGTATCAGAGCCGGATCTATGCGTAGATACTTTGCACGGGTAGTACACATATGAGTATGTGGGCGATGATGATCATTTTATTGCTTCTTAGTTGTACTTTGGATATTGGTGGCATAGTGGGATGAAGGCCGGACAAACTTTACATGTCCTCGCACATGAGACCTGTTCCACGCTTGACATGCAACTAGTTTTGCATAAGTGGCTAGCGGGTGTCTGTCTCTCCTACTATAGTCAATATCTAATTTGCAACGAGTTGTCAATAATTTGGTTATCCTCGTTGTGGTTCATGTTCGTAGGTAAGAACGGTTCTATCTTCGAAAGCCCTAAGCCACGTAAAACTTGCAATGGATAAATTAGAGGCGTCTAGTTTAGATTGTTGCTGAGCTAATGTTATGATATGGTGATGTTGTAAGTAGAAGTATGAGATGATACTCTTACAACACACATAACGTGTAAACTCCATAGACCTTGGATTTACACATAAAGATATGATAGTGATCATACCACGGTGCACATGATAGAGATCATCTGCGGGAACCATATCATTTCACTAATAAACATGTGATGTTTTGATTGCATCTTATATTACTTGTTTGGCATTTTATTAGCATAATAAGATGATCCCTCATTTAGATATCAAGATAAAAATGTGTTCTTCCTTAAGTATGCACCAACAATGTTTCGTCGCTTCAAGACATCACGTGATGATCGGGTGTACTTGAATCCATGAGCATATCTCGGGTGTAAGACAGTTACACACACGAATACTAAGGTTCTTACTTGGCGAGCCTAGCATGTACAGACATGGCCTCGGAACACGGACCGAAAGGTTAAGCATGAGTCATATAGTAGATATGATACCCATTTGATGCTCGCCTTTGAAGCTACACCGACTCACGTGATGATCGGACTTGGTGTAGTGGATTTGGTTCATGTAATCACCAAAAAGACACGAGGGATGTCGTTTTTGAGTGGGAGTTCATTTCTAATTTGGATTAGTAGAACTCAATTTATCATAAATTAAATCAAAGTGAATTTGCATAATTTGTTGTAGTCATTGGCATTCGTTCACCACCTTATGCATAGTTGTAATTGAGATAATAGAACTATAGAATTCTGGATATATACTTTACGAACTGGTATCGTATTGTGTTGAATGTCAATCTAAAATTTAAAGTCCTATTGCAAACTTTCAGCAAACTCTGTTTACTCCGTGATATTTAATAGTTGGTATTAAATCGAGAGTAACAATTCCAGTGTTAGTATCTTAAGTATCATGTTTTGCCTCCATGATTCTTGATTGTTTTAATATCAAGTTTATCTAGGAGCTGAAAGAATTGTTTCAGAAACCATCATGTGTGGCAGATATAACGATATATAAAACAATGTTTTGGTTGTAAAATGATAGAGTATAATATATGTTCTCATATTGGATGAGAATTTACGAAGGTTGGAGATGCTAGACAACCTAATCATCCAAAAGGGTTTTGAAAAGTAATGTTATACTCACGATTCGCCTTTATAAGCTACAGTAGCTTGATCATGAAAGTCATCATGATAAGGATGAATAGAAGATGTATGTAAAGTGTTTACTACACTAAAATATTACTAAAGAATGGATTTTGAAAGAATACCGATCATTTTTATGATGGTGATCTACTTCTAAGTGCAAGTCCAAAGGTATTATTATTTGAATATACACGCTTTCGACTATGTGTCATGTATATGGCGCCACTTTTGATGTTGATAGATTCTTTTAAAAAGGAAAAGGAAATGTTGAAAGAGAATCTATAAAATATATTTGGAAGAAAAGAAAAGATTGGAAATATCCAATTTAGGTATATATATGATATACATGTTATGGTTGTATTCTTTGCTTGTTAAACAATGTGGTTCTTGGGTATTGGATACCGAATTGGTTGGTATGAAATTTCATACAGAATGACGCAATTCATGAACCACAATGGCCTAAGTAACTAGCAAGAGAATATGTGATGATGTTCATCGAAAACACACAAACCGTTGTTTGTATTTCTCGTTGACATCAAAGCTTGACTTCAAGATTTGTTTTAATAATTGTTATTTAAATCAGGTATTATGAGAACAAAGGTTGTTCAAATAATTACCATATTCCATATTAGATGGATGATTTATAAATCTAGTTGGAGAAATCACATCCATAAAGATAATGCTAAAATGTCGCAAGACAAATGATTGGAAGATCACTTACGAAGTGACATTGCTATTTAAATTATATTGGAAATAAAACATGAAGAAACTCCATTTTCATGGATTTTTGGAGTCTTTGATTTGACCAAGTGACGCTTGTGAGACTTTCCTCGGGATAATTAAAACTTCGTTCAAAGGCCAAAAAAGAACGAACGACTAAAATATTGGAATTTATACATATCGATGTATGTAGTCCATTATGTGTAGTCGTAAGCGATGGGTTTCAACTTCATATACTTTCTCCGAAAATTTGAGTGAATATTCACTTAATGAGAAAGAAGTGTGAAATATTTGAAAATGTTCAAAGACTTTCAAGATGAAGTGAAAATCATTGTGACAAGAAAATAAATGGTTTATGATTTTATCATAAGGGATTTATTTGAGTTACAAGTGTAACAAGAAAAATAAATGAATTATGATTTATCATAAAGGGATTTATTTGAGTTGCAAGTTTAGCAAAACACCTAGATTTACATTTCCCGAAACACCATAGGAATATGGAATGTTTGAGATTTGTAATGAAACCTTGTTTGACATGGTTGGATCAAAGGTGTTATTTATAAAACTGCCATTATGTTTTAAAAGATTAAAGCTTTAGAGACTTCCGCTTTTACACTGAAAAGAGCTCCATCTTGATCCGTTGAAATGACACCATGGAAGTTCTGGTTTGGGGTAAAACCCAAGTTGTCATTTCTTAAATTTTGGTATGCTAAACATAAGTAAGATGTTTACAACCGAAGTCCGATGAGCATGTCTTTGTAGGTTATTTCAAATAACAATTGTTTATTCCTCCATAACACCAAGGACAAAAGGGTAGGTTTCTTGAAACGTGAAGTTTCTTGAAGAAGGAATTTTTCATAAATGTTAAGTGGGAGGACAATAGAACTTTGATAAGGTTAACGAACCTTAGCTATATGTGCTGAGTTGCGCAGCACCGGAAAATGTTCCGGAGGCAGCCATAATGCTCATGGATTATGTGCCTCAAAGGTTGCGTTCACGGAGGTCTAAAGTTCCTATTGAACCAAGAAGGTCGGATAAACAATCAAATGATTAAGATTTGAGAGTAAATCATTATTGTTTGACAATGATGAACCAATTATATGCAAAGAAGCGATGAGGGGCCCTGACTCCGTCAAATGGCTTGAAGCCATAAAATCCGTGATAGTTCCATACACGAAAAATCAAGTTTTGGACTTGGAAGACCCTCCGGAAAGGTGTAAAAACCTATCGGTCGTATTTGGATCTATAAAGAAACAGACATGGATGTTTCACATCTATGAAATAGTCGACATGTCGTAAAGTATTTTGTGACAATGTTCAAGGAGTTGACTATGACAAGATTTGATCTTTCATAGCGATATTTAGTCTGAACGGATTAAAGTAGCAACCACTACATATAATTTGGTATATGGTAGATGAATAAACAAAACAAAGTTCTTCTAATAGAATGGTTACCTAGGACGTGTACATGACACGGTCCAAAGGGTTTTGTTAATTCAAAGGATGCTAAAAAGAGCATGCAAACTTCAACGGTTGAAGTAAGCATCGCGGAGTTGGAATCTTCACCGTGATGAAAAAGGAGTTTTCATCTGGAGACGATGAAGATGCTTGCATTTGCAAGAAATTAAGTGGGAGCGCTGAGACATATTTCTAATACATTATGTGAAGGACATCTTGTTGATTAGAAATGATGTATCTTTTATTGACAAAGGTTAAGGATTTCATTTTGATGAAAGACTTAGGCAAAACCCGAATATTTAGCATGAATGTCTATAGTGGATAGACGGTGACGCTAATATGGTTGGGCCAAACGTACATATATGAGATATTGAAGGAGTTCAATATAGAAACGACAAGAAACGGTTCTTGTCGCATGGAAAGGAATTGAATCAAGATTCAAGTGTATCGACACTTGATAAGTGAAACAAGATTCGAGTGCTTTGACACTTGATGAGTGAAGTCACGAGAATGTTTTGATCAATCATACCATGATATGTACACATCAAGATATGTCCTAAGCTCTAAGTGTTATGATCATATACCAGAATGAATCATAAAATGATCATTGGACGATAGTGAGAATATTCTTATGATCTTTTGGAAGAACTAAGAATATATTTGTGTAGAGGTGACAAACAATTACAAATAGTTCATTGTAAAGCGTTACATTGATACTAGTTTTGTCGCAAGATACAAATTAAGTTTATCTCAATTTAAACTATGAGTGGCATAATGAAATGGAAAGAAAGTTTCCATGATGGATTTGGAAGAGTTCCAAAGTTAAGACATTGTGACGAATACTACAACAAAAGGCTAAGTATGATGCTATAGTAGCGACAAAGGAGGAATTTGTGTCAAGTAGTTTGTTATCAAACTAAGGTGTGGTTCGCAATGGGCTAACACTAAAGATATATTGTGTGACAATAGTATCGACGTGTTTTAACCCCAAGGAACTAAAGGTCTCACCAAAAGACCAAATTTATACAATGCCATCTCATTGGAGAATGAGTGATGCGTGGAGAGCATACGCACATACAAATACACGGACTGAAAGCGTCGGATCCGTAGATTATGTTAACCACTTGCAATTGTGTATTTGGAACACCGAAAGCCATAGGTGTTCAATACACAAAGTTTTCAAACTAGATTATTGTCTCTAGTGCAAGTGGGAGATCAAGGAATATGCCCGAGAGGCAATAATAAAGTGGTTATTATCGTATTCCTTATTTATGATAAATGTTTATTTTACATGCTATAATTGTATTAATACGGAAACGTTAATACATGTGTGTTTAATAAACAAAAGGAAGTTCCTAGTTATGCCTCTCTTATAAACTAGCTCGTTGATTAACACGATGATCATAGGTTTCCTGATCATGGACATTGGATGTTGTTAATAACGAGGTCACAACATTAGTATAATGGTGTGATGAACATTCATCCGAAGTATAGCATTACGATCAAGGTCATTGAGTTTATATTGCTATAACAACTTACGAAGTGATCCTAATCCTTAGACCATGAGATCATGTCAATCACTAACACCGGAAGAGTTTCTTGATAACATCAAACGTCACACCGTAACTGGGTGATTATAAAGATGGATTCAGAACTAATAAAGTGTTATGTTGAGGCCCATGGATCGAGAGTGGAATTTGTTCATCCTGATGACGGATAGATATGCTCTGGGCCCTCTCGGTGATATCACATTGATTAGCTTGCAAGCAAGTGATTTGATCACTAGAATGTTATATCACGGGAACGAGAAAAGAGTGCATGTCGGTAACGAGATCAAACTAGGTATGGAGATACCGATGACCGAATCTCGTACATGTAATATATCGTGAAACAAAGGGATTAAGATACTAGCGTAAAAGGTTCACACGATCACAGAAGTCATCGTTGAATGTGTGGGAGTCAGTATGGATCTCCAGGTCCCGCTACTGATTATTGATCGGAGAAGGGTCTCGATCATGTCCGCATTATTTGAGAACCGTAGGGTGACACACTTAAGGGATACCGACACCATTCGGAGCAAATGATATGCCAGATAAAGAAAAAGGAAAGCGCAGGAATTTATTTCACTAGACACCAAAACTGTTTCGGTTGAAATTGCTGAAACTGGTTCTGCATGTGAGATTGAAATGTTGTAAGGGGTTTTATGTGAATGTTTGTTAATTAAAGTAATTAACAAAATTCTGAATAAATAAATAAAAGAGTTTTATTTAAATGAGAGCTTGCATTAAATTTGGTGGAAATTTAATGCATGTGAGTGGATTTTTGAGTGGAGGCTTTTTAATGGGAGTGGAGGCTTTTCATTTTGAGTGGGAGCTCCACCCACATGAATGTGGAAGAGGTGGTGGCAGCCCCCATGGCTGGGCTCCATACCCCTTGGGTGCCCCCCTCTCCCCTATAAAAGCCCCCCCTCTCATCCTCTGAAAGTACACCTCCTCGCGAAGGATCTCTCTCCCCCCTTTAGAATTTCCCCATGGTCTCGGATCAGCGAGATACATGTTCCCGGTGGCTTTTTATGGAAGGATTTGTTGCTTCTGCTTCTTGGAGCGAGGGCGGAGGTTGTCGAGGTACCGTGCGTGTGTGCGATCACGGATGCACCACGCTTTGAGGTGTCTTGGACTTGATCGTCTTTGGACCGGCCTGGACAGACGGACTTCATCACGATCTTGAGATCGGCAGCGTCTACATCATCCATGAGTACAACCTCGTTAACGCTATTCGGTCTTCGAGGGTATGTATTCTATGGATGTATATCCACCCGTTGCTTGTATCTAGTAGATAGATCTTGGTACTTAGATGTTCCCATCGTAGGAAATTTTTTGTTTTCTATGCTGCGAACCCTACACAAGCTCCTTATCAACAACATCTACCTCCCCAAGATGGGGCTCCAACTCAAGTTAACTCCCAAGGTCAAGCTAGTGAAGAACAAGTCCAAGCTATTGTTGATCAAGGACCATCCACTTCCTCTCCAAATGATGATGAAGACTCTCTCTTGGTCGATATTGATGAAGATAATGCTCTAGTTCGTGCTTATAGTCAAGGCGGGGACCCAAATGGTGGTGATGACCAAGTGGTTGCTCAAGAATCTCTTCTTGAGACCCAAACCCACTGTCAAGCATATAGCCTCGCCAAGCTCATCAAATATTGCCATATCCTTGATAATGTTTATGGTGATTTCAATAGGGGTTCTACTTTAGCTCTCACCATGCTTTTATCTCTCATGTTGAAGCATAGAAAGTATTTGAGGTTCTTGAAGATGATGATTGGCTTGATGCAATGAATGATGAACTTCACAACTTCAAGCGCAACAATGTATGGACTGTGGTGGAGCAACCTAAAGATTGTCAAAATGTCATCGAGACCAAGTGGATATTTAAGAACAAGCGTTATTAAAATGGGATAGTCGTCTGCAACAAGGTAACATTAGTTCCCCAAGGATACTCACAAGTTGAGGGCATTGACTACGGTGAGACTTATGCCCCCGTTTCTCTCCTTGAGTCTATTCATATGCTTCTTGCTTATGCCACTCATCATAATTTCAAATTGCAACAAATGGATGTTAAAAGTGCTTTCCTTAATGGTCCTTTGAAAGTTTTAGTGTACGTCAAGCAACCTTCGGGCTTTGAGGATTCTCTCTTCCTGAACCATGTCTACAAGCTCACCAAGGCACTCTATGGACTTAAACAAGCCCCACGTGCATGGTATGATTTCCTTTGAGAGCTTTTGCTAGACCATGGTTTTGAAGTGGGCCTCATTGATCCAACTCTTTTTATTAAGAGAGTTGGATGCCACTTGTTCGTCTGCCAAATATATGTTGATGACATTATCTTTGGGTCCATTAACAAAGCTTTTAATGAGGATTTTTCCAAGCTCATGACTAACCGCTTCGAGATGTCTATGCTGGGAGAGATGGAGTTCTTTGTTGGATTTGAAGTCAAGCAATTGAGGAAGAGCACCTTCATCAACCAAGCCAAATACATTCAAGACATGCTCAAGAAGTTCAAACTTGATCAACTCAAAAGTGCCAAGACTCCCATTCCCATAAAGGTTAATCTTGATCTCGATCCCAAGGGTAAGGATGTGGATCAAAAGCTTTATCGCTCTATGATTGGTTCTTTGCTCTATCTTTGTGCATCCCTACCAGTATGTTGAGTGTGGGTATGTGTACAAGATTCCAAGACGCACCAAAATAAATTCACATGGTGGCGGTCAAGAGAATCTTTCGATATTTGGTTCATACCCCAAACTTAGGGTTATGGTACCCCAAGGGAGCTAGCTTTGATCTCATTGGTTACATGGACTCGGATTGGGTGGGAGACAAGGTGTAAAGGAAGTCAACCTCCGGTGCTTGTCAATTTATTGGAAGATCCTTGGTGTGTTGGTCCTCCAAGAAGCAAAACTACGTGTCTATGTCCACAGTCAAAGCTGAGTACATATCCACCGCAAGTTGTTGTGCTCAATTGCTATGGATGAAGCAAACTTTGAAGGATCTTGGACTATCTTTTGACAAGGTTCCTATTATTTGTGACAATGAGAGTGATATTGCTATTGCTCACAACCCGGTGCAACACAACCATACCAAGCATATTGAGATTCATCATCATTTCGTTCGGGATCATGTTGCAAGAGGAGACATTTCTTTGGTGTATGTTCCTACCTAGGCCAATCTCGCAAATCTTTTCACGAATCCCCTTGATGAAGCAAGGTTCCGGGAGTTAAGGCATGAGCCAAATATCATAGATTCGAGCAATGTGGCTTGAGTGACTTGCACACATACCCGTGTCTCAATGAATATATTTGTTTGGATGTAGGCATGGACTTAGGGGGAGTGTAGTTCTTCTTATGAACCAACACTATCCCTATTATGCGCACATTAATGTATTCATCCTCTATGGTCTCTCAAGGAAACCAAATGATCCTAAATGATGAGTTTTGGTAATGAATCCAAGATATATCTTCACGGTGTCAATATATAAAGGCTTCGGCCACCGACTTGTTGTGTTCTTTGTGTGTTTTCCCTCGTGTTTGTCTTGGTTGTCTTTCTTTTTTTTGTCATGTTGGTGTCATGGAAGATGCCATGGGTAGGCTTGATGCCCACAAGTATAGGGGATCGCAAGACTCTTCGAGGGAAGTAAAGCCCAACTTTATTGATTCTACCCAAGGGGCGCCAAAGAATATTTATAAGCCTTAACATATGAGTTTTCAATTCATCTGCACCTGGAAACAATCTTTCTCGCAATAGTTTATCAGTAGCAACAATTTTGTAGTAGCAATAGCAAAATAATAGCGGTAGTAACATAAAGACAGTAGTAACAATTTTAATAAACAATAGGATTAAAGTGCGGTAGGCATAGGGATGGATGGACGGGCGTTGCATGGACAATATAATTCATGTAAAAATGAAGGCAAGGGAATTTGTAGATAATGAAGATAAAGCATCCAAGTACTAAGTAACCATAGGCATGTGTCCCGTATATAGTCATGCGTGCTCGCAATGAGAACTTGCACAACATCTTTTGTCCTGCCAGCCTGTTTGCAGCGGGGCCTCAAGGCAATCTACTGGCAATTAAGGTGATCCTTTTAATAGAGAACCGAAGAAAAGCATTAACACTCCGTGAACACACGTGATCCTCACATCACATCCATCCCCTCCGGTTATCCCAATTGTTGTCACTTTCAGGCCTCGGGTTCCAGACAACGATATGTGTATACAACTTGCAAGTAAGATCACAAACAATAATATCATCATGAATCAATAACATGCTCAAATATGATATCATGGCAATCGGGCCCTAGTGACAAGCATTAAGCATAAAATGTTGCAACAATGTCAAAAAGCACTAACAACAGATACTAGGCACCATGCCCTAACAATATTATGCAATTACATGACTGATCTCATTCAATCCCTACCATCCCCATAGCCTACTGCGGGGAATTACTCACTCATGGATGGGGGAATCATGGATGGTTTATGGAGAGGCGTCGATGATGATGATGGCGATGATCTCCTCCAATTCCCCATCCCGACAGGGTGCTAGAACGGAGTTTCTGGTTCTGAATCGCGGTTTCTGGTGGTGGCGGCGCAGTGGAACTCTTCTCTGGAAATTGTTGAACCCCGGGGGTTTTTAGGTCCGAGGGTATATGCAGGCGAAAGGAGAGGTTGAGTCAAAGTCCAAGGCGGCCACACCATGCCCAGGCGCGGCCAGGCCTGGCCCGCACCTGGGGGTGGTGTGGGCCCCTCGGGTCTTTTATCCGCTCCGTCTTCTGGCTCCATGAGTCTTCTGAAAATAGGATTTTTGGCATATTTTCTGGGATTTTTCCTGAAAGATGATTTTCTGCATAAAAACGAGACACCAAAGCAATTCTGCTGAAAACAACATTAGTCTATATTAGTTGTATCCAAATCACACAAATTAGAGGAGAAACAATAGAAAAAATGTTCAGGAAAGTAGATACGTTTTGGACGTATCAACTCCCCCAAGCTTAGCTTATTGCTTGTCCTCAAGAAATTTAGTTGAAAACTGAGTGCGATAAAAGAAACTTTCACAAACACATTCGCTTCATAAGATGTATATATTCTTAGCATATGAGCAGATACTTAGGTAATTCATAATAAGGAGTATGGAAATAAGTCTACTTAATATTAATGCAAGCTACGAAGAGATTTAAACAGAATAATAATAAGCAACATGAAACATAAGCATATGCAAGATTGTAATGCTCATTAGAAGGTATGATAAAGTGGTATCTCGATTGCCTTTCTTTTTTGGGGAAAAACATAAATGCCAAGGCACCTCTGAAGTTCAAGTGAAGACTAGAAGTAAAAAATATCAAAGATACAAACGTAAAAGCTATGTCACAATAAACTGTGTTCTGGGACAAGCACATTACACTAAGAATGAGAGCTATGCTGTCAGAAAGGTGCTCATAGAAAATATGGTGACTCGACATAAAAGTGAAAGAAAGGATTAAAAAGTCTAAAAGGCTTCCAAATGTTGAAAGTATGGTACTCATTAGCTTTGAGCTCTCATTGCCCCTATCATAAGCATCTTTAAATGATTAAGGTTAAAGTGAAGGCAAATATGAGTTATATGCTTGAAAAATCATAAGTTGAAAATCTCATGCCCCTTGAGTACGAGTACCGTTCCTCATGCTACTCAACAGTAGTCACAGGTAAGTTCTTGTCATTGTGAGTATATGTGTATCATAGAGAACCACCAACGGGGTACCCCTTGCCCCATGACACAGGAGCTATCCCATATCAAAACGACAAGGCAACAGACAGTGAGCATCTCAGTGATCTTTTTATTTGCTATTTTCATAGGTTTTTATTGTGGATGCTTCATAGAATGCCACTATGGTTATTGCTACAAGTTTCCATCATCATTAGGCATGGCTTAGGCTAGCCTCCCAGGCTTGTACCTTAGAGATATGTACCTTTCGACATTGGTACATAACTATTCAGTAACTGTCCTAATCATGCTTGTGACAAAACAAAATTAATTGTGGCATATAAGTGACACAATAACTCTGAGGCAAAATAAATCATCGAGGCTTAACTAACTTTTGTTTAGTCATATACATGCATGAGCATGTGCCAAGTCGATTCAAATAAAACATTTAGAGGAGGATACCACAATGTCATACCAAGTTATGATTAGAACAATGCAAGCAAACATTTATATGACATGCTACAAACTATTAGCAAATTGGAACTAATCATAAGATATCAAGAACTACTAAGCATCCATTAAATAACATACACCTTACATGAACATACTAAGCTTGCACACAATGATGAGTATATGTACAAAAATGAAAACAAATAGATTTCATACCAGCCTCTTACCACACCTTGAATTGTCATGAATCGTGATTATTGCTTTTCACTTGTGTGGCTCGAATAATGATATGAAAACCAAAATCCAAAGGAGTCACTGAGGACTGCTGAACCCTGCAATGAACTTTACAAAACCAGAGAAGAACGACAAATATTTTTGGGTTTTCGATTTTTTAAAAGCAAGGACTGAAGGAAAAAAGAAAACAAAGCAAAATCTTTTTGAGTTTTTCGAATATCAAACCAAAACTAAAAAGGGTGAAGCAAACCAAAGATAAAAGCTAAAGAAGCAAACAAAGAGAAATAAAAAAAATATTTTTGGTCTTGTTGTGTTTTGGAGAGCATAAACAAAACAAGAACAAAACAAACAAAGAAAGAAAGCTAAACTACATTGTAAATTTTGTAATGAACCATGGGTTACGCAAAGACCAACTAAATCAAAATCCTGCACCACAGACATAGTCAGTTTCACATATTGGTAAGGTTCATCATCAACAAAATGCTTCAATCCTGCATTAGAAATTAGAGTTTGGAAATCTCAAAGAATTCCTTCAGCTTTCATGAATTCGGGGCATGGATAGATGGAAGGGAAAACACCTTCCTCACGGTGGACTTTCATGACCTCATGCACCCTCAATTCATGTTGGTTGAGTTGGTGTTCATTTATCTCCTTTTCTGAAATTTTTAGACAAACATCACGAAAAGTAATTTCAAAGCTACTAAATGAAGGGGACTACTATTGGGACTTTCAAGAGGGCTAAACATGCATCAAAATAATTTCTCTAAGCATAGAACAAGCATGCATGCTCACATAACCTGTCACCTATAGTAGCAAAATACTCAAGATATAATCCACTAATAAAAAATCTACTTGGACAAGCGGAGGAGTCACATTGATGAGGTTTAATCTCGTCAATGCCCATTGTTATGAGCTTGGGTTTTGGAGAAGATGGGAATGTTGGAGATCGCGGAACGGTTAGCAAACAAGCAACGCGGGGACACGAGGTTTATCCAGGTTCAGGCCCCCGAAGGGAAAACCCTACTCCTGCTTGTCTGCTCTTGATTACGGCAGAACCGAAAGTTACAAGGGTGCGCAGATGTAATCTGGAGTGAAGGTGTGTATGCGGTGGTATGCGAAGTGCTAGATCTGTAGATCTGTTGTGGTCTAGTCTATCGGGGGTGTCCTCCTAGTTGGCCCCTCCTAGCCTTTATATATGGGGAGGCTATGTAACATCCAAAAAATACTAAACTTGGATCATCAAACTCTAATCATCAAAATTAGGGTTAACAAAAACTTTTCTAAATAAAAATATGAAAGCATGCATGTGTGTATGCATTCCAATTTGAATTCTTTTGAATTGCCTTGTTTGTGTGTTTCCTTGCTTGTAAATGGATTCTTAGGTGAAATAAACATCATCTAAACAATCCCCACACTTTTCCCAAAGACAAATAAATCAAAACAAACAAAATAAGGGAATGGTCATTTTGACCAATTTAACTCCCATGCCTACTTTGGCTGTCTCTAACTTTCAAAACTTAACAGAAACTGGTTTGGATCTTTACACCCCTTGATAGTACTAATAACAAGGTACCAAGGCCCACTTTGTGATCATCCAAAAACATTTCTTTCCCTAGATTAAAGGATAGTTCAAAATTGAATCTTTATCATATGAGAAGATCCTACTTTTTCAAAAACCACTCAAACAAGCTCAACTTCCAAAACCCAAGAATCCACAGACTCCCCAGCACATGCTTAGCACACCCCACCAAAAATCTTTTCAAAATTCTAAACTTGAATTCATGCGGCCATTTCATCAAACACCTTGCTGATACAAATCAATCAAATCCTAAACACTATTGTGAGCAGTGATTTGAGCTTAACTTGTTCCCTCTCTAGCTCACAGCAACCTCAGTAGATCATCTAACAAACTTAACTAAGCACTAGCCCCACTGTAAGCTTGGCAATGCCATCAATGGTGAACAGTCGAGCCTCACCATGTCACCCCAGTGTGGACAACAAGCTAGGAGCAGCACTAGCCTCGCCAACCTTGTCTGGAAGCAAGCTAGCACCCATCGCCACTCCCACTGCCCGGCGCGGCGATGCGCCACTGGACCACATGCAGACCGTGCCCATCTCGCCAAGAACCATGCCGAGCATGCAGGCGCCACCCTCGACACACGCCCATGACGCCGCCGCCCTACGTGCATACGTGATCACCACCGTCCCAGGAGACCGCCAGACATCCCCGTTCGCCGCCCCATGCCTCACATCCACCGCTCGCCGTCGAAGACGCTGCCTCTGCCGCGCAGAGCATCGCGTGTTCCAGACCGTTTGCCACCGCCCCTACACGCGCATTAAAGCCGTAGAGCATCGCCAGGAGACCACCGATCGATCGCCACCGCCGGCCATGCCTCTAGCCACCCGTAGCCATGTCGCCACCATCGCCTGCCCACCCCGTTCGGTCTCGTCGTCGAGACTATAAATAGAGGCCTCGCCCGCTCAAACTCTTCACATCATTCTACTCCCCTCTCCTCACTGATCGTTCGATCCCGTTCCTGGAGAAAGGCGAGCAGCGCTTCGCCGGAATTTAACCGGAGCCCGCCGCTGCTGGAGAAGAAGGGGGCCAGTGATTGGAGCCGTCCTAGGAGAAGCTGCCGGTACCAGGAGGTTCGTTGTTCGCCCAGCTCGCCGACCCTCGCCTGAGCCCCGGTGAGCCTCCCACGACCCCCACTGCGCCGCTAGGGTTCGAGCTCGCCGGTGACTAGTTCATCATCGACGACGACCCTCAACCGTTGATCTTACTTCTAATCCAACGCACCACATTGCCCCGTACCACTTCGCACCCCCTGTCTCACTGACGCGTGGGGACAACAAATTAACCAGCCCGCTTAGGCGTTATGCTTAGTAGGCCGGCCCAGTATCGTTTCCCGCGCAGCCCTTTAGTTTGAATTTGGATTTTTCCATTTTCATTCAAACACACTTCTGTACCTAGTTTCAAAAATCAACCCAGCTCGATTCAGTGAACCAAATTGAATGAAACCAATTTTGTTAGAAAGGCCTTGGAATGCTGAATCCAAGCCCGTTGGATTCAAATCATTTGGATCTGTAGATCATCCTTGGTAAAAATAACAAGGCAGAAGCTTTTCTGCATTCAAACATTTTTGAAATTTAAACCATAATTTCTTTTGAGTTGATTCCAACTCTCAAAAATCACATTCAACCATACCTTTTAGAATATATAAAAATATGTAGGTTTACTTACAGAAATAATGTTCAAGTAATAAAAGAATGCCACATAGGCATTTCTAGTCACTTATTTTTAATTAAAATAAAAAGGTTAAACCTTATTAAATTGTGACACCACTTTAAATCACATTCACATGGACTAAAATATGTGGTGATGACATGTGTCAACATGATCCCATGTTTGGTTTGGAGATTATTAAATCTTAAGTAGTTTTTCAATGAGTATACATTACTTTTCCAAAAATAAAATTATGAAGTCAAGTGCTTGTAATGTTAGTGATGATGCTAGATCATCTATAGAACCCTCTTGTGTGATGTTTGCAAGTAGTTAAATATTGTTTGGTGATTGTGTACCTCGTATTTATTTCTAGACGCTAGTACCGACCAAGGATACGAGGAGGAAGGAGGATACTATGAAGAAGAAGCCAAAGAGAACTTCAACCACTGCTTTGCACAAGGCAAGCTAACACTTGCAAGATACTTTACCTATGCAAGCCCATACTTGCAAGCTATTAACTTAGCAAGCTTATACTAAGACTGATGCAAGCAAATACTTTCTTGTTACCATGCCAACTATATGCCTTAAGCATATGTGATCATACCCACTTGATACCCAATCCTAGTTTTACTTGCAAGCTTTCTACTTTATTTCTTTATCAAAGCTTTTACTTAGATTCTAGGAGGATACTTGAAGGTTGCATAAAGAGCATAAAATTTGGCCTAAGCTAGATAATCTTGATGTCATCCTAAGTCATGAGATTGAACTTAGTTAGAACCCCACTAGTTTACCACCCTTCATTAGTACTCACTCCCACTTGTAGATGCTAGTAATAAGCATAAAACTTGATCAACTTTAGATGGGAGTACTTGGTGAAAATGGTTATGAAAACCTTAGAATGATGGATCATTCTACAGAGATGTTTTGACATGTGTTTCCGAACACCAGATGATTTTGGTGATGAAAATGTTGAGGCATGAGCCTTAGCCCTTTATAAAACTGATGGTTGTCTGGATGCGATACCATTCCAATTTTACCGTACAACCACAATATCCGAAAATTGGGTAGGGCTTGACTGCAAACTTATATTCCTTAGTATTGGTTCCCTCACGGCCAAGGTCTGAGCTGAGGCTACCTTGTGAAGATTGTCCACCTGTGCAGTACCCAAGATGACAGTTGGTCATGGTTGGGAGGCCAAACTCACAGGAGAGGTGCCTATACTAGGGCGTGTAATTGAAAGGTTAGGATTGATTATCCGCATACTGAGTATGGTGACTTCAGGATTTCTTCCTGACGGATGTATCGAATGTTGTGGTGAAAGTGTACAATCTCTGCAGAGTGTTAAACTATTCGATTAGCCGCGTCCGCGGTTATGGACAGTTGGAGTGGCCATACTGTTCCCGCGTCAGATGTTTTCAAAATGACTTGTGAAATGACTTCAGACTTTGACTTGACCACAACAGAGTTGTGGCACGAGATACAAGTTCCCACTTAGGTGTTATAAAATTTCAACTAGCTTTCTCGTGCTCGTGAACTTAGTAGAGGTAAATCTGGCTTTGTCACATCCCAAGATTTTCCAAATCTTGTAATGTGAAAATAAATGAATAAAATAAAACTTTGTTTGATTTTCAGAGCCAGAAGAAACTTTTTGAATTCAATTGGAACTCCAAACCCATTTGAATTAAATAAAACCTAAAGGGATTTAAAAAGATAAACATTTAATAAAAGGAAAAATAAAAACATTTGGAAATACTATTTTGAAAATCTTGAGTGAAAAGATTTATTTTCAAATAAAATAGAAGTTATAAATAAAGAATATTTTATAAAACCAAATTAAACCTTGGCCAAACTTTGGGAATTAAAACATTTTATTTTAAATAAAATTAGCAAAGGTTTATTTAAATAAATTAAAAAGGAATTAATATCCAACCTTATTTAAATAAAAGGTTTTACGAATTTAAATTGAAACATCAAAACTTATTAAATTATTTAAAATAAGTTTTCCTAAATATTTTGATATTCACAAATAAAACCTATTAAAGTGTTTAGGCTTTATTTCAGATTTAAAAAAAATATCTCAATAAAACAAATCTTATTTGATTTAATAAGGAAAGTCTATTGTATTTAATTAATAATGGACTCTAAAAATAAAAAGGTTAGTTTGTTTTAAATAAAGATTTTATTATTCTATTTAGTTTGTTTTAAAACAAATTTCCAAGTATTCTTTATTATACCTACAGATTTGGTTTTGAAAATATTTAGGTTTTAAGTAAAGATTTTATTAATAAAATCAAGCTCTATTTGATTTAATAACTAAGGCCATTTTAAATTAATTATTAATGGACCCTATTATTAAAATTATTAATTTGAATTTGGATTTTGGTTCATGTTACTGAACAGAAACTAATTTCAATACTACAAAGTTTGGGTGTTGTTTGAATTGATTTTAACTTTGTTTGATTATTTGGAATTCAAAACAGGAAATAAAATTTGAAAAAGAAAAGGGTTTAGAAACAGGAAAAATATAAAGTTTAGGTCGACCCAACCCATCAGCCCACTAAGGCCCAGAACCAGCCCAGCTTGCCTTCCGGAAAAAAACGAATCGCACGCAGTAACAAACCCACAGAGAGACTGACTGGTGGACCTCTCCCCCACTCTTTTTCCCACTGACCAGCGGACCCCACTTCTCCAGACCGTCTCCTTCCTCGCGACGACCACGCCGGCCGTTTCTGCCGTTGATGCCGCGCGTTAATTCGCAGTAATGCCGCAGTGATTCCTCCCAGCGACCTCGCCCTCTTAAGCGCCCACTCTCCCTCTCCATTTCCCCTCAAGCTCCTCCCTCTCTCTGCCCCCAGGCTGCGATTATTTCGCCCTAGACCATCACTGCTCCGACGAGCTTCCTTCCCAAATTCCGGCCAACACTCATCGCCCCTTGCCTCGTCGACCTCGCACACAGACTCCCTACTCCCAGACGCATCTCTCAGTACCACCCATTCGATCAGGCGCTCAGGCGTCGGCTTTGTCAAGTTCTGAACAGCCGTCCGCTCCAACTCTGGCAAACACCTGTAGTTTCGACCACCGCCTCCTCGTTCACACTTCCACACTCGCCACATCTTTCGCATCTAACGCATCGTTGTTTTGCTTTGGGGTGATCCACTGGCGTCCACGACCACACTTGCACCGTCCTCCACTCCGGCGAGCTCCCCAGGTAGAATCCGACCGCCCCTCTTCTTCTCGTTCACGCTCACAGCATCCCCGTGATCTCCTGCGTCTAACCATACCCTCGGTTGTTCTTCTCGTGATCTGTAGCGTCGACTCCGACCGCGAGCAGGACCATCTGACGCCGACGACGACTCCGGCGAGCGATTACCTCCGTCTCCGTGCGCCCCTTGCTTCCTCGAGAGTACCTTGAGCACCACATCGTCCTCGCAAACAAGGTGAGCACCCCCTCTGTCTTCCTCGCTTCCTAGAACCACCGTAGCACCACCGCCTGGCCGTGCGCCGCCGCTAGCCACCGCCAGCGCCGCCAGACTTTGGCAACCGTGTTAGTAACCGTAGGATCTGGATCTGACGGATACGATAGAAAGTTAGCAAAGGGGTAAGTGATGATTCTGAGCCGCACGATTCAAATTTGATCCAACGCGCCACAGCCGCGATCCACCCGAACCGGTACTGTCCAGTTAAAACACGACGCGTGGCCAGATTCGTTTAAAACAAAAATTTGAAACCAGATCAGATTGTGATTTTCAAACCCTTATAACTTTGGATCCACACGTCCAAAAATTACAAATTTTATGTCGTTGGATTCAGGAGAGCAAGCCCTAGCCAACTGTGGAATTAGTTTAGCAAATAGTATCTGTTAGGTTGCTTGTTTTTGTAGATTCTTTTGTGTGATTGTTTAGAGTATAAAAATTGTTTAAAAATGATTTTTAGGTTAAAACCTTTGCAAAATGAATTGTTGTGACCTTACTGACCCTAGGAACCAACCTTTGGTGTTAAAAATGATTTTGGTAAAATTTGGGTTGAATTATTTGACTTAGCCATTTTCAAGCCAAATAAAATTATTAGGTTTATTATAGAAATGATTTTTGCAAGGAAAACTTTGGGAAAAGGTTTTGAACCAAACCTACTGACTCAAAACACCAAGTTTTGCAATGGCAACTCATTTGGTGAAAAACATAAAGTTTTGCTTTGATAAGAAAATATTTTTCACCACATAAAATGATGAAAGGTTTTGAAATTGGTTTAAGGATAAAACACATTGCAAATGACTTTGCCATTTTGGTAAAATGACCAATGTGGACCTTACAAAGTTTAGAAACCAAGTGGAGACCATCCTTGCAATAGAACCATCCTTTGCATACTTATGCATGACTTAGACTCCATTGCTTTATGTGTGTGAGATTGTTTGTTTGACTTTGGTTTGGAATGTTAGTTGATTTTGTGTTTGCTTGATTGACTTGTAGTGAATTTAGCAAAGTGTGAGACTAGCAAGATCAAGGAGTGAACCACCATTCCCTACCAAAAAGGCAAGTTACACTATCATACAAATGCCCTATTATTTTCATTATACTTAGTGGATTATGAAAAACATGCATGAAAACAATTTTATACTTATACTATGCTAAATCCTAATAGGATTCCCTATACACTCCTTAGTGAAATATTGTAGTTGCACATGCTTAGCCATGCTTCATTTTGAAAAGAGATACATGTTGAGATTTTACAAAGGTTGAGAAAAGGACTTGTGTTTTACATAATAAAACAAGGACTCAATGAACCAACTAGGTGGTGGACACCTTAAGTTTTGGAGAAGGTGGCAACAAAAGGAACCATGTCTATGGGATTCACTTTGTGTTGTGCTCCAAAAGAAAACCACCTAGGAAACTTAGAGATTGAACATGTTTCTCCAATTGTGGCTTTCGTGTGCAACCACATGCTATTATGGCTCTGGCTTAGTCAACTACATTAGGAAGACCCATACATTGTCTTTAGTTACCGGACATGGGGATCTGGAATGCTTCATGGGGGCTGAAGACAAGCTAGCAATGATGTATGGGAGGACCTTTTGGAAAGACTTCGTCACACTATCAGTCTGCCGGTACTCCATCTTGGTGAGCACTAATCCAGTAGGCCACTGGTGGCAACAAGATGGGATTGTGTCATGTGGGTAAAGTGTACTCCTTCTGCAGAAGTTAATAAAATCTAAGTACTTAGCCGTGTACCCGGTTATGGACAATACTGAGCAACTAAAGTTTGAACTATGGGAGATCTCGACATTCCAACTTCTAAAATTAAAACTTGATGCACTTGGGGGTACCAAGGAATTCAAAGAGATTTTGTTAGGCTTGTTGCACTTGGGGTTACCAAGGTGCTCAAGGATTTTTTTGACAAGGACTTGAACACTTGAGTTTCTACCAAGGAGTTCAAGGGATTCTTGGAAAAGAGATTTAACAAAGGACTAAAAATCATTTCTGAAAAGACAGGATAAAATACTGCTTTGTGCAAATAAGCCTTAAACTCTACTTAGCCAAAAATGCATGTATTGATAGGATCCACTCTTATTATACATAGAAGTGAAGCTTGCCAATACAATTCAAAATGTATTGACCCTTGTGGCTGTAACTTGTAATGTTGCAGGTTGATTGTTTTTAAGTGAAGATTGTTTGATTGACTAGGACTACAAAGTCTACAACCAACATCTGCCTGTGGCACTTTGAAGATGAAGGACCCATGACTATAGTTATTCCGCTGCAATGTAATGTAATAGCCAAATGAGATATGTATGATGTAATAGAATTATGTTATTCCTGGTTATAAAGTTATAATATGACCTTTGTATCTTGATATTACATCTTAACTGTGGATGCTAGCTATTGATCCAGGGACTAGCATTGTAAAACACAGGAGGACTCTACCTTATTATGTTGGGGCCTCTACAGATGGTATCAGAGCATTGTGTTGCTCAGAGAATTTGTAAACCTAAGATTGGACAAAAACTCTTAGAAAAATAGGAGTTATATTTTGATCCAAAACCTATTTACAAGAACACTTGTAACCTCTTTCCTTAACCACTTTGGTTTCAACTCTACACCTCTTCTACTTCAACTTGATGGAAAAACCTACCCATGGCCAAGGATTACACCATGTGAAAAGGATGACTTCAACTTCTTCAACTCTAATGACTTCACCATCTTCAGCCTCTTCACCAAGGACCTCCAACTTGGATATCACTAAGGACCACAAGTGGAACAAGGAAAATCTTACTCAAGATTTAGAGACTGAGGGAATGCAAAATAAGAAGAAACCATCAACAAATTTGAAGTATTGTGACCAAAAGTTCTCCCAAGGAAACCAAGATCTCATGCAAGAAGAATCAAGAAGGATAGAAGGATCACAAGTGAACCATATAGATGGACCACCATATTTTAGTTAAGATAAAAACACACCAACCTATGTGGTGTAGCAAAATGTTTTGTTGCTTAAGTATATGCTTGAACTTTGTTTGAGTGAAAAGTTTGGTTTGTGAATGCATGCACATTGCTTGTGTGATTTGTGAAGTGTGTGATTAGAAATATTTCCTTAGAAATATCTTGCCTACTCTAATCTTCCTTCAACCCAAACAGATGACTACTCCAAAGGACTCCAAGGTTGATGACACCAACACCAACCAAGCTGACAGCATGAGAGAGCTCATAGCAACCCAACATCAGTTGAACCAACTGACAACTCAGTTCTTAGCCAACAGTAGTGATAAAGATCCAGCACTACAAAAGTTTTTGGAGGAACAATCCCAATTGATGCTTAAGGTGACTAATCAAATGATTAGCATGGAAGAAAGCTATCCTAGAAGAGTGTATGATAACAAGGATGACAAGAATGTTATTCTAGATGGAGCCCCAGCTTGCATTATTTGTGGAGACAAGGATCATACCTCCAAGGAGCATGAAGGACAATGCCCCAATTGTGAAGAAGAACATCCTGTTGGACAATGCCCCACCTCTCAAGCTACATGTTACCTTTGTGAAGGAAGTGATCATACTCCTGGCCAATGCCCTATCTACTCCATGGTGGAACAAAGGAAACAAGAAGGATCCAAGCCTACCAAAGGAAAAGGACCACTCATACCTCCAAACAAGACAACTCAATTCAAAGGACTAAAGAAACCTAAGAAACAAAAGCAAGACATGAGCCTTGCACAATGTCGTAAATGTAAGGAAATGGGACACTACTCCAGTGGATGCCCAGAGAACAAGAGGAATAAGGAGATTGACCAAGTGTGTTGTAACAACTGCAAAGAATTGGGCCATTATGTAGCAACTTGCCCACAAGAGCCACGTAAAGAACTCAAGGACATTCATTGCTTTAACTGCAAGAATCCAGGACACTATGCAAGCAACTGTCCAGAAAAGATGAAGAACAAGTTGAGCAAGCCTATGGAGAAGCTCAACCTTGGACCATGAGTCAAGTATGGAAACCAAGGAAACCATCCAAATGTTTGTTATGAGAAATTTTCCCAGGATCTCAAGAAGGGCAATATGTAATTTTTGTTTGAAATTTTTTAAGGGTGGTAGTACCCTAGTTGTTTTGAACTTTCTTGTAACCCTAGCCTCCCCAAATATCGGGACGAGATTTATTTTAAGGGTGGTAGCCTGTCACATCCCAAGATTTTCCAAATCTTGTAATGTGAAAATAAATGAATAAAATAAAACTTTGTTTGATTTTCAGAGCCAGAAGAAACTTTTTGAATTCAATTGGAACTCCAAACCCATTTGAATTAAATAAAACCTAAAGGGATTTAAAAAGATAAACATTTAATAAAAGGAAAAATAAAAACATTTGGAAATACTATTTTGAAAATCTTGAGTGAAAAGATTTATTTTCAAATAAAATAGAAGTTATAAATAAAGAATATTTTATAAAGCCAAATTAAACCTTGGCCAAACTTTGGGAATTAAAACATTTTACTTTAAATAAAATTAGCAAAGGTTTATTTAAATAAATTAAAAAGGAATTAATATCCAACCTTATTTAAATAAAAGGTTTTACCAATTTAAATTGAAACATCAAAACTTATTAAATTATTTAAAATAAGTTTTCCTAAATATTTTGATATTCACAAATAAAACCTATTAAAGTGTTTAGGCTTTATTTCAGATTTAAAAAAAATCTCAATAAAACAAATCTTATTTGATTTAATAAGGAAAGTCTATTGTATTTAATTAATAATGGACTCTAAAAATAAAAAGGTAAGTTTGTTTTAAATAAATATTTTATTATTCTATTTAGTTTGTTTTAAAACAAATTTCCAAGTATTCTTTATTATACCTACAGATTTGGTTTTGAAAATATTTAGGTTCTAAGTAAAGATTTTATTAATAAAATCAAGCTCTATTTGATTTAATAACTAAGGCCATTTTAAATTAATTATTAATGGACCCTATTATTAAAATTATTAATTTGAATTTGGATTTTGGTTCATGTTACTGAACAGAAACTAATTTCAATACTACAAATTTTGGGTGTTGTTTGAATTGATTTGAACTTTGTTTGATTATTTGGAATTCAAAACAGGAAATAAAATTTGAAAAAGAAAAGGGTTTAGAAACAGGCAAAATATAAAGTTTAGGTCGACCCAACCCATCAGCCCACTAAGGCCCAGAACCAGCCCAACTTGCCTTCCAGAAAAAATGAATCGCACGCAGTAACAAACCCACAGAGAGACTGACTGGTGGACCTCTCCCCCACTCTTTTTCCAACTGACCAGCGGACCCCACTTCTCCAGACCGTCTCCTTCCTCGCGACGACCACGCCAGCCGTTTCTGCCGTTGATGCCGCGCGTTAATTCGCAGTAATGCCATAGTGATTCCGCCCAGCGACCTCGCCCTCTTAAGCGCCCACTCTCCCTCTCCATTTCCCCTCAAGCTCCTCCCTCTCTCTGCCCCCAGGCTGCGATTATTTCGCCCTACACCATCACTGCTCCGACGAGCTTCCTTCCCAAATTCCGTCCAACACTCACCGCCCCTTGCCTCGTCGACCTCGCACACAGACTCCCTACTCCCAGACGCATCTCTCAGTACCACCCATTCGACCGCGGGCGCTCCAGAGCGTCAGCTTTGTCAAGTTCTGAACAGCGCCGCCGTCCGCTCCAACTCCGGCAAACACCCAGGTAGTTTCTGACCACCCAGCGCCTCCTCGTTCACACTCCCACACTCGCCACATCTTTCTGCATCTAACCGCATCATTGTTTTGCTTTGGGGTGATCCACAGTGCCGTCCACGATGACCACCTGAAGCACCCGACGCTGTCCTCCACTCCGGCGAGCTCCCCAGGTAGAATCCGACCGCCCCTCTTCTTCTCGTTCACGCTCATAGCATCCCCGTGATCTCCTGCGTCTAACCATACCCTCGGTTGTTCTTCTCGTGATCTGTAGCGTCGACTCCATGGCGGGTGACCATCTCGACGACGACGACTCCGGCGAGCGATTACCTCCGTCTCCGTGCGCCCCTTCCTTCCTCGAGAGTACCATGAGCACCACATCGGCCTCGCAAACAAGGTGAGCACCCCATCTGTCTTCCTCGCTTCCTAGAACCACCGTAGCACCAACGCCTGGCCGTGCGCCGCCGCTAGCCACCGCCAGCGCCGCCAGACTTTGGCAAGCGTGTTAGTAACCGTAGGATCTGGATCTGACGGATACGATAGAAAGTTAGCGAAGGGGCAAGTGATGATTCTGAGCCGCACGATTCACATTTGATCCAACACGCCGCAGCCGCGATCCACCCGAACCGGTACTGTCCAGTTAAAACACGACGCGTGGCCAGATTCGTTTAAAACAAAAATTTGAAACCAGATCAGATTGTGATTTTCAAACCCTTATAACTTTGGATCCACATGTCCAAAAATTACAAATTTTAAGTCATTGGATTCAGGAGAGAAATCCCTAGCCAACTGTGGAATTAGTTTAGCAAATAGTATCTGTTAGGTTGCTTGTTTTTGTAGATTCTTTTGTGTGATTGTTTAGAGTATGAAAATTGTTTAAAAATGATTTTTAGGTTAAAACCTTTGCAAAATGAATTGTTGTGACCTTACTGACCCTAGGAACCAACCTTTGGTGTTAAAAATGATTTTGGTAAAATTTGGGTTGAATTATTTGACTTAGCCATTTTCAAGACAAATAAAATTATTAGGTTTATTATAGAAATGATTTTTGCAAGGAAAACTTTGGGAAAAGGTTTTGAACCAAACCTACTGACTCAAAACACCAAGTTTTGCAATGGCAACTCATTTGGTGAAAAACATAAAGTTTTGCTTTGATAAGAAAATATTTTTCACCACATAAAATGATGAAAGGTTTTGAAATTGGTTTAAGGATAAAACACATTGCAAATGACTTTGCCATTTTGGTAAAATGACCAATGTGGACCTTACAAAGTTTAGAAACCAAGTGGAGACCATCCTTGCAATAGAAACATCCTTTGCATACTTATGCATGACTTAGACTCCATTGCTTTATGTGTGTGAGATTGTTTGTTTGACTTTGGTTTGGAATGTTAGTTGATTTTGTGTTTGCTTGATTGACTTGTAGTGAATTTAGCAAAGTGTGAGACTAGCAAGATCAAGGAGTGAACCACCATTCCCTACCAAAAAGGCAAGTTACACTATCATACAAATGCCCTATTATTTTCATTATACTTAGTGGATTATGAAAAACATGCATGAAAACAATTTTATACTTATACTATGCTAAATCCTAATAGGATTCCCTATACACTCCTTAGTGAAATATTGTAGTTGCACATGCTTAGCCATGCTTCATTTTGAAAAGAGATACATGTTGAGATTTTACAAAGGTTGAGAAAAGGACTTGTGTTTTACATAATAAAACAAGGACTCAATGAACCACCTAGGTGGTGGAAAGCTTAAGTTTTGGAGAAGGTGGCAACAAAAGGAACCATGTCTATGGGATTCACTTTGTGTTGTGCTCCAAAAGAAAACCACCTAGGAAACTTAGAGATTGTACATGTTTCTCCAATTGTGGCTTTCGTGTGCAACCACATGCTATTATGGCTCTGGCTTAGTCAACTACATTAGGAAGACCCATACATTGTCTTTAGTTACCGGACATGGGGATCTGGAATGCTTCATGGGGCAAGACAAGCTAGCAATGATGTATGGGAGGACCTTTTGGAAAGACTTCGTAACACCGTCACGGTACTCCATCTTGGTGAGCACTAATCCAGTAGGCCACTGGTGGCAACAAGATGGGATTGTGTCATGTGGGTAAAGTGTACTCCTTCTGCAGAAGTTAATAAAATCTAAGTACTTAGCCGTGTCCCCGGTTATGGACAATACTGAGCAACTAAAGTTTGAACTATGGGAGATCTCGACATTCCAACTTCTAAAATTAAAACTTGATGCACTTGGGGGTACCAAGGAATTCAAAGAGATTTTGTTAGGCTTGTTGCACTTGGGGTTACCAAGGTGCTCAAGGATTTTTTTGACAAGGACTTGAACACTTGAGTTTCTACCAAGGAGTTCAAGGGATTCTTGGAAAAGAGATTTAACAAAGGACTAAAAATCATTTGAAAAGACAGGATAAAATCGCTTTGCAAATAAGCCTTAAACTCTACTTAGCCAAAAATGCATGTATTGATAGGATCCACTCTTATTATACATAGAAGTGAAGCTTGCCAATACAATTCAAAATGTATTGACCCTTGTGGCTGTAACTTGTAATGTTGCAGGTTGATTGTTTTTAAGTGAAGATTGTTTGATTGACTAGGACTACAAAGTCTACAACCAACATCTGCCTGTGGCACTTTGAAGATGAAGGACCCATGACTATAGTTATTCCGCTGCAATGTAATGTAATAGCCAAATGAGCTATGTTTGATGTAATAAACTTATGTTATTCCTTGTTATAAATTTATATTATGACCTTCGTATCTTGATATTACATCTTAACTGTGGATGCTAGCTATTGATCCAGGGACTAGCATTGTAAACACAGGATGAATCTACCTTATTTATGGTTGGGACCTCTACAGGCTTTTGCAAAACAACGTGTCCTATTACAAAAAAAACCCCTTCACTTGTTAGTATTAGTTTGCGAGTACTTAAAGAGTACTCATGGCTTTGTACCTGGCTATTCCCGTGGCCAGACTATGAAGAGAAGTACCAGGATGATGGACCCCAGGAAGGTTACGACAACTAGGATCATCTCCCATCGTCAGCATTGCCTGTGACCCCGAAGATGGAGCTTCGCCTACGCTACCTTTATTATTACGTATTTCCGCTGCTTGAGTTGTATTAAGAACTGGATCATGAGATCCTTATTTGTGTAAAACCTTATGTATGGTTTGTAATGGATGATGTACTGTGATATCCAAATCTGTTATGTCTCGCAAAAATGGTAATCCTGGGATTGCGTTGTATGGCATAACAGGCATCTAGGATTAAAAATCCGGGTGTTGACAGGCTAGGTCTCAGGTACCGATTTGAGTAGGTTACAAGTTGTATTCAAACTCTAGTCTTGAGGTTTCCTTGTCTTTTACATTTGAGAGTCCGTGTCCACATGGGCTTCATATCAGCCGAACCGTCATAGGCGTCATGGACCTTGGCAGGTTGTCGAGTGGGCCTTCCATCGGGCTGGACCAGGTATACTAACATCGAGTACCCGTAGGGCATATCCATGTCAGTAGCCCCCGAGTGTCCATCTGAAACATAGATTTGGGTGGAGACTTAGTTTTCTTGAACCTTGCATTTGGATGTCGGAGTCGAAAGTTGTGTTGGTTGTTGCAAAGGAGTCGACATTATGGACGTAGTCAACACAATGGACTATAGGGTGCGCGACCAGCGCTCCCTATGGGAGTAGCCCCCGAGTGTCTGTTCGAGTCGTAGACTCGAGCAGAGACTTATAGTCATCGGTTGCACAATACGGTGATCCGGAAGTTCTTCGGATGACCTTGCAGATGCCTTGAATGTCTTCATTTTTTCAAATGCGCGACCAGCGCTCCCTATGGGAGTAGCCCCCGAGTCCTTAGTCGAATCGTTGATTCGAGGTGAGGAATCGAAGCATGCCATTCGAAGATCTTCTGTGTGCACGACCAGCGCTCCAGTTTAGAGTAGCCCCCGAGTGTCTGGCAGAGTCGTAGACTCGGGCAGAGACTCGAGTCTTGTATCATGTAGTTGTAGCCGACAATCTCGTGGGCGTACCGCTGACCCAAAAATACATTAGGTGCGTGACCAGCGCTCCTGGTAGGAGTAGCCCCCGAATGTCTAGTAGAGTCGAAGACTCAAGTAGAGACTCATGCGAGGAGAAACCACGGAACCGGATGTGCATCGAGTCAGCGTCTCATGCATAAGGATCCAGGAGTCAATGTAGCGGAGTGATGCGACATTCTAGCCGGAAGGAGTCAACGTTGCGGATGAAGTCGATGCAGTTGCCTCTGTCGGGTGCGCAACCAGTATCGCATCTATCGGATGCGTGGCCAGCATCGCGTCTTTGTAGGCTGCAAAAACATGAAGAATTGTGAAGTACTTGTATCTTATAAGAAATATTTGCCTGTCAACTTGTATAGTAAGATTCTGGTGCCAATCGAGTCAACACTTTTGTACTGTTTGCTAGGCCTTTCGTTAGTCTGATTACCCTTAGTCTCAGTACCTTGCCGAGGCACTCGGAGTTCAAGGATTTGACGATCAGGCATAATCAGCTATTCGGGCTGTCGCATTCGAGGTGCTCGAGTGCGTGGAGCCGATGGAACATTAGGTTACTTGAAGAGGGCGCAACCCCCGAGTATTTCAAGTGCGAGTTAAAAAAGAAACCAGCTCTAAGTAGAGGGAAAACTTAGCTTTGTTGGTAGTTGTCGTGGATGGAATCGACGCGGTAGCGGGTTGCACGCGCACGTGGTCGACGCGGCGAACCACAATCATAGCGGCGACGGGTTTCCGAAGTTGATGGTAGTAGAGAGCACCACATCCGAAGATTGTCGCGGTCGAAGACCGCACCAGGTCGCCACATCCGAAGGATGTATCGGGTCATCGCAGCCGAAAGCCGCATTGGGTCGCCGATATCGAGGGAGCCCCCGAGTCGTGGTCGCTGAAGCCGATGCGGCCAGTTCCCGTAATCGAAGATCGCATCGGGTTGCCGCATCCGAAAGATGTAGATGGTCACCGCAGCCGAAGGCCGTGGTGGATCGTTGTAGTCGAAAACCGCAACAGGTCGATGGTCGCGAGTCGTGTAGCGAACGTAGTTGATGTGGTCATTAATCGCCAGTCGGAAGGAGTCGAAACAATGGTCGTAGGTGACGCGGTTGTTGATGTGACGGACAAACACGCGTCTTTGATGTTTGTCCAAGTTCCTGCAGTTAATCAGCCGGCAATCGGATAAAACTCTGAGCAGAGTTTAGTCTGATTGATCACGACTTGACCGTATAGCATTAGCATTGGTAATCATGTAATCAACCAAATAAATAATTAATAGAACACGTATTATAATCGGCTAATTTTTGAAGTGATAGTGATACTTAGATTTTCCTGGAACATCAATCGGATCTAGCATCTTGTGTTTGCCACGTACACAAGTCCTGCTTTTTCACGTCTTGTCTAATCAAGTTAATTCCTATCTGATCTAACGACATCTCAATCAGTGATTAGACGTGTCCAGGGTCATGTCTTGGTGTCTCTGGGATTGCCCAAACATCGAAGGCGTGATCTTCTTTGGCCATGCGAGTGCCGCGTTGATGTCCAGCTCCAAGTACAAAATTCTTCATATCCTCCAATCGCCAATACGCTGATCTGACCGGCTCAGCTGCACGCCTGATCAATTTGTTTGAGGTAGATGTTGGCTTTGATGTTGATGTTGGTCCTGCGGATCCGACCCGAGAAGCCAGTGAATCGTAGATCGTCGATGATGGGGCCGTCACAATCGTGTGTTGCCGGTGAGTGGACGGTGAAGTCAAAAGCACCGAAGAGGATATGGCTCTCCGTCGCCGAGGAGTTGTAGATCGCTTTGGTCGGGACCGTCACGATCGCACAATCAGCGCCTCCAGTTTCCACAGACGGCGCCAATTGATGAGGTTTAATCTCGTCAATGCCTATTGTTACGAGATTGGGTTTTGGAGAAGATGGGGATGCTGGAGATCACGGAACGGTTAGCAAACAAGCAACACGGGGACACGAGGTTTACCCAGGTTCAGGCCTCCAGAGGGAAAATCCTACTCCTGCTTGTCTGCTCTTGATTACGGCGGAACCGAAAGTTACAAGGGTGCGCAGATGTAATCTGGCGTGAAGGTGTGCATGCGGTGGTATGCGAAGTGCTAGATCTGTAGATCTGTTGTGGTCTAGTCTATCGGAGGTGTTTTCCTCGTTGGCCCCTCCTAGCCTTTATATATGAGGAGGCTAGCTCTCAGGTACCGATTCGAGTAGGTTACAAGTTGTATTCAAACTCTAGTCTTGAGGTTTCATTTTCTTGTACGTTTGAGAGTCCGTGTGCACATGGACTTCATATCAGCCGAACCGTCGTAGGCGTCATGGACCCTGGTAGGTCGTCAAGTGGGCCTTCCGTCGGGCTGGACCAGGTATACTAACATCGGATACCCATAGGACATATCCATGTCACACATACCGGAGAACAAATGCTCCAAAAATCAGTAGCAAAGAGTGGCTGAGCAAGGAGATGGAAAATCGCGGTGATGAACAGGAAGAACGCGAGTTTGAGAAATTTTCTGGTGTTTTCTCGGGAGAGAGTGTAGAGGTAGGTGGTTGGGCAAGTGGAGGGCCAGGGGTGGCCCACACCATGGCCAGGTGCGACCTTGGGGTGGCCGCGCCACCAGGTGGTGTGCCTGCCTGGTGGGCCCCCTGGGTCAATTCAGGTGCCTCTCTGTCCCTTTTTTGATGTAAAAATTTAATATGATTTTTTTGGAATTTTCGAGAAACTTTATTTTGAGAATTTTTTAGGAATTGGTAAATGAATTTCTCGCAGAAAAATGATTTGGAACGATGGAAAAACAAATCAAGTCCAAAACTATAGAAGTTCTAACACACTCAAATATGCAAGCAACTAGTAGTACAAAAATACAAGATGAAAGAAAAGATTAAAATAAAGAGAATAAGAGTAAGCAAGGATAATCATGGTGAAAACATTGTTTTATTCATCCAAAATCCTTTTGTTAACAAGGTTGATCAAGTGTTGTTACCAAAACAATTTTATGTGGCACCTCGAATTTACGGTCCGAGAATACCCGTTATGCATACAATTCACGTTCCCATGATCAATGAGCCGTGAGCATAACCGACTAGTATCATTACACCATCCTTACATTAACGAGTACAAAACTTACAAAGGGGCCATTATGGCAATTACAACACAAGTAGCGGAATTCTTTAGCGCAAAGCCCGTGCCTTAAACTACAGGCAACTGACTTGGAAGATGGCCTAGCTCGCATACAGGCCCGGCTCTGACCCTAGGCCAGGTTGGGCGGCGCCCAAGGGCCCAGGCCAACGAGGGGCCCAAGATCGGCTAGGAATAGGCTTATATACCTTACAGCTCAACCGCAGGCCAGGATTTATTCTCTAATGGGCCCCTGGGAAATAGTTAACAGACATAAAATAGAGATTGATCCGGTAATGTCTCAGGTTTAGTAGCCATATTATCCCTAAAAGAAGGTCAGTAGCGATGTAATAATCTTACAGAAGAAAAGAAAAAAGATAACTAGCGTAGAGGATCGATTTGGTTGTTCGTCTCCAGCGATCGCTGAGTCGCGACGGCTCTAGTGTCACTGCTCCTCACGACTTTCCTCGACCCGTCCGTGCTCATCGATCAAAGCCGGCTGCACTTTCGGTCGATCTCCAGTAATTCTTTAATTAAGGTTTTAACATTTTTGTAAATTTCATCACCATTAATTAATCTATTATAGGTGTTACAATGCCACCGAGACAATTGTCCCAGCTACGAAGAAGAACAAACGATAGAGAGAATCAGCTGATTCAATCGCAAAGTGGTACTTGAAATAAGTATTTTCCAACAACAAGTAATATTGATGTTAACAATAATAATCAAAGACGAGAATCTGATTCAGAATAAGATGATAAGCATAATTCAGGTGCATATTTTGATGCCAATAAGCAATCAAGTATCTAATTACTGTATTGATGCCAATGAGCAATTTTTTCTATCGCAATGTGACACTACTTTTTTTGGAGGGAGGGAGGGAAGGGGGAAATGTGACACTACTTAGTGCTTGATAATTTGTATAGACATATATGTGTGATTAGATGTTAAATCTTAATTTCTACAAGTGAAAATAAGCATATATGTATGCCTATATATCTTGTTATGCATACATATATATTGGTCTTAAGGGCCCTCTTGTCGACTTCGCCCTAGGGCCCTTCAAAATATAGAGCCAGCCCTGCTCGCATAGACGTCAGCACCTTCGTTCCTTTTAACATCTGCAATCTGGCCAAGTAAATAGCCAGGGACAATGCCGTTCCTTTGAATGTACTCGCAAACCACCGAGACAAGGTAACAAAGATAATGCATAATGGGCTATGGCGAGATAGCTCTACACTATAGTTGTTTTTGAAAGAACTAACATTGGCATCTCTATATCTTTGTTGAAAAAGAGTTTTTAGTAAATATGCCTCCTTTTTGAAAATACGGACATCTCCACATCCTTGTTAAAAAGATTTAGAAAACTTTTTGTTGTAAAACCCTTTGTAAAACCTTATCGACCATCTCTGGCCAAAACCCATATTATTCTTATCTTTTCCTCGTGACCAAATCACATCCTTTGTATTCATCACAACTTAACCGAAGGGTCCTCCTAGCACTTGCCATTCCAACCGTCCTTGTTCGTGGACACGGCTATTCTAATAGATTAGACTCTGTAGAGCTTATGCACTTCACCCACAAGAATCAATACATCCGCCGGGATAAAACCATGGCCTGCTACACACGGTAGACATGGGTTCGGATAATCAAACCTAGACTTTTCATTTGTCCATCCCGTAACAACGACGGCCTGTCCTTTTGGGTGGTTCTCTCCGGTATGAGTATGGGGTACGACGACCCTGGTCCTTCCTCCCGTACTGACTCCTATCTCCAGACCGAAGTCTGGCAGATAGAAATAGTGACAATCTTCCATCCGTACTACCTAAAAGCATACCGTCCGCGAGAGACCCAATTGTTGCACCAGTACCTTGTCCTACAGACATCCCGGATTTCAGGGGATTTCTCCCCTTTAGCAAGTACGAGCAGCCCCGGCTAAATATCACAAACTACGAGCTAAGCCCCAATGTCTGGGGTAATGTGGTTCCACAGATAAAATTGTTCCGGACATTGGCGTAGAACATCCCTTATCTTTCTCTTTGATTTACTTTATTTTCATCCACCTCATAAATTATTTTAGTAAAACTTCCACTCGGAAATGATGCCTATTCCCAAGGGTTTTATTTTGAAAACTTTGTAGTAGGGTACAACCCAAAATAGTTTTATCATTGAAAATCCATGGGTTCCAGTGGGAAGATGCTAATCATCTTAGCCACATTCTACGGGGTAAAAGTAGGTGTAAATAGAGTAGGTGTCCTAATGGACACTCATCCGTAACTTGGAGGAGCCAAGTTACTCGCGTCTTTTTATTTGAAACAATTCATGCCTTTGATCATGCAATCCATAAACGAGGTATAATAAATAGTTGGTAAACAAGAGTAGGTTAATATAGGAGTTCAGGAATGGTGGCTTGCCTGTGACCAGCGAGATGTCCCGTGACTTCTTTAGAATACCAAAATTCCAATAATAACAATAATAAAGAATATCCCGATCCTTCCTTCTTCTCGGCGTCACACAATCGCTACTATCGCCGTTATCGAGCATACATGCAAACAAACATTACACCAACAAATACAAGGTATACAAGCAACAAACCATACGACAAGTAAGGATAACTACAAGATATTCATCAGTAGGATGTTGGAGGTTGGTGGATAATATTGACAAAAGATTTGGAGGCATTAGGGAAAAAGCGTCCCTTTGGATTTATAGTCTAGGAACTACCTAGGAGAGGGGTTTTTGATCAAGGACTGGATTTGTAGGATACCATTGTATAAAACTGATACCACCAGATAGGTATTGATAAAATTAAGCCAACAAAAGTGGTTTCACTCTTTTATCAATTTCCCTTGATTTATAAAGGAGTTTATAGTGGATAAAACCCTAGTTTAAGGAAATAATTCACCAGAATTTATATGGAGTTCCAAAAATTATTTCCTTGGGTCATTAGGTATTATTTGATGGACTGAATTAAGAGGAGTTGGAATTACCTCAAAAAAATTACCAGAATGCCCTTGAGAAATTCCCAAAGGCTGTACTGAGAATACCTTTCTGTAGAAATTGGAATATACCCTTTTGGAGTTAGAAGGCTACTGGGGTCATTTTATTAGTGGATAAGTCATGCACAAATGAGTTTAATTCACTAAAAATCAACAGAGACTCATAAAAATATGAGATACTGGATTTGGAAGAGTATGGTTAGGTTTGTCCACTGAGAGTTGGAATTAGGTCAAAACCTCATTTGGTTTGACCTAGATAATTTTCTAAAGTCAGAAAGGATCTGTTTTTGTTATTTCTGTCAACTGTAATTTTGGAAGAAAACTTAGGTGGGGCCAGTGGGACATGAAGGGTATGGGTGATACCTTTCGAAAACAAGTGGATTTACTCCATTTGGAGTTGCGAAACTACCTGGGGATATTATTTAGTGTTCTGTACAGATCCTTGTAGGGTATTTATCATTTTAATTCTGAACACTATTTTGATACAAAATTTGGTCTGCATGTTTGTAAAGACATATACGTACCAAGGAAAAATTGTATCAGAATATTTTAGGTGGATTTATATTTTCATTTGGATTTAAACCAAACTACCCACATACCAGATCTCGAAAGAGAATAAAAGACAAAAGGGGTAGGCGGGCTACTGGGCTGGATCTAGGGAAGCAGATGGGCCGCGAGGGAGGTTTTAGCCCATCCTGGCAGCAACGTGCGTGGGAGGCACGTTCGAAGCGCTGACAGGCAGGGCCAGCCTGTCAGCGGCTGCGGGGGAGGTGGAGGACGACCGTTGTATCTAAACGCATTGGACGGTCCGCCATCATATTCCTCGCTAAGACAGAAGCGACGGGGACGAAACCCTAGGGCGGACGGCGGTGCCCTGGGATCTCACCTGGGGTGGTTGCTGGGGAGGAAGGAGGTCGTAGGGCGAGCGGCCCACGAAGGGGATCCGGGAGTGGGGCGACACGCCGTGGTTCGGCATCGGCAGGGGCCCCGCGCGTCGGGCACCGAGCCGAGCTCGTCAGAGTTCGGCGGTGCATATTCTGTAGGTCCTACAAAGAGCAAGGGAAGGCCTGGAGGTGTTAGTGACAAGGCCAGGGAGGCTCGGAAGGTTAAGAGCGAGTGGATAGGAGTAGTAAGGAGAGCACCAAGTCGAGTTCTTGAGAAAAAACAAGAGGGAGGAAGCTTCTTCCCCCGGGCTAGGCAGTGGACGATATGAGCTCTGGAGCTAGGGGAGGGTAGATCAGGGGAAGGGGAGCAATATTAACACACATTCAGTGAGAGGGGAGCATGGAGAAGGTGATTTCGAGCTTGCTCTAGGCAATGGCCGAAATGTCTACTTCTTGATCTTGTGGCCAGAGGAGAGGGAAGGAGGGAGAGGGGGAGCGGAGGCTCTTTGGTGGTGAGGGGGGGGGAGAAATGAGGGAGCATGTATGGGGTAGAGGGGCTTTGGCCTATTTATTTGAGATAGATTGGTTCATGGTAAACCAAGCTCATTTGGGAGCTAAGGCTTGGTCCATGGGCTTCCCATTGGTGGCCAGGGGCGATGGGGAGTGTGTGGGGAGTTCCTATGGTCGTGTATCTAGAAGAGAGGGAGTGGGAGGGCTGTAAGGAGTAAATAAATTACTTAGACAAGACCTTGCCTTTGTCTCCCTCTTAAACAATCATGTGGGACAAGAGGGTGTGGGGCATGCTACAGTGCTGGTCGACCAGGAGGTTGTGATGCTGCTAGGGAGGAGTGCTAGGGAATATTGGATCTGGTTTGACTTTGGTTGGAATCAAGTTTTGCTTAGTTTAGCAAAACTTATCAAGTGGAGGTTTGTGAAGTAAGTTGCAAAAGTTGCATTGGACAAAGTGTGGAAATTGTACTGCTAGGTGGAGTAGGTCAAATACTCTCTCCATGATTTAAACGGGATTTTTCTGAAGACTATAATCCCATTTAAATGCACTTCTTCAAAAAGTGCAGAAGTAGATTATTGAAGCTAAGTTGGTATTTTTACATTGGTAAAGCTTGGTTTTTGATGGGATATGGTCCTAAATACCATATAACACTTTGGAGAAGTTTATTGGGATTTTATTAAAGTGGGAAAGTATTTTTGGGGAATTATTTCTTGTTTCCGCCATTTAAGAAAAAGGGCAAAAAGAAATAATAAAGAATCTCAAAAATATTTATTTTTGAGTTTGAGAGATGGGGATATGAAATATAGGCATCAAATGAGCCTTGAGTTGGCAAGGGTATTTGGAGAAAAACAAACTTTCCTTTATAGATAGGGATTTTGAGAAATTTGTAAGTAAAGGAAAAGAAATAATTTAATAATCCAAATAATTGTGGGAATTATTTGGGGATGCTTATATCCAAGGTGGATGATTTAAACTTGATGTAGGCATCAATATCAACCTTGGTTTTGGAAGAAAGTGGTGGAAAGGATGGTAACTAGATAAGGGGAGGATCTAGGGTTTAGTTAATTTGATACCACCTTAACAAGGTTGGATTAGGGATCTCAGATCTCACCTTGGTACAAGGGGTATAGGGATGGATATACAAAGTCATATAGATGGTAGTGGAAGCAAGAGTTGGGTTTGGTTGTAGTTGAGGTGATCTAGAAGAGAATGCAAACTTTGTTGAAAATAAGGCTGCCATAACAGATACATCAGGTAGCCTCCTAAACCATGTGGGTTTAAGTAGAATAAGGCTCCAATGGAAACAAGTTAAGTGGGGATTGATTGGCCATTATTAGTAGATCCTAACCCTGCAAAGATTTGGTCAAGGGGAGGTGGCATATAGATGTGAGCTTCTGCCAAAGTAGGCAAGATGATAAGATTTGCAGAATAGATTATTATCTTGAGTACAAAACCATCATGGATGAGTGGGAGATAGAATGGCTTAGCCATGGGTAAGAGTGGTCCTTGGCAGTACTAAAGATTTACTACAAGATGGTTCAAATACATTCTCAAGAATGCACACAGGTTGGAAGAGGTAGATCTCCAAAGATTGAATCTAGAGAAGAAATCCAGACTTAGCCATTTTGGCAGTTTTGGAGATTTTGACTAGAGTGCAAGTGTAGAAGCTTTTGAGAGGATGCTAGGTTCCAAACTCATGATCAAGGAGATGAGGTCGAGGTACTAACTAATTATATATGATTCATGGTTAGATTGGGTCTCCACTGAGTTGGAAACCATCTAGAGGGATTATCCCTGGATTGAGATAAGCACGAGATGAGATGATCAATTGAGTGGCTTAGGATGGATCCAGACTTAGATTCTTTCTTTGGGATTGATGATCACAAGAAAATATTGGGGTCCTAAGGTATGAGCTACTAGATTATCTCACTCTAGTTCCTAAGCAGACAAGGCAATCGGCAGAACAAGGCAATTCATTCGACAGCAGATCAAGGCAATTCATCTTTCTACTTATCTAACTACCACTAGGGTTACCATCAAGCCTAGCTTGAGGTAAGGATGGGTATGTTGAAAAGGGTTTTGCTTTGAGGTAAGATAAGTACCATCTTGGTATCTCTACCAAGATTGAGATGAAAAGGTTTTAATAAAGTTTTTGGGGAAACCTAGGGATGAGAGTAGTTGAAGGTTCTGTCTTGAAAACATAAGGAGAGTATATATATATGTCTCCATAGTTTTGGCAATAGAATCTAGTAAAGTATTGTGTTGGGTCAAAGTCATCTTAGCTGAGGTTTTTGAAATGCCAAAACATTTGAGAATATGCAAGATGAGCCAAGACATCTCTTTTGAAAAATAGTTTTTGTAAACTAGTGTTGTGATGAGGAGTACACAACTAATACACAAACAGTTGCTGGAGCACAAGCAACAGGTAAGAACGCAATGCAAGAAAAAGTTTTTGTTCCCCCTGATTTTTGCCTTTTGGACATTTAATCAGGGTTGCTGAAATTGGGATGTTACAGACCTCCCCCCCTTAAAATAATCTCGTCCCGAGATTAGGGAGGAGTAGGGTTGGGGTGATAACATCCGCTTAACAATTTCAGCGATGGAATAAAATAGGCGATATCAAGTTTTATAAATACCCTATGTGGTTAGTTACAGCTCGGAGCCGAGTGACTTTGTGACGGGCGGTTTAGCTTCAAACAAATGGAAAAGACGCAGTCTTTTCCCCTTAGGACAAGTCTAGGTAGGTTTAACATCAACGGGGTACTTCCTTCTTGAGGCGGGACGGTGAGTTGAGTCTTCGTTATTTCTTCATCTTCCGGTCGACCTTTCTCTCTTCAAGGTATTGATCCATCAGAGTGTTGGATAGACAGTCGAGCTTGGGGTGGATTACCTTCAGATTATGGAGAAGTGCCGATTGTCGTTCTTCTTGCAGGGTCGATGATTCAGGATTGGAGGGGTGGTCACCACTTAGTGCTGTTAGTGGTCAACTACACGGGACTATAGGGTTTTTGGGCGGGAAACACGCAGTCTTTCCCCCTTAGAGAAAAATTAGGGGTTCTTGGTGAAGTCGCCGACTTTCTTGGTTGGAGTCATCTACTGATGTTGCGAAAGGGAGCTACATCTTTCCTTCAGGGTAGTTATCTTCTGTCGACATCGTCAAAACTACTTCATGAGATGGAAGGTCTATCGGAAGGGACGTCTACCAGCTTCCGGGTAGTTAGTTTTGGGCGGGTTACGAGTCCGACGGTTGGAGGATGCCATTGGGGTTTGGCGGTCGAGGTAACAAGGTCTTTTGGAAAGGGGGTCGTTTCGGGTTTAGTCTGATGCAACGTCATGGGTAAAACATGCAAAGAAGGATATCATACTTGCACAATATCTATAGATTTAGCAGGGTTCAAACCGGCGGTGGCGAGGTACTTAAGGGGTTACATAACAGGTCTGTGCCTCAGGGAAACAAGGCGAATTAGCTTTTTACAAAACAAGTTCTAGGGCGATACATAACTTTTTCTATGCTGGAATAAGCGAGCTTCTGGGTGCAAAGGCTACTTCGGAGGAACGTCCAGATTCTTGTCGTCTTTCTGGGGTGAAAGGTTTCCCCGTAGGTAGTGCTTTCTCAGGGGAAGAGGAGGTTCTTTGTTTGAGACCATCAAGTACTTGTCTAGACAGTTGCGGGCGAAGTGGCCCTGGTCTCCACAGGTGTAACAAATTTTTTGTTTAGCTTCAGATCCTCCTGAGGCTTGCTTTGGGATCTTTACGGGGGCAGTGGGTATCT
This sequence comes from Avena longiglumis, assembly GCA_030063025.1. NCBI lineage: Eukaryota > Viridiplantae > Streptophyta > Magnoliopsida > Poales > Poaceae > Avena > Avena longiglumis. Next base: position 171,071,239 of record CP125973.1, read on the forward strand.
TGGCTTTTGTCTTGGTAGGAGTGTTTTCAAGACCACGCCGGGGGCACTCTCGGCTGAAGTGACCCAGTTCATCACAGGCGAAGCAGGTGCCTTTCTTGGAACGTCCTTCTCTTGATTTCTTCCCAATGTTGACGCAGGGAAGTTGACGAGCTTTGCCAATCAGGAGTTGGAGGGGACAGTTGGCTGGGACATGGTCTTGACCTTCACAAAGGAAGCAGGTGACAAATTGGGTAGGGAAATATGCAGGAGAGTGGAGAGCTCCACAATTTGGGCAGTTGCCTAAGCATTGGCTAGCTTGATGTCCTTCTTCACCGCAACGACTGCATCCTTTCTTCGGGGCTCCGATCTGCATGGCCATACTCAGGGTTTTCTGGTGGAGATAAAGTCTCGGGATGTAGAAGGGAATGGTGCCACGGAGTTAGTTCTCCGAGCGCGATGGTAGAGGGTTTTAGCGAGGTATAATCCTAGGGTGGAATGCTATGGTTGGCGATGACACGTCAATAGGAGTTTATTGGAGTTGAGTGGAAAGACGCAGTCTTTCCACCTTAGAGCTTTACTTGGGGTTGTAGAGGCTTTCCTAGGTGGCCATCTTTCTGAGGAGAGGTTCCCGGCTATGGGTTTGCGAGGGTCAGCGTCGGGATACGCCAAAAGGGTGGTCAAACAATAGGATCGAGTGATCCTGTCACATCCCAAGATTTTCCAATTCTTGTAATGTGAAAAATAAATGAATAAAATAAAACTTTGTTTGGTTTTCAGAGCCAGAAGAAACTTTTTGAATTCAATTGGAACTTCAAACCCTTTTGAATTAAATAAAACCTAAAGGGATATAAAAAGATAAACATTTAATAAAGGAAAAATAAAAACATTTGGAAATACTATTTTGAAACCCTTAAGTGAAAAGATTTATTTACAAATGAAATAGAAGTTTATAAATAAAGAATGTTTTATAAAGCCAAATTAAACCTTAGCCAAGCTTTGAAATTAAAACATTTTATTATTTAAGTTAGCAAAAGTTTATTTAAATAATTAATAAGGATTTAATATCCAATCTTATTTAAATAAAAGGTATTACAAATTTAATTGAGACATCAAAACTTCTTAAATTAATTAAAATAAGACTTTCAAATATTTTTTTTATTCACAAATAAAGCCTACTGAAGTTTTGGTTTTATTTTAGATTGCAAAATAAAGTTTCTAATAAAACAAATCTTATTTGATTTAATAATGAAGGTCTATTGTGTTTAATTATTAATGGACCCAAAAATTAAATGTTATTTTATTTTAAACAAGTTTCCAAATATTCCTTACTTTCAAATAAAACCTACTGAACTGGTTTTGAAAATATTTGGATTTTAAATAAAGATTTTATTAATTAAAACAAACCCTAATTTATTAAATAACAAAAAGGTCCATTTTTATTTAACTAAAGGATAGATCCTAAAAAGAATAAAATCTTTATTTTACTTTGGAATGTGGATTATGTTGATAAACAGAACCAAATTCATAGCTAAAAAGTTTGTTAATTGTTTGAATAGATTTGAGTGTGAATTGTTTGTTTGAAATTCAAAACAGAAATTAGAAATAGAAAAAGAAAAGGTTAGAGAATAAAAAAATGGACTTGAACCAGACCCAACCCAGCAACCCACTAAGGCCTAGAACCAGCCCAACTTTCCTTTCCGAAAGAAAACGATTCGCACGCGATATCAAACCCACTGAGAGAATGACTGGTGGACCCTCCCCTCCTTTCTTTTCCCACTGACCAGCGGACCCCACTTTCCCAGCCGTCTCCTTCCTCGCGACGACCACGCCGGCCGTTTCTACCGTTGATGTCGCGGCTTCAATTCGCAGTAATGCCACGCCTTAACCGCGCTGCGACCACGGCCTATTAATCGCTAGCGTCTCCTCCTCATTTCCCTTCACACGCCACTCCCTCTCTGCCCCGAGGCTGCCCCAATTTGAGCTCGCACCGCCGCATCTCCGACCACCGTCCTCATCGAATTCCAGCCAAACCACATCACCCCGAGCCTCCCTGAGCACACTGACAGCTTCCCCATTTCCAGACGCTTCTCCCCGTGTCCTTCACTCGACCGCGGACGCCCCAGAGCTTTGGCTTGGACTAGCTCTGACAACGCCGCTGCCTGTTTCTTCTTCGATGACGACTCCCCGGTAAACCAGACCGCCCCTCTTCTTCTCGTTCACGCTCACAGCACCCCCGTGATCTCCTGCGTCTAACCATAACCTCGGTTGGCCTTCTCGTGATTTGTAGCGACGTCTTCGACCACGACTGAGACCACCCGACGCCGTCCTTCACTGCGGCGAGGAATTACTGCAGACCCTGAGCGCCCCGTGACCAACCGACCACGCCCCGAGCATCACCTCTTCCTCGCGATCACGGTGAGCCTTCTCCCCTTGTACCTTGCTTCCTAGAACCACCGTGAACCCCTCGCTCGGCGCAGGCCGCTGCGCCGCTTGGCCGCTCACTTTTGGTCCAAATGAGTCATCAGAGGATCTAGTTTGAACGAGTGAGATTAGATCACTTACCGCGAAGAGGTACGCGTCCAGGACCGTGCGATCGATCAGATCCAACGCCCCACAGCCGCGATCCACGCGAAGCGGTACCCGCGAATAGAAACGTGCCGCGTGTCACCTATCTCGTTTTAAAAGAAATTTGAATCTGATTTAATTGCAAACTTCAAACCCTTATAACTAGAGATCTACATGTCCAAAAATTGCAAATTTTATGTCGTTGGATTCAGGAGAACAAGCCCTATCTAACTGTGGTCTTAGTTTAGAAAATAGTATCTGTTAACTTGTTTGAATTTGCAGAAACATTTGTATACTTGTTTAGAGTAGGAAAATTATTTAAAATTGATTTTAAGATTAAATCTTTTGCAAAATGGTTTGTAGTGACCTTACTTACTCTAAGAACCAACCTATGGTTTAGAAAATGAAATTAGAAAATTTAGAATGGATGAATTGAATTAGTCTATTTCTAGCTAAATAAAGATAAGGATTTTATTATGAAAAAGGTTTTTGGAATAAAAACCTTGGGAAAATATTTTTATTCAAAGATACTGAACCAAAACACCAAGACTTGAGAGTTAGAAACTTTTGGTGAGAAACTTAAAGATTTTGATTTGATAAAACCATTTTTCCACCATATAGAATATTGAATGGAATTTTAAAATAGTTTTTGGGCAAAACCCTCTAACTAATGACTTTGCCATTTTGGTAAATGACCAATTTGGACCTTACAAAGTTTAGAAACCTAGTGGAGACCATCCTTGCAATAGAACCATCCTTTGCATACTTATGCATGACTTAGTTTCCTTCTTGTCTTGTGTGTGTGATTTTGTTTGAGTAATGGTGGTTTGGAATGTTAGTTGATTTGGTGTTTGCTTGATTGACTTGTAGTGGAATTAGCAAAGTGTGAAACTAGCAAGATCAAGGAGTGAACCCTCATTCCCTACCAAAAAGGCAAGTGACACTATCATCTAAAGTCCTACTATTTTCATTATACTTAGTGGATTACGAAAACATGCAAGAAAAAGATTTCTTTATACTTATGCTATACTAAATCCTAATAGGATTCGCGATACACTCCTTAGTGGAAATATTGAAGTTGTACATGCTTAGCCATGCTTTATTTTGATAAGAGATACATGTTGAGATTTTACAAAGGATTGAGAAAAGGACTTATGTTTTACATAATAAAACAAGGACTCAATGAACCACCTAGGTGGTGGACACTTTAAGTTTTGGAGAGGGTGGCAACAAAAGGAACCATGTCTATGGGATTCACTTTGTGTTGTGCTCCAAATGAAAACCACCTAGGAAACTTAGAGATTGAACATGTTTCTCCAATTGTGGCTTTCGTGTGCAACCACATGCTATTATGGCTCTGGCTTAGTCAACTACATTAGGAAGACCCATACATTGTCTTTAGTTACTGGACATGGGGATCTGGAATGCTTCATGGGGGCTGAAGACAAAGCTAGCAATGATGTATGGGAGAACCTTTTGGAAAGACTTCGTCACATTCTCAGTCTGCCAGTACTCCATCTTGGTGAGAACTAATCCAGTAGGCCACTGGTGGCAACAAGATGGGATTGTGTCATGTGGGTAAAGTGTACTCCTTCTGCAGAAGTTAATAAAATCTAAGTACTTAGCCGTGTCCCCGGTTATGGACAATACTGAGCAACTAAAGTTTGAACTATGGGAGATCTCGATATTCCAACTTCTAATATAAAAACTTGATGCACTTGGGGGTACCAAGGAATTCAAAGAGATTTTGTTAAGCTTGTTGCACTTGGGTTTACCAAGGTGCTCAAATGCATGATGTGCTTGGGGTTACCAAGGAACTCATGAGATTTCATAAAAACTTGTTGCACTTGGGGTTACCAAGTGGCTCAAGAGATTTTGACAAGGACTTGAACACTTGAGTTTCTACCAAGGAGTTCAAGGGATTCTTGGAAAAGAGATTTGACAAAGGACTTAAAAACCATTTTTGAAAAGATAGGATAAAATATTGCTTTGAGCAAATAAGCCTTAAACTCTACTTAGCCAAATATGCATGTATTGATAGGATCCACTCTTATTATACATAGAAGTGAAGCTTGCCAATACAATTCAAAATGTATTGACCCTTGTGGCTGTAACTTGTAATGTTGCAGGTTGATTGTTTTAAATCAAGATTGTTAGATTGACTAGGACTACAAAGTCTACAACCAACATCTGCCTGTGGCACTTTGAAGATGAAGGACCCATGACTATAGTTATTCCGCTGCAATGTAATGTAATAGCCAAATGAGCTATGTATGATGTAATAGAATTATGTTATTCCTGGTTATAAAGTTATAATATGACCTTTGTATCTTGATATTACATCTTAACTGTGGATGCTAGCTATTGATCCAGGGACTAGCATTGTAAAACACAGGAGGACTCTACCTTATTAGGTTGGGACCTCTACAGATGGTATCAGAGCATTGTGTTGCCTGTAGAATTTGTAAACCTAAGATTGGACAAAAACTCTTAGAAAAATAGGAGTTATATTTTGATCCAAAACCTATTTACAAGAACACTTGTAACCTCTTTCCTTAACCACTTTGGTTTCAACTCTACACCTCTTCTACTTCAACTTGATGGAAAAACCTACCCATGGCCAAGGATTACACCATGTGAAAAGGATGACTTCAACTTCTTCAACTCTAATGACTTCACCATCTTCAGCCTCTTCACCAAGGACCTCCAACTTGGATATCACTAAGGACCACAAGTGGAACAAGGAAAATCTTACTCAAGATTTAGAGACTGAGGGAATGCAAAATAAGAAGAAACCATCAACAACTTTGAAGTATTGTGACCAAAAGTTCTCCCAAGGAAACCAAGATCTCATGCAAGAAGAATCAAGAAGGATAGAAGGATCACAAGTGAACCATATAGATGGACCACCATATTTTAGTTAAGACAAAAACACACCAACCTATGTGGTGTAGCAAAATGTTTTGTTGCTTAAGTATATGCTTGAACTTTGTTTGAGTGAAAAGTTTGGTTTGTGAATGCATGCACATTGCTTGTGTGATTTGTGAAGTGTGTGATTAGAAATATTTCCTTAGAAATATCTTGCCTACTCTAATCTTCCTTCAACCCAAACAGATGACTACTCCAAAGGACTCCAAGGTTGATGACACCAACACCAACCAAGCTGACAGCATGAGAGAGCTCATAGCAACCCAACATCAGTTGAACCAACTGACAACTCAGTTCCTAGCCAACAGTAGTGATAAAGATCCAGCACTACAAAAGTTTTTGGAGGAACAATCCCAATTGATGCTTAAGGTGACTAATCAAATGATTAGCATGGAAGAAAGCTATCCTAGAAGAGTGTATGATAACAAGGATGACAAGAATGTTATTCTAGATGGAGCCCCAGCTTGCATTATTTGTGGAGACAAGGATCATACCTCCAAGGAGCATGAAGGACAATGCCCCAATTGTGAAGAAGAACATCCTGTTGGACAATGCCCCACCTCTCAAGCTACATGTTACCTTTGTGAAGGAAGTGATCATACTCCTGGCCAATGTCCCATCTATGCCATGGTAGAACAAAGGAAACAAGAAGGATCCAAGTCTACCAAAGGAAAAGGACCACTCAGACCTCCAAACAAGACAACCCAATTCAAAGGATCAAAGAAAACCAAGAAACCCAAGCAAGACATGAGCCTTGCACAATGTCGTAAATGTAAGGAAATGGGACACTACTCCAGTGGATGCCCAGAGAACAAAAAGAATAAAGAGATTGACCAAGTGTGGTGCAACAACTGCAAAGAGATGGGCCACTATGTAGCCACTTGTCCACAAGAGCCACGAAAAGAACTCAAGGACATTCATTGCTTCAACTGCAAGAATTCAGGACACTATGCAAGCAACTGTCCAGAAAATATGAAGAACAAGTTGAACAAGCCTATGGAGAAGCTCAACCTTGGCCCATGAGTCAAGTATGGAAACCAAGGAAACCATGCAAATGGTTGCCATGAAGAATTTTCCCCGGGATCCCAAGAAGGACAATATGTAATTTTTGTTTGAAACTTTTTAAGGGTGGTAGTACCCTAGTTGTTTTGAACTTGCTTGTAACCCTAACCTTCCCAAATCTCGGGACGAGATTTATTTTAAGGGTGGTAGCCTGTCACATCCCAAGATTTTCCAATTCTTGTAATGTGAAAAATAAATGAATAAAATAAAACTTTGTTTGATTTTCAGAGCCAGAAGAAACTTTTTGAATTCAATTGGAACTTCAAACCCTTTTGAATTAAATAAAACCTAAAGGGATATAAAAAGATAAACATTTAATAAAGGAAAAATAAAAACATTTGGAAATACTATTTTGAAACCCTTAAGTGAAAAGATTTATTTACAAATGAAATAGAAGTTTATAAATAAAGAATGTTTTATAAAGCCAAATTAAACCTTAGCCAAGCTTTGAAATTAAAACATTTTATTATTTAAGTTAGCAAAAGTTTATTTAAATAATTAATAAGGATTTAATATCCAATCTTATTTAAATAAAAGGTATTACCAATTTAATTGAGACATCAAAACTTCTTAAATTAATTAAAATAAGACTTTCAAATATTTTTTATTCACAAGTAAAGCCTACTGAAGTTTTGGTTTTATTTTAGATTGCAAAATAATGTTTCTAATAAAACAAATCTTATTTGATTTAATAATGAAGGTCTATTGTGTTTAATTATTAATGGACCCAAAAATTAAATGTTATTTTATTTTAAACAAGTTTCCAAATATTCCTTACTTTCAAATAAAACCTACTGAACTGGTTTTGAAAATATTTGGATTTTAAATAAAGATTTTATTAATTAAAACAAACCCTAATTTATTAAATAACAAAAAGGTCCATTTTTATTTAACTAAAGGATAGATCCTAAAAAGAATAAAATCTTTATTTTACTTTGGAATGTGGATTATGTTGATAAACAGAACCAAATTCATAGCTACAAAGTTTGTTAATTGTTTGAATAGATTTGAGTGTGAATTGTTTGTTTGAAATTCAAAACAGAAATAAGAAATAGAAAAAGAAAAGGTTCAGAATAAAAAAAATGGACTTGAACCAGACCCAACCCAGCAGCCCACTAAGGCCCAGAACCAGCCCAGCTTTCCTTTCCGAAAGAAAACGATTCGCACGCGATATCAAACCCACTGAGAGAATGACTGGTGGACCCTCCCCTCCTTTCTTTTCCCACTGACCAGCGGACCCCACTTTCCCAGCCGTCTCCTTCCTCGCGACGACCACGCCGGCCGTTTCTGCCGTTGATGTCGCGGCTTCAATTCGCAGTAATGCCACGCCTTAACCGCGCTGCGACCACGGCCTATTAATCGCCAACGTCTCCTCCTCATTTCCCCTCACACGCCACTCCCTCTCTGCCCCGAGGCCGCCCCAATTTGAGCTCGCACCGCCGCAGCTCCGACCACCGTCCTCATCGAATTCCGGCCAAACCACATCACCCCGAGCCTCCCTGAGCACACTGACAGCTTCCCCATTTCCAGACGCTTCTCCCCGTGTCCTTCACTCGACCGCGGACGCCCCAGAGCTTTGGCTTGGACTAGCTCTGACAACGCCGCCGCCTGTTTCTTCTCCGACGACGACTCCCCGGTAAACCAGATCGCCCCTCTTCTTCTCGTTCATTCTCACAACACCCCCGTGATCTCCTGCTTCTAACCATAACCTCGGTTGGCCTTCTCGTGATTTGTAGCGACGTCTTCGACCACGACTGAGACCACCCGACGCCGTCCTTCACTCCGGCGAGGAATTACTGCAGACCCTGAGCGCCCCGTGACCAACCGACCACGCCCCGAGTATTAACTCTTCCTCGCAATCACGGTGAGCCTTCTCCCCTTGTACCTTGCTTCCTAGAACCACCGCGAACCCCTCGCCTGGCCGTGCGCCGCCGCTAGCCGCCGTCGGCGCCGCTCACTTTTGGTCCAGCGAGTCAGTACCGTAGGATCTAGTTTGAACGAGTGCGATTAGATCACTTACCGTGAAGAGGTACGCGTCCAGGACCGTGCGATCGATCAGATCCAACGCCCCACAGCCGCGATCCACGCGAAGCGGTACCCGCGAATAGAAACGTGCCGCGTGTCACCTATCTCGTTTTAAAAGAAATTTGAATCTGATTTAATTGCAAACTTCAAAACCTTATAACTAGAGATCTACACGTCCAAAAAATGCAAATTTTATGTCGTTGGATTCAGGAGAACAAGCCCTAGCTAACCGTGGTCTTAGTTTAGAAAATAGTATCTGTTAACTTGTTTGAATTTGCAGAAACATTTGTATACTTGTTTAGAATAGGAAAATTATTTAAAATTGATTTTAAGAGTAAATCTTTTGCAAAATGGTTTGTAGTGACCTTACTTACCCTAAGAACCAACCCATGGTTTAGAAAATGAAATTAGAAAAATTTAGAATGGATTAATTGAATTAGTCTATTTCTAGCTAAATAAAGATAAGGATTTTATTATGAAAAAGGTTTTTGGAATAAAGATACTGAACCAAAACACCAAGACTTGAGAGTTAGAAACTTTTGGTGAGAAACTTAAAGATTTTGATTTGATAAAACCATTTTTCCACCATATAGAATATTGAATGGAATTTTAAAATAGTTTTTTGGGCAAAACCCTCTAACTAATGACTTTGCCATTTTGGTAAATGACCAATTTGGACCTTACAAAGTTTAGAAACCTAGTGGAGACCATCCTTGCAATAGAACCATCATTTGCATACTTATGCATGACTTAGTTTCCTTCTTGTCTTGTGTGTGTGATTTTGTTTGAGTAATGGTGGTTTGGAATGTTAGTTGATTTGGTGTTTGCTTGATTGACTTGTAGTGAAATTAGCAAAGTGTGAAACTAGCAAGATCAAGGAGTGAACCCTCATTCCCTACCAAAAAGGCAAGTGACACTATCATCTAAAGTCCTACTATTTTCATTATACTTAGTGGATTACGAAAACATGCAAGAAAAATATTTCTTTATACTTATGCTATACTAAATCCTAATAGGATTCCCGATACACTCCTTAGTGAAAATATTGAAGTTGTACATGCTTAGCCATGCTTTATTTTGATAAGAGATACATGTTGAGATTTTACAAAGGATTGAGAAAAGGACTTATGTTTTACATAATAAAACAAGGACTCAATGAACCACCTAGGTGGTGGACACTTTAAGTTTTGGAGAGGGTGGCAACAAAAGGAACCATGTCTATGGGATTCACTTTGTGTTGTGCTCCAAATGAAAACCACCTAGGAAACTTAGAGATTGAACATGTTTCTCCAATTGTGGCTTTCGTGTGCAACCACATGCTATTATGGCTCTGGCTTAGTCAACTACATTAGGAAGACCCATACATTGTCTTTAGTAACCGGACATGGGGATCTGGAATGCTTCATGGGGGCTGAAGACAAGCTAGCAATGATGTATGGGAGAACCTTTTGGAAAGACTTCACACACTCTCAATGCCGGTACTCCATCTTGGTGAGCACTAATCCAGTAGGCCACTGGTGGCAACAAGATGGGATTGTGTCATGTGGGTAAAGTGTACTCCTTCTGCAGAAGTTAATAAAATCTAAGTACTTAGCCGTGTCCCCGGTTATGGACAATACTGAGCAACTAAAGTTTGAACTATGGGAGATCTCGATATTCCAACTTCTAATATAAAAACTTGATGCACTTGGGGGTACCAAGGAATTCAAAGATATTTTGTTAAGCTTGTTGCACTTGGGTTTACCAAGGTGCTCAAATGCATGATGTGCTTGGGGTTACCAAGGAACTCATGAGATTTCATAAAAACTTGTTTACCAAGTGGCTCAAGAGATTTTGACAAGGACTTGAACACTTGAGTTTCTACCAAGGAGTTCAAGGGATTCTTGGAAAAGAGATTTGACAAAGGACTTAAAAACCATTTTTGAAAAGATAGGATAAAATATTGCTTTGAGCAAATAAGCCTTAAACTCTACTTAGCCAAATATGCATGTATTGATAGGATCCACTCTTATTATACATAGAAGTGAAGCTTGCCAATACAATTCAAAATGTATTGACCCTTGTGGCTGTAACTTATAATGTTACAGGTTGATTGTTTTAAATGAAGATTGTTAGATTGACTAGGACTACAAAGTCTACAACCAACATCTGCCTGTGGCACTTTGAAGATGAAGGACCCATGACTATAGTTATTCCGCTGCAATGTAATGTAATAGCCAAATGAGCTATGTATGATGTAATAGAATTATGTTATTCCTGGTTATAAAGTTATAATATGACCTTTGTATCTTGATATTACATCTTAACTGTGGATGCTAGCTATTGATCCAGGGACTAGCATTGTAAAACACAGGAGGACTCTACCTTATTAGGTTGGGACCTCTACAGATCCGAGGCAGACAAGCAACACATTCCAAGCATCATACACGCACATGACAAGCAAACAACGCATACCACGAATACTAAGAAGGTGACTACACGCTATAAGGGGGAATCCTATTTTAGGGGGGATAATCCTAAGTACGGACTTTACGGGGGTCTTAGATTCTGTCTTGCCGTCTTTTGTCGTCGGTGTCGTACTTGATTGGTTTGGGGGCGATCAAGGAATCCGTTGGTAGGGTGATCTTGTAGTGTATGACATCGTTAGTAGCTCCTTTATTTTGTCTTGTCTCGATGTCTCTTCATTCCGGGATCTCCGTCTTCATAGTCTCCAAGTCGGACTTTGTTTTGTGAAAACGGAACATTTGAAGTAGACGAGATATAGAGTAATCCTTTTTCAAATAGTTTAAGTCAGAGAACATGAGATAAGAAATATTTCAAAAAGCTTTTGAGAAAATAGTGTTGGGAATATGCCCTAGAGGCAATCATGTATGATGATATTTCCCATTGTATTCATAAAGTTATTAAGTAGTCCTTGTATAAACATCTGATGTGTATCATTGAATATGTGATTCAGTTGTGGAACTATGCATTCATGTTGTTTGTACTAAATATCCTTGGTCATTGAGGTTGTGTTGGACACACAACTTAGACCAATGTGAAAGTTGGCTTGATGACTCGGTTCCACTTGTCATGGGCATGGAGATGCTATTCCAACTTACACAGACTAGGCTAAAGAGTTTAGCGAGTCGGATTGACCCATATTGAGGTACAACGAACTAAGTTGTCATTTGTATATCTCAATCAATGTAATCCTTAGACCTGAGGTTGTTGCATAGTCCGAGTTGAGGATCACCGACTTAGGTTACAACGCTGATCCGTGAATCGGGCGTTATAAAGGCGAGGTTCGGTCGATCGAGAATCAAGCTGCGTGATGTGAATAACCAAGATGGGATTTTGCCCTCCACTCGGAGAGATATTCTCTGGGCCCTCTCGTGAGATATGATTCGAAAGCATGGCCATGCGACTCGGTTAAGTGTTAACCGAGGCGATCGACTAAGTTAGTCGGGTGAATCACTTATCTCGGATCGAGAAGAGAGTCGGACTATTTAAGGGATGACATATATTCGCCTATAGTCGACAAGGTATATCGTGAGGCAAAAGGGACTCGGGACGTAAGTCGCATTGGAAAGGCAAGTCGTCATGACTCTTTGGTACTTGGGAATCGGCATGTTCGCTAGGAGCCGATGCCGATTGATCGATTGTGAGTTGGACTCTAATCGTGTCCAAGTAACCATGAGCCTGCGGGTCACACACTTAAGAGCGAGCAGGTTCGGATTGGATCCGAATCATATAATCTGGTTGGGTTGGACCTAAACCGGATTAGGACTGAGTTAGTGAGTTGGACTCACGGTGACTAGTTTTATATGGGCTTTAGTGAATGGGTCGCATGCAGAGCCCACGTTCACTCCTATATATAGTGGAGCACAATAACCCGTAAAGGTTAATCGTTGTTCGGTTAGGTTATTCCATGTGTTGGAAACCCTAGCTCCACAGAGTCCGTACCAGAACGAACCTAGCAGTTCACCGCCGGTGCTCCTCCTTATGCATGTGGATACCAGCAGAGGTGTCCGTGCGATCGCACCGTGACGATCGGATCGTGAGGACTGCCCGCATCAATCGACGCGCTTCATCGGTAATCCGCAACGCGTATAGTGGTAAACCTCGTGGCCTTCTACCTCGCTAGGTCTTGGGATCACCACGTTAGAGGAAAAGTTTTGTTTTATCTCTGCGTGGCCCAACAAAGGGTATCGAGCGATAGCTTCTGGTTTTAGGCTCGAGATCTCGCATATGTGATATGCGGTAGGCTATAGATGAGATCTATGTGCTGTTTTGGTGGTCGATCTATGAGATAGATCGGTTTTGTACGAGGTTGATTGGATCAACTGTACTCGGGGAATGGTAGATCTAATTTCCGTGATCATACTGCTGAGGTCGTGGAACGACATACCCCTACTGGTCGGCTTCCGCCATCGGGGTAGACTGTGACACGTAAATCCAGAAGCGGTGATCGAAGATCAAAAAGTTTGATCGAATCGGAACGATGGTCGGAATCCATGTTCGGATCGTAGATGAGATCTACGTTTTCGGAAAAATCGGGACCGCCGGCTTCGCCCTGTCGTAGCGCCTTAGATGTCGTTGCGAGTTTCACAACGCCGGTAGATATTGTATCTATGCATAACTTGGTTTTGCAGGAAGTTGTGAATGGTATGGTTCATGTGCATGTGATATATGTGTGTAATCCATACGTGATCTGCGAATCACGGTTTTTGTCGACCCTACCGGAGCCTAGGTGCTGTCATTTTATTGTATAACGACCTGCGTGTCGGATTCTCTATGTAATTTACTTTACTAAGCTAGTGTAGCTGTTTGGAGAACCCGGAAGGCATGCAAGGCGTTGTACATGTCGGCGACATGGAGTAAGACGGCAAGTGACAAGAGTTGGCACGAGTCGAATTACAGGCTTTGTGGAGATGGAGATCGCCATGAAGAGAGCCATACCATTTCACATTATAATTGCTTTATTTTGTGTTATTGTTATGTCTCAGTTTTACCTCTATTAGATAGTCGGTAAAATTTAATCCCTCAAAGAAGGTCTAGTCGGTTTTCCCGCCAGTGTTTGCACCATCACAAGTCGGACATTTTTGGTAGTGGGCTCATAAAATTGAGGTGCTGCCAATTCTTTTCGACTAGGTGGGTTTGAGTCGGACTCTTACTGCAGAAACACTTGGTAAGCTAGACGGGTCTATCACAACGGTTGTGGGACTCGGGGAAAGGTCGGATGGGAGCCGGGGCATGTGATGCCACCTGTCCAACAGGAGTCGCATGAGATGCGATTGACAAGGAGTTGTCTACCTAGATCACTTGGCGGCTAGCGGTGATGCTAAAGCTCACTAGCCGACTTGCTTATTTAGGATCCTGAATCACTAAGTAACCATCGGAGGGATGTTGGTTCTAGTGGGAGCATTAAATATTAAAATGTTTAATATGCTTGCTCTTTTATGAATACATGTCTTAAGTGCTTTGCATATTTTCTGTTGTAGATCATGGCACCAAGTAGCAGTCACTCTCAGTTATCCGGTTTTGCGTTGAGAACCATTCTTGAGAAAGATAAACTGAACGACACTAATTTTACCAACTGGTATCGAAATCTGAGAATTGTTCTCAAACAAGAAAAGAAGGACCATGTCCTAGACAACCCACTTCCGATGAGCCGAATGAGAATGCGATCGTCGCAGCCACCAATGCCTACCGTCGGGCTAAAGATGAGTCCACGGATATTAGGCATCTTATGCTTGCTCACATGGAACCGGACTTGCAAAAGTTCGAGCATGTTGAGGCCTACGATATGATCGAAAGCCTCAAAAGTATGTTCGTGCTCAAAGTAAGACTGAGAGGTATCAAGTCTCTCAGGCTCTGCTGAGTTGCAAGCTTAAGGATGGTGATCCACTGAGTCCGCATGTGATCAAAATGGTTGGTTACGTGCAATCTCTGGAAAGGCTTGGCTACCCCATAAGCGAAGAGTTCGCTACGGATATAATTCTGAACTCTCTTCCTAGTGCATATGGGCAGTTCATTTCGAACTACCACATGCATGGTATGGATAAGAAGCTCACTGAATTACATGGGATGCTCAAGCAGGCAGAGGAGGATCTCAAGAAGGGCACCAGTCAAGTGTTGATGGTGCAGAATAAGGCTAAGTTCAAGAAGAGTTCTTGGACTAAGAAGAAGGCTAAGTCAGGAGGAAAGCAGGCTCAGGACCCGGTCCCAAGCGCTTCCTCAGGGACTAAACCATCTCCTTCAGCCGGATCCACTTGCTTCTACTGCAAGGCGGATGGCCATTGGAAGAGGAACTGCAGCAAGTACTTGGCCGACAAAGCCAAGAGTGGAGGTATGACTTCCGACTCAGGTACACTTGTTTGCAATGTTATAGACATATATCTTGCTGATGCACCTAATAGTTCTTGGGTATATGATACGGATCGATTATTCACATCGCAACTCGTTGCGAGGACTAGTAAGAACTAGGAGGCGTAGCAAGGCGAGGTTGATATTCGAGTCGGCAACAAAGCAAGAGTTGCTGCGTTGGAAGTCGACGCGATGCAACTTCATTTACCTTCCGGATTCATTATGGAACTAAATAATTGTTATTATGTTCCGATGCTCGATCGAAACATTATTTACGCTTCATGTTTGATGAGGCAAGGCTATGAGTCGAATATCAAGAATAATGGTTGTTCTTTGTATTTGAATGATATGTTTCACGGCTTTGCACCCGTCGTGACGGGTTATTTATTTTGAATCTTGATGGTGAGTCGGTTTATAACATAAATGTTAAAAGGTTGAAACCAAATGATCTGAATATGACTTACTTTTGGCACTGTCGGCTTGGTCATATAAGTTGGAAACGCATGAAGAAGCTCCATGATGATGGACTCCTAACTTCGTTCGACTTGGAGTCGTTCGAGACATGCGAATCTTGCCTACTCGGCAAAATGACCAAGACACCTTTTGCAAAGAGTTGTGAAAGGGCGTCCGACTTGTTGGGACTAGTACATAGTGATGTATGTGGACCAATGAGCACGACAGCCAGGGGTGGTTATGAGTACTTCATTACCTTCACTGATGATTTGAGTAGGTATGGATATATCTACTTGATGAAACATAAGTCGGAAGCCTTTGAAAAGTTCAAAGAATTCTAGAATGAAGCACAGAATCAACTCGGCAAGAAAATAAAGTTTCTTCGGTCGGACCGAGGAGGCGAGTACATGAGCCATGAGTTTGATGACCATCTGAAAAGTTGTGGAATAGTTCCTCAACTTACTCCGCCAGGAACGCCACAAAGGAATGGTGTTTCGAAAAGGCGGAATCGGACCTTGTTGGACATGGCACGATCAATGATGAGTCAGACAGATCTACCTTTATCATTTTCGGGTTATTGTCTAGAAACATCGGCGTTCACACTAAATAGAGTACCATCAAAATCGGTAGAGAAGACACCGCATGAGATGTGGACAGCAAAAAGCGAGTTTGTCTTTTCTTAAGATTTGGGGTTGTGAAGCTTTTGTCAAGCGACTTGATCGGACAAGCTTCTGACCAAGTCGGATAAATGTATTTTCGTGGGGTATCCGAGGGAAACCTTGGGTTACTACTTCTACAACCGAGAAGAGGGCAAAGTGTTTGTCGCTCGGAACGGTGTCTTCCTTGAGAAAGAGTTTCTCAGTCGGGGAGTAAGTGGGAGCACGGTGCAACTCGAAGAAATTCGAGAGGAATCGGCTAATAGCGAATCGGCTAATAGAGAATCGGCAAAAACCTTGGAGGTTGAGCCGATCGTGGCAGCTGAGCCGACAGCAGCACCTGTACTACGAAGATCGGCAAGATTACGAAGTGTCCGTAATGTGTTACTGTTAGACAGTGATGAGCCGGCAAATTATTCGGAAGCGATGGTGGGATCTGATTCCGAGTCATGGCTTGGATCCATGAGATCCGAGATAAAGTCCATGGATGAAAATCAAGTTTGGAACTTAGTTGATCTGCCAGACGGTGCAAGACCCATCGAGTGCAAATGGGTCTTTAAGAAAAGCGATATGGATGGAAATGTTTCAATCTATAAAGCACGCCTTGTCACGAAGGGTTCCGACAAGTTCAAGGAGTTGATTACGACGAGACTTTTCGCCCGTAGCGATGCTTAAATCAGTTCGGATCATGTTAGCTATAGCGGCCTATTTCGACTATGAGATATGGCGGATGGATGTCAAAGCGGCTTTCCTTAACGGAAAATTAACCGAGGGCGTGTATGATACAGCCGAGGGTTTTGTCGATCCAGCTAATGCTGACAAGGTATGCAAACTTCTGAAATCCATTTATGGGTTGAAGCAAGCATCTCGGAGTTGGAATATTCGCTTTGATGAGGTAGTCAAATCGTTTGGCTTCATCAAGAGTGATCATGATTCTTGTTTGTACAAGAAGTTTAGTGGGAACAAAGTAAATTTTCTAATCTTATATGTGGATGACATATTACTGATTGGAAATGATGTCCGAATGTTGCAAGAAACCAAGGATTCATTGGAAAGGAGTTTCTCAATGAAAGACTTGGGTGAGGCAACATACATCCTCTAATCCGGATCTATAGAGATAGATCAAGGAGGCTCATTGGATTGAGTCAGTACTTATTTGGACAAAGTGTTGAAAAGTTCAACATGGAATCGTCTAAGAAAGGGTTCTTACCGATGTCCCATGGTGTAAAACTTAGCAAGACTCGGTGTCCTTCGACAACCGATGAGCGAAGTCGGATGAGTGCGATTCCATATGCTTCTGATCGGATCCATCATATACGCCATGATTTGTACTAGGCGGATGTTTCCTATGCTCTAAGTGTTGTGAGAAGATACCAGGCTGATCTGAGAGATCCATGGACAGCGGTGAAAAATATCCTAAAGTACTTGAGAAGGACTAAGGATATGTTCTTGGTTTATGGTGGTGAAGATGAACTTAGTGTAAAGGGTTACGGATGCGAGTTATCTCACCGACTGATGATTCTCGTTCGCAATCCGGATCGTGTTTATTATAAGCGGAGGTCCGTGAGCTGGAAAAGTTCCAAGCAAGAGGCGTATGCATCTACAGAGGTGAGTATATTCTTTTCGGAGGCAGCAAGGAAGCTGTTTGGATGAGGAATTTCCTCATGGATCTTGGTGTGGTTCGGGCTCGTCCAATCCGTTGGACGTGTATTGTGACAACAATGGTGCTATTGCACAAGCCAAGGAACCTAGACAACACCATAAGAACAAGCACATACTCATGCGGTACCACCTAATTCGCCAGTTCGTGGATCAGGGTGATATCAAGTTATGCAAGGTACACACGGATGCAAATATTGCGGATCCGTTGACAAAGCCGTTACCCCGAAGCATGAGGCGCACCTGAGAGCCATGGGCATTAGATGCCTAGACATGTGATGTCGGAAGATTGACTCTAGTGCAAGTGGGAGACTGTTGGGAATATGCCCTAGAGGCAATCATGTATGATGATATTTCCCATTGTATTCATAAAGTTATTAAGTAGTCCTTGTATAAACATCTGATGTGTATCATTGAATATGTGATTCAGTTGTGTAACTATGCATTCATGTTGTTTGTACTAAATATCCTTGGTCATTGAGGTTGTGTTGGACACACAACTTAGACCAATGTGAAAGTTGGCTTGATGACTCGGTTCCACTTGTCATGGGCATGGAGATGCTATTCCAACTTACACAGACTAGGCTAAAGAGTTTAGCGAGTCGGATTGACCCATATTGAGGTACAACGAACTAAGTTGTCATTTGTATATCTCAATCAATGTAATCCTTAGACCTGAGGTTGTTGCATAGTCCGAGTTGAGGATCACCGACTTAGGTTACATCAACGCTGATCCAGAATCGGGCGCTTATAAAGGCGAGGTTCGGGTAATTCGAGAATCAAGCTGCGTGATGTGAATAACCAAGATGGGATTTTGCCCTCCACTCGGAGAGATATTCTCTGGGCCCTCTCGTGAGATATGATTTGGAAAGCATGGCCATGCGACTCGGTTAAGTGTTAACCGAGGCGATCGACTAAGAGTTAGTTCGGGTGAATCACTTATCTCGGATCGAGAAGAGAGTCGGACTATTTAAGGGATGACATATATTCGCCTATAGTCGACAAGGTATATCGTGAGGCAAAAGGGACTCGGGGCAAAGTCGCATTGGAAAACAAGTCGTCATGACTCTTTGGTACTTGGGAATCGGCATGTTACGCTAGGAGCCGATGCCGATCGATTGTGAGTTGGACTCTAATCGTGTCCAAGTAACCATGAGCTCGAGGTCACACACTTAAGAGCGGGAGCAGTTCGGATTGGATCCGAATCATATAATCTGGTTGGGTTGGACCTAAACCGGATTAGGTCTGAGTTAGTGAGTTGGACTCACGGTGACTAGTTTTATATGGGCTTTAGTGAATGGGTCGCGAAAGAGCCCGTTCACTCCCTATATATAGTGGAGCACAATAACCCGTAAAGGTTAATCGTTGTTCGGTTAGGTTATTCCATGTGTTGGAAACCCTAGCTCCACAACAGTCCGGCCGTATGTGAACCTAGCAGTTCGCCGGTGCTCCTCCTTATGCGTGTGGATACCAAAGAGGTCTTTGTGCGATCAGACCGGGACGATCGGATCGTGAGGATCGCTTTGCATCAAGCGGCCGCGCTTCATCAAGTAATCCGCAACCGCGCGTCTAGTGGTAAACCTCGTGGCCTTCTACCTCAGCTAGGTCTTGGGATCACCACGTTAGAGGAAAAGTTTTTGTTTTATCTCTGCGTGGCCCAACAAATAGTTTGCGAAAACCGTTATTTTCATAAATAGGGGTTGTCCTTTCTAACACCCATGCTAACTAAGGTCTCCTACAGTCAACCTGGCTCTGTACCATGTCTGTGGCACCCTGGATTTATGGTCCGAGAATACCCGTTATGCATACAATTCATGTTCCCATGATCAGTGAGCCATGAGCATAACCGACTAGTATCATTACACCATCCTTATATTAACGAGTACAAAACTTACAAAGGGGCCATTATGGCAATTACAACACAAGTAGCGGAAGTCTTCAGCGCAGAGCCCGTGCCTCAATCTACAGGAAACTGACTGGGAAGATGGCCTAGCTCGCATAGACGTCAACACCTTCGTTCCTTTTAACATCTGCAATCTGGCCAAGTAAATAGCCAGGGACAATGCTGGTGAGTACTTTGAATGTACTCGCAAACCACCGAGACAAGGTAACAAAGATAATGCATAATGGGCTGTGATGAGATAGCTCTACACTATAGTTGTTTTTGAAAGACCTAACATTGGCATCTCTATATCTTTGTTGAAAAAGAGTTTTTAGAAAATATGCCTCCTTTTTGAAAATCCAGACATCTCCACATCCTTGTTAAAAAGATTTAGAAAACGTTTTGTTGTAAAACCCTTTGTAAAACCTTATCGACCATCTCTGGCCAAAACCCATATTATTTTTATCTTTTCCTAGTGACCAAGTCACATCCTTTGTATTCATCACAACTTAACCGAAGGGTCCTCCTAGAACTTGCCATTCCAACCGTCCTTGTTCGTGGACACGGCTATTCGAATAGATTAGACTCTACAGAGCTTGTGCACTGTACCCACAAGAATCAATACATCCGCCGGGATAAAACCACGGCCTGCTACACATGGTAGACAGGGGTTCAGATAATCAAACCTAGACTTTTAATTTGTCCATCCCTAGCAACGACGGCTTTTCCTTTTGGGTGGTTCTCTCCGGTATGAGTATGGGGTACGACGACCTTGGTCCTTCCTCCCGTACTGACCCCTATCTCCAGACCGAAGTCTGGCAGATAGCAATAGTGATAATCTTCCATCCGTACTACCTAAAAGCATACCGTCCGCGAGATACCCAATTGTTGCACTAGTGCCTTGTCCTACAGACATCCTGGATTTCAGGGGATTTCTCCCCTTTAGCGAGTACGAGCAGCCCTGGCTAAAGATCATAAACTACGAGCTAAGCCCCAATGTGTGGGGTAATGTGGTTGCACGGATAAAATTGTTCCGGACATTGGCGTAGAACATCCCTTCTCTTTCTCTTTGCTTTACTTTCTCTTCATCCACCTCATATATTCTTTTAGTAAAACTTCCACTAGGAAATGATGCCTATTCCCAAGGGTTTTATTTTGAAAACTTTGTAGTAGGGTACAACCCAAAATAATTTTATCATTGAAAATCCATGGGTTCCAAGAGGGAAGATGCGAATCATCTTAGCCTCATTATAAGGGGTAAAAGTAGGTGTAAATAGAGTAGGTGTCCTAATGGACACTCATCCGTAACTTGGAGAAGCCAAGTTACTCGCGTCTTTTTATTTGAAACAATTCATAAACAAGGTATAATAAACAGTTGGTAAACAAGAGTAGGTTAATATAGGAGTTCAGGAATGGTGGCTTTACTGTGACCAGCGAGATGTCCCATGACTTCTTTAGAATACCAGAATTCCGATAATAACAATAATAAAGAATATCCTGATCCTACCTTCTTCTCGGCGTCACACAATCGCTACTATCGCCGTTATCGAGAATACATGCAAACAAACATTATACCAATCAATACAAGGTATACAATAAACAAACCATACACAATTAAGGATAACTACAAGATATTCATCAGTAGGATGTTGGAGGTTGGTGGATAATATTGACAAAAGATTTGGAGGCATTAGGGAAAAAGCGTCCCTTTGGATTTATATTCTAGGAACTACCTAGGAGAGGGGTTTTGATCAAGGACTGGATCTGTAGGATACCATTGTATAAAAATGATACCACCAGATAGGTATTGATAAAATGAAGCCAACAAAAGTGGTTTCACTCTTTTATCAATTTCCCTTGATTTATAAAGGAGTTTATAGTGGATAAAACCCTAGTTTTAGGAAATAATTCACTAGAACTTCTATGGAGTTCCAAAAATTATTTACTTGGGTTATTAGGTAGTATTTGATGGACTGAATCAATATGAGTTGGAATCACCTCAAAAAAAATACCAGAATGCCCTTAAGAAATTCCCAAAGGCAGCACTGTCTGGGATTTGTCTTTTTCATCAGATTTCTTTCATAGAATATTTTTAGTTGATTCCAAGGACACATATTAGGTACTGAGAATACCTTTCTTTAGAAATTGGAATCAACCTTTTTGGACTTACAAGGTTACTGGGGTGATTTTATTAGTGGATAAGTCATGCAGAGATGAATTTAATTCACTTAAAAATCAACAGAGACTCATAAAAATATTAGCGACTGGATTTAGAAGGTTATGGTTAGGTGTGTCCACTGAGAGTTGTAATTAGGTCAAAACCTCATTTGGTTTGACGTAGATAATTTTCTAAAGTCAGAAAGGCTCTGTTTTTGTTATTTCTGTCAACTGTAATTTAGGAAGCAAACTTAGGTGGGGCTAGTGGGACATTAAGGGTATGTGTGATACATTTCCAAACCATGTGGATTTACTCCATTTGGAGTTGTGAAAATACCTGGGAAAATTTTAGTGTTCTAGACAGATCCTTGTAGGGGATTTATCATTTTTATTTTGAACATTATTTTGATACAAAACTTTGTTGTGGTGGTGGCACGGCAGATGCCATGGGTAGGCTTAAATTGGGGGCCGAATGGGTGCTTATGGTCACCGGGGAGGGAGTGCACGGTCGAGCCATGCACGAAGAACAAGAAGAACTCTCCACACTTGACAATTTGATCAACACCCCAAAGATTACAAGTGCTCCTTGAGCTGTATTGGCTTGATTACGCAGCACCTGTTCTCTACTTCGTCCAACCACCCTCTACTACTTCTATGCCCTCCTTTATATAGGCAGTGCTAGCTAGCTAATACCCCTTTGGGTTCTAGGGTTTACTGTTTGGATCTTGGTCCCTACAATATGGGCCGGGTTATGGGCTTGACCTAAGCCCATAGGCCCGGTCCATAAAGCTTGACAGCTAACGGTCTTCTGGTATGCTTCTTCTTCTTCTTTTTGGCGTCACACTGTTACTTTGTATGTCAGCGCTTGCTTTGGGCGTCACCCGGCTCCTTTTGTGTCACCCGGCGTCGCCCTTCTCTTTTGACCATGCTTTACCATGGTCCTTCCCGAACCTTACTCGGAAAGGTGCCACGTGTCCTTCTTGACTCGGCCCTTCCTCGGTTGACTCGGCTCGTTGGTACCTGCAAGGGTTACAACTTTGTCCTATACGGGACGAGATAGTTTGTATCTCGGCTCTCATGCTTCTCTTTCCCGGCCGTTCTTACCCAACCTGGTTCATTTTTTACTCGGAGCCAAACCAGCTGCGCTATGTTTCCCCTCTCATGACCCTACCGGGGGTTATCCCCCCGACATTATTCCCCGAAGCTGGTGAGGTCTAGCAGTTCAAGCTGCTAGGCGTCTCCAGGTTCCTTTTGTGTGAATGGAACTTAGTTTTTGTCTTTTATCTATCTCAGTTTCGCACTTTGCCGGGTTAGTCTGACAATTTGGGCCAATTCTTTGACTTCTTGGCTCATTCTTGCCTTGAGCCGAGTTATTTTGGCCAATTCCGGGTCATTTTCGGCGCGCTTCAGTCACTGACAACTAGTAATCATGATTACTTGCCTCAATATTTGTTCCAAATTCTGGTGGCACAGTGACGGCTGCGCAGTTATTCCCCGTCACTGTGGCAGTCCCATCAGTCTGCGCCTCTTGTCCTTCCAGCCGTGACATGGCACTGGATTTTTCGTGTATCTTTGGCTACGTGGCGCTCAATGACTGGCTCAACCGGCCTTATCTGACCCACCGCTGGCCGACCTGATTAGATCCCACTACGGGGTTTTTTACTGCCCTTAAGTAGGGTTTGGGGGTTTCCACTTCCCCCACGCCCGTTCAGTTTCCCTAGCCTTTCTTCCTCCTCGCGGCTGCAAGATCGAACTGTCCCCTTTGCGGTTCCTTCTCCCTCTTGCTCCTGTGCTGCGATTGCCCCTGTCCTCTTACGATTCCAGCACGGGTGCTCGCTGTTCCAAGCCTCTCCTTACCGAGGAGGAGACAGACTCCGACGACCTTATGGACGCTCGTGATGGTGCTGATGGTGCCGAGGAGTAGGAGGTTCCCGCCGGTGAGCGCGGTGGCTGGGAAGGCTCGGAGGTCTCCACCGAAGAAGTGGAGTGGCTCCGGTCCACCATACGCATTCCACTGCAAGTGGATTGCTGCCTCCCCGCCGATGAGATCTCCCCTAAACCTCAAGCTGGCGAGCGGGTGGTTTTCCTTTCCCATTTTGAATGGGGTTTTGCTCTTCCTGTGAGCACTTTCTTTTCGTCGTTTCTTTCTACCTTCCGTCTACAGACCCACCATCTTCCTGCCAACGCAATTGGCTCTCTCTCTTGTTTCATCTCTGCCTGCGAGGCCTATCTTGAAATTTGGCCTACAGTTCTTCTGTGGGCCAAGTATTTTTGCTTCAAAGTTCAGGTTGTCCCCCAGCCTGAAGTTCCCCGTGCCGAGAAGAAGCCTACTTGGTGCGGTGCTGCCAGCATCACGCCTAGGAGGGATTCCATTTTTCCTCTGGTATTGACTCTTGCAAGAAGTGGCATAGAACCTTTTTCTATGTCAAAAACAGAGGGTCCACCGATAACATCCGGCTTCCCCCTTTCTCGGACGAGGTCCCTCACAAGAAGCACTCGCAGCTTGACCCGCGCGACCAAGACGCTACGGTGAACGAAGCCAATACAATTCTGGAAAGGTTACTATCGCTGGATGAGAACTTTCATCTCGCCGACTTCGACCTCATGTGCACCTTCATCTCACGTTGGGTAAGCCCCATCCAAGCCAGGAGCCACAAGATATGCTTCATGAGCGGGTCCCACGATCCCACTCGGCATTCCACTAAGGAGCTCACCCATGACTCCATCGCCCGTCGAGTAAGCACAATATTTAAACTGAACTTGGCGGATGATTGGGCCTGGAGTTGCCCTCCGTTTAGCCGGGTCAGGCCTGTCCCCTGGGTAAGTTTCCGGATTACTTTCTCGCAGAGTAGGCTTTAGCTCTTTTTCCACTCTTAGCTTAGTTTTTAGTCTCTCATTCTGTTTGTCTTTCGCAGAATCTCCTTCACCAGGTTGATGACAGTATTGTCCCTCCTACTGGTTATCATGGGGAGCGCTCTAACTCGGATGAGGTCGAGTATGACCTGGAGTGCTTCATGCCAATCCCGCACACTGCAGCCGCTTCTGCTTCGGGTAAGGGTCAATCTCGCAATCCCTTACAAGACTGGTCTGACGATGATGAGGATGATGATTGTGTACTTTTAAAGGTATATGCCTTGTAAGCTTAATCTCTTTGCTTATCCGAGTAAGCCCGTTATTTACTTTTGCAGCTGGTCAGGTACATGACATTCCTCCTCTCGCCGTGGGAGGAGTCAGCAAGATTCCCGTCGCTAAGCCGAAGCGACGCGGAACCTCTTCCAGCACTCAGCCGGCTAAGAAGAACAAAGCCCAGTCCGGCAGCTCCTGCTACCTCTGCTGTTGACAGCCTGGGTGAGACTCGTCAAGCTGCTGGGCGCCGAGTCACTCGCCGAGTAGCCCGCGACCCGGTCGTCACCGGGTAAGTTTCGCACTTTGCCTTCTCTGTTCTTTCCTTTATCATCACTGCTGTTCTCTTATATATGTCTTGTTATTTTCAGTGTTGCACCTTTGACGGCAAGTCAAGCTGCTTCTAGCATTGCCTCGCCGCTTAGGCCTGCACCTCCTCCAGCTGACTCGGCAGCGCCAAGTCCCGTCCGGGTTGGGGCTTGCACTGTTGAGGCTCACGCTTCTCAGTGTCAGTCAGACCCGGTGGGTCATTGGGCTAGTGCTCCTGGCGTTGGCCAGGAAAAACTTCCTGATCTTGGTGCCCACAAGTCTGGCACCGAGAAACCCTCTGCCACCAGTTCCTCTGGCATCAGCCCTCAAGATGATGTGAATGAACATCTTCCTGATCTTGGAGCCAGCAAAACTGCTGAACCCAGTCAAGGGGCTCCAAGATCTTCTCCAAATCCTCCTGCTCGCTCTCAAATTCTGTCAAAGGGCCAGACCCAGCCCAAGGCTTCTGGTTCTACTCGCCCCTCTTCCGGCAAATCCACCTCTTCCAAGCAAACAACTCTAGTTTGCGCTCCGGGTTCAGCTCCTAAGATCCGGCCTCCGACGTTGGCGTCAAAGCTCGCTTCAACAGGTATGGGGGACGAATCTGCGGCTGCCGGGTCAGGTGATGACTCCAGGGCTGTTACCCTCCATACTTTTGCCGCTGTAACCCGTGCCACTATGGGAACCGCCCTAAAAACATGTCGAGTTCTCACTCGGACGCTCAGTGGCAAGAGCCTTGGTTCGGCTGAACCTTACGCTGTGGCATGGAATGCAGCAGGCGAGCAAGAGGTCAACACTCGTTCCGGAAAGAAGATGAAGCTGGGCCCCAAGGCCGTCTCCGACATGACCCAGCAGGCCATTGCTCTGATGGCCCGCGCCGACGAAGTGAACGAGGTAAATTAACTTCTTACTCTTTTGTATCATTGAGTATTTCCTTTATACATATCACCTAGTCCCCGAGGTTACAGTCGAGTAAGAAACTTACTCAGCTGTAAGCTCTTAAATAGTCACTTAGCCTTCAAATCCTTTACCCCAAGCTTGTATGTTAGAAATTCGATCCCTAGCCCCCGAGGTTACTGCCGAGTAAGGAACTTACTCGGCTGTAAGCTCCTAAGACCTTTGATTCCTTTGTGCCAAACTCATGTTAGAGCTTCACAATCCCTAGCCCTCAAGGTTACTGCCGAGTAACAAACTTACTCGGCTATAAATTCTTAAGCTTTTTTATTCGGCAGGTCGCCTGACTTGACTCTTTCTTATTTGTCTGTCTTCTTTGATTAGCTTACGCATAACGAGCGCACCAAGGTGCATCAAGCTCTCATCCTGGCGCATCGCAAGCTCGAACTTGCGTATGAGAAGCTACAGACTAACACTTATGGCCAAGGTAAAATCTTTGCTCTTCCTCTTTTTCATTTGGTGTAATCTTTCTTAGTCCATCTTCTCATTTTTCCTCTCACTCTTGTTTTACAGCCACTGCTCAGTCCACCATCAATGAACTTCACTCGCAAATCAGCGAGGCCGAGAGTAAATTTCTTACTTCCCTAAGCCAATTGCTGAAATTCTGTTGGTACTGACAAATATTTGTTCTGAATAAGCAGAGAAGCACCAAGACGAACTCCAGAAGGAGCGATATGAGGTGACTCGGATGAAGGAATTAATGGCTGAGACGGAGCAGAAGCACTTGGCCGAGGTGAAAGGGCTGAAGGAGGATCTTTCCGAGAAGAACGAGCAGCAGGCTGCCAGCGCCAAGAAGACTAAGAAGCTGCTCGACGAGGCCGGGTCATTGGTCGAGTCAACAAATATGAACATCGACACCCTTCAAGCCAAGACCAAGACTTGGCATAGCAAGCTCGCTGCCATCAACTTCTTTCTCGGTAGTGAGTTCTTACTCTTTATGCATTGTACAAGTCCTGCTGGATTTCTTCCATCTTCTCTTGCTATTTTCTAACTTTCTCTTTTTGCTTGCAGAGAACTTTCCTGAGGCCAACATGTTTGCCATCCGAGCCATGAAGAAAGTGAGAGCCGAAGCTGGTGCTGCTGATGACGGCGAGGTGTCCATGGAGGAGATCCTTGCAGCGGTGTCTGAACGGGTCAAGACCCTCAGATCCTGCGGTGTGGACTTGATCAAAGCGGCTATGCATGCGTTTCTCATGCTCTGGCCGGATGAAGACCCACCCGAACTCATCGAGCCACTCGCCGATAGATTGCTCCTTACTAAAGACCGACTGGATCAATGGCATGAGTCGGCCGTCCGGGCTGCAGCGGACAAGGCTCTCTCCTTCGTGCTTTTATGGTACGAGGACATCAAACTTGATGTTCTTGCTCGCATAAGGGGAGATGGCAAATGGTTGAACGACCCGGAGCTGATCAAGAAGCGCCAGGAGCGAGCTTATGCCATGATCGAGTACACCATGGTGCATGCTTGGTGTGAAGGGCCCAACTTCCTCGACCTTGGCGACCCACTCGTCGAAGTTCCTGCTGAAGAAGGTGGCGACAGCGAGGCGACCGAGTCAGATGATCCAGATGACCCGGCCGCAGATGCCCCTCACCCGGCCGATGCTCCAAGCACTCCTGGCTCCGAGAATGCTCCTCCGAGTTCTCCAGCTCCTTAGGCCAAGAAATACTCGAACTTTTATTAGATCCCCGGTATGCTGGGTACAAATGTAACGTACATTGCACTTGAAGTTTGACTATGTGCCTTGAGTGCAAATTATTCAAGGACAAGTCCCCGAGTTTCAAGGACAAGTCCCCGAGTTTCATTTTGTCGTGTCACCTTTCCTTGCCTTTGGCCCTTGTCTACCATTTTTCGGCATTCGACATTAGGATCTCAAAGTATGAAGGGTTTAGTTAGCGGATATGGAACTCAGATAACTTGGCCGAGATTATTCGACACATAGTATAACACAACCTGCAGAGAGTTAGGAAAAAACTAAAGCCGACTCACGTTTCTCCCTTGTACTTATCCGGCGTTCGTGTTTACCCGTCTTAGATCTTTGTATCTTGCTTGCCATGAAGCCGTGTTTTCGAACAACAGCATAGTCGAAGAGTTTATTTCTTCCAAGTAAACACTACTTGTTCCGAGATAAATTTCGGGTATCACGCCAACCGACGTAAAATAACTAAAATGGAAAGCCTAAGGGGTAGTCCCCGAGTCAGTTTTTCGAATCATACCATTTTATTATTATCACATAGCCGACAAACACATCCGACATATGAGAGTTCGAGTGATACATGCACTGCTTCTCCTAAGTATAGAAGGGACGAAGCAGTGCCACATTCCATGGCCTTTTGGTTTCATCTCCTGACCTGTCCACCTTGTTCTTTTGCGCTTCACAAGCGTCTATGAGATAGTAGGAATCATTGTGCAATGCTTTTCTTACAATGAATGGACCTTCCCAAGGAGGCGATAATTTATGCATTCCGGCTGTGCGCTGCACCAGCCTTAGCACCATATCTCCTTCTCGGAAAACACAAGGTTGCACTTTCCATCTATGGTAGCGTAGGATATTTTGTTGATATATAGCAGATCTGGAGTATGCCAGTTCCCTTGCTTCTTCGAGTAAATCTACTCCATCTTCTCGGGCCTCATTTACCTCGGCTTCCAAGTATTGCCTTATCCTTGGCAAGTCATATTCTATGTCGGCAGGCAAAACTGCTTCAGCCCCATATACAAGAAAAAATGGCGTATAATCAGTTGATCGATTCAGAGTCATTCTTAAGCTCCATAGTACTGAGGGTAGTTCCTCTATCCAACAACCAGGTGATCTCTGGAGTGGTTCCATTAAGCGGGGTTTTATCCCGGACATAACTAAGCAATTAGCCCGTTCAAATTGTCCATTTGATTCTGGATGGGAGACTGATGCTACGTCGAGTCTTATTCGGTGTTTCCCACAGAAGCGAGCAAAAGCTCCTTCAACAAAGTCTGTGCCATTGTCCATGATCACACTGTGCGGGTAACCGTATCTGAGGATTATATCCCTTAGGAATGTGACAGCTGTTTTACCGTCCAATTTCTTGATTGGCTTCACTTCTATCCACTTGGTGAACTTATCGATCATGACCAAGATATGAGTCATGCCTCCCCTTGCTGGTTTGAATGGTCCTACCATATCCAGGCACCATACTGCAAAAGGCCAAGTGATTGGTATAGTCTTCAATTCAGACGCTGGTAAATGTGACTTGGACGCATAGTGTTGACAACCACTGCATTTCCCGACTAACTCTTGCGCTTGTGCCAATGCGCTTGGCCAGTAGAATCCATGTTGGAATGCCTTGGCTACCAACGCTCTTGATGACGCATGGTGCCCGCACTCTCCCTGATGGATATCCAATAAGATCTCCTGGCCTTGCTCTGAGCTGATGCAACGCTGTAGTACACTTGTCACACTTCACTTGTAGAGTTCCTTGTTGATTATGGTGTATGCTTTTGCCCTTCGTGCCATTTGCCTTGCCAGTGTTTCATCACTCGGCAAGGTTCCATCTTTCAAATAACTGAATATTGGCTGTGCCCACGTTGGTATTAGTGGTTCCAGGTATGCTTCAATATCAATGTCCATTGGTTCCGCCGAGATATGTTCTGTCGACATAACCTAAGGAGTGCCCGAGTGTGATTCGGCGACCCCTAAATTGAACGGATCAGTCCCCGAGTGACTCGAACCTACCCCTGAGTCGATGTCCATTGGCACTGCCTCTGATTCCTGACTCGCCGGGATGATCCTGATTGATTCGGACTCTGGTGATGGCTTGATCGATGGCTTCCCGAGATGCTCCAATGCTACCCCTGGTGGTATTGCTTTCCTAGATGACCCTAGTTTGGATAATACATATGATGCCTCATTTTCTGCTCTAGGAATGTGATGAAATTCACAACCGTCAAAATATCCCGAAATTTGTTGTACGTGGAAGCGATATAATGCCATGTTTGCATCTAGTGCATCCCAATGTCCAGACACTTGCTGAATCACCAAATCCGAATCGCCAAAACACATGATCCTTTTGATACCAATTTCCTTGGCTACTTTAATGCCATGGACAAGTGATTCATACTCGGCAACGTTGTTAGAAGCAGCAAAATGAATCTGCAGCACATACCTCAGTTGATCCTTCTTTAGAGATGTGAGCACTATCCCAGCGCCCAGACCCATTCTTGTCTTAGACCCGTCAAAATGCATTTTCCAGTAATTTGGATCTGGCAGTGGTGGTTCGTACTGCATCTCCATCCATTCTACAAAGAAATATGCACGGCTTGAGATTTTATTGCATCCCGCCTATCATATTGTAGAGTGTATGGTGACAGTTCAATGGCCCACTTGGCTACTCGGCCGCTGGCATCTTTGCTGCCCAATATATCCGAGATAGGTGCCTCGCATATTACCCGGATTGGGTGTTCTTGAAAATAATGTTTCAGCTTCTTTGCTACCATATATACCCCATATGTCATCTTCTGATAATGCGGGTAATTCTGTTTCGAGACAGAGAGAACTTCGCTCAAGTAATATACTGGTCTTTGGACTGATTTGCCCCCTTCTTCACGTTCAACCACTATTACTGCACTTACAACTCTGTTGGTTGCGGCGACATAGAGCAACATTGGCTCCTTGGATAGTGGTGACGCTAATATTGGTGATGTTGCCAACATTTTCTTTAATTCATGGAAAGCGCTATCAGCTTGCTGTGTCCATGTGAATTTGTCTGATTTTTTCATCAGCCGATATAGTGGTAGGGCTTTTTCGCCTAGTCGACTAACAAACCTGCTCAATGAAGCCAGGCATCCAGTAAACTTCTGGACATCATTGAGGGTTTTTGGCAGTTCCATTCTTTTGATCGCCCTAATCTTTGTCGGGTTAGCTTCAATTCCTCGGCTGGATACAAGGAATCCGAGTAACTTGCCAGCCGGGACACCAAATGTACATTTTTTCGGGTTAAGTTTCATCCGGAATCTTCTCAAGTTTGCAAATGTTTGACGCAAGTCTTCAATTAGAGTATGACTTTGTTTGGTTTTTATTACCACGTCATCGACGTATACTTGAACATTTTTGTCCAATTGATCTTGTAAGCATTTTTGCATGCATATTTGGTATGTTGCGCCTGTGTTTCGCAATACGAATGGCATGGTGCGATAGCAATAAGCCCCGTACGGGGTGATAAAAGCTGTCTTCATTTGATCATTTGGATTCAGCGGAATCTGATGGAATCCTGAATACGCATCCACAAATGACAAAAACTCACACCCAGCAGTAGAATCTATGATTTGATCGATCCGAGGCAGAGGAAATGGATCTTTCGGACACGCCTTATTGAGGTTCGTGTAATCAATACACATGCGCCATACCACTGCCACGTTCGGGTCATCTTTCTTCTTCTCGACCAGGACTAGATTAGTTCGGGTGCAACACTTCCATGATGAATCCAGCAGCTAAAAGTCTTGCAATCTCGGCCTCTATTACTTTCCTCCTATCTTCGGCGAAGCGGCGGAGGGGTTGCTTCACCGGCCTTGCATCTGGTCTTACATGAAGAGAGTGCTCAGCCAGCTCCCTCGGAACTCCTTGCAGATCTTGAGTGGACCATGCAAAGATGTCCCGATTCTCACGGAGGAAGCTGGTGAGCTCACTTTCCTATTTATCTGTAAGGCCAGCCCCAATGGTCACTGTGCGCTCTGGGAAAGTTTCATCCACCTGCACCTTCTTGGTTTCCTTGGTAGCTTGAAATGACACATTGCCATGCGGGTTGGTGAGTGCCAGCATGGACATTTGTGCTGCTTTGGCCAATGCTGCCACCTCCAACATCTGACTTTTCTCTTGTGCTATGACAAGTGACTTGGCCAGTGAAGATCCGGCTGAAGCACAAGCAATAGATCTCTTGTAATCTCCTTCCACTGTGATCACCCCACATGGGCCTGGTAGCTTCATCTTTAAGTATGCCATATGGGTAGTAGCCATGAATCTTGCCATAGCCCGCCTGCCGAGTAAGGCGTGATATGAGCTTACTAGATCTACCACCTCGAACTCTATAGCTTCAGTGCGACAATTTTCCCTGTTGTCGAATAAGACGTCGACCCAGATCTTGCCAATTGGCTCACAGGACAATCCCGACACAATCCCGTGGAAAGTGGTCTTAGTCGGCTCCATCATGTTCATGGTAATGCCTAACTTGAGCATTATATCCTTATACATGATGTTGATGCTACTGCCACCGTCAATCAGTACTTTTGAAAACTTTACGTTGATATCTGGGCCCATGAATGTTGGATCCAAGACCAGAGCGTATACTCCAGGGGTTGGCATGATCTTGGGGTGATCTTTTATACTCCAAGTTATATCTTGCTCAGACCAATGCATGTACTTGGGAATTGCCGGCATCGTGGCATTCACTTCCATCATTCGTCGCTGCTAGCTCTTCTTGTCATTTGGCTCTATGACAAAGACAACATAGCTCTGGTGATGTTTTCTGTACTCATTTCTGGTTCCGTGGCCGATATGAGCATCGTCACCTCTTGGATTGTGCACCTGGTGCACGGCTTCTCTTCTTTCCTGATTCTGATATCTCGGTTGCCTGTTTTCATACCTGTTATCTGCTCCTACTGCTTGAGCATTTCCTCCTGTAAGTGGTGGAGGGGGAGGTGGTGGAAGCTGCTTATTCGGCGAGTCCACTTTGTCTCCTTTCTGAAACCAAGTGCATTGCCTTGTTGAGTGATTTGCCGGCTTACTCGGACTAGGCGTGTGAAACTTACACGGCTGATCCAGCATCATCTCATAGGTGTACTTTTGTCGGTCCTGATACTGTTTCCTCTGATCGTATGGCCTTTTGCCATCATTCTTTGGCACCCATTGTTGTTGACCATTTGTCCTTTGACACTGACTGCTTCCAGCATCTGGATGATCCTGACTCACTACCGCAACCTGAGCCGAACCATACTTGTAATCCGACCTCTCGTCTCTTCTCTTGCTTCTGTATTCGGATCTATCCTGGCGCCTTTGCGACCTGGCAGCGTCATAGATCCGAGTCTCAGTCATCCCGTCTGCCGACATGAGCAGCGGCTGAGTCGGATCTCCTAACGCATACGAGTCGGCGATTCTTATCGTCTCTGCCAGGCTTGCCGGCATATCTCTTTGTAACCTTTGCCACATCACACTCCCATGTCTACATCCTTGTGCAAACCATGCGATTGCTTGTGACTCGATTAGCCCTTCACAAGAGTTACGCATCGTACACCACCTTGTGAGGAACTCCCTGTCTGTCTCATTCGGTCTTTGCTTGCACATTGCTAGTTGCTGTGGGCGATTCGGCCTCTTGTAAGTGCTCGTGAAATTTCTCACGAAAGCGTTGTGAAAATCAATCCAACTGTTGATGCTTCCGGGTGGAAAATTGTTCAACCATACCCGAGCTGGTCCTTCCAGCATCTTCGGTACATAACATACTGCCCATCTCAAGTTTCCCTGCGCGATCTTCACAGCAATTCCATAATCTATGAGCCAGTCCTCTGGCTTTGTGCTTCCATCATATGTTTTTGTCCCTCTGGCGAGCTGGAAATTTGGCATCGGTGGCTCCTTCATGATCCTTGGGCCAAAGCATGGTGGACCCTGCGGACCTTGTGATTCAATTATCTCTGCCATTTTTATGCGGTCAAGCTTCAGCCTGGCATCATCCGGCTGAAGGTTCCTACCTCTATATCTCGCTCCCATTGCTTGATATGCATGATCCGGCAGCTCATACCCGTCATTTACCATGGCCGAGTAACCATCATTATACTTATTCGCGTTTGGGTCAGCTAGCTGTTGAACTGCTTTTCTGGCGCTCTGCTGTCTTCTTTCCGGATGAGTTGGTGTGTTATTCGGAGCTGCATTTCCTCCTCCCGCCGAGTGAGTTGCGCGTCGAGTATGAGGCGCAAAATATTGCCATCCGTTGTCATTTCTCTGTCCAGTTTTTTCCTGGTTTTCATTTTCTCGGGGATTATTTCTTTTTGCCCCTTGCGCATGCGCCGGATTTCCTTGAACTACTGCCGGATCATAGGCGACCATCTGCTTGTTTTTTCCAGAATCCACACTTTTTTCTTTTCTCGGCCTGGGTGCCACTCCGGGTGAGGATGCCGTGTGCCCAGCCGATCTTGCCGGGACAGGAGTCGCCGAGTGAATCAGCTGTGATCTCCTTGCTATACCCAGATTTGCTCTGTAATATGCCTCATTCAGCATGCTGGCTGCTTTTACTAACTCATTGACTCGTTCTTGCTGCCTTTTCTTTGCTTCCCCCTCCAAGTGGGGAAATTCTACCATTGCTGCTTCTGCCGCTCGCAGATTAGCTGCTGCTGTGTTGTACATTGGACGCATGGCCGTCTCATTGCTGTTCTCTGGTGTTATCTTTGATGTCGCATCTGACAGTTCTTCGTTGAGGTTCCTTCCTCTCAATCTCGTTGCATCAAGCCGGGTCTTTGCGCCCTTGACTCGATTTGCCGAGTTAAGCTCTCGGATATTGATATCCACATCCCGCTATAACTGTGCTAGCTCCTTTGTTTTCTCCAGGACTTGTATCCTGGTTTCTTCCAACTCGGCTTGCACATGCGTCGGGTCAGTTGCTTGTGCCACTGGCTCTGCCAACTTGTTTATCGCTTCCTGTAGCTCCTTAGCTCTTTTGCTCCTAGCTATGTTCTCTGGTTTTTCTAGCGGCGCCTTTGCTGTTCTTCCAGCCCTTGGTGTTTCCTCGTGATTTCCTTCCTCTGCGTTCTCATTCTCTACTGGAACTACTAGGGGAGCTGTGGGGTTTGGGGCTGTCATCATTACCTCCATGGAGATGAGCTGGAGAGGTTTCCCAGTGACTAGAGCCATTGGAGGATCCGGCGCTAGGACGACGTTCTCAGGATATGCGCGCTCCACGCGCACCGTGACGTAGACCTGGTGCTTGCCGAACTTGATGAAGCAACCTCCCCTAGGGAACGAATTGGTCCCGAAGCAGCCCACGTTGTCGCTGACGAAGTTGAGCGCTCCAAACCTCTGGATGAGGCCAGAGTAGACGCGCTCGAGCGGTCTTGGCGATGATGTTGCCCGTCCGGATGAAGACTCCATCAAGCACCTGCTTCTGCCCCACGGTGGGCGCCAATTGTCGTGGTGGTGGCACGGCAGATGCCATGGGTAGTCTTAAGTTGGGGGCCGAATGGGTGCTTGTGGTCACCAGGGAGGGAGTTCACGGTCGAGCCATGCACGAAGAACAAGAAGAACTCTCCACACTTGACAATTTGATCAACACCCCAAAGATTACAAGTGCTCCTTGAGCTGTATTGGCTTGATTACGCAACACCTGTTCTCTACTTCATCCAACCTCCCTCTACTACTGCTATGCCCCCCCTTATATAGGCAGTGCTAGCTAGCTAATACCCCTTTGGGTTCTAGGGTTTACTGTTTGGATCTTGGTCCCTACAATATGGGCCGGGTTATGGGCTTGCCCTAAGCCCATAGGCCCGGTCCATAAAGCTTGACAACTAACGGTCTTCTGGTATGCTGCTTCTTCTTCTTTTTGGCGTCACGCTGTTACTTTGTACGTTAGCGCTTGCTTTGGGCGTCACCCGGCTCCTTTTGTGTCACCCGGCGTCGCCCTTCTCTTTTGACCATGCTTTACCATGGTCCTTCCCGAACCTTACTCGGAAAGGTGCCACGTGTCCTTCTAGACTCGGCCCTTCCTCGGTTGACTCGGCTCGTTGGTACCTGCAAGGGTACAACTTTGTCCTATACGGGCCGAGATAGTTTGTATCTCGGCTCTCATGCTTCTCTTTCCCGGCCGTTCTTACCCGGCCTGGTTCATTTTTTACTCGAAGCCAAACCAGTTGCGCTATGTTTCCCCTCTCATGACCCTACCGGGGGTTATCCCCCCGACAAACTTGGTCTGCCTCTTTGTAAAGACATACATGTACCAAGGAAAAATTGTATCAGAATATTTTAGGTGGCTTTATATTTTCATTTGGATTTAAACCAAACTACCCACATACCAGATCTGGAAAGAGAATAAAATGAAAAAGGGGTAGGTGGGCTACTGGGCTGGATCCAGGGAAGTAGATGGGCATGGGGGAGGTTTCGGCCCATCTGGGCAGCAATGTGCACGGGAGGCGCGTTCGAAGCACTGACAGGCGGGGCCGGTCTGTCAGCGGATGTGGGGGAGCGAAGGTGTACTGGTGGAGGACGGCTGTTGGATGTAAACGCATCAGACGGTCCGTCGTCATCTTCCTCGCTGAGACAGAAGTGATGGGGACGAAACCCTAGGGCGGACGACGGTGCCCTAGGAGCTCACCTGGCATGGTTTCCGGCGAGGGAGGAGGTCGTAGGGCAACACGACGCACAGACGGGAGCCGAGGGAGGGGCGACACGCCGTGGTTCGGCGTCGGCAGGGGCCCCGCGCATCGGGCACCGAGCCGAGCTCATCGGAGCTCGCCGGTGCAGATTCTGTAGGTCCTGCAAAGAGCAAGGGAAGGACCAGAGGTGTTAGTGACAAGGCCAGGGAGGCTCAGAAGGTTTAGAGCGGGTGGAGAGGAGTAGTAAGGAGAGCACCAAGTCAAGTTCTTGAGAAAAACCGAGAGGGAGGAAGCTTCTTCCCCTGGGCTAGGCAGTGGACGATATGAGCTATGGAGCTAGGGGAGGGTAGATCAGGGGAAGGGGAGCAATATTAACACACATGCAGTGAGAGGGGAGCAGGGAGAAGGTGATTTCGAGCTTGCTCTAGGCAATGGCCGAAATGGCTACTTCTTTTCTTGTGGCCAGAGGAGAGGGAAGGAGGGAGAGGGGAAGCTCTGGGGAGGCTCTCTGGTGGTGAGGGGGGGAGAAATGAGGGATCAGGTATGGGGGAGAGGGGATTTGGCCTATTTATTTGAGATAGATCGGTTCATGGTGAACCAAGCTCATTTGGGAGCTAGGGCTTGGTCCATGGGCTTCCCATTTGTGGCCAGGGGTGGTGGGGAGTGTGTGGGGAGATCCTATGGTCATGTACTAGCAGAGAGGGAGTGGGAGGGCTGTAAGGAGTAAATAAATTGCTTAGACAAGACCTTTCCTTTGTCTCCCTCTTAAACAATCATGTGGGACAAGAGGGTGTGGGGCATGCTACAGTGCTGGTCGGCCAGGAGGGTGTGATTCTGCTAGGGAGGAGTGCTGGGGAAGATTGGATCTGGTTTGACTTTGGTTGGAATCAAGTTTTCCTTTGTTTAGCAAAATTGATCAAGTGGAGTTTTGTGAAGGAAGTTGCAAAAGTTGCATTGGACAAAGTGTGGAAATTGTTCTGGTAGGTGGAGTAGGTCAAATACGTTCTCCATGATTTAAATGGTATTTTTATGAATAATATAATCCCATTTAAATGCACTTCTTCAAAAAGTGCAGAAGTAGATTATGGAAGCTAAGTTGGTATTTTTACATTGGGCAAGCTTGGTTTTTGATGGGATATGGTCCTAAATACCATATCACACTTTGGGGAATTTTATTGGGATTTTATTGAAGTGGGAAAGTATTTTTGGGGAATTATTTCTCGTTTCCGCCATTTAAGAAAAAGGGAAAAAAGAAATAATAAATAATATCAAAAATATTTATTTTTGAGTTTGAGAGATGGGATATGAAATATAGGAATCAAATGAGCCTTGAGTTGGAAAGGGGATTTGGAGAAAAACAAGCTTGCCTTTATAGACAGGGATTTTGAGAAATTGGTAAGTAAAGGAAAAGAAATAATTTAATAATCCAAATAATTGTGGGAATTATTTGGGGATGCTTATATCAAAAGTGGATGATGTAAACTTGATGTAGGCATCAAGATCAACCTTGGTTTTGGAAGAAAGTGGTGGAAAGGATGGAAACTAGATAAGGGGAGGATCTAGGGTTTAGTTAATTTGATACCACCTAAACAAGGTTGGATTAGGGAGCTCAGAGCTCACCTTGGTACAAGGGGTATAGGGATGGATAGACAAAGTCATATAGATGGTCATGGAAGCAAGAGTTGGGTTTGGTTGCAGTTGAGGTGATCTAGAATAGAAGGCAAACTTTGTTGAAAATAAGGCTGCCATAACAGATATATCAGGTAGCCTCCTAAACCATTTTGGTTTAAGTAGCACAAGGCTCCAATGGAAACAAGTTAAGTGGGGATTGATAGGCCATTATTAGTAGACCCTAACCATGCAAATATTTGGTCAAGGGGAGGTGGCATATAGATGTGAGCTTCTGCCAAAGTAGGCAAGATGATAAGATTTACAGAAAATATTATTATCTTGACTACAAAACCATCATGGATGAGTGGGAGATAGAATGGCTTAGCCATGGGTAAGAGTGGTACTTGGCAGTACTAAAGATTTAATACAAGATGGTTCAAATACATTCTTAATAATGAACATAGTTTGGAAGAGGTAGAGCTCCAAAAATTGAATCTAGAGAAGAAATCCAGACTTAGCCATTTTGGCAGTTTTGGAGATTTTGACTAGAGTGCAAGTGTAGAAGCTTTTGAGAGGATGATAGGTTCCAAACTCATGATAAAGGAGATTAGGTTGAGGTACTAACTAAGTATATAGGATTCATGCTTAGATTGGTTCTCTACTGAGTTGGAAACCATCTAGAGGGATTATCCCTGGATTGAGATAAGCATGAGATGAGATGATCACTTGAGTGGCTTAGGATGGATCCAGACTTAGATGCTTGCTTTGGGATTGATGATCACAAGCAAGGATTGGGGTCCTAAGGGATGAGCTACTAGATTATCTCACTCTAGTTCCTAAGCAGATAAGGCAATCAACAGATCAAGGCAATTCATCCGACAGCAGATCAAGGCAATTCATCTTTCTACTTATCTAACTACCACTCGGGTTACCATAAATCCTAGCTTGAGGTAAGGATGGGTATGTTGAAAGGGGTTTTGATTTGAGGTAAGATAAGTACCATCTTGGTATCTCTACCAAGATTGAGTTGAAAAGGTTTTAATAAAGTTTTTGTGGAAACCTAGGGATGAGAGTAGTTGAAGGTTCTGTCTTGAAAACATAAGGAGAGTATATATATATATGTCTCCATAGTTTTGGAAATAGAAGCTAGTAAAGTATTGTGTTGGGTCAAAGTCATCTTAGCTCAGGTTTTTGAAATGCCAGAACATTTGAGAATATGCAAGATGAGCCAACACATCTCTTTTGAAAAATAGTTTTTGTAAACTAGTGTTGAGATGAGGAGTACACAACTTATACACAAACAATTGCTGGAGCACAAGCAACAGGTAAGCACACAATGCAAGAAGAAGTTTTTGTTCCCCCTAATTTTTGCCTTTTGGACATTTAATCAGGGTTGCTAAAATTGGGATGTTACATTTTATATGAAGCAAAACTTTGCATGTCACTAAATGATTATGTTACCTCAACCTTGATACCAATAGTCCCAATCATAATAATTTCATAATCTTCATGTGGCATGGGACAATATATTTCTCCAACTTTGATGCTCTCAATATTTTCAATTGAATCTAGGCCATATTTCTTATCAATCTTCTTTGGGAAATAAACAGTGTGCTCCTTGTCATTAACATTAAAAGTTACTTTTCCTTGATTACAATCAATGAGAACACCTGCAGTATTAAGAAAAGGTCTCCCAAGAATAATGGACATATTATCATCTTCGGGATTTCAAGCACAACAAAGTCAGTTAATATAAAACAATTATGAGCCACTTGAACAGGAACATCCTCACAGATACCAACAAGAATATGAGTAGACTTATCAGCCATTTGCAAAGATATATCAGTTGTATCAATTTTTCCAGGTTAAGTCTCTTGTACATGGAAAAAGGCATAACACTAACTCCTGCTCCTAAGTCACACAAAGCAGTTCTAACATAATTATTTTTGATAGAGCAATGAATATTTGGGATACCTGGATCTCCAAGTTTCTTTGGAACCTTACCATTGAAGGTATAATTAGCAAGCAAAGTGGAAATTTCCTCATTAGGAATCTTCCTTTTATTAGAGACAATATCCTTCATATACTTTGAATAAGGAGGAAATTTAATAGCATCAGTCAAAGGAATTTGCAAAAACAAAGGTTTCATCCACTCACAAAACTTTTTATAGTGTTCTTCTTCCTTTGACTTGTGTTTCTCATCAGGAAAAGGCATTGGTTTTTGCACCCATGGCTCTCTTTCATTACCATGTTTATTAGCAACAAAATCTTCCTTAGTATACTTAGTATTCTTAATATACCTTTCAGGTTCATCTTCAATTTCTTCTTTATAAGGAGCATCATTCTTATCATTACAACTATCAGTTCCAGCATCAGAGACAGATATACTATTAGGATCTTTAGCAGGTTCATAAGATTCTACAACTGTTTTATTTCTCTTTTTCTATTTCTTAGAATAATTACCACTATATTTAGCTTGTTGAGAATCTTGCTCAATTCTTTCAGGATGTCCCTCAGGATATAGAGGATCCTAAGTAGAAGCACCACTTCTAGTTCTAATTTCATAAGCATGTTTTTCTCTAGAAGCATTAACTAGCAGATCGTTTTGCACCTTAGTAAGCTGATAAATTTGAGTTTGAACCATTTGTAAATGTTTAACAAGCATTTTAACATCATTGGAGGTTTTATCCACAATATCTTGCAACTTATTAATAGCTCTAGAATTCTCCAATAAATGATTCTGCACTCTCATATTAAAATTATCTTTCTTAACAACATAAATATCAAATTCTTCTAAGCATTGATCAGGAGGTTTAGAGTAAGGAATATCACCATCATCAAAATGATGGAGAGAGTGTACCTCAATAGTGGATGTGTGATAGATTGGCTTACATAGTTCTTCTATAGGAGGTAAATTCTTCACATCTTCATATTTAATACCCTTCTCCTTAAGAAATTTCTTAGCTTTCTTTATCACTTCATCATTTAATTCAATCATTCCTCTCTTGTTTGGTGTTGGTGTTGGGGTTGGCTCAAGTATAGTTGGCTTAGGTGTAGTCCAATTATCATAATTCTTGCTTATTCTAGCCATTAATTCCTCAGCTTCATCGGGAGTTATTTTTCTTGAAAACACAATCAGCACAACTATCTAGGTATGTCCTAGATTCATCAGTTAGTCCATTATAATATATATCAAGTAGTTCATTTTTAAGTATTGGATATCCAGCCTATGCTTTAATTAAAGCACAAAAACTTGCCCATGATTCAGCCAATTTCTCTTCTTATCCCTGCTTAAAATCAAAGAGTTCCAACAAAATAGCTTGTTGAGCACTAGGAGGGAAATATTTCTGAAAGAAAGTATTAATCAAGCCATCAGGACTATCAATAGATCCAGGAGATAAATTATTAAACCAAGCTTTAGCTTCACCTTTCAACGAAAAAGGGAAAATTTTAGCAACAAATTAAGTGAGTTTCTTAATGTCATCAGAAACAAACCACTCAAAGTAGAGAGTTATTGCATATGTGCCACAACACTTCCATTTTCAGTGCCACAAAAAGGTTCTTTCTCAACAATGGTTATGTAAGATAAATCAAGAGAGAAATCATAATCCTTATCTTTAATGTTTATGGGAGATGTGGCAAACTTAGCATCAGGAGATAATTTAGTTCTAACAGTATGTCTCTCAAGAAGACTCTTAATAGCACTTGCACCATGAGTGTTTTGACATTCTTCAGTAAATTCATCAGTCATTTCAATATAACCGTCATGAAGATCATAGCTAGGATACTCTCTAGACTCAGGTGAACTAACAGGTGTAGCAATATCTTCATTAGGAATTTTAGTGTTTCCAATTATAGTTCTAGCAATTGTAGCATCTAAGAAAGGACCTAATGAACCACTCTCATCAAGCACAGTGGAAGTAGCATCGTAAGTATCATAAGCATTTTTTGATTCAACAAAATTAGCAGTATGTGTAACATGTGTATGTGGTGGTGGTGTAAGGAGCTTACTTATCACAGATGGTGAATCAAGAGCAACAAACGTGTTCATAATTGTACCTCTTCTTGTAGTGGATGGTAATGTAGGAACTTTTCCATGACGATTTTTACCCATGATGAATGAATAGAAGCGAACAATAATAATTCCAAGTGAACCTATAAATAAAGCTATGCTCCTCGGCAACAATGCCAGAAAATAGTCTTGATGACCCACAAGTATAGGGGATCACAACAGTCTTTGAGGGAAGTAAAGCCCAAATTTATTGATTCGACACAAGGGGAGCCAAAGAATATTTATAAGCCTTAACAGATGAGTTGTCAATTCAGCTGCACTTGCAAACAGTCTTGCTCACAATAGTTCATCAGTAGCAACAGTTTTGTAGTAGCAATAGCAAAATAACAACAATAGTAAAATAAAGACAATAGTAAAAATTGCAATA
This sequence comes from Avena longiglumis, assembly GCA_030063025.1. Taxonomy (NCBI): domain Eukaryota; kingdom Viridiplantae; phylum Streptophyta; class Magnoliopsida; order Poales; family Poaceae; genus Avena; species Avena longiglumis. The sequence goes on from CP125973.1 coordinate 171,113,704, forward strand.
AACAACAGGATTAAAGTGCGGTAGGCATAGGGATGGATGGACGGGCATTGCATGGACAAGATAATTCATGTAATAATCAAGAAAGGGAATTTGCAGATAGTGAAGATAAAGCATCCAAGTACTAAGTAACCATAGGCATGTGTTCCGTATATAGTCATGTGTGATCGCAATGAGAACTTGCACAACATCTTTTGTCCTGCCATCCCGTTTGTAGCGGGGCCTCAAGGGAATCTAATGGAAATTAAGGTGCTCCTTTTAATAGAGCACCAGAGCAAAGCATTAACACTCCATGAACACAGGTGATCCTCACATCACAGCCATCCCCTCCGGTTATCCCAATTGCTGTCACTTTCAGGCCTCGGGTTCCGGACAACGATATGTGTATACAACTTGCAGGTAAGATCACAAACAATAATATCATCATGAATCAATAACATGTTCAGATCTGAGATCATGGCACTCGGGCCATAGTGACAAGCATTAAGCATAACAAGTTGCAACAATGTCAAAAAGCAGAAAAAATAGATACTAGGCATCATGCCCTAACAATCTTATGCAATTACATGAGTGATCTCATCCAATCCCTACCATCCCCATAGCCTGCTGCGGGGAATTACTCACTCATGGATGGGGGAATCATGGATGGTTGATGGAGAGGCATCAGTGATGATGATGGCAATGATCTCCTCCAATTCCTCATCCCGGAAGGGTGCCAGAATGGAGTTTCTGGTTCCGAATCGCGGTTTCTAGTGGTGGCAGCGCAACAGAACTCTTCTATGGAAATTGTCGAACCCCCCGGTGTTTTTAGGTCAGAGGGTATATGTAGGTGAAAGGAGAGGTCAAGTCGAAGTCCGAGGCGGACACACCATGCCTAGGCGCGGCCAGGCCTGACCAGCGCCTAGGGGTGGTGTGGGCCCCTCGGGTCTTTTCCGCCCTCCGTCTTCTGGCTCCGTGAGTCTTCTAGAAAAATAGGATTTTTGGCATATTTTCAAAGTTTTTTCCTGAAAGTTGATTTTCTGAACAAAAACGAGACACCAAAGAAATTCTGCTGAAAACAACGCTAGTCCGTGTTAGTTGTATCCAAATCACACAAATTAGAGGAGAAACAATAGCAAAAGTGTTCGGGAAAGTAGATATGTTTTGGATGTATCAAGGCTTAAGTTGGGGATGTATGGATGCAAGAGGAATCCAGGGAGGGAGTGCACAGTCAATCTGCACACGAAGAACTAGGGAGAACCCAAAGAAGATCGATGCTTCTTGAACCACTTCTCTTATTCCTTGAGTATATTGTGGTTACAAGTGCTCCTTGAGCTATTTCCCCAGTGCTACTAGAAACTTGAGGAAGAAGAAGTGTCCAGACTCCCTCTAACCCTAGCTATGACCCTCCTTATATAGTAGAGACGAGTATCTAGGTTTACATTGTGGGTTCTAGGGTATACTGTTTGGGATTCTACTTTACCCAGCGGTCCGGGTCATAGGGCCCATCCTTGGCCCTAGACCTAGTCAGCAAAGTGCTCCCGCCAATGGTACTATAGTACATTGGCACCAGTTCTTTAGGTGTCATCCATTGCTTTATGTGTCACTCGGTGCTTTAAGCATCACCTGGCGCCTTTAGGAGTCACCCAACGATGCTCTCTTCATTGTTCTACTTTGGCCCACCCATACAGTGGCCTTGCGCCAGCTTGTTTGGTGACGCATGGAGCTAGAAGTGTACGCTGGAAGGAGCTTCTCTCCCTTCATGACTCGGCTCCACCTTGTTGACTCGGACTAGATGTACCTGCAAGTAAAAATCATTCATATGCTTATGCCGACATACCTTATATGTTGGCTTAGCATTGCCATTATTACCTAGTTAGCATTAAATTGCCCTATGTCAGCCAGACTCGCCTAATATTAATACGAGTTAACCTCAAGTTTCACCTCTTATTACCCTACCAGGGGGTTATCCCCTCGACACGTTTTGGTGTTGCCTTTTTGTTTTTATTCATATTTTGGTTTCTACTAGTTTGGTCATTATTGTCACATCCCAAAATTTTCCAAATTTTGAAATGTGAAAAATAAATAAACAAAGTAAATAATTGTTGAAATATAGGGTGAAAACAAACTTTTTGATTCCAAATGGAAACATCAAAACCCATCTTGAACAAACTTTGAACAAATTTGAATCCAACAAATTTCAATCAAGTGAAATGCATTCATTAATGAATGTATCTTGAAATTTAAACACTTGGAAAAGTAAAACCAAAACCCTAAAACCTTAATGGAAGAAAATCATTTCCAAGATCTCTCTAAGACTATGGATTTGATCCATATAAAAATATGTCAAACAAATATTTATAAATGAATAAGAATGATAAATAAAAATATTATAAAACCATAGAAATTGATTTCATTTAATTTGGAGCCATGGATAAAAACTTATGAATAAAATAAGATAAGGAATTAATTTCCAAAGCTAATAAAGCTCCTATCTAAAATCCATACCAAATTGTGAGCAAAATAATCGTAACAAGATTTAAAAAGATAAACAAATATTAAGTAAAATTATACAAATTGGAATTGCCAATTTTGGATCTATAATGGATTTTATAAGATAAAGAAAGAAAGAAAGAAAGAAATAAATAAATAAGGAATATTTAAAAACCAAATTAAATCTTGGCCAAACAAATGAAATGAAAGTTTATAGAATAATAAAAGGAGTAAAAGATTATTTAAATAAAATCATAAGGAATTGAACAATATTCAATTTTATTTAAATAAAGATAAATTGCCTAAACTAAATAATAAATCCCAAGGAAATTATTTAGAAGACAATTTAAATTAAATCCATAGGAAAATCGAATAAAGGTAATCCAAATCCAAATAAAATAAAGGGATAAAGAATATTCAAATAAAATAATATGACATTAACCAAATTCTATTCCCTTTGAATTAAGACAAAATCCCTAATATAAATGATTAATTAAATCATGAGAAAATAATAAATTAGAATTTTTCCCAAGTGGAATAAAAGATATTTAATTAACTTAAATGGAATAAGATAATTATTTGAATAAAATTTATATGGGATTAAAACCATATTTGATTTGAACAAAGACAATCTACCCTGTTTAAATGATTAATAAATCATATTAAAATACTTTAAATAATTCGAAGAGAATTATTTGCACTAATGAATAAATAAACCTACTGAAAAAGGTTTGGTAAAAATTAAGATTCAAATAAGAATTTGAAAATATAAATAAAAACTTATTTGAATAAAGGCAAGTGCTTATTTTAATAAATAATAAAACCATAAAAGAATAAAATAATTATTCCTAAAATGGTATTTAATGTACATGTTTAAACAACATTAAAACTTACTGAAAGTTTGGTAAAGATCTGAATTCAAATAGTGTTTGAATTATTTGAAAAAAATTCAAAACAGAAAATCTAAATAGAAAAAGAAAAAGGTTTCGGAATAAAAAAAGGGGAAACGACCCAGCCCATCTAACCCTAGCCCAACTGGCCCAGTGAACCCACCTTCCACTCTCCCCCAAGAGTTTTCCTACTCACTAACGCACCCGCATTGTCCCTGACGAGACGACCCCACCTCATATTTATCTCTCTCGCTGAACGCCAGGCCCCACCAGTCGGTCTTCGTTCTCACCCACCCCCACGACCTGTTCGTCCCCGGCTGTTACTGTCGATTACTCCTCGTGTTGAATTCGCGTTAATACAGCAATAATTATGCCCAGCATCAACGCCCTCTTAATCGCCTATCTCTTCTCCCTATTTCCCCTCACTCTCCCTTTCGCCTCCGCCTCCAGGCCGCTCTAATTTTGCCTGAGACCTCACTCTGCTCCGACGAGCCTCCGCCCAAATTCCGGCAGCACCATCCACCGCCTTGCCCCCTCGACCACTCGAGTCTACTCTCCACCTCCCTACGCACCTCCCAGCACCAACCACTCGCCCGCGCGTGCCCCCTATCATCGACAACGTCATCATCTAAATGACACCGTCTCCTGCTCCAACTCCGGTGAGCTACTAACACCATCCCCGATCACCCCTCGAGTTCTGGTGAGTACCCCTACAACCACCGAGACCATGCGCATCCTCCTGATGTTTTCCCTCTATCGCTTGCATCCCAGGCGCTCGCCTTCGACCACGGCAGTGCGTGCCCGACGCAGACACAAACTCCATTGAGGAATCCCTGACGACCTCGAGCGCCCCTTCACCAACAAGGACCACCTCGAGCAACCCCACGCCATGGCAAACTCGGTGAACATCTTCCCTTGATCTCTCGCTTCCTGTATCGCCGGTGACGCCACTGACAGAGCGCATCCGCCGTTAGCCGTCGCGCTAGCGCCGCCAGTTCTTGGCAGGATGTTGTGAGCCATCCGATCTGCATCCAAGCGATGTGATAGATCATTAAATAAAACGGTATGGAGTGATCTGTGCCATGTGATGTTAAATAGATCTAACATCCTGTATTGGTTGATCCGAACGAAACGGTACAGACCAATAGGATTGCACCACGTGGCCAGAGTTTTGATTTAAAACCAGAAATCAATCTATTAGATGTTAGAATTTTTAAAATTCATAACTTTAGATCTACACATCCAAATTTTACAACTTTTATATCAATGGAATCATCAAAAAGAGTACTTCCAACTATGCCATTTGTTTAATGAATTGCTTCTGTAAAATTGGTTATTTTTCCAGAAACTTGTTTAGGCCTAATTTGAGTATAAAATTTATTCTAAAAATGTTTTTAGGGTAAAATCTTTTGTAAATGGATTGTTTTGAACCTACCGACCATAGAAACCATATTTTGGATTTAAAAACATATTTTGTGAGGCTATGGAATAAATCTTTGAATAAAAGCATTTCTAGTTAAATAAAAATGTTGAATATGTTTTAAAAATGCTTTTTGAGTAGAACCTTTGGAAAATGGTTTGAATTAAACTCTCTGACCCTAAACACCAAGTTTTAGGATTTAAAAATATATTTGGTGAACCCTATCAAATTATTACCTTGTTTAAAGGCATTTCCAACAAAATAAAATATTGCTTTGATTTAAAAATGGTTTATAGGTAAAACCTTTTGCAAATGGTTTTAATATTAAACACTTGACCTTAAAACACTAACTATTGTGTTTAAAAATATATTTTTCAAACACTAGAAAATATTACTTTGATTTAAATCATTTCTAGCAAAACAAAAAATGATTTAAATGGCCATTTTCACAAACTTGATATCAAATGGTTTTGCCACATTTATAAATGACCAATAGGTGTTTTATAATATTTATAACCTATTAGAAACCACGTTTTCCAAATAAAACAATCTTTGGCATGCTTGCATGCATTTCTTTGTTTTTATTATTCTATGTGATGAATTGCTTGAATGGTAGATTGAATTTGTGCCTTGATTGAATTGTAGTGAAATTTGAAGAGTATGACCATTACAAGATCAAGGAGTGAACTTATATTCTCTACCAAAAAGTCAAGTGGTGCTTCATACTTTTGTCCCATTATTTTCACTATGCATTAGTGATATTTCTAAGTAGGACTTGCATGGAATTTTTACTAAGTATGCTATGCCTTGGGAAATCCTAGTAGATGATGCCTTAGTAGAATTTTACCTAAGTTAAGATTCCAACTACTATCATGCTTAGCCTAGCTAGTAGAAAACAAGGGTGGATTATATTCATGCTATGAAATATTTCTAAGTCAAGGACTTGTGTTTTGTTTAATAAAACAACTATGTGCATGAATCACCTGGGTGGAATGGGACTTGCATGGATGGATTTTTGTTGAGTGCTTATGAGGGCCCATTTTTCAATGGCCTACCCTGTGTATCTCACTTGTGGAATGCCACCCAGGAACAAAGATATTTGAGATGTCAAATGTTGAGAAGCATCAAGTGCAGCCACTTGGCATTATGGGCTCTGCCTGGATCATATAGGTTGCAGTAACTTAGCCAAATGGATAGTTAGTGGTAGGGGATGATAGGTTTGGGAACGCGTCCATTTTGGTCTAAGGGAAGGCTTCTGAAAGATCTTGTCTCGATGCATGCCGAGTCTTGTGGGGAAAGTGCACCACCTCTAGAGAGAGTAAAATATAAGTACTTAGCCATGTCCCCGGCAATGGACAATTTGAGCATCAAGACATGGAAGCTATCAAGAATCTCCTCATCCCAATTTCTAAGTTAAAAACTTGTGGTCGAACAAGGGTTAAAGGATCACTAATGTCTATTGGTTTATTCCTTGGGTGATTTTGATAAATAAAAACTTAGTGTTTTCAAATGATAATGAAAATCTATTTTGAGCAAAGCAAGCCTAAGCTCCACTTAGCCAAATTCATATAGATGATAGTTACCACTATACTACCATAGTATCACTTGCCAATACAATTCAAATGTATTGACCCTTGTGGCTGTAACTTATTATGCTGTAGGTTTGTTTGATGTTAGTGAAGTGTGTTGATTAGGATTACAAGTCTACAACCAACATGATTGTCTGTGGCACTTTCAAGATGAAGGACTCCATGTTATATAGATATTTCTGCTGCATTGTAATGAGATAGCCAAATGAGCTATGTAAGATGTAATGCATTATTTTATTCCTGGTTATAAAGTTGTATTATGACCTTTGTTTCTTGATATTACATCTTAACTGTGGATGCTAGCTATTGATCCAGGGACTAGCATTGTAAACACATAGATCTCTACCTTATTAAAGGTTGGGACCTCTACAATTATATCCTAGGACTTCTTCCTTACCTCTAGCCTCTTCTATTCCCTGCACAAGTTCCTCCTTGCCACTTTTCAAACCTGGGAACACTTTCTTGGCGAAACAAAGCTAGGGATCAAAATGTTAATTTGTTAATTAAATGAAGTACTCATTAAATTAAGTGTTCATTAAATTGAGTTGCATTAAAACAAAGGAATTAAAATGCTTTAATGGAAAGACCTTTGATTTTTGAGTTGAGAATAAATTGAAGAAAGTTGAGAGGGGCATTATGTTAGTGGGAGGAGCACTCACATGAATGATAGGAGGGGAGGGGGCACATCTTGGCTGCCGTCCATGAGAGGGGTTGCCCTCCCCCCCTATAAAAGGAGGTGGCCTCCTCCCCCTCTCACACACACTCTCCATAAACTCTCTCATATGCCCTTTGGTTGGTATCTTCCCCCTTGCTTGCCTTGCCAATTTCCACTAGAAAAGGTGCTCGGCAAAGCCCTACTCTAATCATTTCCATCCACCACCACTACCATGGCGTAGCGCTATTGGAGTTCCCAAGGATCCTCTATTTCCGCTGCCTAGCTGGAAGCGAGGGTTCAGAAGTCATTGGCGCATCGTACGTGTGACCGATTGCGGAGGTGCTACTCGTTTGTGGCGTTAATCGTCTACACGTCCTTGAGGACGGTCGTGTACATCTACATCAACCACATTTATTTGCGGGAACATCTTCCCGCCTACGGTCTACGAGGGTGAGTCCATCTGTAACCGTTACAGGTATCGCTTAGATATGATCTTCGTAGTTGCAACTATATGATTTTTTTGTTTTCTATGCAACAGACCAAATCATTGGTATAAGAGCCATGTCTATGTGTATATTCTTTGTACGGTAACACATAGAGATTTGGACGTTGATAGTCTTGTTATTGAAAATCTCTTGTACTTTGGATATTGGTGGCATAGTGCGATGAAGCGTCCCGGACAAACTTTACATGTCCTCGCACATGAGACATGTTCCATGCTTGACATGCAACTCATTTTGCACAATTTTCTAGCAGGTGTCTGTCTCTCCCACTATAGTTGATATCTGATTTACAACGGTCTGCTTAATAACTTGGTTATCACCATTGTGGCTCAAGTTCGTAGGTAGAACGGTTCTATCCTAGAAAGCCCACAACCGCATAAAATATGCAAAAATAAATTAGAGGCGTCTAACTTGTTTTTGTAGGGCATGTGATGTGATATGGTCTATGATACAAAAGTTGTATGCAATGTGTTTTATTGTAAAACAACCGGAAGGAGCCATATGGTTGTTATTTTAATGTTATATCCTGCGTGCCAGAAAATGGAAATCCATGTAATTATATTAGTGGAGAACAACCTTGGTGATGGCGCCATGGACCTTGGTGACATGCCGGTGGAATGATGGAGATCATGCCATGATTCACATGATGGATATTGAATGTGAGAAGGACCATATCATATCACATTATATATGCATGTGATGTTTATCCTTTGATGCATCTTATTTTGCGTTGATTTGATCACCTCGGTAGTATTTGATTGCCTCGGTAGCATTATAAGATGATCCCTCCAACTAAATATCAAGATAATAATTGTTCTTCCTTACCATGCATAGTTAAGAAAGTTCGTCGTCTCAAAGCTTCATGTGATGATCGGGTGTGATAGATTCTATGTTCACATACAAGGGGTGTAAGATAGTTTTACACACGCAAATACTAAGGTTCTTACTTGACGAGCCTAGCATGTACAGACATGGCCTCAGAACATGAACCTAAAGGTAAAGCACGAGTCATATGGAGATATGATGAACCATGTGATTCTCGCCATTGGAGCCGCGCCACCACTCATGATGATCGGTCGTGGCATAGTGAATTTGGTTTGTGTAATAACTAAAATGGCTAGAGAGTCATTTTTAGTGGGAGTTCACATAAGTAATTTGAATTAGCTTGTACTCTATCTGTTAGTATCTCCGTCCTAGAGTTTAAGGCTTATATTTTTTCAAAAGTCAAACTAAGTAAAGTTTGACCAAATTTTTAGAGAAAAATATTAATATTATCAAGTCAAAATTCATACCCTTTTATGCATCATGAAACATATTTTCACATGATATCTATATAATATCTTAGTTCTTGATAAAAAAATTAAAAGTTTGGTCAAACTATCCGTCGATTGACTTTCAAAAAAAATATAAGACTTAAGCTCTGGGATGGAGGGAGTATAAACCTAGTATATATAATCTTTGAAAATAGATTGTAGATCATATCACCCCCTGCATTCAATTTCAATGCATTCCTTAAGAAAGAAAAGCTGCTATACAATGGGTTTAACTTCACCAAGTGGCATCGCAACTTGAGGATTATTCTCGCGGGCATGAAAAGCTACTGTGTACTTGATGGTTCATTAGGTGATGCCCATATAGATGATGCTCCTCAGGAGCAACATATTGTGTATGCCAGGAAGTTGTAGGGTTCGTTGCATGGAAAATAAAAATATTCGACCGCAAGAATGAACAAAACCAAGATCCAATCTATGGCAAGGCCAAGATCTAATCTACGAGATAGGTCCAACGAGATAAAAGAGAACTAACCCTCGTAGATCCAAAGCGTTAACGAGACCGGATCTCGTAGTTGATGTAGTCAATCACTTTCCGATCTCAAGGTCGTGATGACGATCCTTCGACGCCGCGTTCCGGTAGCGCTTCCGCACTCGGTCACATGTACGGAGTCGATGAAGACCTTCCTCTCCCTGTTCCAGCAGGAAACGGAGGTAGTAGATCCCCACGGAATCCTAGCAGCACGACGGCGTGGTGGTGGTGGAGGAGAGAATCCTATAGGCCTCCCCTCCCCTCTTTATACGGATGAGAGAGAGGTGGCTACTAGGGTTAGGATGAAGGGGCAGGGGGTGCGCCCTCCCCTCCCCTCTTTATATAGAGGGGGTGTGGCAATGGTTCCCCCTTGGCCCACCTTCTCCAAGTGGCGGTGCAAGAGAGGGTGGAGGGAAACTTGCCCCCAAGTCTCCCCCCAAACCCTAGGGCTAGCCAGTTGGCCCCCTTGGTCTTGGTGCGGCTAGCCCATGAGCCCCCGCAGCATTCCTTAGCCCATGTTTCCCCTCCCGGGGTGGTGGGCCCACTGGTGGCCCCTCTAGAACATTCTAGTGGCTCTGGTCAAAACACCGCAGCATTCCTCAGCCCATGCTTCCCCTTCCTTTATATGAATCTTATTCTCCAAACCATTCCGGATCTCCTCGTGATGTCCTGGATTCAATCTGAGACTCCGAACAACATTCGGTCTCCAACTCATATTCCATATGTACTTAAACAACATCAAACCTTAAGTGTGTCACCCTACGGATTGTGAACTGTGCATACATGATCGAGACACCTCTCCGATCAATAACCAATAGAGGGACCTAGAGATCCGTAATTTCTCCCACATATTCAACGATGAATTCGTGATCGAATGAACCATTAAAATATGATACTGATTCCCTTTGTTGTGCAATACTTTACTTATCCAATGTTCGATCATCGGTATCTCTATACCTAGTTCAACCTCGTTACCGATAGGTACTCTTTACTCTTACTGTGATATGACATCCCATGTGACCTAGCCACATGCTTGCAAGCCAATTGGATGACATTCCACCGAGAGGGCCCAGAGTATATCTATCCGTCATTTGGATGGACAAATCCTACTCTTGATCCATGCGTTTCAACACATACTTTCCGAATACCTAATGCCACCTTTATAACCACCTAGTTACGGAAGTGGCATTTGATGTCATCAAAGTACTCATCCGGTGATGGTGATTAACATGATATCATGGTTGAAGGATTAGGTTACTATGTATTTTAAAGCTTGTAGCAAAACGAACTTAACGACTTGATCTTATGCTATGCTTACTATGGGTGTGTGCCATCACATCATTCTCCTAATGATATGATCTTGTTATTAATAACATCGAATTTCCATGATCAGGAAACCATGATCGTCTATTAATCAACAAGCTAGTTTAAAAAGAGGCTTACTAGGGACTCTTTTATGTTTACAAAACACACAAGTATTAATGTTTCCTATTAATACAATTATAGCATGGGATGGAAACATTTATCATAAACACAAAGATATAAGAAAAACCACTTTACTATTGCCTCTTGGGCATATCTCCAATAGTCGCACACTTGCAGTAGAGTCAATAATCTAGATTACATGGTAATATACCTAACACCCATGGCGTTCCGGTGTTGGTCATGTTTTTCTCTAGGGAGAGGTCTAGTCAACGGATCTGCCACATTTAGATCTGTGTGTACTTTCCAAATCTTTATGTCACTATCTTGGAAATACTCGTGAATTTAATGAAAATGTAGCTTGATGTGCTTTAGCTTCTTGTGTGACCTTGGCTCCTGTGCATTAGCTATGGCACCCATGTTGTCACAATAGATGGCCATCGGGTCCAACGCACTAGGAACCACACCAAGATCAGTAACGAACTCCTTCATCCATATTGCTTCTTGTGACGCCTTCAAAGCAGTTATGTATTCTGATTCAGTTGAATATTGCACCACACGCTTTGATTGGCACTCCTACAGCTCACTGTTGCACCATTCAAAACAAATATGTATCCAGACTGTGACTTAGAGTCATCCAGATCGGTGTTCCAACTAGCATCAGTGTAACCATTTACAACTAGCTCTTCGTCACCTCCATAAGAAAGAACCATATCCTTAGTCCTCTTCAGGTACTTTAGGATATTTTTGACTGCTGTCCAGTGTTCCACTCCTGGATCACTTTGATATCTGCTGGTCAAACTAACAGCATGTGCGATATCCGGTGTTGTACACAGCATGGCATACATAATAGAACCTATGGCCGAGGCATAGGGGATTTTACTCATCCTTTCTCTATCTTCTGACATTGCTGGAATTTGAGTCTTTGTCACATCCCAAAATTTTTCCAAATTTTGTAATGTGAAAAATAAACAAACAAAAGAAACAAATGTTAAAATTTAGAGGGAAAATAAACTTTTGCTTCTAAATGGAAACATTTAAACCCTACTTGAACAAAACATGAATGAGAAGTAAACAAACAAATTTTCAAACAAGTCAAATGCATCCCTGCATGGAATGTATCTTGAATTTAAAGCACTTGGAAAAGTTGAACCAAAACTCTAAAACCTAATGAAAGAAATCATCTCTAAGATCACTCTAAGACTATGGCTTTGTTCCATATAAAAAGTTAGCAAAAAACATTTCTAAATGATCAAAAATGGTAAAAAAAATATTATAAAACTATGGGAATTGATTTCACTCCATTTGGAGCCATGGATAAAAATTCATGATTTTAATAAGATAAAAGGAAATAATTCCAAGACTAATAAAGCTCCTAACAAAAAATTAACACTAAATTGTGAGCAAAATAATCCTAAAAGGATTTAAAAAGATAATTAAATATTATATAAAATTATACAAATTGGAGTCACTATTTTTGGAGCTATAAATAAAAAGATATGAATTTTATAAGAGAAAGAAAGAAAGAAATAAGAATTATTTCAAAGACAATTAAAATCATGGTTAAAATCCATAGGTAAATGGAATAAAAGTATTTTTAAATATAATAAAAGAATAAAGGTTTATGTAAATAAAATTATATGGGTTTATGAACCATATTCAATTTTATGTAAATAAAGACAAAATGCCTCACTTATTTTAAATGGATATTAAATCACAAGAAAAATATATTGAGTTGGATTAAATAACACACTAATATATGGTATAAACCTACTGAAAAGTTTTGGTAAAGATTTGAATTCAAATTGAGGTTTAAATCAATTGATTGAAATAAAAACAGAAAATAGAAACAGAAAAAGGAAAAAGAATAAGAAGGAAAAAAATGGAAAACTAGCCTACCAAACTAGGCCCAACAAGCCAGGCCATCACCAGCCGTAAGATCCCTCCTTTATAAAGGAAAAGGATCCCTGTGATTGCAATGCTAGTCCCTGGATCAATGCTAGCATCCACAGTTTAAGAGGAAGTACACAGAAACAAAGGTCCATTATTACAAGTCATTCCAGAGACAAACATAGTCTTTTACAAACTCCATGGACACAGGCCTAGTACAAGAGTTTAAATATGTAATAAGATAAATAAGTCTTCATCTTCATGTGCCATAGGCAATCATGTTGAGTGTAGACTCATGACTCCTAATCATCATCAGAATAACCTACAACATCACAAGTTACAGCCACAGTGGGTCAATACATTGGAATAGTATTGGCAAGTGATACCTTAGTAGAATATTGGTGGACTAGATACTATATGCATTTTGGCTAAGTGTAGCTTAGGCTTGCTTTGCTCAAAATAGGTTTTGCCTATTAGTTGAAAACACTAAGTTTTTCTTTGATAAAACCTTTCCCAAGGAACCACCAATAGACATTGGTGAACCTTTACCCTTGTTCAACCACAAGTTTTTACTTAGAAATTGGGATGAGGAGATTCTTGATAGCTTCCATGTCTTGATACTCAAGTTGTCCAATACCAGGGACATGGCTAAGTACTTAGATTCTTCCATCTGCAGAGGTTGTGCACTTTCCCCACAAGACTTGATTTTCACCAAGACATGACCCTTCAGAAGCCTTCCCTTAGACCAAATGGACGCGCTCCAACCTATCATCCCACTACCACCAACCGTCCAAATGGCTAAGTTATTGCAACCTATGTGATCTAGGCAAAGCCCATATTTCCAAGTGGATGCACTAGAAGCTTCTTAACATATGGCATCTCAAATCCCTGTGTTCCTGGGTGGCTTTCCACAAGTGAGATACACAAGGTAAGCCATAGAAATGGGCCTTGTGTAACCACTCAACATAATCCATTCCTTCCATTCCACCCAGGTGTTTCATTCACTTAGTTGTTTTATTAAACAAAACTCAAGTCCAAAGACTTAGAAATATTTTCTCATAGTATGAATAAATAACCACCCTTGGTTGCTACTAGCTAGGATAAGCATGGCATTGATAAGACTTAGAAATATTTCTAGCAATTCTACAACTAATAGGATTTCCCAAGCATAGCATATAGATCAAAATATCCATGCAAGTCTAGCAAAGTATTTCTAATGCATAGTTGAAAAACATAGGAATAAATCATGAGGCACCACTTGCCTTGGTAGTTTGGAGAGTAGCTACAATCCTCACAATCACAATCACTATTTGCACCAAAATCTACACATAAAATAATAGCACCAAAATCACTAACAAAATAAATACAAGCAAAAATATATGGATGCATGCATAATGCCATGTTATGATTTTCTACACCAAACAAGACAAGTGCATGGTACTGAATCATAAACAAGTATAAAACAAGCTAAATAAACTTAATTTTAATATTAAAACATTTTCCAAATAATTATTATACACAAAATAGGCCTACACATGTTTCTGTAAAAACAACCATTTTAACAGAGGCAAAACATTAAACACATTGCATAGATGGAAAGGATTTTCTCTCCTGATTCCATTGATATAAAATTTGTCAAATTTGGACGTGGCATTCAAAAGTTATGAATTAAACAAATTCAAACATCTAATAGATCTAATTCGGAAATTTAAAACAAAGAACATGCCACGCGGCAGTCTCTGGTTGGCTGGTACCGCTTTGCACCGGATCGTGCTTGCGCACCATTAGATCTAAATAAGACGCGCGGCTCAGATCTCTACTTACCCCTTCGGCTATGTTCTATCACGTCCACTCGATCTAAATCGAACGGCTCTCAGCGACTGACCAACAAGTGGCGGCGCTGGCGGCGGCGACAGGCGGCGGCGCGCTCTGGATGCAAGCTTGCCGGCGAGCTAGGTTGCCCGGGGAGGTGTGAGGATGCTCACCAGAATCGCCGTGACGAGGAGATGCTCGACGTGTTCTCGGTTGGCGAAGGGGCGCTCGGGGTCGTCGTGGATTACTCGTCGGAGAAGTCCCTGGCGACGGATGCTTCTGTTCGTCGACGTTGGCGACGCTCTGGGACGCTAAGACGAGATAAGGGTGCTGTTAGATGCGTAGGACACTGGGGATCACACGCGTATCAAACAGAGGGAGAGGGGAAGCTGGGGCTTACGGTGAACGGTCGCCGGAGTTGAGCCGAGCTTCGGTTGCTTCTAGTGGTGGACGGTGACAACGTTCTAGGATGGTACAGAGAAAAAGAAAGGCATGAGAAGATGCGCAAGGACATGTAGAGCATGCTCGCATGAGCAGAGACAAAGGGGTGGACGATGCTCACCGGAATTGGTCGTCGGAGGTCGTCGGTGCTGCGGCGGTGTGGGCACGATTACGGGCAGCCTGGTGGCATGGTGTATGCGCTGAGTGAGGGGAAACGAGTGAAGAGGGGAGGGGATCTTATAGCTGGAGCTGGGGTGGAGATCACGCACGCATTCATCGCCAATTAAGAGGTTTAAAATCGCGACAGAGGCGGGGAAAGAAACGGGCGGCGACGTGTTCATCGCGCTTTTCTGGGAGGACGATGACGACATGGCGATGGGGCCACTGGTCAGTGAGCGCGGGGTCGAGTGGGTGCGCATGAGAGAGCGAGGGGAAAACCCTGGGTGGGCTTAGTGGGCTGGTTTCGCTGATGGGCTAAAAGTCTGGCGCCGGCCTTTTCTTATTTCTTTAATCTTTTTCTTTTTCTGTTTGAATTTCCAGGAAACATTTTCAAATGATTTTAAAAGCCATTTGAATTCAAATATCTTCTGGGTTTTTGTAGAGTGCAACACTCATATTTTTGGACATAAAAACATGTGGTCTCTCTATTCTAGCTTGGTCCTTTTGATTAAACAAAATAAATAGTGACAGAGCACTTGATTAGAATAAGTTTTTGAAAATGGTTTTAAATCCATATTTGTTTTGTAAATTTTCACCAAACTCCAACAATCAAACAAAGTAACAAGAGAGCAAGCAAGGCTTGGTTTAAAACAAATAAACTCTTCAATTGAGAGTGGCATTGGTTTGATAGTTTCTCACATAAAATAATGAGCATCAGATGCTCCTGTTTTTGAAATGGATTTGAAATGGAATCCCTAAATGATCATGGATGCATGAATGATATGCATGAGTTTTGAAACATGATTTTAGGGATGTTACAAATCTAACCCCCTTAAGGTGAATCTCGCCCTCGAGATTCGGGTTGGCTAGCAAATAGGTGAGGGTGGTCTTTCCTAAGATCATCTTCTCTTTCCCATGCTTCTTCTTCTTCGGAATGATGGTTCCATTGAACTTTGCAGAATTTGATAGTCTTAGTCCGAGTAACTCTTTCTGCAGTCTCAAGAATCTTGATTGGTTTCTCCTCATAAGTGAGATCACTTTCCAATTGAACCTCCTCCAAAGGTATAGTATCCTTCAAAGAAGTCGCTTCCATCTCTGGATGGCATTTCTTAAGCTGACTCACATGAAATACATTGTGAACAGCAGACAGTGACTCTGGCAATTTAATCTCATAAGCTACTTCTCCTTTACGACTTAGAATTTTGAATGGTCCAACATATCTTGGGGCCAATTTACCTTTGACACCAAACGTCCTCACTCCATGAAGTGGTGACACTCTAAGATAAGCTCTGTCACCTACTTCATAGGTGACTTCTCTACACTTAGGATCTGCGTAGCTCTTCTGTCGGGACTGTGCTATCTTCAATCTGTCCTTAACCATCTTGACTTTCTCTTCAGCCTCTTTGATGAGTTCTAGTCCGAACAAACTTATTTCTCCCACACCATTCCATAGCAATGGGGTGGTACACTTTCTCCCATAGAGAAACTCAAATGGTGCCATCTCAATACTGGCTTGATAGCTGTTATTGTAAGAGAATTCTGCGTACGGCAGACTTTCATCCCAACTGGCTCCATAGTCTAGAGCACATGCTCTCAACATATCTTCAAGAATCTGATTGGTCCTTTCTGTTTGTCCATCAGTTTGAGGATGAAAAGCAGTGCTGAATTCCAACCTCGTTCCCAATGACTCATGTAGCTGCCTCCAAAAATAAGAAGTGAATTGAGTTCCCCTATCAGACACAATACTCTTGGGTACTCCGTGTAGACATACAATTCTACTCATATAGATCTTGGCTAACTTAGCACTTGTGTAATTTGTCTTCACGGGTATGAAATGAGCCAATTTAGTTAGGCGATCCACTACTACCCAAATAGAATCATATCCCGACCTGGTCCTTGGCAATCCGGTGATGAAATCCATACCAATCTTGTCCCACTTCCATTCAGGAATAGGTAGTGGTTGTAACAATCCTGCTGGTTTCTGATGTCCCGCTTTCACTATACTACATACATCACACAAAGCAATATGTTCGGCGATGTCCTTCTTGAGATTATTCCACCAAAATCTTTCCTTCATATCCATGTACATTTTGGTGTTACCCGGATGAATAGAATATGGTGAGTTATGTGCTTCTTGTAATATCAGTTTCCGAAGTTCCGGATCCTGTAGAACACAGATACGTTTTCCATGCCATAAAGTACCCTGTTCGTCTTCATGGAATCCTTTGGCTTTCCCTTTGCCAATCTTTTCCTTAATCTCATCAATTTCCTTGTCTGTCTTCTGGGCTTCTTTGATCTTTTCCAACAAAGTGGGTTGAACATCCAAAGTCATGAGATGTCCCTCAGGCACAATCTCCAATCTGAGATCTCTAAATTGGGCACACAGATCATCTGGCAATTCTCCTTTAGTAAGGCCATTCACAAAAACTTTACGGCTTAGAGCATTCGCTACAAAATTTGCTTTACCGGGGTGGTGTTGCAAACTCAAGTCATAGTCCTTGATGAGTTCTAGCCATCTTCTTTGTCTCATGTTAATTTCTTTCTGGGTGAAGATATACTTCAAACTTTTGTGATCTGTGAACACTTCACATCGCTTTCCCAAAAGATAATGTCTCCATGTTTTGAGTTCATGGACAACAGAGGCTAACTCTAAATCATGAGTAGGGTAGTTTACTTCATGAGTTTTGAGTTGTCTCGAGGCATAAGCCACAACTTTACCTTCTTGCATAAGTACTGCACCTAATCCATGATGAGATGCATCACAATACACTTGGAAATCTTTCTCCAAATCTGGCAAACATAAGACTGGTGCTGTCACTAGCCTCTTCTTCAATTCTTGAAAGCTGAGTTCACAACCTTCATACCAAGCAAATTTCTTGTCTTTCTTTAGCAATTCTGTCATAGGTTTAGCTACCTTGGAGAAATTCTCAATGAACCTTCCGTAGTAACCTGCTAAGCCAAGGAAACTACGAACCTCTTTCACTGAATTGGGAGATTACCATTCAGTTACAGCTGAAACTTTAGCAGGATCAACTGCTACACCATCCCCTGACACAACGTGTCCAAGAAAACCAACTTCATTTAACCAAAATTCACACTTGCTGAATTTGGCATACAACTTATGCTCTCTAAGTTTCTGAAGTATCAAACGTAAATGTCCTTCATGCTCTTATTTGCTCTTGGAGTAGATTAAAATGTCATCGATGAAAACGACAACAAACTTATCAAGAAATTCCTTGAACACCTTGTTCATCATATTCATGAAATAAGCTGGTGCATTGGTCAAACCAAATGGCATCACGGTGTACTCATACAATCCATACCTAGTGGTGAAAGCTATCTTAGGTATGTCTTGTTCTCTTATCTTGAGCTAGAAGTAACTTGACCGGAGATCAATCTTTGAGAACACACAAGCTCCTTCTAACTGATCAAACAAGTCATTGATTCTAAGCAAAGGGTATTTGTTCTTGATAGTCACCTCAATGAGTGAACGGTAATCTACGCATAACCTTTGACTTCTATCTTTCTTTTCCACAAACAAAACTGGTGCTCCCCAAGATGAAGAACTTGGTTGAATAAAACCTTTCTGCAACTGTTCTCCAAGCTTCTTCTTGAGTTCTTTCAACTCATCCACTGACATATTGTACGGTCTCTTTGCTATTGGTCCAGATCCTGGTAGCAAATCAATAAGAAACTCCACATCTCTATCGGGTGGCATTCCCGACAATTCTTCCGGAAACACATCCGGATATTCACTCACAATAGGCACACTGTCTATGCTAACCCCCTTAAGAGAATTTAGCTTACTCCCTTTTGATTTAAAGTTAGACTTGAACCTAATCCTTTTCTTTTCTGGGGTTGTGAGTGCAACAGTACGATTGGCACAATCTAGTACTCCTTCATACTTGGTCATCCAATCCATTCCCAAAATTACATCGAGTCCTTGGGAATCTAGGATTATCAGACTCACTGGAAACTTATGTTTTCCAAACTCTATCAATAGATCCCGGCATCCAAGACTTACTACCATATCTCCACCTGGAGAACTTACTTTTATTGGACACCCAATATTTTCAGTTGGAAACCCATTTCTATCAACAAATGCTTTTGATATGAATGAATGTGATGCACTAGTATCAAAAAGAACAAGTGCTGGAATAGAATTGAGTTTGAACTTACCAGCCACAACATCAGATTCCTCATAGATCTCCTCCACATTAATGTGGTTCACTTGTCCCTTTTGAAAAAGGTTGGGCTTATTGGGTCCTTCACCTTTCTTTTCTGGGCATTCATTTGCATAATGCCCCATCTTCTTGCACTTGAAACATTCAACCTGACTAAGATCCTTCTTGACAGGCTGGCTTCCACTTTGGTGTCTCTTATATCCACCTTTGTTATTCTTGTACTTATCGTTGTCATGACTACGGTGGTGCTTGTTGTCATGATAACGGTTGTGGTTCTAGTGCTTGTTGAACTTCCCATGCTTGTGGGATCCAGAACTACCACTGTCATCATAATGGGAACGCTTGTGAGACGATCCCGAGCTGTGCTTGTCAGAGTGTTTTATCTTCCTGCTTTCAACTTGTTTCATCTTGCTCTCCAAAATAGAAGCCTTGTCACAAAGAGACTGGTATGTGGGAACATAGGCCGCAGCTAACTTCAGGTTCAATTCATCATTCGACCCTTCAAGGAACTTTTCCTTCCTCTTAGCATCAGTGTCAACTTCATCCGGTGCATATCGCGCCAGATTGTTGAACTCCTCAATATATTCAGCCACGCTGCGGTGGCGCTGCTTCAAGTTATGGAACTCTTTCTTCTTCAAACTCATCACTTCGGATGAGATGTGAGCAGTACGGAAACCATCTTCAAAGATAGCCCATGTCACATCCGCAATGGGAGTGGTGATCTGGAAGTTATCCCACCAAGTGGCTGCTGGTCCTTCCAACAAGTGAGCTGCAAATCTGACTTTCTCTTCATCAGTACAGCCAACAATTACCAAGTCCTTGTTCACGGAGCGTAGCCAATCATTGGCCACCATAGGATCAGTAGTTCCTGAGAACTTTGCTGGCCTTAGCCTTAAGAACCTGGTAAGCATGTCAAAACCCGGTGGGTTGTTCTGATTGTTGTTGTTATTATTATTATTACTGTTGTTGTTGTTGTTGTGATTCTGGATGAACGTGGTCATCATTTGCATCAACTGAGTCTGAGCTGTCATCATCTGCTGCATCTCTGGGGTGATGTTGTTGTTGTTGTTGGGGTTGGGATTGGCACGTCGGGGAGGCATCTGTGGTTTTTCAATAAGGATAAGAATGAGATACCCATAGATGCTAACATGCACAATACATCACATAACAAATCACAATCATGCATCATAGTAGTAAAGGTTCAACAACACAGACAATAAGTTTTTGGAAAAGTAAACACACCAATAGCAAGCCATCCACATGTTGGATGGTCATTGCGACTCAATAATCAAAGACATGATAAATAAAGGTAAATGAGTAGTCATCACTACTCCTCTGCATCAACCTCCTCATCAACAAATGTAAGACCTGCATTCTCCATAGCGGTCTTGTATTCCTCGACATAGGTGGTCAAGGTCTCTACTTTGGTTTTGAGAGCCCTCTTCTGTGAACGAAGCCTCTCAATCATAGTCTGCTGATGCTCGAGCTCGAAGTCCTTGGCCTCTAGTTCTGCAGTCATGACTCGCTTCTCTTGACTCTTGAACTTTATGTCCTGACTCTCAAACTTGGCCTCCATCTCCTTGACTATCTCATCTTGCTCCGCGAAGAGCTTGTCCTTCTCACGAAGCTGCACCTGGAGTTCGTCATTTCTAAGCATGACGTTGGTCCTATCAGTGTCTATGTGCCTAAGAAGAACCTCTAAGTCCTGGAGGTATAGGCGAATCGGCTCTGCCGTCTCTCTCGAAGTATCCTCAAAGTCAATGGCCTCACCATCATCATCACGTCTACCAAAAGTGTGGAAGTGAGTACCTCTAACCTCTCGAGAGTGTCTCCCTAGTAAACGTCCAATCAAATCCTGCATGACTACCTCTAGGCCTCTCTCCTTGTCATCATGCATGAGCTTGAATATGATGGCCTCCGTGGCTGGCTCATTCTGGCGTCCTGGCTGATTAACCTTGAAGCCCCAAAGGTCTTTCCTCTCGAACTTGGTGAGGGGAAGCATCATGATAGTAGGAAGAGGGAGATTGAGCAGACTAGTGAGCTCAATAATACGAGTGCCAAAACGAGTTCCCTTGAACTCTTCAGCCGTGCTGATAGTAACATTGGGCATCTATTTAATAAGATAGTAAAAATTAGAATCAACACAATTTAAGACAATTCACAAGACAAGGCATCGCATGCATAACTTTGGAAATCAAAACACACAAGTCATGGCATACATGGATCCATTACAAACAACCAAGGTTCAACTTATTTTAAACAACATTTGGAAAATAAAATGATAAGTGTGGTGGTCCAACTAACGAAGTACGTTACAATCCCATCTCACTTGCCAAGTTGGCTAACAGGGCATCCCTAGAGGCAATCTGTTTGTCTAGATCACAAGACTCCATTGCTAAGTCTATGATGTCCTTCCTTAAGCTTTGGTTGGTAGCCTCTAACTCTTGGGTATGCTTCTTTTCTTCCCTAAGATCATTCTGGGTGTTAAGCATTCTGCACTTGATTCTATCACCAAGTTCTTTGATGGCCTTCCAAGATGCATCCCTTGCTGAATCAAAGAATGTGGTGTGCATCACTGAGTTGGTGACCATGCAGAATCCTAAGTCCTTGTGGTTGTCTTCCTTGTTTTTCTACAAGTGAAGTTGCACCCACCAGTACTCAACTCCTTCATCCATCACAGGAAAACCTTTGTACACAGCCGCACCATGTATTCCCATGGCAACCATGAGGTCCTTGAGAGCCTTGGGGAACTCTATCTCACATTCCAAAGTCATAGTCATGAGTGGTCCCTTCTTCACGGCTTCGCTGATGGAGTTCATATACAAATAGAGATGAGAAAGAAGATTAGAAAAGTTTACGAGAAGAAAAGACAAGTGTGGAAGTTGTTGAATTTTTTTCCTTAGTGGTTTCCAATCCTAGGGTCATAATCCTACAGGAAACACAGTGCTCTGATACCATATGTAAGATCCCTCCTTTATAAAGGAAAAGGATCCCTGTGATTGCAATGCTAGTCCCTGGATCAATGCTAGCATCCACAGTTTAAGAGGAAGTACACAGAAACAAAGGTCATTATTACAAGTCATTCCAGAGACAAACATAGTCTTTTACAAACTCCATGGCCACAGGCCTAGTACAAGAGTTTAAATATGTAATAAGATAAATAAGTCTTCATCTTCATGTTCCACAGGCAAGCATGTTGAGTGTAGACTCATGACTCCTAATCATCATCAGAATAACCTGCAACATCACAAGTTACAGCCACAGTGGGTCAATACATTGGAATAGTATTGGCAAGTGATACCTTAGTAGAATATTGGTGGACTAGATACTATATGCATTTTGGCTAAGTGTAGCTTAGGCTTTCTTTGCTCAAAATAGGTTTTGCCTATTAGTTGAAAACACTAAGTTTTTCTTTGATAAAATCTTTCCCAAGGAACCACCAATAGACATTGGTGAACCTTTACCCTTGTTCAACCACAAGTTTTTACTTAGAAATTGGGATGAGGAGATTCTTTATAGCTTCCATGTCTTGATGCTCAAGTTGTCCAATACCAGGGACATGGCTAAGTACTTAGATTCTTCCATCTGCAGAGGTTGTGCACTTTCCCCACAAGACTTGATTTTCACCAAGACATGACCCTTCAGAAGCCTTCCCTTAGACCAAATGGACGCGCTCCAACCTATCATCCCACTACCACCAACTATCCAAATGACTAAGTTATTGCAACCTATATGATCCAGGCAGAGCCCATATTGCCAAGTGGCTGCACTAGAAGCTACTTAACATATGGCATCTCAAATCCCTTTGTTCCTGGGTGGCTTTCCACAAGTGAGATACACAAGGTAAGCCATAGAAATGGGCCTTGTGTAACCACTCAACATAAACCATTCCTTCCATTCCACCTAGGTGTTTCATTCACTTAGTTGTTTTATTAAACAAAACTCAAGTCCAAAGACTTAGAAATATTTTCTCATAGTATGAATAAATAACCAGCCTTGGTTGCTACTAGCTAGGCTAAGCATAGCATTGATAAGACTTAGAAATATTTCTAGCAATTCTACAACTACTAGGATTTCCCAAGCATAGCATATAGATCAAAATATCCATGCAAGTCTAGCAAAGTATTTCTAATGCATAGTTGAAAAACATAGGAATAAATCATGAAGCACCAGTTGCCTTGGTATTTTGGAGAGTAGCTACAATCCTCACAATCACTATTTGCACCAAAATCTACACATAAAATAATAGCACCAAAATCACATACAAAATAAATACAAGCAAAAATATATGGATGCATGCATAATGCCATGTGATGATTTTATACACCAAACAAGACAAGTGCTTGGTACTGAATAATAAACAAGTACAAAACAAGCTAAATAAAATTTATTTGAATATTAAAACATTTTCCAAATAATTATTATACACAAAATAGGCCTACACATGTTTCTGTAAAAACAACCATTTTAACAGAGGTAAAACATTAAACACATTGCATATATGGAAAGGATTTTCTCTCCTGATTCCATTGATATAAAATTTGTCATATTTGGACGTGGCATTCAAAAGTTATGAATTAAACAAATTCAAACATCTAATAGATCTAATTCGAAAATTTAAAACAAAGAACATGCCACGCGGCAGTCTCTGGTTGGCTGGTACCGCTTCGCACCGGATCGTGCTTGCGCACCGTTAGATCTAACTAAAACGTGCGGCTCAGATCTCTACTTTCCCCTTCGGCTATGTTCTATCGCGTCCACTCGATCTAAATCGAACGGCTCTCAGCGACTGACCAACAAGTGGCGCCGCTGGCGGCGGCGACAGGCGGCGGCGCGCTCTGGCTGCAAGCTTGCCGGCGATCTAGGTCGCCCGGGGAGGTGTGAGGATGCTCACCAGAATCACCGTGACGAGGAGATGATCGACGTGTGCTCGGTTGGCGAAGGGGCGCTCGGGGTCGTCGTGGATTGCTCGTCGGAGAAGTCCTTGGCGACGGATGCTTCTGTTCGGGGCCACTGGTCAGTGAGCGCGGGGTCGAGTGGGTGCGCATGAGAGAGCAAGGGGAAAACCCCGGGTGGGCTTAGTGGGCTGGTTTCGCTGATGGGCTAAAAGTCTGGCGCCGGACTTTTCTTATTTCTTTGATAAAACCCCGGGTGGGCTTAGTGGGCTGGTTTCGCTGATGGGCTAAAAGTCTGGCGCCGGCCTTTTCTTATTTCTTTGATATTTTTCTTTTTCTGTTTGAATTTCCAGGAAACATTTTCAAATGATTTTAAAAGCTATTTGAATTCAAATCTCTTATGGGTTTTTGTAGAGTGCAACACTCATATTTTTGGACATAAAAACATGTGGTCTCTCTGTTCTAGCTTGGTCCTTTTGATTAAACAAAATAAATAGTGACAGAGCACTTGATTAGAATAAGTTTTTGAAAATGGTTTTAAATCCATATTTGTTTTGTAAATTTTCACCAAACTCCAATAATCAAACAAAGTAACAAGAGATCAAGCAAGGCTTGGTTTAAAACAAATAAACTCTTCAATCGAGAGTGGCATTGGTTTGATAGTTGCTCACATAAAATAATGAGCATCAGATGCTCCTGTTTTTGAAATGGATTTGAAATGGAATCCCTAAATGATCATGGATGCATGAATGATATGCATGAGTTTTGAAACATGATTTTAGGGATGTTACACCATCCCACCCGACAACCCCCACCTCTCTCTCCCCCTGATTTCCTTTCTCACCGCACAGAACCCCCGCACCCTCACTGACGAGCCGACCCCACCCTGTCCCGTCAGCATCGTCTTCACCCGCGCAGGACCCGTTCTTCCCCCCCTCTGCCATTTCTGCACGGATTCAATTCGCATAAATCCGAGTAACTTCGCGAGTGATTCGCCCCCTCGATCACACTCACTTAATCCCCTTACCCTCATCTCCATTTCCCCTCATTCTCTCGCACCCGAGCGCCACCAAGTTGCCCGCAATCCAGCTCGCACCGCCGCTGCACCGTGCGCCTCCGGCGAGCTCCGACCGCCCCTCTCCCTCTTGTTGTGGCTCTCGTACTCACTTTTCTCTCGCGCATATAACGCTGCCTTTCGTTTGTCTTATCGTTCTCCGTAGCGCCACCTTCGATGATGCCCGTGCGTTCTCGACGACGAGCCCGACTCCGACGAGGAATCCCCGGTGATTCCGTGCGCCCCTTTCCCTCTGGTAGGTTTTGTCGAAACCCCTGCACTCGTGTAACATCCCAAAAATACTAAACTTAAATCATCAAACTTTTTTAAATGAAATTATGAATGCATGCATATGAGTATGCATTAAACTTGAAATTCTTTTGAACCACCTTGTTTGTTTGTTTCCTTGCTTGTAAAATGTTTCTTAGGTGAAATAAACATCATCTAAAACATTTCCCACACTTTTCTAAAGACAAGTAAATCAAAACAAATAAAATAAAGGAATGGTCATTTTGACCAATTTAACTCCCATGCCTACTTTGGCTGTCTCAAACTTTCAGAACCTAACAGAAACTTTTCTGGATCTTTGCACCCCTTGAATGTACTCATATCAAAGTATCAATGCCCACTTTGTGATCATCCAGAAACTTTCAAATACATAGCTTAAATGACAATTCAAAATTGAATCTTTATCATATGGGAAGATCCCACTTTTTCAAAAACCACTCAAACAAGCTCAACTTTCAAAACCCAAGCATCTGCAGAGTCACCAACACCAATCTAGCAAACCCACCAAAAATCTTTTCAAAATTCAAAACTTGATTTCATGTGGCCATTTCATCAAACAGGTTGTAGACACAAATCATACAAAATCTAAACACTATTGTGAGCAGTGATTATTGCCTAACTAGTTCCCTCTCTAGCTCACAACCAACTCAGTAGATCATCTAGCAAGATTAACTAAACACTAGCACCACTGTGAGCTTGGCATTACCATCAATGGTGAACAACCGAAGCCAACCTTGTCACCCCCATGTCGACAACAAGCTAGGAAGAGAAGCAAGCCTGGCCAGCATGTCTGGGAGGCAGCCCACTGTCCACCGCCACTCACTGTCCCAGCCGCGAGCGTTGCTAAGTCCTGGACCACACGCACGAACCATGCCAACCTCGCCAGCGACCATGCCGAGCGTGCGCCAGAGCGCCACCCTCGACCGAAGCCCAGATCACAGGCCGCCTCGCGTGCATACATAATCCCACCACCCAGAGACCGCCAGACATCCTCGTTCACCGCCCGTGACGCAGACCACCGCCGTCAAGACGCCGCCTAAGCAGAAAGGCCGCATGTTCCAAACCAAGCCACACCGCCCCACGCCTCAAAACCATGTCGTTGAGCATCGCCAGGGAACACCGCACCGTCCCCTACCTTCGCCCATGCCAATAGCCGTCTGTACCATCGCCCCCGACGAGCTCACCGTGCGCCCCGTCGGTCCCCTTGCTCGACTATAAATAGAGGCCACCCCCAGTAGATTTCTTAACACCACCTCACTCCCCTCTTCTCACTGATCGTGCCACACCGTTCCCGGAGCAAGGCGAGCACCACCGCCGAATTTCACGAGCCGCCTGGAGAAGAAGGGCGCCATCGATTTCTTCCACCCCAGGAGCTGCCGCGACCACCCCTGAGTTCGCCGTTGTCGACTTCGTCGTTCGCCCGCGTCGCCGACCCTCGCCTGCACCCCGGTGAGCCCCTAGCACCCCTCACTGGCCGCGCTAGGTTTCTTTCTCGCCGGTGTTGCCTCGCGTCGACGATGACTCCCAGCCATTGGATTAGAATCAGATCAAACGACCCACGTTGCCCCATACCGCTTCGCCCCTCCCTGTCTCACTAACGAGTGGGGAAACCCACTTAAGCAGCCAGCGGGAGCACTGCGCTTAGCAGGCCGGCCCGTTAACCTTTCCCGCGCAGCCCAATGATTTGAATTAAACTTTTTCCATTTTATTTTAAACACACTTTTGTACCCAACTTCAAAAATCAACCCAGATCGATTCAGTGCACCAAATTGAGTGAAACCAATTTTGTTAGAAAGGTCTGTGAATGCTGAATCCATGCCCATTGGATTCAAGTCATTTGGATCTATAGATCACTCATGGTAAAAATAACAAGGCAGAAGCTTTTCTGCATTCAAACATTTTTCAAATTTAAATCATAATAGCTTTTGAGTTGATTCCAACTCTCAAAAATCACATTTAACCATACCATTTAGAATATATAAAAATATATACGTTTACTTGCAGAAATAATGTTCAAGTAATAAAAGAATGCCCCATAGGCATTTCTAGTCACTTGAATTAATTAAAATAAAAGGGTAAAACCTTATTAAATTGTGACACCACTTTAAATCACATTCCTAGGAACTAAAATATGTGGTGATGACATGTGTCAACATGATCCCATGTTTGGTTTGGAGAATATTAAATCTTAAGTAGTTTTTCAATGAGTAGAAATTACTTTTCTAAAAAAATAAAAGGAATTAAACCAAGCTTTAACCTTGTAATAGTAGTGATGATGCTAGATCATCTATAGGACCCTTGTGTGTGATGATTGCAAGTAGTTAAGTATTGTTTGGTGATTGTGTACCCCGTATTTATTTATAGACGCTAGTACCAACCAAGGATACAAGGAGGAAGGAGGATTCTACGAAGAAGAAGGCGAGGAGAACTTCAACCACTGCTCTGCACAAGACAAGCTATTAACCTTGCAAGCTAACACTTGCAATATAGCAAGCTTATACTGATATTGTGCAAGCCTAATACTACTAGTGGATGTGCAAGATAACCCTTGCAAGATACCCTACCGATGCAACAAACCCCTACTTGTTACTATGACTACTATATGCCTTAAGCATATGTGAGCATACCCACTTGCAATAAATCTGGCTTTTGCAAAACAACCCTAGAGCTAGTGTCCTATTATCCAAAAACCCCTTTTACCTGTTAGTATTAGTTTGCGAGTACTTAAAGAGTACTCATGGCTTTGTCCCTGGCTATTCCCATGGCCACACTATGAAGAGGAGTACCGGGAAGATGGACCGCAGGAAGGTTACGACAACTAGGATCATCTCCCATCGTCAGCATTGCCTGTGACCCCGAAGATGGAGCTTCGCCTACGCTACCGTTATTATTACGTATTCCGCTGCTTGATGTTGTATTAAGAACTGGATCATGAGATCCCTATTTGTGTAAGAACTTATGTATCGTTTGTAATGGATGATGTACTATGGTATCCAATTCTGTTATGTCTCGCAAAAATGGTAATCCTGGGATTGCGATGAATGGCATAACAGGCATCTAGGATTGAAAAATCCGGGTGTTGAAAAGTTAGTATCAGATCCATCCTGACCATAGGAGACCCTAGTTAGATTGGACGTTTGAATCAAAAACTTAGTTTCCAAAACCAAAGAAAACAAATATTTACAAAAACTTATTCTCATTCTTATCCCTTTAATTCTTTCATGAAAATTCATGTTCCTCAAAAACTCTTGAAAAATACATAAAATTTTGACACACTTGATCACTCTTCTAACTTACTCATCCTCTATTCTTATAGATGGACATGAAGTACATCAAGTTTTATCAGTTGGGGAATGGAGGAGACCATCCATGAGAGAGACATGCAGTTGGAGGAAAGGGAGAATGCCGGAGAGGATCTTTGTGGAGACCCCTACTCCTATCTCAGCGGTGACAATGATTTTCTAGAGGATTAGGCCATGGACTTCTTCACCGATGAAGATGATTTCTCCTTCATCGATGATGATGAAGATGACGAAGCCACAGATTCCGAGGAGTAGTAGCACTTGAGCACTAGCGTAGTGAATAGTATTCGGTCCCACTGTATCGTAGTTCTCAAAATGGTTCTTAAAACCATCTATTTTTCTTTGTTGTGGTGTGTGTTGTACTGGGTGCTATGAATGAATGAATGAAAAAGCAAGTTGCTAGAAAAATCTAAGTCAAACTTTAAAAACTTTTCAAAGACCCAAAACCTTAGAAATTTCCCTCTTATCATGATCTATCTCAACCTTCAGATGCCACGCGGAGGAAGTGGTTCATCCCCGGACCCGATGTTGCAGATTCTGCAAATGTTGACTTCTGACCGTGAAGCTGAAAGAGCGGAACGTCAAGCCAACCTGGACACACTTCAGCAGATAGCCCAGCTAGCCCATAACAACCAAGGCCATGGAAATCAGGACCACCATGGATCTAAGCTCAAGAACTTCCAGAATACCAACCCACCTATGTTCACTAAGTCCGAAGAACCCCTAGACGCCGATGATTGGCTGCAAACCATGGAAAATAACTTAGAAGTAGCCGGAGTGGAAGCCAACGAGAAAGTCCTGTTCGCCACCCACTATCTAGCCGAAGATGCCAGAGCATGGTGGAACAGTGTTCGCGCAATGAACGGAGGCCAGATGATGACCTGGGAGGAATTCAAGGTCAAGTTTAGCAAAACCCATGTGCCATCGGGTTTCATCAAGAGAATGAGAGACGAGTTCAGAGAACTAAAGCAAGGAAGGATGACTGTAGTGGAATACCGTGACAAATTTTTGTCATTAGCTAGGTATGCCCCGGATGAGATCGACATCGAAGCCAAGAAGAAAGAAAGATTCCTAAATGGTCTGCATGATGAGATGCAGACTGTGTTAGTCAATATCCCCTTTGCTGATATTGAATCCCTTGTCGACTCTGCTATCCATATGGAAGGAAAGATCAACCAAGCCAATGAGAACCGCAAGCGTCGTATGATGCATCAGCCAGGAACCCATCAGACCCCAAAGTATCGCCCCAACCCATCTCCAGGATTTGCCCCAAGAGCCAACAGACCCCCTATGAACCGTCCCACCTATCCCATCCGTGGAAACCCTAGACCCGGAGGAAATCAAAACTCCGGCAACTCTAGCCATTTCAATCGTGCCCCACCCAAGTTCAACAACAATAATGTTACCGCCAACACCAACACTGCCCCGAGGATTGGAAGCAATGTTGTGCCTGTCGCAGCCAAGGACAAGTCACAAGTGACATGTTATGACTGTGGAAATAAAGGCCACTATTCCAACGAGTGCCCCAACAAGAAGAATGCTACAGCCCCCAATGCCAATGTCCCAGCTCAGCAGCAGTGCCATGTTCAGCCAGGAAGAAGATATGCCCCAGGGAATTCGCTCAACCGCAACAGCCATCTTTTTCTCATGCATGCTGAAGAAGCTCAGGAAGCGCCAGACGTCGTGCTGGGTATGTTTTCTGTTAATTCAATACTTGCAAGAGTGTTTTTTCATTCTGGTGCATCGCATTCATTTGTCACCGAAGAATTTGCATGCACTAGTAAAATTCAACCAACCAAACTGAAGCATGTCATGATTGTTCAAATTCCCGGATCAACCACCAAGGCTAGGCAAATTTTCAAAGCCGTCCCTATCCGAATCCATGGCATAGATTTTTATGCAAATCTGATAGTACTCGGAACTAAAGGTTTGGAAGTAGTACTAGGAATGGATTGGATGTCCAAACATAAAGGATTGATTGACTATGCCAAGAAAGCCATAACTATGACCAGTACCGCCGGAATATCAGTCGAGCATATATCTGAAACCTTACCTCGCCAATTCAAGTGCAACAAGAGTATAGCCCAACCTACCATTGACCAAGTCTGGATAGTCTGTGAATACCCCGATGTATTTCTAGATGTTTTGCCCGGTATGCCCCCAGATCGGGATATCGAGTTTATCATCGAACTAATCCCCGGAACTGGACCCATAGCCCAGAGACCCTATAGTATGAACCCGTCAGAGCTAGCAGAACTGAAGAAGCAACTAGATTCCATGCTGGAAATTGGATTGATCCAACCAAGTGCGTCACCTTGGAGATCACCTGTCTTGTTTGTGGACAAGAAGGATGGAGGTAACCGTTTGTGTACGGATTATAAGAAATTGAATGATGTCTCTATCAAGAACAAGTACCCCTTGCCCAAGATAGAAGATTTGTTTGATCAGTTGACCGGTGCCAAAGTGTTTTCTAAGATTGATCTTAGAACTGGCTATCACCAACTCAAAATTCGTGCAGAGGATATTCCAAAGACTGCCTTTACCACCAGATATGGATTGTATGAGTATACAGTCATGTCTTTCGGACTAACCAATGCCCTCGCTTATTTCATGAACCTCATGAATAAGATTTTTATGGACTTCCTGGATAAGTTTGTCGTTGTTTTCATCAATGACATTCTGATTTATTCCAAATCAGAAGAAGAACATGAGCTACACCTAAGGAACATTCTTGGAACCCTTAGAGAGCATCAGTTGTATGCAAAGTTTAGCAAATGTGAATTCTGGTTACAGGAGGTAGGATTCCTCGGTCACATTGTATCAACCGGAGGAATTGCCGTTGACCCTGCCAAAGTGAAAGATGTAGAAGATTGGCAAGCCCCAACCACTCAAACCCAAGTTCGTGCATTTCTCGGATTGGCGGGATATTACCGCAAATTCGTAGAAGGATTCTCGAGCATCGCCAGACCCATGACCCAATTGCTAAAGAAGGACAAGAAGTTTGAATGGACCGACAAATGTGAAGCGAGTTTTCAAGAACTCAAGAGGAGATTGATTTCAGCCCCAATCTTGATCATGCCAGATATCACGAAGCCCTTCGATGTGTATTGTGACGCATCCAAGATTGGTCTCGGATGTTTGCTAATGCAAGAAGGCAAAGTTATATCTTTTCTATCGCGACAATTGAAGCAACATGAGCAAAACTACCCAACCCATGACCTCGAACTAGCAGCCGTAGTTCTAGCCCTGAAGACATGGAGACATTACCTGATGGGAAACCGTTGTGAAATTTATTCGGATCACAAGAGCCTGAAGTATATATTCACTCAGAAGGAGCTGAATATGAGACAGAGAAGATGGATTGAGCTAATCAAGTATTACGACCTGGACATTAACTATCACCCTGGTAAAGCCAACATAGTTATCTTGAAGGAGGCTCATGATACTCTTTATTCTATCCACCTCGGAGGAACTAAGATGTATCAAGATTTGAAAGAGCAATTTTGGTGGCATAAGATGAAGAGAGAAATCGGAAGCTATATCGCCAAGTGTGATATATGTCAGCGAGTCAAGGCAGGACACCAAAGACCCGCTGGATTGTTGCAACCATTGCAGATTCCGGAATGGAAATGGGATTCTGTAGGAATGGACTTTATCACTGGACTACCTACTTCTAGTAGGGGAAATGACTCTATCTGGGTCATAGTGGACAGATTGTCCAAAGTCGCCCATTTCTTGCCCGTCAAGACCACATATCAGAGTTCGAAACTAGCGGAGTTATACATCGTTAGAATCGTTAGTTTGCATGGAGTCCCCAAGAACATCATATCGGATCGATGAACTCAGTTTACCTCGAGATTCTGGAAGAAAGTCCAAGAAGGTTTAGGAACCCGCTTAGATTTCAGTACCGCGTATCACCCTCAGACCGATGGACAAACGGAGCGAGTAAACCAAATACTCGAAGATATGCTGAGAGCATGTGTGTTATAATATGGATCCAAGTGGGAAGACTGTCGGCAGTTTGCAGAATTTTCATACAACAACAGTTATCAAGCCAGTTTGCAAATGGCCCCATTTGAATTTATGTACGGAAGGAAGTGTCGCACCCCTTTGAACTGGTCGGAAGTAGGAGAGAGTCAGATTTTTGGACCCGACATCCTACAAGAAGTAGAAGAGAAGGTTCACAAGATTCATGAGCACCTCAAGACCGCCCAATCCATACAGAAGAGTTACGCCGACAAGAGACGTAGAGACCTCGCCTTCAACATAGGAGATTTTGTTTATCTGAAAGTGTCGCCATTGAAGGGAATGCAGCGTTTCCAACTCAAAGGAAAGTTAGCCCCCAGATATATCGGACCTTTCAAGATTCTGAACCGTCGAGGAGAAGTGTCGTATCAACTGGAACTACCCGAAGAGATGTCAGCCGTGCACAATGTGTTCCATATCTCGTTACTTCGCAAGTGTCTTGAAGTCCCAGAGAAGACCGAAGTGTTCAAAAATATCAATCACCGGACCATAGAGATCAACGATGACCTGACCTATCCCGAAGTACCCATCCGTATTTTGGAAGAAGCTTTTCGAACTACCCGAACCTGAAGCATCAAGTTTCTCAAGATTCAGTGGAGCAACCACACAGAATAGGAAGCCACCTGGGAACGCGAAGATCACATCAGGACGGAGTTTCCCGATCTCTTCAAATCCTAGGTAATCTTTTCGTCCTTTTTCAAATCTTGGGACGAGATTTTGTTTAAGGGGGGGAAGCTTTGTAACATCCCAAAAATACTAAACTTAAATCATCAAACTCTAAGGATCAAAATTAGGGTTAACAAAAACTTTGTTAAATGAAATTATGAATGCATGCATATGAGTATGCATTAAACTTGAAATTCTTTTGAACCACCTTGTTTGTTTGTTTCCTTGCTTGTAATATGTTTCTTAGGTGAAATAAACATCATCTAAAACATTTCCCACACTTTTCCTAAAGACAAGTAAATCAAGACAAATAAAATAAAGGAATGGTCATTTTGACCAATTTAACTACCATGCCTACTTTGGCTGTCTCAAACTTTCAGAACCTAACAGAAACTTTTCTGGATCTTTGCACCCCTTGAATGTACTCATAACAAAGTATCAAGGCCCACTTTGTGATCATCTAGAAACTTTCAAATACATAGTTTAAATGACAATTCAAAATTGAATCTTTATCATATGGGAAGATCCCACTTTTTAAAAAACCACTCAAACAAGCTCAACTTTCAAAACCCAAGCATCTGCAGACTCACCAGCACCAATCTAGCAAACCCACCAAAAATATTTTCAAAATTCAAAACTTGATTTCATGTGGCCATTTCATCAAACAAGTTGCAGACACATATCATACAAAATCTAAACACTATTGTGAGCAGTGATTCTTGCCTAACTGGTTCCCTCTCTAGCTCACAACCAACTCAGTAGATCATCTAGCAAGATTAACTAAACACTAGCACCACTGTGAGCTTGGCATTACCATCAATGGTGAACAGCCGAAGCCAACCTTGTCACCCCCATGTCGACAGCAAGCTAGGAAGAGAAGCAAGCCTAGACAGCATGTCTGGGAGGCATTCCACCGCCACTCACTGTCCTAGCCGCGAGCGTTGACAAGCCCTGGACCACACGCACGAACCATGCCAACCTCGCCAGCGACCATGTCGAGCGTGCGCCAGAGCGACACCCTCGACCAAAGCCCACAGACCGCGCGCCGCCCTCGCCGCGTGCATACACAATTCCCACCGACCTAGGAGACCACCAGACATCCTCGTTTGCCGCCCCGTGACGCACAGCCATCGCTCGCCGTCGAAGACGCCGCCTCTGCCACGTAGAGCGTCGTATGTTCCAAACCAAGCCACACCGTCCCACGCCTCAAAACCATGTCGTTGAGCATCGTCAGGGAACACCGCACCGTCCCCTACGTTCGCCCATGCCAATAGCCGTCTGTACCATCGCCCCCGACGAGCTCACCGTGCGCCCCGTAGGTCCCCTCGCTCGACTATAAATAGAGGCCACCCCCAGTCGATTTCTTCACACCACCTCACTCCCCTCTTCTCACTGATCGTGCCACACCGTTCCCGGAGCAAGTCGAGCACCACCTCGCCGGAATTTCACCGGAGCCCGCCGCCTCTGGAGGAGAAGGGCGCCATCGATTTCGTCCACCCCAGGAGCTGCCGCGACCACCCCTGAGTTCGCCGTCGTCGACTTCGTCATTCGCCCGCCTCGCCGACCCTCTCCTGCACCCCGGTGAGCCCCAAAGACCCTCATCGCGCTAAGTTTCTTTCTCATGGCATTGCCTCGCGTCGACGATGACTCCACTGCTGGATTAGAATCGATCAAACGACCCACGTTGCCTGCATCGCTTCGCCTCCTTGTCTCACCGACGAGTGGGACACCCACTTAAGCAGCCAGCTGAGCATCGCTTAGCAGGCCGGCCCGTTAACCTTTCCCGCGCAGCCCAGTGATTTGAATTAAACTTTTTCCATTTTATTTCAAACACACTTCTGTACCCAACTTCAAAAATCAACCCAGATCGATTCAGTGCACCAAATTGAGTGAAACCAATTTTGTTATAAAGGTCTGTGAATGCTGAATCCAAGCCCGTTGGATTCAGGTCATTTGGATCTATAGATCACTCATGGTAAAAATAACAAGGCAGAAACTTTTCTGCATTCAAACATTTTTCAAATTTAAACCATAATAGCTTTTGAGTTGATTCCAACTCTCAAAAATCACATTTAACCATACCTTTCATAATATATAAAAATATATAGGTTTACTTGCAGAAATAATGTTCAATTTATAAAAGAATGCCCCATAGGCATTTCTAGTCACTTTAATTAATTAAAATAAAAGGGTAAAACCTTATTAAATTGTGACACCACTTTAAATCACATTCCCAGGAACTAAAATATGTGGTGATGACATGTGTCAACATGATCACATGTTTGGTTTGGAGAATATTAAATCTTAAGTAGTTTTTCAATGAGTAGAAATTACTTCTCTAAAAAAAATAAAAGGAATTAAACCAAGTTTAACCTTGTAATATTAGTGATGATGCTAGATCATCTATAGGACCCTTGTGTGTGATGATTGCAAGTAGTTAAGTATTGTTTAGTGATTGTGTACCCCGTATTTATTTATAGACGCTAGTACCGACCAAGGATACAAGGAGGATGGAGGATTCTACGAAGAAGAAGCCGAGGAGAACTTCAACCACTGCTCTGCACAAGGCAAGCTATTAATCTTGCAAGCTAACACTTGCAATATAGCAAGCTTATACTGATATTGTGCAAGCCTAATACTACTAGTGAATGTGCAAGATAACCCTTGCAAGATACCCTACTGATGCAACAAACCCCTACTTGTTACTATGACTACTATATGCCTTAATCATATGTGAGCATACCCACTTGAGAGACCAATCCTAGTTTTTACTTGCAAGATTTATTCTTTATTTATTTATCAAAGCCATTCTTAGAGTTTACTTAAGTGAATTATAGATATTAGAAAGATATTTGAAGGTTGCATAAAGAGCATAAAATTTGGCCTAAGTGAGAAACCTTGATATCATCCTAAGATATAAGGTGTACTTAGTTGAAACTCCCCTAGTTTACCACCCCTCATTAGTACTCACCCCCACTTGTAGATGCTAGTGCTAAGCATAAAACTTGATCAACTTTAGATGGGAATACTTGGTGGAAAAATGTTTATGAAAACCTTGGAATGATGGATCATTCTATTGAAATGTTTTGGACATGTGTTTCCGAACACCTGATGATTTTGGTGATGAAAATGTTGAGGCATGAGCCTTATCCCTTTATAAAACTGATGGTTGTCTGGATGCGATACCATTCCAATTTTAGCGCATAAACCACAATACCCAAGATTGGGTAGGGCTTGACCGAAACTTATATACCTTAGTATTAGTTCCCTCACGGTCAAGGTCCGAGCCGAGGCTACCTTGTGAAGATTGTCCACTGCAAGACTCCAAGATGACAGCTTGGTCATGGTTGGGAGGCCAAACTCACAGGAGAGGTGCTTATACTAGGCGTAATTGAAAGGTTAGGATTGATTATCCGATAATCGAGTATGGTGAATTCTGGATTTGTTCTGATGGATGTATCGAATGTTGTGGTGAAAGTGTACAATCTCTGCAGAGTGTCAAACTATTCGAATAGTCAGCGTCATGATTATGGACAGTTGGAGTGGCCATACTGTTCCCCCGTCAGACTTTTCAAAATGACTTGTGAAATGATTTGAAACTTTGACTTGACCACAACAGAGTTGTGATATGAAATGCAAGTTCCCACTTAGGAGTTATAAAATTGTGACTAGCTTTGGAACCTAGTAGAGATAAATCTTGCTTTTGCAAAACAACCCTAGAGCCTAGTGTCTGATTATCCGAAAACCCCTTTTACCTGTTAGTATTAGTTTGTGAGTACTTAAAGAGTACTCATGGCTTTGTCCCTGGCTATTCCCATGGCCAAACTATGAAGAGGAGTACCTGGAAGATGGACCCCAGGAAGGTTACGACAACTAGGATCATCTCCCATCGTCAGCATTGCCTGTGACCCCGAAGATGGAGCTTCGCCTACGCTGTCGTTATTATTACGTATTCCTCTGCTTGATGTTGTATTAAGATCCCTATATGTGTAAGAACTTATGTATCGTTTGTAGTGGATGATGTACTATGGTATCCAATTCTGTTATGTCTCGCAAAAATGGTAATCCTGGGATTGCGATGTATGGCATAACAGGCATCTAGGATTGAAAAATCTGGGTGTTGACAACTCATGCACACCTCCCTGATGCTCTGCCTTGATCGCTTGCATCCCAGGTGCTCGACTCCATCAACCGCTGAGACCACCGACGCCAATGCGAACTCCGGCGAGCAATAGCAGCCAAATCAGTGCGCCCCTTCGTCAACGGTGACCACCTTGAGAACCGCCTCGACCCTGCGAACTCGGTAATGCCCTACACCCCTTCCTTCCCCCTGTTTTCACCGGACCATTGCCACGCGTCGCCAGCAACGCCTCCGGTTCTTGGCTGGAGCGATCTGGTCCGTTAGATGCGTATCTAGTGGCTGCGATTGGAAGATCTGCCGAAGGGGTATCGATCCATCCGTGTCATGAGATTCCACTTAGATCAAACGGTGCACGTAGATGATCCGCACGAAACAGTATCGGCCAGTAGAAACATGCCACGTGGCTGAGACTTTAAGACAAGATTCCAGAAAATGATTTTAGATGTTTAAACTTGCAAAAATCATAACTGTCGACCTGTTTGTCCAAAAATTGCAAATTTGGTGTCTATGGATTCAAAAAAATGTGTACTTTGCACACGTGGCCTTAGTTTGGTAATATTCTTCCGAAAAATTCGGTTTTTATGCAGAGACTTCTTTAGGACTATTTTGGATATAAAAAATGGTTCTAAAAATTATTTTTGAGTGAAACATTTTGCAAATGGTTTTGTTTTGAACCCACTGACCCTAAACACTAACATTTGAATTTAAAAATATATTTTGTTAACACTAGAAATTATTACTTTGAATAAAATCATTTCTAGTAAAGAAAAATGATTTAAAAGGCCTATTTTCACTAACTTGATTTTAAATGAAATTTCCACTTTTATAAAAGACCAGTAGGTGTTTTGAAATGTTTAGAGCCTTTTTATAAACCACTTTTTCAATAAAACAACATTTTGCATGCTTGCATGCATTTCTTTGTTTTTATTGTTTTGTGTTGTGAATTGTTTGAGTGATAGTTTTGAATGTGTGCTTTGCTTGAATGTATTATAGTGAACTCTGAGGAGTGTGAAAATTGCAAGATCAAGGAGAGTACCTAGATTCTCTACTAAAAAGACAAGTGATACTTTGGTCATCAAAATTCCTATCTTTTCAATATTGCATTAGTGATATTTTTGTAGTATGCATGATAGGACTATTTTTATATATTGCTATTCTATAGTAGATCCTATAGAATATATCTTGGTAGGAATCTTCCTGAGTCAAGAGACAAGTTATGCTAGTATGCTTAGCCTAGCTATTAGAATACAAGGGTGGAATATGCATGCTATGATATTATGCAAATTCTATGACTATGTTTTTGATTAATAAAACAACTATGTGAATGGATCACCTAGGTGGAATGGGAAGAATGGTTTATGTTGAGTGGTTACCCAGGGCCCATTTGTATGGTTCACCCTGGTGTATCTCACTTGTGGATGGCCACCCAGGAACAAAGAGATTTGAGATGTTTTGTATTGAGAAGCTTCCAGTGTAACCACATGGCATATGGTCTCTGCCTTGACCAACTAGGTTGTAAGAACTCAGAAGGACAAACAGTTGGTGGTAGTGATGATAGGATGGAACGCGTCTGTGCTGATCTGAGGGATTGTTTCTGAAAAGTCTCGTCTCGATGTATGTCGAGTCTTGTGGGAAAAGTGCACCACCTCTCAAGAGGGTAAAACCTAAGTACTTAGTCGTGTCCCCGGTGATGGACATTTTGAGCATCAAAGACATTGAAATGATCAAGGATCTCCTCATCCCAATTTCTCTAAGTTAAATTGTGTTGGGTGAACAAGGGAAGCACCTGGTGTGTATCCAGTGTGCCATTGTTTGAGAAAGTGTTTTGAAAAAGGAGAAAAAATCTTTTGCAAAGGATAGGAAAAACTTATTTTATGCAAAATCCATCCAAAACTTAACTTAGCCATATATTAATGTAGATGATAGATTCTCTGTATCAATATGATATCACTTGCCAATACAATTCAAATGTATTGACCCTTGTGGCTGTAACTTATTATGTTGCAGGTTTGTTTGATGTTAGTGAAGTTTGTTGAGTAGGGATTACAAGTCTAGAACCAACATGATTGCCTGTGGCACATGAAGATGAAGGACTCCATGCTATATAGTTATATCTGCTGCTTTGTAATAAGATAGCCATATGAGATATGTAAGTTATAATGAACTATTTTATTCCTGGTTATAAGTTGTAATATGACCTTTGTATCTTGATATTACAACTTAAACTGTGGGTGCTATCTATTAGATCTAGGTACTAGCACTGTAAACACATGGATCTCTACCTTATCAGGTTGGGACCTCTATAGTCTTACTCAAGGTCTTACCTGACAACATGGGCAAGAA
This sequence comes from Avena longiglumis, assembly GCA_030063025.1. Classification (NCBI taxonomy): domain Eukaryota; kingdom Viridiplantae; phylum Streptophyta; class Magnoliopsida; order Poales; family Poaceae; genus Avena; species Avena longiglumis. Next base: position 171,153,656 of record CP125973.1, read on the forward strand.
CCCTTTCTTGATTTATTCCATTCTAAACCTCTTTATAACCTTGTCCAAGTATGTACTTTGTGAAAGCGCTATTAAGCGTCTTGATCTATCTCTATAAATCTTGATGCCTAAGATGTATGCTGCTTCTCCAAGATCCTTCATTGAAAAACTATTATTAAAATAGCCTTTGACACTTTCAAGAAGTTCTATATCATTCCCAATCAATAGTATGTCATCCACATATAGTACTAGGAATGCTACATAGCTCCCACTCACTTTCTTGTAAATACAAGATTCTCCAAAATTTTGTATAAATCCAAAGTTTTTTATCACCTTATCAAAACGTTGATTCCAGCTCCGGGATGCTTGCTTCAGTCCATAAATGGAGCGCTAAAGTTTGCATACCTTGTTAGCATCTTTAGTATCGAAAAAAACCCTTGGGTTGTACTATATACAACTCTTCCTCAATGTCACCATTAAGGAATGCTGTTTTGACATCCATCTGCCAAATCTCATAATAGAAAAATGCAGCGATTGCTAACAAAATCCTCACAGACTTTAGCTTTGCTAGCGGTGAGAAAGTCTCATCATAGTCAACTCCTTGAATTTGTCGGAACCCTTTCACGACAATTCGAGCTTTATAGACGGTAATATTACCATCATCGTCTGTTTTCCTTTTGAAAATCCATTTGTTATCGACAGCCTTGCGGCCATCAGGTAAGTCCACCAAAGTCCTCACTTGGTTTTTATACATGGATCCAATTTCGGATTTCATGGCTTCTTGCCGTTTGTTGGAATCTGGTCTCATCATTGCTTCCTCATACGTCGCATGGGTCGTCGGTGTTGTCCACCAACATGATATTCAAGACAAGTTCATACCAATCAGGAGTGGTATGAACCCTCGTCGACCTGCGAGGTTCAGTAGCAACTTCGTTTGAAGTTTCATGATCACCATCATTAGCTTCCTCTCTTATTGGTGCAGGCGGCACAGGAACACCTTCCGGTGCTGCGCTACTCTCAAATCCGAGAGAAGGTTCAACCTTGTCGAGTTCTACTTTCCTTCTAGTCACTTCTTTTGAGAGAAACTCCTTTTCAAGATAGGATCCATTCTTGGCAACAAAAACTTTGCCTTCAGATCTATGATAGAAGGTATACCCAATTTTTCCTTTAGGGTATCCTATGAAGACGCATTTTTCTACTCTGGGTTCAAGCTTGTCGGGTTGTAACTTCTTTACATAAGCTTCGCAGCCCCAAACTTTAAGGAACGACAACTTAGGTTTCTTACCAAACCATAATTCATACGGTGTCATTTAAACGGATTTAGATGGTGGCCTATTTAAAGTGAATGCGGCTGTCTCTAATGCATAACCCCAAAATGATAACGGTAAATATGTAAGAGACATCATAGACTGAACCATATCTAATAGAGTTTGATTACGATGTTCGGACACACCATTACACTGTGGTGTTCCCGACGGAGTCAATTGTGAAAGTATTCCGCATTTCTTTAAATGCATGCGAAACTCGTAACTTAGATATTCACCTCCGCGATCAGAATGCAAAAACTTAATCTTCTTGTTATGTTGATTTTATACTTCATTTTGGAATTCCTTAAACTTCTCGAAAGTTTCGGATTTATGTTTCATAAAGTAGATATAACCATATCTACTCAAGTCATCCGTGAAAGTAAGAACATAACGATATCCACCGCGCGACGCTACACTCATTGGACCGCACACATCAGTACGTATTATTTCCAATAAGTCTATAGCTCGCTCCATTATCCCAGAGAAGGGACTCTTAGTCATTTTTCCCATTAGACATTATTCGTATCTTTCAAGTGATTCAAAATCAAGTGATTCAAGAAGTCCATCAGAATGTAGTTTCTTCATGCGCTTCACTCCAATGTGACCAAGACGATAGTGCCACATGTATGTGGAATCATCATTCAATTTCATTCGTTTAGCATCTATGTTGTGAACATATGTATCAGTACTATCGAGATTCAATAAGAATAAACCATTCATCTCAGGTGCATGACCATAAAAGGTATTACTCAAATAAATCAAACAACCATTATTCTTAGACTTAAATGAGTAACTGTCTCGCAAAAACAGGATCCATATATAATGTCCATGCTCAACACATGCACCAAATAAAAATTATTTAGATTTAAAACTAATCCCGACGGTAGATGAAGAAGGAGCATGCCGACGGCGATCACATCAACCTAGGAGACATTTCCAATGTGCATCGTCACCTCATCTCTCGCTAGTCTTCGTTTATTCCGTAGTTCCTGTTTTGAGTTACAAATATGAGCAACCGAACCATTATAAAATACCCAGGCACTAATACGATTACTAGTAAGATACACATCAATAAAATGTATATAAAATATACCTTTCTTCTTGATGTTGTCGTTCTTTAGATCTGCCAACTACTTGGGGCAATTCCATTTCCAGTGACCACACTATTTGCAACAAAAGCATTCTGTATCAGGGTTAGGGCTAGCTCGGGTCTTCTTCAAAGGCGTGGCAACATATTTGCCACCCTTCTTGAAGTTACCCTTGGGCTCACCATTTTCCTTCATGTCTACTTCGACAGCTGCCAAAATGGCAGCTAGTTCAGTGAGCGATCCAATCGCACCACTTATCTTGTAATTCAGCACAAACTCTTTGTAACTGGGTGGGAGTGACTGCAAAACTCTATCCATTACAAGATCAACTGGGATGTCATATCCTAGTGTCTTGAGACGTTGAACATAGCACACCATCATCATGATGTGATCATTCATAGAGATGTGTTCCTTCATCTTAACACTAAAGAACTAGCTAGAGATCATATATCTCTTAGCACGGATTTGGCTCTCAAACATGGTTTTGAGTTCCTTAACAATTGCATCAGCGCTGCTAAGTTGAAAGCATTCTTGGAGTTCAGGATCCATTGACAGAAGGATCGCATATTTCATAAGATTGTAGTCATCACGCTTTGTGTCATACACATTGCTCATCCCAAGGCATAGTATTTGTAGGTGGGTCACCTAGCGGTGCATCCAGCACATAGGTCAAATTACCAGCACCGAGGACAATCCTCATGTTACGAAACCATTCCATGAAGTTGCTTCCATTATATTTCAACTTTTCTTTCTCTAGGAACGCATTAAAAATGATGGTAGGGGTCGCCATGATCTACAACATATTTAAAAAGAGTTTGGACTAAGTTTATGATAAAATGAGTTCAAATTTAATTCTTAAATTCACTAGTTGAACTCCCACTCAAAACAACATCCCTCATGTTGTCTTAATGATTACATGAACCAAATCCACTACGCCAAGTCTGATCTTCATGAGAGAAGATGCAGCCTCAAAGGCGAACAATCAACATGTTCATCATATTATTCATATGACTCATGCTTTACCTTTCGGTATTATGTGTTCCGAGACCATGTCTAGACATGCTAGGATCGTCAAGGTTAACCTTAGTATCCACATGGGAAAATCTAGCTTGCACCCATTGTATGCACACGTAGAATCTATAACACTCGGTCATCACGAGATGCTTCAAAACATCGAGTCTTAGCAACGATGCATACTAAGGACGAACACTTTATTACTTGATATTTAATGAGAGGGTTCATATTATAATACTACCGTCGTGATCTAAGCAATACAAGATGCATAAAGGATTAACATCACATGCAATTCATAATATGTGATATGATATGGCCTTTCTTCTTATGCCTTTGATCTCCATATCCAAAGCACGGACATGATCTCCATCATCACAAGCGTGGTGTCAAGGTCAGTGGCGCCGCTTCATGGTTGTCCATCACTAACAAAAACTATTACAACTACTTGGAATAAAGCTATTACATGATGAAGAGACACGTAGGTCTTAACAAATTTAAAGACAACCATTAGGCGCCTGCCAGTTGCCATATTACAATAAGGATCATCTCATACATCAAATATAATCACAATCACATCAACGCTATATCACATCACATGCCCTGCAAAAACAAGTTAGATGCCTCTAATTTTCTTTGCATGTTTGACACGTCCATTTTGCATCACTATTTTATATCATAACTTACTGTTATTCATTGACATATTTAGTATTAAGAGATGATACTTATGTTATATCAATCTATTTTGCATGTTTGATGATGCTTGGAGGATGAATCACCGGAGTCAGGATTTTGATGGAAAAAGTGCCATCCAGATGCAATATTCGCGAAGATCAGAAAATTCCAAAAAATATACGGAAAATCATATTTTTCCAGAAGACGAAGGAAGCCAGAAGGGGAGGCTGAGATGGGAAGCAGGGGGCCCACACCACCCCCTGGCGCGGCCCCCCCTAGGTCGCGCCACCAGGTGGCGTGGCCACCCTGGCCCACCTCTGGCTTCGCCCTTTCGCCTATACCTTCTCCTCAAAATCCTAATAAGTGGGGAGTGACCACAGAAAGATTCCACCGCCTCTGTGGGGCAGGAACTACAAAGAGAGAAAGAGCTCTCCGGCAGGCAGAAATCTGCCGAGAAATTACTTCCCGGAGAGGGGAGATCATCGCCATCAACATCGTCATCAAGCTAGACTTCCTCAGGATCATCATCTTCACCATCATCTCCATCGGCACCATCACCACCACTCCATACCACTATAACAATTGGGTTGAATCTTTCATAGTTCTTAGGGGAAACTTTCCCGGTGTTGATTACTTGTTATAGTTGATGCTATTGAGTGGAACCATTGAATTATCGTTCATGTTCAGATTGCTATTTATCATTATATCATCTATGATCTTGATCCATATGATGTCTTGTGAGTAGTTCGTTTAGTTCTTAAGGACATGGGATAAGTCATGTTGTTAGTAGTGGAATTGTGTTGAGTAATATTCTATGGTTTGGTATTTAAGTTGGGTGCTATTCTTCTAGTGGTGTCATGTGAACGTCGACTACATGATACTTCACCTTTATGGGCCTAGGGGAATGCATTGTGTATTTGGCTACTAATTGTGGGGTTGCCGGAGTGATAGAAACCTAAACCCCTGTTAGGACACCATTGCACAAGGGGGTGTAGGATCTCAAAGTTTAATGTTGTGGTTAGGTTTTTATCTTAATTACTTTCTTGTAGTTGGGTATGCTTACAAGGGGTTTAATCACAAGTACGTATTAGTCAAAGTAAGATCGGTACATTAGCATAGGTTCACCCACACAACACTTATTCAACCAAATAAGATGAATCAACTAGATCAAGCGAAAGCACTTGATAAGTATTTCCATGTGTCCTCGAGAACATTTGGTCCTCCTAAGTAATACAACCGGCTTGTCCTTTGCCGAAGAAAGGATTGGGCCACTTGCTGCAATTATTCTTATTGTCTTTTATTTACTCACATTTTATTTATCTGCATTATCAAAAACCCCTAAAAATCCTTTTTCTAGTATTTCCAGTTAATTGTTGAGCCAGGACCACTAGTCAGCACCTTATGCTCCTTGTTGGGATCGACACTCCTATTTATCAAAAGTACTATGATACACCCCCTATACTTGTGGGTCATCAATACTATTTTCTGGCGTTGTTGTCGGGGAGTGAAGCGCTATTGAAGAGTGGAACTGGTAAAGGAAATATCTACTGTGAGTATTGTTTTTTATTTTTGTTTGCTACTTTGTTTCCAATATGGATAACTCACTTGGTTTCCTATTTGGGAAAGCTACTACCACTACTAGGATAGTAGATGAACCACCACCTGCTGAGATAGATCCTTTTAAAATACCTACAAGAATTGTTGATCGTGTTATGGATAACTATTATTTTGGAGATGGAACTGTCCATCCTAGTGATCATTTGCTTTTCATACATGAATTATGCGGGTTGTTCAAGTGTGCATGTATCACAACAGAACAAGTTAAGAAAATTTTACTCACTATATCATTGAAAGGTAGAGCTGAAGAATGGTATAAGCTGCTGAAGAATGACCAATCTATGGAATGGGAGGAGATTCATAAGGATAGGAATCAAATATATAACTTTTGGCCTCGTGATGGAGAGAGTACTGCACAAGCTTAGGGGGAGATTGAAGTTACTAATGCTCAAATGTCCTATTCATGAGCTCCCTAACAATATTATTATTAATAACTTTTATGCAAGGCTTTCTCCTCATGATAAGGATTTATTAGATGCCTCTTATGCTGGATCGTTTACACGCATGGAAGAAGAAGCTGAATGGGATCTTCTAGAACGTATTCAATAAAATACTGAAGCATGGGAGAATGACAAAGGAAGAAAGTCAGGTATAAATTATGATTATGAATCCATTGAATCTTTTATGTGAACTGATGACTTTCATAGTATTAGTACTGCTTATGGTCTTGATTCTCAAAGTATTGCAAATTTATTGAAGGCCTTTGCCTCTTATATTGAAGTTCCCAAAAAGAAGTGGAACAAATATCATGAGCCTTATAAATATATTGTTGATTGTGTTCCTGCTAGAAATACTGAAGTTGGTATTGTTGATCGCATTTTTCCTGAACCTTATATTGAGAAAACACCTTTCCCAGCTAAGGTAAAGGAGCATTCTATGATAATTAGTGCGGTTAACAGAAGTACAAACAAAGCTGTAGAACCTGATGAACAAATAAATGTTGAACTTGCATTAGCAATTGTGAAAGACCTTGTCACTAAAAATGTAGAATATGGGCACATATCTTCTGTGAAGATGCTTCTAATATTGTCTCTCATTCTAGTAAAACTAGGAAAGCTAGTGTCCATGTGCTTTCTGTTAGAATTGGTGATCATTTCTATTATGGTTTATGTGATATTGGTGCAAGTTCAAGTGTTATTCCTTATGAGATTTACAAAGAAATTATGCATGAAATTGGTCCTTGTGAACTTGAAGACATTGATGTGGTTATTCATCTTGCTAATAGAGAGACCATCTCTCCTATTGGTATTGTAAGAGATGTGGAAGTTCTTTGGAGTAAGATTAAATATCCTGCTGATTTTTTAGTACTTGGTTCAATGTAGAGGTCCCAACCTGATAAGGTAGAGATCTCCGTGTTTACAATGCTAGTCCATGGATCAAATAGCTAGCATCCATAGTTTAAGATGTAATATCAAGAAACAAAGGTCATAATACAACTTTATAACTAGGAATAAAATAATTCATTACATCTTACATAGCTCATTTGGCTATTTCATTACAATGCTACAGATATAATTACATAGAATGGAGTCCTTCATCTTCAAGTGCCACATGCAATCATGTTGGTTGTATGTGGCATCCCGCAAAACCATTACAAGAAAATCGCGTTGTTTTTGTGCATTGCATCGTCATCGTCATGCATTGTTTATCTGAAACTATTTTCGAAACGCCTAGTTTTGTTTTCTAAATAACCCCCGTCTCTATTTCAAATTAAACCATCGGTCTGTTCAGATCTTGTATTTGTCTGACAAGTATTTACAAAATGTTTCACAAATAAAAAATTAAAACAATAAAATATTTTTGTCGGGCAGTCCAGTCCGGCCGGTAGGCCAGAGGCCAACCGGTCCAGACCATCTGCGACCCAGCCCAACTAAACCCTGCAATACCCTAGACCAACCTTTTACCACCCAATCCTAGTCTACCCACCAACCACAGCTCGCCACCTCACCCCTGGACCCAATCCCTACCCACCTTGCCACCTCACCAATCCTCTTCTTTTCCCTCCACTCCCTCTCTCACACAGCCCCACCTACCCCCTCTCCCTTACAACCTGGCCCCACCCTCCTGGCCCACCCTCCTCTCTCTCTCTCCCCCTCTCTCCCTGGGGCCCACCCCAACCTCACACACCCGATCCACCCAGGCCACACACGCACACCCTCCCCTCCTCTCACTGTCACCCGGGCCCCACAACCCCGCCTCACCCACTCGCCCCACACGCCCCACCTCCCAGTCAAACCCCTGCCCACGTGGCCCACCACTCCATCCTCTCCCCACGCTCCCGCACCCAACCACCGCGTCCCCAACCTCTCCTCCCGTCCTCCCTCTCTCCTCCCTTCTTCCTCTGCGCCGGCACGTCCCCCGCCGCCCTCCTCGCCGGCTTCCTCCTTCCACCCCTGCCCTCCCTCTGCCTCTCGCCGAGCGCCGCCCTCCTCGCCGCCCCTCCTTCCACGCCCTGACCGCCCATGCTCCCTCCACTGCCTCCTCTCGCAGCGCTGCCACGGCCGCTGAGACCGCCGCCATCCTCGACCACCGGACCCGGCCTCCTTCCCCGACGGCTTCCCCTCGCAGAGCACCTCGCCGCCTCGGCCTCGCCGAGATCCTCGCCTGAGCTCCACCCGCCCGCCCGCCTGCCCGCCGCTGCCAGCCCCCGTCCCCCACGGCGCCGGCCTCCTCCTCCCGCGCACGCCACCGCCAGCAGCCTCCACCGCCTCCGCCGGCCTTCTCCACTTCGCCGCCGACGCGCCCCACCCCCTCTCTCCTCTCCGGCCACCGCGCGTCCTCACCCGTGCCTCCACGCCGCCCGGGGCCCCGACCTCGCCATCCTCCTGGCCCGGCTCGCCCCTGGCCTCTGTCGAGCCCCACGCCGCCTCTGCCCCTCCGTGCGTCACCGTTGCCTCCCCAGCGAGCACGTGCCGCCGCCTGCAAGCTCCTCGCCCGGCGTCCACGGGCCCCTCCTCCTCGATCTGCGCGTCCCGCGGCCTCCCCGACGCCCACCAGGGTTGACCCCGCCCCCTGCCGCGCCAGTGCTGCCCTGTCGTGGCTGTCCTCGTGAGTAACGTGCAGGTGTCCCTTTGATGGTCTCGTGTGTTGATGTTGGCCATGACCTTCAGATGGGTATAGTGCTTCGGTGGTGATGCCTCTGTTAATACCGAGACCAAGAGCTGTGTCCCTAGTGCCTCCTGGACAAGGACAGGATCTTCCTCGCGACACCCCGAGTTCTCCCACCCGAAATCCGATGGTTGTACTCCGAAAACTCCGTCACGGAGCATCAAGTACTTCTACATGGACATCAAGACCTCGGATCCGAAGACGCCGTGACACGGAACGCCAAGATCTCCGCGTGAGACGACAAAACCGACGACATGACCCGACGACCCCGGATGCAACAAGACCTCCTTCCCGGATGCGATGCTCGAGAACCCGGACGGTAAGGACACCGACGCGGAACGCCAAGTTCTCCACTTTGAACGCCATGACTGTCTACGCGGACCTGGAGACCACGGGAGCGACAAGTACTCCTTTCCGGACGCCGAGTCCGCCGAGAACCCGGATGCGACAAGATCTGCCCCGTTGTTCGAGAATGTTTCTGCCGAGACCGCTTCCGTCGAACCCTGAGATCCTGTCGAACCCCGAACCCCCGGAACCCCAAGTTCGTCGAGACCCCCTAATGTGTGACCCCTTTCTCGAACCCTATTTTTATAAATGTAATATAAAACTTGTTGCATATTAAGTTGTTCATCTTGCATGCATATTGTCTGGTTTGGGGGCCTTATGCCGATTCACCTAAATTAAATATGGGGCCATATGCGGACAAATCTAGCCTTATATTGGCCTCATTAAAATTTGTGTAGCGAACCGGAGCTATCTTTGGTCTTGCTAATTCAACATTTAATTTGCGGGGGTTCTAAATAACTTGAACCGTTTAATTAAATGTCGGGACCCCGGTTCCGCTTAATATGACCTAATCGCATTGCACCTTTGCCATGCCATGCATCATACATGCATCATGCCCGATCTTTTGCTATAGTATTAAATATTGCATCCGGTGTTTATTCTAGTGTTTTGGTTCTTCGCGGATAAGGCCGTTGAGTTGATGCGAGTGCCGACCCGATCTTCGGTTGAACCTTCGGCAATGTTTTCAAAGCAGCATCTCCCCTTTCTACCTATCTTACTTTATAGTATGTATTCCCTCCTGTTGATCTATTGTTATCTGTGTTGCGATGCTCTAGTTTTCGTACCCGTGTTATTCCTTGCAGCGTTATATTGCCTTGGACACCTCCTATTACCTGTTGCTTGGTAGATGGTTGGACTTGCGCGCCGTAGTCGCTTGCTCAAGTGTTGTTGCGTGTCGTCAAGTGCCACAGTTGTTGGAGTGTTGCCGCATGCTTAATGTTGGAGATGTTCATGGCTTTAATTAACTGTTCACTTTATTTACTGTTTAACAACTAAAATTGAAGTAGGTAAGCAGAGGCACATGTGGGCAATAGATGTTATTTGGTTGTTAACCGTCCACTTGTGTCCCGTAGGACCCCGAGTACTTGATACATGTTCCTTGATTTTTCGCGCTATCCACATCCGGGAGGATTATGGGACCCCCCTGAGCCAGAGCATAATTCATTCTTATTTCTTGGGGCCACAAAATAGTTTGAGGTTTTATTTACGATCCTGTACTTATGCCATGCTTTACTGCTTTATTTAAATTGTGCGATGGATAGCACCTGTACTGTTTAGGTAAGCGAAGTGTTTTCGCGGTATCGACAATCCCAGTTTTGGGTTCCCAGTCGTTTACAGCCACTGACGCAAACCTTGAGTCCATCTCGAGTCAGCTAACTTCGTTGCGGGACTACTCAATGGGGTGGCCCCCTGAAATACTTCTGAATCCTGTGATTGCTTTGTCGTGAAGGCCTCGTTGGGTTTTTATTTGGTTTTTCCGAGGTTGATCGAGTGTGTGTTGCTATTTGTGCACCCTCAGGTAAAACTTTCAAAGCCGTGTCCGCGGTTATGGACGACTTGGAGCACAAGATTCTCGATCATAGACAACTATAACTAAAGTAGTGCTATAAATTTGACTTTATAATGACTAGTAATCAGCTTCACTATAATGGAATGGCTAAATAAAACTGCCAACAAGTGCTTGTTTGGGATGTCGCTAACCATTGTATCTGACTAGTAAGTATTGCAACTACAATGGAATGGCTAAATAAAAGTACCAACAACTGCTGGGTTTTGGGTTATCTCATGCTAATTGCATTTGACTAGTAAGTGTTGCAACTACAATGGAATGGTTAAATAAAAGTGCCCACTGCTTATTTATCAGGATGACTATCTAAATTTGACTAGTAATTGCTGCAACGACAACGGAATAAATAAAACTGCCAACTGTGTGAGTTCCTCGGTTGACTTCCTCGTTGGGTCTCGAGGGGGAATACCAGGATGGGATTGTATGGTGTTAGTATCAGGTTGGTTCCGAATAGGTCTTTCTTACCCCTCTCGGATAGCCGCCAGTTGTATCGAGTCTCTATAGGTTGTTTAGTGCATGCTGCCGCTGCCGCTTCAGTCCACCATACCTATGTAGGCGAGGACCGCCGAATTCTAGCCTCGCAGTCTTGGCCTCGATCGACGCTCCTCTTTTCCTTTGCCCTTTGTCGGCACCCTTTTGTTTAAGCAGGTTTGAGATCGGCGTCGTTAGCGAGGTTACCCTTCCGCTTGGCAGGGGTTATGGACGCCATTGGTTATTCTTCAGGGCTCTTAGCCCCATTTGCATCTTGTCCGTAGCCGGACGCTCTATCGTTTTCAAGGTGAATTGTATCTTTGTATTGTATATCTGTATTCTTGACTCTTGGAGTCGCTGATATATATATTTGTTCTGTGGGTCCCATCGAGGACTGTTGTGTAATGTTATTACTTTGTTTTCCACCCGCACGAAAGTGCCTGGTGGGAACCTTTGAATCGTTTCTATGCGGGTTTGGCGGGTTTCGCTAAAACTTGCATAGGGCCGATTCTGAGGGTGTTACAGAGTGGTATCAGAGCTCAGCAGTTGCGATACCCCACAAGTCCAGCCTGTAGGATAACCTAGCTAACGGCCGAAGTAGAGTGTTAAAACTATTTTGAAAAAATCGGTTGGATTGTTCTGATTAGGTCTGATTTTACTCCTTACCCCTCTGCTGCTCTCCTCTCACCTCTGCGTGTTTTGAATCCGCTCTCTTCTCTCTCTTCGAGTCCAGGATTTCTCGTGGTTGGGTTCCATCGTACCTTCAGGTTTTCGCTTCCTCCTTTGGTAACGGTGTTGCTACATCTGGTCTTCATGCTATCTGAGTGGTCCTTTATCTGTGGTACCATCCTTTGTTCCTTGTTTGTGCCTCCCAGTGTTATCCGACGTTACTACATCATCTACCCCAGATCCGATGCAGAGTCTGCATCACTCCTTTGTTTCCGAACCTCGCTTGTCGAGATCTTCAGTCTGATTCCGAGAATGATTGCACGCTTTCCTACTGATTGTGCAGAGTAATAGTTTGGGTGCGTGATGGATTGGCCCCCATGCCGACTACTCACTCTATTCGCTTGTGTACATTGAAGTGGATGAGAATGCATCGGTTCCCTCTTTCCATCGAAGTTAGAGGTGGCTTTATTTGTTGATACCTCTACCTTCGACCTTTGTTCCCGGAGTGTTCTCTCGACGATCACGGACAACGACCTCTTGTTAGTGGTGTCGCGAGGATCTACACGATGCGAGAAGATTCAGATCGCCGCCCTTCTTCCCGGTACCATGAGGCGGATCTCGAGGGCGAGATCCATTGTTAGTGGTGTCGAATTGTGGCATCCCGCAAAACCATTACTAGAAAATCGCGTTGTTTTTGTGCATTGCATCGTCATCGTCATGCATTGTTTGTCTGAAACTATTTTCGAAACTCCTAGTTTTGTTTTATAAATAGCCCCGTCTCTATTTCAAATTAAACCATCGGTCTGTTCAGATCTTGTATTTGTCTGACAAGTATTTACAAAATGTTTCACATATAAAAAATGAAAAAAATAAAATATTTTTGTCGGGCAGTCCAGTCCGGCCGGTCAGGCCAGAGGCCAACCGGTCCAGACCATCTGCGACCCAGCCCAACTAAACCCTGCAATACCCTAGACCAACCTTTTACCACCCAATCCTAGTCTACCCACCAACCACAGCTCGCCACCTCACCCCTGGACCCAATCCCTACCCACCTTGCCACCTCACCAATCCTCTTCTTTTCCCTCCACTCCCTCTCTCACACCCAGCTTTCACCTACCCCCTCTCCCTTACACCCTGGCCCCCCCCTCCTGGCCCACCCTCCTCTCTCTCTCTCCCCCTCTCTCTCCCTGGGGCCCACCCCAACCTCACACACCCGATCCACCCAGGCCACACACGCACACCCTCCCCTCCTCTCACTGTCACCCGGGCCCCACAACCCCGCCTCACCCACTCGCCCCACACGCCCCACCTCCCAGTCAAACCCCTGCCCACGTGGCCCACCACTCCATCCTCTCCCCACGCTCCCGCACCCAACCACCGCGTCCCCAACCTCTCCTCTCGTCCTCCCTCTCTCTTCCCTTCTTCCTCTGCGCCGGCACGTCCCCCGCCGCCCTCCTCGCCGGCTTCCTCCTTCCACCCCGCGGTCCCCTCCCCGCCGTCTCCGGCCGAGCGCCGCCCTCCTCGCCGCCCCTCCTTCCACGTCTCGGCACCGCCTCCATGCTCCCTCCATCGGCCTCCTCCCCTCGCAGCGCAGCGCCGCCGGCCGCCTGCGAGACCGCCGCCGCCGTCCTCGACCACCATGCCCCGCGCTCCTCCTTCCCGACGGATTCCCCTCGCAGCACCTCGCCGCCTCGGGGCCGTCCCGTAGAGCTCCTCGCTGCCCTGAGCTCCACCCCGCCGCCTCCGGCCGCTGGCCCGCCTGAGCCCCGTCCCCACGGCGCTGCCTCCTCCTCCCAAGACGCCACCGCCAAGCCTCCACCGCCTTCGGCCTTCTCCACTTCGCCCGACGCCCCACCCTCTCTCCTCTCCGCCACTGCGTCCTCACCGCGCCTCACGCCGCCGGGCCCGACCTCGCCATCCTCCTGGCCCGGCTCGCCCTGCCTCTGCCGAGCCCCACGCCTCTGCCCCTCCGTGCGTCGTCGCCGCCTCCCAGCAGCACGTGCCGCCGCAAGCTCCTCGCCCCACGGGCCCTCCTCCTCGATCTGCGCGTCCCTGCCTCCCGACGCCACTGTGGTTGACCGCCCCTGCGGCGCCAAGGTCTTGCCTGTCGTGGCTGTCCTCGTGAGTAACGTGCAGGTGTCCCTTTGATGGTCTCGTGTGTTGATGTTGGCCATGACCTTCAGATGGGTATAGTGCTTCGGTGGTGATGCCTCTGTTAATACCGAGACCAAGAGCTGTGTCCCTAGTGCCTCCTGGACAAGGACAGGATCTTCGTCGCGACACCCCGAGTTCTCCCACCCGAAATCCGATGGTTGTACTCCGAGAACTCCGTCACGGAGCATCAAGTACTTCTACATGGACATCAAGACCTCGGATCCGAAGACGCCGTGACACGGAACGCCAAGATCTCCGCGTGAGACGACAAAACCGACGACCCCGGATGCAACAAGACCTCCTTCCCGGATGCGATGCTCGAGAACCCGGACGGTAAGGACACCGACGCGGAACGCCAAGTTCTCCACTTTGAACGCCATGACCGTCTACGCGGACCCGGAGACCACGGGAGCGACAAGTACTCCTTTCCGGACGCCGAGTCCGCCGAGAACCCGGATGCGACAAGATAGCCCCGTTGTTCGAGAATGTTTCTGCCGAGACCGCTTCCGTCGAACCCTGAGCCCCTGTCGAACCCCGAACCCCCGGAACCCCAAGTTCGTCGAGACCCCCTAATGTGTGGCCCCTTTCTCGAACCCTATTTTTATAAATGTAATATAAAACTTGTTGCATATTAAGTTGTTCATCTCGCATGCATATTGTGTGGTTTGGGGGCCTTATGCCGATTCACCTAAATTAAATATGGGGCCATATGCGGACAAATCTAGCCTTATATTGGCCTCATTAAAATTTGTGTAGCGAACCGGTGCTATCTTTGGTCTTGCTAATTCAACATTTAATTTGCGGGGGTTCTAAATAACTTGAACCGTTTAATTAAATGTCGGGACCCCGGTTCCGCTTAATATGACCTAATCGCATTGCACCTTTGCCATGCCATGCATCATACATGCATCATGCCCGATCTTTTGCCGTAGTATTAAATATTGCATCCGGTGTTTATTCTAGTGTTTTGGTTCTTCGCGGATAAGGCCGTTGAGTTGATGCGAGTGCCGACCCGATCTTCGGTTGAACCTTCGGCAATGTTTTCAGGCGAGCATCTCCCCCTTTCTACCTATCTTACTTTATAGTATGTATTCCCTCCTGTTGATCTATTGCTATCTGTGTTGCGATGCTCTAGTTTTCGTACCCGTGTTATTCCTTGCAGCCTTATATTGCCTTGGACACCTCCTATTACCTGTTTCTTGGTAGATGGTTGGACTTGCGCGCCGTAGTCGCTTGCTCAAGTGTTGTTGCGTGTCGTCAAGTGCCACAGTTGTTGGAGTGTTGCCGCATGCTTAATGTTGGAGATGTTCATGGCTTTAATTAACCGTTCACTTTATTTACTGTTTAACAACTAAAATTGAAGTAGGTAAGCAGAGGCACATGTGGGCAATAGATGTTATTTGGTTGTTAACCGTCCACTTGTGTCCCGTAGGACCCTGAGTACTTGATACCTGTTCCTTGATTTTTCGTGCTATCCACATCCGGGAGGATTATGGGACCCCCCCTGAGCCAGAGCATAATTCATTCTTATTTCTTGGGGCCACAAAATAGTTTGAGGTTTTATTTACGATCCTGTACTTATGCCATGCTTTACTGCTTTATTTAAATTGTGTGATGGATAGCACCTGTACTTTTTAGGTAAGCGGAGTGTTTTCGCGGTATCGACAATCCCAGTTTTGGGTTCCCGATCGTTCTGACCACGACGCAAACCTTGAGTCCGCCTCGAGTCACTAACTTCGTTATGGGTCTACTCAATGGGTGGCCCTGAAATATTTCTGAATCTGTGATTGCTTTGTCGTGAAGGCCTCGTTGGGTTTTGATTTGGTTTTCCGAGGTTGATCGAGTGTGTGTTGCTATTTGTGCACCCTAGGTAAAACTTTCAAAGCCGTGTCCATGTTATGGACGACTTGGAGCACAGTATCTCGATCATAGACAACTATAACTAAAGTAGTGCTATAAATTTGACTTTATAATGACTAGTAATCAGCTTCACTATAATGGAATGGCTAAATAAAACTGCCAACAAGTGCTTGTTTGGGATGTCGCTTGCGACCATTGTATCTGACTAGTAAGTATTGCAACTACAATGGAATGGCTAAATAAAAGTACCAACAACTGCTGGGTTTTGGGTTATCTCATGCTAATTGCATTTGACTAGTAAGTGTTGCAACTACAATGGAATGGTTAAATAAAAGTGCCCACTGCTTATTTATCAGGATGACTATCTAAATTTGACTAGTAATTGCTGCAACGACAACGGAATAAATAAAACTGCCAACTGTGTGAGTTCCTCGGTTGACTTCCTCGTTGGGTCTCGAGGGGGAATACCAGGATGGGATTGTATGGTGTTAGTATCAGGTTGGTTCCGAATAGGTCTTTCTTACCCCTCTCGGATAGCCGCCAGTTGTATCGAGTCTCTATAGGTTGTTTAGTGCATGCTGCCGCTTCAGTCCACCATACCTATGTAGGCGAGGACCGCCGAATTCTAGCCTCGCCGTGTACTGGCCTCAGTACTGACGCTCCTCTTTTCCTTTGCCCTTTGTCGGCACCCCTTTTGTTTAAGCAGGTTTGAGATCGACGTCGTTAGCAGGGTTACCCTTCCGGCTTGGCCTGGGCAGGGTTATGGACGCCATTGGTTATTCTTCAGGGCTCTTAGCCCCATTTGCATCTTGTCCGTAGCCGGACGCTCTATCGTTTTCAAGGTGAATTGGATCTTTGTATTGTATATCTATATTCTTGACTCTTGGAGTCACTGATATATATATCTGTTCTGTGGGTCCCATCGAGGACTGTTGTGTAATGTTATTACTTCGTTTTCCACCCGCACGAAAGTGCCTGGTGGGCGGGATTCGCTAAAACTTGCATAGGGCCGATTCTGAGGGTGTTACATTGTAGACTTGTAATCCTATTCAACACACTTCACTAACATCAAAACAACCTGCAACATAATAAGTTATAGCCACAAGGGTCAATACATTTGAATTGTATTGGCAAGTGATACTATAGTAGAATAGTGGTATCTATCATCTACATGCATTTGGCTAACTGGATCTTAAGCTTGCTTTGCTCAAAATAGATTTTCCTTATCAGTTGAAAACACTAAGTTTTTGTTTGACAAATCACCCAAGGCATCTACCAATTAAAAATTGGTGATCCTTTAACCTTGTTCAACCACAAGTTTTCAACTTAGAAATTGGCATGAGGAGATCCTTGATAGCTTCGATGTCTTGATGCTCAAATGCTCCAATGATCCTTTAACCATTGGGTTTGTTTTCTTATTTTTTTCTTTCTCATTCTTTTTCTTTTTCTGTTTCTATTTTCTGTTTTGATTTTATTCAAATAATTCAGACACTCATTTGTTTTCAAATCTTTCTCAAACTTTCAGTTGGTTTTTGTACTGTTTAATAATGTATTTTAAAGTCCATTTTAGAATAATTTCTTTTATTCTCTTATGGTTTATTAATTATTTAAATTAGACACTTGTCTTTATTTAAATAAGATCTAAATATGTTTCCAATCCATATTATTTTATTCAAATGATTTAAACATCTGTTTAAATTCAAATGTTTCTCAAACCTTTTCAGTAAGTTTGTACTGATTAATAATGTGTTTAAAAATTCCATTTTAGAATATTCAAATATTCTTTTATAGTTTAATATTTATTTAAATGAGGTTTGTGTCTTTATTCAAACCATTGGTTCAAGCTTCCGTTTCAATTCAATTTTCACCAAACTTTTTCAGTTGGTTTTAAATCATTTAGGAGTTGATTAGTTGGCCCACTTTGGAAAATATTCAAATATTTTTCATGATTTATTATTTATTTTAATTAGGCCTTTTGTCTTTATTTACACAATTTAAATATGGTTCCAAACCATATAATTTTATTTAATTATTATTTTATTCTTTTTAAGTTAATTAGATAACTTTTAATCCACTTTGGTAATTTCAGTTATTATTTTCTCATGATTTAATTAATCATTTAGATTAGGAATTTTGTCTTTATTCAAATTAAATATGGCTCAAGTCCATATAAATCTTATTCAAATAATCTTTATTCCTTTGTTTTATTTGGATTATCTTTATTCCATTTGCTTATGGATTTAATTCATGTTTTAAGTTGTCTTCTAAATAATTTTCTTGGGATTTATTATCTAGTTTAGACAGTTTGTCTTCATTTAAATAAAATTGAATATGGTTTAATCCATATAATTTTATTTAAATAATCTTTTATCCTTTTTATTATTCAATAAACTTTCATTTGTTTATGGATTTGGCCAAGATTTAATTTGTCTTTTAAATATTCCTTATTTCTTTCTTTCTTTGTATTATAAAATCCATATCCTTTTATTTATAGATCCAAAATTGGTGATTCCAATTTGTATAATTTTTATTTAATATTTGTTTACCTTTTTAAATCCCTTTAGGATTAATTTGCTCATAATTTGGTGTTGATTTTAGTTAGGATCTTTATTTAGCCTTGGAAATTATTTCTCATTAACTTATTAAATTCATAAGTTTTTATCCATGGCTCCAAATTTAGCGAAACCAATTTCTATGGTTTTATAATATTTTTGTTTATCATTTGATCATTTATAAATGTTTGTTGCCAAGTTTTTATATGGAACAAATCCATAGTCTTAGGGATATCTTGGAAATGATTTCTTTCATTAGGGTTTAAGGTTTAATTTTTCCAAGTGTTTAAATTTCAAGATACATTCATTGATGAATGCATTTCACTTGGTTAAAATTTTGTTGGATTCCCTTTTCATTCAAATTTTGTTTCAAGAAGGGTTTTGATGTTTCCATTTAGAAGAAAAAAAGTTTCTTTTAACCCTAAATTTCAACAATTGTTTCTTTTGTTTATTTATTTTTCACATTTCAAAATTTGGAAAATTTTGGGATGTGACATTCAGCTGCTAGTAACACTTGTGGACCTATTATAGACTGCAGGAAGGAGAAAATTTTAAATAAATTTGATGGAGAGTCTTATGAGTTTAATTTTTCCAAGTTTGCTAAAACTCCTTATGAAAGTGAATTGCCTAATGAGGATTTCAGAGTTGAATAACTTGCTGCTATTGATCCAGTTTTCAATCTTAAACCACTCTTTAATGATTTTAAAGATGATTATCCTATTGATAAGAATGTTTTATTTGATAGTTACATTGTTAATTTTATTCATAATACTACTGAAAGTTATTATGAGAGAGGGAAACATGGTTTTATGCATCTCAATAATATTAAGTTGCCCCTCTTTATGTTGAAAGTTTTGATATTGCACCTGTTTTGCCTTTCTATGCCAGTGGCTTTATGTTTAAATAATTTGTTTTCTTACAAAGCACCTTTGCATAGGAAGTGGGTTAGACTTAAATGTGTTGGATACTTGCTTATTGATGCTCTCTTTTACTCCTAATTCATATTTATTATGTGAGCATCATCAAAATTTATCATGCCTATCTTAATTGCTATAAAGAAAGAGATTTTGGGAGACAACCCATTGAATTTTGCTTTTAGTTTATTTGAGTGTTGGAAGTTATTACCTCTGCAATAAACTCTCTTATCCTTTTGTTTGGTGCTTGTGTCACGATCAACCTCTAATGAGAAGGAGGTAAGGATTGGGGAAGTTGCTGTCCCAAAACAGATTTCTGTGCTTCGTTGTAAAAATTCATGAAAAATCCCAGAGCGTCATACTGATCTGTAATGTTTTGTGCGCATGCCCCAGGTTTTTATCTAACTTCTATTAGTTTTACACTTTTTGATTTGAGCAATAGAAGATTTTTGAAAAAATCGATCTTTATCTGTAGGTCTGGTTTGACAGATTTCTGCCATTATTTGCATTTGCCTCCTTAATCAATTTTATTTTGAATTCTTTGGATCTTTTGAAAGAAGTTGCTACAGTAGCTTATGTTTTGATGGATGATTTACTTTGTTTGAAACTAAACTCAAAGGTTTAATATCATGCATACACTAATGTTGCTAATGAGGATTGTGTGAAGTTTTGTATGAAAGAAATTTTCAAGTGTTTGGAGAGATTGATGTAATGTGATGAAGAATGGTCAAAGGCTCAAACATTATATTTCCGGAGATTCTTATAATGAAATGTTATTCAAGTAGTGACTCCTGAATAATTTATAATGAAATGTTATTAATAAGATGATTTCAGAACTCATCGCCGAGAACAAGAAGGAGACTACCAAGCTTTGAGATGATATCCTCTCACTCCATCAGATCACCAACCAATTACAAGTACAACTCTTCGACTTGCAAAATCAAAACTGTGAGTATGAGGCTATGTTTAAACGCATGAGTTCTACTGCTATTTTCAGGATATTGGAAACCGAGATGTCCTTTGTCGATGGGGAGCATCTACCTTGGAAGTGTGATGATAACAAGGAAACACCACCACTACCACCAAAGGAGTAATTAGAGGATTGAAAGGAAAAGAGAAAGAGTACTGATACGTCAAAAATGTATCTACTTTCCCGAACACTTTTGCTATTGTTTCTCCTCTAGTTTGTGTGATTTGGATACAACTAATGCAGACTAGCGTCGTTTTCAACAGAATTGCTTTGGTGTCTTGTTTTTGTGCAAAAAATCAACTTTCAGGAAAAATCCCGGAAAATATCGTAAAATTCCTATTTTATCAGAAGACTCATGGATCCAGAAGAGGAGACGAAGAAGAGCCACGAGGGGCCCACACCCCTGGTGGCGCGGGCCAGGCCTGGCCGCGCCAGGGGGTGTGGCCACCTCGGGCACCCCCTCAACCTCTCCTTCCGCCTACATAAGCCCTCTGACCTAAAAACAGAGGGGGGTTTAACTTTTTCCAGATAGAGTTCCACTGCGCCGCCACCACCAAAAACCACGATTCGGAACCAGAAACTCCGTTCTAGCACCCTGCCGAGACGGGGTTTTGGAGGAGATCAACGCCATCATCATCACCAACGCTTCTCCATCAACCATCCATGTTTCCCCCATCCAGGAGTGAGTAATCCCCCGCTGTAGGCTATGGGGATGGTAGGGATTGGATGAGATCTATCATGTAATTGCATACGATTGTTAGGGCATGGTGCCTAGTATCTATTGTTAGTGCTTTTTGACATTGTTGCAACTTTTTATTCTTAGTGCTTGTCACTAGGGCCCGAGTGCCATGATCTCAGATCTGAACATGTTATTGATTCATGAGGATATTATTATTTTTGGTCTTATCTGCAAGTTGTATACACATATTGTTGTCTGGAACCAGAGGGCCCAAGTGACAGAAATTGGGATAACCGGAGGGGAAGGCTGTGATATGAGGATCACGTGTGTTCACGTAGTGTTGATGCTTTGCTTTGGGGCTCTATTAAAAGGATCACCTTAATTTCCAGTAGATTCCCTTGAAGCCCCACTACAACGGGCTGGCAGGACAAAAGATGTTGTGCAAGTTCTCCTTGCGAGCACGTATGACTATATATGGAACACATGCCTATGATTACTTAGTACTTGGATGCTTTATCTTATTTACATGCAAATGCCTTATTCTTGATTATTACATGATTTGTATTATCCATGCAACGCCCGTCCATCCATCCCTATGATTACCGCACTCAAATCCTGTTGTTTGCTGCAATTGTTTCTATTGCCTTTACTTTACTGCTACTGTTACTTTGCTATTGCTATTACAAAACTGTTGCTACTAATAAACTAATGCAAGCAAGACTATTTCCAGGTGCAGCTGAATTGACAACTCAGTTGTTAAGGATTATAAATATTCTTTGGCTCCCCTTGTGTCGAATCAATAAATTGGGTTATACTACCCTCGAAGACTGTTGCGATCCCCTATACTTGTGGGTCATTAAGACTATTTTCTGGCGCCATTTCTGGGGGAGCATAGCTTTATTTATAAATTTCATTTGGAATTATTATTGTTCACTGCTATTCATTCATCATGGGTAAATCTCGTGATGGAAAGTTTCCTATATTACCATCCACTACAAGAAGAGGTACAGTTCTGAACACCTCTGTTGCTCTTGATTCGCCATCTGTTATGAGTAAGCTCCTTACACCACCACCACATGTTACACATATTGCTACTACTGCTGAATCTGAAATTGCTTCTGATACTCATGATGTTACTTATACTATGCTTGATGAGAGTGGTTCATTAGGTCCTTTCCTAGATTCTACAATTGCTAGACTTGGAAATACGAAACTCCTAATGAAGACACTACTACACCTGTTAGCTCACCTGAATCCATAAAGAGGCTTAACTATGATATTAATGATGGTTATATTGAATTGACTGATGAATTTATTGAAGAATGTCGGAACACTCATGGTGCTAGTGATATTAAAAGTCTTCTTGAGAGACGTACTATTATACCTAAACTGTTACCTGATGCTAAGTTTGCCACATCTCCCATAGACATTAAAGATAAAGATTATGATTTCTCTCTTGATTTATCCTACATAACCATTGTTGAGAAAGAACCTTTTTGTGGGACTAAAAATGGAAGTGATGTAGCACATATGACTAAGATTTCTACTATAAGTGGGTTATTTTCTGATGATATCAAGATGCGCACCTACTTTGTTGCTAAAATTTTCCCTTTTTCATTGAAAGGAGAGGCTAAAGCTTGGTTTAATAATTTTCCTCCTAGATCCATTGATAGCCCTGATTGCTTGATTGCTACTTTCTTTCAGAAATATTTCCCTCCTAGTGCTCGACATGCTAATTCGCAGAAACTTTTTGATTTTAAACAGGGAGAAAAGGAGAAATTTCCTGAATCATGGGTAAGGTTTTGTGCTTTGATTCATGCACATCCTGGGTGTCCATTACCTAAAAATAAGCTTCTTGATATATATTATAATGGACTAACTGATGAATCTAGGACATACCTGGATAGTTGTGCTGATTGTGTTTTCAGGAAGAGAACTCCCGTAGAAGCTGAGGAATTAATGGCTAAAATAAGCAAGAATTATGATGATTGGACTATATCCGAGCCTATTATACCTGAGTCAACTACATCGGAACCAATTGTGCCTGAACCAACCCCAACACCAACACACAAGAAGAGAGGAGTGATTGAACTAAATGATGAAGTGATGAAAGAAGCTAAGAAATATCTTAAGGAGAAGGGTATTAAATCTGAAGATGTGAAGAGTTTACCTCCTATAGAAGAATTATGTAAGCCAATTTCCCACTCATATACTATTGAGGTACACTCCCTCCAACATTTTGATGAAGGTGATATTCCATATGGTAAACCTCCTGATCAATGCTTAGAGGAACTTGATATCTTTATTGTTAAACAAGGTAATTTTAATAAGCAAGTTCAGAATCATTTAGTGGAGAACTCTAGAGCTATTAATAAATTGAAAGATATTGTGGAAAGAACTTCTAATGATGCTAAAATTCTTGTTAAACATATCCAAATGGTTCAAACTCAAATTGATCAACTTGCTAAAGTACAAAAAGATATTCTAGTTAATGTTTCTGGAGATAAACATGCTTATGAAATTAGAACTAGGAGTGGTGTTGCCACTCAAGATCCTTTATATCCTGAGGGACATCCTAAAAGAATTGAGCAAGATTCTCAACAAGTTGAAAATAGTGGTACTTCTTCTAAGAGAAAGAAAAAGAAACATAAAACAGTTGTAGAATCTTCTGAACCTGCTATAGATCCTAATAGTATGTTTGTCTCTGATGCTAAAACTAAATGTGGTAATGATAAAAATGATGCTCCTGATAAGGAAGAAATTGAAGAAGAACCTGAGAGGCACACTAAGAACACTAAGTACACTAAGTACACTAAGGAAGATTTTATTACTAATAAACACTAGCATGATGGCCCTCGCAAATGCGAGGGCATTGTCTTTAGTTTGGCATTCTCTTTAGTTTGTCATTAAATATTTGATAAATCATTACAGCTTAAATATAGTTATAGCATATCTCAGGAGACATTAGAAATCTAACACCGACATAAATACTATACTAACACAAATTATCTTTTGATGGAAAATTTCTTTGAAATTTGTAAGTGAATGATTGTTTTCCCATTTGTTAGAAAATTATATTAATAATTGCATTTGTCACATTTTAGAAAATATATTTTCATGGTTTAGAAAGTAATTAGGGTAATCCTTAGGGGTTCAATATGTTGTTTAGCTCATAATTCTAATGGAACATCAAAGCAAATTTATATAATAATGTGAAACAAGATTACTACTTGTGATTAATGGATAATCCATGAAAACAATATGTATTTTCATACCGGTTGCTTCTGATAAATCTTTCTCTCATTTAAATCCTTGTTGATATATCTCTCAATCTCCAAATATGCGTCCTTTTAGACTACAATAAAATTAAGAGGCATTTGACTATAGGTTTTTCTATAATATGGTCAATTTGAAATGGGAGTAACATGTTCTTATTATTTTCTTGAACTCAAGTGCAGTTAAGTAATATAACACTCTCGCTCACATGTATTGCCATTTTACAAAACATTACTAAGAAGACATGCCTAGCATAGTTGTTCACATCAATTTAGTGTCGATTTTATACATGATTTATAATGCCATCCTTACAAGTTTCAAAGTATTTTACCTTATGAAAAAGTTAACACAACAATTAGTGAATTCACCGGTACTTATAGGGATGCCAATAAGAAGTTAAAGAATATTTGATAATTCAGGACATTGACATCTATACCAACAGTGAAACAAAATATTCTTTAGCTTATCCATGACTTTCCTCTCACTGGACAATTTATTTTCTTCATTCCAAAATACACTGGGTTCTTGGAAATGGATGAAGTCTGCAACTACAAATTATAATTTTGACTTTCATTTTGAATAGGTATGTTCGATGTAAATATATAACAATTAAGTATGTTACAAATGAATTTCGTTGTAATAATTCATATTTCTCAATAATTTTTGTGGATGCCCAAAATAGAACGGTATCTTTTAGTTTATATGTTTTCATTTACTCCCTTACTTGTGTGCACCTCTTTTCAAGGAAGATTTTATAAATTATTATGCATGTCTTATTGGTTTGTCGGTTAATGGTAGATATGGTTGGATGACATAATCAATCGTTGATTTTCCTATGATCTTCGACTCCTGGCAACACCATATTCATGACATGCAGTCATCAACATACACGTATTATTAGAAGCGCCTAGCGTCACAATTTTCATCATGAACTGACAATCGAAAAGATTAGGCCCAAAATTATTTTCCATATGTATAGAGTATAAAGTGATATCTTTCCCTAGTCTACTGGAAAGTTCTCTAAGAAATATAATTCCATAAATCAAATAACATAAAAATAATAAATTCTAGAGACTCGAGTTCTGCAAATTTTACGTGAAGAAGTGAGTATTTTTGTGGACCGCGAGTCTACACTATGGAGACTGAAGATAAAACCATGGCCGGCAACTTCTTCTTAAATGATGATTTTTGTCAGTTGAGTTTTTTCGATCTGACATTTTTTAATTAGTTGTCATGTTATCTTGTGTGCACACATATGCCTAATTACCGTTGAGTTTTGACACCAAGTATATAAATATGTGAGTGATATCACATGCCTTTTCCTTGAACGCGGACAATTATCACCATCGAACCAGTTGCACTTGTGTAGGACGAGAAATTTTGCACAAACCAACCTAGGCTTTGTTCATGCATTATTCTTACTTTCCACTTCGCTTTTTCTCATGGTTTCATATATATATATATATATATATATATATATATATATATATATATATATATAGGTATATATATAATATTTATTCAGAAGAGAAAATCTCCTATCTTGTAATAAGAATCCATCAACTCATGTTGGCTTCAACACAAATCCACCAATTGTAGAGATGTGAATTAGAACAAAGCAGTAGTTGGCTGAAACCACCGACCGACTCAGGATGCTTAATTATGAAATACATTAGACTAACTAAAGGAGAATTAGAAAATAATTAGATTAGATTAAGAAGACTTGAAAAAATTGCATAGCTATATCAGGCTGCATACACTGAAGTGATGTATCTGCGGTGACTCGATCAGTCGTGCTATTCCTTTTAAAGATAATTATAATTATTACTTTACTAAACTCAACCTCTTTGGGAAATAATGTAATACTCATCGGAGCATCGCCTATATCAACAGATAAATGGATCAAGATAAATTCAGAAGGGCGTTATTCATACATCAATCAGCTAGCTGTACCTCCGGATTGTATGGATCAATTTGTGGCTAGGTGTGCTATTTGAGAATAAAATAATTTAACATGCATGCATGAGCAGTTGTTATACTTACGGGAAAATTGGTCAAATATCTCGGGTGCCGACAGTGGATCGCTGACGCTTCCCAGGCTAGGGATCGATGCCTTCTTCTTGGAGGGATCAGTGCCTCCTTTGATCGGAAAACGGTAGTGGAAATACAAAGAGATGGACAGGTTCGTCAGGCCATGGCAGAGGAGATCGAGCCAGGCCTTCGGACCTGTTTTTTCTCTCGTCGCGCTACAGATTAGGGTAAGGTTTCCATTGTTATCGTTGACTGGATACGGGACGGTAGCGGCAGGATATTGGGTGTTTTACACATTTACGTAACTTTACTTTTCGATAAATCCTAACCACAAATTTTAGATCTAACTATCAAAATAATTTAGGTGATGTGGCTTAACGTGGTGCCTCGAAAAACACCCTTATATATTGCTTTTAGTATATAATAATAGATAGATGGTAGTGAAAGAGAATCTTGAGTGCAAAAACCAATGCCTTTTCCTAATAAGAGACACAAGTCAAAGCAAGAAGAACATTATAACAAGTTTTGTGAGTGAATGAAACCATTGTTTTTGCAAATTCCTTTGACTAATGCTATAAAATTGCCTCCTTATTCAAAATATATGAAGGATATTGTCTCTAATAAAAGGAAGATTCCTAATGAGGAAATTTCCACTCTGCTTGCTAATTATTCTTTCAATGGTAAGGTTTCAAAGAAACTTGGGGATTCAGGGATTCTAGCTATTCCTTGTTGTATTAAAAATAATTATGTTAGAACTGCTTTGTGTGATTTGGGAGAAGAAGTTAGTGTTATGCCTTTTGTCTTTACAAGAGACTCCGACTACAAAAATTGATACCAACTGATATATCTTTGCAAATGGCTGATAAGTCTACTACTATTCCTGTTGGTATATGTTAAGATGTTCCTGTTCAAGTGGCTCATAATTGTTTGGTATTAACTGATTTTTTGTGTGTTTGAAATGCCTGAAGATGATAATATGTCTATTAGGGAGACTTTTTCTTAATACTGCAGATGCTGTCATTAATTTTAATCAAGGAAAAATTCTCAAAGCTCGAGTTCCTGCTGTTCTTGCTCCCGATTTTCGATCTCCTTGCTCAGCCCATCTTAGCTGCTGATTTTTGCAGGGTTTGCTCCTTGGTATGTGCGTCCTCCGCTTGTCCAATTAGCTTTTTGATTGGTTGATTATATCTTGAGTATTTTTCTACTGTAGGTGACAGGTTATGTGAGTTTGCATGCTTGTTATATGCTTAGAAAAATCATTTTGATGCATGTTTTGCCCTCTTACAAGTTCCTATAGTAGTTCCCCATGATTTATTAGCTTGGAAATCACTTGGTTTGATGTTTATCTAAAAATTTCAGAAAAAAAGGAGATGGACAATCATACCTTTGGAGAGGTGTTTGAAAGAGATGCACCTAGGAGGGAAAGGACTTCGAGATCAACCTCTCAATTTAGGCCATCATATAATGAAGATCTTAATACGCCGCGCTTTGGCAATGAGGGAGATGATGGGGATGCACACCCATCTACCTTCCCTTGTTTTACCTTTTTGCAAGCTGCAGGGATCCATGATGATTTCTTAATTCTTGTTCAGAGTGTTGGTCTAACCGCATACATGCAGTATGAGAGTGATCAATATGCTTTGCTCACCAAAACTTGTGTGGAGAGTTTCACTTTCACTAAAACCTCTTTCAGGACAGATGTTTCATTCAAAATCTATGATAGGCCTATCACCATGATATTGAAAAGATTTTACAGCATTTTGGGTATTGGCATGTCTGGGACGGTGAAGAAGATTCAAGGTAGGCTCGCTGATTTGTTGGGGCTCTATCGTGGGGTAACAAATGATGATGACCGCACAGCCCAACGCGGGAAGATAAGGAATATTCAACTCCCATCTCTCAGATATTTTGCTTATTATCTTGCCACTAGCATTCTTGGTAGGGAGAACACTAGCAATATTTCCAACTATCATTTATCTTTTCTTGCTGCTACGCTTAATAATGAAACGAGGTATAATCTTGGTTCTCTTATTGCTCGCCGCCTAGCTTCTACTGGACCCGTTTATGGGGGCATTATTGTTGCACGTGTAGTTGCTGCCTTGGACCTTTCTGTTGATCCGAATGATATAGTACTGGCTCCACAAAGGCTTGATCTAGCTGCCATGAAAGCACATCGCTTTGTTACTTCTAGCTCTAGCACTGAGAGTTTAGTTTACAAAATGATGTTTACTGACGGGGACGAGAGGGAAATCCCTTTGCCACAATCTACTTTTTTAGTATTTGCAGGAGGCCATGGTCGCGCTCCAAGGATGAGATGGACAATCAGCTCCGCGTGCTTGGTTTCCATGGGCAGCATCAGGAGGAGGGGCCCTCTTAAGACTACTCTACGCACTACACCGGGGCATCCTCGAGTACGTATCTGAACGAAGGCACTTCTTCATCATATTATGGAGCCGCCCCTTCTTGGTCAGGTTGGGATTGAGCCCCACTTAGGCCAAAAGCCTAAGCTTGGGGGGAGGTATACCAAAATCACACTCATCTACATATCATATTCTGTCTGTACTTTGCATATCCATGTTCGCTTTCTTTCTTTTTAATTTTGTTTTTGCTTTCCAAAACACAAAAAGACCAAAAATATTTTTTTTATTTCTCTATGTTTGCTTCTTTAGTTTTTAGTTTTGGTTTGCTTCACTCTTTTTAGTTTTGTTTGATTATTCTAAAAAACAAAAAAGATTTTGCTTTGTTTGCTTGTTTCCTATAGTTATTGTCTTAAAAAAATTGAAAATCCAAAAACATTTGTTGTTCCTCTCTGGTTTTGTAAAGTTCATTGCAGGGTTCATGTAAGAGGTCCCAACCATTAATAAGGTAGAGATCCATGTGTTTACAATGCTAGTCCATGGATCAATAGATAGCATCCACAGTTTAAGATGTAATATCAAGAAACAAAGGTCATAATACAACTTTATAACCAGGAATAAAATAATTCATTATGTCTTACATAGCTCATTTGGCTATCTCATTACAATGCAGCGGAAATAACTATTGTTGGGAATATGCCCTAGAGGCAATCATGTATGATGAGATTTCCTATTGTATTTATAAAGATATTAAGTAGTCCTTGTATAAACATCTGATGTGTATCATTGAATATGTGATTCGGTTGTGAAACTATACATTCATGTTGTTTGTACTAAATATCCTTGGTCATTGAGGTTGTGCTGGACACACAACTTAGACCAATGTAAAAGTTGGCTTGATGACTCGGTTCCACTTGTCATGGGAATGGAGATGCTATTCCAACTTACACAGATTCGTCTAAAGAGTTTAGCGAGTTGGATTGACCCAAATTGAGGTACAACGAACAAGTTGTTATTTGTATATCTCAATCAATGTAATCTTTAGACCTGAGGTTATTGCATAGTCCAATTTGAGGATCACCGACTTAGGTTACATCAACGATGATTCAGAATCGGGCGCTTATAAAGGCGAGTTCGGTCGATCGAGAATCAAGCTGCGTGATGTGAATAACCAAGATGGGATTTTGCCCCTCCACTCGGAGAGATATTCTCTAGGCCCTCTCGTGAGATATGATTCGGAAATCATGGCCATGCACGACTCGGTTAAGTGTTAACCGAGGCGATCGACTAAGAGTTAGTCGGGTGAATCACTTATCTTGGATCGAGAAGAGAGTCGGACTATTTAAGGGATGACAATTATTCGCCTATAGTCTGACAAGGTACATGAGGCAAAAGGGACTTAGACACAAGTCACATTGGAAAGGCAAGTCGTCATGACTCTTTGGTACTTGGGAGTCGGCATGTTCTGCTAGGAGCCGCTGCCGACTGATTAATTGAGAGTCGGACTCTAATCGTGTCCAAGTAGCCATGAGCCTACGGGGTCACACACTTAAGAGCGGGAGCAAGTTCGGATTGGATCTTAACTCACTACAAGGAATGTGTTATTCTATGACCTTCTAATAGTGACTGTGGACAAAATCGTCATAGAATTATGACGATTTTGCACTAAATGGTCGTAAGCTATTTAGGAGGTTCAAAATCTTAGAAAATTACGACGATCTTGCTTAAAATCGTCATGGTTTTATTAGCTCAAATCGTCATAACCCAGTAAAAAATGGACCACCAGACCACAACCAATCAAATCACAGCAAATCACCTCCCACAGATCGTCCATTCTTGTTTGATCTGAACTGCTTCACCCCATCCAACGGCTTAGTCTCTCAATAAAGAAACACACATCCCACCCCTGCATCACCAAGTCCCCACTACCTGACACGCCAGCAACCACCTACCTCACTCCACATCCGCGAAACCCTAGGCCTATCCTCCCTCCACCGCCACCACCTCGTAGCAGATCCTCGCGCCTCGATGCCCACCTTCTTCGCTCCGATGCCCATCTCGCAGCAGATCCCCACCTCGCAGCTAGACCCACCCACGAGCGCCGCCCTCCCCTCCTCTCCCACCCACCCACCCACGAGCCCCGCCTCCACTCCACCTTGATACGATCCCCTCCCCATCTCCGGCCCGGCGGCATGCTGGTGCAGAAGAGGGTTGCCGGCGAGGAGGAGCCCGCGCTGGAGGACGTGAAGCCGGTGCCGACCATCCGGGTCAAGGCGAAGCACTGCGGCATGACCCACGAGATCTACATCAGCGCGGAGGCCACGTTCGGCGACGTGCGGAAGATGGTGGCGGAGCGCGCCGGGGCGCATCTTGACCTCAAGGTGCGGTACAAGGAGCGGACGCCAGGCGTTCTCGACATGGCGGCGTCAAGGACCACTCCAGATCACGGTCGCCGACCCCGAGGCCAGCCGCCTCCTCGAGGAGCGCCGCCAGGACACCTCCAAGGCCTCCAAGGCTGTAGCCGCCGAGGTCGACAAGATCGCGCCAAGGTACCACCCACCCACTTACTTACTTATCGCATTGCCAGCCGTGCCCGCCCGCCATCAATGAACAGAGCAGAGCACATGAGTTGTTGAGTTGACCGGCGATTTTTTATTGGCAGGTGTCGGTGCTGGAGGCGCTGGTCCGGAAGAGGGAGAGGGTGGCGGAGAAGGACGTGGCGACGGTGACGGAGCGTCGGTCGGATCCATCTTCTCGGGAGCTCGCCGTCCAGACTAGGGGTCCTACGCCAGGCTTCCCATCTCGAAGTTGCAGCATCGGCACCCCAAGAACAACAACGACCTCGCCTTTCTTCACTAGGAAACGGAAGCATGGTTATAACACGTAGGTGAGTTCGCTCTGCAAGGACTCCATCAAGCCCTTCGATTTGCTAATGCTATGATCTTTTGTGTTAGATCAACTCGATCTCTCTCCCTCTATTTAATTTCTGAAATAATCTGTTAACTACTGTTGTGCGATGACTTGATTTGTTTAGTTCAGACTTCAGATAAGTGTGGCATTACCTTTATATGGTAGCATAACCTGAGTTATGATTGCTAGCTGCTCATAAGCTATACTGGTGCATTCTGTTTTGAATGGTGATATTGCAGGATAGATACATATATCATGGTAAACTTCTATTGAATATTGTTTTGAATGCTGATTTTTCACCTTAGTTGCGTCATACTTTGTTAGTTTGTGGTCCACATTAAATGCTCCAAATCAACTAAATGCTCTAACTATTTGTGCATTCTGGTTCAAGTGCCCCTGTAAAATTCAAACATTCCTGGTAGCATGCACCTTCCTGTTTCCTAACCAATCTTGATGAATGCAAAATGTAGGTCTGGTTCCATCTGTTTGGATGTCATTACCCATTTCACTATTTTTGTATATCATGGCCCTGCTAATCACCTTTCTAGTAGTCTGGTTTTTGATGTGGGGTTGTATGGTTGAAGATATCGGTGCAGTTCATGGCCACTCTTAATGTTGTTTTATCAATAAAATGTCATTAGTTCTATTTCCCATAAACTTCTAAATGTTTGCAAGCTTGCAAAAACGGCATGTTCCCATATAGGAGCATACACTTCTGCACTACTGTTTATACTTATGTATGGTTGTATTGA
Source organism: Avena longiglumis (assembly GCA_030063025.1). Lineage (NCBI taxonomy): Eukaryota > Viridiplantae > Streptophyta > Magnoliopsida > Poales > Poaceae > Avena > Avena longiglumis. The sequence continues at coordinate 171,185,948 of CP125973.1, forward strand.
GGCTGCCTGGTACATGCCAACTTCCTAATTTGATTAATGAGATGTGGGTAAATCATTGGTCTTATTGACCCATATTAGCGTCACTATGTGAGACAGTCAGCATTTCATCTTCTCTTGATTAACATTAGTGATGTATCTGTGTATGATAAATCATATTTGCACTTTGTTTATGCTCAGCAAACAGTGTTACCAATCAGTCTCTCGTCATTGTTATAACTTATGCGGACTAAACATTGATTGTGCGCTAACACATAGGGACAGGCTCCTTGCAGTCACGTAGGAAACCTGTTTTTAGAAGGAACTGCAGCAATTTCATTTGTGTACTGCTAGAATACAGAAGTTTTGCAAAGATGCATCACATATTTGTTGTCTGGTTTTTCAGGTGCGGTGGCTGTCGTCGAGTTCGCGTGGAAGTTGGGGTTCGACCTCATGGGCAGGTGGTCACGGGAAAGTGGCTGGTGGTGGTCGTGGCTCGTACATGAGATGGCGTCGCTTCAGACCCATCGGCTAGGAGATGGCGTGCACTAGGAGCTGGCCACCGTGCATCACCAACATAGTCGTGAGGTAGTTCTTCTGGCAGTGTGTGTCGTTTTTTGCCCTTACTGTCGGATTGTGGATGAATGCAATATTGTGATCTGCTAAATAATCACTATCGTAATGCAGCTGATGCGAATGATAATAATGTACTTGCCCTTGCTGTTTGTAACAAAGTGCTACTAATCTGCAGCTTAAATTAGTATATTTGTTGATTTGCTGAAGGTGTAGCCATCCATGAAAAATGTAGGTAGTGTAACAGTGTGAGTACATCAGTACCCATTTGAGATGTAGGTAGTGTAACAATGTGAGTACATCAGTACCCATTTGAGATTAATTTTATACTCTCACGTGTACCGGGAGATTATGGCATAACATTTTATTGTCTCGACAAATTAGTATCACAATTGTACATTATTTGATTCATTGGCAGAATTGGCTGATCCAATAGACGTCTTTATATTTTTTTGATTTAATATCTATAAATACACTAGTTAATGTCTAGCCTAGGTAGTACTTCCTAGTTAGGTAACCTTATCTTAATTTCAATATGGTTTCGATGTATACCTGACATACATGTTTCAAGCAAAAACCTTGAATACACCTAGAGCATGCTTTAAAATGAGATTGTTGTTGATACATGTACTATCCTATTTGATATGTAATTGCTACTACATCTATTTATTTTTTCTACCCGATCTATGTTATCTTTACAAGTTATTGCTTTCGTTTCTAGATGACAACACCACACACTTTTCTTTCTTTTACAGGAGCTCCAGGATGAAGGTAGAAGAAGCAGAAGCTACATAGTCAGCAAAGAGTTGATGCTAGTTGTATCTTTCCTGGGGTTGATAGTCATATTTTTTGCGGCTAGTTGTATGTTTGTGGTGATTTGGACTATGGAATAGCTGTAGTATTCCTGGTTTTTGTTAATTATGTCTGATTGTATAGTTGTATCTACACTGTACTACTGTATCTATTTTGTACTCCTGGGTTATGTTTTATTGTAATATACTGAATATGATCTAGGCCATGCTTATTGAAATATTGATTATTTAATGCATGTACTTTAAAAATGATCCAAATGTTAGTTGGGCTCTAAAAAGGCCACGGCCCAAAAAATAGTGGACTGGAGTGAGCAATACCACAAAAATGGTTCAAATAAAAAAATAACTAGAAGCTAAAAGGGCTCCATCCACGAAAATAAAAGGGTCAAAATATTGGGTTTGGCCCAAGCAGCAAACGGATTAATGGATTGAATTTTGGGCTTGGCCCATGTAAACTATTGAAATGGACCGGGCTGATTCTATGCCACGTAGGATTTGCCATGTAGGATCCGACGTGTTCAGGCTAGATGTTCCATGACGATATTGGATCGTCATAGATGTTATGACCATCAAATATCGTCATAGACGGTTATGACGATTTTCCCAAAAACGTTGTTATAGTTCATTTGCGACGCTCAGCTTTCGACGATCTCAAAATCGTCATAGAATCGTCATAAGCTGACTACTATGACGATTTTGTGATGAAAATGGAGGGTCATATATAGCCAGATTCCTTGTAGTGACTGGAAATCTGGTTGGGTTGGACCCGAGCCTGATTTGGACTAGTCAGTGAGTCGGACTCACAGGGACTAATATTATATGGGCTTTAGTGAATGGGCCGCGCGAGCAGAGCCCACGTTCACTCCCTATATATAGTGGAGGACCGTAACCCAGAAAGGTTAATCGTTGATCTGTTAGGTCATTCCATGTGTTAGAAACCCTAGATCCATAACAGTCCTGCCGTCGTATCGAACCTAGCAGTTCGCCGCCGGTGCTCCTCCTTGCACATGTGGATACCAGCAGAGGTGTTGTACGATCAGCACCAGGACGATCGGATCGCAAAGGATGACTTGCATCAATCGACGCTTCATCAGTAATCCTCAACTGCGTGTCTAGTGGTAAACCTCGCGGCCTTCTACCTCAGCTAGATCTTGGGATCACCACGTTAGAGGGAAAAGTTTTGTTTTATCTCTGTGTGGCCCAACAGTGGTATCAGAGCGATAGCTTCTGGTTTTAGGCTCGAGATCTCGCATATGTGATATGCGGTAGGCTGTAGATGAGATCTATATTTTGTTTTGTTGGTCGATTTATGAGATAGATCGGTTTTGTACGAGGTTGATTGGATCAACTATACTCGGGGAATGGTATATCTAATTTTCGTGATCATACTGCTGAGGTCGTGGAACGACATACCCCTACCGGTCGGCTTCCGCCATCGGGGTAGACTGTGACACGTAAATCCAGAGGCGGTGATCGAAGATCAAAAAGTTTGATCGAATCGGAACAATGGTCGGAATCCATGTCCGGACGCCGGCTTTGCCCTGTCGTAGCGCCTTAGATGTCGTTGCGAGTTTCACAACGCCGGCAGACATTGTATCTATGCATAACTTGTTTTTGCAGGAAGTTGTGAATGGTATGGTTCATATGCATGTGATGTATGTGTGTAATCCATACGTGATCTGCGAATCACGGTTTTTGTCAGCCGGCTGGAGCCTAGGTGCTGTCATATTATTGCATAATGACCTGCGTGTCGGATTCTCCTTATAATTTACTTTACTAAGCTAGTTTAGCTGTTTGGAGAGCCGGGATGGCATGGAAGGCGATGTACATGTCGGCGACATGGAGTAAGACGACAAGTGTCAAGAGTTGGAACGAGTCGGATTACAGGCTTTGTGGAGATGGAGATCGCCATGAAGAGAGCCATACCATTTCACATTATAATTGCTTTATTTTGTGTTATTTTTATGTCTCTGTTTTACCTCTATTAGATAGTCGGTAAAATTTAATCCGTCAAAGAAGGTCTAGTCGGTTTTACCGCCAGTGTTTGCACCATCACAAGTCGGACATTTTGGTAGTAGGCTCATAAAATTGAGGTGCTGCCAATTCTTTCCGACTATGTGGGTTCGAGTCGGACTCTTACTGCGGAAACACTCGGTAAGCTAGACAGGTCTATCACAACAGTTGTGGGCTCGGGGAAAAGTCGGACGGGAGCTAGGGCATGTGATGCCACCCGTCCAATAGGAGTCGTATGAGATACGATTGACAAGGAGTTGTCTACCTGGATCACTTGGCGGCTAGCGGTGATGCTAAAGCTCACTAGCCGATTTGCTTATTTAGGATCCTGAATCACTATGTAACCATCGGAGGGGTGTTGGTTCTAGTGGGAGCATAAAATATTAAAGTATTTAATATGCTTGCTCTTTTATGAATACATGTCTTAAGTGTTTTGCATATTTTCTGTTGTAGATCATGGCACCAAGTAGCAGGCACTCTCAGATATCCGGTTTTGCGTTGAGAACTATCCTTGAGAAATATAAACTGAACGACATTAATTTTACCAACTGGTATCAAAATCTTAGAATTGTTCTCAAACAAGAAAAGAAGGACCATGTCCTAGACAACCCACTTCCAGATGAGCCGAATGAGAATGCGACTGTCGCTGCCACCAATGCCTACCGTCGGGATAAGGATGAGTCCACGGATATTAGCTGTCTTATGCTTGCTCACATGGAACCGGACTTGAAAAACCAGTTCGAGAACGTTGAGGCCTACGATATGATCGAAAGCCTCAAAAGTATGTTCCAGACTCAGGCGAAGACTGAGAGGTATCAAGTCTCTCAGGCTTTGCTGAGTTGCAAGCTTAAGGATGGTGATCCACTGAGTCCGCATGTGATCAAAATGGTTGGTTACGTGCAGTCTCTGGAGAGGCTTGGCTACCCCATAAGTGAAGAGTTCGCTACGGATATAATTTTAAAATCTCTTCCTAGTGCATATGGGCTGTTCATTTCGAACTACCACATGCATGGTATGGATAAGAAGCTCACTGAATTACATGGGATGCTCATGCAGGCAGAGGCGGATCTCAAGAAGGGCGCCAGTCAAGTGTTGATGGTGCAGAATAAGGCTAATTTCAAGAAGAGTTCTTGGACTAAGAAGAAGGCTAAGTCAGGAGGAAAGCAGGCTCAGGACCCGATCCCAAGTGCTTCCTCAGGGACTAAGCCATCTCCTTCATCCGGATCCACTTGCTTCTACTGCAAGGCGGATGGCCACTAGAAGAGGAACTGTAGCAAGTACTTGGCCGACAAAGCCAAGAGTGGAGGTATGACTTCCGACTCAGGTATACTTGTTTGCAATGTTATAGACATATATCTTGCCTAATAGTTCTTGGGTATATGATACCGGATCAGTTATTCACATATGCAACTCGTTGCAGGGACTAGTAAGAACTAGGAGCGTAGCAAGAGGTGAGGTTGATATTCGAGTCGGCAACAAAGCAAGAGTTGCTGCGTTGGAAGTCGGCACGATGCAGCTTCATTTACCTTCCGGATTCATTATGGAACTTAATAATTATTATTATTTTCTAGTGCTCAGTCGAAACATTATTTCTGCTTCATGTTTGATGAGGCAAGGCTATGAGTCGAATATCAAGAATAATGGCTGTTCTTTATATTTGAATGATATGTTTCACGGATTTGCACCCGTCCAAGACGGGTTATTTATTTTGAATCTTGATGGTGAGTCGGTTTATAACATAAATATTAAAAGGTTGAAACCAAATGATCTGAATATGACTTACTTTTGGCACTGTCGGCTTGGTCATATAAGTTGGAAACGCACGAAGAAGCTCCATGATGATGGACTCCTAACTTCGTTCGATTTGGAGTCGTTCGAGACATGCGAATCTTGCCTACTCGGCAAAATGACCAAGACACCTTTTGCAAAGAGTTGCGAAAGGGCGTTCGACTTATTGGGACTAGTACATAGTGATGTATGTGGACCAATGAGCACGACAGCCAGAGGTGGTTATGAGTACTTCATTACCTTCACTGATGATTTGAGTAGGTATGGATATATCTACTTGACGAAACATAAGTCGGAAGCCTTTGAAAAGTTCAAAGAATTCCAGAATGAAGCACAGAATCAACTCAGCAAGAAAATAAAGTTTCTTCGGTCGGACCGAGGAGGCGAGTACATGAGCCATGAGTTTGATGGAATAGTTCCTCAACTTACTCCGCCAGGAATGCCGCAAAGGAACGGTGTTTCGGAAAGGCGAAATCGGACCTTGTTGGACATGGTACGATCAATGATGAGTCGAACAGATCTGCCTTTATCATTTTGGGGTTATTGTCTAGAAACAGCGGTGTTCACACTAAACAGAGTACCATCAAAATCGGTAGAGAAGACACCGCATGAGATGTGGACAGGCAAAAAGCCGAGTTTGTCTTTTCTTAAGATTTGGGGTGGTGAAGCATTTGTCAAGCGACTTCAGTCAGACAAGCTCACGACCAAGTCGGATAAGTGTATTTTCATGGGTTATCCGAGGGAAACCTTGGGTTACTACTTCTACAACCGATAAGAGGGCAAAGTGTTTGTCGCTCGGAACGGTGTCTTCCTTGAGAAAGAGTTTCTCAGTCAGGGAGTAAGTGGGAGCACGGTGCAGCTCAAGAAATTCGAGAGGAACCGGCTAGTAGCGAGTCGGCAAAAACTTGGAGGTTGAGCCAGTCGTGGTAGCTGAGCCGGCAGCAGCACCTATACTACGAAGATCGGCGAGATTGCGAAGTGTTCGTGATGTATTACTATTAGACAGTGATGAGCCGGCAAATTATTAGGAAGCGATGGTGGGATCTGATTCCGAGTCATGGCTTGGAGCCATGAGATCCGAGTTAAAGTCCATGGATGAAAATCAAGTTTGGAACTTGGTTGATCTGCCAGACGGTGCAAGACCCGTCGAGTGCAAATGGTTCTTTAAGAAGAAAACTGATATGGATGGAAATGTTTCTGTCTATAAAGCACGTCTTGTTGCGAAGGGGTTCCGACAAGTTCAAGTAGTTGATTACGACGAGACTTTCTCGCCTGTAGCGATGCTTAAATCAGTTCGGATCATGTTAGCGATAGCAGCCTCTTTCGACTATGAGATATGGCAGATGGATGTCAAAACGGCTTTCCTTAACGGAAATTTAACCGAGGACGTGTATATGATACAACCCGAGGGTTTTGTCGATCCGGCTAATGCTGACAAAGTGTGCAAACTTCATAAATCCATTTATGGGTTGAAGCAAGCATCTCGGAGTTGGAATATTCGCTTTGATGAGGTAGTCAAATCGGTTGGCTTCATCAAGAGTGATCATGATTCTTGTTTATACAAGAAGTTTAGTGGGAGCAAAGTAAACTTTCTAATCTTATATGTGGATGACATATTACTGATTGGAAATGATGTCCAGATGTTGCAAAAAACCAAGGAATCATTGGAAAGGAGTTTCTCAATGAAAGACTTGGGTGAGGCAACATACATCCTCGGAATCCGGATCTATAGAGATAGATCAAGGAGGCTCATTGGATTGAGTCAGAGTACTTATTTGGACAAAGTGTTGAAGAAGTTCAACATGGAATCGTCTAAGAAGGGGTTCTTACTGATGTCCCATGGTGTAAAACTTAGCAAGACTTAGTGTCCTTTGACAACTGATGAGTGAAGTCGGATGAGTGCGATTCCGTATGCTTCTGCAGTCGGATCCATCATGTATGCCATGATTTGTACTAGGCCGGATGTTTCATATGCTCTAAGTGTTGTGAGCAGATACCAGGCTGATCCTGGAGAAATCCACTGGACATCAGCTAAAAATATCCTAAAGTACTTGAGAAGGACTAAGGATATGTTTTTGGTTTATGGTGGTGAAGATGAACTCAGTGTGAAGGGTTACACGGATGCGAGTTATCTTACCGAATCTGATGATTCTCGTTCGCAATCCGGATACGTGTTTACTATAAACGGAGGTGCTGTGAGCTGGAAGAGTTCCAAGCAAGAGACTATGTCTGAGTATATTTCCGCCTCGGAGGCAGCAAAGGAAGCTGTTTGGATGAGGAATTTCCCCATGGATCTTGGTGTGGTTCAGGGCTCATCCAATCCGTTGGACGTGTATTGTGACAACAATGGTGCTATTGCACAAGCCAAGGAACCTAGACAACACCAGAAGAACAAGCACATACTCATGCGATACCACCTGATTCGACAGTTCGTGGATCAGGGTGATATCAAGTTATGCAAGGTACACACGGAGGCAAATATTGCGGATCCGTTGACAAAGCCGTTACCACAGTCGAAGGATGAGGCGCACTTGAGAGCCATGGTAATTAGATGCTTAGACATGTGATGTCGGAAGATTGACTCTAGTGCAAGTGGGAGACTGTTGGGAATATGCCCTAGAGGCAATCATGTATGATGAGATTTCCTATTGTATTCATAAAGATATTAAGTAGTCCTTGTATAAACTGTTGGAATTATGCCCTAGAGGCAATAATAAAGATGTTATTATTATAATTCTTGTTCATGATAAAGTTTATATTCCATGCTAGAATTGTATTAAGCGGAAACTTTGATACTTGTGTGGTTTATGAACAACACCGTGTGTTTGGGATATGCTATATGGGTATCCTAATAGCATGTCTCTTATCCGACTAACCCGGGTGGCCCATAGTCGGTAGCATGGCCTATGGCCTATTGGGCGGCCCAGTTAGGTGGATCCAGAAGGGAGGCCCATGCTGGATAAAGGAAGGCTACGATGGAGTCACCAGCGTACCCGGAGCCTTGGTGTGCAAGATACACAAGACTAGTGATAGGCGGTGTAGGACTCTGTAACCTGTCCGGCTAGGACTTTTCGCTGTAACCCTAGGACCTGGCGACTATATAAGTCGGGCCTATGGGAGCCTTTAGGGCAGATAATCATAGATAACTTCAGACAACCTCGCACAGCGAACCGATCCCTGTAACTCGGTGTATTGCCATTATAGTGATTTATAGCAGGAGTAGGATTCCGCCACCATCGTGGGATCTGAACCTGGGTAAGCTGTGTAACCTCGTACCCGTCAACCGTCCGCCTTCCCCCACATCTCTAAACACACACTGTGAGGACCCCTCCATGGCGTACTCTTCGGCAATACCACGACAGTTGGCGCCCACCGTGGGGCAAGAGGCGCTTCAGGCTCTTCAGCGCGCGAGGACCAAGATCTTCACGGGAATCGGTGAAACCATAGACATCGGCCGTGTTCTCTTCTCCGGCAATGTTCCTATCGTCCCTCCTGACGAGTTCTGGATCCCTAACGAGTTCTGGAGCAAGTTCGATCGTTCCTATCAGAGACATTCACCTCTTCATTGGCGAAACCGACTCGGGCACTAGTTCCCTGGGAGTCGGAGGAGCATCAAGACCCGCACGGACCGCCTACGGGCAGGATACGTTCGCGGAAGGATCAATGTCGGATCTCTCTTCGGAGTTTGCCGACAAAGATCGGAAAGCACCAAGGCCCGCACGGACCGCCCACGGGCAGGATACGTTCGCGGAAGGATCAATGTCGGATCTCTCCTCGGAGTTTGCCAGCAAAGATTGGAAAAATTCAAGGCCCACCCAAACCGCCCCTATGTAGGATATAAAGGTGGAAGATCACTGCAAATCCGCCGGCTTCGTCTGTGCGTCTGGACAGCAGAGATCCAAGTTCGTCGACGTGGTTACCATCTTCGACCTAGCGCGATGCGTTCAGAGAGAGGGTGAAAATGTAGAGGGAGTGTCACAACCTTACAAACAACATAAGGTGGTGTACCCTGTGTTTACAATCCTAGTCCCTGGATCAATAGCTAGCATCCACAGTTAAGATGTAATATCAAGAAACAAAGGTCATAACATAACTTTATAACCAGGAATAACATAATTTTATTACATCATACATAGCTCATTTGGCTATTACATTACATTGCAATGAATAACTATAAGTATGGGTCCTTCATCTTCAAAGTGCCACAGGCAGATGTTGGTTGTAGACTTTGTAATCCTAATCAAACAATCTTCACTAAAATCAATCAAACCTGCAACATTACAAGTTACAGCCACAAGGGTCAATACATTTGAATTGTATTGGAAAGTTTCACTACTTTGTAGAATATAAGTGGATTCTACATGCATATTTGGCTAAGTAGAGTTTTAGGCTCATTTGCATAAAGCAATAATTTATCCTATCTTTTCAAAATGGTTTTGGTCCTTTGTCAAATCTCCTTTTCCAAGTTCCTTGAACTCCTTGGTAGAAACTCAAGTGTTCAAGTCCTTGTCAAAATCCCTTGAACTCCTTGGTAACCCCAAGTGCATCAAGTTTTATCAAAATCTCATGAGTTCCTTGGTAACCCCAAGTGTTCATGTTTTCATCTCTTGAGTTCCTTGGTAACCCCAAGTACATCAAGTTTTATCAAAGTCTCTTGTGCTCCTTGGTAACCCCTAGTGCATCAAGTCTTTGAAAGTTTTCTTTTAGAAATTAGAATGTCGAGATCTCCCATAGCTTCAAACTTTAGTTTATCAGTATTGTCCATAACCGGGGACACGGCTAAGTACTTAGATTTTATTATCTTCTGCATAAGGATTACACTTTACCCACATGTCACAATCCCATCCTTTTGCCACCAGTGGCCACTGGATTAGCACTCACCAAGATGGAGTACTGGCAGATTGAGAATGTGACGAAGTCTTTCCAAAGGGTCCTCCCATACACCATTGCTAGCTTGTCTTCAGCACCCATGAAGCATTCTAGATCCCCATGTCCAAGATGGCAAGACAATGCATGGGTCTTCCCAATGTAGTTGACTAAGCCAGAGCCATAATAGCATGTGGTTGCACACGAAAGCCACAATTGGAGAAACATGTTCAATCTCTAAGTTTCCTGGGTGGTTTCCTCTGGAGCACAACACAAAGAGATTGCCATAGACATGGTTCCTTTTGTTGCCACCTTCTCCAAAACTCAAAGTATCCTTGGCCACCCAGGTGGTTCATCGAGTCCTTGTTTTATTATATAAAATCACAAGTCCTTTTCTCAACTTCATAAAATCTCAACATGTATCTCTTTTCAAAATATAGCATGGCTAAGCATGTAACAACTACAATATTTTCACTAAGGAGTGTATAGGGAATCCTATTAGGATTTAGCATAGCATAAGTATAGAAATAACTTTTCATGCATGTTTTCAAAATCCACTAAGTATAATGAAAATAGTAGGACTTTAGATGATAGTGTAACTTGCCTTTTTGGGTAGGGAATGGTGGTTCACTCCTTGATCTTGCTAGTCTCACACTTTGCTAATTTCACTACAATCAATCAAGCAAACACCAAATCAACTAGCATTCCAAATAATCAACCAAACAACAATTCACACACATAAAACTATGGGATCTAAGTCATGCATGTGAGCATGCAAGAGATGGTTCTATTTGTAAAGATGGTCCCCACTAGGCTTATAAACTTTGTAATGTACAAATTGGTCATTTTCCAATGTGGCAAAGTCATTTGCAAAAGGGTTTTGTCCATGAACCATTTTTAAATCCCTTCATTATTTTATGTGGTGGAAAACATTTTTATAATAGCAACAACTCTATGTGGTTCACCAAATAAGTTGTTGTCTCTCAAAACTTGGTGTTTTGGGTCAGTAGGTTTGATCCAAACCATTTTCTCAAAGTTTTCTTTCCATAAACATTTTCATAACAAAAACCATTCTTTTATTTGGCTAGAAATGTGTTAAATCAATTAATCCATCCTAGACATTATCAAATTAATTTTCCAAACTATGGGTTGGTTCCTAGGGTCAGTAAGTTCACCATAAACTATTTTTCCAAGGTTTCAAACTCAAAAACATTTTTGAATCATTTTTCTAGTCTTAACAAGCATTCAAAAGTTTCTGCAAAAACCAACAAGCTAACAGATACTATTTGCTAAACCAAGGGCACGGTTGGCTAGGGTTTGTTCCACTGATTCCAACGGTATCAAATTTGTAAATTTTGGACGTGTGGATCGAAAGTTACAAAGGTTTGAAATTGCAACTTAAATCTGATTTCCAAATTCTGTTTTAAACAGACCTGGCCACGCGTCGCAATCTCATTGGACGGTACCGGTTCGGTCGGATCGGGCTCTGCAGTGCGTTGGATCTAATTAGATCGTGTGGTCCAGAGAACGTACCCCTTCGTGGCTTATGTGATCTATCGCAAGCGTCGGATCGAGATCCTACGGTGCTAGCGTGTTTGACCATATGTGAGCGGCGCCAGCGGTGACTAGCGGCGGCGACGATCATACAGTGGCGGCGCTGGCGAAACAGGAAGCGAGAGAGGGAGGGAGTAGGCTTACCGAGATCGCAGGAGGCTGGGGAAGCTCGTCGTGTGGTCGACGGGGCAAGGGGCGCACGAGGGTAGGAGGAATTCCTCGCCGGAGTTTGGTCTGGCGACGGTTGGCTCTGGTCGAGGTCGAAGACGATGCTACAGGTCACGGAAAGGCAAACCAGAAGCATGGTTAGACGCAGGAGATCACGGAGATGTTGTGTGCGTGAACAAGAAGAAGAGCGCCGGCCGGAAACTACCTGTGGGGCTCGTCGGAGTTGGAGCGGACGACGGCTGCTCGAGCTTGTCAAGATGGCTCCTGGGCGCCTGCCAACAGAGGGTATTGGGAGATGCGGCAGGGAGTGGTGAGTGCGCTCGTGTGCTCGGAGAGGTAGGAGGTGGCTGTGGTTTGTCGGATTTCACCGGAGGAGCTCGCTGGAACAGCGGCGGTGCAGGGCCAATTCGAGGCAGCCCGGTGGCGATGTGGCGTTGGCGTTTGAGGGGAATGACAGAGGGAGGAGAGGTTCTTATGTACGCATGGTCGGGGGCGAGATTAACGCAGCCATTATTCATGAATTGAACGCGGCTTTGAATGGCAGCAACGGCAGTGAGGTTTGGGGGAAGGAGGTCGCGCGGGTGAGGAGGATGAACAGGAGAGTGGGGTCCAGTCGTCAGTGAGAAAAAGGAGTGAGGGAAGGGTCCACTGGTCAGCTTTTCTGTGGGTTTAAAATCGAGTGCGAAACGTTTTTCTCCGGGGAGGAAAAGCTGGGCTGGTTCTGGGCCTTGTGGGCTTGGCCGGCTGGGCTAGGTCCAAACTCTATTTTTTTTCTTCTGTCTGGTGGCTATTTCTTTTTCTATAACTATTTCCTGATTTGAAATTCAAACAAACAAACAATGTTCAAATCAATTCAAACAATCACCAAACCTGGCACTATGAATTTGGTTCAGTTCAGTAGCATAACCAAATTCCAAAACCAAAAATAATAATTTTATTTTAGGTCCATTATTAATTAAATAAATAGACCATTGTTATTAAATCAAAATAGAATTTGATGTTTTATTTTAAACCTCCATTTTGAAATCTAATTATTTTCAGAACCAAATCAGTAGGTTTTATTTGGGAATATAAAGTACTTGGAAAACTTATTTTTAAATAAATAAATAAGTTTTGTTATTTTGGAAATAGTAAAACCTTTATTAATAAAACTTGGATATTAAATCCTTTATTAATTTATTTAAATAACCTTTACTATTTTTATTAAAACAAAATGTTTTATTTCAAAAGTTTGGCCAAGGTTTTAACTTGGCTTTATAAAATAATCTTTATTTATATAACCACCCTTTTCTTTTGCAAACCAAATCCTTTTATTTAGAAGATCCAAAGTAAATATTCCAAATATTTTATTTTCCTTTATTTAAAATGTTTATCTTTTTAAATCTCTTTAGGGTTTTATTTAATTCAAATAGGTTTGAAGTTCCAATTGAATTCAAAAAGTTTCTTCTAGCCCTGAAAGTCAAACAAGGTTTTATTTTATTCAATTATTTTTACATTACAAGATTTGGAAAATCTTGGGATGTGACAGGCTACCACCCTTAAAATAAATCTCGTCCCGAGATTTGGGAAGGCTAGGGTTACAAGTAGGCTCAAATCAACTAGGGTACTACCACCCTTAAAAATTTTCAAACAAAAATTACATATTGTCCTTCTTGGGATCCTGGGAAAACTTCTCTAAGTAAACTTTTGCATTGCGTCCTTTGTTTCCACACTTGACTCATGGGCCAAGGTTGAGTTTCTCCATAGGCTTGTTCAACTTATTCTTCATCTTTTCTGGACAGTTGCTTGCATAATGTCCTGGATTCTTGCAATTGAAACAGTGGATGTCCTTGAGTTCTTTACGTGGCTCTTGTGGACAAGTTGCTACATAGTGGCCTAGCTCTCTGCAGTTGTTGCACACTACTTGGCCAATCTCTTTATTCTTCGTGTTCTCCGGCATTCACCAGAATAGTGTCCCATTTCCTTACATTTATAACATTGCACATGGCTTTTGTCAATCTTTTGCTTCTTGGGTTTCTTTGATCCTTTGAATTGGGTTGTTTTGTTTGGAGGTATAAGTGGTCCTTTTCCTTTGCCACCAACATTCTTGGTATACTTGGATCCTTCTTGTTTCCTTTGTTCCACCATGGAGTAGATGGGACATTGGATATGGACATGGTTGTTTCCTTCACATAGGTAGCAAGTAGCTTGAGAAGTGGGACAATTTCCAACAGGATGTTTCTCTTCACAGTTGGGGCATTGATCTCCATGCTCCCTGAAAGTATGATCCTTGTCTCCACAAATAATGCAAGCTGGTGCTCCATCTAGAATAATGTTTTTGTCATCCTTGTTGTCAAAAACTCTTTTGGGATAGCTTTCTTCCATTTTGATCATTTGATCAGTCACCTTAAGCATTAGTTGGCCTTGAGTTTCCAAAAATCCTTGCAATGTTGGATCTTCTCCACTGGAGTTGGCTATGAATTGAGCTGTCACTTGGTTCAACTGGTTCTGAGTTGCTATGAGCTCTTTCATGCTGTCCTCTTGGTCGGTGTTGATGTCATCAACCTTGGAGTCTTTTGGAGTAGTCATCTGTTTGGGTTGAAGGGAGATTAGAATAGGCAAGATACTTATAAGGAAATATTTCTAATCACACACATCACATTTCACACAAACAATGTGCATGCAATCACAAACCAAACATTTCACTCAAACAACAAAGTTCAAGCACATACTTAGGTAACAAAAATATTTTTGTTACACCACATAAGTTGGTGGTTTTGTCTTAACTAAAATATGGTGGTCCATCTATATGGTTCACTTGTGATCTTTCCTTCTTGATTCGTCTTGTATGAGATCATGGTTTCCTTGAGAAAAACTCTTGGGTGCAATACTTCAAATGATGTAGGTTCCTTCTAACTTTTGCATTCCCTCAGTCTCTAAATCTTGAGTAAGATTTCCTTGTTTCACTTGTAGACCTTAGTGATTTCCAAGTTGGGAGTCCTGGGTGAATATGCTGAAGATGTTGAAGTCATTAGAGTTGAAGAAGTTGAAGTCATTAGAGTTGAAGAAGTTGAAGTCATTAGAGTTGAAGAAGTTGAAGAAGTCCTTTGGACATGGTGTAGTCTTTGGCCATGGGTAGGTTTTCCATCAAGTTGAAGTAGAAGAGATATAGAGTTGAAACCAAAATGGTTGAGGAAAGAGTTTACAAGTGTTTTTGTAAATAAGTTTTGGGAACAAGTACAACTCTTATTTTTCTAAGGGGTTTTGTCCAATCCTAGGTTTACAAATTCTACAGGCAACACAATGCTCTGATACCATCTGTAGAGGGAGTGTCCCAACCTTACAAACAACATAAGGTGGTGTCCCCTCTGTTTACAATGCTAGTCCCTTGATCAATAGCTAGCATCCACAGTTAAGATGTAATATCAAGAAACAAAGGTCATAACATAACTTTATAACCAGGAATAACATAATTTTATTACATCATACATAGCTCATTTGGCTATTACATTACATTGCAGCAGAATAACTATAAGTATGGGTCCTTCATCTTCAAAGTGCCATAGGCAGATGTTGGTTGTAGACTTTGTAATCCTAATCAAACAATCTTCACTAAAATCAATCAAACCTGCAACATTACAAGTTACAGCCACAAGGGTCAATACATTTGAATTGTATTGGGAAGTTTCACTACTTTGTAGAATATAAGTGGATTCTACATGCATATTTGGCTAAGTAGAGTTTTAGGCTCATTTGCATAAAGCAATAATTTATCCTATCTTTTCAAAATGGTTTTGGTCCTTTGTCAAATCTCCTTTTCCAAGTTCCTTGAACTCCTTGGTAGAAACTCAAGTGTTCAAGTCCTTGTCAAAATCCCTTGAACTCCTTGGTAACCCCAAGTGCATCAAGTTTTATCAAAATCTCATGAGTTCCTTGGTAACCCCAAGTGTTCATGTTTTCATCTCTTGAGTTCCTTGGTAAACCCAAGTACATCAAGTTTTATCAAAGTCTCTTGTGCTCCTTGGTAACCCCAAGTGCATCAAGTCTTTGAAAGTTTTCTTTTAGAAATTAGAATGTCGAGATCTCCCATAGCTTCAAACTTTAGTTGCTCAGTATTGTCCATAACCGGGGACACGACTAAGTACTTAGATTTTATTATCTTCTGCATAAGGAGTACACTTTACCCACATGTCACAATCCCATCCTTTTGCCACCAGTGGCCACTGGATTAGCACTCACCAAGATGGAGTACTGGCAGATTGAGAATGTGACGAAGTCTTTCCAAAGGGTCCTCCCATACACCATTGCTAGCTTGTCTTCAGCACCCATGAAGCATTCCAGATCCCCATGTCCAGTAAACTGAAGACAATGCATGTGTCTTCCCAATGTAGTTGACTAAGCCAGAGCCATAATAGCATGTGGTTGCACACGAAAGCCACAATTAGAGAAACATGTTCAATCTCTAAGTTTCCTGGGTGGTTTCCTCTGGAGCACAACACAAAGAGATTGCCATAGACATGGTTCCTTTTGTTGCCACCTTCTCCAAAACTCAAAGTATCCTTGGCCACCCAGGTGGTTCATTGAGTCCTTGTTGTATTATATAAAATCACAAGTCCTTTTCTCAACTTCATAAAATCTCAACATGTATCTCTTTTCAAAATATAGCATGGCTAAGAATGTAACAACTACAATATTTTCACTAAGGAGTGTATAGGGAATCCTATTAGGATTTAGCATAGCATAAGTATAGAAATATCTTTTCATGCATGTTTTCAAAATCCACTAAGTATAATGAAAATAGTAGGACTTTAGATGATAGTGTAACTTGCCTTTTTGGGTAGGGAATGGTGGTTCACTCCTTGATCTTGCTAGTCTCACACTTTGCTAATTTCACTACAATCAATCAAGCAAACACCAAATCAACTAGCATTCCAAATAATCAACCAAACAACAATTCACACACATAAAACTATGGGATCTAAGTCATGCATGTGAGCATGCAAGAGATGGTTCTATTTGTAAAGATGGTCTCCACTAGGCTTCTAAACTTTGTAAGTTCCAAATTGGTCATTTTCCAATGTGGCAAAGTCATTTGCAAAAGGGTTTTGTCCATGAACCATTTTTAAATCCCTTCAATATTTTATGTGGTGGAAAACATTTTTATAATAGCAACAACTCTATGTGGTTCACCAAATAAGTTGTTGTCTCTCAAAACTTGGTGTTTTGGGTCAGTAGGTTTGATCCAAACCATTTTCTCAAAGTTTTCTTTCCATAAACATTTTCATAACAAAAACCATTCTTTTATTTGGCTAGAAATGGGTTAAATCAATTAATCCATCCTAGACATTATAAAATTCATTTTCCAAACTATGGGTTGGTTCCTAGGGTCAGTAAGTTCACCATAAACTATTTTGCCAAGGTTTCAAACTCAAAAACATTTTTGAATCATTTTTCTAGTCTTAACAAGCATTCAAAAGTTTCTGCAAAAACCAACAAGCTAACAGATACTATTTGCTAAACCAAAGGCATGGTTGGCTAGGGTTTGTTCCACTGATTCCAACGGTATCAAATTTTTAAATTTTGGACGTGTGGATCGAAAGTTACAAAGGTTTGAAATTGCAACTTAAATCTGATTTCCAAATTCTGTTTTAAACAGACACGCCACGCCGTCATAATCTCATTGGGCCGGTACCAGTTGATCGGATCGGGCTCTGCGGTCGTTGGATCTAATTAGATCGTGTGGTCGGAAACGTACCCTTGGCTTATGTGATCTACATAGCGGCGGATCGAGATCCTACGATGCTAGCGTGTTTGACCATATGTGAGCGCGGCCGGTGACTAGCGGCGGCGGCAATGGCGGCGTTGGCGAAAGCGAAGCGAGAGAGGAGTAGGCTCACCGAGATCGCAGGAGGCTGGGAAGCTCGTGGTGGTCGACGGGAAAGGCGCCGAGGGTAGGAGGAAGTCCTCGCGGAGTTTGTCAGCGACGGTTGGCTCGGGTCGAGGTCGAAGACGATGCTACAGTCACGGAAGGCAAACCAGAAGCATGGTTAGACGCAAGAGATCACGGAGATGTGTGCGTGAACGAGAAGAAGAGGCGGCGGAAACTACCTGGGGCTCGTCGGAGTTGGAGCGGACGGCGTTGTTCAGAGCTTGTCGAAGACGGCTCCCTGGGGCACCCGCGGTCGAACAGAGGGTATTGGGAGATGCGGCAGGGAGTGGTGAGTGCGCTCATGTGCTCGGGGAGGTAGGAGGTGGCTGTGGTTTGTCGGATTTCACCGGAGGAGCTTGCCGGAACAATGGTCTGGGGCCAATTCGAGGCAGCCCAGTGGCGATGTGGCGTTGGCGTTTGAGGGGAATGACAGAGGGAGGAGAGGTTCTTATGTACGCATGGTCGGGGGCGAGATTAACGCAGCCATTATTCGTGAATTGAACGCGGCTTTGAATGGCTGCAACGGCAGCGAGGTTTGGGGGAAGGAGGTCGCACGGGTGAGGAGGATGAACAGGAGAGTGGGGTCCAGTCGTCAGTGAGAAAAAGGAGTGAGGGAAGGGTCCACTGGTCACTTCTCTGGGTTTAAAATCGAGTGCGAAACGTTTTTCTCCGGGGAGGAAAAGCTGGGCTGGTTCTGGGCCTTGTGGGCTTGGCCGGCTGGGCTAGGTTCAAACTCTATTTTTTTTCTTCTGTTTGCTGGCTTTTTCTTTTTCTATAACTATTTCCTGATTTGAAATTCAAACAAAAAAACAATGTTCAAATCAATTCAAACAATCACCAAACCTGGCACTATGAATTTGGTTCGGTTCAGTAGCATAACCAAATTCCAAAACCAAAAATAATAATTTTATTTTAGGTCCATTATTAATTAAATAAATAGACCATTGTTATTAAATCAAAATAGAATTTGATGTTTTATTTTAAACCTCCATTTTGAAATCTAATTATTTTCAGAACCAAATCAGTAGGTTTTATTTGGGAATATAAAGTACTTGGAAAACTTATTTTTAAATAAATAAATAAGTTTTGTTATTTTGGAAATAGTAAAACCTTTATTAATAAAACTTGGATATTAAATCCTTTATTAATTTATTTAAATAACCTTTACTATTTTTATTAAAACAAAATGTTTTATTTCAAAAGTTTGGCCAAGGTTGTAACTTGGCTTTATAAAATAATCTTTATTTATATAACCACCATTTTCTTTTGCAAACCAAATCCTTTTATTTAGAAGATCCAAAGTAAATATTCCAAATATTTTATTTTCCTTTATTTAAAATGTTTATCTTTTTAAATCTCTTTAGGGTTTTATTTAATTCAAATAGGTTTGAAGTTCCAATTGAATTCAAAAAGTTTCTTCTAGCCCTGAAAGTCAAACAAGGTTTTATTTTATTCAATTATTTTTACATTACGAGATTTGGAAAATCTTGGGATGTGACAGGCTACCACCCTTAAAATAAATCTCGTCCCGAGATTTGGGAAGGCTAGGGTTACAAGTAGGCTCAAATCAACTAGGGTACTACCACCCTTAAAAATTTTCAAACAAAAATTACATATTGTCCTTCTTGGGATCCTGGGAAAACTTCTCTAAGTAAACTTTTGCATTGCGTCCTTTGTTTCCACACTTGACTCATGGGCCAAGGTTGAGTTTCTCCATAGGCTTGTTCAACTTATTCTTCATCTTTTCTGGACAGTTGCTTGCATAATGTCCTGGATTCTTGCAATTGAAACAGTGGATGTCCTTGAGTTCTTTACGTGGCTCTTGTGGACAAGTTGCTACATAGTGGCCTAGCTCTCTGCAGTTGTTGCACACTACTTGGCCAATCTCTTTATTCTTCAGGTTCTCTGGGCATTCACCAGAATAGTGTCCCATTTCCTTACATTTATAACATTGCACATGGCTTTTGTCAATCTTTTGCTTCTTGGGTTTCTTTGATCCTTTGAATTGGGTTGTTTTGTTTGGAGGTATAAGTGGTCCTTTTCCTTTGCCACCAACATTCTTGGTATACTTGGATCCTTCTTGTTTCCTTTGTTCCACCATGGAGTAGATGGGACATTGGATAGGGACATGGTTGTTTCCTTCACATAGGTAGCAAGTAGCTTGAGAAGTGGGACAATTTCCAACAGGATGTTTCTCTTTACAGTTGGGGCATTGATCTCCATGCTCCCTGAAAGTATGATCCTTGTCTCCACAAATAATGCAAGCTGGTGCTCCATCTAGAATAATGTTTTTGTCATCCTTGTTGTCAAAAACTCTTTTGGGATAGCTTTCTTCCATTTTGATCATTTGATCAGTCACCTTAAGCATTAGTTGGCCTTGAGTTTCCAAAAATCCTTGCAATGTTGGATCTTCTCCACTGGAGTTGGCTATGAATTGAGCTGTCACTTGGTTCAACTGGTTCTGAGTTGCTATGAGCTCTTTCATGCTGTCCTCTTGGTCGGTGTTGATGTCATCAACCTTGGAGTCTTTTGGAGTAGTCATCTGTTTGGGTTGAAGGGAGATTAGAATAGGCAAGATACTTCTAAGGAAATATTTCTATTCACACACATCACATTTCACACAAACAATGTGCATGCAATCACAAACCAAACATTTCACTCAAACAACAAAGTTCAAGCACATACTTAGGTAACAAAAATATTTTTGTTACACCACATAAGTTGGTGGTTTTGTCTTAACTAAAATATGGTGGTCCATCTATATGGTTCACTTGTGATCTTTCCTTCTTGATTCGTCTTGTATGAGATCATGGTTTCCTTGAGAAAAACTCTTGGTTGCATTACTTCAAATGATGTAGGTTCCTTCTAACTTTTGCATTCCCTCAGTCTCTAAATCTTGAGTAAGATTTCCTTGTTTCACTTGTAGACCTTAGTGATTTCCAAGTTGGGAGTCCTGGGTGAATATGCTGAAGATGTTGAAGTCATTAGAGTTGAAGAAGTTGAAGTCATTAGAGTTGAAGAAGTTGAAGTCATTAGAGTTGAAGAAGTTGAAGTCATTAGAGTTGAAGAAGTTGAAGAAGTCCTTTGCACATGGTGTAGTCTTTGGCCATGGGTAGGTTTTCCATCAAGTTGAAGTAGAAGAGATATAGAGTTGAAACCAAAATGGTTGAGGAAAGAGTTTACAAGTGTTTTTGTAAATAAGTTTGGGGAACAAGTACAACTCTTATTTTTCTAAGGGGTTTTGTCCAATCCTAGGTTTACAAATTCTACAGGCAACACAATGCTCTGATACCATCTGTAGAGGGAGTGTCCCAACCTTACAAACAACATAAGGTGGTGTCCCCTGTGTTTACAATGCTAGTCCCTTGATCAATAGCTAGCATCCACAGTTAAGATGTAATATCAAGAAACAAAGGTCATAACATAACTTTATAACCAGGAATAACATAATTTTATTACATAATACATAGCTCATTTGGCTATTACATTACATTGCAGCAGAAAAACTATAAGTATGGGTCCTTCATCTTCAAAGTGCCACAGGCAGATGTTGGTTGTAGACTTTGTAATCCTAATCAAACAATCTTCACTAAAATCAATCAAACCTGCAACATTACAAGTTACAGCCACAAGGGTCAATACATTTGAATTGTATTGGCAAGTTTCACTACTTTGTAGAATATAAGTGGATTCTACATGCATATTTGGCTAAGTAGAGTTTTAGGCTCATTTGCATAAAGCAATAATTTATCCTATCTTTTCAAAATGGTTTTGGTCCTTTGTCAAATCTCCTTTTCCAAGTTCCTTGAACTCCTTGGTAGAAACTCAAGTGTTCAAGTCCTTGTCAAAATCCCTTGAACTCCTTGGTAACCCCAAGTGCATCAAGTTTTATCAAAATCTCATGAGTTCCTTGGTAACCCCAAGTGTTCATGTTTTCATCTCTTGAGTTCCTTGGTAAACCCAAGTACATCAAGTTTTATCAAAGTCTCTTGTGCTCCTTGGTAACCCCAAGTGCATCAAGTCTTTGAAAGTTTTCTTTTAGAAATTAGAATGTCGAGATCTCCCATAGCTTCAAACTTTAGTTGCTCAGTATTGTCCATAACCGGGGACACGACTAAGTACTTAGATTTTATTATCTTCTGCATAAGGAGTACACTTTACCCACATGTCACAATCCCATCCTTTTGCCACCAGTGGCCACTGGATTAGCACTCACCAAGATGGAGTACTGGCAGATTGAGAATGTGACGAAGTCTTTCCAAAGGGTCCTCCCATACACCATTGCTAGCTTGTCTTCAGCACCCATGAAGCATTCCAGATCCCCATGTCCAGTAAACTGAAGACAATGCATGTGTCTTCCCAATGTAGTTGACTAAGCCAGAGCCATAATAGCATGTGGTTGCACACGAAAGCCACAATTAGAGAAACATGTTCAATCTCTAAGTTTCTGGGTGGTTTCCTGAGCACAACACAAAGAGATTGCCATAGACATGGTTCCTTTTGTTGCCACCTTCTCCAAAACTCAAAGTATCCTTGGCCACCAGGTGGTTCATTGAGTCCTTGTTGTATTATATAAAATCACAAGTCCTTTTCTCAACTTCATAAAATCTCAACATGTATCTCTTTTCAAAATATAGCATGGCTAAGAATGTAACAACTACAATATTTTCACTAAGGAGTGTATAGGGAATCCTATTAGGATTTAGCATAGCATAAGTATAGAAATATCTTTTCATGCATGTTTTCAAAATCCACTAAGTATAATGAAAATAGTAGGACTTTAGATGATAGTGTAACTTGCCTTTTTGGGTAGGGAATGGTAGTTCACTCCTTGATCTTGCTAGTCTCACACTTTGCTAATTTCACTACAATCAATCAAGCAAACACCAAATCAACTAGCATTCCAAATAATCAACCAAACAACAATTCACACACATAAAACTATGGGATCTAAGTCATGCATGTGAGCATGCAAGAGATGGTTCTATTTGTAAAGATGGTCTCCACTAGGCTTCTAAACTTTGTAAGTTCCAAATTGGTCATTTTCCAATGTGGCAAAGTCATTTGCAAAAGGGTTTTGTCCATGAACCATTTTTAAATCCCTTCAATATTTTATGTGGTGGAAAACATTTTTATAATAGCAACAACTCTATGTGGTTCACCAAATAAGTTGTTGTCTCTCAAAACTTGGTGTTTTGGGTCAGTAGGTTTGATCCAAACCATTTTCTCAAAGTTTTCTTTCCATAAACATTTTCATAACAAAAACCATTCTTTTATTTGGCTAGAAATGGGTTAAATCAATTAATCCATCCTAGACATTATCAAATTCATTTTCCAAACTATGGGTTGGTTCCTAGGGTCAGTAAGTTCACCATAAACTATTTTGCCAAGGTTTCAAACTCAAAAACATTTTTGAATCATTTTTCTAGTCTTAACAAGCATTCAAAAGTTTCTGCAAAAACCAACAAGCTAACAGATACTATTTGCTAAACCAAAGGCATGGTTGGCTAGGGTTTGTTCCACTGATTCCAACGGTATCAAATTTTTAAATTTTGGACGTGTGGATCGAAAGTTACAAAGGTTTGAAATTGCAACTTAAATCTGATTTCCAAATTCTGTTTTAAACAGACCTGGCCACGCGTCGCAATCTCATTGGACGGTACCGGTTCGGTCGGATCGGGCTCTGCAGTGCGTTGGATCTAATTAGATCGTGTGGTCCAGAGAACGTACCCCTTCGTGGCTTATGTGATCTACCGCAAGCGACGGATCGAGATCCTACGATGCTAGCGTGTTTGACCATATGTGAGCGGCGCCGGCGGTGACTAGCGGCGGCGACGGTCAGACAGTGGCGGCGCTGGCGAAACAGGAAGCGAGAGAGGGAGGGAGTAGGCTCACCGAGATCGCAGGAGGCTGGGGAAGCTCGTCGTGTGGTCGACGGGGCAAGGGGCGCACGAGGGTAGGAGGAATTCCTCGCCGGAGTTTGGTCTGGCGACGGTTGGCTCTGGTCGAGGTCGAAGACGATGCTACAGGTCACGGAAAGGCAAACCAGAAGCATGGTTAGACGCAGGAGATCACGGAGATGCTGTGTGCGTGAACGAGAAGAAGAGGGGCGGCCGGAAACTACCTGTGGGGCTCGTCGGAGTTGGAGCGGACGGCGGCGTCGTTCAGAGCTTGTCGAAGACGGCTCCCTGGGGCACCCGCGGTCGAACAGAGGGTATTGGGAGATGCGGCAGGGAGTGGTGAGTGCGCTCATGTGCTCGGGGAGGTAGGAGGTGGCTGTGGTTTGTCGGATTTCACCGGAGGAGCTTGCCGGAACAGCGGCGGTGCAGGGCCAATTCGAGGCAGCCCAGTGGCGATGTGGCGTTGGCGTTTGAGGGGAATGACAGAGGGAGGAGAGGTTCTTATGTACGCATGGTCGGGGGCGAGATTAACGCAACCATTATTCGTGAATTGAACGCGGCTTTGAATGGCAGCAACGGCAGCGAGGTTTGGGGGAAGGAGGTCGCACGGGTGAGGAGGATGAACAGGAGAGTGGGGTCCAGTCGTCAGTGAGAAAAAGGAGTGAGGGAAGGGTCCACTGGTCAGCTTCTCTCTGGGTTTAAAATCGAGTGCGAAACGTTTTTCTCCGGGGAGGAAAAGCTGGGCTGGTTCTGGGCCTTGTGGGCTTGGCCGGCTGGGCTAGGTTCAAACTCTATTTTTTTTCTTCTGTTTGCTGGCTTTTTCTTTTTCTATAACTATTTCCTGATTTGAAATTCAAACAAAAAAACAATGTTCAAATCAATTCAAACAATCACCAAACCTGGCACTATGAATTTGGTTCGGTTCAGTAGCATAACCAAATTCCAAAACCAAAAATAATAATTTTATTTTAGGTCCATTATTAATTAAATAAATAGACCATTGTTATTAAATCAAAATAGAATTTGATGTTTTATTTTAAACCTCCATTTTGAAATCTAATTATTTTCAGAACCAAATCAGTAGGTTTTATTTGGGAATATAAAGTACTTGGAAAACTTATTTTTAAATAAATAAATAAGTTTTGTTATTTTGGAAATAGTAAAACCTTTATTAATAAAACTTGGATATTAAATCCTTTATTAATTTATTTAAATAACCTTTACTATTTTTATTAAAACAAAATGTTTTATTTCAAAAGTTTGGCCAAGGTTTTAACTTGGCTTTATAAAATAATCTTTATTTATATAACCACCCTTTTCTTTTGCAAACCAAATCCTTTTATTTAGAAGATCCAAAGTAAATATTCCAAATATTTTATTTTCCTTTATTTAAAATGTTTATCTTTTTAAATCTCTTTAGGGTTTTATTTAATTCAAATAGGTTTGAAGTTCCAATTGAATTCAAAAAGTTTCTTCTAGCCCTAAAAGTCAAACAAGGTTTTATTTTATTCAATTATTTTTACATTACAAGATTTGGAAAATCTTGGGATGTGACAGGCTACCACCCTTAAAATAAATCTCGTCCCGAGATTTGGGAAGGCTAGGGTTACAAGTAGGCTCAAATCAACTAGGGTACTACCACCCTTAAAAATTTTCAAACAAAAATTACATATTGTCCTTCTTGGGATCCTGGGAAAACTTCTCTAAGTAAACTTTTGCATTGCGTCCTTTGTTTCCACACTTGACTCATGGGCCAAGGTTGAGTTTCTCCATAGGCTTGTTCAACTTATTCTTCATCTTTTCTGGACAGTTGCTTGCATAATGTCCTGGGTTCTTACAATTGAAACAGTGGATGTCCTTGAGTTCTTTACGTGGCTCTTGTGGACAAGTTGCTACATAGTGGCCTAGCTCTCTGCAGTTGTTGCACACTACTTGGCCAATCTCTTTATTCTTCAGGTTCTCTGGGCATTCACCAGAATAGTGTCCCATTTCCTTACATTTATAACATTGCACATGGCTTTTGTCAATCTTTTGCTTCTTGGGTTTCTTTGATCCTTTGAATTGGGTTGTTTTGTTTGGAGGTATAAGTGGTCCTTTTCCTTTGCCACCAACATTCTTGGTATACTTGGATCCTTCTTGTTTCCTTTGTTCCACCATGGAATAGATGGGACATTGGATAGGGACATGGTTGTTTCCTTCACATAGGTAGCAAGTAGCTTGAGAAGTGGGACATTTTCCAACAAGATGTTTCTCTTCACAGTTGGGGCATTGATCTCCATGCTCCCTGAAAGTATGATCCTTGTCTCCACAAATAATGCAAGCTGGTGCTCCATCTAGAATAATGTTTCTGTCATCCTTGTTGTCAAAAACTCTTTTGGGATAGCTTTCTTCCATTTTGATCATTTGATCAGTCACCTTAAGCATTAGTTGGCCTTGAGTTTCCAAAAATCCTTGCAATGTTGGATCTTCTCCACTGGAGTTGGCTATGAATTGAGCTGTCACTTGGTTCAACTGGTTTACGAGTTGCTATGAGCTCTTTCATGCATCCTCTTGGTCGGTGTTGATGTCATCAACCTTGGAGTCTTTTGGAGTAGTCATCTGTTTGGGTTGAAGGGAGATTAGAATAGGCAAGATACTTATAAGGAAATATTTCTATTCACACACATCACATTTCACACAAACAATGTGCATGCAATCACAAACCAAACATTTCACTCAAACAACAAAGTTCAAGCACATACTTAGGTAACAAAAATATTTTTGTTACACCACATAAGTTGGTGGTTTTGTCTTAACTAAAATATGGTGGTCCATTTATATGGTTCACTTGTGATCTTTCCTTCTTGATTCTTCTTGTATGAGATCATGGTTTCCTTGAGAAAAACTCTTGGTTGCAATACTTCAAATGATGTAGGTTCCTTCTAACTTTTGCATTCCCTCAGTCTCTAAATCTTGAGTAAGATTTCCTTGTTTCACTTGTAGACCTTAGTAATTTCCAAGTTGGGAGTCCTGGGTGAATATGCTGAAGATGTTGAAGTCATTAGAGTTGAAGAAGTTGAAGTCATTAGAGTTGAAGAAGTTGAAGTCATTAGAGTTGAAGAAGTTGAAGAAGTCCTTTGCACATGGTGTAGTCTTTGGCCATGGGTAGGTTTTCCATCAAGTTGAAGTAGAAGAGATATAGAGTTTAAACCAAAATGGTTGAGGAAAGAGTTTACAAGTGTTTTTGTAAATAAGTTTTGGGAACAAGTACAACTCTTATTTTTCTAAGGGGTTTTGTCCAATCCTAGGTTTACAAATTCTACAGGCAACACAATGCTCTGATACCATCTGTAGAGGGAGTGTCCCAACCTTACAAACAACATAAGGTGGTGTCCCCTGTGTTTACAATGCTAGTCCCTTGATCAATAGCTAGCATCCATAGTTAAGATGTAATATCAAGAAACAAAGGTCATAACATAACTTTATAACCAGGAATAACATAATTTTATTACATCATACATAGCTCATTTGGCTATTACATTACATTGCAGCGGAATAACTATAAGTATGGGTCCTTCATCTTCAAAGTGCCACAGGCAGATGTTGGATGTAGACTTTGTAATCCTAATCAAACAATCTTCACTAAAATCAATCAAACATGCAACATTACAAGTTACAGCCACAAGGGTCAATACATTTGAATTGTATTGGCAAGTTTCACTACTTTGTAGAATATAAGTGGATTCTACATGCATATTTGGCTAAGTAGAGTTTTAGGCTCATTTGCATAAAGCAATAATTTATCCTATCTTTTCAAAATGGTTTTGGTCCTTTGTCAAATCTCCTTTTCCAAGTTCCTTAAACTCCTTGGTAGAAACTCAAGTGTTCAAGTCCTTGTCAAAATCCCTTGAACTCCTTGGTAACCCCAAGTGCATCAAGTTTTATCAAAATCTCATGAGTTCCTTGGTAACCCCAAGTGTTCATGTTTTCATCTCTTGAGTTCCTTGGTAACCCCAAGTACATCAAGTTTTATCAAAGTCTCTTGTGCTCCTTGGTAACCCCAAGTGCATCAAGTCTTTGAAAGTTTTCTTTTAGAAATTAGAATGTCGAGATCTCCCATAGCTTCAAACTTTAGTTGCTCAGTATTGTCCATAACCGGGGACACGACTAAGTACTTAGATTTTATTATCTTCTGCATAAGGAGTACACTTTACCCACATGTCACAATCCCATCCTTTTTCCACCAGTGGCCACTGGATTAGCACTCACCAAGATGGAGTACTGGCAGATTGAGAATGTGACGAAGTCTTTCCAAAGGGTCCTCCCATACACCATTGCTAGCTTGTCTTCAACACCCATGAAGCATTCAGATCCCCATGTCCAAGTAAATGCTGAAGACAATGCATGGTTCTTCCCAATGTAGTTGACTAAGCGAGCCATAATAGCATGTGGTTGCACGAAAGCCACAATTGGAGAAACATGTTCAATCTCTAAGTTTCCTGGGTGGTTTCCTCTGGAGCACAACACAAAGAGATTGCCATAGACATGGTTCCTTTTGTTGCCACCTTCTCCAAAACTCAAAGTATCCTTGGCCACCCAGGTGGTTCATTGAGTCCTTGTTGTATTATATAAAATCACAAGTCCTTTTCTCAACTTCATAAAATCTCAACATGTATCTCTTTTCAAAATATAGCATGGCTAAGCATGTAACAACTACAATATTTTCACTAAGGAGTGTACAGGGAATCCTATTAGGATTTAGCATAGCATAAGTATAGAAATATCTTTTCATGCATGTTTTCAAAATCCACTAAGTATAATGAAAATAGTAGGACTTTAGATGATAGTGTAACTTGCCTTTTTGGGTAGGGAATGGTGGTTCACGCCTTGATCTTGCTAGTCTCACACTTTGCTAATTTCACTACAATCAATCAAGCAAACACCAAATCAACTAGCATTCCAAATAATCAACCAAACAACAATTCACACACATAAAACTATGGGATCTAAGTCATGCATGTGAGCATGCAAGAGATGGTTCTATTTGTAAATATGGTCTCCACTAGGCTTCTAAACTTTGTAAGTTCCAAATTGGTCATTTTCCAATGTGGCAAAGTCATTTGCAAAAGGGTTTTGTCCATGAACCATTTTTAAATCCCTTCATTATTTTATGTGGTGGAAAACATTTTTATAATAGCAACAACTCTATGTGGTTCACCAAATAAGTTGTTGTCTCTCAAAACTTGGTGTTTTGGGTCAGTAGGTTTGATCCAAACCATTTTCTCAAAGTTTTCTTTCCATAAACATTTTCATAACAAAAACCATTCTTTTATTTGGCTAGAAATGGGTTAAATCAATTAATCCATCCTAGACATTATCAAATTCATTTTCCAAACTATGGGTTGGTTCCTAGGGTCAGTAAGTTCACCATAAACTATTTTGCCAAGGTTTCAAACTCAAAAACATTTTTGAATCATTTTTCTAGTCTTAACAAGCATTCAAAAGTTTCTGCAAAAACCAACAAGCTAACAGATACTATTTTCTAAACCAAAGGCATGGTTGGCTAGGGTTTGTTCCACTGATTCCAACGGTATCAAATTTGTAAATTTTGGACGTGTGGATCGAAAGTTACAAAGGTTTGAAATTGCAACTTAAATCTGATTTCCAAATTCTGTTTTAAACAGACCTGGCCACGCGTCGCAATCTCATTGGACGGTACCGGTTCGGCCAGATCGGGCTCTGCAGTGCGTTGGATCTAATTAGATCGTGTGGTCCAGAGAACGTACCCCTTCGCGGCTTATGTGATATATCGTAAGCGTCGGATCGAGATCCTATGGTGCTAGCGTGTTTGACCATATGTGAGCGGCGCCGGCGGTGACTAGCGGCGGCGACGGTCAGACAGTGGCGGCGCTGGCGAAACAGGAAGCGAAAGAGGGAGGGAGTAGGCTCACCGAGATCGCAGGAAGCTGGGGAAGCTCGTCGTGTGGTTGACGGGGCAAGGGGCGCACGAGGGTAGGAGGAATTCCTCGCCGGAGTTTGGTCTGGCGACGGTTGGCTCTGGTCGAGGTCGAAGACGATGCTCTGTGTCACGGAAGGCAAACCAGAAGCATGGTTAGACGCAGGAGATCATGGAGATGCTGTGTGCGTGAACGAGAAGAAGAGGGGCGGCCGGAAACTACCTGTGGGTCTCGTCGGAGTTGGAGCGGACGGCGGCGTCGTTCAGAGCTTGTCGAAGACGGCTCCCTGGGGCGCCCGCGGTCGAACAGAGGGTATTGGGAGATGTGGAAGGGAGTGGTGAGTGCACTCGTGTGCTCGGGGAGGTAGGAGGTGGCTGTGGTTTGTCGGATTTCACCGGAGGAGCTCGCCGGAACAGTGGTGCTGCAGGGCCAATTCGAGGCAGCCCAGTGGCGATGTGGCGTTGGCGTTTGAGGGGAATGACAGAGGGAGGAGAGGTGCTTATGTACGCATGGTCGGGGGCGAGATTAACGCAACCATTATTCGTGAATTGAACGCGGCTTTGAATGGCAGCAACGGCAGCGAGGTTTGGGGGAAGGAGGTCGCGCGGGTGAGGAGGATGAACAAGAGAGTGGGGTCCAGTCGTCAGTGAGAAAAAGGAGTGAGGGAAGGGTCCACTGGTCAGCTTCTCTGTGGGTTTAAAATCGAGTGCGAAACGTTTTTCTCTAGGGAGGAAAAACTGGGCTGGTTCTGGGCCTTGTGGGCTTGGCCGGCTGGGCTAGGTCCAAACTCTATTTTTTTTCTTCTGTCTGGTGGCTTTTTCTTTTTCTATAACTATTTCCTGTTTTGAAATTCAAACAAACAAACAATGTTCAAATCAATTCAAATAATCACCAAACCTGGCACTATGAATTTGGTTCGGTTCAGTAGCATAACCAAATTCCAAAACCAAAAATAATAATTTTATTTTAGGTCCATTATTAATTAAATAAATAGGCCATTGTTATTAAATCAAAATAGAATTTGATGTTTTATTTTAAACCTCCATTTTGAAATCTAATTATTTTCAGAACCAAATCAGTAGGTTTTATTTGGGAATATAAAGTACTTGGAAAACTTATTTTTAAATAAATAAATAAGTTTTGTTATTTTGGAAATAGTAAAACCTTTATTAATAAAACTTGGATATTAAATCCTTTATTAACTTATTTAAATAACCTTTACTATTTTTATTAAAACAAAATGTTTTATTTCAAAAGTTTGGCCAAGGTTTTAACTTGGCTTTATAAAATAATCTTTATTTATATAACCACCCTTTTCTTTTGCAAATCAAATCATTTTATTTAAAAGATCCAAAGTAAATATTCCAAATATTTTATTTTCCTTTATTTAAAATGTTTATCTTTTTAAATCTCTTTAGGGTTTTATTTAATTCAAATAGGTTTGAAGTTCCAATTGAATTCAAAAAGTTTCTTCTAGCCCTGAAAGTCAAACAAGGTTTTATTTTATTCAATTATTTTCACATTACAAGATTTGGAAAATCTTGGGATGTGACAGAAAACCACCGCGACTACCTGGCCAGGTGGCTCCGCATACAAGCTGATCTAGCCAATTACCCCAATGATGATGCTATCTATCACTTTGTGGAAGAACTGGACCATGGCACGCTTCTCTGACATTCTTTAAGACGGCAGCAGGCGTCAGGACGCCTTACCTTCGAAGGCATGGTGAACACCGTCAACAACTACGCGGAGGCCGAAGCGGCAGCACAGACAGCGCTTGCGCTCATTGACGGAGCTCCTCCGATTCATCCACCGCCTCCAGCCACCATCGTCGTAGCAGCACCACCACCTCCAGTCATCGTCGAGGCCGCTGCACCTCCACCGCCCGTCATCGAGGAAGTCCTAGCACCCTCCGACTCGGTCATTGATGCGCTTTATGCTGATTTCAGTGCAGATTCAGAGGAGTACTCGCGCGACGAGCAAGCTAACAACACCATCATGTCTCGAGGGGTGTTCGTCACCATTGGGACGCCGATGGATGAAGATCAACCCGGGCAAGCTCCGCCTAAGGCGCTAGAAAAGGGGAAGGGGCCACTTATTGGTGCTGACGATGATCGCGCAAAGGTCATGCCTCCTCCGCCTAACCCAGTGCAGCAGCCGCAGGAACTCGGCACCAGCCCGAGCAACAACAACACCGCAAACTTGCCGCCTCCAGCATCCACGTCGGCAGCAGCCCATGTTACTCCAGCTAATAGAGTGATGTACGACAATCTCCTCGTCGAGCCACTAACCGTTGCTCATATCCGGAACATGACGCAGCTTGACGAGAAGCGCCAGCAGCTGCTAGAGGAGGCACAAGCCATCGTGGAGCAAGGCGCTAAACTAGATCGAGCTCTGGTCAACGCGCAGAAGTCCATAGAGAAAGCTAGAGCAATGGAGGCCGAGTACAAGACTCTACTACAGCAGCAGAAGGCTAAGAAAGCTCCGGCTCGCGTCATCAACGATCCTGGTGTACGGCGCAACCTAGGATGGGCTCCCTCGAAGCCGGCACAGGCCAAGCCATACTTTGACAGTGAAGGCAAGCAGGTGATGCCCACCGCACTCCTTAACCTCGCCGTCACCAAGAACCTTCTGGAGCAGGATAGATCGCCTGAGGCAGTAGAACATGTCTATGACCTTGTGGCCAAGGCGGTAAAGCAGCAGGAAAAGGCCACCTCTTAGAGGCTTGAGTCTGACCCAGCGCTCTGCCGATCTAGCCAGTACAAACCACCAAGGGACAGATCTCCTCAGGATGTCGGGTCACGGACGGGTTCATCAGAACAAAGACGGAGGGATGTGCGCAACGGGAAGGATGCTATCCCCATATCCTCCGACCACGGAGAAAAAGCCCGACCTCGCCGCCCATCGCCACCGCCCCGATTCCCCCGACATCAGGAAGACTACAAGGCTCACCATCGTATGGACATGCCCCCACCAAAGCAGTGCGACATCGTCATCCGCGACAACGCGGCACGGACCCGCTGAAAGGGCATTTATTGTCATAATCACTTTTGGTGTTCGTTAACAACAAGTTGATCATTTTACAATTTGTTATTGTCCACAGGTTGGTATTATCAAATATAAACATCACAAACACTCTTGGGAAAAGACCACATACATTTGCCACTGTTCTGGAAACTCCAGACCGGAGTCTCCGGTCTGCCAAGACCGGAGTCTCCGGTGTGGTCTGGTGTTTCCGGTGCTGGCTCCGGTGGTGCCTCCCAGGACATGGCTGGGACATTCTGACTAGGGGTCCGGAGGCTTCACCGGAGGTTACTCCGGAGTCTCCAGACTTTTTTCAGTCCGGAGTCTCCGGTGTTGGAAAGAGTCTCGGTGTTCTTGGTGAAGAAGCGCTGGGTCGGTCGGAAGGGAAGTCGGATCTTTCTGCAGATTGGCGGAGTCTCAATGTAGACCGGAGTCTCGGTCGACTTTTCTAGCGGTCATAAAGCGGTTCGTGGAGGGCTGTCTATAAATAGGGACCCTTATCTTCTTCCTCCATTCGCTGCTCAAGAACACCAACACCATTAGAGCCATCAAATCTACAAGATCTCTTCATCCAACCATCCAAAGTCATTGATCTTTGGAGAATCGAAGGAGGAGGCCTTGATTCACATCTTCACCAAGAGAGATCTTCATTTCCCCCTCATTAACTTGAGGGCCCCCAAGCTCTAGTGTTTCTTTGGAAACCCTAACTTTGATTTGGTTCTTACAAGCTTGTCTTTGATTTGTCTTGACAGCTTTCTTGTATTTGGGAGCCTCCAATTCAGTTGTGGATGTGTGCCCCGAACTTTTTGTAAAGGTGCCGGCTTCCACCTCGAAGGTTGTCGATATAGTGGAAGGTGAATCGAGCCTGTTGGGGTGAGGTTCATCGGAGAACAAGGGAGGCCTCTCGTGGTGTTGGTGGTTTGAAACCACCCCCTCTCCAAACTTAGACGTACTTCCCTTCAAAAGGAAGGAACTACGGGAAACAAATCCTTGTGTCTCCGCGTCCACTCCCTTGGTTACTTCTATCCTTTACCGCACTTTACTTACTTGTTCTTGCTTAGTGTTGTGTTAGTTTATGCTTGTTTGACATATAGGTAAATTCACCATAGTTGCATATTCTAGAGAATTTACCTTTCTTCTCAAACCCTAATTTGAAAAAGAGTAAAATTTGAAGTAGCACCTATTCACCCCCCCCTCTAGGTGCCCATACAATCCTTTCAATTGGTATCAGAGCCTCGGCTCTTTATTTGGGCTTTACCGCCTAAGAGAATATGGGTAGCCAAGAAGGGGATGGTGGTAGTGAGTCGACCCCGGTGACCATGGAAGATCTCAGAAACTTGGAAACAAGATTGAGCTCTTCCTTGGTTAACAAAGTCAAGAAGATGCTTGAGCAACTTCTTAAAGACAAAGATGGCTCATCACCCCCATCTCCTCAAGAGGATCTACCATCCGTTGTACCTAAAGGGAATACTCCGGTATCCCCCGAGGGTATGGTGGTAGGGGGAAAACTAGACAACGCTAATTCCTCCACACAACTTAATGGGGGGAAGGGTGAGCACCGTGATTCTTGGTACTCTCCCGATCCTCCCATCCCTCACCCTCATGTGTACAATAGAGGTGACCCACCTAAGCTAGAAGAGTCTGCTACTTTTGCTCAATGGCAATCACTAATGAGAACTCATATGCGCAGCTCTTGCATTGAACTATGGAACATCATCGAGCATGGACTCTTTATTGGGGATCCAAACAACTTGACAAGAAGAGAGGTTGTCAATAGTCAACTCAATGCCACTGCTTTGCATATGATTCAACAAGGATTGGGAACAAAGGGTTACCCACACATTGAGCACTTTAGCATTGCCAAGGAAGCTTGGGATGCTCTCACTGTGTTGTTTGTTGGCAATGAGAGTATGAGGAGGAACCGATATGATGCTCTAAGCAATGAAGCCGAAGGCTTCTACATGAAAGAAGGTGAAGATCATGAAGACATGTACCGAAGGCTCAAGACCACTGCCACCGACTTTAGAAATGTGGGTGCCTCACATGTGGATGATGCATGGATAAAAAGGAAATATGTGAGTGCACTCATGCCTTTTGAGCCCACCGACTTGAAGAGTCTACAAGGAAGACACAACTACTATCTCATGACCTCAAATGAAGTTATGCAAGAGATGGGCGCTTTCAAGGTTGCCGCCAAAGATGCCCGTGCTCGTGCCCTTGGTATGAGCAATGTTGTCAATGTTGCATTAAAGGCCAAAGCTGTGGACCATGGGGATGAAGATGATAGTGATGAAGGGCCTTCCATGGACCACCCCGATGAAGTCAAGATTGCTCATAGTCAATATATGGCTTTCTATGCAAAGAACTTTTGGAAGAACCCCGCCAAGGCCAAGATGGAAATGCAAAGAAAGAGCAACCCAAATGGGAAGAGAGAAACTACAACGAGATTGAGAACTTGCTTCAATTGCGGTGACCGCTATCACTTTGTAGAAAGTTGTCCCTATGAAAAGAGATAAGATAATGGGGGTAAGTTTGTGTTGAAGAAGACTCTCAAGGCACCTTACAAGAAACCTTTCATCAAGAAGAACCCCATCAACAAGAAGTCGGGAGAAATTGTCTTGATCACTCATGAAGAATACTCCTCCGACAATGAAGATGAGGAAGAGGAAACTTCACATGGTGTGGCTGCTCTAGCCACCACCTCTACTCCGACATTCTCACTCTTTTATTCTCCAAATGAGAACTCTCCCACCAAGAACGTCACTTGCCTTATGGCAAGAGGAACGGAGGTATCCTCATCATCCCACTCTACTCCCCTAGATAATGATGAACTTGATGATGAAATGTCTCTTAATGTTAAATAGGAATTAATTTCCTTTGATGAGTTCATAACTAACCTAAAAGGAGATGCTAAGTTACACTTTGAAAACATCCTAGATCAACTTTCACACACTCAAGAGCTTCTAGATCTTAGATGTAAACTTGGGCATGAACACATGATTGAGCTAGAGGCTTTAAACAATGCTCTAGAAGAAGAACAAGAAACTAGTTTATCACTTGAGCTAAAACTTGAATGTAAGATCCCTCCTTTATAAAGGAAAGGATCCCTGTGATTGCAATGCTAGTACCTGGATCAATGCTAGCATCCACAATTTAAGATGAAGTACACAGAAACAAAGGTCATTATTATAGTCATTCTAGAGACAAACATAGTCTTTTACAACTCCATGGCCACAGGCCTAGTACAAGAGTTTAAATAAGTAATAAGATAAATAAGTCTTCATCTTCATGTGCCACAGGCAAGCATGTTGAGTGTAGACTCATGACTCCTAATCATCATCAGAATAACCTGCAACATCACAAGTTACAGCCACAGTGGGTCAATACATTGGAATAGTATTGGCAAGTGATACCTTAGTAGAATATTGGTGGACTAGATACTATATGAAATTTGGCTAAGTGTAGCTTAGGCTTGCTTTGCTCAAAATAGGTTTTGCCTATTAGTTGAAAACACTAAGTTTTTCTTTGTCAAATTCTTTTCCCAAGAAACCACCAATAGACATTGGGGTCCTTCACCCTTGTTCAACCACAAGTTTTACTTAGAAATTGGGATGAGGAGATTCTTGATAGCTTCCATGTCTTTATGCTCAAATTCTCCAATACCAGGGACATGGCTAAGTACTTAGATTCTTCGATCTGCAGAGGTTGTGCACTTTCCCCACAAGACTTGATGTTCACCAAGATAGGACCTTTCAGAAGAACAAATGGACGCGCTCCAACCTATCAATCCCACTACCACCAACTATCCAAATGGCTAAGTTATTGCAACCTATATGATCCAGGCAGAGCCCATATTGCCAAGTGGCTGCACTAGAAGCTTCTTAACATATGGCATCTCAAATCCCTTTGTTCCTGGGTGGCTTTCCACAAGTGAGATACACAAGGTAAACCATAGAAATGGGCCTTGTGTAACCACTCAACATAAACCATTCCTTCCATTCCACCCAGGTGTTTCATTCACTTAGTTGTTTTATGTCACATCCCAAAATTTTCCAAATTTTGAAATGTAAAAAAAATAAATAAACAAAATAAAAATTTGTTGAAATTTAGGGTGAGAAGAAACTTTTTGATCCAATTGGAAATATCAAAACCTATTTTCATCAAATAAAATCCTAAAGGGATTTAAAAAGATAAACAATTAATAAATAATATTATGATAGTTGGAATTACTATTTTTAGATCTTTTAATAAAAAGATTTGATTTTCAAAAGCAAAGGTGGATTTATAAATAAGGATTATTTTTTAGAGCCAAATTAAATCTTGGCCAAGCTTTTGAAATGAAATATTTCTATTTGATAAAAAGAGTAAAGGTTTAATTAAATAAAATAATGAGGATTTATTAATATCCAATTTTATTTAAGTAAAGGCTTTTTCATTTTTAAATAAACACTAAAACTTGTTAATTGATTTTAAATAATATTTCTAAATGTTTTATATTTTCAAATGAAACCTACTAAAAAGGTTTTGGTTTGTTTTAGATTTCAAATAGAGTTTTTAAATAAATAAAATCCTATTTGAATTAATAACTAAGGTCTATTTTATTTAATTATTAAATAGATTCTAAAAAGAATAAAAAATTATTTTATTTTGGACTTTGGTTTGTGTTGTTAAACAGAATTAAAATAAATACAAATTTTGGTGGTGGTTTGATTTGAATTGGTGTTTGAATGATTTGTTTGAATAAAATCAAAACAGAAAATTCAAATAGAAAAAGAAAAAGCTTCAGTATAAAAAAATGTGAAAGAATCAGACCCAACCAACAGGCCCAGCAGCCCAACTCGCAGCCCATCTTTCTTTTCCCCCAGCGAAACATTTTTCACCCAAACACGCACCCGTAGAGTCACAGACAGGCAGGCCCCACTCCCACTTCCTCCACCTCGCTGACAGACAGACCCCACGCCACCTCACCGTCGTCTTCAACCCCACGACCACACCCCTGCTGTTGCTGCCGATTGAATGCGGCGATGAATACGCGTTGATGGCTGAGTGATTCCTCCCAGTAACGACGCTCCTTTAAATGCCACGCTCTCCTCTACCTTTCCCCTCACTTGCCCGCTCCTCTCTGCCCCAGGGCTGTCCTAATTTTGAACCACACTCTACTGTCTCCTGCGAGCATCTAACGTTGATTCCGGCGAGAACTCCCACCTCCACTGCCCCTGGTTGCCACTAGGGTACTCGCCAGTACCAGGCGCATCCACCAGTACCTCCAGCAAGGCCGCCCTCGTTCCATAACATCGGCAACTTCTCCAATCGTGCGCCACCGCTGTCTGCCATTGCTCCGGCGACCTTTCCCCGGTAACTCCGACCGCCCCAAGCTCTCCTGTTGACACTCCCGTACTCCCCATGCTCGTACGCATCTAATGCCCCCTTCCGTTTGCCTCGGCATGACCTCTAGCCTCGCCCCCGTCGACGACCAGAGGAACCCGACGCAGACAAGCACTCCAGCGAGGAATCCCAGTCGCATCTGAGCGCCCCTCGCCAAGACGACCACACGTTGAGCTTCAGAATCTCCCTACGAGCACGGTGAGCATCTCCGTTATCCTCCTTTCTTCTCAGACGCGGCTCATCGCCAAAGCGTCTTGCCACCATTGCCGCTAGCGCCGCCCAACCATGGTCAGAGGAACCGTGTCCGTTAGATCTTGATCCTTTGGCTGAGAATAGAACTTAGATGAAGGGGTAAGAGTCCATCTATGCCGCTAGATCTAACTTAAATCCTACGGTCCATAGAGCTCAATCCGTGCGAACCTGTATCGGCCAGTAGAATCACGCCGCGTGGTACTGACTCCGTTTTAAAAACAGAAATAGAATTTGATTGAATTGCAAATTTGTAAATTGCATAACTTTTGATCCACACGTCAAAAATTTGCAAATTTTATATCAATGGAATCAGTAGAACAAGTACTTTTCAACCATGCACTTTGTTTAATGTTTTGCTTCTGGAAAATTGGTTGAAATTGCAGAAACTTGTGTAGGCTTATTATGAATATAAAAATTGTTCTAGATATAATTTTAATGTGAAATCTTTGCAAAATGGTTTTTTGTGAACCTACTTACCCTAGGAACCAACTTACGGTTTTAAAAATATATTTTGTGAAGTTAGGGAATAAATAATTGAATTAGCTCATTTCTAGTCAAATAAAAATATTGATTTTGTTTTAGAAATGATTTTTGAGTAAAACCTTTGGGAGATGATTTGATTCAAACCTTATGACCCTAAACACCAAGTTTTGAGAATTAAAATATATTTGGTGAACCCTTTAAATAATATTTCTTTGGTAAAAGCATTTTCAACCACATAAAATAGTGATTTGGTTTAAAAAAAGGTTTATAGATAAAACCTTTTGCAAATGGTTTTACCACTTTAGTAAATGACCACTTTGAAGCTTATAATGTTTAGAGCCTAGTAGAAACCACCTTTGCAAATAAAACTATCTTTTGCATGCTTGCATGCATGACCTTGTTTCTATTATTTTCTGTGTGTTAAATTGTTTGAATATTGGTTGGAATGCTAGTTGAATTTGTGTTTGCTTGATTGATTTGTAGTGAAATTAGAAGAGTGTGATATTTGCAAGATCAAGAAGTGAACCAGCATTCTCTACTAAAAAGGAAAGTGACACTATCATCCATGTCCTACTATTTTCATTACACTTAGTGGATTTTTTTTGAAACATGCATGATAAGGTTTACTATATTTTATGATATGCTAAGTCCTAGGATACCCTTATATATTCCTTAGTGGAAACATTGTAGTTGTAGTATGCTTAGCCCTGCTATATATTTGGGATGGGATACATGTTATGAATATATGAAGAGTTGAAAAGATATATGTTTTATATAATAAAACAAGTACTCAATGAACCACCTGGGTGGACAAGGAGACTCAAGATTGGACAAGGTGGAAACAAAAGGAACCATGTTTATATGGCTATCTATTTTTGTTGTGCACTAGAAGAAAACCACCCAGGGACTTAGAGATTGAACATGTTTCTCGTACAGTGGCTTCCGTGTATAGCCACATGCTTAATGGGTTCTGGCTTAGTCAACTACATAGTAGAAGACCCATGCATTGGCATCTTCAGGTTAACTAGGATTATGTAAGGGAACTTGAAACCCTACATTGGTGCCTGGATGACAAGCTAGCATTGTGTATTGGGAGGACTCCTGGAAGGACTTTGTCACATTCTCAATCTGCCAGTACTCCATCTTGGTGAGTACTTATCCAGCGGCCACTGGTGGCATCAAGATAAGATTGTGTCATGTGGGTAAAGTGTACAACTTCTGCAGAAGATCAAAATTCTAAGTACTTAGCCGTGTCCCCGGTTATGGACAATACTGAGAAACTAAGGCCTAAAGCTATGAAAGATCTCGACATTCCAATTTATCAAAGTTAAAACTTGAGGGTGACAACAAGGGATTTGAAGCACTTGGAGTTTTCCAAGAAGTTCAGAAAGATTTTGACAAAAGATTAAAACTATTTTGAAAAGATAGGACAAAACTATATTGCTTTCTGCAAATGAGCCTAAACTCTACTTAGCCAAATATGCATGTAATGATAGGATCCACTTATTTCTACATAGTAGTGAAACTTGCCAACACAATTCAAATGTATTGACCCTTGTGGCTGCAACTTATTATGTTGCAGGTTTTTTTATGTTAGTGAAGTGTGTTAAATAGGATTACAACTCTACAACCAACATGACTGCCTGTGGCACTTTGAAGATGAAGGACTCCATGCTATATAGTTATTTCTGCTGGATTGTAATGAGATAGCCAAATGAGCTATGTAAGATGTAATGTATTATTTTATTCCTGGTTATAAAGTTGTATTATGACCTGTGTTTCTTGATATTACATCTTAAACTGTGGATGCTAGCTATTGATCCAGGTACTAGCATTGTAAACACAGGGATCTCTACCTTATTAAAGGTTGGGAACCTTACAAATGATATCAGAGCACTGTGTTGCCTGTAGGATTTGTAACCCTAGGATTGGACAAAACCCCTTAGAAGAATAGGAGTTGTATTTGTTCCAAAACTTATTTACAAACAATCTTGTAAACTCTTACCTCAACCATTTTGGTTTTGACTCTACATATCATCTATTTCAACTTGATGGACAAGCCTACCCCATGGCCAAAGATTTCACCATGTGAAAAAGATTTCATTAACTCTAATGACTTCAACATCTTCAAATGATTTCAACTTTAGTTTCACCAAAGACTTCAACTTAGACATCACTAAGGACTACAACTGAAAAACCAAGAGACACTAGAATGCCTACCAAAGACATTGATATCAAGTTAGAGTATGGATAATATTGACCTATGAGGTATGATTATACTAAGTTATTATCTTCAAGAAAAACTTGTTGTTTCCTTCAACTCGTGAGTTAAGCTCATAAGTTATTAAGTGGATAGTTGCTTGTTGATTGCTTGATTGTTTTATTGATCTTGGTTGGTTTTGAGTTGTGTGATAGAACTTCTTAAAAACCTATCCATCATTACTCATCCCTATCAAACCAACAGATGCCTCCCCGTCGTGCCAACCCAAACCAAAACAACAACATCACTCCCGAGATGCAGCAGATGTTGGCAGTTCAGACACTGTTGATGCAGGAGATGACCACATACATACAGAATCAGAACAACAACAACAACAATCAATCAATCAATCAATCAAAATGATCCTCCAGCACTTGACATGCTCACCAAGTTTTTGAAACTTAGGCCTGCAATGTTCTCTGGAACAAATGATCCAATGGAAGCCAATGATTGGTTACGTTCAGTAAACAAATATTTAGTGACTGTTGGCTGCACAGATGAAGAAAAAGTTAGGTTTGCAGCATTTCTGCTTGAAGGACCAGCAGCAACATGGTGGGATAACTTTCAGATCACCACTCCCCTTGAAGATGTGACTTGGGCTATTTTTGAGGATGGATTCAGAACAACTCACATCTCACCTGGAGTGATGTACTTGAAGAAAAAGGAGTTTCACAATCTGAAACAACGTCACCTCAGTGTGGCTGAGTATATTGAAGAATTCAACAATCTGGCATGCGATGCACCGGATGAAGTTGATCACAGATGCTAAGAGAAAGGAGAAATTTCTTGAAGGACTTAATGATGAGTTGAACCTACAGCTAGCTGTTGCCTATGTCCCAACTTATCAATCACTCTGTGACAAAGCCACTATTTTGGAAAACAAGATGAATCAAGTTGAGAACAGAAAGAGGAAGCATAAACTCAAGAATCACTCAGGATCATCAAAAAAGAAGCATTCATTCAAAAAGAGCAAGGAAGATTCTGAACCACATCAGTATCACCACAACAACAATGGAAGTGATAATGATGGAAATGATACTGACAATGGAGATGACCTTGGTCAGAACCAACATGACACTTTCACGAAGAAAGACATTAGCCAGTTGTAATGCTATAATTGTAAGGAACTTGGACACTATGCATCCGACTATCCTGAGAAGAAAAAGAAAAAGGATGCTAGAAGAGCCAATGGAAATGATTCCAATGTGACCCAGAAAGGACATGTAAACCACCTTGACATGGATGGAAACTTTGAAGAGATAGAAGAAGTGGATGTCAGGAACTAGTTATCTCAGTTGAGTCAAATAAGGATTCCTTGTCAAGACATTAAGTGTTGAACCCATAGTCAAGTGAACCATCAATGTAACCCTATGAGACTTTATTTTTAAGGGTGGTAGTACCCTAGTTGCCTTGAAGCCAACTTGTAACCCTAGCCTTACCAAATCTCGGGACGAGATTTATTTTAAGCGTGGTAGCCTGTCACATCCCAAAATTTTCCAAATTTTGAAATGTAAAAAAAATAAATAAACAAAATAAAACTTTGTTGAAATTTAGGGTTAGAAGAAACTTTTTGATTCCAATTGGAAATATCAAAACCTATTTGATCAAATAAAATCCTAAAGGGATTTAAAAAGATAAACAATTAATAAATAATATTATGATAGTTGGAATTACTATTTTTAGATCTTTTAATAAAAAGATTTGATTTTCAAAAGCAAAGGTGGATTTATAAATAAGGATTATTTTTTAGAGCCAAATTAAATCTTGGCCAAGCTTTTGAAATGAAATATTTCTATTTGATAAAAAGAGTAAAGGTTTAATTAAATAAAATAATGAGGATTTATTAATATCCAATTTTATTTAAGTAAAGGCTTCTTCATTTTTAAATAAACACTAAAACTTGTTAATTGATTTTAAATAAGATTTCTAAATGTTTTATATTTTCAAATGAAACCTACTGAAAAGGTTTTGGTTTGTTTTAGATTTCAAATAGAGTTTTTAAATAAATAAAATCCTATTTGAATTAATAACTAAGGTCTATTTTATTTAATTATTAAATAGATTCTAAAAAGAATAAAAAATTATTTTATTTTGGACTTTGGTTTGTGTTGTTAAACAGAATTAAAATAAATACAAAGTTTGGTGGTGGTTTTATTTGAATTGGTGTTTGAATGATTTGTTTGAATAAAATCAAAACAGAAAATTCAAAAAGAAAAAGAAAAAGCTTCAGATAAAAAAATGTGAAAGAATCAGACCCAACCCAACAGGCCCAGCAGCCCAACTCGCAGCCCATCTTTCTTTTCCCCCAGCGAAACATTTTTCACCCACACACGCACCCGCAGAGTCACAGACAGGCAGGCCCCACTCCCACTTCCTCCACCTCGCTGACAGACGGACCCCACGCCACCTCACCGTCGTCTTCAACCCCACGACCACGCCCCTGCCGTTGCTGCCGATTGAATGCGGCAATGAATACGCGTTGATGGCTGAGTGATTCCTCCCAGTAACGACGCTCCTTTAAACGCCACGCTCTCCTCTACCTTTCCCCTCACTTGCCCGCTTCTCTCTGCCCGAGGGCTGTCCTAATTTTGAACCACACTCTACTGTCTCCGGCGAGCATCTAACGTCGATTCCGGCGAGAACACCCACCTCCACTACCCCTGGTTGCCACTAGGGTACTCGCCAGTACCAGGCGCATCCACCAGTACCTCCAGCTCGGCCGCCCTTGTTCCAGAACGTCGGCAACTTCTCCAATCGTGTGCCACCGTCGTCTGCCATTGCTCCGACGACCTTTCCCCGGTAACTCCGACCGCCCCAAGATCTCCTATTGACACTCCCGTACTCCCCATGCTCGTACGCATCTAATGCCCCCTTCCGTTTTCCTCGGCATGACCTCAAGCCTCGCCCCCGTCGACGACCAGAGGAACCCGACGCAGACAAGCACTCCGACGAGGAATCCCAGTCGCATCTGAGCGCCCCTCGCCAAGACGACCACACGTTGAGCTTCAGAATCTCCCTGCGTGCACGGTGAGCATCTCCGTTATCCTCCTTTCTTCCTGTATCGCCGGCTCCGCCGCAGCCCGAGCATGCACCGCCA
The DNA here is from genome assembly GCA_030063025.1 of Avena longiglumis. Classification (NCBI taxonomy): domain Eukaryota; kingdom Viridiplantae; phylum Streptophyta; class Magnoliopsida; order Poales; family Poaceae; genus Avena; species Avena longiglumis. The sequence continues at coordinate 171,229,943 of CP125973.1, forward strand.
GCCGCCGCTGCTAGCGCCGCCCAACCATGGTCAGAGGAACCGTGTCCGTTAGATCTTGATCCTTTGGCTGAGAATAGAACTTAGAAGAAGGGGTAAGAGTCCATCTGTGCCGCTAGATCTAACTTAAATCCTACGGTCCACAGAGCTCAATCCGTGCGAACCGATATCGGCCAGTAGAATCACGCCGCGTGGCACTGACTTCGTTTTAAAAACAGAAATAGAATCTGATTGAATTGCAAATTTGTAAATTGCATAACTTTTGATCCACACGTCCAAAATTTGCAAATTTTATATCAATGGAATCAGTAGAACAAGTACTTTGCAACCATGCACTTTGTTTAATGTTTTGCTTCTAGAAAATTGGTTGAAATTGCAGAAACTTGTGTAGGCTTATTATGAATATAAAAATTGTTCTAGATATAATTTTAATGTGAAATCTTTGAAAAATGGTTTGTTGTGACCCTACTGACCCTAGGAACCAACTTACGGTTTTAAAAATATATTTTGTGAAGTTAGGGAATAAATAATTGAATTAGCTCATTTCTAGTCAAATAAAAATATTGATTTTGTTTTAGAAATGATTTTTGAGTAAAACCTTTGGGAGATGATTTGATTCAAACCTTATGACCCTAAACACCAAGTTTTGAGAATTAAAATATATTTGGTGAACCCTTTAAATAATATTGCTTTGGTAAAAGCATTTTCAACCACATAAAATAATGATTTGGTTTAAAAAAAGGTTTATAGATAAAACCTTTTGAAAATGGTTTTACCACTTTAGTAAATGACCACTTTGAACCTTATAATGTTTAGAGCCTAGTAGAAACCACCTTTACAAATAAAACTATCTTTTGCATGCTTGCATGCATGACCTTGTTTCTATTATTTTATGTGTGTTAAATTGTTTGAATATTGGTTGGAATGCTAGTTGAATTTGTGTTTGCTTGATTGATTTGTAGTGAAATTAGAAGAGTGTGATATTTGAAAGATCAAGAAGTGAACCAGCATTCTCTACTAAAAAGGCAAGTGAAACTATCATCCATGTCCTACTATTTTCATTACACTTAGTGGATTTTTTTTGAAACATGCATGATAAGGTTTACTATATTTTATGATATGCTAAGTCCTAATAGGATACCCTATATATTCCTTAGTGGAAACATTGTAGTTGTAGTATGCTTAGCCCTGCTATATATTTGGGATGGGATACATGTTATGAATATATGAAGAGTTGAAAAGATATATGTTTTATATAATAAAACAAGTACTCAATGAACCACCTGGGTGGACAAGGAGACTCAAGATTGGACAAGGTGGCAACAAAAGGAACCATGTTTATATGGCTATCTCTTTTTGTTGTGCACTAGAAGAAAACCACCCAGGGACTTAGAGATTGAACATGTTTCTCGTACAGTGGCTTCCGTGTACAGCCACATGCTAAATGGGCTCTGGCTTAGTCGTCTACATAGTAGAAGACCCATGCATTGGCATCTTCAGGTTAACTAGGATTATGTAAGGGAACTTGAAACCCTACATTGGTGCCTGGATGACAAGCTAGCATTGTGTATTGGGAGGACTCCTATAGAAAGACTTTGTCACATTCTCAATCTGCCAGTACTCCATCTTGGTCAGTACTTATCCAGCGGCCACTGGTGGCATCAATATGAGATTGTGTCATGTGGGTAAAGTGTACAACTTCTGCAGAAGATCAAAATTCTAAGTACTTAGCCGTGTCCCCGGTTATGGACAATACTGAGCAACTAAGGCCTGAAGCTATGGAAGATCTCGACATTCCAATTTCTCAAAGTTAAAACTTGAGGGTGACAACAAGGGATTTGAAGCACTTGGATTTTTCCAAGAAGTTCAGAAAGATTTTGACAAAAGATCAAAACTATTTTGAAAAGATAGGAAAAAACTATATTGCTTTCTGCAAATGAGCCTAAACCCTACTTAGCCAAATATGCATGTAATGATAGGATCCACTTATTTCTACATAGTAGTGAAACTTGCCAATACAATTCAAATGTATTGACCCTTGTGGCTGCAACTTATTATGTTGCAGGTTTTTTTTTGATGTTAGTGAAGTGTGTTAAATAGTATTACAACTCTACAACCAACATGACTGCCTGTGGCACTTTGAAGATGAAGGACTCCATGCTATATAGTTATTTCTGCTGGATTGTAATGAGATAGCCAAATGAGCTATGTAAGATGTAATGTATTATTTTATTCCTGGTTATAAAGTTGTATTATGACCTGTGTTTCTTGATATTACATCTTAAACTGTGGATGATAGCTATTGATCCAGGGACTAGCATTGTAAACACAGGGATCTCTACCTTATTAAAGGTTGGGAACCTTACGTTTTATTAAGCAAAACACAAGTTCAAAGACTTAGAAATATTTATTCATAGCATGAATATATAACCACCCTTGGTTGATACTAGCTAGGCTAAGCATGGCATAGATAAACTTCTTAACTTAGAAATTTCTAGCAATTCTACGACTACTAGGATTTCCCAAGCATAGCATATAAGAAAAATATAACCATGCAAGACTAGCAAAATATTTCTAATGCATAGTTGAAAAACATAGGGATAAAATCATGAAGCACCACTTGCCTTGGTAGTTTGGAGAGTAGCTACAATCCTCACAATCACAATCACTATTTGCCCCAAAATCTACACATAAAATATATACAAGCAAAAATATATGGATGCATGCAATATGACATGTGATGATTTTCGATACTCAACAAGACAAGTGCACAGTACTGGTTCATAAAAAAGTTCAAAACTTGCCAAACAACCTTCATTTGAACATTAAAACATTTCTCAAATAATTAATATACACAAAATAGGCCTACACATGTTTCTGTAAAAATAACCATTTTAACATAAACAAAACATTAAACACATTGCATATATGGAAAGGGATTTCTCTCCTGATTCCATTGATATAAAATTTGTCAAATTTGGACGTGGCATTCAAAAGTTATGATTAAAACAAATTCAAACAACTAATAGATCTAATTCCAAATTTTAAAACGAAATCTGTGCCACGCGGCGGCTTCTAACTGGCTGGTACCACTTCGCGCTGGATCACGCTTCTGAGCCGTTGGATCTAACTTAATCGCGCGGCTCTGATTGAAACTTACCGCTTCACCTATGATCTATCGTGACCACTAGATCTAAATCTAACTGCGCTCAGCGTTTGACCAACAAGTGGCGGCGCGCTCTAACAGTGGCGGATCCGACGAACTAGGTCGCGTGGGGAGGTGGGAGGATGCTCACCAGAACCGCAGTGACGAGGAGAAGCTCGACGTGTCCTTGGTTGGCGAAGGGGCGCTCGGAGTCGTCGCGGATTGCTCGTCGGAGTAGTCCCTAGCGGCTGTGGCTTCTGTTCGTCGACGTTGGCGACGTTCTGGGCCGCGCTAAGACAAGAGGAGGGTACCGTTAGATGCGCAGGACGCTGGGGATCTTACGCATATCGACCAGAGGGCGAGGGGAGGCTGGGACTTATGGGGAAAAGGTCGCCGGAGTTCGAGCAGAAGCGACGGAGCTCAGTCGTTGACATTGCCGAGGATACAAGCCATGCGCGAGCAAACGGAAAGTATCAGTAGATGCGCACGGAGATGTAGAGAAGCCAGTATGAACCATAGACAGAGGGACGTGTGATGCTCACCGGAATCGCCCGCCGTAGGGAGTCTGTGCAGCGGCGGAGTGAGTTCGAATACGCGCAGCCTGGTGGCGGAGTGGTGGCGCTAGGTGAGGGGAAATGCTTGCGGTGCAAAGGGGGTTAAATAGCCAAGAGGGGAGCGGCGATTACGCGCTGTATCAATGGAAATAACGCAGGCAGTGACTGCGGCGAGGTAACGGCGGAGCGCCTCGGCCGCGCGTTGATTTGGGGACGACGTTGACGTGGTCGCAGGGTCCACTTGCCAGCGAGAGAAAGAAAGAAGGAATGGGCCCCAGCGGTCAGTGACTCAGTGGGTATGGCTGCGAGTGAGAGAGAGAAGGGGAAACCCGGGTGGGCTTAGTGGGCTGGTTTCACTGTTGGGCCAAATGACTAGCGCCGACTTTTTCCTTTTCTTTATTCCTTTTCTATTTCTGTTTGCATTTTCAGAAATCATTTTCAAATGATTTCAAAAGCTATTTGAATTCAAAACTTTTCAGGATTTTTGTAGAGTGCAACATTCATATTTCTGGGCATAAAAACATGTGGTCTCTCTGTACAAGCTTGGTTCTTTTGATCAAATAAAATAAACAGTGACATTGCACTTGGTTTGATCAAGTTTTGAATTTGGTTTCAAAATCCATATTTGTTTTGTAAATTTTGGTTAATGCCTAGCAATCAAGCAAAAAAATCTGAGAGTAACAAGGTTTGATTCATGAACAACTATCTCTCAATGGAGAGTAGCATTTGATTTAATGCTGATCACATAAAATAATGAGCTCATATGCTCCTGTTTTTGAATTGATTTTTGAAATGAACTCTACATGATCATGGATGCATGGATGATATGCATGATTTTTTGAAACATGTTTTTAGGGATGTTACATTGAAGGGATTGATGAGGCCAATGACAAGATTTTTAACAAGCTCATCAAAGAGCGTGATCATGCTATTGCTAAATACAAAAGTGCTAAAAAGGACAAGATTGAGTTTGGTGTGGTTCATGAAAAACTTGCCGAGGACTTTAGGTTGCTTAACAAGGCCCACAAGGCTTTGGAGAGTGAACTATTGTCACTCACAAAGTCCCATGAAACGCTTCAAACTCAATTGGCCAATATTCCTTCACCTAGTAACTTCATTCCATCTAGTAGTACAACTATTCTTGAAGAGAATGCTAGGTTGAAGGGGGAGCTTGCTAAGGCCACATTTCCACAAGGCAACAAATCTATTGATGATATTTTGAGCAAGCAAAGGCGTAGTGGTGATAAAGGGGGCATTGGTTTTGCTTCCAAAACAAAGAAGAAGAACAATAAGAAGAAGAAGGACAAGCCCGCACAAGAGACCAACAAGACCATTGTGGAGAGTAAGACCACAAATGGTAAAACTATGTCTCATGATGATTTTGCGGGAAGTGCTAACTCTCACTATGTTCTAATGTGTGATTATTATGGTGATGTGTATGCACAATATGTTGTCCCTGATGATGGTTATATTGCTTGGTCTATTTGGGTTCCCAAGACCCTTGTTGCTAACAAAAGAGGACCCATTGAAAAATGGGTACCTAAAAACTAGCTTGATCTTTTTGTAGACTTATGCTTCCGGAGGGTCAAAATGGGTGATCGATAGTGGTTGCACAAGTCATATGACCGGAAGCTCGTCTATTGTCAAAGACTTGGTGTCAAATGAAGATCAAATCGCCGTCACATATGCCGACAAGTCAAAGTCTAAGGTAATGGGTTTCGGCAAGGTAGTGGTGGCTTACAACATTACATTCGTGAACATCATGCTTGTTGAAACCCTTGGATACAATTTACTTTCTGTCCATGCTCTTGGAAGTATGGGCTCTGCCGTCTTTATTGATGATGATATTGTGGTCCTCATGTGGAGCAAGTCTCTCAAGGTCGCTTTTGTTGGGTACGTCGAAAATGACTTGTATGTGGTGGACTTTTCGGGGCAAGACACTGCAGGTCCGATGTGCTTATACGGAAAGGCCGATGTGGGTTGGCTATGGCACCGCCGACTAGCCCATGTCAATATGAGAACTTTGCAAAGTCTCCATAAAGAGGGCCATATTGTTGGACTAAAAGAAAATGTTTCCTTTGCCAAAGATCGTGTTTGCAGGGCATGTGTTCTAGGGAAGATGCATGACGCTCCTCACAAGCCCACGAACCAAATCAAGTCTAACAAGATCTTGGAACTCCTCCATGTGGATCTATTTGGTCCTCCATCTCATGCAAGTCTTGGAGGGAAAAAATATTGTTTGGTGATTGTTGACGACTTTTCAAGATACTCTTGGGTTTATTTCTTCAAGTTGAAGAGTGAAACTCAAAGGACTTTTATTGACTTCATCAACTTGGTTCAACGGCAACACAATGTTCCCGTGTTGATTATAAGAAGTGACAACGGCACCGAGTTCAAGAACTACACCTTGAATGATTTCCTTAGTGATGAGGGGATTAAACATCAATATTCCGCTGCATACACCCCTCAACAAAATGGTGTGGCCGAAAGGAAGAACCGGACTCTTATTGAGATGGCTAGGACCATGTTGGGGGAGTTTAAATCTCCATACAACTTCTGGGCCAAAGCCGTCTCCACCGCTTGCCATGCTTCAAACCGACTCTACCTCCGTAAGAAAATCAACAAGACTCCATATGAGATACTTACTGGTAACAAGCCCAACATATCTTATTTCCGGGTGTTCGGTTGTAAGTGTTTCTATCTCATCAAAGGTGTTCGTTTGTCTAAATTCGAGTCTAAAGCATTAGAGGGTATTTTTGTTGGCTATGGTCTCGAATCTCACACTTATAGAATCTATGACAAGCTCTCCAGAGCCGTCATAGAATCTTGTAGTGTGACCTTCGAAGCATATGATGGTCCCCAAGGGGGGCGTGTTGATGCTTGTGATGCAGATGATGAAATGCCTCAGGATGCCATAGGAAGAATGGGTGTGGGTTATATCCGCCCCGTTGAGGAATCCCTTATGGCGGATCGAGAAGAACTATGCTCCACTTGAGCGGAGCCCTCATCTTCACAACCTCAACATGCTCCATCTACCGAAGAGGACATTGACTCAAGCCAAAGATAAGATGTGGACCCTCAACATAGTGATCAATGTGTGAACTCTAGTCAAAGGGAGCTTGGTCCATTCAATGGGTTGTCAAGTGGTGCCAAGTCAATTTGTCAAGGAAGATCCATCCAAACTGTTTTGAGACAAGCTCAAATTGATGCTAGAAGAGCACTTGATCAAGACCAAGGTCAATCCTTGCCTCCCAATGTAGAGGATGACTCCAATGATGATCAAGGTCAAGTTGATGGTCAAGACGAGGATCAAAATGATGAAGAGGGTCCTCCAAGAAACAATGAGGAGATCCACGCTCATCGCAAAGCTAGAAAAGAAAGAATGTTGGAAATAAGAGACCACACCCTCCAAAATGTTGTTGGAGATGTAAGGAAAGGAATTTCCACAAGAGCACAATTGAAGAGGTTCAGTGAACACCAAGCACACATCTCCATGATTGAACCAAAGAAAGTGTGGGAAGCTCTTGAAGATTCGGATTGGTTAGAAGCTATGCACAAAGAGCTCAACAACTTTGAGAGAAACAAAGTGTGGAAGTTAGTTGAGAAGCCAAAGGATTGCCGCAATATTATTGGAACAAAGTGGATATTCAAGAACAAGCAAGATGAGCATGGAATTATAGTAAGGAACAAGGCTAGATTGGTTGCACAAGGGTATTCTCAAATTGAAGGCATTGATTATGGAGAGACTTATGCACCCGTGGCTTGCCTTGAGTCCATCCGTATCCTTCTTGCTTATGCGGCACATCATAACTTTAAGTTGCAACAAATGGATGTAGAAAGTGCATTTCTTTATGGTCCTTTAAATGAATTGGTATATGTTAAGCAACCCCCGGGATTTGAGGACCCCAACTTCACAAACCATGTCTACAAACTTGATAAGGCGCTCTATGGGATCAAGCAAGCCCCACACACGTGGTATGAGCACCTTAGAGAGTTATTGTTTGACCGTGGCTTTGAGGTTGGGAAAATCGATCCCACTCTTTTTACTAAGAGGGTCAATGTGGAGCTTTTTGTATGCCAAATATATGTTGATGATATTATCATTTGCTCATCTAACAAAGCATTTAATGATGAATTCTCAAAACTTATGACTAGTAGGTTCTGGATGTCTTTGATGGGGGAGTTGAGAGTATTTCTTGGCTTTGAGATCAAGCAAGTTAGAGGAGGGACATTCTTCAGTAAAGCCAAGTATACTCAAGATATGCTCAAGAGATTCGAAATGCAAGATTTGAATGGAGCTCCTACTCCCATGGCTAGAAAGACTCATCTAGAACAAAATCCAAATGGTAAAGATGTGGATCAAAAGGTATACCGGTCTATGATTGGTTCTTTGCTTTACCTTTGTGCATCTAGACCCAATATTGTGTTGAGTGTAGGTGTATGTGCAAGATATCAAGCGGCTCCTGAAGAAAGCCATTTAATGGTGGTCAAGAGAATCTTTCGATATTTGGTTCATACCCCATTTTATGGTCTTTGGTATCCTCGAGGATCAACATTTGCTCTTTGTGGATACACGGATTCGGATTGGGCAGGTGACAAGGATGATAGAAAATCAACATCCGGGGCTTGCCAATTCCTTGGTAGGTCCTTGGTATGTTGGTCTTCCAAGAAGCAAAATTGTATATCTCTCTCCACCGCCGAAGCCGAGTATGTGGCAGCTGTCGTGGGAATGGTCACAGCAGATGCTGCAATCGACAGCGAATAGTAGAACGAGGGGCAAGGGCGGCCAGCCATCTGCGGTGCGAGATGAGGGCGGAGACACAAGGTTTTACCCAGGTTCGGCCCCTGGAGGGTAAAGACCTACTCCTGCTAGATTGTATTATGATGGTGGTACAATGGGCGAGCTTGACGGCTAGGCGGCGAGTCGCTTGGGTGTCTGATGGAACGTCCCTCTACATGCCCCGTAGGGAGGTTTATATAGATTCACCTCCCCTAGGGTTTACATATCTCAACCGAATCAGTTAAGGCTTCGGTACTTGTTTAACGTAACTTGACTGGGCCTATCTACTTGCCCGGGCCTTCAGCTTCCAGTCGCTTGGATCTATACCAGGCCTTGATCCAGTCGCCGTCTTGCAGGCCCACTCGCCAGTTCCTGGGCCAGTCGGAAACGTCCTGCTGGGTATACCCCGGTGGGCATATCCCCATCAGTAGTCCCCGAGGCCGTCGTTGATTGGGCGCAGGTGGTTGCTGGCAGTCGGAGTATACGGCTTCAAAGCAAGCATCTAGTCGAATCGTCGGCGGGCTCCTACATGAAGGAAACCACTAGCCATTCTGATCGCAGCTTTGGCGAGTCGAGTCGGCGAAACACTTTGTCACTGTCATAGTGATCGGGTCGGCGAGCCGAGTGGCTGAAGTTGGACCATCAAACGCGGTCAAACTAGCCGTTGGGGTAATCCAACGGTAACTTTTGGCGTAATCACCGCGTAGTAACGGCTCCCTGATTTGGCGGGTAACAACCGCTATATAAGGGGAATGGCAGGCGATCAGAGAACCATCTTCTCGCCATTTCCTCCGATTGCGCGCACTTTCGCCTTCAAGATCGCGATCCAGCCGACCCGAAATCCTCCGACCCCCCACAAATCCTTCCGCCATGGCCCCCTCCACCGAGCCTTGGGGTAGATCTAAGTGTACGAGGGCGCACCTGGCGTCCTTCGAGGAGGCCGGGATCCTGCGCGCCGGCTGTTGGCGCATCCCCGCGGCCGGAGAGGTGACCCCAAACCCGCGCGAGGGAGAATTTATCTGCTTCACCAGCCACCTAGAATGGGGGCTGGGATTCCCCATGTCCCTGTTCTTCCGGCGCTTCTGCGCCTACTACGGGATCCAACCGTCGGACATGGGTCCACACAACATCGAGCATCTCGCCATCTTCGTGGCGTTCTGTGAGTGCTACCTGGGTTGCCGTCCCTACTTCCCTCTATGGCAAGATCTGTTCCACGGACGGATCAGTCGCGAGGAAGCGGGCAGCCCAATGCCTGCCGCGGGCGGCCCAATGCTTGCCGCGGGCGGCCTGACATTCCAGCTGAAGTCGAAGGCTTCGTTCTTTGACTTGATGCTGCCCGCCAAGGCGGCGAGCGACTGGAAGAAGTCTTGGTTCTACGTTGCCGAGGCGACCCCGGAGGGCGAGGCGGCGATCCCACGATACTCCGCCAACCAGTCCGAACCGCGCCGACTCCAAGTCGACAAGCTCCCCACCGACCAGCGGATGGTTGTGGACGAAATGCTCCAAACCATCTGCAGTCTGAAGAAGAAAGGCCTCCAGACAATTAACTTATACAACTGCTGGCTCGGGCGGCGGCTCGTCCCTCTGGCTCGGCGCGACCACTACATGTACCAATACACGGGCCGGGAGGACTCGACGAAGTCCTGCCTCGCCGAGTGGAAGCTCGAGGACTACACCCCAGAACTGAAGAAGATCACCCAGGCAGTGTACCTGGACGCAAAGGCTGGGGTCGCCCCCTACACCGCAAAGCATCCAGCCCCAACGGTAAATCACCTCGCATCATTCGCAGTTGCAGTTTCTGCAGTCGCGGTCATTCTAATTTCGTTTTGTACTCATTGCAGCTATTCCAAGTGGTGGAAGGATGGCTCCCGCCTTCAGACGACGAGAACTCAAGCTCGTCCGTCCAGGACCTGGGCGAATCGCCTCCCGCCAAGGGCGACGCCGAGAGCGACGAGAACAGCGACGACGACGAATTCGAGGAGGAGGTCGCCCCGTTGGTTCGCAAGACCCGCGGGCAGCGTCAACGTGAGCTTGAGGCAAGTAAAAGCCTTGAGCGTCATAATGATGATGATGACGAACTTCCGGAGACCACCTCGCGCCGCTAAGCTACTCCGTTGAAGAAGAAGAAGAAGAAGAAGAAGAAGAAGAAGAAGAAGAAGACAGAGAAGGAGGTGAAGGCCCCTCCGGAGAAGAAGACAAAGCCGGTGAGACCGGCCTCCCCGCCGCACTCGGCGAGCAGCTCCGATGCCACCAGTCTGGCCAAGGGAGAGGCGCCGTCGATGGTAACCGCGCTGGACACGGCCGCTGTCCTGAGCGAGGTGCCACTGGCTTCGATACCTCCGCCATTCGCCCCAGTCTCTGGACTAGGGGCCGCTCCGGTCGCGGCGACTTCACCTCACAAGGAAGCTCCCGCTGAAGATGTCTCAGAAGCTCCCGTCGCAGCCTCGACGACGAAGAAACCATCCGTGTCTTGGGCGCACGACGTCTTGGAAATGGGCCTCAGTCGCCGACTGGGCCCCGAACTAGAGAAGTCGGCCGGCATCCGCACCGGGCTACGCTTCATTCCAGTCGCTAAGTGAGTTTGCTCACCTTCTATCGTCTTTCATTGTACTTGAATTATCTTGCTCATGCAATCAATTTGTAGGACCGGAGTAAAGAAAATAGGCCATCCAACCGTGGCTAAGGTGCCGCCTGTCGTCAGCGAAGAGGATCCCTCCCGGAAGAGGAAGGCGGACGAAGTCGTCGTCTCTGCGGATGGCGCCAAGAAAGCCAAGGGCGACGATGTCGTCACGATCTCCGACGACACGACGGTCGCGCTGAATGAACCCGCAACGGAGGCGGCCGTACCCATGAAGGAGGGTGCTCCCTCGCCTGGGATGGTCGAGCCGGCCTCCTTTGGCGTCGGTGCCTCTATCGCAACGTTCCCGCGCTTCATGGCCAGAGTGGCTACAGCGAGTGGGACCTCGCCCTCGAGCCATGCACCTGGGGTCGCCGACACGGAGGTCGAGCAGCGTCGTGGGCACACGCTGGCTCTCCTTGCGTCCGTGGATGCGATACAACTTCATGGCATGCTTGGCGCAGCCATCCAGGTATGTCCAGTCCCCGAGGATCAGGCCGGTGTGTTGCAGCGGTCTGATTCTTTTAGTGTCTTGTTGTTATTTTTCGCGTCCAGTCCCCGAGTGCGCACTCGCTGAATTTCAGCGGGTGGGCACTTTGGATTTTTTTTGATCGCCAGTCCCCGAGTGTGTACTCGCTGAATTTCAGCGGGTGGGCACTTAGGATTTTTGTTCGATGGCCAGTCCCCGAGTGCGCACTCGCTGAATTTCAGCGGGTGGGCACTTAGGATTTTTGTTTGATCGCCAGTCCCCGAGTGCGCACTCGCTGAATTTCAGCGGGTGGGCACTTAGGATTTCGCTTTGGTTAACTGTTTAAATTGTGTGCAGGGTCTGCAACGTGAGTCGGCTGACCGATTGGCAGCGAAACACCGTGCGGAGAAGGAACTGGCCACCGTCCAAGAGGCGAATAAGGGGCTTCAGGCAGTTGCCGCGAAGGCAGAGGAGGATCGCCAGGGACTTGTCCTAGTGGGTGAGTTGGCAGCGGCTCAATCGGCATTGAGCTCGGCTGAGAAGCGGATCGCCGACCTTGAGCGCGAGCTGAGGGAGGCGAAAGAAGAAGCAAGTTCGGCGGATGGTCGAGCCAAGGCCGCCGTTACGGCCTCCGCGGAAGAACGTAAGGTTTCTGACGCCCTTGTTGCTGGGCTTCAGGATGATTACACATCTCTTCGGAGCTTCATCACGGATCTCTCCCGTCCCTTGATTGGTGAGTGTGTCTGCCCCTGCCTATTGCATATGCCTTTTTGTGATGTCCAACGTACTTACTGTTATCTTCTGTTTGCAGGTCGCATCCTTGATAGCGCGGAAGAGGCGAGCTCATTCGATGTGCGGCAATGTGTGGCCACGCTCGTCGACTCGGTGACGTTGTCAGCGACTTGCATCCGAGCCTACCTCCAGGAGATATCGCCCACGGAAGTAATTCCCAGCGACCTCTTCGAGGTGTGGAAGTACTTGGAGAGGGCACCGTCGATCGTTGAATTCATGACGCGATCAGCGTTCCGGCGTGGAGCGGCGACAGCCCTTAGCCTTGGGCTTGCTCACTTTCCAGAGGATTTCGATCTGGACGACGTGACAAGTGGCTACCCATAATCGACTGGCGCGGTGGAGATCTCAGAGGTGCTCAAGTTGACGGGTCGCGCCGCGGTGTACTCCGAGCGCGTCTGGGCGATGGGCGACCTCCTTCCTTACCAGGAGACGGTCGTCGCGCCCAACGACCCCGAGCCGCAGCATCGGGACTTCAAGGTCGAGCAGCCCTTTCGTGCGGCGATGGCGGGTGAGCTGACGACGTATCCGTCGAACCCGTACACTCCCTTCATCCGCAATCGCAAGGGTTATGGCGAGTCGTCGTCGAAGCCCGCGGAATAGAATAGTTTGCCCTGGGGCGTTAGTAGCAGATCTGCCGTTTGGGCATATTTTGTATTCTGAGATGACTGCGACATGCTATTAATGAGATATCATGTTTGTTTTGTGACTTGTCATGTGTTTTCCGATTGAGGGTTGAACGAGACCCCGAGCGCGTCCTCCCTTTTTGTGGGGTTTACCTCATGTGCAATGTGTTTGTGGTTTTTGAATGTTTTGTTATTGTGGTCGACTCGCCCGGACTCGGAGAGCCAGTCGCAAGGAGACTCCCTTGAGCGCTCTGTACTTCACCGTTTCCCTTGCGCGAATGAGGTCGGGTGGCCGAGTCCCCGAGCGTGGTACTTGGTTGTTCTAGGCGCGACTCGAGGGTGGGTGAGGACTTGGCGCGTTAGTTTGAGCGCATCACTCCTGCCTGGCCCGTTGGGTCAGTCGCATGGCGAGTCCTGGGCATGCTCTCATACTTGGCGTTTTCCCGAGCCGCTCGCGCTGAACTGGTCGTCAGTCCCCGAGCGTGGTACTTGGCCGTTCGAGTCGCTATGTCGAGGATGCGGAGGATCATGGTCGCTGTGAGAAGCGAAGGCAGTTGTCTTGGCTCGTAGAGCCAGTCGGACTAGGCGACCCCAATGGGGCTCCGGGTAGGCGTTTTTCGTGGACGATGCAAAACCTGAGGTGACCCAGTGCTCTTGCATCGCACTACTTGGCCATGCCAATCGCTGTACCAAAGGTTGACTTCTGCGGTTAGCCTGACGCTGTTATTACGAGTGCTAGTGGCACAAGGCATGAAGAGTAGGCGCGATTTGCGGTAACCAATTCTTTTATTTCATAGCGACTGGAGCGTACATATGTGGAGTTCTAGGAATAGAAATTCTGTAGGAGGTTTACATTCCACGGTCGCTTGACGTCGAGTTTGCCGTCCCCGCGGACGTCGATGAGGTAGTAGGCATCGTTGCCGAGTACGCGCCCGATGGCGAATGGTCCCTCCCACGGAGGGGAAAGCTTGTGCATGCCCTTCTTGTCCTGGATGAGGCGCATCACTAGGTCGCCTTCCTGGAAGGTGCGAGTTTTCACCCGCCGGCTGTGGTAGCGGCGGAGTCCTTGCTGGTAGATGGCGGTGCGTGATCGAGCGAGGTCACGTGCCTCGTCGGGTTGATCGACTCCGTCCTGGCGGGCGAGTTCGTTTGTAGCCTCCGTGTAGTGGACGACCCACGGCGAGTCGTGCTCGAGGTCGGTGGGCATGACTGCCTCGGCGCCGTACACCATGAAGAAGGGGGTGAATCCTGTCGACCTGTTGACCGAGGTGCGAATGCCCCAGATGACGGAGGGTAGCTCCTCGACCCAGCACCCAGCGGTGCGCTCGAGTGGTACTTGGAGTCGCGGCTTCAGGCCGTGGAGGATGCTTTGATTGGCCCGTTCCGCCTGGACGTTGGATTCTGGGTGGGCGACTGACGCGAGATCGAGCCGGATGTGGTGTTCTTCGCAGAATTCGGCCATGGCTCCTTTGGCAAAGTTGGTGCCGTTGTCCGTGATGATGCTGTTTGGGAACCCGTAGCGATATATGAGCTCACATAGGAACTTTGTGGCGGTCTTACCGTCGCACTTCCGGACTGGTTTGGCCTCCACCCACTTTGTGAATTTGTCGACCGCGACCAGGAGGTGGGTGTAGCCGGAGGGAGCCTTTTTGAAGGGGCCTACCATGTCCATGCCCCATACGGCGAATGGCCAGGTGATGGGGATTGCCTTGAGCGCTGATCTCGGCACGTGCGTCTGGTTGGCGTACTTCTGGCACCCGGCGCACCGCTGGACAATGTCGATGGCATCGGCGTGTGCAGTGGGCCAGTAAAAGCCATGCCGCATAGCCTTGGCGACCAGAGAGCGGGCACCGGCGTGGTGGCCGCAGTCGCCGGAGTGGATGTCGTGGAGGATCTTGCGTCCTTCGGCGGGTTGGACGCAGCGTTGGAACACGTCGGTGACGCTGCGCTTGTGGATCTCGTCGTCGATGATGGTGTAGGACTTGCATCGGCGTGCGATCATCCGAGCATCCATCTCGTCTGCCGGCAAGGTGCCGTCCTCCAGGTAGGCGACGTAGGGCTTGGTCTAGTCGTCGGGCTCGGTGACGAGTGCGACCAGGGCTGCCTCTGGCTGCAGCGGGACTCCGATGTCGATCTCCCTTGGGGGAGAGACTGATGGCTTGGTGATCGTGTCCAGGAAGACCCCGACGGGTGGTGCGAGTCGAGCCGACCCAATGCGAGAGAGTGCGTCGGCCTCCTCGTTCTTCCGCCTGTCGATCCACTCGACGGAGTAGCCTGTGAAGTGTCCACCCAGCTTGTCCACTGCTTGGCGGTATGCTGCCATGGTGGGGGAAACGGCGTCGCAGGTGCCAGCGACTTGCCCGGCGACGAGGTCGGAGTCTCCGTAGCAGCGTAGGCGGTTGACGTTCATCTCCCTGGCGGCCCGCATGCCGTGGAGTAGTGCCTCGTACTCGGCCATGTTGTTGGTGCAGGGGGTGAAGTCGGCGGAAGGGCGTGGCGAGCTTGTCGCCGCCGGTGAAGTCGGCACGATCCTCGCTCTGCTGTCCGCGTTCTTGGAGCCGTCGAAGTGCAGGCTCCAGTAATGGAGGTATGGCAGCTTCTCTGGCTGCTGGGCCTCTTCCCAGTCGGCGATGAAGTCCGCTAGAGCCTGCGACTTGATCGCTTTTCGTGGCTCGTATTTGATGTTGTGGACGCCGATCTCGACGGCCCACTTGGCGACCCGCCCGGTCGCCTCGCGGTTGCGGATGATGTCCTGCAACGGTGCTGAGGAGACGACCGTGATTGGGTGTTCCTGGAAGTAGTGCGGCAGGCGCCGCTGTGCTCTGAAGACCGCGTATACCAGTTTCTAGTACTGTGGGTATCGCTGGCGGGACTCGGTGAGGACCTCGCTGATGTAGTACGCTGGTCGTTGTACTGGGCGCTCCTTTCCTTCTTCCGGCCGTTCGATGACCATGACGGCGCTGACGACGCGCTCGGACACCGCGACGTAGACTAGCATGGGTTCTTTGTCGGCGGGTGCGGCGAGTAGTGGTGCGGTGAGTAGCACCTTCTTGAGGTCGCGGAGCGTGTCGTCTGCCTCCTTGTCCCACTGGAAAGTGGGGTTCTTGCGCATCAGGCGGTATAGGGGCATCGCCTTTTCGCCCAGGCGGGGGATGAAGCGACTGAGAGCCGCTACTCGCCCGGCCAGCTTCTGGACGTCGCGTAGGCACTCGGGTTTGCCGAGTCGAGAGATCGTGTCGATCTTGGTGGGGTTCGCCTCAATACCTCGCTTAGAGACGACGTACCCCGGTAGTTGTCCTGCTGGTACACCGAAGGTGCATTTTCCTGTGTTAAGCTTTATCTTGTATTTTCACAGGTTGGCGAATGTTTCCGCCAGGTCGGCGAGTAGATCGCCCTGGCGAGCGGATTTTACGACCACGTCATCGATGTAGACGTGGATGTTTCGGCCAATTTGGCTCGCGAGGCACTCTTGCATGCACCGCTGGTAGGTCGCTCCGGCGTTCTTGAGGCCGAAGGTCATGGCGGTGTAGCAGAAGGCTCCGAATGGCGTGATGAACGCCGTCTTTTCCTCGGACGCCATTTTGATCTGGTTGTATCCGGAATAGGCGTCGAGGAAACATAGCGACTCGAGCCCGTGGTAGAGTCGATTATTTGGTCGATCGCGGGAGGACGAACTGCTCCTTCGCAGGCGCTGTTCAAGTTTGTGTAGTCGATACACATCCTCCGGTCCGTTCTTCTTCTCTACGGGTGGGTTTGCCACCACTTGGAGTACTTGATTGGCTGAATGAAGCCTGCAGCGAGTAGACGCTGCACCTCCTCGGCGATGGCTCGGCGGCGCTCTTCATTGAAGGGCCGCAGCGACTGTTTGACGGGTCGCACTTTGGGGTCGACGTTTAGTTTGTGCTCAGGGAGCTCCCTAGGGACACCAGGCATGTCAGATGGCTTCCATGCGAAGATGTCCCTGTTCTCACGGAGGAACTCGATGAGCGCGCTTTCCTAGGCTGGGCTCATGCCTGTCCCGATCGTCACCGTTTGGCTGGAGTTGCCTGGGACCAGCTCGACGATGCGGGTGTGCGTCGTTGCCTCTAAGGTTGAGGTATTTGCGCCCTCCGAGTTGGGCTTCTTGAGTATGGTGGGGTCGTCGTTGTTGACCCCGCTCGCGTACTTGGCGAGCTCATCGGCGTGGTTGGTTTCTGCCGCGATGACGGCGTCGGCGAGTTCTGCTCCTTTGGCCTCGCATTCGGCGGCCATGTCGGGGTCGCCGTTGATGGTTATGACACCACATGGCCCGGGGAGCTTCATCGCGTTGTACGCGTAGTGGGGCGCTGCCATGAACTTGGCAAACGCCTGGCGTCCCAGGAAGCAGTGGTAGGGGCTGTCGAAGGGTACCAGCTCGAAGACGATCCGCTCGGTGCGGAAGTTTGCTGGTGTGCCGAAGGTGACGGGCAGCGTGACCTTGCCGATCGGGCACGCCTTCCAACCGAGGACGATGCCATGGAACGTGGTGTGGGTTGTCTTGATCATCGACTGCGGGGAGCTGAAGGTGTCAGTGCAGGATGTTGATGGAGCTGCGCCGTCCATCAATGTCTTGGGAGCCGATGTCGCCGACCTTAGGCTTGACCACCAGGGCGACTCGGCCTGGGTACTCGATGCGTGGCGAGTGGTCCTGGCGGCTCCAGGTGATGGGCTGCTCCGACCAGTTGAGGAACTGGGGAACGTCCACCTGAGCCACCGCGTTGACGGCGACGGCGCGGGTGATGACCTTCTTCTCGCGCTTCGTGTTGAAGCCTGTGAAGGTATGGAGCGAGCCGGCCACTTTGCCGAATTTTCCGCCGTTTGGCGGGTCGTTGTCGGGGTCCTCCCATGCTCGCCGTGCCTTCTCGATCTCCCTGAGGGTGTGGCAGTCGGCGGTCGTGTGCGTTGCGGGATTCCCTTCCCTGCTATGAAACGCACAAGGTTGGTTAAGGAGGGCCGCGGGGTCAAACCTTGGCTTGGCCTTGTAGTTGCCGCCATCACGGCGGAAACTTTTGGGCTCGCGTTGTGTGTGCCCGGCGTTGGCGACGAAGTCAACTCGCCCGTCACTGCGGCGCTTGCCGGTGAGGCGAGTGTTGCTGTAGCATAGGTCGGACCGTCGTCCGTTGTCGTTGCCGCTCGTGCGGTGTTGGCCTCCCGACTCGTCGTCGGTTTCCTGGTTTGGATCTTCCTCCGCGTACCGTTTGGCGGTCTCGAGGAGGTCCGGTATGTTGTCGAGTGTGCGAGAGTGTCGCTTGAGCTTGGCGACCAAGGGCTCGTAGCGGCACGAGGTCTTGAAGCAATCGATCGTAGTGTCCGGGTGGATGCCGACCGCGTTGTACCATAGTTCTTGCCACCGCTGGACCCGATTCTTGGGTCGACTCGCGGGGTCCACAGACGACGCTCCAGGTCCTCAATGGTGGTGGCGCGGGTGTAGGAGCACTCGAAGTGCCTGACGAAGGTGTCGCGCATTTCCTCCCAGGAGTCGATACTATCCTGGGGGAGGGTGTTGATCCACTGCCTGCACGTCCCCTCCATCATCAAGGGGAGGTAACGGGCGGCTAGCAGGTCGGTGTGGCCTGCGATCCCCATCGCCATGAGGTATGTATCGAGCCACACGGCGGGGTCGTACGAAGGGTCGTACTTTTCTATCTCCTTTGGCGCCTTGAAGTTCGGCGGGTACTTCTCGCCTCGGATCATCGGTCCGAAGCACTTGGGGCCGAGTCGACTTAACGATCCCATCGGCTCGCCGTCGCGGCGATTGGTTAGGGTGTGGCGCAGGTCGTCGGGCTGGCGTGCGCGCCAGCTTTGGTTGTTGATGATGTGGGTGCGGGCGTCGATGGGTTGACCGTTGGCGGCGATGAAGTTGGTCGCAGGCCTGGGGTCGTTGGTGGAGAGTGCCACGTTTGCGGGTCGATGTTGGAGCTGCAATGGCTCTGGTGGCGGGCAGTTGAGTGTGTTTGCCGCCATGGGGTGGCCGCTTGAGGCCGCTCTGCTTCCCGAAGAACGCGAGCACACTCGACCCTGCGAGTCGGCGCCTACGTTTTGCTGCTCGACGGCCTTTGCGAGCAGGGCCCTGACATACTGGATCTGTAGGGCGCCATCATCGGTGGTCGTGATATTGTCGGCTGCTACCCGGCCTGCCACGAGGTTGTCCATCGGGGTGGAGAACAGTGGGAGGCCGTTCGCGTCTTGCTCCCGTGAAGAGACTACTATCCGCGGCTGATCCCTGGGGGGGTGTGCGGTTCGGTGGAGGTGGGGCTCCCATCGCCGTCGACCCTGGCGGGGGCCGAGCACTTCCTCCTGGTGGCGCGTTCTTGCAGATCGCGCGCTCGGCCGCGCGGGCCGGGTCGTTTTCGTCGTCGAAGTTCAGGGCGCGCCCCTGGACGGTGGGGTTCAGGCGCGACCTGATTCGCTGTTGCTGGTAGCGCGATAGCTCCTGCGTCGTCACCTGCTCGAGGCGAAACTTTTCGCGCTCGGCTTGCTCCTTGCGGACTGTCTCCGCCAGCTTCAGGCAGAGTTCCTCGACCTCCGTTGCCGTGGCGTTAGGAGGGATCGGGGTGGAGAAGGGATCCTCCGGCGGATCGGTGTCGGTCGCCATGTAGGTCGCGGCATGGCGACCGGTCCCGTCGCGGAGGTCGGCGGAATTTTCTGACCCGGAGTCGAAGTCGAAGATCCCAAGGATGGAGGGGTCCTCGAAGTCTCCCACGTTGGAGACCTGGGTGATGGAGCCCACGGGTGAGGCCGTGGTGATGGATCCGACGTGTGATCGGGGTCGCCGAGTCGGCGTCGTCGTTGAGGGCCGTGTCTTCCGCAGCCACGGAGTTCTCGGCCACATTGCTGTGGGCTGTGTTGTACTCGGAGGCGAGGCAATGGATCGTGCGGATCTGGCTCTCGGAGAGCCGATCGCGTGGCGGCGACTCGCGGATGCGAGCCGAATCCTCCGAGACGATGACGTCGGTGAGGCCGACGAAGAGGCTGATCGTGCCGACCGGCAGGATCACGCTAAGCGTGACGGGTCGAGCCGCCGGGACGTAGCTGCTCGGCAAGATCTGGAGCATCTCGCCGATCGCTATCATGCGGCCGGTGGTGACCGTCTCGTTGATGGGCAGATTGGATCTCGCCGCAGAACACCGGCTAGGCCGGCCAGGCCCCACGGTGGGCGCCACTATCGTGGGAATGGTCACGGCAGGTGCTGCAATCGGCAGCGAATAGTAGAACGAGGGGCAAGGGCGGCCAGCCATCTGCGGTGCGAGATGAGGGCGGAGACACAAGGTTTTACCCAGGTTCGGCCCCCCGGAGGGTAAAGACCTACTCCTGCTAGATTGTATTATGATGGTGGTACAATGGGCGAGCTCGGCGGCTAGGCGGCGAGTCGCTTGGGTGTCTGATGGAACGTCCCTCTACACGCCCCGTAGGGAGGTTTATATAGACTCACCTCCCCTAGGGTTTACATATCTCAACCGAATCAATTAAGGCTTTGGTAATTGTTTAACCTAACTCGACTGGGCCTATCTACTCGCCCGGGCCTTCAGCTTCCAGTCGCTTGGATCTATACCAGGCCTTGATCCAATCGCCGTCTTGCAGGCCCACTCGCCAGTTCCTGGGCCAGTCGAAACGTCCTGCTGGGTATACCCCGGTGGGCATATCCCCATCAGCAGCTGCTAGTGCGTGCACTCAATTGCTATGGATGAGGCAATCTTTAAAGGAATACGGTGTCCATTGTGACAAAGTGCCTCTTCTATGTGACAATGAAAGTGCCATCAAGATTGCCTACAACCCGGTGGATCACACAAGGACAAAGCATATTGAGATTCGCCATCACTTCATTAGAGATCATGTTGCTCGACGTGATATTGATCTTTCATATGTACCAACCAAAGATCAACTTGCCGATATCTTCACGAAGCCACTTGATGAAGCAAGGTTTTGCTACTTGAGGAATGAACTAAATATCGTAGATTCAAGGAGCTTGACTTGATGTTATTGCACTCTCACCTATGTTTCATCTCATATTTGGTCTAGCTGTAGGCATGGATATAGGGGGAGTGCGGTCCTAATTGATTGGACCATCCCTCCCCCCATTATGCCCAAAGCAATCAAAATCATTCCTCTTAATATCATTTAGTGATATGTGAGCTTAATGATGAGTTTTGGTAATGGACCCAAGATATACCTTCGTGGTGCCAAGCCAAGTATACTCAAATATGGTGGCCTAGGCCACCGCCCTCTCTCATTTGAGAGGTTGGCACTTACTCATGTTCGTCATTTGCTTGATTTTAGTCTCTTGGAGTTTTTCTGATTATTTTCGAACTTCTATGGCTCTTATTGGTTCTTCACAGTTTGATGTCTCAACCCAAGCCCTTTTCCTATCTTAAAAACCATCTATCTATCATATATTTCCCCAAACACCCTTCCTGGAATTTTTGGTCGAGGAGGACCAGAGTCTCCGGTGTACAAACACCGGAGTCTCCGGTGTAGGCCGGAGTCTCTGGTCTGGACGGTTTCTATCACTTAAAGAAGGGGCACGGGGTGAACTGGAATAGTAGTTCCTCATTCTTCACCCCGTCCCCTACCTCCAAACCCGTCGCCTCCTCCTCCAAAAATCCTCCCCGGAGGTCAAGAAGCCCCCGGGATCCGCCGTGCATCCGGCCAACCTTCCCCTCTCCTCCATTGGGTCATTCCCACCGAAGGAATCGATCCCATGGACAGATCTGGTACCTCTCCTCTCCTTTTTCCTCCTAGGGTTCATCCCTAGATGTGTTTTTGAGGATTGTTGCTGATTTGTCCATTGGAATCACTTGTTTGCTTGCACTCTAGTACTTTAGCCTTGTTGCATTGCCCGATCTACTAGATTCACCCTCACCAGCATCTCCCCATCGCATACCCGAGCCTCCTGACCGGAGACTCCGGACTGAGGTCCGGAGACTCCGGTCCAGGCCGGAGACTCCGGTCCCTAGGACCGGAGACTCCAGTCTGAACCGGAGACTCCGGTATCTGGTGCGGAGACTCCGGTGTTGGGTGAATCAAAGTAGTCCAGAAATGCATCAAAGCTCTTGTACTGCATCTTTGGGACATATATACTCATCTCCATGATATCTCCCTCACTGCTGTTCACAGGTGATGGTTCTAGTCGCCCTCGTCGTACCAAGGCTAAGTCCCAAAGGGGCAATCCTCGCTATGATGAAGCTCAGGGTCAGTTTATCGTGCCTCCATCCAACCGGAAACAGCGGCCACGTGATGCAGCTTACATGAAGAGGGATCAAGAGAGGGATGAACGGGAGGAATATGCAAAGAGAGCTAAGTATGACAACCTCCAGTCCCTAGCCAAGATGTCTAAAGAGGAGTACCGTGAGCTGAGGAAGACAGATTTCTATGCACTGCCTCGTACTAGTGATGACCCTCGTTTCTGGAGGAAAGAACAGGGTGTGTTCATGAAGGATGTGTATGGTGTACTCACCAAGTCACTTGTTTGTCCTCAGAAATTCATGAATATTGATCAAATGCGCCAGAGCCCTTACTTCAATGATGCCCTGTGGATCTGTGAGAAGCTGGGTCTCTACAACTTGATGGAGCCGCGCGAAGACTACAGTGTGCACCTTGTTCAGCAGTTTTATGCCACAGTGGTGTTTGGGTCTGACCTTGACAGGACCATGGTGTGGATGACTAGCACTACTCGCTGCATAGCTAACTTTCATGACTTCGCCAATGTCATCTTTGAGACCTTTCACAGAGTATCTACTCCTGTGGGACAGCGCATGCACTCAGCAGCTTTGGGTGAGAACAAGTTAAAGCTAGCACCTCTGTATGATGATGGTGTTGTGGGGGCCTCCAAGGGACTCAAGACCCTCTACAACCTTATGCTGAGGATTTTCCGTCACACTATTGCTCCAAGTGCTGGAAATGATGATGCTATCAGGGGAGGGCTTGTCAACCTCCTGTACCGTACTCACCGGACCTTCAATGCTGGACCAGAGGCTGATGCTGCACCCATTGATGTGATGGACTTCATTTTCGAGGAGATGTTCCATGCCATTCTTTACAAGAAATCTCCTCCATATGCACCCTTGATTATGAGACTCATCAACTCCCAGCCGCATGATTCTCCACATGGCATACCACTATACCTCACTATGCACACTCTGGTCTCTCTGCAGCAGAACGGGCACATGGGGCCAGCTCCAAGGCGTCGCTATGGCAATAATGATGATGAGGAGATTGAGACGGAGAGGGCCCCCTCTCCACCTAGAGTTCGGAGGAAGAATGCCTCCAATGCCCCTATGCCTACCATGACTAGAGACTATGTGCATGAGAGGGTCAAGAAGGCCAGCTTTTGGGAGAGGA
Source organism: Avena longiglumis (assembly GCA_030063025.1). Lineage (NCBI taxonomy): Eukaryota > Viridiplantae > Streptophyta > Magnoliopsida > Poales > Poaceae > Avena > Avena longiglumis. The sequence goes on from CP125973.1 coordinate 171,253,276, forward strand.
CCCTTTGTTGCATGAACGTTGACATTCGCAAGCAGCAGCATGCATCTTACCAAAGCAACCGCTGCATTGAGAAGATTCTCAAAGAGATCAAGGACCAGGGTGCTGCTGATACTGAGGAAGGTGAAGATGAATACAATGATGAGCATGGGGCTCAGCAGTCCACAGAGTCTGATCACACTCTCTCATTTGGGGCATGGAATGCCCAACAGGATAGTCTGGTGGACTGGAAGACGTTTGCTAATGTCACCTCTTGGTTTGGATACCAGGGTACTTCCTCTTCTCGCCCTCACGGCAAAGGGCTTGCTATCCCTGAGGATGATGAAGATGATGATGACTATGACAAGGATGAGGGTGACCAGGACGAGGATGACCAGGATGAGGATGAGGATGCCGAGGATGACGAGGATGATGATGACTACTGAGTTACTGGGGCGCTAGTATAGGTCTTTTCCCTTTTCGGTGTTTCGATGCCAAAGGAGGAGAAGACATTCTCATCGCTTTGCATGGGACTTGGGATTTGCGACTATCTGCCTTTATTTGCCTTTTATTTGGATATTCGAACTTGAACTTTATGTGTGTTATCTGTTGTTGTTATGTGTGCCTATGACTATGTGCTTGTGTGCAACACCTATTGTAACTCATGTGAGATCTATGTGTGCTATCGTTGATATTATCTTCCTTACATGATATACTTCATTATCTTGCTGCACATAGTCAGGGGGGCTACATTTATATGTTATTCCATGCAAATCACTTGTTGTCATCGAACACCAAAAAGGGGGAGATTGAAAGGGCATTTATTGTCATAATCACTTTTGGTGTTCGTTAACAACAAGTTGATCATTTACAGTTTGTTATTGTCCACAGGTTGGTATTATCATAGATAAAGATCACACACACTCTTGGTAAAAGACCACATACATTTGCCACTGTTCTGGAAACTCGGACCGAGTCTCGATGCCAAGACCGGAGTCTCCGGTGTGGTCCGGAGTTTCCGGTGCTGGCTCCGGTGGTGCCTCCCAGGACATGGCTGGGACATTCTGACTAGGGGTCCGGAGGCTGCACCGGAGGTTACTCCGGAGTCTCCGGACTTTGGTCAGTTCGGAGTCTCCGGTGTTGGAAGGACGGAGTCTCCAGTGTTGCTGGTGAAGAACTAGCCTGGGTCAGTTAGAAGGGCAGTCCGGAGACTGGTCCAGAGATTGGCCGGAGTCTCCGGTCTCGAGACCGGAGTCTCCGATCTGAATTTTCTACAACAGTCAGAAAACGGTTCGTGGATGGGGCTGTCTATAAATAGGGACCCTTATCTTCTTCCTCCAACTGCTCGAGCTGCTCAAGAACACCAACACCATTAGAGCCACCAAATCCACAAGATCTCTTCATCCAACCATCCAAAGTCATTGATCTTTGGAGAATCGAAGGAGGAGGCCTTGATTCACATCTTCACCAAGAGAGATCTTCATTTCCCCCTCATTCACTTGAGGGCCCCCAAGTTCTAGTGTTTTTTTGGAAACCCTAACTTTGATTTGGTTCTTACAAGCTTGTCTTTGATTTGTCTTGACAGCTTGCTTGTATTTGGGAGCCTCCAATTCAGTTGTGGATGTGTGCCCGAACTTGTTGTAAAGGTGCCAGCTTCCACCTCGAAGGTTGCCGATATAGTGGAAGGTGAATCGAGCCCTTTGGGGTGAGGTTCGTCGGAGAACAAGGGAGGCCTCTCGTGGCGTTGGTGGTTTGAAATCACCCCCTCTCCAAACGTAGACGTAATTCCCTTCAAAAGGAAGGAACTACGGGAAACAAATCCTTGTGTCTCCGCGTCCACTCCCTTGGTTACTTCTATCCTTTAGCGCACTTTACTTACTTGTTCTTGCTTAGTGTTGTGTTAGTTTGTGCTTGTTTGACATATAGGTAAATTCACCATAGTTGCATATTCTAGAGAATTTACCTTTCTTGTCAAACCCTAATTTGAAAAGGAGTAAAATTTGAAGTAGCACCTATACACCCCCCCTCTAGGTGCCCATACGATCCTTTCACCCGTCATGATGAAGAGAGCCACCAAGGAAACAAGAGCAGGTCACACCACGACCCTCCACGTCCGACAAGCAACCATGACAGGTGTGAGGCGTCGCAGGAGGGTAACAGCAAGAAGGCTAACCCACCGCCACCTCCGCCTCCGTCGCCGCCAAGCAGTCACCATGGCGGAAGAGGCCCGCGTCGTTCACGCAGCCCATCCCCTGTTGACAACAAGAAGAAGAACCCGGAGCCGTACGATGCACGTTCGCGGATCGATAAGATCCACGAGGCCCGGGAAGGACCATACCTGGGACCATGTTGCTTCGGACCTGCAATACGGTCCGCAACTTATCCCAAAGGTTTCCGGATTGACAAGACCATCAAGCCCTATGAAGGCACCGCCAAGCCAGCCACATGGTTGCAGGACTACGGCAATGCGGTGGAGATTGCCGGAGGCAACCCCAACGTCGCCGTCAAGTACCTCCCGTTAATGTTGGCGGGCACGACCCGTCAATGGATCGACGACTTGCTGGAGAGATCTATCTACAACTGGCTGGATATGCAAGAAGCATTCACCAAGAACTTTGAGGGTATATACAAGCGTCCCTGTACGGTGGGCGATCTACAGCGTTGCGTGCAAGAAAAAGACGAGACATCTCGCGCCTACCTCTCCCGCTGGCTGGATATGAAGAACTCCTGCGCAGGAGTGCACGCTCAGACCGCCATGGCCACGTTCATCGATGGGTTGGAAAGGGGCACGTTGCTCCGACATAAGCTGAAGCGCTTGCAGGACAATCATCAGCTGGAGTTGAATCAGATGATTCAGTTAGCTAGTGAGTTCGCAGCTGCCGACAACGATGCTCGCGGCTCTTTGCCGGCAACGGCCGTTCCAACCCAAGCTCGGAGGAATAGCAGTACAAAGCGGAAAACCGCTCCAGAAGAAAATCAATCTACCGACATGGTCGACATGACTTTTGCAGGACGAGGAGAAGGCGGACAACGTGGACGAGGAAGGGGAGCGGGCCGCGGGTAGCAACGAGGAAGTGAAACCACCTCGGCACCGCTCTGTGTTCCCCAAACCTACAAGGAGTACCGCGATATGCCGTGCCTCGTACACCTCGATGCCAACGGCAAGGCCACCCATACTAATCGACACTGCAAGTTCGTCAACGACCTCAAGGAAGACCTGGAGTTCGGCTACAAGCGAAGTCGGAAGAACAGACCGCAAGGCAAGGGCAAGGGGAAGAAGAAGGAGGAGGAGTCCAAGGATTCAAGTGACATGGACGAGGACGTCAACCCCAAACACGCTGCCAAGAGCGACGACAAGGGCAAGAACCCCTTCGCAAAGAAGGCCCCAGTCTACCACACTTTCCTTGGCACCCCCACCGTCCGACAACAGAAGACCTCTCTAAGGATCATGATGGCCACTCTTCCCCTAGTTCCCAGTACCTGCGCTGGTCGGAGATTCCAATAACTTGGGACAGGACGGACCACCCAGACCTTGTGCCCACGGAGAACCAGTACACCATGGTCATCAACCCATTGATTGACGGTGTGGAGTTCACCAAGTGCATGGTGGATAGTGGATGTAGCATCAACATCATGTACCTGGATACACTATAGAAGATGAACTTGACGGAGGCAAACCTAAGGCGGACCAACACCGTTTTCCATGGCGTAGTTCCTGGTCGGGAGGCTCGGTCCCTTGGGTGCATTACACTTCAGGTAGCCTTTGGCGATGTTAATAATTACCGCCAAGAGCGCATGACCTTTGAGGTGGTCCCCTTCAAGAGCGTGTACCACGTCATATTCGGCCGCGACATAATCCACATGTTCATGGCCAAGCCATGCTTCGTCTACAACAAGCTCAAGATACCCGGACCAAACGGTGTCATCACCATATCCGGAAGCTTTACCAAGGCAAGGGATTGCGAGATCAATGAAGCAGCCATTGCAGAAGCTGTCCTCTACAGCGAGGAATTCAAAGAGATCCAGAGCAAGGTCAATGACTCAAAAATGCCCGCGTCGAAGAAACAGATCTCCGACTCCGCTCCTGCGTTCAAGGCCGCCATGGAACTTGTGGTAGGCGATGCCTCCAAGACCGTCGCCATTGGGACGAACCTAGATCCCAAATAGGAAAGCGCGCTCTTCGAGTTCCTCCGTGAGAATAGGGACATATTTGCCTGGCAACCTACCGACATGAAAGGTGTACCTAGGGAACTCGCCGAGCACAGCCTAAACATAGATCCAAAATGTAAACCAGTGAAACAAACGCTACGACGCTTCGGAGATGAGAAGAGACGCGCCATTGGCAAAGAGATAGCTAGGTTACTTAAGGCTGGGTTTATTCGAGAAGTCCTTCACACCCGATGGGTGGCCAATCCTGTACTTGTCCCCAAAAAGGGAACCAATGAATTAAGAATGTGCGTTGATTACCCAAAGATCCGTTTGCTTTGCCTCGCATTGACCAAGTCATTAAATCGACGGCTGGCTCAGAACTTTTGTGTTTTCTCGATGCATACTCAGGATACCACCAGATCAAGATGTGGAAGTCGGACCAATTGGCCACTTCGTTCACTACCCCATACGGCACGTTTTGCTATGTCACGATGCCCTTTGGGCTGAAAAACGTAGGTGCCACCTACCAGCGGACAATGCAACGTTGCCTTCACGACCAAATTGGTCGGAATGTTCACGCCTATGTGGACGATATCGCGGTTGAAAGGGCATGTATGCCCCCATGTGTGGTTTTGGTAATTAATGACAATCTCTATGGACTAACGTGTAAATTGAGTTTCACTTGTAGGCTTGTCCATTGGCATCACTTGGGCCATGTGTTGGTCTCAAGGTTGGAAGATGAAGAAATGTCCAAGGGCTTTGTGCCCATTGGAATCATGAAGAAAGAAGGAGCTTGAAGGTTGATCAAGACATGTGCAAAGAGTTGCATCAAGATGGATCAACCTCAAGTAGGGATGAAGAAGGGCGAGCTCAAGATGCGCCATCTCTAGAAGATCTCATGCTTGAAGCTTGCCATCCTCATGCTCATGGAATGATGAAGACAAGTTCAAAGAAGAGCTGTCCCCATGGAGTATGGGGGAGAAATTTGCAAGTCTTCATCTTCATCAAGCAAGAGCATCCAAGAAAGGTGTTCCCACTATAGAAGAACAAGACGGTCTACATCAAGTTCAAGTGGGATGCTCAAGGCAAAGGTATGTTCTTGATAGGGCTTCTCTTTTTCCGGTCTCGTATTGTTAGTTGGGAGACCGGGTTTAGCATAGATAGCCGCTCTATCAAGAGGGGCTCTCAAGCGGGTGTCTCGTTTGCATTGTTCGGAGAGAGCTCAAACATTTGCATTCATAGCATCATCTTTCTTGGTTGTTATTTGGTTCTTGTCCATGAGAGTATCTAGAGATTGTGGTCATCATCATAACAAGCTCTAGTTCATCATCTAAGGATTTCACTTGCATATCTTATTGCGGTTTTGATCTTGAGTTTTCGGCTCCACACCTTGGGGGATACTTCACATATATATTCATAGTATTTTCTCCCAAGGTGATACCCAATATTTCTAATTTTTTTTGTATTCTATTCGTCATTATCTTTCCAACAAAATTGGTTTCATCCCAATCGGAGTTTCCAAGCTCAACTTCTTGTGTTTTGGGTTTTGGAGGTTTTACCGGTTCATCGCTTCTAGAGAGGTCATATCTTTCTCAATTTGGTTTTATACTTCCATGATGGACTATTATGTTTCTTTGCCTAATCTTGTAAAACTTTTCGTTCTCTTCAAAACGAGCCCAGGATCATCAAAAACGGATTCCGGGATCAAAAGTTATTGAAGTTTTCGTGCAATATTGTCCTGTGTTTTTGCTTGAGCGGAAGTTCTGGCGCAAGTTCCGACCCAACCCAAGTTCCGGCCCAAGTTCCGCCCAGGTTCAGTAACTTGTGTTTCTATTTGCCGGAAGTTCCGGTGGGAGGCCGGAAGTTCCGGTGGGGGCGCGAATCTGGCCCAAACGGTCAGTTTTTCCTTGTCCTATTTAAGGGGGCTTCTTCCCCAATGGTTCTCTATCTTTTGAGCTCGTCTTTGCCCACCATTGTTGACCTATTTGAGATCTCTTACTCCCTCTCCCTCCCATGATTTTTACATCTTTTTGAGGGAAAAGTGAGAGGAGATCTAGATCTACAATCCCACCAAGTGAAATCCCTTCTTTGTGAAGGAATCATTGGGATCTAGATCTTGGAGAGTTATGTGTACTCCTCTTGTGTTCTTCCTCCCTTATTCCCCCAATAGCTTTTGTAGATTTGTTGGAATTTCCGAGAGAAGGACTTGCCCTTGCATTTGGTGCATAGGTTTGAGTTCTACTCTTGTGTTCTTCCTCCCTTATTCCCCCAATTGCTTTTGTAGCTTTGTTGGAATTTGGGGGAGAAAGACTTGCCCTTACATTTGGTGCATAGGTTTGAGTTCTCCTCGGAGATTCGGCGAGTTCAATCTTGTGAGCTTGTTTCTCTTGGGTTCCTTGGAACCCTAGACGGTTGTGTGGTTGGATTGTTGACCTTTTGTAGTCTTGTTGACCTTTTGTGGTCTTGTAGCCTTTTGTGGCGTTGTTGGCCTTTTGTGGCATTGTTGGCCTTTTGTGGCTTTGTTGTTGGAAGCCTCCAATTGAGTTGTGGAGTTAGCCCCAATCTTGTACGGGTTCGGTGACCGCCCTCAAGCGTCCCATAGTGGAGCAAGTGCCCGCCTTTTGTGGTGCGCACTTGGGAGAATAGGGTGAGCCTTTTGTGGCGTCGGTGAGTTGCGTGCTTCCGCATCCGGGGTGAGGCCTTGTGTGGCGTTGGGTGAGCATCGAGCCACCACACCTCAAGGTGAGCCATTTGTGGCGTTCGGAGAGCATTGCGCCATCGCACCTCTCCAACGGAGACGTAGCTTCTTTGGTAGTGAACTTCGGGAAACAAATCTTCGTCTCCGCGTCCATCGGTTATCTCTCAACCGAACCCTTTACTTATGCCTTTACATTGTGATAGCCATCGTGCTTGAAGTATTTATACCTTGCTATCACCTTGTTGCTTGTATTGCTTAGCATAGGTTGTTGGTGCACCTAGGTGAACTTAGTGGCTAGGTTTTGTGCTCAATAAATTAAACGTTAGTTTTATTCCGCATTTTCTTGAGCCTAAACCGTAATAATTTTAAAAGCCTATTCACCCCCCCTCTAGGCGACTTCCTTTGTACTTTCAATTGGTATCAGAGCGAGGTCTCTCGCTTTTAGGCTTCACCGCCTCGAGAGTAAAGATGTCTCCTAGGGGTTTAGTGCACTCTCACACATTTGCTTTTGATGGCACACATTATGATGTTTGGCGTACTCGCATGCTTAGTCATTTTCGGTCCATTGACCCAACCATTGAGCGGATTCTAGATATGGGCTTGTCTCCTCCTAAGTATCCCCAAAATCTATCTTTGGAGGAGAAGACAAACTCTTATCTCGAAGCTCAAGCATCTAATGTGCTTGTTAATGTTGTGAGCTTTATAGTTCTTTCCTCAATCATGCCTTTCCGGAATGCCCATGATATATGGACCAAGCTTCAAGCAAAATATGATGTGTCCAAGCTTTATGAGGATGATTGTGTTCCCTCCACCTGCGGCCGCGATGAGTTCTCATCTTCTTCCACTACACCATCATGTGAGTTGTCACAAGGTAATGATATGGTGAGTGGTGATAGAACTTGCAATGTAGATAGTGAGATTTCCATTCATGATTCTTTGTCTCTATCTCATTGCAATGTTGTATCTTTGGGCATGAACACTTGTAGGACCATATGTGATTTACATCCTAGTGTTGATTGCCCTTGCATATCTTGTAGAAATGAATTGGATATATCTCATGATGATATGCTTGCTTTGCCTTGTTGCCATGATAAATGTGCTTCCATTTCCTCTAGTTCTTGTGTTGCTAATCATGTAGAGGAAAGTGAAGAATGTGTGGGCCAAGGCAAAGTTGTCATTAGAGCTTCATGTGTTCCCTCATCATCATCTTCTTCCAATGTTCACTTGTGCCTCATGGCTAAGGGTTCAAAGGTAACCTCTCCTTTGGACTCCAATATATCTCATGATGATGTGAATGTTGATCATGTAGAAGTAGATAATGATGTTGCTTCTCTAAAAGAGAAGGGGGGGCTAGTCCTTCGTGATCTTCATCCTAATAAAAATGCTTGCTCTACTTTCATTGAAATCTTGACTTGTGCTATTGAAAGTAGGCAACTAATATAATGAGCGTGAGTATGCTAATGAAATTGCCAACCTAAATGAAGCTCTTGAAGAGGAACAAACCACTAAGGAATCTCTTGAGGAGGCCTTTGCTCTAGAGCTATCTAGAGTAAGGAAATCTCATGATAGAGAGTTTTAGGTGGCAAGTGCTCTTCAAATTAAAAATGATGAACTTGAAGTTGCCTATGCTAAACTCCTTGAGGATTTTGAGCACCTCAACAATGGCTCTAGGGTCATCAAAGGTGAGCTCATCAAACTCACCGAGTTACATGAGAAACTTAAAGCTTCATATTCTAAAGAGCTTTCCAAGTTGCCCTCACCTCTTGCTTTAATTGATGATGCTTGTGCTACTAACTCTATTTCATGTGAAGCATCTATCTTGAAGGAGAATGTTGAGCTAAAGGCTCAACTTGCTTTGCTAACAAGCAACTATGGGAGATTAGAAGAAATTCATGCCAAGCTCTCAAGCTCGCATGAGGATCTTCTACTCTCCCATGGTAGGCTAGAGTTAGCTCATGAAGCCATTGTGTCAAAGGTAACATCTAGTGGGCCTCATGTGGACATTAGCATTATATCTACTCCAAATGTTATATTGCCATGTGCTAGTCCTTGTAATTCATCCTCTCACAACCATGCTAAATCTTGTGATGAATTGCATCCTTTGCCTTGTTGCTCTAACAATAAAGCTTCTACTTCCTCTAGTATTGTTGTTGATATTAACCATGTAGAGGAAGTCAAAGAGCTCAAGGCTCAAGTCACTTCTTTGAAGAATGACTTGAAAAGGTGTCATGAAGGGAAGACCACTCTCAAGAATATGTTGAGTGTGCGACGCCCCCCAAGTGACAAGAGTGGGCTTGGATTCAACTCCAACACCAAGAGCAAGTCCACTATCTCGTTGAAGCACAAGGGCAACAAGAAGAAGGGCCAAGGACAAGTGAAGAATCCGGCCAACATTGTGTGCTTCAAGCGCAAGGAAGAAGGCCATCATGTGAGGGATTGCCCATTGAAGAAGAAGCCTCTTAGTGAGAAGCAACGGGGGAAGCGGCCTCAAGCTCCTCCACAAGCTCAAGATGGGCCACTTCCCAAGAAGCCTCAAGCTCTTCTTCATGGTGCAGCTCCTCCCAAGAAGAAAGACGGCAAGAGAAGAACTTGCTACATATGTCGTGAGAAGGGGCACCTTTCTTCCTCATGCACCATGGGTATCTCCTCATCCCATCCTATCTTGTTTGATGATGCTTATTCACTTCGTAAGGATGAGGGTGGCAATGTGTTTGCCAAATTTGTTGGTGCCCAAAGTGGTGTCAAGAAAAGAACAATTTGGGTGGCCAAGCCTATTGTGACTAACTTCTTGGGACCCAACTTGGTTGGGGACCAACAAGCTAAAACTTGATCAATAGGTGTTTTTGGAGGGCATTGGAGACTTGGCTATCTTATGAAGAGTTGAGAGATCTTCATTATATTCTTGTTGTCAAAGTCAAGTCATTGGTTATCATGCTTCTATTCCTTATCCAATGTTCCTCCTTCTGGTAACTTGTGCTAAACTCCTTTACATTTATAGTTACTTGCTCCCTTGTGCATGTGTTTGTTTTGTACCTTGCATGTGCTTGTACATGTTGTGCTTCCCACTTACTTATATTGACCTATGAATTATCTTTGTGTATGTTGGTTGGCACACCATGTATTTGTGTTTCTTGGTTTTGAGCCTTTATTATTTCTAGTAGGTATCTTATTTGGCTCTTGTGAGGGATTAATGGACTATTCCGTTTTGGGGGAGTGTCATGCTTGGGCATTCCACAATCCTAAAATGTGTGTACATGAGAAAAACCACTTAGTAGTCATTTTGTTGTCTCTATGTGGTTTGTCTCTCTCATGAGAAACTCAAGTTTCCATAATGTCCATTAATACCTCTAGTTTGATCTTTTTGCCTCTTGTTGAGATTTCTTGATTTATCACATTATGGGGGAGTCATATGCTTTGTGCATATTATAAACCTAGAAAATGTGGACATTTGAGGTAGTGCCACTTAGATTTGATATTGAGAATTATCTAGTTCCTATGTGGCACATTTGCTCATACAAGTTCCAATTTGCTTAAATGTTTTTATTTCTCATCTTTTGGATCTTGTTCGTGATAGTGATTCTTGGTATGTGTTTGCTCATATTTGGATCTACATATCCTCATGGGAACCACTTGCTTCTATTTAATCCAATCACTAGTGATTGTGTGACTATTTGAAGCAATCAAGAATCTCTTCAAGCATCAAGCTTAATTCCTATCTTGTTATATGCTTCTTTGTGTGAATATGATCTTGGATATCCTTGCAAACTACCTCGGGAAAATTATCCCTATTACTTTTTGTCCTTGGACAATTAGTATTTAATATATGGTAGGATTCTTTGATCATATTCGTTTTGGCCTTTTATTATTTATATTATCTTTGGCCAATAAAATGTTTTTCTATTTGCTCCCAAGCTTTCCTTGCCTCTTGTGGATCTTCTTATTTTATTTATTTCCCCTTGTGTTTTATTTAGTGTAGGTAGTAGTGATGATCTCATTTGTGGGCATTTTGCATTCAAAGGCAAAATTATATATAATGCTCTACTTATGGGGGAGCTCTCCTATATTATCTAGAACATTGTTTTATGCTTCTTGATTTGATCTGTCTTGCTTGGAAGCTCGATCCTTTTTGTGTTGGTACTTTGTGTGCCATCATGAAAAGTGTGAAGAGTTTGTTTTGGTTATTATTTCCTTGCTCTCGTTGGGAGTTGGCTTTATCTCATTCCGTTTCACTTGTTTTGTTCTTTTAGGATGAGATAAATCCTTGAGCCTTGGTATTTTTCTTATCCTTTTTCTTTGGCTCTTTCGAGTTCATTTGTTGAACTTGTGCTCTTTCATGTGTTGATTTGGCTCTTCGATACAATTTGGACACCTTTTGTCGAATCACACTTTTGTGTGTGTCTTATTGGTTTACTTGGTGTTTTTGTTCAAATTGTATCTCCTTTTGGTTCTTGAAAGCCTATGCATGCATATTTAATTATTGTATATATTATGGCATGCTTGCTTTCTTTGATCCAATATATAGGAGAAACTCCACCAAATCCTAATGGGCTAAGATGTGCATGAAATTCAATTTCATATCAATATGCACATATTTGTGTGGGGGCTCTCCTATGTATTGTAGTTTCACTAACTACTTTGGACCCAATTTGTTTGGGGACCATAGTGTACTTAATTGTGTTTTAGGTGCATTGGAGATATATATTGGGTGCTTGTATCTTGAACAAGGAATAAGTGGCGTCTACATGTTAGTTGTATGCAAGTTAGGATGATCAACGAATTCATATCTTCTTCATCCTACCAATTATATCTCGGTAACAAGTATCTCTCTCTCATGCATACATATCTTGTTCCCAACCTTGTGTAGGTTGCTTGTTGGCATGAATTTGTGTTCTTCCATATGTAGGATTTCTTGTCTTGGCTTTGAAGAGTTCTCTCTATTGCAAATGTGTGTATGTTGAGATGAGTGCATATAATGGGGACTATACTAAATCATGCTCATGATTCCCTAATCCCAAATATGTCAATCTAGCAACTTTGTTGCATATCGTTTCCTCAATATCTCCCATGTGCAATAGTGAGTATTTTTGCCAAGTTGATTTCTATATTGTGATACTTGTTGCCTTTCTCCATATATTCCTTCTATCATCTTCTTCCCTTGAGAATAGTTGTGTTGTATGGGGTATGTTGGTGTTTGAAGCTCATTGATGTACAATAAGATATATTTGAGCCCTTGGGCATGCTTTCAAGCAAAACATCTTATTGGTATATTCTATGACTTTTTTTGGGGTCTTCATGTGCTTTCTTGAGTATATATCTTGTGTGTGCATGTTTCTTTGTGGTTATATGTCTTTGTGATATTTTCCACCTAAAAATTTATACACACAAGAGAAGATCAATATTTGGTTGTTTTTGCATTTCTTGGAAATCATCTCTTACTTCATTTTGATTCTTCGGTGGTTTCCAAATTATTGTATTTTGTGTGCATTGTTAAATGGTTTTGGAGGAGTTAGGATTCCATGGTTGTGTACATTGTTTCCAAATATAATTACTATAATTGGTGCACAATTTTTGGGGAGCTTCTATAATTCATTTAATGATGCACATGTTCCTTCTTTCTCGTTTCTTGTGGTTTAAAAGCTTATGGGGGAGCAAGGATTCCATATTTGTGCATATTGTATTCAATACAAGTATTCTAATCTTTGCACAAACTTTGGGGAGATTCTCTATTTTTATTTAAACACTCTTTTGGTTGTTGTTCCCTTTTGACATCATTTAATGGTGTTTCAATTGTTTCTTTTGGATCTTTTGATTGCTCGCTTCATTTGTTGAAGCCCTTTTCTTTTCTTTCTTTTCTTTTTGCTTTCTTTGGGTCCTCAATATAGTTTTACTTCCTCCCTAGTTCTCATCATTTGACTTGTGCATATGCACACCTTTGGAGGAATTCTCACTATGTTGACCATCTACAACTTTTCACCCATTTTGGCAATCGATGCCAATGGGGGAGAAGTTTTGGAGGGTTTAAGGGAAGTTGGGCTTTGCTTTGAGTGTGTTCTTAAGCATTTGCCTCTCATTCTCTTGCATCTTTGTGTTTGCTTTGCATGTTGAATATATAGAGGAAACTCAACCAACGGTAACGGTTGGCAATCTATGCAATGAAATTCAAGTTCATCACACATGCATAGATTGTGGGGGAGTTTGCTCTATATATTGTGGTTGTACCAACATCACATACTTGTGTAGTATTTTATGTTGGGGCAACTGCTTTGGTCGTTAATTGTCATATTTAAACCCTCGCTAAGGGATTGTCATCAATTACCAAAATGGGGGAGATTGAAAGGGCATGTATGCCCCCATGTGTGGTTTTGGTAATTAATGACAATCTCTATGGACTAATGTGTAAATTGAGTTTCACTTGTAGGCTTGTCCATTGGCATCACTAGGCCATGTGTTGGTCTCAAGGTTGGAAGATGAAGAAATGTCCAAGGGATTTGTGCCCATTAGAATCATGAAGAAAGAAGGAGCTTGAAGGTTGATCAAGACATGTGCAAAGATTTGCATCAAGATGGATCAACCTCAAGTAGGGATGAAGAAGGGCGAGCTCAAGATGCGCCATCTCTAGAAGATCTCATGCTTTAAGCTTGCCATCCTCGTGCTCATGGAATGATGAAGACAAGTTCAAAGAAGAGGTGTCCCCATGGAGTATGGGGGAGCAATTTGCAAGTCTTCATCTTCATCAAGCAAGAGCATCCAAGAAAGGTGTTCCCACTATAGAAGAACAATACGGTCTACATCAAGTTCAAGTGGGATGCTCAAGGCAAAGTTATGTTCTTGATAGGGTTTCTCTTTTGTCGGTCTCGTATTGTTAGTTGGGAGACCGGGTTTAGGATAGATAGCCGTTCTATCAAGAGGGGCTCTCAAGCGGGTGTCTCGTTTGCATTGTTCGGAGAGAGCTCAAACATTTGCATTCATAGCATCACCTTTCTTGGTTGTTATTTGGTTCTTGTCCATGAGAGTATCTAGAGATTGTGGTCATCATCATAACAAGCTCTAGTTCATCATCTAAGGATTTCACTTGCATATCATATTGCTGTTTTTGATCTTGCGAGTTTTCTGGCTCCACACCTTGGGGGATACTTCACATATATATTCATAGTATTTTCTCCCAAGGTGATACCCAATATTTCTAATTTTTGTTGGATTCTATTCGTCATTATCTTTCCAACAAAATTGGTTTCCTCCCAATCGGAGTTTCCAAGCTCAACTTCTTGTGTTTTGGGTTTTGGAGGTTTTACCGGTTCATCGCTTCTAGAGAGGTCATATCTTTCTCAATTTGGTTTTATACTTCCATGCTGGACTATTATGTTTCTTTGCCTAATCTTGTAAAATTTTTCGTTCTCTTCAAAACGAGCCCAGGATCTTCAAAAACGGAGTCCGGGATCAAAAGTTATTGAAGTTTTCGTGCAATATTGTCCTGTGTTTTTGCTTGAGCGGAAGTTCCGGCCCAAGTTCCGACCCAACCCAAGTTCCGGCCCAAGTTCCGACCCAAGTTCCGGCCAAGTTCAGTAACTTGTGTTTCTATTTGCCGGAAGTTCCGGTGGGAGGCCGGAAGTTCCGGTGGGGGCGCGAATCTGGCCCAAACGGTCAGTTTTTCCTTGTCCTATATAAGGGGGGCTTCTTCCCCAATGGTTCTCTATATTTTGAGCTCGTCTTTGCCCACCATTGTTGTCCTATTTAAGCTCTCTTACTCCCTCTCCCTCCCATTATTCTTACATATTTTTGAGGGAAAAGTGAGAGGAGATCTAGATCTACAATCCCACCAAGTCAAATCCCTTCTTTGTGAAGGAATCATTGGGATCTAGATCTTGGAGAGTTTTGTGTTCTCCTCTTGTGTTCTTCCTCCCTTATTCCCCCAGTATCTTTTGTAGCTTTGTTGGAATTTGGGAGAGAAGGACTTGCCCTTGCATTTGGTGCATAGTTTTGAGTTCTACTCTTCTGTTCTTCCTCCCTTATTCCCCCAATAGCTTTTGTAGCTTTGTTGAAATTTGGGGGAGAAGGACTTGCCCTTGCATTTGGTGCATAGGTTTGAGTTCTCCTCGGAGATTCGGCGAGTTCAAGCTTGTGAGCTTGTTTCTCTTGGGTTCCTTGGAACCCTAGACGGTTGTGTGGTTGGATTGTTGACCTTTTGTGGTCTTGTTGACCTTTTGTGGTCTTGTTGACCTTTTGTGGTCTTGTTGACCTTTTGTGGTCTTGTAGCCTTTTGTGGCGTTGTTGGCCTTTTGTGGCATTGTTTGCCTTTTGTGGCTTTGTTGTTGGGAGCCTCCAATTGAGTTGTGGAGTTAGCCCCAATCTTGTACGGGTTCGGTGACCGCCCTCAAGCGTTCCATAGTGGAGCAAGTGCCCGCCTTTTGTGGTGCGCACTTGGGAGAATAGGGTGAGCCTTTTGTGGCATCGGTGAGTTGCGTGCTTCCGCATCCGGGGTGAGGCCTTGTGTGGCATTGGGTGAGCATCGAGCCACCACACCTCGAGGTGAGCCATTTGTGGCGTTCGGAGAGCATTGCGCCATCGCACCTCTCCAACGGAGACGTAGCTTCTTTGGAAGTGAACTTCGGGAAACAAATCGTCTCCAGCCCATCGGTTATCTCTCAACCGAACCCTTTACTTATGCCTTTACATTGTGATAGCCATCGTGCTTGAAGTATTTATACCTTGCTATCACCTTATTGCTTGTATTGCTTATCATAGGTTGTTGGTGCACCTAGGTGAACTTAGTGGCTAGGTTTTGTGCTCAATAAATTAAACGTTAGTTTTATTCCGCATTTTCTTGAGCCTAAACCGTAATAATTTTAAAAGCCTATTCACCCCCCCTCTAGGCGACTT
The DNA here is from genome assembly GCA_030063025.1 of Avena longiglumis. Lineage (NCBI taxonomy): Eukaryota > Viridiplantae > Streptophyta > Magnoliopsida > Poales > Poaceae > Avena > Avena longiglumis. The sequence goes on from CP125973.1 coordinate 171,268,976, forward strand.
CCTTTGTACTTTCAGCGGTGATGTCTAAAATATCAAACGACTTAATCTTCGACTTAAAAGAAACCTTTGATAATCTCCGGAAATACAACATGATGCTCAACCCTAAGAAGTGCATCTTCGGGGTTCCAGCCGGCAAATTGTTGGGCTTCATCGTTTCCCAGCGCGGAATCGAGGTCAACCCAGAGAAAATCAAGGCCATCTTAAACATAAACCGTCCGACATGCCTAAAGGACATTCAACGACTAACAGGTTATGTTTCAGCAGTTAGTCGGTTAAATGACCGGGAGAGAAGGCTTTGCACAAGTTGTCAAGAAGGCGGAACAAATTCACGTGGATGACGAAGCGGAACATTGAAGCAGCTCAAGGAGATTCTTTCCTCAGCGCCCATCCTTGCAGCACCCGAGCCTGGTGAGCCCCTGTTAATTTACATGGCGGCAACCAACCGGGTTATCAGCATCGTCGTCGTGGTAGAGCGGAAGGAACCAGGCCATGAGTACGGAGTTCAACGACCAGTTTACTACGTAAGCGAGGTCTTGACTGAGTCCAAGCAGCATTACCCGCACTACCAAAAGATAGCTTATGGAGTATTCCTCGCTTCTCGGAAGCTGAGGCATTACTTTCAGGAGCACCCAATCACAGTGGTGAGCAAGACTCCACTGTCTGACATTATCAATAATAGCGACGCTACAGGAAGGGTCGCGAAGTGGGGCATTGAACTTGTCGCCTTCGAGATCACCTACAAGAGACGCGACGCTATAAAGTCACAAGCATTGGCGGATTTTATTGCAGATTGGACGGAGATGCCAGATGCTACTCCGTTGAAAGAACCAGAGTACTGGGTGATGCACTTTGAGGGATCAAAGTTGCTCAACGGCTCGAGGGATGGTGTATTGCTACAGTCACCAAAAGGAGACAAGCTACACTACGTTCTGCAGATCCACTTCGAGGCTACAAACAACATGGCGGAGTATGAAGCACTCATTCACGGACTACGTGTAGCCAAAGATATTGGCATCAAGTGCATAGTTTGTTGTGGAGATTCCGACTTGGTTGCCCAGCAGGTGGCTGGCACCTGGAATGCGCGGAAGCCTATGATGGCGGCATATCGAGACGAAGTGGACGAGATAGCCAAGAGTTTCTTGGGCTACGAAGTCAAGTATGTGCCTAGGGAGCAAAACGAGGCGGCTGATCTGCTATCTAAACTTCGATCAGGGCGCAAGCGAATTACGCCAGGAGTTTTCTTAGAACATCTACGCACACCATCCGTGAAGGGCGCCGACATCGACAACCCGGATAGAGCTGACTCTTTCGTCAACATGGTGACAAAGATCCCTCCGGCTTGGACAAAACAGTTCATGAAGTATCTCGAACACGGAACTTTTCCCGACGACGAGGTCGAAAGACGGCAAATAGTACGGCGAGCAAAGGGTTATACCATAATCAATGGGCAACTCTATAAAAGGAGCACTACTGGTGTATACTTAAAGTGTGTTTCCCAGCTAGAAGGTATGGAAATCCTGCGAGATCCATCTCGAGATTGCGGCATTACGCCGCTCCCGATCATTGGTCAAAGCCTTCCGCCAAGGATTCTCTTGGTGACCCTTGGCGACCGACAAGCTGGTTGAGACATGCACGGGATGCCAGTATTATGCCCGACAACCACATGTTCCTGCTGAAGAATTTCAAACAATAACAATAACTTGGCCGTTTGCAGTCTAGGGGCTAGACATGGTGGGACCGTTACAGATGGCACCCTGTGGATTTACGCATCTTCTTGTAGCAGTTGACAAATTCACCAAATGGATAGAAGCTAAACCCATTAGAAAGCTTGATGGGGCAACTGCCCTCAGGTTTGTCCGGGATCTAGTAGTGAGATTTGGTCTCCCACATAGCATCATCACCGACAACGGAAGCAACTTGTCACTCGGAGAAGTGGAGGCCTATTGCTAGGACAAAGGTATCCGACTTGACCTTGCATCTATGGCACACCCACAATCCAATGGTCAGGTAGAGCGAGCCAATGGATTAATTCTACAGGGAATCAAGCCGCGTCTTGAGGCACCGCTACATAGAGCAGCTAGAGCCTGGGTGGAAGAATTGCCATCTGTGCTGTGGAGTTTACGAACTACACCCAACAGATCCACCGGCTACACCCCTTACTTCATGTTATACGGAGCAGAAGCCATCTTACCTTCCGACATCCTCCACGATGCACCAAGAGTTTTCGCCTAAGACGAAGATGACGCTGAAGAATCCAGACGCCTAGATGTGGACCTTCTCGAGGAGGAGCGTGTTTTGGCATGCCAAAGATCCGCCATCTACCAGCAGAAGCTACGCAGCTACCATAGTCGACGCGTTTGGCATTGCTCATTTAAAGAGGGGGATTTGGTGCTCCGACTTAAGCAGAAGAAGTCACACAAATTATCCCCGCCATGGGAAGTACCGTTCATCATAAGCAAGGCGCTGCTCAATGGGTCTTACTACCTTGTTGACAATCGTGAACTCAAGGATAGACCCAACGAGGATCATAAGCGTGGCGGCGTGACCGGATGATGACTACCCGGAGCTTGATCGGCCATGGAACATAGCACAGCTACGTCCTTTCTACACTTAGCATTTTTTATCTAATTGTGTACCTCTTATATGATCAATGAAATAAAGCTCTTTGGTTCACTCATATTGCTGAGCCTTTTACCTCCTTTAGTGTTCATTTTTGGATCATGTAAAAACCTTTATGCACAAGTCTTGTGTTTGCACTTGTGAAAATTCCGCCTACGGGCGTTAGCTTAAGTTTTCTGGTCTACACGTTCTTTGTCGTTTTTATGTGGATTCTGGAGTAGTGACTTTTGGCACTTGTTGTCGGCGATTTTGTGTTCAGGTTATTCACGGTGCCATTGGGCATCATCACCTAAGCGCATGGTTCCGACAACGAGTCTTCCGACTCACGAAAAGTCAAGCATAAGAACCAAAGTAATGGATAAGCCAACACTTGCTTAAAAATATATACATGCTGGGAATTAGTTCTTATGTAGCAGGACATAACAATCATTGTTTTCCGCCTTAAGTTACATCACCAAGTTTTCGGTGCACACGCCAAAGGTGAAACAAAGATTACAAAGTGTTTTTCATTCTTTGGGAGCAGGAGACTTGGAGGCAGCATCATTACCAGCCGGAGAATCACCCTCGACGTCTGCGCTGTGATGAGACTCGGAGGAATCTTGGTTAACGCTGTCGATGGTGTTCTTGGGCACGAAGACGTCAACGTCCACCAACTCGGCGACTCTGGTGTCATAACCCGCGAGTGATGACAGGATGGCTTCGTGATCAATCTCCTTGCCGTCATCATCCACGTCGGGGATGCCAGAGATCACCGTATCGATGTCGGCATCATCTTAGTGTGCCTTCACCATTGACAGCGCCATCCTTGCGCCAGCCCGTGCACATGAAGCTTTCCAGCTTGTGACACGCTCGGGGGCTCGGCGCAGAATCTTCGAGTACTTCGTCACGGAGTCTGAGGCCTTGATATATATCTGGAGGGGCTTGGCAATCTCCTTGGCTTGGGCGATGGCGGTGTTGATGAAGTTGCCGACAAGAACCATGCATTCCTTGTCCGAAGGAGGCGAGCGGGTTAAACCCATAGGAGCTGCAAATTTCGACAAGGAGCGCATGAGTTCAATAAACCCTAAGTATCCAGATTACAGAAATATAAGACGGAGGAAACTTACTGAAGATGCTGGCCTTGGCTTGCCAAAGGGTGTCCGCCAGGGATTAATTCTTTTGTTGGAGGAGCTTAAACACCTCGCTTTGGCAATGGTTTTGCTCATCAGCAACTTGCTTCTGATCCTTTAAGATCGCAAGCTCCTCCTTCAAGCGATTGATTTCCGCGGTGGCGGAATTCTGCAGGGCTTTCATGGAATCCTCATGCATCTTCAGCATCTCTTCCCTCTCCTTCTTAAGGATTTTGTTCTCGCTGTCCAGCTGTTGGATGTGCTTGGACTGCTCGACAATATCCTTGGCCTTGGCGACATGTTCTGCAAGTCGGAGAAAACAAAGTACACAATGAGTACTCGGAGATTATGGGAACAAAAATAAGACGGAAATGCGCAAAAAGAAAACAGACTCTTGTTTTTGATGATCTGTTCCTTCAAGATGGCAGTTTTACCCTTTTCGGCTTCAAGATATGCGTGCATCTTCTGATACTTGTTGTTGGCCATGCCCCTCCGAGCATTCTCGTTCTGTTAAAACAAGTACAAAGTTAAACCATTGTTTGGTCTGCTTGGAGCATCTAGTCGGAAACTTTCCACGTAGACGCTCGGGGGCTACAGCGAGAGTTTTTAACTTAGCAATATACTTAGCTTTTCTTTAAGCATCTAGTCGGAGCTAATTCAGTTCTCGATTAGAGGCTTGGGGGCTACAGTATAAAGTTTTTAACTCGGAATCTGCTTAGCTTTTCTTTAAGCACCTAGTCGGAACTAATTCAGTTACAACTAGAGGCTTGGGGGCTACAGTATTGAAAATTATGAACACTGCGTATGCTACTCTTAAAGCATCTAGTCGGAATAGTTTGTTCCATCTAAATGCTTGGGGGCTACAGTGAGAGTTTTTTCTAACTTAGTCGCTCTTAGAGCATATAGATGCAAAACCTATGGTTTTCCGTCTACATCCTCGGGGGCTACAGTGGGATACTCATATGAAATGCAAAAGGCAAAGTAAAAACTTACAAGTGCAATAATATTGAGGTTTGTAGCACTCTCGGCTAGCAGCTTGCCGAAGGAAATGCTATTTCCTCGCAAGATATCCGCTTGTCGGAGTAGCTCCTCAAGACCGCACGTCGGAGATAACGGTAGTCCCCCAGGAACCAGAGTTGTGTTACTCGGCGTGAGAGCCGGGTAAACTATCTTCGGAAACTCAAAAGGTTTCTGGGGAGTAGGGGAACCGCCTTCGGCAGAGGTACCAGCTCCCGCCACCGCCTTGCCGCTACCGATGGCATCCTTAGCCGGAGCTTCAGCCATTTGTAGAGCAGCGCTCTCCTGCGTCGCCTGCTCGCCGACAACAGCGAGTTCGGTAGAGGCGCCAGAATCCACTTCCATGGCGGAAGGGCCTAGTGCCTCCTGAGCTTGAGAGCTTGTCGGAGCAGAGGAGGGCTTGACGGCAGGAGTAGCAGGGGCGATGTCAGGGGAGGAGTCGCGATGCATCATGTCCTTGATATTTCCAGAAGCCCCCAAAGTTTTGGAGGACTTCTTGAGGCTGGTCGTGGCTTTCTTCCTGAAAAGTTAAAAGTGCATAAGTACAGGAACAAGACAGATAAATAGACAATGTCGGAGAATGTGAGGCTTACACTAGGGGGCGCTTTGGCAAAAATCCCGGTGGCTTTTCTCTTTTCCGCCTCCAGGGCGGCGGTAGTATTCTTGGAGACTCCACCCTCTGTCTTCTTCTTCTTCTTGCCTCCGTCGGCAGCGTCAGAGGTGGAGCTCTTCCGCTTTCGCGCCAACGGGACATCGTCGTCGGACACGACCATGACTTCCTTCATCTTTGGATCATAGATTTGGGCAGCCAGGTTGCCCTCATCTAGATCGCTAAGTTGTTAAGTGATAAATCACCGTGTTATATAAGATGGTATTGGCAAGACGGAAAAACTGGAGCAATGTCATACACGGAAAATAAATACCTACCTTTGGGCACTTGCCATCTACGAACATGTTGTAGGTGATGGTGAAGCCATGCTTCTTATCCTTCACATTGACGATGTCCTTAAGGCGGAGCTTGACGGAGTCGCTCGAGAAGTTATCCACGGAGATCCGGCGGGTATCCCTTCGATCACTGGTGTACTCGTGCATGAACTTCGCGCGGTGCTGCAGAGGTTGGATTCGCCTGATGAACCAGTACATGGCTAGGTCCAAGCCGGTCAAACCCGTCTCTACGAACCATTTGATCCGCCTTATTGCGTGAGAAGCGTCGAGGTCGGAGGGAAGGGAGGCATGGGATCTCCATGTGGAAACTTAAGCGGCGGCTCCATCCATGAAGTCCGGGTACGTCACTTCTCGGCCCGCCAAAGGAATGCCGGGGCCGTAGAAGTACGTCCGCTGCCAGTTCTTGCAGGACTCGTGGCCGACGATGTCGAGGAACCGCCGTCCAGGACGAATCTTGAAGCTCATGGTGCCGCAGTTCCTAAGCTCCTCCCTACTATGTCCAGCTTCACGTTTTACGGTGAAGAAGTACACAAACAAGTATAACCTAGGCCTTATCCCTAGGTAACCCTCATAAAGTGCCGCGAAGTTGCTAAGCACTAAGATGCTATTGGGGGAGAGGTTGTGGGGCTAGACTTTGTAGTGGTTCAAGACGGAGAGAAAGAAGTGGGAGATGGGAAAGGAAACGCCGTGTACCAGCTGAGCCTTGAGGTACACCTTTTCTCTGACTTGGGGAGAAGGTGTCACCTCACCGGCCGGCGCCGCCCGCCAGGCGAGCCCCTCCGCCGCGGGGAGGTAGCCTTCGGCGACCATCTCTTGGATGTCGCGGTCGGTGATGTCCGAGCCGCGCCAGTCGCCATTTTGCGAGTCTGGCTCTTCTTCTAGTGGTTCCAGCGCCGCCAGATTGTGGTCGCCGCCGGTGGTCTCGATCACCACCGATGCGGGGATGACCAAGCCCTCTGGAGGCATGACGACGGAGCTCGCCGGCTTCGCTGTGGCTTGTCTCGACGTTGCCATCGATGGGGAGGAGCTGCTGCTGGCCATGGGGTGTTGGAAGGGCGCGACTGACGCAGATGGAAGCTAGGGTTTTCAAGGTTTCTCGCGGGGAGCTCGAGGAGTTGTGCGGCTAGAGTAAAAAGACGATGGCGCGAGAGAATGAGTTAAAAAGTGGCAAGTGTCCCACGGTTACTATTTCTCATGCTCTGCGTCAAAATTCGTGCAGCTAATCGGACGGTTGTCGCGTAGACGACGTGTTCGTGAACGTGCGCGGTAATTTCGCCACGTCTCCAACCGCCGCCGCCAACGGTTCGTATCGCTCGCGTGGGAAAATCGGATATGATTGCTTTCTATGCATGTGTGAGTTACGAGGCGTCGCTGACCTAAGCCTACGTCGTCATAACTGACATGGGTAGATGAGCCGTCGCATCAAAGATTCCGGCATGGACGGATTTAATCCGACTATGGAAGAGTACGATGGAAGATTCAGCATTTCTCTGGCTTACAAATCAAAGACGGAGAAAACCTTGCAGGGTTCTTTGGGAGGACTACAAGATATTGCTTGACGATTTGCCGACATCCATCTAGACGGAGCATTCCACGTGAAGAGGCAAGACGGTGCAAGATCTTGGAGTTCTCCGGGGGCTACTGTTGGGGATATGCTATATGGGTATCCTAATAGCATGTCTCTTATCTGACTAACCCGGGTGGCCCATAGTCGGTAGCATGGCCTATGGCCTGTTGGGCGGCCTAGTTAGGTGGATCCAGAAGGGAGGCCCATGCCGGATAAAGGAAGGCTATGGTGGAGTCACCAGCATACCCGGAGCCTTGGAGTGCAAGATACACAAGACTAGTGATAGGCGGTGTAGGACTCTGTAACCTGTCCGGCTAGGACTTTTCCCTGTAACCCTAGGACCTGGCGACTATATAAGTCGGGCCTATGGGAGCCTTTAGGGCAGATAATCATAGATAACCCTTCGACAACCTCGCATGAACCGATCCACAAGAACTCGGTGTATTGCCATTATAGTGATTTATAGCAGGAGTAGGATTCCGCCACCGTCATGGGATCTGAACCTAGGTAAGCTGTGTAACCTCATACCCGTCAACCGTTCGCCTTCCCCCACGTCTCTAAACACGCACCGTGAGGACCCCTCCATGGCGTACTCGTCGGCAATACCACGACACCGTGTCCCTAGTATGCCTCTATGGACTAGCTCATTGATTAATGATGGTTAAGGTTTCCTAACCATAGACATGAGTTGTCAATTAATAATGAGATCATGTCATTAGGAGAATGATATGATGGACAGACCCAAATCAAGCAGAGCAATTAGATCATGTCATCGTGTTCATCTTTGCGAAGCTTTTTCTTATGTCAAATATTGTATTCCTTAGACCATGAGATAATGCAACTCCCTGGTATCGGAAGAAAGCTTTGAGGTCATCAAACGTCATCCTATGAGAGGGTGATCATAAAGGTGTCTCTCAGGTGATCGGAAAGTACTTGTTGGGTTGTATGTATCGAGATGGGATTTGTCCCTCCCGAGTCGGACAGATATACTTCGGGCCCACTCGGTAATCGATATCAACACCGCTTGCAAGCATGTGGTTAAGGAGTTAATCACAAAGTGATATCTGATTACGGAACGAGTAAAGTACTTGCTATGAACGAGATTGAACTAGGTATGCCGATACCAACGATCGAATCTCGGGCAAGTAAAATATCGCGTGACGAAGGGAATATATATATATATATATATATATATATATATATATATGGGATTAATTGAATCCTGGCATCGTGGGTCATCCGATATGATCATCTATGAATATGTGGGAGTCAATATGGGTTTCAAGATCCCGCTGTTGATTATTGATAGAAGATCATGTCTGCATATTCTCGAACCCGTAGGGTCACACACTTAACATATCTCGACGCTAGGATAGAATGGATAATTGGTTTATGAGTTTTTGTTCGGAGTCTCGGATGAGATCCAGGACATCATGAGAGGTTCTGGAATGCTCCGGAGAATAAGATTCATATAAAGGAAAGAAGTTTTTGGATTTCGGAATTGTTTCGGAATGTTCAGTATTGTACCGGAAGGTTTTAGAAGCTTTCGGAGTGGGACCAACGTGGCCCCACTTGTCGGAGGGGTGCATGGGCCTACGAGGGAGTGCCCTTGACACATTGGGCCAGGGGCACAAGGCCCCATAGGCCCAGCCGGCCAAAACCCTAGGGGAAACCCTAGGGGAAACCCTAGAAGGGGGGAAGACTTGCCCCCCACTCCACCCTTGGGGCCGCCGCCCTAGGGCTTGGAGGAGGGGGCAAGGGGGCCGGCCAGCCCCCTATATAAGGTGGGCAGGGGTGCACCCTCCCCTCACCCCAAACCCTAGCCGCCAGCTGCTGCCCTACCTCTCTCTCTCTCTCTCTCTCTCTCTCTCTCCCGACTGCGCGTAGGCGAAGCCCTGCCGCAGAAACTCTCCACCTTTGCACCACGCCATTGTGCTGTAGATCCAATCTATCTCTCCACCCCACTTGCTAGACCAAGGAAGGAGGAGACGTCGCGGTGCCATACGTGTGCATCTCTCGGAGGCGTCGCCACTTGCGGCATTGGAGCGGATCGGATCGCGAGGAGGAGAAGGCTAGTTCGACTACATCACCCATGTTATGTTGAACGTTTCTGCTGTGCGATTTCTTCAAGGGTATGAAGATATCATCTATCCCTCTTGTTGATTGCATCTCATAGATTAGATCTTGGCTTTCCCGTTCGCATCCGTAGAATTTTTTTGATTTACTATGCTGCGAAACCCTTCAGTGATATCAGAGCTAGATCTATGCGTAGATGTGTTTCACGAGTAGAACGCAACATGCTTGTTGCGGGTGTTGATGTTTTCTGTTGCAAGACTCTTGCTGTGTACTTCTTATGACGCGGGATAGTGAGATCGAAGAGGTCCAGGCCAACTTTACGCGACCTCGTTCGCGAGACCGGCTCCGCACTTGACATGTGGCTTGTTCCACACATGCGGCTGGTGGATGCCAGTTTCTCTCACTATAGTTGTCATGGGATTTACACCGGATGTTGGAAAACATAATATCACCGCTGTGGCTTTCCGTAGGTAAGAATCGTTCTTAGCTTGTTACTCCCATAAGCCACGTAAAACATGCAACAACAAAGTAGAGGCGTCTAACTTGTTTTTGCAGGGAGTGTTTCTGTGATATGGTATGGCCCAAGAATGATGTGTATGTTGTATGCAATGATCATGTTATGTAATATTTCACGACTTGCATGTCGATGAGTACACAACCGGAAGGAGCCATATGGTTGTATTTATAATTGTGTATGACCTGTGTGTCAACCTCTTATACGCCATGTAATAGCTTCACTTTATCGCTAAGTAGTTATCAATAGTTGTAGTTACTATTCGTGGTGGAGGCAATCATGGTGGAGTGATGGAGATCATGCCGGCACGCACAAGATGGAGATCATTGCACGAAGATTGGCTATACCATGTCACATAAAGTTATATGCATGTGATGTTTATCCTTTTATGTATCTTATTATGCTTAGATCGCGACGGTAGGATTATAAGATGATCCTCACTTAAAGATCAAGATAAAAACTGTGTTCTCCCCGAGTATGCACCGTTGCGAAAGTTCGTCGTGTCCAAGCATCACGTGATGATCGGGTGCTATAGACTCTACGCTCACATATAACGGGTGCAAGCCAGTTTTGCACACGCGGAAATACTTGGGTCTAACTTGACGAGCCTAGCATGTACAGACATGGCCTCGGAACACAAGAACCGAAAGGTTAAGCATGAGTCATATGAATGATATGATCGACAATTCGTTGTCCACCATTGAAGCCACATCTCTTCTCGTGATGATCGGATTAGGTGTGGTGAATTTGGATCATGTTCACTAAACAACTTGAGGGATGTTGAATTTAGTGGGAGTTCATCTAGTAATTTGATTAAGTTGAACTATTTATCATGAACATAGTCTAAGTTGTACTTGCAAATACTGTAGATCACATGGCCAAGTCCAACTTCAACTTCAACGTTTTTGCTAAAAAGGAAAAGCTTAGAAACAATGGGTCTAACTTCACCAATTGGTTCCGCAATCTAAGAATCATTCTCTCTGGCGGTCAGAAGGACTATGTCCTTGGGAAAGCGTTAGGTGGCCCTCACTGCAAGCTACCGATGAGAAAGCTGTCTATCAGTCACGCAAAGATGATTATGGTGTGATTAAGAGCACCATGTTGTTTGCTATGGAACCGGAACTTCAAAATCGTTTTGAAGACTATCCCGGGACCTTTGAGATTCTCGAAGAGCTGAAAACCATGTTTCAGACTCAGGCCCGTTCTGAGAGATATGAGATCTCTGAGAAGTTCTTTAACTGCAAGATGGAGGAAGGGAGTTCCGTTAGTGAGCACGCCATTAAGATGACGGGCTACACTCAAGACCTTGAGCAACTGGAATGCACGATTCCAGAGGAGCTCAAGATTGACAGGGTTCTGTAATCACTCCCTCCCAGCTACAAAAGTTTTGTAGTGACTCACAATTAGATTGGTTCCACTAAGACGATCACCGAGCTCTTCGCAAAGCTGAAGGCCGCGGAAGTGGACATCAAAAAGGATAATCACGTGTTGATGGTCAACAAGCCCACCTTCAAGAAAGGTAAGGGTGCAAAGAAGACCTTCAAGAAGGGCGGCGGCAAGCGCACTGCCCCTGCTGAGAAGAAGCTCAATTCTGGTCCTAAGCCGGACACTGAGTGCTTCTATTGCAAGGACAAGGGTCACTGGAAGCGCAACTGTCCGAAGTACTTAGCGGACAAGAAGGCTGGCACCATCAAAGGTATATTTGATATACATGTTATTGATGTTTTCCTTACTAGCCCTCGTTGTAGTGCCTGGGTATTTGATACCGGTTCAGTTGCTAATATTTGTAACTCGAAACAGGAGCTACGGAATAGACGGCGGCTTGCGAGGGATGAGGTGATGATGTGCGTTGGCAACAGATCAAGAGTTGATGTGATGGCCGTCGGCACGCTCTCCTTAGTTTTAACTTCGGGATTAGTTTTAAACCTTAATAAATGTTATTATGTTCCTGCGTTGAGCATGAACATTATATCTGGATTGTGTTTATTACAAGACGGTTATTCATTTAAATCGGAGAATAATGGTTGTTCTATTTATATGAATAACATCATTTATGGTCATGCACCTGCGGTGAATGGTTTATTTCTTATGAATCTCGAAAGAAATGAAACACACATCCATAACATTGAGGCTAAGAGATGCAAAGTAGATAGTGATAATTCAACTTATTTGTGGCACTGCCGTCTAGGTCATATTGGTGTAAAACGCATGAAGAAACTCCATTTTGATGGACTTTTGGAGTCTCTTGATTTTGAATCATTTGACACGTGCGAGCCGTGCCTCATGGGCAAGATGATCAAAAGCCCGTTCTCCGGAATGATGGAGCGAGCAACCGACTTGTTGGAAATCATACATACCGATGTATGCGGACCAATGAGTGTTTTGACGCGCGGTGGATATCGCTATTTTCTCACTTTTACTGATGACTTAAGTAGATATGGGTATATCTCTTTAATGAAACATAAATCTGAAACGTTTGAAAAGTTCAAAGAATTTCAGAACGAAGTGGAAGACCATCGTAACCGGAAAATTAAATTTCTACGATCGATCGTGGAGGTGAATATTTGAGTTATGATTTTCTCACGCATCTTAAAGCAAGCGGAATCGTTTCGCAACTCACGCCACCTGGAACACCACAACGCAATGGTGTGTCTGAATGCCGGAATCGAACTCTATTAGATATGGTGTGATCAATGATGTCTCTTACAGATTTGCCGTTATCATTTTGGGGTTATGCATTAGAAACCGCTGCATTCACTTTAAATAGGGCACCATCTAAATCCGTTGAGACGACACCGTATGAACTATGGTTTGGTGCTAAACCTAAGTTGTCATTTCTTAAAATTTGGGGATGTGAAGCTTACGTCAAGAAGTTGATGCCGGACAAGCTCGAACCCAAAGCGGAGAAATGCGTCTTCATAGGATACCCTAAGGAAACGATTGGGTATACCTTCTACCACAGATCCGAAGGCAAAGTGTTTGTCGCAAAGAACGGATCCTTTCTTGAGAAGGAGTTTCTCTCGAAAGAAGTGAGTGGGAGGAAGGTAGAGCTAGACGAGGTTATTGAAGCTTCTCTCGAGTTGCAGAGTAGCGTAGCACCTGAAATTGTTCCAGTGTCGTCTGCACCAATAAGAGAGTAAGCTAATGATGAGGATCATGAAACTTCAAACGATGCAGCTGCTGAACTTCGCAGGTCGACAAGGTCACGTGCCCCTCCTGAGTGGTATGACAACCCTGTCTTAACTATCTTGTTGGTAGACAACAGTGAACCTGCGAACTATGAGGAAGCAATGATGAGCCCAGACTCAGAGAAATTGCTATAGGCCATGAAATCCGAATTGGGACCCATGAGCGAAAACCAAGTATGGACTTTGGTGGACCCTCCTAGCGACCAAAAGGTCGTTGAGTGCAAATTGATTTTCAAGACGAAAACAGATGCAGATGGTAATGTTACTGTATATAAAGCTCGACTTGTCGCGAAAGGTTTTCGACAACTTCAAGGTGTTGACTACGATGAGACTTTCTCTCCCGTAGCGATGTTCAAGTCCATTCGGATTTTATTAGCAATTGTTGCGTTTCATGATTATGAAATATGGCAGATGGATGTCAAGACTGCGTTCCTCAATGGCAACATTGATGAAGAGTTGTATATGATGCAGCCCAAAGGTTTTGTCGATCCTAAGGATGTTGATAAGGTGTGCAAACTTCAGCCTTCCATTTATGGACTGAAGCAAGCATCTCGGAGTTGGAACCTTCGTTTTGATCAAGTGATCAAGAGCTTTGGATTTGTTCCGAATTGCTACGAAGCTTGTATCTATAAGAAAGTGAGTGGGAGCTCAGTGACATTTTTGGTACTATATGTGGATAACATATTGATTATTGGAAATGACATTGATATGCTGAACGATGTGAAGAGTTATTTGAAAAAATATTTTTCAATGAAAGACCTAGGAGAATCTGCTTATATATTAGGCATCAAAATCTATAGAGATAGACAAAGACGCCTAGTAGATTTAAGCCAAAGTACATACCTAGACAAAGTTCTGAAAAGGTTCAGAATGGATAAGGCAAAGAAAGTTTCAGTGCCCATGTTGTTAGGTAAGATATTGAGCAAGGCTCAGTGTCCAGCTACGGTAAACGATAGAGAAACTATGAGCAAAGTGCCATATGCCTCGGCCATATGTTATATCATGTATGCCATGCTGTGTACTAGACTGGATGAGTCCAATGCTCTTAGTTTGACGAGCACATACCAAAGTGATCCAGGAGTGGAACACTGGACAGCCGTAAAGAACATCCTAAAGTATTTAAATAGGACTAAAGAAATGTTCTTGGTCTATGGAGGTGATGAGCATCTCGTCGTAAAAGGTTACATCGACGCTAGTTTCGACACCGACAAGGATGATTCTAAATCTCAGACAGAGTACGTTTATATTTTGAATGGAGGAGCTATGAGCTGGAGAAGCTGCAAGCAAAGTGTGATCGCATGATCTACAGTAGAAGCGGAATACATGGCTACTACAGAAGCGTCAAGTAAAGGAGTTTGGATCAGGAACTTCATCACTGAGCTTGGTGTGGTTCCAAGTGCCTTAGACACACTGGAGATATTGTGTGACAACACTGGCGCCATAGCACTGGCTAAGGAACCAAGATATCATCCAAAGACCAAGAACATCAACCGCAAGTTTCATATAATTCGAGATTATATAATAGATGGAGATCTGAATATTAGCAAAGTACATACGGATCTGAATGTCGCAGATCCGTTGACTAAACCTCTTCCACGAGCAAAACATGATCAGCACCTTAGTGCCATGGGTGTTAGATTGTTTCTAGATGTAAACTAGATTATTGACTCTAGTGCAAGTGGGAGACTGTTGGAATTATGCCCTAGAGGCAATAATAAAGATGTTATTATTATAATTCTTGTTCATGATAAAGTTTATATTCCATGCTAGAATTGTATTAAGCGGAAACTTTGATACTTGTGTGGTTTATGTACAACACCGTGTCCCTAGTATGCCTCTATGTACTAGCTCATTGATTAATGATGGTTAAGGTTTCCTAACCATAGACATGAGTTGTCGATTAATGATGAGATCATGGCATTAGGAGAATGATATGATGGACATACCCAAATTAAGCAGAACAATTAGATCGTGTCATCGTGTTCATCTTTGCGAAGCTTTTTCTTATGTCAAATATTGTATTCCTTAGACCATGAGATAATGCAACTCCCTGGTATCAGAAGAAAGCTTTGAGGTCATCAAACGTCATCCTATGAGAGGGTGATCATAAAGGTGTCTCTCGGGTTATCGGAAAGTACTTGTTGGGTTGTATGTATCGAGATGGGATTTGTCCCTCCCGAGTCGGAGAGATATACTTCGGGCCCACTCGGTAATCGATATCAACACCGCTTGCAAGCACGTGGTTAAGGAGTTAATCACAAAGTGATATTGGATTACGGAACGAGTAAAGTACTTGCTGTGAACGAGATTGAACTAGGTATGCCGATACCAACGATCGAATCTCGGGCAAGTAAAATATCGCGTGACGAAGGGAATATATATATATGGGATTAATTGAATCTTGGCATCGTGGGTCATCCGATATGATCATCAATGAATATGTGGGAGTCAGTATGGGTTTCCAGATCCCGCTGTTGATTACTGATAGAAGATCATGTCTGCATATTCTCGAACCCGTAGGGTCACACACTTAACGTGTCTCGACACTAGGATAGAATGGATAATTGGTTTATGAGTTTTTGTTCGGAGTCTTGGATGAGATCCAGGACATCACGAGAGGTTCCGGAATGGTCCGGAGAATAAGATTCATATAAAGGAAATCAGTTTTTGGATTTCGGAATTGTTTCGGAATGTTCGGTATTGTACCGGAAGGTTTTAGAAGCTTCCGGAGTGGGACCAACGTGGCCCCACTTGTCGGAGGGGTGCGTGGGCCTATGAGGGAGTACCCTGGCCGCATTGGGCCAGGGGCACAAGACCCATAGGCCCAGCCGGCCAAAACCCTAGGGGAAACCCTAGGGGACCTTCTAGAAGGGGGGGGGGGAAGACTTGCCCCCCACTCCACCCTTGGGGCCGCCGCCCTAGGGCTTGGAGGAGGGGGCAAGGGGGCCGGCCAGCCCCCTATATAAGGTGGGTAGGGGGCGCACCCTCCCCGCACCACAAACCCTAGCCGCCAGCTGCTGCCCTACCTCTCTCTCTCCCGACTGTGCTTAGGCGAAGCCCTGCCGCATAAACTCTCCACCTTTGCACCACGCCGTCGTGCTGTATATCCAATCTATCTCTCCACCCCACTTGCTGGACCGAGGAAGGAGGAGACGTCGCGGTTCCTTACGTGTGCATCTCTCAGAGGCGTCGCCACTAGCAGCGTTGGATCGGATCGGATCGCGAGGAGGAGAAGGCTAGTTCGACTACATCACCCACGTTCCGTTGAACGTTTCCGCTGTGCGATTTCTTCAAGGGTATGAAGATCTCATCTATCCCACTCGTTGGTTGCATCTCATAGATTAGATCTTGGCTTTCCCGTTCGCATCCGTAGAATTTTTTTGATTTACTATGCTGCGAAACCCTTCATAAACATCTGATGTGTATCATTGAATATGTGATTCGGTTGTGGAACTATACATTCATGTTGTTTGTACTAAATATCCTTGATCATTGAGGTTGTGTTGGACACAACTTAGACCAATGTGAAAGTTGGCTTGATGACTCGGTTCCACTTGTCATGGGCATGGAGATGCTATTCCAACTTACACAGATTCGTCTAAAGAGTTTAGCGAGTCGGATTGACCCAAATTGAGGTACAACGAACAAGTTGTCATTTGTATATCTCAATCAATGTAATCCTTAGACCTGAGGTTATTGCATAGTCCGAGTTGAGGATCACCGACTTATGTTCTGTCAAACGCTGATCCGTAACTGGGAAGTTATAAAGGCAGAGTTCGGGTCGACTGAGAATCAAGCTGCGTGATGTGAATAACCAAGATGGGATTTTGCCCCTCCACTCGGAGAGATATTATCTGGGTCCTCTCGTGAGATATGATTCGGAAAGTGTGGCCATGCACGACTCAGTTAAGTGTTAACCGAGGCGATCGACTAAGAGTTAGTCGGGTGAATCACTTATCTTGGATCGAGAAGAGAGTCGGACTATTTAAGGGATGACAATTATTCTCCTATAGTCTGACAAGGTATATCATGAGGCAAAAGGGACTCGGATGCAAGTCACATTGGAAAGGCAAGTCATCATGACTCTTTGGTACTTGGGAGTCGGCATTTTTTGCTAGGAGCCGCTGCCGACTGATCGATTGAGAGTCGGACTATAATCGTGTCCAAGTAGCCATGAACCTGCGGGGTCACACACTTAAGAGAGGGAGCAAGTTAGGATTGGATCTTAACTGGAAATCTGGTTGGGTTGGACCCGAGACTGATTTGGACTTAGTTAGTGAGTCGGACTCACAGGGACTAATATTATTTGGGATTTAGTGAATGGGACGCGCGAGCAGAGCCCACGTTCACTCCCTATATATAGTGGAGCACCGTAACCCAGAAATGTTGATTAGTTAGGTCATTCCATGTGATGGAAACCCTAGCTCCACAACAGTCCTGCCGTCGCAGTTCGTCGCCGGTGCTCCTCCTTGCACGTGTGGATACCAGCAGAGGTGTTGTACGATCAGCACCAGGACGATCGAATTGCAAAGGACTGCACTGCATCAACTGACGCGCTTCATCAGTAATCCAAAACTGCACGTCTAGTGGTAAAACTCGTGGCCTTCTACCTCAGCTAGATCTTCGGATCACCACGTTAAAGGGAGAAGTTTTGTTTTATCTCTGCGTGGCCCAACAACTATATAGCATGGAGTCCTTCATCTTCAAAGTGCCACGGGCAATCATGTTGGTTGTAGACTTGTAATCCTAGTCAACATACTTCACTAACATCAAACAAAAACTGCAATATAATAAGTTACAGCCACAAGGGTCAATACATTTGAATTGTATTGGCAAGTGATACTATGGTAGAGTAGTGGTATCTATCTTCTATATGCATTTGGCTAAGAGGAGCTTAGGCTTGATTTGCTCAAAATAGATTTTCCACCCTTTGAAAACACTAAGTTTTTGTTTGTCAAAATCACCCAAGGAACAACCAATAGGAATTGGTTAACCTTTACCCTTGTTCAACCACAAGCTTTTAACTTAGAAATTGGGATGAGGAGATCCTTGATAGCTTCCATGTATTGATGCTCAATTGTCCATTTTCGGGGACACGGCTAAGTACTTAGATTTTACTCTCTCGAGAGGTGGTGCACTTTCCCCACAAGACTCGACATGCATCGAGACAAGATCTTTCAGAAGCCTTCCCTTAGTCCAAAATGGGCGCGCTCCAAACCTATCACCCCTACCACCAACTGTCCATCTGGCTAAGTTATTGCAACCTATATGATCCAGGCAGAGCCCATAATGCCATGTGGCTGCACTTGAAGCTTCTCAACAATTGACATCTCAAATCTCTTTGTTCCTGGGTGGCATTCCACAAGTGAGATACACTAGGGTATGCCATAAATATGGGTCCCTGTGTGACCACTCAACATAATCCATACAAGTCCCATTCTACCCAGGTGATTCATTCACATAGTTGTTTTATTGAACAAAACACAAGTCATTGACTTAGAAATATTTCATAGCATGAATATAATCCACCCTTGTTTTCTGCTAGCTAAGCTAAGCATGATAGTAGTAGGAATCTTAAATTAGGGAAAATTCTACTAAGGAATCATCTACTAGGATTTCCCAAGGCATAGTATACTTAGTAAAAATTCCATGCAAGTCCTACTCAAAATATCACTAATGCATAGTCAAAATATTAGGACAAAATGTATGAAGCACCACTTGCATTTTTGGTAGATAATATTGTTTCACTCCTTGATCTTCCAATAGTTACTCTCTTCAAAGTTCACTACAATTCAATCAAGGCACAAATTCAATCTAGCATTCAAACAATTCACCACATAAAATAAATAAAACAAAACAATGCATGCAAGCATGCAAAAGATTGTTTTATTTGGAAAAGTGGTTTGTAATAGGTTATAAACATTTTAAAACACCTATTGGTCATTTATAAAAGTGGAAAAACCATTTGATATTAAGTTAGTGAAAATGGCCACTTTAAATCATTTTTGTTTTGCTAGAAATGATTTAAATCAAAGTAATAATTTCTAGTGTTTTCCAAATATATTTTTAAACACAAATGCTAGTGTTTATGGTCAAAGTTTTTAAAAACAAAATCATTTACAAAAGGTTTCACTCAAAAACCATTTTTAAATCAAAGTAACATTTTTATTTTGCTAGAAATGCTTTTATTCAAAGGAATAATTCCTTTGTGTCACAAAATATACTTTTAAATAAAAAAGTTGGTTTTTATAGTCAGTAGGTTCAAAACAAACCATTTACAATATATTTTACCCTAAAACATTTTTAGAATAAATTTTATACACACAATAAGCCTAAATATGTTTCTACAAAAACAGTCAATTTTTCAGAAGCAAAATACTAAAAAGAGCATGGTTGCAAAGGTTTCATTTTTCTGAATCCAGTGATATAAAATTTGTAAAATTTGGACGTGTAGATTAAAAGTTATGAATTTTTCAAATCTAAACATCTAATAGATATGTTTCTATTTTAAAACAAAACACAGGCCACGTGGTGTGTTCCTATTGGTCCATACCGATTCGTATGGATCGAGCAGTGTGGTGTATTGGATTAAAAGTAAATCGTGTGGCACATATCAAACATAATGGTTTCCTTAAGTCATCTATTCCTAGCCTTGCGATCTAAATCCGACGGACAGAATTGCTTTGACCACGATATAGTGGCGCTGGCGACGGCGAGCGGCAGCGCGGCTCTGCTTGCAGCGTTCCTGGCGGAACAGGAAACAAGGAAGAAGGGGAAGACGCTCACCAGATTCTCCATGGAGTACTGATGATCAACGTGCTCGTGGGGAGGCAGGGGCGCACGGGTTCGTCGTATATTGCTCGATAGAGTTCCTTTTGGTGACGGGCATGCTCTGGCGTTGTCGATGACGAGACTACAAGGCGCGCTAGGACCCGAAAACAGCGGAGTTAGGTGCATACGGGAGAGGTGAACACACGGGTGTCATCGAGGGGTAATGGGGTGGTCAAAAAATACCGAGGGAAGTCGCCGGAGTCAGGGCAGTGGACGGTGGCGCTCTGACGTTGAGGTTGCCGATGCTAGGGGGCATGCGCGGGCGAGAGCGAGGCACTGGCACGTGCGCTTGGTGCTGGCGAGTACTCTCGTGAAAACCAGGGGAAATGGGGAGAGTCGACGTCACCGGAATCGGCCGATGAGCTCGATGGAGCAGAGGGGGTTCGCAAGCGAAATTGCAGCAGCTCGGTGGCAGAGAGGAGCTGGCGACTGAGGGGAATGGTAGAGGGGAGAGGGACGCTTAAATGGGCGTGATCACTGGCAGAGTTACTCGCGGCATTTAGGTGAAATAAGGGTGCAGGATTAAGGGCAGAAACGGCGAGAGAGTGGGAGGATTTGGTCGTGGGTGGGGAAGAAGATGAGCTGGCAGGTGGGGCAGCGTCGTCAGCGAGAGAGAGGGGGTATGCATGGGGTCACCAAGTCAGCGAGGGTGTGGGTCGACGTGCGGGTAAGAAAACGGTTTGCCAGGGGGAGAGAGGTGGGCTGCGAGTTGGGCTTAGTTGGGCCAGGTTCTGGGCTGGGGTCTGTTTCATTTTATTTTTCTTCTGAATTCTTTTTCTTTTTCTATTTCTAATTTCTATTTTGAATTTATTAAAATGATTTCAAACACTCTTTTAATTCAAATCTGTTCCAAACTTTTAGTAAGTTTCTATACTGTTTTAAACATGTATTTAAAGTCCATTTAAAATAATTTTTTCTTTATTCATTTATGGTTTATTAATTATTTAAGTTAAACACTTGTATTTATTTAATTGAGATTTCAAATATGTTTTCAACCTTCTATTTGAATTCCAAATTTTACCAAACCTTTTCAGTAGGTTTTATTTATTCATTAGGGTGTTAAATAATTCACTTTGAATTATTTAGAATATTTTAATATGATTTAATATTCATTTAAATTGAGCATTTTTATTTCTTCAAATAAAATCAAATATGGTATTAAACCCATATAAATTTTATTCAAATAATTCTTTTATTCCATTTAAGTTAATTAGATAACTTTTATTCCATTTAGGCAATTCCAACTTATTATTTTCTCATGATTTAATTAATCATTTCTATTAGGGATTTTGTCTTCATTTAAATAATTTGAATATTGTTTAGTCTCATATACTTTTATTTCATTATTATTTATCCCTTAATTTTATTTGGATTTGAATTATCTTTATTCCACTTGCTTATGGATTTAATTCCAGTTTTTAAATTGACTTCTAAATAATTTTCTTGGGATTTATTCTTTAGACAATTTGTCTTTATTTAAATAAAATTGAATATTGTTCAATCCTTATGATTTTATTTAAATAATATTTTACTCCTTTTATTATTCAATAATATTTCATTTGTTTCAGGATTTGGCCAAGATTTAATTTGGCTTTTTAAATATTCCTTATTTATTTATTTCTTCCTTTACCTTATAAAGTCCATATCTTTTTATTTATAGATCCAAAATTGGTTATTCCAATTTGTATGATTTTATTTAATATTTGTTTATCTTTTTAAATCATTTTAGGATTATTTTGCTCATAATTTGGCATGGATTTTAGATAGGAGCTTTATTAGATTTGGAAATTATTTCCTTTTATCTTAATAAATTCTTAAGTTTTTATCCATGGCTCCAAATTAAGTGAAACCAATTTCTATGGTTTTATAATATTTTTGTTTATCATTTTTTATCATCTATAAATGTTTGTTGATAGATTTTTATATGGATCAAATCCATAGTCTTTGAGAGACCTTGAATATGATTTTCTTCCATTAGTGTTTTACGGTTTTGGTTTATCTTTTCCAAGTGTTTAAATTTCAAGATACATTCATTGATGAATGTATTTCACTTGATTGAAATTTGTTGGAATCCATTTTATTCAAAGTTTGTTCAAGCTGGGTTTTGATGTTTCCATTTGGAATAAAAAAGTTTCTTTCACCCTAAATTTCAACAATTATTTATTTTGTTCATTTATTTTTCAGATTTCAAAATTTGGAAAATTTTGGGATATGACAGGCTACCACCCTTAAAATAAATCTCGTCCCGAGATTTGGGAAGGCTAGAGGTTACAAGTTGGCTTCAAGACAACTAGGGTACTACCACCCTTAAAAAGGTTTTTAACTAGATTACATCTTGGCTTACTTGGGGTCTTGATGTATCTTCTCTGGACACTTGTTTGGATAATGGCCTAGCTCTTTGCATTTGAAACACATCACTTGGCTAATATCTTTCTTTTCCTTTGGTATCATTGCCTCTTGTTTGTTTCCTTGGTTCTTCTTCTTTTCTGGGCATTCACTGGCATAGTGTCCCATCTCTTTGAAATTGTAACATTGCACATGGATTTTTTCCTTCTTCTTTTTCTTGGGTCTCTCCAAAGCTAGGAGTTCTTCTAGTTCATGCTCTTCATATTTCACCACAAAGGTGGGAAATCTTTTTCTCTTCTTGGCGCAGTTACTAGAGATATGACCTTCTTCTCCACAAGAATAGCAACACTTTGTAGTCACTTTGAATTTGGTCTTATCAGGCATGGTTCTGACTTTGCCTTCATCCTTCTTGGTAGAAGTTGTTCCCTTATGGAGGTTTCCAAACATTTGATGCATTCCATCTTGTTTCATTTGTTGAACTATAGGATAGATGGGGCATTGGATAGGGACATGATCATTTCCTTTACATAGGAAACAAGTCACTTGAGATGTGGGACATTGTTTAGTTGGATGTTTATCTTCACAATTAGGGCATTGGTCCACATGCTCTTTATAAGTGTGTTCTATGTCTCCACAAATATTGCAAGCTTGAGTTCCTTCTATAATATCATTCTTGATATCGTTGTTGTCATAATCTCCTTGGGAAAGGTTGTATCTCATGTTGATCATTTGGTTTGTCATCCTTTGCAACAATTGGGATTGGATTTCCAAAAACTTTTGCATGGTTGGGTCTATCCCATTGTTGTTGGCCAAAAACTGAGTTGTCACTTGATCCAACTGGGCTTGGGTTACTAGAAGTTGTTCTCTCATGTGTATCTCTTGGTTGTTGTTGTCACCATTCTTGATGTTAGAGTTTCTTGGAGAAATCATCTGTTTGGGTTGGATTGGGATTAGAGTAGGCAAAAGATTTCTAGAGATGAAGTCTAATCACACATAACAATTTACACAAACAATGTGCAAGCATTCACAATCAAACATTCCACTCAAACAACAAGGTTCAAGCACATTTTTAGGCAACAAAATGTTTTTGCTACACCACATAAGTTGGTGAGTTTGATCCAAACTAAACACTAGTATGGTGGTCCAACTATAGGTTTCACTTGAGATCATTCCATTCTTCTTAGTTGTTTCTTCATGAATAAGATCATTGTTTCCTTGGAAAAATTCTTGCATCTTGGTCACAAAACTCCAAAGGTGATGATGGTTCCTTCTAAGTTGTGTTTCCTTAGTCTTCAAGTCTTGAGTATTCTTCTTATCTCACTTGTAGTCCTTAGTGATATCTAGGTTGAATTCCTTAGTGAGAATCTGATGTTTGAAGTCTTTGCTAAAGTTGAAGTCTTTGATCATGTTGAAGTCTTTGCTCTTGTTGAAGTCTTTGTCCATCAATTTGAAAGGAGGAGATGTAGAATCAAAACCAAATGGTTGAGGAAAGAGTTCACAAGGTTGTTTGTAAATAAGTTTTGAACAAATAAAACTCCTATTTTTCTAAGGGGTTTTGTCCAATCCTAGGGTTACAATCCTACAGGCAACACAGTGCTTTGATACCATCTGTAAGAGGTCCCAACCTTTAATAAGGTAGAGATCCCTGTGTTTATAATGCTAGTCCCTGGATCAATAGCTAGCATCCACAGTTTAACATGTAATATCAAGAAACAAAGTTCATAATACAACTTTATAACCAGGAATAAAATAATTCATTACATCTTACATAGCTCATTTGGCTATATCACTACAATGCAGCAGAAATAACTATATAGCATGGAGTCCTTCATCTTTAAAGTTCCACAGGCAATCATGTTGGTTGTAGACTTGTAATCCTAGTCAACATACTTCACTAAC
This sequence comes from Avena longiglumis, assembly GCA_030063025.1. Taxonomy (NCBI): domain Eukaryota; kingdom Viridiplantae; phylum Streptophyta; class Magnoliopsida; order Poales; family Poaceae; genus Avena; species Avena longiglumis. The sequence continues at coordinate 171,293,087 of CP125973.1, forward strand.
ATCAAACAAAACCTGCAACATAATAAGTTATAGCCACAAGGGTCAATACATATGAATTCTATTGGCAAGTGATACTATGGTAGAGTAGTGATATCTATCTTCTATATGCATTTGGCTAAGTGGAGCTTATGCTTGCTTTGCTCAAAATAGATTTTCCTTGCCCTTTGAAAACACTAAGTTTTTGTTTGTCAAAATCACCCAAGGAATAACCAATAGGAATTGGTTAACCTTTACCCTTGTTCAACCACAAGCTTTTAACTTAGAAATTGGGATGAGGAGATCCTTGATATCTTCCATGTCTTAATGCTCAATTGTCCATTTCCGGGGACACGGCTAAGTACTTAGATTTTACTCTCTCGAGAGGTGGTGCACTTTCCCCACAAGACTCGACATGAATCGAGACAAGATCTTTCAGAAGCCTTCCCTTAGACCAAAATGGACGCGCTCCAAACCTATCACTGTCTGCCGTTCACAATGTGTTTCACGTAAGTCAACTTAAGAAATACCATCCGGAGATGGAAGAGACTTCTTTGAAGGATACTATACCTTTGGAAGAGGTCCAATTGGAAAGTGATCTCACCTATGAAGAAAAGCCTATCAAGATTCTTCAGACTGCAGAAAGAGTTACTCAGACTAAGACTATCAAGTTTTGCAAAGTTCAGTGGAACCACCATTCCAAAGAGGAAGCAACTTGGGAAAGAGAAGATGATCTTCGGAAGGACCACCCTCACCTATTTGCTAGCCAATCCGAATCTCGAGGGCGAGATTCACCTTAAGGGGGTTAGATTTGTAACATCCCAAAAATCATGATTTATAAAGTTGCACATCATTCATGCATCCTCTTGCATTTTAAAATTTATTTCAAACAAGATTGCAAAACAGAAGCCAATTGTTTCCTATTATTTTATGTAAGAAAGGAAAAGGCTTCATTTCCATTTTTAAATCATGAGAATACTTTGTTTCAACTAGAAAAGGTTTTAATGTTGATTCCAAAGCTTGTTCAAAGTTTCAAAACAGAAATGTAAATTTAAAACCATTTATATGCCTATTATAAATATTTAATTAAGGCATGGTTTTAATTCTATTTTAATTGGACCAAAGAGTTTGTGATCAAACAACAAGGTTTTATACACAAATATATGCTTGGAGTGCTTTACAAAAATCCAGAGGAAATTTGAATTCAAACTCATTTGAATAACATTTGAAAATGGTTTCAAAAAATCAAATCAGGAATAGAAAAGGAATAAGAAAATAAGAAAAGGCCGGTTCCACCATTCCAGCCCAACAGCAGATGCAGCCCAAAAGCCAGCCCACCCGGGTTCCCTCTCCTCTCTCTCTCACCGCTCTTGCACCACTGCCATGGGATCAAGCCAGTAAGACCTTCTTCCCCACCCCCACGCTGGAACTCACGCCACCGCCGTTTCCTCCAGAAATGCCGCGTTGATTCCTCGCTTAATTCACATTGATTCAGCGCGTAATTGCCGCCCTCGCTCTAGCTACATAATCACCTCGCCACCCCGCATCTTTCCCCTCACTCACCACTGTCTAAGCGCCACCAGGCTGTTCGTATTAGAGCTCACACCACCGTGGTACCGAGCGTCTCCGGCGCCTGATTCCGGTGAGCTTCGACCGCCCCTTTCCTTCTGGTTCAAACGAGCGTGATCCTCGTGTCCTTGTGCATCTCCTGACGCCTTTGGTTTGCCTGTGCGTGACCCAGGTCGCCGTCCCCGTCCACCTCTGCAAACGAACGAGCTGCCGCCCAACTCCGTCAAGCAATCTAGGTAAAACCCGAGTGCCTCTTGCCTTCTTCCTGACCCTATATTGTTCACCTGGTCCTTGTGCATGCACTGATTCTCTTGGCTTGTGCTAGGGCGGTCCAGAACGTCGCCAACGTCTCCGTCCGCATGAACCCGACGCCGCCCGCAACTCCGACGAGCGCTAGCCTCTACTACAGCCCGCCCCTTTCCACGCAGCAGCACGTTGAGCTTCCTCGTGTCCTTGCGAGTTAGGTAAGCCACACCACAACCCCCAGCCCCTCATGTATACACCGGACCGTCGCCGCCAGTAGCACCGCCGCCGCTGCAACCATGTGCGCCGCCAGTTCTTGGCCAAGCCAGCGTAGGTCGTTAGATCTAGATCATGCGCGCCAGATTAGATCACTTAACGAAGGGGTATGGTTAGATCTGGCCTGTGCGATTTCATTTAAATCATGCGGCTCTCGTTGATCGATCTAGCCGAACCGGTACGGGCCAATCAGGTACGCCCACGTGTCTGGTTTTAAATTTAAAATCTGGAATTTCATCTATTAGTTATTTGAACTTGTAAATTTAATAACTTTTGTTCTGTTTATCCAAAAAAATACAAATAATATATCATTGGAATCACAAAAATAAATCCTACACATCTGTAGGCTTAGTTTACTGATTTGCTTCTGTTAAGAATTTTATGCAGAGACATTTGTAGGCCTATTTTGTGTATAAAAATTATTTGGAAAATGTTTTAAGGGCCAAATTAAGTTTAATTGATGTATAAATGTTTAGTTTATTGTTCAGTATAGTTTACTTGTCTTTTTTATTTTAGAAAAAAATCATCACATGGAATTTGCATGCATTCATATATTTTTGCTTGAATATTTGAAATATGAATTTCGGGCTATCATTTTATGTGTAGATTTTGGTGCTAGTGGTGATTGTGGCTGTGAGGATTGTTGTTACTCCTCCAACTACCAAGGCAAGTGGTGCTTCATATTTTTGCCCCAATATTTTGACTATGCATTAGTGGTATTTTGTATAGGGCTTGCATGATAATTCTGCTAACTATCTATATACTATGCTTGGGAAATCCTAGTAGTTGTAGATTGTTAGTATTTTCTCTAAGTTAAGATATTTGCTATTGACATGCTTAGCCTATCTAGTAGCAACCAAGGGTGGAATATATACATATGCTATGGAAATTTTGCTAAGTCTTTGACTTGTGTTTTTGTCTAATAAAACAACTAAGTGAATGAATCACCTGGGTGGAATGGTATGATGGTTTGTGTTGAGTGGTTACACAAGGCCCATGTCTATGGTTTACCTTGTGTATCACACTTGTGGAAAGCCACCTAGGAACAAAGGGTTTTGAGATACTTAGTGTTTTAGAAGCTTCTAGTGCAACCACATGGCATATGGGCTCTGCCTTGATCATATAGGTTGCAATAACTTAGCCATTTGGACAGTTGGTGGTAGGGTGATAGGTTGGAACGCGTCCATTTGGTCTAAGGGAAGGCTTCTAAAAGGTCTCGTCTTGATGAATGTCAAGTCTTGTAGGGAAAGTGCACCACCTCTCGAGAAGGATAAATCTAAGTACTTAGCCATGTACCCGGCAATGGACAATTTGAGCATCAAGACACTAAAGCTATCAAGGATCTCCTCATCCCAATTTTCTAAGTTAAAACTTGTGGTTGAACAAGGGTAAAGGTTCACCAATGTCTATTGGTGGTTCTTTGGGAGTTTTGCCAAACAAAAACTTAGTGTTTTTTTTACAACTGATAGGTAAAACCTATTTTGAGCAAAGCAAGCCTAAGCTACACTTAGCCAAATTCATGTAGAAGCTAGATACTATTATTCTACTAAGGTATCACTTGCCAATACTATTCCAATGTATTGACCCACTGTGGCTGTAACTTGTGATGTTGCAGGTTACTCTGATGAGGATTAGGGTTATGAGTCTACACTCAACATGCTTGCCTATGGCACATGAAGATGAAGACTTTTATTCATATTGTTAAGTTAAACTCTTGTACTAGCCTATGGCTATGGAGTTGTAAAAGACTATGATATCTCTGGAATGACGATGTAATAATGACCTTTGTTTCTGTGTACTTCATATTAAACTATGGATGCTAGCATTTGATCCAGGGACTAGCATTGCAATCACATGGACCTTTACCTTTATAAAGGTGGGGTCTTACAATCATCCCCTACCACCAACTATCCATCTGGATAAGTTATTGCAACCTATATGATCCAGGCAGAGCCCATAATGCCATGTGGCTGCACTTGAAGCTTCTCAAAATTTCACATCTCAAATCTCTTTGTTCCTGGGTGGCATTCCACAAGTTAGATACACTAGGGCATGCCATAAATATGGGGCCCTGTGTAACCACTCAACATAATCCATACAAGTACCATTCCACCCAGGTGATTCTCTCACATAGTTGTTTCATTAAACAAAACACAAGTCATTGACTTAGAAATATTTAATAGCATGAATATAATCCACCCTTGTTTTCTACTAGCTAAGCTAAGCATGATAGTAGTAGGAATATTAACTTAGGTAAAATTCTACTAAGGCATCATCTACTAGGATTTCCCAAGGCATAGTATACTTAGTAAAAATTCCATGCAAGTCCTACTCAAAATATCACTAATGCATAGTCAAAATATTAGGACAAAATGTATGAAGCACCACTTTCCTTTTTGGTAGATAATATTGGTTCACTCCTTTATCTTGCAATAGTTACTCTCTTCATAGTTCACTACAATTCAATCAAGGCACAAATTCAATCTAGCATTCAAACAATTCACCACATAAAATAAAGAAAACAAAACAATGCATGCAAGCATGCAAAAGATTGTTTTATTTGGAAAAGTGGTTTCTAATAGGTTATAAACATTTTAAAACACCTATTGGTCATTTATAAAAGTGGCAAAACCATTTGATATTAAGTTAGTGAAAATGGCCACTTTAAATCATTTTTGTTTTGCTAGAAATGATTTAAATCAAAGTAATAATTTCTAGTGTTTGCCAAATTTATTTTTCAACGCAAGTGTTAGTGTTTATGGTCAAGGTGTTTAAAAACAAAATCATTTATAAAAGGTTTCACTCAAAAACCATTTTTAAATCAAAGTAACATTTTTATTTTGCTAGAAATGCTTTTATTCAAAGGAATAATTCCTTAGTGTCACAAAATATACTTTTAAATACAAAAGTTGGCTTTTATGGTTAGTAGGTTCAAAAAAACCATTTACAAACGATTTTACCCTAAAAACATTTTTAGAATAAATTTTATACACAAAATAAGCCTAGATATGTTTTTGCAAAAACAGTCAACTTTCCAGAAGCAAAATACTGAACAAAGGGCATGGTTGCAAAGGTTCCATTTCTAAATCCATTGATATAAAATTTGTAAAATTTGGACGTGTAGATTAAAAGTTATGAATTTTTCAAATCTAAACATCTAATAGATATGTTTCTGTTTTAAAACAAAACGCAGGCCACGTGGTGTGTTCCTATTGGTCCATACCGATTCGTCTGGACCGAGCAGTGTGGTGCATTGGATTAAGAGTAAATCATGCAGCACAGATCAAACATAATGGTTCGCTTAAGTCATCTATTCCTAGCCTTGCGATCTAAATCCGACGGACAAAATCGCTTTGACCACGATCTGGTGGCGCTGGAGACGGCGAGCGGCGACGCGGCTCTACTTGCAGCGGTCCTGGCGGAACAGGAAGCAAGGAAGAAGGGGAAGACGCTCACCAGATTCGCCATGGAGTACTGATGCTCAACATGCTCGTGGGGAGGCAGGGGGCGCACAGGTTTGTCGTCTATTACTTGCCTGAGTTCCTTCTGGTGACAGGCATGCTCTGGCATCGTTGATGACGAGGCTGCAAGGCGCGCTAGGACACGAAAACAGCGGAGTTAGGTGCGTACGAGAGAGGCGAACACACGAGTGTCATCGAGGGGGAATGGGGTGGTCAGAAGATACCGAGGAAAGTCGCCGGAGTCGGGGCAGTGGACGGTGGCAATCTGTCATCGAGGTTGCCGATGCTAGGGGGCATGCGCGGGCGAGAGCGAGGCACTGGCAGGTGTGCCTAGTGCTGGTGAGTACTCTCGTGGAAACAACGGGCAGTGGGGAGGGTCGACGTCGCCGGAATCGGCCGATGAGCTCGACGGAGCAGAGGGGGTTCGCAAGCGAAATTGCGGCAGCCCGGTGGCAGATAGGAGCTGGCGACTGAGGGGAATGGTAGAGGGGAGAGGGGAGCTTAAATGGGTGTGATCACTGGCGGAGTTACTCGCGGTATTCAGGTGAATTAAGGGCGCCGGATTAAGGGCAGAAACGGCGAGAGAGGGGGAGGATTTGGTCGTGGGTGGGGAAGAAGATGAGCTGGCAGGTGGGGTAGCATCGTCAGCAAGAGAGAGGGGGTATGCATGGGGTCACCAAGTCAGCGAGGGTGTGGGTCGACGTGCGGGTAAGAAAACGGTTCGCTGGGGGGAGAGAGAGGTGGGTTGCGAGTTGGGCTTAGTTGGGCCAGGTTCTGGGCTGGGGTCTGTTTCATTGTTTTCTTCTGAATTCTTTTTCTATTTCTGATTTCTGTTTTGAATTTATTCAAATGATTTTAAATCCTCTTTTAATTCAAATCTTTTCCAAACTTTTCAGTAAGTTTCTCTACTGTTTTAAACATGTATTTAAAGTCCATTTAAAATAATTTTTCCTTTATTCTTTGATGGTTTATTAATTATTTAAGTTAGACACTTGTATTTATTTAATTGAGATTTCAAATATGTTTTCAACCTTCTATTTGAATTCCAAATTTTACCAAACCTTTTTAGTAGGTTTTATTTATTCATTAGGGTGTTAAATAATTCACTTTGAATTATTTAGAATATTTTAATATGATTTAACATTCATTTAAATTGAGCATTTGTCTTTCTTCAAATAAAATCAAATATGGTTTTAAACCCATATAAATTTTATTCAAATAATTCTTTTATTCCATTTAAGTTAATTAGATAACTTTTATTCCATTTAGGCAATTCCAACTTATTATTTTCTCATGATTTAATTAATCATTTCTATTAGGGATTTTGTCTTCATTTAAATAATTTGAATATGGTTTAGTCTCATATACTTTTATTTGATTATTCTTTATCCCTTTATTTTATTTGGATTTGAATTATCTTTATTCCATTTGCTTATGGATTTAATTCCAGTTTTTAAATTGACTTCTAAATAATTTTCTTGGGATTTATTCTTTAGGAAATTTGTCTTTATTTAAATAAAATTGAATATTGTTCAATCCTTATGATTTTATTTAAATAATTTTTTACTACTTTTATTATTCAATAATCTTTCGTTTGTTTAAGGATTTGGCCAAGATTTAATTTGGCTTTTTAAATATTCCTTATTTATTTATTTTCTTCCTTTTTTCGACACAAAGACAGTGGGGAAGCCCCCCACTGTGTCATTTTTCATTTTATAAATAAGACACTGTACAGGATGTGAGTCATAGAGTGAGTCACAGAGAAAAAGCACAAAAAATTACAAAGTATCTAGCCATGCTTACATGCCATCCAGTAAACTGGGTTTAATTCTATGTCTAATATCAGCCACTGATAATTTGAATATGCTATAACAATTATCCATGCACCTAGTGTGTTGCTCAAAGATGATGTTATTCCTGTGATCCCATAAACTCTGGCAGCCTATTATCATGGTAATGTTGAAGAACTGTTCCATTGATCTATCATGAGCCTCTTGAATCATATTGATCATTGGATAGTCAGTATTCCATTCAATTCCAAGTTTCCACCAGAAATTTTGACTAAAGTCACATCTCAAGAAGAGATGTTCAACAAATTCAATAGTGCTTTCCTCACTAAGGACACAAGTGTCCTCCTCAATGTTGAAATTTTTCCTGACAAGAAGTTATCTGGTCTTCAATATATCATTTAATAGTAGCCAAAAGAAGAACTTATGTTTGGGAAGACATGGAGATTTCTAGATCCATTCAAATGGCTTTGGTGCATCAGGTGCTTTGATAAGGATGTCATATACCTTTTTTGTACAGAATCTGTCTCCTACCCATGGGAATGTCCATTTGTCTTTTCCAGGAACATTTGAATTTTGGAGAATAATACAAAGACTATTCATCTGATTCTCGGCAATAAGGGATAGTGGCAATTGGAACAAGCTTATTAACTCCCCTGTAATCTGATATTGCTTAGCTTCCTCAGTTCTGATTTTTGGTTTTTTGGCAAATGAAAATAATTCAGGAAATTTATTGCATAACTCAGTGTCATGCCATTTGTCCTGCCAAAACATAGTGCTGTTTCCCTGGCCAGGCACAATAGTAGTCATATTCTTGAAGTCTGTCAGAAATGAGAGGCAATTTCTCCACCAGAAAGATCCCTTGTGTGTGTTTTGATCTGGTAGGGAACCATTTTGATAGTATGCTTGCCAGATAAGTTTGACCTAGGTAATATCTAGACAATTGTAGAATTTGTAAAGGTTTTTCATCATCATTGCCTTGTTGTGTTGCCTCAAGTTCAATATTCCTAGTCTCCCTGCTTTTTTGGATAGGCAAACCTTGTCCCATGCAACCAGACATTTACCTTTTTTTTCAATTTCATTCCCATGCCAAAGAAAGGTTCTTGTAGACTTATTCACATGGTCAATATGTGTGTACTGCAGTTTCATGGCACACATAATATGATTAGGCATAGCAGATATTACAGATTTGATGACAACAACTCTAGAACAGTGGGATAATAAATTTGAGATACCAGCCAACCTTTTATCAATTTTGCTTATCAACGGTGTAAGATCACTGAAACTGGGTTTAGTTGTGCCCATAGGGAGACCCAGGTATGTGAATGGCAAAGATTCAAGTCTGTAACCAAAACTATCAGCAAATGTTCTGCATCTGTCAGCTGTCATATTGATAGGGACCATAGATGATTTATGGAAATTTATTTTAAGTCCAGTTGATTTGGAGAAATCTATCAGCAGATTTTTCAGATAGTAGAGCTGCTCCTGAATAGCAGGAAGGATGAGTAGTGTATCATCTGCATACTGAAGAATTGGGTAATTCTATCCATAAGCATTATCAATAGGTAGATCTAACTCATTAGTCTGCCATGCATGATTCACAATAATTTGCAGAAGTTCAGCAGTTGCAACAAACAATAAAGGTGATAATGGATCACCCTGTCTGACACCTCTCTTGCATCTAATATTTTTTCCAGGGACACCATTTAGTATCACAGAGGTGTTAGCACTATGAAGTATCTTGCTGATCCATCCAATTATCTTTTCCCCAAATACAAAGTGCTTAAGCATGGTGATGATAGTATTATATTCTATCATGTCAAATGCTTTCTCAAAGTCAATCTTTAGGATGATGATCTCTCTCTTGGATCTGTGACAAATGTGTAAATATTCAAATGCCCATGCCAGACAATCCTGAATAGTTCTGGATTTGATAAACCCATATTGGTTTTTGCTGATAATTGGAATGATAATGTTCTGTATTCTATTGGCAATAAGCTTAGTCAGAATCTTGAGTGCCATGCTAACCAATGAGATAGGCCTGAAATCAGAAGGCTTCATGGGGTTTGAGATTTTTGGAATGAGTGCAATGTATGCAGTATTGATGCTGACAATGTCCAGCTCCCCAGAGTGAAATCTATTGCAAATATTATAAAATTGGGTTTTGATGATACTCCAATATTTTTTCATGAAGTAGCCATTAAATCCATCAGGCCCAGGTGATTTATCATTTGGCATGAATTTGATAATATCATCAATTTCCTTTTTGGTAAATGGTTCTTCAAGAGATGTGAGATCATGTGGGGAGATAAGATCCTGCAGGTCAAACCTCATCTCAGTTTCAGAAGTTTTTCCAAGTCTATCTCTGAAGGCAGTCCATAAAAGAGCAGCTTTGTGATCATGATCAGTAATTTCATTGCCTTGTTCATCCAGCAGTGCAGCAATATAATTGTTTCTGTAGTTTCTTGTGGCAATGGAATGGAAGAACTTGGTGTTCTCATTACCAAGTATAGCCCACCTAATATTAGCTCTTTCCCTCCAATATATTCTTTTAGCTTCCAACAGTTTGGCAAGATGAGACTTTATGATATGTCTGAAATTTATCTTAGGTACAGATAGTGCTCTTTGTTCCTCAAGACCATCCAAAAGAGATAAAACAAAGTTGCAGTTATCAATGACAAAGTTGAGGTTGGAGATGGATTTACTCCATTTTTTGATAGCATCTCTCAAGTTTTTGAATCTGGCAGCCAGATCATGTGCATCATTCTTGAAACATCCTTTATTGGCCCAATTGTTTTTCACAATATCTGTAGAGGTCCCAACCTTTAATAAGGTAGAGATCCCTGTGTTTACAATGCTAGTCCCTGGATCAATAGCTAGCATCCACAGTTAAGATGTAATATCAAGAAACAATGGTCATAATACAACTTTATAACCAGGCATAAATTAGTTTATTACATCTTACATGGCTCATTTGGCTATTACATTACATTGCAGCAGAATATCTATAAGCATGGGGTCCTTCTTCTTCAAAGTGCCACAGGCAAACATGTTGGTTGTAGACTTGTAATCCTAATCAATAAACTTCACTAACACCAATCAAACCTGCAACATTACAAGTTACAGCCACAAGGGTCAATACATTTGAATTGTATTGGCAAGTTTCACTACTATGTAGAAATAAGTGGATCCTATCATTACATGCATATTTGGCTAAGTAGGGTTTTAGGCTCATTTGCAGAAAGCAATAATTTATCCTATCTTTTCAAAATAGTTTTGATCTTTTGTCAAATCTTTCTGAGCCCCTTGGTAAATCCCCAAGTGCTTCAAGTCTCCTTGGTAAATCCCCAAGTGCTTCAAGTCTCTTGTTGTCATTTTCAAGTTTTGCTTTTAGAAATTGGAATGTCGAGATTTCCCATAGCTTCAGGCCTTAGTTGCTCAGTATTGTCCATAACCGGGGACACGACTAAGTACTTAGGTTTTTATCTTCTGCAGAAGTTGTACACTTTACCCACATGACACAATCTCATCTTGTTGCCACCAGTGGCCGCTGGATAAGTACTCACCAAGATGGAGTACTGGTAGATTGAGAATGTGATGAAGTCTTTCCATAGGGTCCTCCCAATACACAATGCTAGCTTTTCTTCAGGCACCAATGTAGGGTTCCAAGTTCCCTCATTCCAGTAACCTGAAGAGGCCAATGCATGGGTCTTCCTCCATGTAGTTTACTAAGCCAGTGCCCATTTAGCATGTGGCTGTACACGGAAGCCACTGTACGAGAAACATGTTCAATCTCTAAGTCCCTGGGTGGTTTTCTTTTAGTGCACAAACAAAAAGAGATTTCCATATATACATGGTTCCTTTTGTTGCCACCTTTTCCAAAACTTGAGTATCCTTGTCCACCCAGGTGGTTCATTGAGTACTTGTTTTATTATATAAAACATAAGTCTTTTCTCAACTTCATAAAATCTCAACATGTATCTCTTCTCAATATATATAGCATGGCTAAGCATTTTACTACTACATTGTTTTCACTAAGGAATATATAAGGGTGTCCTATTAGGATTTAGCATAGCAAAATATAGTAGTCCTTATCATGCATGTTTCAAAATCCACTAAGTGTAATGAAAATAGTAGGACATGGATGATAGTGTCACTTGCCTTTTTGGTAGAGGATGTTGGTTCACTTCTTGGTCTTGCTAATATCACACTCTTCTAACTTCACTACAAATCAATCAAGCAAACGTAGATTCAACTATCATTCCAACCAATATTCAAACAATTTAACACACATGAAATAATGGAAACAAGGTTATGCATGCAAGCATGTAAAAGATAGTTTTATTTGCAAAGGTGGTTTCTACTAGGCTCTAAACATTGTAAAGTCCAAAGTGGTCATTTTCTAAAGTGGTAAAACCATTTTGTAAAAGGGTTTTATTAATAAGCCATTTCTTAAATCAAATCATTATTTCATGTGGTGGAAAATGTTTTTAGCAAAGCAACAATTTTATATTGTTCACCAAATAAGTTATTAATTCACAAAACTTGGTGTTTAGGGTCAGTGGGTTTGAATCAACACATTTTCCAAAGGTTTTTCTCAAAAATCATTTCCATATCAAAATCAATATTTTTATTTGACTAGAAATGATTTAATTCAAGCATTCAATCCTAATCTTCACAAAAATTCATTTTTGAATCCACAAGTTGTTTCCTAGGGTCAGTAGGTTCACAACAAATCATTTTGCAAAGATTTCATCTCAAAAACATAACTAGAACAATTTTTATATTCATAACAAGCCTACACAAGTTTCTGCACATTCAACCAATTTACCAGAAGCTTTTTACTAAACAAATGGCATGGTTGGCTAGGGCTTGTTCCACTGATTCCATTGATATAAAATTTGCAAAATTTGAACATGTGGATCAAAAGTTATGCAAGTTACAAGTTTGCATATAAATCAGATTCAAAATTTTGTATTAAATCAAACTACTGCCACGCGACGTGTTTCTACTGGCCGGTACCGGTTCGCACGGATCGGCCTCTCTGGATCGTTGGATCTAAGTGTGATCGTGTGGCGCAGAGGCAATCATACCCCTTCGTTTAAGTTTTCTTTCCTATCCGCTAGATCGAGATCGAACGGCTACAATCTACTTGCCACTAACTGGCGGCGCTGCGTGGCGGCGAACAGCGGCGGCGCGGTCAGACGATGACGTTGCGGCGGCTACAGGAAGCAAAGGAGGAAACGGGGGTGCTCACCGTGTTCGCAAGGTCGAGGTGTTGCTCAACGCGTGGTCATCTTGGCAAGGGCCGCTCAGACGCGACGGGGATTCCTCGCCGGAGTAGGTGGTGGCGTCGGGCGGCTCTGGAGGTCGTCGAGGGCGACGCTGCGGTTCACCCCGAGGAAAAACAAGGGCACGGTTAGATGCGGCCGAGTGTGGCGAGTGCAGGAGCGTCATCGGGAAGGAGAGGGGCGGACGGCTACTTACTAGAATGCTTCGCCGGAGTGTCAGCGAACGGTGGCGACGGTGGTCGTCGTTGTTGCCGAGTGTTCTGGGTGCGCGGGGATGAGTCCGAGACACTGGCAGATGCGCCTGGGGGTGGAGATCACAGCTGTGTGCTCGAGGAGGCAAGGGGCGGCAGTGGTTCGCCGGAATTGGCTGGAGAGGCTCACCGGAGCAATGGGCGTGCAAATGCATCAAGGCACCTCGGTCTCATGATGGGGTTTGAGGGGAAAAAGGGGGAAGACGCAGGCGGTTAAATGGGCGCGGTTACTGGGAGGAATCAAGGCCTTCATCAACGCGTAATCAACGCCGGAGTTACTGGTTGCAACGGCAGGGCGACGGAGTCGTGGTTGAAGACGATGAACATGAGGGGTGGGGCCTTGCTGTCAGCGAGGGAGAGAGATAGGGAGAGGGTCCACTCGTCTGTGACTGCGTGGGTGAGTTTCTGAGTGGAAAACGATTCGCGCGAGGGGAAAGAAGTTGGGTTGGAGCTGGGCTTGCTGGGCCAGGTGGGTTGGGTCAGGTCCGATTCTATTTTTTTTCTTTCTGATTGCTTTATCTTTTTCTATTTCGATTTTCTGTTTTGAAATTCAATCAAACAATTCAAACATTAATTCAAATCAAACTTCCACCAAACTTTATATTGTGTTTAGTTCTGTTTAATAACACAAATCAAAGTCCAAAACAAAATAATATTTTTATTCTTTTTGGGATCCATTTATTAATTAATTAAATAAAATAGTCCTTAGTTATTAAATCAAATAGGATTTGATTTATTTAAAACTCCATTTGAAATCTAAATATTATCAAAACCAAATCAGTAGGTTTTATTTGAAAATATAGAATACTTGGAAAACTTGTTTAAAATATTTTAACAAGTTTTGATGTTTTTAATTGAAATGGGAAAACCTTTACTTTAATAAAATTGGTTTATTAATAAACTCTCATTATTTTATTTAAATAAACCTTTACTCTTTTAATCAAAGCAAACATTTTATTTCAAAATGTTGGCCAAGGTTTAATTTGGCTCTATAAAATAATCCTTATTTATATTTCTACCTTTTCATTTGAAAACCAAATCTTTTTATTAAAGATTCCAAAAAAATAGTAATTCCAAATATTTTTAACTTTATTGTTTATTTATCTTTTTAAATCCCTTTAGGATTTTATTTGATCCAAATAGGTTTTGAAAGTTTCCAATTGGAATCAAAAAGTTACTTCTCACCCTGAAAATCAACAAAGTTTTATTTTATTCATTTATTTTTCACATAACAAGATTTGGAAAATCTTGGGATGTGAAAATATCAGATAGTCCTTCAAATTCCAACCAATAATCCTAAAATCTGGATAAATTTGATTTTGGTATTCCAGTACTGATGTATCAATATAGGGATGTGGTCTGATCCCAATCTGGCCAAAGTGGCCATAGTGTTGGAAAAGGTAGTGGTCCATTCATGTGATGTAAAAATCCAATCAAGCTTTTCAAGTAGAGGTTGCTGTTGCATATTTGACCAAGTAAAATCTCTCCCTTTAAGTGGTATTTCCTCTAGATCATGTTCCTAGATGATGGAGTTGAAAGAGTGGATATTTGAAATATTGCCTCCTGCTCTATTTCTATCTTTAGTGCTTCTGATCATATTGAAATCTCCCATAATTATCCATAATTTGAAGATAGAAGAATCCATTTTTAAGAACCAATCAATAAAATTAGCCCTTCCATCACTTGTGCATGGGGCATAAATGTTGGTGATGTAATACTCCTCATTAGTAAGATTGCAGTGCATCTTAATAGTCAAATGAAATGATGATTGGCTGATCACACTGCCATTATACATGTTCCCATTCCAAATGGTGATCAATCCACCAGAATTACCAATGGAAGGTTGGTATGCAAACTGCCCAAGTCTTCTAGGACAGAATTTTTTGATGTAATTACAGTCAAATGTTTCTCTCTTAGTTTCCTGTAAACATATGATATTACAATTGCTCTGATTTATTTTGTCAGCAAGGTCATCCCATCTTTCCTGTGAGTTAACACCTCGAATGTTCCAGTCTAGTATTTTGATTTGTCTACTCATTAGAAACCAAGTAAGATTTGTTGCAGCAGATATACAGGTACTGTATATCATGGGTGATAATACATGACAAGATGGATCTGTTTTTATATCTATGATGATCAGTACATTGTGTGTAAAGGTGTGACCAACTGACCAATATCATGGTTTTCATGCACATAGGGAGTAGGCAAAAGTAAATATTGAGTAGGAGATCATTGCAGTCCAGATAAGATAAAATCATCTCAGATAGAGGGTAGTACAACCCAGATATTATAAGATAAATGTTTTGCTCTGCACACACCAGAGACTTTGGATGATAAAAAAATGAGTCTGACACAGTGACCTTACATGATAAAGATTGGAATAAAATCCTAGGATAACAGAGCATCTACTGTCCATGCTCTTGGACATAGTGGAGTAGTGATTAAGCACTATCATTAGAACTGTCATAGTTCAGGTTTGCAGAAGAAACCTCCCCAGGAGGAATCTGACAAAAGCTGGTACCAATTGCTTGGATTGTATCAACTGGGAGAATTGGTGGGGGTGCACTGTTGTTGTCCATGACAATAGCTTCAAAGTGACCAGAGAGGTTCATGGGTGTGACTTGGGCATTGGAGGCATGTTCATCTACACTTTCTTTATTTTTGAAACCTGCATTCAGACTTCAATCCTGCAGCTTCTCCTGACATATTTGACAGAGCTAGGTTCAGGCTTCTTCCTTTTACTCTTGGGGAAGTTATCAGGCTTGGGGATCACAGTAACACTGTCAGAGCTATCTGCAGGAACTGGAATGAATCTTGGACCAGCTTCATTAGCTGCAGCATTATTGTTGTCCACCACCTATGAAACATTGTTTGCCTCAATCTGGATATCATGCTGCATGGTGCTTTGTTGATTGGGTGGGACAGTATTGATCTCCAAGGTCACTTCGACAGTGTTGATGCCATTGTTGACAGATTCATTCATCTGAACTTTAGCACCAGTGATAGTGCTACCAGCAATATTGGGGAAGTTTGCATGTTCTTCACCACCCATAAGGCTAACAAGAAGATTGGAGAGGTTAGCAATTGGATCTAGTTCAGCAGTAGGCATATTCTGATTTTATTGAATCTCAGGCTGTAGTGGAGGGGTAGCAGGCTCCAGGTTGGCCACAGGTACATTCTGAACATTGGTTGCAGGAGCAGCTTGTCCAACTGCATCATGTACAGGTGCAACATTTATGTTATCAACAACATTTTCCTCCATCACATGGTCATGTTGTGCATCATGCCAGAACCCCTGATGAACCATGGGTAGGGGGTGAGGGTTACCACCATCAGGTGGCAGGGGATCTTCATCACCAGCATTGGCACCAAGCAGAGTAGAGGAGAGCAAAATCATGGGGCATGTCCAGGAGTCACCATTGCCATCATCAGCCACATTCTTACCAATCACCACACTCAGGGGAAGGGTGTCAATATTATAAGCACGAAATTTGACAAGAATTCTAGCCTTGTTTGACAGATCCTTATTCCAGACAAGAAATCTACCAAAGGGGATAAATGTTTTCATCACAGATTCAGGATCCCAAACTTGCTATGGGTAGTTCAGAAGCATGCACCAGATGTCATGGGTAAAAACAATAGCTCTACGATTGATACCATGATCCTCATTAACTATCCTCAGAGTACTTTCTCCTATCTGATAAGGACTACCCAAAACTGCAGCATCTCTATCAGTGACAGTGGCAAACCGAAACAGAGCAGTACCCATTGCACACTTGGATGTACTACGTACTTGCAAGCCAAGACCATGAAGAAACTCACCGATGATTGCAACAGAGCCGATGTGATCAGCAGCATCAGGTTCAGGGGTGAGGGTGGTGACGACCCAATCTTCAGCGTAGATGGGAGAGTCTCCACCCAGGAACACGTAGCTTCTTTGGGTACGAAGGGGGCCAGGAGGAATGGCAGCCATGCCAGGGGGACGTGGGGTGCAGGGTCAACTGGATAGTTCGCCATTGTCGCCGCCGATGAGCAAACTGGGGTTAGTGGGGGGGGAGAATGAGGTGCTGGAGGCAGCGGAGTTGTGTATGCACTAGTCTCTGGAGAATTCGATTCGGCAGAGTTAGGTGTAATAGTAGCACTAGATTTCCTCCGATAAAAGATTTTTCTTGTTAGCGCAGATAGACACGATCGGGAGATGTGCCCATAGTAGTAGCATTGACGGCAACGAACATGGTTGCGACAATCAGCACGTAGATGGTCATTTAACGCCAGGAAACGTGTGCAATTAAATGGCTTAATGACGTGTTCATAAATGGGAAAATCTGAATTAATTGTCAGTTCAGGTGAAACTCCAACAATAGATACTTGACGATTAACTAATCCATCCCTGGGTTGTTGGATCTCACTCCGTGTTGTACGATCATGGGCATGTTCATGATTTAAAAGTTGTGTGCCGTTGTGAGATCGTGACACGTCAACATATGAAACTCTATGCCCAACGGGAACATGATTTGCACCAGAAAGTGGCAGATGAAATTTTTGTAGAGGATGTGCTGAAAGATGTACCTTGATAGTTGAGTGGTTTATGGATGGATCCATGATGATTCCTCTTCCTTTTGTGTTGTAGGAGAGTCCATTACCTATCTTCTTCATCGCACCAGAGGTTAAATTCACGTATCCAAATTGGTCCACCATTGCTCCATAGATCAAAGTAGCATGTGAACTCTCTGGATTTGTAAGATCTCATATTGATGATCATGAACCCAATGGCCTTCGAACAAACATCGAATAAGAAAACTCTGCCCATCAAGGGAGATATTCGGAGTTTGTCCCAATCGGCACCGAGACACGCCGAAAGAGCCATACCAATATTGGCACAAGACAGATCAAACATTGCATTGCCAAATGAAACCACCAGAGAAAATCCAGAATCAGCAGAGATGGGGTGAACCGGGGTGGAATAAAGGTCCGTCACCTTTTTTGAAAAAACCAAACCAGATTCAAGATCTAGGGGGAATGAAATGGTGGGAGTAGCCATGATGGCCAACAAATGGGTTTTGGAGTGAGTGGAGTAGATTGCATGGCTCAGATTTGGGATTAGATGGCCGGAGTTTGGAGATCGCCGGAGGGGGGGTGGGTGTCACGGTGGGGGTGGGAGGAGAGCCATACTTACATCGATCAAGTCTATTTCCTGATAGACTTTTATTATTTTCTTCCTTTGCCTTATAAAATCCATATCTTTTTATTTATATATCCAAAATTTGTGATTCCAATTTGTATGATTTTATTTAATATTTGTTTATCTTTTTAAATCCTTTTGGGATTATTTTGCTCATAATTTGGCATGGATTTTAGATAGGAGCTTTATTAGCTTTGGAAATTATTTCCTTTTATCTTAATAAATTCTTAAGTTTTTATCCATGGCTCCAAATTAAGTGAAACCAATTTCTATGGTTTTATAATATTTTTTTATCATTTTTTATCATCTATAAATGTTTGTTGATAGATTTTTATATGGATCAAATCCATAGTATTTGAAAGACCTTGAATATGATTTTCTTCCATTAGGGTTTTAGGGTTTTCGTTTATCTTTTCCAAGTGTTTAAATTTCAAGATACATTCATTGATGAATGTATTTCACTTGATTGAAATTTTTTAGATTACATTTTATTCAAAGTTTTTTCAAGATGGGTTTTGATGTTTCCATTTGGAATCAAAAAGTTTCTTTTCACCCTAAATTTCAACAATTATTTATTTTGTTTATTTATTTTTCACATTTCAAAATTTGGAAAATTTCGGGATGTGACAGTTCAGCAAGGCCTGAAGACTCCTTGGAGTTTGGTTTATCATTATTATTCAAGTCACACAAGTGAAATGCAATAATGACAATTCACGACAACTTGAGGTGTGGTAAGAGGCTAGTAATGAACTCTATTTGTTTTCATTTTTGTACATATACTCATCATTGTGAGCATGCTTAGTCTGTTCGTGTATTGTGTATGTTATTTAATGGATGCTTAGTAGTTCTTTCTCTCTTATGATCAGTTCTAGTCCACTAATAGTTTGTAGCATGCCATACAAATGTTTGCTTGCATTGTTCTATTCATAACTTGGTATGACACTGTGGTATCCTCCCCTGAATGTTTTTATTTGAATCCAACTCAGAATGGATGCATATGACTAAACAAAAAGTCAGTTAAGCCTCGATGAATTATTTTGCCTCAGAATTCTTGTGTCATTGTTATGCCGCTATTAATTTTGTTTTGTCACAAGTATGATTATGACAGTTACTGCTCTCTCGATTGTCGCTCCCTTTCTATTACTAGCCTTCACTCGCACTTAGTACGAGCTCTACTCTTGCATCCAACTCCAAAAAACCAAATATGTCAAAAAGCGTCTGTAACACCCTCAGAATCGGACCTATGCAAGTTTGAGCAAAATTCGCCAAACCCGCATAGAAACGATTCAAAGGTGCCCACCAGGCACTTTCGTGCGGGTGGAAAACGAAGTAATAACATTACACAACAGTCCTCGATGGGACCCACAGAACAGATATATATATATAACGGCGACTCCATGAGTCAAGAATACAAATATAATATACAAGATCCAAATCACCTTGAAAACGGTAGAGCGTCCGACTACGGACAAGAAGCAAATGGGGCTAAGAGCCCTGAAGAATAACCAATGGCGTCCATAACCCTGCCCAGGCCAAGCCGGAAGGGTAACCCTGCTAACGGCGTCGATCTCAAAACCTGCTTAAACGAAAGGGGTGCCGACAAAGGGCAAAGGAAAAAGAGGAGCGTCGATCTGAGGCCGATGCAGCGAGGCTAGAATTGGCGGTCCTCGCCTACATAGGTATGGTGGGAGCGGCGGCAAAGATGCACTAAACAACCTATAGAGACTCGATTCAACTGGCGACAGACAGAGAGGGGTAAGATAGACCTAGCCGGATCCAACCTGAGGCTAACACCAAACAAACCCATCCTGGCGTTTCCCCCTCGAGACCAAACGAGGAAGTCAACCGAGGAACTCACACGGTTGGCAGTTTTACTTAGTCAGTTATTGTTGCAGCAATTACTAGTCAAGTTCAGATAATCGTCCTGATAAAATAAGCAGTGGGCACTTTTAATTAACCATTCCGTTATAGTTGTAACACTTACTAATCAGATATGAATAGCATGAGATAACCCTTAAACCCAGCAGTTGTTGGTACTTTTATTCAGCCATTCCGTTGTAGTTGCAATACTTACTAGTCAGGTACAATGGTCGCAAGCGACAACTTAAACAAGCAATTGTGGGCAGGATTAATTAGTCATTCCGTTATAGTGAAGCTGATTACTAGTCATTATAAGTCAAATTTATAACAGAAAACTTTAGTTATGCTTGTCTATGATCGAGATACTGTGCTCCAAGTCGTCCATATCCGCGGACACGGCTTTCAGAAAGTTTTACCCGGCC
The DNA here is from genome assembly GCA_030063025.1 of Avena longiglumis. Lineage (NCBI taxonomy): Eukaryota > Viridiplantae > Streptophyta > Magnoliopsida > Poales > Poaceae > Avena > Avena longiglumis. Next base: position 171,313,405 of record CP125973.1, read on the forward strand.
GGGGTGCACCAATAGCAACACACGCTCGATCAACCTCGGAAAAACCAAATCAAAACCCAACGAGGCTTTCATGACCGAACAATCACAGGATTTAGAAATATTTCAGGGGGCCACCCCTTGGAGTACACCCGCAACGAAGTAAGCAAGCTTCGAGACGGACTCAAGGTTTGCGACAATGGCTGTAAGCGACAGCAGATCCCCAATCGGGGACTGTCGATACCGCGTAATCACTCCGCATACCTAAAGCGATAGGTGCTCCTCGCACAATTTAAATACAGAAAGTAGCATGGCATAAGTACAGGATCGTAAATAAAACCTCAAACTAGTTTGTGGCCCCAAGGAATAAGACTGAATCAAGCTCTAGCTCAGGGGGGTCCCATATACCTCCCGGATGTGGATAGCGATAAATCAAGGAAGTATCAAGTGCTCGGGGTCTTACGGGACACAAGTGGGCGTTCGGAAACCAAATATTATCTATCACCCACCGATGCCTCTGCTTATTTCAATTTTAGTTGTTAAACAGAAATTAAAGTGACGATAAGTAAAACTAGAACCATCTCCAACATCAACATGCGGCAATACATCAGCAACTGTGGCATATGATGACACACATCAGCACTTGAGCAAGCAACTACGACGCGCAAGTCCAACTATCTACCAAACAACAGGTAATAGGGTGTGTCCAAGGCAATATAGGGCTGCACGGTATATCACAGGTACGGAAACTAAAGCATCGCATAACACGTATAGCAATAGATCAACAGGAGGAATAAATACTATAAAAGTAAGATGGGTACAAAGGGGAGATGCTACTTTGAAAACATTGTCGAAGGTTCAACCAAGATCGGTAAGCTCACATCAACTCAACGGTCTTATCCGCGAAGAAGCAAATCACTAGAAGAAACATCGGATGCACTATTTAATACTACGGCGAAAGATCGGCATGATGCATGTATGATGAATGCCATGGCAAAGGTGCGATGCAATTAGGTCATATTAGGTGGAACCGGGGTCCCGACAATTAATTAAATGGTTCATGTTATTTAGAACCCCCCGCAATTTAAAGGTTGTATTAACATGGCAATAATAGCTCCGGGTTCGCTACACAAATTTAAATGAGGCCAATATGAGACTAGATTTGCCGCATATGGCCCCATATTAGTTATTAGGTGAATCGGCATAAGGCCCCCAAACCAATGAGATGCATGCGAGATGTCAATTCATTATGCAACAAGTTGTTGTTATATTATAAAATAAGGTTTCGGGAAGGGGTTCACACATTAGGGGTCTCGATGATCTTGGGCTCCGGGGTTCGGGGTTGGTCTCGGGGTCCAGGGTTCGACGGGATCGGTCTCGGCGGGATCGTTCTCTCGGATATCGGGGGGGTAGAACTTGGCGCCTCCGGGAGGGAGAACTTGGCGCTCCACGGCGAAGTGCTCGTCGCGTTCTCGTGTCGGGTCGGTCTTGGCGTTTCGATCCGGTCTTCAGGGGTTGAGGACGGCGATCATGGCGTTCTGAAAGAAGTACTCGGCGTTTCGTGATGATCTTGTTGATTCCATGGCGGAGGCCTTGGCGCTTCGGATCGGCCTTTGGATCGGGGCTTCGGGGTCTTGGGGTTCCACCTGGATTATCAGGGACGAACTTGGGCTCGACGCCGGGGTGTCCAGGGTCCCTGTCGGAGTGCTAGATGTTCCGTGATGGGGTTCTTGTCGGAGCTTCTTCGGACACCTTGGCGAAATACGGTCTTGGCGTCTCGCCCGTGGTCTCGTGGGGTCCTTCGGTCTCGGCCGGGTACTCGAGTCCAGCGGGACGGGCCGCCGGTTCTCTCTCGACGATCTTGTGGCACCGAAGGTTAGGTAAAGTCTTGAGGTTCGCTCTTCGGTGGCAGGTCGAGGTTGTGCGGATGGTCCTGTCGTCGATGTAGGCCTTGGCGTTTCGGCTTCAATTACCGGTGTAGATGGTTCCAGAAGCGGTGGTCGCAGGCAGAGCTTGTCGAGAACACCGAGGGTGACCTTGTCGCCCTCCTCATCCTAGCGTGTGGTGGACTTGTCCGAAGGTACGCAGCATGACACCAACAAAACAGGGGCTCCCGACGGTGGACCTGCCGGACGCGGGGCACGCTGGGCTTGCAGACGAGGACCAGGGCGGCGTCGGTGAGGGGGCCCGGCGGAGGCGGCTCGGGAGCGACGGAGGACGGGGCGCGCGGTGGCCTGAGGGGCAGGGACGTGGTCGGCGGCGGAGGCCCAGGCGGCGGGCTCGGGCGACGCAGGCGGCTCTGGCGCGGTGGAGCGGCGAGGAGCCCGGCAGGCGGACGGAGGTCAAGGGCCGAGGAGGCCGAGGGCGGCGACGGGCGAGCACGAGCGACGGGAGGCGCGTGGACGAGGAGGGCCGCCAAGGGCTTGCAGGGAACGGCGTGGGGAGCTGGCGGCAGCGGCCCGGGGCAGAGGTGGCCGGGCGCTGGGGCGGCTGGGCTCATGAGCTTCATGGCGGAGGAAGGCCACGGGCAGTGGGGAGGGACGTCTGTGGCGGGCGGGGGGCCGAGGAGAGAGGGGCTGAGGAGAAGACGGCATGGCGGGGCGTGAGGGAGGGCGGCAGCTGGCTCGCCGGAGATGGGAGAGCGAAGGAGAGGACGGTGGAGCGCGTGGTGCGCCAAGTGGGCTGCAGCGTTGGGGAAGACGATGGGGAGAGGAGAGGGAGTGGGACGAGGTGGGCCGTGGGGTCCGGCTGGGTGGTTGGGGTCTTGAGTGTGTAAGGTGGGGTGTCTTGTGTGTGTGTGTGCGTGGACTGCCGGGAGTGGGAGAGAGGGGTGGGTGAGGTCTGATTGGCCAGAGTGAGGTGGCTGTTGGGTTGGGTAGATAGCTGGGTAGGTTTAGGATTTTACAGGGCGGGTTAGGTGGACCGTTTTAAAAACAGGGGTGGTCGTTCGGGTCTACTCGGCCCGTTCGACTGCCCCACTAAAATAAATTAAATATTTTTAATGTTTTAAACTGGGCTTTTGCAACCCGATGCTAGACAAAAATAAATAATCCGGACAAGCCCGGGCTTTGCGTTTGAATAAGGTTGAGGCGTTTAGAAAACAAAATAGGGTTTTCTGCAAATAGTTTTGTACAATCAGATGCAAGATGATGACGATGCTCAAATGCAAGGTGGCATGATGACATGAGCATGCGGTCATGATGATGCAATGCACAAAAACAACGCGATTTTCTAGTAGTGGTTTTGCGGGATGCCACAATTCGACACCACTAACAATGGATCTCGCCCTCGAGATCCGCCTCATGGTACCGGAAGGAAGGTCGGCGAACTGCGTCTTCTCGCTTCGTGTAGATCCTCGCGTCACCACTAACAAGGGGTCGTTGTCCGTGATCGTCGAGAGAACACTCCGGAAACAAAAGGTCGAAGGTAGAGGCATCAACAAATAAAGCCACCTCTAACTTCGATGGAAAGAGGGAACCGATGCATTCTCATCCACTTCAATGCACAAAAGCGAATAGAAAGGGTAGTCGGCATGGGGGCCAATCCATCACGCACCCAAACTATTACTCCGCACAATCAGTAGAAGAGCGTGCAACCATTCTCGGAATCAGACTGAAGATCTCGACAAACGAGGTTCGGAACAAAGGAGTGATGCAGACTCTACATCGGATCTGGCGTAGAGGATGTCGTCGCGTCGGAAAACCGGAAGGCACAAACAAGGAACAAAGAATGGTACCACCGGACGATGGGTTCCTCGGATAGCATGAAGACCAGATGTAGCAACACCGTTACCAAAGGAGGAAGCGAAACCCTGAAGGTACGACGGAACCCAACCACGAGAAATCCTGGACTCGAAGAAAGAGAAGAGAGCGGATTCAAAACACGCAGAGGTAAGAGGAGAACAGCAGAGGGGTAAGGAGTAAAATCAGACCTAACCAGAACTATCCAACCGATTTTGCAAAATAGTTTTGACACTCTACTTCGGCCGTTAGCTAGGTTATCCTACATTTGGACTTCAGTGGTATCGCAACTGCTGAGCTCGATACCACTCTGTAACACCCTCGAGATCGGACCTATGCAAGTTTGAGCAAAATTCGCCAAACCCGCATAGAAAGCGATTCAAAGGTGCCACCAGCACTTTCGCGGGTGGAAAACAAAGTAATAACATTACACAACAGTCCTCGATGGGACCCATGAGCAGATATATATATATAACGACTCCATGAGTCAAGAATACAAATATAATATACAAGATCCAAATCACCTTGAAAGCGGTAGATCGTCCGACTACGGACAAGAAGCAAATGGGGCTAAGAGCCCTGAAGAATAACCAATGGCGTCCATAACCCTGCCCAGGCCAAGCCGGAAGGGTAACCCCGCTAACGGCCGATCTCAAAACCTGCTTAAACGAAAGGGGTGCCGACAAAGGGCAAAGGAAAAAGAGGCGTCAAGATCGAGGCCAAGACACGCGAGGCTAGAATTGGCGGTCCTCGCCTACATAGGTATGGTGGATCGAAGGCGGCAGCGAGATGCACTAAACAACCTATAGAGACTCGATTCAATGGCGGGCGAGAGAGGGTAAGATAGACCTAGCCGGATCCAACCGAGGCTAACACCAAACAAACCCATCCTGGCGTTTCCCCCTCGAGACCAAACGAGGAAGTCAACCGAGGAACTCACACGGTTGGCAGTTTTACTTAGTCAGTTATTGTTGCAGCAATTACTAGTCAAGTTCAGATAATCGTCCTGATAAAATAAGCAGTGGGCACTTTTAATTAACCATTCCGTTATAGTTGTAACACTTACTAATCAGATATGAATAGCATGAGATAACCCTTAAACCCAGCAGTTGTTGGTACTTTTATTCAGCCATTCCGTTGTAGTTGCAATACTTACTAGTCAGGTACAATGGTCGCAAGCGACAACTTAACAAGCAATTGTGGGCAGTATTAATTAGTCATTCCATTATAGTGAAGCTGATTACTAGTCATTATAAGTCAAATTTATAGCAGTAAACTTTAGTTATGCTTGTCTATGATCGAGATACTGTGCTCCAAGTCGTCCATATCCGCGGACACGGCTTTCAGAAAGTTTTACCCGGCCGGGGTGCACCAATAGCAACACACGCTCGATCAACCTCGGAAAAACCAAAACAAAACCCAACGAGGCTTTCACTGAACAATCACAGATTCAGAAATATTTCAGGCCACCCTTGAGTACACCCCATAAGTAAGCAAGCTTCGAGACGGACTCAAGGTTTGCGACAATGGTCGAAGCGGCAGATCCCAATCGGGGACGCCGATACCAGCGTAATCACTCGCATACCTAAGCGATGCAGTGTGCTCCTCGCACAATTTAAATACGTAAAGTAGCATGGCATAAGTACAGGATCGTAAATAAAACCTCAAACTAGTTTGTGGCCCCAAGGAATAAGACTGAATCAAGCTCGCTCGGGGTCCCATATACCTCCGGATGTGGATAGCGATAAATCAAGGAACAGTATCAAGTACTCGGGGTCTTACGGGACACAAGTGGGCGTTGAAACCAAATATTATCTATCACCCACCGATGCCTCTGCTTATTTCAATTTTAGTTGTTAAACAGAAATTAAAGTGACGATAAGTAAAACTAGAACCATCTCCAACATCAACATGCGGCAATACATCGAATCGTGGCATATGACGACACACATCAGCACTTGAGCAAGCAACTACGACGCGCAAGTCCAACTATCTACCAAACAACAGGTAATAGGGTGTGTCCAAGGCAATATAGGGCTGCACGGTATATCACAGGTACGGAAACTAAAGCATCGCAACACAGATAGCAATAGATCAACAGGAGGGAATAAATACTATAAAAGTAAGATGGGTAGAAAGGGGGAGATGCTCGCCTGAAAACATTGTCGAAGGTTCAACCGAAGATCGGGGCGAAGCTCACATCAACTCAACGGTCTTATCCGCGAAGAAGCAAATCACTAGAAGAAACATCGGATGCACTATTTAATACTACGGCGAAAGATCGGCATGATGCATGTATGATGAATGCCATGGCAAAGGTGCGATGCAATTAGGTCATATTAAGTGGAACCGGGGTCCCGACAATTAATTAAATGGTTCATGTTATTTAGAACCCCCCGCAATTTAAAGGTTGTATTAACATGGCAATAATAGCTCCGGGTTCGCTACACAAATTTAAATGAGGCCAATATGAGACTAGATTTGCCCGCATATGGCCCCATATTAGTTATTAGGTGAATCGGCATAAGGCCCCCAAACCAATGAGATGCATGCGAGATGTCAATTCATTATGCAACAAGTTGTTGTTATATTATAAAATAAGGTTTCGGGAAGGGGTTCACACATTAGGGGTCTCGATGATCTTGGGCTCCGGGGTTCGGGGTTGGTCTCGGGGTCCAGGGTTCGACGGGATCGGTCTCGGCGGGATCGTTCTCTCGGATATCGGGGGGGTAGAACTTGGCGCCTCCGGGAGGGAGAACTTGGCGCTCCACGGCGAAGTGCTCGTCGCGTTCTCGTGTCGGGTCGGTCTTGGCGTTTCGATCCGGTCTTCAGGGGTTGAGGACGGCGATCATGGCGTTCTGAAAGAAGTACTCGGCGTTTCGTGATGATCTTGTTGATTCCATGGCGGAGGCCTTGGCGCTTCGGATCGGCCTTTGGATCGGGGCTTCGGGGTCTTGGGGTTCCACCTGGATTATCAGGGACGAACTTGGGCTCGACGCCGGGGTGTCCAGGGTCCCTGTCGGAGTGCTAGATGTTCCGTGATGGGGTTCTTGTCGGAGCTTCTTCGGACACCTTCGGCTTGGTACGGTCTTGGCGTCTCGCGCCCGTGGTCTCGTGGGGTCCTTCGGGTCTCGGGGCGTCGGGGTACTCGAGTCCGCGGGACCGGGGCCGCCGGTTCTCTCTCGACGATCTTGTGGCACCGAAGGTTAGGTAAAGTCTTGAGGTTCGCTCTTCGGTGGCAGGTCGAGGTTGTGCGGATGGTCCTGTCGTCGATGTAGGCCTTGGCGTTTCGGCTTCAATTACCGGTGTAGATGGTTCCAGAAGCGGTGGTCGCAGGCAGAGCTTGTCGAGAACACCGAGGGTGACCTTGTCGCCCTCCTCATCCTAGCGTGTGGTGGACTTGTCCGAAGGTACGCAGCATGACACCAACAAAACAGGGGCTCCCGACGGTGGACCTGTCGGACGCGGGACACGCTGGGCTTGCAGACGAGGACCAGGGCGGCGTCGGTGAGGGGGCCCGGCGGAGGCGGCTCGGGAGCGACGGAGGACGGGGCGCGGTGGCTGAGGGCAGGGGCGTGGTCGGCGGGCGGCGGCAGGCTCGAGGCGGCAGGCTCTGGCCTTGAGCGGCGGCGAGCAGTGCGGTCGGCGGAGGCCGGAGGCCGAGGCGGCAGCCGGCGGCGACGACGAGCGCGGGAGGCGCAAGACGAGGAGGGCTGGCGAGGGCTTGCAGAGGCAGCGGCGAGGGGCCTGGGCAGTCATGGTGGAGGGGCCTGGCGGAGCGCCAGCGGAAGGGGTCGGCGCGACCATGGGCTCATGACTCATGGCGGAGGAAGGTCATGCCGACGCCGGGGAGGGGCGGCTGCAGGAGGACGGTGGCGGGGCGCGGACGTGCGCGGCCGGCGGGGGCGGTGAGAAGAGGAGGCGCGCGGGGGAGCTGAGGAGAGAGAGGATCATGGGAGAAGACGGGCGTGGCAGGGAGGAGGGAGGGGGAGGGCGGCGGCATGGGCTGCCGGCCGGAGATGGGAGCAGAGGAGAGGCCGGTGGGAGCGCGTGGTGCGCCGCGTGGGGCTGCAGGCGGTTGGGGAAGACGATGGGGAGAGGAGAGAGGGAGTGGGACCGAGGTGGGCCAGGTGGGGTCCGGCCTGGGTGGTTGGGGTGCTGAGTGTGTAAGGTGGGGGTGTGCGCGCGCTGTGTGCGTGAGTGTGCAGGGACTGCTGGGAGTGGGGAGAGAGGGGTGGGTGAGGTCTGATTGGCCAGAGTGAGGTGGCTGTTGGGTTGGGTAGATAGCTGGGTAGGTTTAGGATTTTACAGGGCGGGTTAGGTGGACCGTTTTAAAAACAGGGGTGGTCGTTCGGGTCTACTTGGCCCGTTCGACTGCCCCACTAAAATAAATTAAATATTTTTAATGTTTTAAACGGGGCTTTTGCAACCCGATGCTAGACAAAAATAAATAATCCGGACAAGCCCGGGCTTTGCGTTTGAATAAGGTTGAGGCGTTTAGAAAACAAAATAGGGTTTTTTGCAAATAGTTTTGTACAATCAGATGCAAGATGATGACGATGCTCAAATGCAAGGTGGCATGATGACATGAGCATGCGGTCATGATGATGCAATGCACAAAAACAACGCGATTTTCTAGTAGTGGTTTTGCGGGATGCCACAGCGTCCACCATATCTACCTATTAGCATCATTGATATTCCTTGCATACTTACTATACTTCATTTTCTTCCGAATAAAAATGTTTGCTAGTTATGAGAAAGTTAGTTAGTAAAGCTCTCATGAACTTGATGGCACACTTTATTTTCTTGCACTTAATAAACTTGAACCATTGTGACTATCCTTGAAATTTATATGCTTGCAAATTATAGGCTAGGAGTTACCAGAACCGTTTTGTCACAGGGAATGCTTTCAACACCTATAAATTTAATCCAGTTGATATCATGCTATTTTGTTTATGGATGTCGGCAGTGTGAAATAAAAGGGGAGCTTATAAGTCCATGGAGTTATGTATATGTGTTAGAGAAATGCCTAGGCACCTAGCCTAAGCCATGCCTAATCATGGTGGAAACTTGCAGCATAACCATAGTGAGAAATCTATGAAGCATTCTTCTTATAAAAAAAGATATACGAGAAAGAGAAAAAGAGAAAAAGACGAAAGAAGAGAAAAAAGCACCATTTTACCATGGTAAATAAAAAGATTGCTGAGATGCTCATTTTCTGTTGCCTTGTCATTTTGATATGGGATAGCTCATGTATCATTGGGCAAGGGGTACCCCGTTGGCGGTTCTCTATGATACGCATGTACTTACAATGAAAAGAACATACCGGTGACTAAAGTTGAGTAGCATGAGGAACGACCCTCGTACTCAAGGGACATGAGATTTCCAGTTTATGGTCTCTCAAGCATATAACTAATAGTTGACCTCACTTTAACCTTAATCACTTAAAGATGCTCATGATATGGGCAATGAGAGCTCAAAGCTAACGAGTACCATACTTTCAGCATTTGGAAGCCTTTCAAACTTCTCAAAACCTTTCACTTCTTTGTTGAGTCACCATTTAATTCTATGAGCACTTTCCCAAGAGCATAGCTGTCATTCTTAGTGTAATGTGCTTGTCCTAGAACACGGTTAATTGTGGCATAGCTTTGTAAATTGTGTCTTTGATATTTTTACTTCTAGTCTTCACTTAAACTTCAGAGGTTCCTTGGCATTTATGTTTTGCTCCATAATTAAAGGCAAGCAAGATACCACTTATCATATCTTCTTATGAACATTACAATCCTGCATATGCTTATGTTTCATGTTGCCTATTATTATTGTGTTGGAATCTCTTCATAGGCTTGCATGACTATTAGCTGAACTTATTTTCATACTCCTTATTATGAATTGCCTAAGTAGTTGATCATATGCTGAGAATATATACATCATATGAAGCAAATGTGTTCGTGAAATTTTATTTTATCGCACTCAGTTTTCAACTGAATTGCTTGAGGACAAGCAATAAGCTAATCTTGGGGGAGTTGATACGTCCAAAATGTATCTACTTTCCCGAACACTTTTGCTATTGTTTCTCCTCTAGTTTGTGTGTTTTGGATACAACTAATGCGGACTAACGCTATTTTTAGAAGAATTGCTTTGGTGTCTCGTTTTTGTGCAGAAAATCAACTTTCAGAAGAAAAAAAACCCGGAAAATATCGTAAAACTCCTATTTTACCAGAAGACTCACGGAGCCATAAGAGGAGACGAAGAAGAGCCACAAGGGGCCCACACACCCTGGTGCCAACTATGTTGCCTATATGCTTACAAGTTATAGATTGGGAGTTAGCAGAACCATGCTTTCATGGGGAACGCTTTCAACACATGTAAATATCTATCCAGTTGATATCATGATCTTTTGTTTGCGGATGTTGGTGGTGTGAAATAAAAGGAAAGCTTGTAAGTCCATGGAGTTATGTATATGTGTTAGAGAAACGCCTAGGCGGCTAGCCTAAGCCATGCCTAATCATGGTGGAAACTTGCAGTATAACCATAGTGAGCAATCTATGAAGCATTCTTCTTATAAAAAGGAATAAAGAAAAAAAAGATAAAAAGGAAAAAGGAGAAAAAGGCACCATACTCATGGTAAATAAGAATATTGCTGAGATGATCATTGTATGTTGCCTTGTCATTTTGATAGGGGATAGCTCCTGTATCATGGGGCAAGGGGTACCCTATTAACGGTTCTATATGATACACATATACTTACAATAACAAGAACTTACTTGGGACTAAAGTTGAGTAGCATGAGGAACGTCCCTCGTACTCAAGGGACATGAGACTTTCGACCAATGACTTGTCAAGCATTTATTTCATATTTGTCTCACTTTAACCTTAATCACTTCAAGATGCTTATGATAGGGGCAATGAGAGCTCAAAGATAGTAAGTACCATAATCTTTTGGAAGCTCTTTATGAAACTTGAAATCCCTGCTTCCCTCTGCGAAGGGTCTATATTTTACTTTTAAGTCGAGTCAGTAAACCCATTCCTTTCTATCTCCAGCAAGCATTTGAGTTGTTGTGATTTAATCATCCATATGTTGATTTATTAAATCATGTTTCTTATGTTAGTTTTTTTGCACATTGCTCTTATCTGAATGAATATTACTTTCAAAGCTGTCATTGTAAAAGCCATTATGTTTGAGCAAGAGACTCTTGCAATATAAATTTCATTATAAAAGCTTTGCTCAAAACTAAGTACCATTTGTTAATCGATCTCTGACCAAGAACAAAGTTTGCCATCACCAATTATGAGTTTCTTTGTGCATATTTATTGTGACTCCCATACTCGTTACAAGTTGAGTTATATAAGAGTGAGTTGTTTTCTATTATGCTTTGTGCATTGATAAGTGTGATGCTTCTTGTCTGTATTCTCTTTATCGACACTTCACTCCATAAACCTGTAGACATGTTTACTGAGTTCAGTTTTCGCTTGGGGACAAGTGAGGTCTAAGCTTGGGGGAGTTGATACGTCCATTTGGCATCAATATTTTATATCATAACTTACTTTTATTCATTGATATATTTCGTATTAAGAGATGATACTTATGTTATTTCAATCTATTTTGCATGTTTGATGATGCTTGGAGGATGAACCACTTGAGTCAGGATTTTGATGGAAAAAGCTTGTCCAGATGCAACATTCGCGAAGATCAGAAAATTCCAGAAAATATACGGAAAATCATATTTTCCAGAAGACGAAGGAAGCTAGAAGGGGAGGCTGAGATGGGAAGCAGGGGGCCCACACTACCCCCTAGCGCAGGCCCCCCTAGGCCACGCCACCAGGTGGTGTGGCCACCCTGGCCCACCTCTGGCTTCTCCCTTTCGCCTATATCTTCTCCTCGAAACCCTAATACGAGGGGAGCAACCGCAGAAAGATTCCGCCGCCTCTGCGGGGCAGAAACTACAGAGAGATAAAGAGATCTCCGGTAGGCAGAAATCTGCCGAAGAAATTCCTTCCCGTAGAGGGGAGATCGTTGCCATTGATGGCGCCCAACACTTGTCGTGGGACGCTTCGTTGGAAACCCCAAGAGCAAGGTATGAAGCAGCACAACAGCAAGTTTCCCTCAGTAAGAAACCGAGGTTATCGAACCAGTAGGAGGAAGGAAACGTCACATAGGTGTTGCAAGCAACGCGGAGACCTGCACAACACAAACTCAAGACTTTGCCCCAACGAATCAGTGAGGTTGTCAAGCTCACATGTTTGCTGTAACAAAGGATTGACGTGTGGTGTGGAAGGTAATGGTGGTTTCTGACAAAGCGATAAGATGGAAGATGTATCAATGGTAAAGATTGGACCGGGGTCCATAGTTCACTAGAGGTGCACTCCTTAGATAAACAACATGGCATGAAGGGTAAACAAATTACAGCGGGGCAATTGACAGGAACTAACCAAGGAATAACAATGCAATTACTAGTCAGAAAGATCCTATGAGGTTGATTGGGCAATACAACAATATACATAGACCGTCATCCAATTGCATCTATGACTAGAAGTCCACCTTCAAGTTATCATCCAACCCCCCTCCAGTATTAAGTTGAAAGCAACATATATCTGCTTTAAGCAAAGTGTGTAAGGTAAACAGTCCACATGTTCCATGAACAAGAGACCATTGTTTTCTCCCTAGTAGCGAAAGTAGATACTAAACAAGCATGGAGCATCAAAAAATATAGATACATTTCCGATGTATCAACATCCCCAAGCTTAACTCATGCTCGTCCTCGAGTAGGTAAGTGATAAAAAGAATAATTTTTGAGGTGACATGCACCCTCACAATAAAGATCCAACCATTTGTAAGCATTGAAAGCTGGGATCAAAGAACTCTAAACATGTGCATGAAAGATGTAGTTCTAACAATAGGACATAGTAACTATGCATGCAACATGGCAAGCTACAAACAAAGATCATGAATAACATGCATTGAAAAATGTTTGTTTGTTTCACATACAGAAAACATAGCATAGTGGCAATCATCTTGTCCCTCATAGAGTAGCAATATAATGCATAGGACACCTGCAAAGTTCACAAGGGTGACTAGAAACAAATAGCACAAGAATAAGTAATAACACAATATGCATCAATTAATAAGCTTTGGAACACTGCACATAGAATGACAACTATGCTCTCTTAAAGGTGCCTAAAGGTAGAAGGTGGAGACTCAAATAATGGTGGAAGAAAGGCCTTTTTGTAAAGGAAGCAGGGATTACAAGTTTCAAAAAGAGCTTCCAAAAATTATGATACTTGTTAGCTTTCTGCCCTCATTGCCCCTATCATAAGCATCTTGAAGTGGTTAAGGTTAAAGTGGCAAAGCTGGAGTATATGCTTGACAAAGTATAAGTTGGCAATCTCAAGTCCCTTGAATACGAGGGCCACACCTCATGCATACTCAACTTTGGGTCTAGTTAAGTTCTTGTCACTGTAAGTATTTGCATATCATTGAGAACCGCCAATGGGGTACCCCTTGCACATGGTACAGGAGATTTCCCATAACCAAAATGACAAGGCAAGCAGACAATGAGCATCTCAGCAATCTTTTTATTTACCATATGCATATATTTTTATTGAGGATGCTTCATAGATAGCTCATTATGGTGATGCTGCAAGTTTCCACCATGATTAGGCATGGCTTAGGCTAGCGGCCCAGGCGTTTCTCTAACACAGAATACAAACTCCTTGGACTTACAAGTTCTCTCTTTATTTCACACCGGTGACATCCATAGACAAAATAACATGATATCAACTGAGTACAACAAGGTACAAGTGCAATGTTGAAAACGTTCCTCGTGACAACACGGTTCTGCTAATTCAACTTATAAGTGCAAGCATATACAACAAAGTTGTCACAATGGTTCAAGTTTATTAGGGGCAAAGAATAAAGTGTTCCATCAAGTTCGTGAGGGCTTTAATCACTAAGTTTTCACATAACAAAATAGTTTTTAATTGGAAGATAGTTGAAAACAAGAATAAATTTGGAATGGTGTAACACACCATGCATAGGAGTTTATAGTGGACACTTTGGAATAACTTGGTTTCTTGGGAGTTGGAGGCATGAGTAGAACTTACTCATATAAGTGGAGTCTAGCAAAAGACTGGGAGCAACCAACTAAGAGAGCAATAATGGCCATAATCATGCAGTGCAACAAAGCATACTAATCAAAGCAATGAGTGGTACTACAAGTCAAGTACTAAATGATCATAGAAGTTAATGGTGACTTGTGAGAGTCATAACATGGTGTAAGCATGTGCCAAGTCAACCCAAGCAAAGCATCAAAGGAGAAAACCATAATATTATTCTTTTGCATGCTAAAACAACGCTTAATTTATTCAAGGCACACTAAGTAATCCCAATTGTTTGGAACAAAACATGCTACAACAATAATTACTAAGCATAATGCAAAAACAACACCTAGCATGTCATGCTAAAGTCTAAGTCACAGTCAATGCAAGCTTGAGAAGATGCTCACATAAGTACTTCTCTTTAACGCCTTTAAGTTAGGCTTGATAGCTTGAGAATATGCTCACATAAGAATTATGAATTGAAGTCAAACAGAGCATCAAGAAGAAAATTCAGAACACATTTAAGTCTAACCCACTTCTTATGAATAGGAATCTTGTAAGAAAATAAATTCTCAAAGAACAAAGTGACATGCATAGGAAGATAAGACAAGAGTAACTTCAAAACTTTTAGCACAAAGAGAGGTGTTTCTAATGGGGATATGCATATTATAACTATCATATTTTCCTTTGAAGCCGTATAGCATCGAAAATTCTACAACCATATTTTCCTCTCTCATAATAATTTTCATTAGCCTCATGACTAAAATCAACAATATAACTATCACATAAGGCAGGCTTTTCATGATCTACAAACACATAATTTCTATCAAGCTCAAAAATAGTAGGATTAAAACCTTCACGGGTTTTACCCGAAGTAGATATTTCAAAAGGATCCACAGGAACATAACATTCATCCCCCTTTGGTAAGCATGGGGGATAATCAAATAATGTAAGAGGTAAAGAGTTACTCTCATTAGAAGGAAGGCATGGGTAGATCCATTCTTCCTCCTTTTGTTCATCACTCCCCTCCTCTTTTTCATCTAATGAGCTTCCAGTTTCAACAATTTTTTCTTCCATAGGCTCATGCAAGGCATTAGACTCTTCCATGAGTGGAAAGCATCTATTAAAATATTCAAGAATATAGCCATTTGCTTCCTTGTAATTATCAAAGCAAAATTTAAGTATCTCATAAAGCTCAGATTCATAAGGTGAATCATCAGTATTTTCAAGCAAACTAGCAAGTTCAAATGCACCCTTGAAAGCAATAAATTCTTCAATTTGTTCCACATCATACAAGTCATAATTTCCTTTAACATAAGAAGATATGGTAACATTATCATTATACTTACATTGAAAAGGCAGGTGTTTAAACCTCCTACGGCAACAAGACTTATCAAAGCAATAAGTAACATTATAAGTAGAGCACACCTCTCTAGTAATAGTATTCAACTTATCAATTTGTTCCCATAGGTGTATCCCTTTTTGTGACAAACGGTTCTCCTTATAATAATATTTTTCTTCTTCCGTGAATCCACCTTGCCAGTAAGAACTAGTTTCAAAGAAACCATCCATTGACAAGAAGCATCGCAAGGCAAGGAAATAACAGACCAGCAACTAGAGCAGGAACTAATTTTTTTGTGTTTTTGAATAAAGCAAACAAAACCAAGCAAAATAAACAAAGCAAACTAAAAACAAAGTAAAGAGAAAGGAAGTGCAGGACTCCCCTAGTGAAGATGTCCTTAGCCTCCCCGGCAACGGCGCCAGAAAAAGCTTGATGGCGCCCAGCACTTGTCGTGGGACGCTTCGTTGGAAACCCCAAGAGCAAGGTATGAAGCAACACAGAAGCAAGTTTCCCTCAATAAGAAACCGAGGTTATCGAACCAGTAGGAGGAAGGAAACGTCACATAGGTGTTGCAAGCAACGCGGAGACATGCAACCCCAACGAATCAGTGGGGTTGTCAAGGTCACTAGTTTGGTGTAACAAAGGATTAAATGTATGGTGTGGAAGGTAATGGTGGTTTGTAGCAAGTAAACAGTAATAGTGGAAGATGTATCAATGGTAAAGATTGGACCGGGGTCCATAGTTCACTAGAGGTGCACTCCTTAGATAAACAACATGGCATGAAGGGTAAACAAATTACAGCGAGGCAATTGACAGGAACTGAGCAAGGCATAACAATGCAATTACTAGTCAGAAAGATCCTATGAGGTTGATTGGGTAATACAACAATATACATAGACCGTCATCCAACTGCATCTATGACTAGAAGTCCACCTTCAGGTTATCATCCGAACCCCCTCCAGTATTAAGTTACAAGCAACAGACATCTTCTTTAAGCAAAGTGTGTAAGGTAAACAGTCCACATGTTCCATGAACAAGAGACCATTGTTTTCTCCCTAGTAGCGACAACACATCTACAACCGAAGAGATTATTGCCACTTCCCTTGGAAACTAGAGGCATGAACCCACTATCGAGCATAAATACCCCCTCTTGGAGTCACTAGCAACTACTTAGCCAAGATAACCACTAGCAACGGAGAGCATGTAAGATCACAAACAACACATACATGATAGAATCATAAAGACAAAACCATTAATCAAACCAACATAATAATCTAAATATCCATCGGTTCCCTGCAAACACAACATGCATGATTACAAATAGATTAGATCTTGATCATGAACGGAGCTCACAAGATCTATACATGAAAGCACAAAGGAGGAGATACAACCATCTAGCTATTACATGGACCCATAGTCCAAGGTGGAATACTCACGCATCATACTAGAGAGAAGGCCTATGGGATGATCTCCCCTCCGGCAGGGTGCCGGGAAGAACTTCACAGCCCCCCGATCAGGGACGATGGTGGCGGCGGCTACAGACGATTTCATGGATTTCTGATCGGGTACATAGGGTTTCTGCATCGGGGTCTTCTTATAGGCGAAGGGGGAGACCGAGGCGGCCGCCAGGGCGACCAAACCCTAGACAGGCTTGGGGTGGAGCCCACCCACACCTGGGGTGGGTCTAGCCCCTCTGGCTGGCCCCTCGGGCTCTCCTCTGGACTTCTTGCTCCCCACGGAAAGTTATTGACTTTGTCCTTCGTCCCATCCAATTCCGAGAATATTTCTTTACTAACTTTTCTGAAACCAAAAACAGCAGAAAACAGGCATCTGGCACTGTTGCAACTTGTTAGTAGGTTAGTACCAGAAAACATGTAAAAAGCACCTCAAAGTGTAGACAAGTAAAGCAAAGTAGATACTAAACAAGCATGGAGCATCAAAAATTATAGATACGTTTCCGACGTATCAGCCATCAACACCATCATCAAGCTAGACTTCATCGGTATCTTCATCATCATCATCTTCACCATCATCACCATCAACACCACTCCATACCGTTGTAACAATTGGGTTTAATCTTTCATAGTTCTTAGGGTAAACTTTCCCGATGTTGATTACTTGTTGTAGTCGATGCTATAGAGTGGAACCATTGTATTATCATTCATGTTCAGATTTCTATTTATCATTATATCATCTCTGATCTTGATCCATATGATGTCTTGTGAGTAATTCGTTTAGTTCTTGAGGACATGGGAGAAGTCATGTTGTTAGTAGTGGAATTGTGTTGAGTAATATTCTATGGTTTGATATTTAAGTTGTGGTGCTATTCTTCTAGTGGTGTCATGTGAACGTAGACTACATGATACTTCACCTTTATGGTCCTAGGGAAATGCATTGTGTATTTGGCTACTAATTGTGGGGTTGCCGGAGTGACAGAAAGATAAACCCCTGTTAGTACACCATTGCACAAGGGAGTGTATGATCTCAAAGTTTAATGTCGTGGTTTGGTTTTTATCTTAATTACTTTCTTGTAGTTGCGGATGCTTGCGAGGGTTTTAATCAAAAGTATGTATTAGTCCAAGTAAGGTCGGTACATTAGCATAGGTTCACCCACACAACACTTATTCAACCAAAGAAGATTAATCAACTAGATGAAGCGAAAGCACTTGACAAGTATTCCCATGTGTCCTCGAGAATGTTTGGTCCTCCTAAGTAATACAACCGGCTTGTCCTTTGCTAAAGAAAGGATTGGGCCACTTGCTGCAATTATTCTTATTGTCTTTTATTTACTCGCATTTTATTTATTTGCATTATCAAACAACCCTAAAAATCCTTTTGCTAGTATTTACAGTGAATTCTTGAGCCAGGACCACTAGTGTAACATTCCTAAAATCATGTTTCAAACTCATGCATATCATCCATGCATCCATGATCATATGAATTTCATTTCAAACAAATCACTTCAAAACAGAAGCATTTATGCTTATTATTTCATGTAAGTTTACTCTAGCCTTAGTGCTATCTTCCAATAAGAAGAATACTTGTTTTGGTTCAGTAAGGTTTGTATTCAAACTTAGGCACCTTCAAAAGCTTGAGCAAAAGTTTTCAAAACAAAATGAGTAAATAAAACCAATATTATGCCTATTGTATATTTCACATAAAGGCTTGGTTTTATTTTTTATTTTCATTTGATCAAAGTGTTTTGAGTAAACAGTAGTGTTTGACACACATTTGAGTGCAAGGTTTGCAGTATAAAAACCTAGAGAAGATTTGAATTCAAACTCATTTGATTTGGAGTTGAAAATCATTTCAGAAAAATCAAACAGAAAAAGAAAAAGGCTAAAGGAAAAAAAATAAACTAACAGGCGAATCTGGCCCAACTAAGCCCAGCAACCTACCCCGCGAATCATTTTTCTTTACTCACACCCGCATCCGCCGAGTGACTGACAGACAGGACCCACCCCCTCTCTGTTTCTCTCGCTGACAACCGCGGCCCACACGGCGTCGTCGTCTCCACCCCGCGACGTGTTCTTCCCCAAATCACGCCGGCCGTTCCCTGTATTGATTTGCGGCGTCAATTCACGTTGAATGCCGGAGTAAATCTCTCTCGCGACCATGCTATTTAAACCCCCTTTGTCCCCGCTCCATTTCCCCCCAAACTCCGAGCACAGAGCGCCCCCAGGCTGCCCGCAATCATCCTCGCAACGCCGCAGACAGAGCTCACTCCGGCGACCAATTCCGGTGAGTCCCGTGCACCCCTTTCCCTCTGGTTCACACGAGCCGCTTCACAACTTCCTTCCGCACCTTCTGACACCACTGGTTCATCCTATACCACCCCTGGTCGTCGTCTTCGTCAAGCACAGCAAGGTTCCGACGACGTCCTCAACTCCGGCGATTAAATTCGGTGAGCCCCTTGCTCCCCTTCGCCTCTGATTCACACGAACGTGTTTGTCGTAGTCTTGCGCATCTCCTGATGCCTTTTGTTCATGCTAGGGTGACCAGGAGCACCGCCAACGTTGTCGTCCACCCGAGCCCGACGCTGACAGCAACTCCGACGAGCCCGTGCAGCCGTGTCCGTGCGCCCCTTGCCAAGCCGTCGCCAGGTTGAGCATCAGTGCATCGCCACGATTCTGGTAAGCATCTCCGACGACCCCAGAGCCACCTGTAGCGCCGCGCCGCCGTAGACAGAGCTCGCCGCCGCCAGATGCCACCGCCAGCGCCGCCCATCTATGGTTGCTTGATTGAGGACCGTAGGATCTAGATCCAGCGCGTATAAACAGATCACTTATCGAAGCGTTATGAGTAGATCTGGGCCATGCAGATTAAGTAGATCTAACGGCTTGTGAGCGCGATCCTGAGCGAACCGGTACGCACCAATCAGATTAAGACGCGTGGCTAGATATTAGATTTAAAAACAGGATTTGAATCTATTAGTGGTTTGAATTTGTTTTAGCTATAACTTTTGATCCCCATGTTCAAATTTGACAAATTTTATATCATTGGAATCAGGAGAACAATCGCTTTCTAAATATGCATTGTGTTTAATGTTTTGATTCTGTTAAAATGGTTTTATTTACAGAAACATGTGTAGGGCTATTTTGAGTATATGAATTGTTTGAGAGATGTTTTAAGGGTTAAATAAATGTTGTTTGGCAAGTTTTGAACTTTTTTATGAACTAGTACTGTACACTTGCTTTGTTGAGTTTTAAAAATCATCACATATCATATTGCATGCATTCATATATTTTTATTTGTATATATTCTGTATGTGATTTGTTGCTATGATGTTATGTGTAGATTTTGGTGCCAATAGTGATTGTGATTGTGAGGAGTGTAGCTACTCTCCAAACTACCAAGGCAGGTAGTGCTTCATGATATTTTATCCCTATGTTTTCTACTAAGCATTAGAAATATTTTGCTAGTCTTGCATGTTATATTTTGCTTATATGCCATGTTGGGAAATCCTAGTAGTTGTAGAATTGCTAGGAAATTTCTAAGTTAAGATGCTTATCTATGCCATTCTTAGCCTAGCTAGTAGCAACCAAGGGTGGTGAAATATACATGCCATGATAAAAATATTTCTAAGTCTTTGGACTTGTGTTTTGCCTAATAAAACAACTAAGTAAATGAAACACCTGGGTGGAATGGAAGGAATGGTTTATGTTGAGTGGTTACACAAGGCCCATTTCTATGGTTTACCTTGTTTATCTCACTTGTGGAAAGCCACCCAGGAACAAAGAGATTTTAGAGGCCAAATGTTAAGAAGCTTCTAGTGCAGCCACTTGGCAATATGGGCTCTGCCTGGATCACATAGGTTGCTAGAACTTAGCCATTTGGACAGTTAGTGGTAGTGGGATGATAGGTTGGAACGTGTCCATTTGGTCTAAGGGAAGGCTTCTGAAAGGTCCTGTCTTGGTGAAAATCAAGTCTGGTGGGGAAAGTGCACAACCTCTGCAGATGGAAGAATCTAAGTACTTAGCCATGTCCCTATAAAAGGACAAATTGAGCATCAAGACATGGAAGCTATCAAGAATCTCCTCATCCCAATTTCTAAGTAAAACTTGTGGGTGAACAAGGGTGAAGGACTCCAATGTCAATTGGTGGTTCCTTGGGAAAAGTTTTGACAAAGAAAAACTTAGTGTTTTCAACTAATAGGCAAAACCTATTTTGAGCAAAGCAAGCCTAAGCTACACTTAGCCAAATTCCATATAGTATCTAGTCCACCAATATTATACTAAGGTATCACTTGCCAATACTATTCCAATGTATTGACCCACTATGGCTGCAACTTGTGATGTTGCAGGTTACTCTGATGAGGATTAGGAGTCATGAGTCTACACTCAACATGTTTGCCTGTGGCACATGAAGATGAAGACTTTTATCTATTTACTTATGTAAACTCTTGTATTAGGCCTGTGTCCATGGAGTTGTAAAGACTATGTTGTCTCTGGAATGACTGTAATAATGACCTTTGTTTCTGTGTACTTCATCTTAAACTCTGGATGCTAGCATTGATCCAGGGACTAGCATTGTAATCACAGGGATCCTTTTCCTTTATAAAGGAGGGATCTTACAACTAGTCAGCACCTTCTGCTCCTCGTTGGGATCGATGATACGTCCAATTTTCCTCACCATTATATATCATAATTTTCCTCTATTCATTGATATATTTCATATTAAGAGGTGTTACTATGTATTTTCATTTGTTTTTGCATGTTGGGTGATTCTTTGAGGATGAACTGCCGGAGTCAGGATTCGGATGGAAAATAGGTGTTTTGATGCAATTTCATGAAGATTAGAAAAATACCAGAAAAACTACGGAAAATCCTATTTTCCTAGAAGATGAAGAATGCGAGAAGGGGAGGCGGAGATGGGCCACAGGGGGGCCACACCCCCCAGGCGCGAGCCACCCCTAGGCCGCGCCTACAGGGGTGTGGCCCACTTGGACCACCTCTGGCTCCGCTCTCTCGCCTATATCTTCTCCTCGAAACCCTAATACACGGGGAGTGACCACAAAAAATATTCCGCCGCCTCTATGGGGCGGAAAACACCGAGAGAGAAAGAGCTCTTCAGTAGACATATTTCTACCGGGGAAATTCCTTCCGAAGAGGGGAGACCGTCACCATCAACACCATCATCAAGCTAGACTTCATAGGGATCATCATCATCATCCGCACCATCATCTCCACCAGCACCATCATCATCACTCCATCCCACTGTAACAATTGTGTTGAATCTTGCATAGTTCTTAGGGGAAACTTTCCCGGTGTTGATTACTATTGTAGTTGATGCTTGTGAGTGGAACCATTGAATTATTGTTTATGTTCAGATTGTTATCAATCATTATATCATCTCTGATCTTGATCCATATGAAGTCACGTGAGTAGTTCGTTTAGTTATTGAGGACATTGGAGAAGTCATGTTGTTAGTAGTGGATTTGTGTTGAGATATTATTCAATGGTTTAGTATTTAAGTTGTGGTTCTATTCTTCTAGTGGTGTCATGTGAACATCGACTACATGATACTTCACCATTTATGGACCTAGGGGAATGCATTGTGTATTTGGCTACTAATTGTGGGGTTGCCGGAGTAACAGAAACCTGAACCCTTGTTAGGACACCATTGCACAAGGGAGTGTAGGATCTCAGAGTTTAAGGTTGTGGTTAGGTTTATACCTTAATTGCTTTCTTGTAGTTGCGGATGCTTGCAAGGGGTTTAATCACAATTATGTATTAGTCCAAGTAAGGTCGGTACATTATCACAGGTTCACCCACACACACTTACAAAACCAAAGAAGACTATTCAGCTATATGAAGTGAAAGCACTTGACAAAATTCCCATGTGTCCTCGAGAACGTTTCGTACTCATTAGTATTTCCACCGGCTTGTACTTTGCTAAGAAAGGATTGGGCCACTTGCTGCAATTGTTTGCTGTCTTTATTACCCGCACTTTATTTCTTTGCTTTATCAGAAAACTCCTAAAAATCCGTTTGCTAAGTATTTACAGATATTTCCTGCTCCATACCACTAGTCAACACCTTTTGCTCCTCGTTGGGATCGACACTCCTATTTATCGAAAGTACTACGATACACCCTATATATGTGTGGGTCATCAAGACTATTTTCTGGCACCATTGTCGGGAAGTGAAGCGTTATTGAATATTGGAACCGGTAAAGGAAACTTCTACTGTGAGTATTGTTTTTATTTCTATTTGTTAGTTTATTTCCAATATGGATAACCCACTTGGTTTCCTGTTTGGGAAAACTACTACCACTGTTAGGGTAGTAGATGAACCACCACCTGTTGATATAGATCCTTTTAAGATACCTACAAGTATTGTTGATCGTGTTATGGATAATTATTATTTAGGGGATGGAACTGTCCAGCCTGGTGATCATTTGCTTTTTATCCATGAATTATGCAGGTTGTTTAAGTGTGATGGTATCACAACTGAACAGGTGAAGAAGAAGTTACTCTCTATATCGTTGAAAGGAAGAGCTGAAGAATGGTATAAGTTGTTGAAGAATGGACAATCCATGGAATGGGTGGAAATAGTACCTCTCTTTCATTCTAAATTATATCCTCCCAGTGAGATTCATAAGGATAGGAATCTGATATATAACTTTTGGCCTCGTGATGGAGTGAGTACAACTCAAGATTGGGGGAGATTGAAGTTACTAATGCTTAAATGTCCTATTCATGAACTCCCTAACAATATTATTATCAATAACTTTTATGCTAGGCTTTATCTTCATGATAAAGATTTACTAGATGCTTCCTGTGATGGATCATTCACACGTATGAAGGAAGAAGCTAAATGGGATCTCCTAAACCGTATTCAAGAAAAAACTGAAGCATGAGGGAATGACAAAGGAAGAAAGTCAGGTATAAACTATGATTATAAATGCATTAAATCTTTTATGGGAACTGATGACTTCTGTGATATTAGTACTAAGTATGGTCTTGATTCTCAAGTTCTTGCAAAATGTTTTAAGGCATTTGCCTCTTATATTGAAATTCCCAAAAAGGAGTGGGACAAGTACCATGCTCCTTATAAAGACATTATTACCCATGTTCCTGCTAGCATTGAAGTTTGTACTGTTGATCCTATTTTTCCTGAACCTTATGTTGATAAAATCCCTTTTCCTGCTAAGGTAAAGGAACATTCTATCATAGCTAATGTGGTTAGCAAGAGTGCAAAGAAAACTATGGAACCCAATGAGCAAATAAACATTGAACCTGTGGTAGCTATTGTGAAAGATCTTGTCACTAAAAATATAGAGGATGAGCACATTGTCTTTTGTGAAGACGCTTCTAATATTATCTCTCATCCTAGAAAAGCTACAAAAGCTAGTGTCCCTGTGCTTTCTGTTAGAATTTGTGATCATTGCTATTATGGTTTATGTGATATTGGTGCTAGTTCTAGTGCTATTCCTTATGAGCTTATGATGACCCACAAGTATAGGGAATCGCAACAGTCTTCGCGGGTAGTATTACCCAATTTATTGATTCGATACAAGCGGAGCCAAAGAATAATTGCAAGCCTTAACAACTGAGTTGTCAGTTTAGCTGCACCTGGAAATAGTTCTTGCTCATAGAAGTTTATCAGTAGAAACAGTTTGGTAGTATCAACAGCAAAGCAACAGCAACAACAAAACAGGAGCAATAGTAACAGTAACGGTAACAGTGTGATTCAAGTGCGATAGGCATAGGGATGGATAGATGGGCGTTGCATGAAAGAGTCTAAACATGTAACTTCAAGATCTAGGGCATTGCAAATAAATGATAACAAGCATCCAAGTACTAAACAATCCTAGGCATGTGCTCCAAATATAGTCATACGTGCTCGCAATGAGAACTTGCACAACATCTTCTGTCCAGCCAACCCGTGGCAGCGGGGCCTCTAGGGAACTACTGCCAATTAAGGTGCTCCTTTTAATAGAGCACTGGAGCAAAGCATTAACACTCCATGAACACATGTGATCCTCACACTACAGTCATCCCCTCTGGTTGTCCCAATATTGTCACTTTGGGGCCTTTGGATCCGGACAATGATATGTGTACACAACTTGCAGATAAGATCACAAACAATACCATCATAATGATTCAATAATAAGTTCAGGTCTGAGATCATGGCACTCGGGCCCTAGTGACAAGCATTAAGCACACCAATTTGCAACAAAGTCAAATAGCACTAATAGAGATACTAGGCACTATGCCCTAACAATCTTATTCGGTTACACGATAGAACTCATCCAATCCCTACCATCCCCAAGCCTACAGCGGGGGATTACTCACTCATGGATGAGAGAAACATTGGTGGTTGATGGAGATGCATTGGTGATGGTGATGGCGATGATCCTCTCCAAATTCCCTGTCCCGGCAGGGTGCCAAAACGGAGTTTCTGGATCTGAATCTTGGTTTCTGGTGGCGGCGGCGGAGCGGAACTCTTTCTAGAAAACTATCGAACCCCCCTCGGTTTTTAGGTCGAGAAGCAACTTATAGGCGCAGAGGGAGGCCGAGGGGGTGCCTGGGGTGGCTGCACCCCCCTATGCGCGGCCAATGGTGGGCCCGCGCCTGGAAGGTGTGTGTGCCCCCCAAGCACCTTCTCCGTCTCGTCTTCTGGCTTCGTGGATCTTCTGGTGAAATATAATTTTTGGCATATTTTCTAGGATATTTCCTGATAGTTCATTTTCTCCGCAAAAACTGGAACCAAAGTAATTCTGCTGAAAACAGCATCAGTTCGTGTTAGTTGTATCCAAATCACACAAGTTTAGAGGAGAAACAATAGCAAAAGTGTTCGGGAAAGCAGATACGTTTTGGACGTATCAACTCCCCCAAGCTTAGCTTATTGCTTGTCCTCAAGCAATTCAGTTGAAAACCGAGTGCGATAAAAGAACTTTCACGAACACATTTGCTTCATATGATGTAAATATTCTCAGCACAGGAGTAGATGCTTAGATAATTCATAATAAAGAGTATGCAACTAAGTCTACTCAATAGTCATTGCAAGCTATGAAGAGAAACTAACTCAATAATAAAAAGTAGCAAGAAACGTAAACATAAGCAACATTGCAATGCTCATAATAAGGTATGATAGAGTGGTATCGCGCTTGCCTTTGTGTGTAGAGCACAATATAAATTCCAAGGCACCTCTGAAGTTCAAGTGAAGACTAGAGATAAAGATACCAGAGATACAAGCATCAAAGTCATGACATAATTAACCAAGTTTTGGAACAAACACAAGAATGACAACTATGCTCTCAAGAGGGTGCTCATAGAATAGGTGGTGACTCAACAAGGTTGTGAAAACGGTTTTGTAAAGTTTGAAAGGCTTCCAAATGCTGAAAGGAAGGTACTCATTAGATTTGAGCTCTCATTGCCCCTATCATAGGCATCTTCATATGGTTAAGGTGAAAGTGAGGTCCAATCTGAGTTATATGCTTAACAGACCATAGACTGAAAATCCCAAGTCCCTTGAGTACGAGGGCCGCTCCGCATGCTACTCAACTTTGGTTACCTGCAAGTTCTTGTCATTGTAAATATTTGCATATCATAGAGAACCGCCAACGGGGTACCCCTTGCACATGGTACAGGAGCTTTCCCATAACCAAAATGACAAGGCAAGCAGACAATGAGCATCTCAGCGATCTTCCTATTTACTAAGTGCATAGCTTTTTATTGTGGATGCTTCATAAATGCTCATTATGGTGATGCTGCAACTTTCCACCATGATTAGGCATGGCTTAGGCTAGCGTCCCAAGCGTTTCTCTAACACAATGTATAGACTCCATGAACTCACAAGATCCCCTTTTATTTCACATCGTCGACATCCGCAAACAAAAAAGCAAGGTATCAACTGGATGAGATATCCAAAAAGTGTTGAAAGTGTTCCTCGTGACGGCACAGTTCTGCTGACTCCCAGCATATAATTTGCAAGCATATAACTTTCATGGACATTTCACAATGGTTCAGGATTATTAAGCAGTAGGAATAAAGTGTGCCATCAAGTTCGTGAGAGCTTTACTAACTAACTTTCTCAAAACAGACAAACATTTTATTTGGAAGAAAACAAGGCATATAGAATATGCACTGAAATAGCAAATGATGCTAATAGATAGGTATGGTGGACACAGTTGGCAATATTGGTTTTGGGGAGTTGGAAGCACAGGTAGAGCTAGTACTCAGTGCAAGTGAATGCTAGCAATAGAGAGGGAGCGACAAACGAGAGAGCAATAACTGTCATAATAATGCTTGCAACAAAACAGGACTAACTATGACATGAAAGTGATACAAGAACTCTGAGGCAAAATAATTCATCGAGGCTTACTGACTATTGATTAGTCATATTCATGCGTGAGCATGTGCCAAGTCGATTCACATGAAACTTTCATAGGATGATACCACAATATCATAAGTATGAATAAAACAATGCAAGCAAAAATTCATATTAGAGCAAGAACTACTAAGCATCCATAATAACATACACCTTACATGAACAGACTAAGCATGCTCATAATGATGAGTATATGTACAAAAATGAAAACAAATAGAGTTCGTTACCAGCCTCTTACCACACCTCAAGTTGTCTTAATATTCATTATTGCCCTTCACTTGTGTGACTTGAATAATAACATGAAACCAAAACCCACTGAGGACGGCTGAACCCTGCAAAGAACTCACAAAACCAAAGAAGAACAACAAATATTTTTGGTTTTTTCGATTTTTTTAAAGAAAGCAAACAAAGCAAAAACAAAACAAACAAAGCAAAAGAAAACCAAAAAAACTAATACGCTCCAAGAACAACACAATTGTGCATGAAACAATAAAAACGAAGTGTCTAGAAAGACCTGAGATTTTTATTGATGAAGAAGGGGATACCTTGGGCACCCCCAAGCTTTGACGCGTGTACTTCTTGAATATTTCATGGGGTGACACAGGGTAGATCCCCCCAAGCTTGAGATTTTGTCCATTCTTCATCTCATTACATCATTCTCTCTCTACACCTGAAATTTTTCCTTCATACAAAACTTCACACAATCTTCATTATCAACATTAGTGTATTCAAAAGATAATTGTTGGGGATATTCTATATGGGTATCCTCATAGCATGTCCTCTATCCGGATAACCCGGGTGGCCCACAGTTGGTAGCATGGCCTATGGCCTGCTGGGCCGCCCAGTTAGATGGATCCATAAGGGAGGCCCATGCCGAATAAAGGAAGGATATGGAGGAGTCACCGACGTACCCGGAGCCTTGGAGTGCAAGACACGCTAGACTAGTTGTGATGCAGCCCGACCTACGGTCGTTACTACATCAAGGTCTCCAACTTACGCCAATTCGTTATGGACTACAAAGGTGAATCCGTTCCTCTATGCGAGCCCACTTCCAACCCTAGTGAATGGTATTCTACTTCATACTCCGTCACATATGCATGATAGTTTCACACCGACCAGTACGGAGACAAGGGAGGAAGCCCGGAACATCAAGCCCGACAAGACGAAGGCTTGGAAGAGGAGACAGAAGAAGACAGGTCGGCAGCTGCCAGGTCCAAGCGGTACTACCGGTCGTCGGAACCGGTACTACCGGCCAGCGGTACTACCGCCCCCTGCTACCGCTCGCTACTGACGGCTCCAAATGTTGCTCTAGGACCGCAAGCGGTACTACCGGCCCCAGAGCGGTACTACCGGTTACGACCAGTACTTCCGGTCCTCAGTCCGGTACTACCGGTCATGCCTGTGCCTGCGCGCACCAGTTGGGACACAGCCCATGTATTCCCCTTTACTTACCTATTCGCGTAGGTTATCCCCAAACTACCCTTGTTTAGTGTCTGGCCTATAAATAGAGCCCCCACCCCTCATGTATCCCTTAGGCATAGATGATAGACTAAAGACAACCCCCATTGTGGAATCTCTAGTTTTGCCTCATCCTCTTTACCAAGGGGACCGACTATCGTCACCAACCTCGATTGGACTTTGCATCACGCATCCATCGTTGAACAAGGCCTCGGAGTTCGGTGTCTCGTCTCCAAGTTGTCAAGGCTCTCCCCAAGGTGCTCTTCCCTCTCTGATGTGGATTTGAGGGAGCACGTTGACCGATCTTTCCTTGCGAGGATTCTATCGAACCGGTGGCCGCCGTTCGGGAGCAATCGGCCTTGTATCATGTGAGTAGCGTGTGTTCATCGTGTTCTTCGCGAGGTGTGTGTTCACTTCCGCTACCTTCTCCCTTTCCCCTCGCTTTCCCATCGATTTGACCATGAGATCCGTGAAGATCGGGCCACCCAAGAGGTTAACCCCTTTATCATCTGGTATCATCAGCTTTTGGTTGCCATGGATTTCTCATCGATTTGGCCTTTTCCCCATAAATTCGAAAATTCCACCAAAAATAGCCCCAATTCGTGTTTTGGATCGATATGTCATTTGAGTGCGTTTTGGTAGGTTTTGATCCATGGATTACTTGCTAAACTTGATGATCTACCTTCCTTTGCGTTCCCATGGCCTAATCCCATCATTTACCCCTTCGATTTGGTGTTTTTCTTGAAGATTTTCCGCCCAAATCGCCCCAAAATCGTGAAAACGCGTCAAATCTGGGCGTCCCAAGACCAACCAGTACTACCGGGCTCAAAACCCGGTACTACCGCACCTCCCCGGTACCTAAACGACACTACCGGTCCTCCGAAAACCCGGTACTACCGCTTCAAAAACCGGTATTACCGCCCGGTACTGAACAGAAAAAAATAGATTCCTAGATTTCAGCCTCTCACTATTTTGAGCATAACTTTTGCATTCGAACTCGGATTTTGGTGTTCTTTAGCTCGTTTCGAAGAGGAGAAGGAGCTCTACATCATCATCCACATTGTTCATGCTATCTACTCTATCCAAATTCCGTGAGAAAGGCGGAATCCAACAATAAAGGGTGAAGATCGTCGACGAAAGGTATAAACATTCCGCGACTTCTCCCCACTTGCATTCCTTTGTGAACCCCCACTATCTTTGAGAGCAACAAAAGCCTATTGATACTAGTTCCTCTTATGATTGCTTGGGATATGCACATTTGATACCTTGTAGAATTCCGAGCAAACGTTATGAGCGCTATCTCATATAGTTATCTTGTATAGTTGTTGGCACAAGGAAGAGGCAAGTGAAAAGAAAAAATAAGAAAAAAAAGAGAAAAAGGAAAAGAGAAAAATAAAGAAATATACATGTGCCTCATAGAATAGGAAGCGTAAGCTCGATGAACATCATATAGGTGGTAGTTTTGTGCATATCTTGTAGCCCATCAATTTTGTGCAATCGAACTAGCGTCGCTCCTTGTACTTGTGTGACATGAGCTTATAGTCTTCGCTAGGTAATTATTTGGTTCTTAGCTCACTTTCTCCGTCGCACAATTCCCATTTATCCCACCATGTGTGTTTCCTTGTACATATTTCCTATCTTGTGGATTGACTTGTTTTCTTTGTGATCATTGTGGTTCTTTACTTGCCAATACAACATCTTTATTTCAGATTGGTTCTTGACATGCCACCTTCCATACCTATCCACCATAGTCCTTGTGTGTGTGTTTTTTGGTTAGTAGTTGGTTTTGGTGTTCCGCGCGAACTTCACTTTGCTTGGTTTATTGCTCTCAAGTGTGGCCACTTGCACGATACGATTTTCCAAGGTAAAGTAAGGTTTGACGTTGTATCCCTAACACCCTATACCACTTCCATATACACCGCTTGGTCTTGTAAATCAAGTCTAGGGACTCCGGAACCGAGGATGATTTCTATGAAGAATCCACGATGAGCCACCATGCCTATGTCTCCACAAGCATGGATAACATGATGGAGCACTATACCAACAATGGCTCCACATGATTGAGTGATATGGAGTACTACAACAACAATGACTCCCCAAGCATGGACGACTTCAAGAACGACAACGTGAAGCTCCTCACGTCACACCGACCAAGACGGAGCCTCCAACTCGAGTGGCCAAGGTCCACCATCAAATGGACAAGTTCAAGAGCGACCTCCACAACTTCAAGAAGGACATGGACAATGACTTCGACAAAAACATGAGCATGGTCGCCAAGACTAATGATGCTTTGTGCTCATTAGAAGAACTTATAAGGAAGCGTGCCAAGGTCAAGGGCCATCGTCGTGAGCGTCATATGGATGACCAAGTGCGCCACCTACATCAACCATCGGCAAGGCACGCCAATGACCTCCGTTGACACCATCACAAGGCACCTTCAACTTCTAGTGCCACCACCAAAATGGCACCAAGAGCAAGCCTTCGTCCACGCCATCAAGCTTCAACGACTACGCTTGCATTCGAAGACCTCATGAACGAGGAAAATGAAGACCTCTACTTCACCAAGTTGGATAGCATGAGCCTACCTCCACCACTACTACAAGATGGCCACAAGACGGTCGAGCATGGGATTTTCCCGTCGACCATGGAGGCGAGCAATGATGCCCATCTTATGGCATCCAACCTTGAAGGCGACAAGGTCACGAATGGTGAGCATGGGATTTTCCCTTCACCAAAGGAGGCGCAAGGAGTTGAGGAAACCGAGTCTATCCCTATATGCTTGAGTTATGATGTGGTACCAATCCCATGTGAGTATGAGATCCACTTAGCCCACTTGAGTGAGAACAAGAGTGAGAAGAGTGACTCCACCTTATGTGAGATTGAGTGCTTCCACTTGGAGGGCATGAGTGATACTCCTAGTGAGTTGAGAGTGGTAGTTGATAGGTCAAGTGAGGCCATTTCGATTTCTAACAACTTACCCTCTACCTCTAGTGTGTTATCTTATGTTGTGCTAGGTTCCATGAATGAAGATGCTCCAAGCCATGAAGCAATGATGCCTTGAATGGAGAAGATGTACATGGTGGATGAAGAGGATGCTATGACATGGCTACATCAAGAAGACGAAGTCATCCACAAGAAGGCCACTACTACCACAACACCCACTTCATATGAGATGTATGACCAAGGTAACAATAAGGGTGTTGATGATGCCATGATCCCACTAGTGGACATGATGAATTGTGAGGATATGCATGCTATGGATGATACTTGTGACATTACATATGCTTCAATCATATTACCATGTGATGCTTTGCCTTTGCATCATATTGATCATGTGGAATTGGTTGATTGCGATATCACTGCCATAAACATGCCATGATATGCATCTTGTGTGTATCCTCCAATTGCTTCGGACATGCGTTGTCATGCTAGTCATTCAATTTCTCCCGTTGCTTGCAATAATATGAATGTTTGCTATTTCACTTGTTTTGCTTGCAACAATATTGATCACATGCGTTATAATGAGATGGCCCCCATAGCTTTCTCAATTTTTGGAGATTTTGATGATTGACATGATAAGCAAGTTCCCCAGTTGCATACTCACCATGCATCTATTTCATACTTGATTGGCATTAATGGTGATGTGCACAAGAAGAGATACGTCATGATGGATGATGTGTATCTCTATCATGCACACACATTCTTCCTTGTGTGTATGATGTGTGTAGGTACCCGCACTATAATGTCAACCTCGGTTGAGCACGAGTTGACAAAAAGAGCTCTTGAGAGCATCCAACAAAACCCAGCTCTGATACCTTTTTCATGCTTTGCATCTTTCATGTTGGCAAATTGCTCTTTCCTATGGTTTGATTGCAAGCATGTTGATGGTATTATCTCACCTTGTGACATTCATGTTTCTTTGCTATTGGATATTGATGCTTTGTGTGTTGCAACAAAAATGTTGAACAAATTCTCTTTTCGATGTTTTGTGTGCAACCATAATGCCATTAAGAGCATGTATTGTCATGAGAGATTTCAAGTATCTCGTATTATTGTTGCAACAAACATAAGGACCACTTGCTCTTCCATTTGGTTTGGTTGTAAACATGTTGTTTTTGCTTCCGCTTGGGATACTCATATTCCCATGATATTTTCTTTCGATGATTTGTGTGTGACATCCAACATGTTGAACAATTTCTCTTTCCAATGGTTGGTTTGCACACGTAATGTTTTTGTTTTGGATATGCTTCCTCGTGTTTTTTTGCCAAATTCTCCTATTTTTGCATCAAAGATGTTGATCAAATTTCTATTCGATTGCTTTGAATGCTACAATAAGATGTTATATGGAGTTTTTGAGTTCCCACATTTGGATGATTTTGCAAAGATTTCCATGCACTTTCACCTTGCATATGCATTCCATTTTCTATACATGCATTGTGCTAATGGTGTTGTGAACAAGAATGGACATGCCACATTTGACATGCTCCTCTATCACGCACGAAAATATTTTGCTTGGTCTTTGTTGTGTGAAGGTACAAGTGCATACACGTCAACCTCTACCAACCATGTGTTGACAAGAAGAATCGAAGAGAGTTACCTATGGCCACCCTTCATCAAGCTATCTCTACAAGCTAAGGTGACTTCCTTCTACTTGAGCACTCATGCTATAATGTTCATGAATTGGCTAGGCTTTGAGTGTTGCTGTCACATCCCAAAATTTTCCAAATTTTTAAATGTGAAAAAATTAAATAAAGAAAATAAAACTTTGTTGAAATTCACAGTGAGAAGAAACTTTTGATTCCAATTGGAAATATCAAAACCTATTTTTGATCAAATAAAATCCTAAAGGGATTTAAAAATATAAATAAACAATAAAGTTAAAATATTTGGAATCACTATTTTTGGATCTTTTAATAAAAAGATTTGGTTTTCAAAAGAAAAGGTACAATTATAAATAAGGATTATTTTATAGAGCCAAATTAAATATTGGCAAGCTTTTGAAATAAAATATTTCTATTTGATAAAAAGAGTAAAGGTTTATTTAAAATAAAATAATGAGGATTTATTAATATCCAATTTTATTAAAGAAAAGTCTTTTCCTTTTTAATTAAACACTAAAACTTGTTAATTTATTTTAAATAAGTTTTCCAAGTGTTTTATATTTTCAAATAAAACCTACTGAAATGGTATTAGTATTATTTAGATTTCAAATAGAGAGTTTAAATAAATTAAATCCTATTTGAATTAAAGACTAAGGTCTATTTTATTTAATTATTAATGGATCCTAAAAAGAATAAAAATTTAGTTTGTTTTGGACTTTGAATTGTGTTGTCAAACAGAATTAAAATCTACACAAAGTTTGGCAAAGGTTTGAATTCATTTGAGTGTTTAAATTGTTTGAACAAAATCAAAACAGAAAATCAAATGGAAAAAGAAAAAGCTTACAGAATAAAAAAAGTGAAAAAAAATAGCCCAACTAAGCAGGCCCAGCAGCCCAGTCGCAGCCCAACTCTCCCCCCTCTCAGCGAAACATTTTCTACTTAGAAAGGAACCCGCAGAGACATAGACAGCTGGACCCCGTGCCCACTCTCTCTCCCTCACTGTCAGATGGACCCACATCGCCTGTTCTTCGTTTCCACCCGCGACCAAGTCCCCTACCGTTGTAGCCGAGTAATTCCGGCGTTGAATTCGCGTTGATGGCGGCCTTAATTCCTCGCCATGATCACGCGGGAGCCGCCCCAGGAGAAGCCACCGGTACCAGGAGGTTCGCCGTCGTCGACTTCTTCGTTCGCCCGCCTCACCGACCCTTGCCCGTACCCCGGTGAGCCCCCAGCACCCCCCCACTGGCCGTGCTAGGTTTCGTTCTCGCCGGAGCTGTCTTGCGTCGACGATGACCCTCAGCCGTTAGATTAGAACTAGATCGAACGATCCACGTTGCCCCATACCGCTTCGCCCAGCCCCATGTCACTGACGAGTGGGGACACCCACTTAAGCAGCCCGCGGGAGCCCTGTGCTTAGCAGGCCGGCCCGTTAGAATTTCCCGCGCAGCCCAGCATTTCAAATTAAACCTTTTCTTTTTAAATTCAAACACACTTCAGCACCCAACTTCAAAAATCAACCCAGATCGATTCAGTTCACCAAATTGGATGAAACCAATTTTGTTGGAAAGGTCTGTGAATGCTTAATCCAAGCCCGTTGGATTCAAGTCATTTGGATCTGTAGATCACCCATAGCAAAAATAATAAGGCAGAAGCTTTTCTGCATTCAAACATTTTTCAAATTTAAACCTTAAAAGCTTTTGAGTTGATTCCAACTCTCAAAAATCACATTTAACCATACCTTTCAGAATATATAAAAATATATAGGTTTACTTGCAGAAATAATGTTCAAGTAATAAAAGAATGCTTCATAAGCATTTCTAGCCACTTTAATTAATTAAAATAAAAGGGTAAAACCTTATTAAATTGTGACACCACTTTAAATCACATTCCCATGGACTACAATATGTGGTGATGACATGTGTCAACATGATCCCATATTTGGTTTGGAGAATATTAAATCTTAAGTAGTTTTTCAACGAGTAGAAATTACTTTTCTAAAAATAAATAAAAGATTTAAACCAAGCTTTAACCTTGTAATGTTAGAGATGATGCTAGATCATCTATAGGACCCTTGTGTGTGATGATTGCAAGTAGTTAAGTATTGTTTGGTGATTGTGTACCTCGTATTTATTCATAGACGCTAGTACCGACCAAGGATACGAGGAGGAAGGAGGATACTACGAAGAGGAAGCCGAGGAGAACTTCAACCACTGCTCTGCACAAGGCAAGCTAACACCTGCAAGATACTATACCTATGCAAGGTTATACTGATATTGATGCAAGCTAACCCTTGCCAGATACCCTACTGTTGCCACAAACCCATACTTGTGATATGACTACTATATGCCTTAAGCATATGTGATCATACCCACTTGATAAACCAATCCTAGTTTTATGGCAAACTTCTTACTTTATTTCTTTATCAAAGCTTACTTAGAGTCTACCTAAGAGTTTGGTAGATACCAGACAGTTGTGCTAAAGGTTGCATGAAGAGCATAAAATTTGTCCTAAGCTAGAAACCTTGATATCAGCCTAAGATATAATGTTGTACTTAGTGAAACTCCACTAGTTACCACCCCTCATTAGTACCACCCCCACCTGTAGATGCTAGTGCTAAGCATAAAACTTGATCAACTTTTAGATGGGAATACTTGGTGGAAATATGGTTATGAAAACCTTGGAATGATGGATCATTCTATTGAAATGTTTTGGACATGTGTTTCCAAACACTTGATGATTTTGGTGATGAAAATGTTGAGGCATGAGCCTTATCCCCTTTATAAAACTAATGGTTGTCTGGATGTGATACCATTCCAATTTTAGCGTACAACCACAATACCCGAATATTGGGTAGGGCTTGACTGGAAACTTATATACCTTAGTATTAGTTCCCTCCCGGCCAAGGTCTGAGCTGAGGCTACCTTGTGAAGATTGTCCACCTGTGTAGTACCCAAGATGACAGTGGTCATGGTTGGGAGGCCAAACTCACAGGAGAGGTGCTTATACTAGGGCGTGTAATCGAAAGGTTAGGATTGATTATCCGCATACTGAGTATGGTGAATTCAGGATTTGTTCCTGACGGATGTATCGAATGTTGTGGTGAAAGTGTACAATCTCTGCAGAGTGTCAAACTATTCGAATAGCCGCGTCCGCGGTTATGGACATTTGGAGTGGCCATACTGTTCCCCCGTCAGACTTTTCAAAAATGACTTGTGAAACGAATTGAGACTTTGACTTGACCACAACAGAGTTGTACCCTGAATTACAAGATCCCATTTAGGAGTTATAAAATTGTGACCAGCTTTGGAACTTAGTAGAGATAAACCTGGCTTTTTGCAAAACAACCCTAGAGCCTAGTGTCCTATTATCCAAAAAACCCATTACTTGTTAGTATTAGTTTGCGAGTACTTAAAGAGTACTCATGGCTTTGTCCCTGGCTATTCCCATGGCCAGACTATGAAGAGGAGTACCTGGAAGATGGACCCCAGGAAGGTTACGACAACTAGGATCATCTCCCATCGTCAGCATTGCCTGTGACCCCGAAGATGGAGCTTCTCCTACGCTACCGTTATTATTACGTATTCCGCTGCTTGATGTGTATTGAGAACTGGATCATGAGATCCCTATTTGTGTAAGAACTTATGTATCGTTTGTAATGGATGAAGTACTATGGTATCCAATTCTGTTTTGTCTCGCAAAAATGGTAATCCTAGGATTGCGATGTATGGCATAACAGGCATCTAGGATTGAAAAATCCGGGTGTTGACAAGTTGGTATCAGAGCCATCCTGACCATAGGAGACCCTAGTTAGATTGGACGTTGAACCAAAAACTTAGTTTCAAAACCAAAGAATAAAAATATTTACGAAAACTTATTCTCATTCTTACCTCTTTAATTCTTAAATAAAACTTCATGTTCCTCAAAAACTCTTGCAAAATATATAAAATTTTGACACACTTGATCACTCTGCTAATCTACTCATCCTCTACTTTTATAGATGGACGTGAAGTATAGCAAGTTTTATCAGTTGGGGAATGGAGGAGACCTTATCTTTGAGAGGGATCTGGATCAGCTTTCGGAACTTCTGGAGCGTCCACACCCCGAGTTCTTCGGAGCTCAGATCAATGATCAAGGAGGAGAAGATCTACAGTGGCTAATTGTTGCAAGTCTCCGAGGAAAGATTGAACCTCCCACTGCGGAGGGAATTCAGTTTACCTTGAGGGAAAACAACTGGCTCGATGGACTTGCCAGAGCAATGCAGGAAGCTCTTTCCTGTCTGTGTGGGCAGAGCATCAATCAGATAAAGGGTACTCGCTTTGAGTTTTTCCCAAGGCGTGATGCGAATGGCCAACCACTGGAAGCCCCATACCACCCCGAGCTGAAGACTCAATTGGACCACCTTAGCTTCATGATGTATGATCGTCAGCAGGAGTTGGACAACTGCCGTGACTATTGCAACCACAAGTCTGCCATCATCAAGACGAAGGACCAGACCATAGCCATGCTAGCAAAGGATCGTAAGTCTCGCTGCCGTCAGCTCGACAAGAAGGAGCGCATTATTGCCCGTCTTCGCCACCGCATCTCATCTCTGGAAGAGACCATCCACGAGAGAGACATGCAGTTAGAGGAAAGGGAGAATGCAGGAGAGGATCTTCGTGGAGACCCTTACTCCTATCTCAGCGATGACGATGATTTTCTGGAGGATCAGGCCATGGACTTCTTCACCGATGAGGATGATTTAGCCTTCATCGATGATCCTGAAGATGATGAAGCCACAAACTCCGAGGAGTAGTAGCACTGAGCACTAGCGTAGTGAGTAGTAGTCAGTCCCACTGTAACGTAGTTTCCAGAATGGTTCTTAAAATCATCTGTTTTTCCTTGTTATGGTGTGTGTTGTACTGTGTGCTATGAATGAATGAAAAAGCAAGTTGCCAGAAAAACCTGAGTCAAACTCTAAAAACTTTTCAAACACCCCAAACCTTAGAAATTTCCCTCTTTTCTCATAATCTATATCAATCTTCAGATGCCATGTGGAGGAAGTGGTTCAGCCCCGGACCCGATGTTGCAGATCCTGCAAATGTTGACTTCTGACCGCGAAGCTGAAAGAGCAGAACGTCAAGCCAACCTATCCACTCTGCAACAGATAGCCCAACTAGCCCATAACAACCAAGGCCATGGAAATCAGGACAACCATGGATCTAAGCTCAAGAATTTCCAGAATACCAACCCACCCGTTTTCACCAAGTCAGAAGAACCCCTAGACGCCGATGATTGGCTGCAAACCATGGAAAATAACTTAGAAGTAGCAGGAGTGGAAGCCAACAAGAAAATCCTATTCGCCACCCATTATCTAGTCGGAGATGCCAGGGCATGGTGGAACAGTGTTCGTGCAATGACCGGAGGCCAGATGATGACCTGGGAGGAATTCAAGGTCAAGTTTAGCAGAACCCATGTGCCGCCAGGTTTGATCAAGAGAATGAGAGACGAGTTCAGAGAGTTAAAGCAAGGAAGGATGACTGTAGTGGAATACCGTGACAATTTTTTTTCATTAGCTAGGTATGCCCCGGACGAGATAGACACCGAAGGCAAGAAGAAAGAAAGATTCCTGAATGGTCTGCATGACGAGATGCAGACAGTATTAGTCAATATCCCCTTTGTTGATATTGAAGCCCTTGTCGACTCTGCTATCCAGATGGAAGGAAAGATCAACCAGGCCAATGAGAACCGCAAGCATCGCATGATGCATCAACCAGGAACCCATCAGACCCCAAAGTATCGCCCCAACCCATCTCCAGGATTTTCCCCAAGAACCAACAGACCCCCTATGACCCGTCCAACCTATCCCAACCGTGGAAACCCTAGACCCGGAGGAAATCACAACAACCCCGACAACTCTAACAATTTCACCCGTGCCCCACCCAAGTTCAACACCAACAATGCTACCGCCAACCCTAACACTACCCCGAGGACTGGAAGCAATGATGTGCCTGTCGCAGCTAAGGACAAGTCACAAGTGACCTGTTATGACTGGAAATAAAGGCCACTATTCTATTGAGTGCCCCAACAAGAAGAATGCTGCAGCCCCTAATGCCAATGCCCCAGCTCAGCAGCAGCGTCGTGTCCAGCCAGGGAGAAGATTTTCCCCAGGGAATTCAATCAACCGCAATGGCCGTCTTTTTCTCATGCATGCTGAAGAAGCTCAAGAAGCGCCAGACGTCGTGCTGGGTATGTTTTCTGTTAATTCAGTACTTGCAAGAGTGTTGTTTGATTCTGGTGCATCGCATTCATTTGTCACCGAAGAATTTGCCTGCACTAGTAAAATCCAACCAACCAAATTGAAGCATGTGATGATTGTACAAATTCCCGGATCAACCACCAAGGCTAGGCAAATTTGCAAGGCCGTCCCTATCTGAATCCATGGCATAGATTTTTATGCTAATCTAATAGTACTCGGAACTAAAGGTTTGGAAGTAGTACTAGGAATGGATTGGATGTCCAAACATAAATGATTGATTGACGGTGCCAAGAAAGCCATCACCATGACCAGTACCACCGGAATATCAGTCGAACATATATCTGAAACCTTACCTCGCCAATTCAAGTGTAACAAGAGTCTAGCCCAACCTACCATTGACCAAGTTCGGATAGTCTGCGAATACCCCGATGTATTTCCAGATGTTTTGCCTGGTATGCCCCCAGATAGGGATAACGAGTTTATCATCGAAATAATCCCCGGAACAGGACCCATAGCCCAGAGACCCTATAGTATGAACCCGTCAGAACTAGAAGAGCTGAAGAAGCAACTGGATTCCATGTTGGAAATCGGATTAATACAACCAAGTGCGTCCCCATGGAGATCACCTGTCTTGTTTGTGGACAAGAAGGATGGAGGTAACCGTTTGTGTACGGATTATCGAAAGTTGAATGATGTCACCATCAAGAACAAGTACCCCTTGCCTAAGATAGAAGATTTGTTTGATTAGTTGACCGGTGCCCAGGTGTTTTATAAGATTGATCTTAGTACTGGCTATCATCAACTCAAGATTCGTGCAGAGGATATCCCAAAGACTGCCTTCACCACTAGATATGGATTGTATGAGTATACAGTCATGTCTTTTGGATTAACCAATGCCCCTGCTTATTTCATGAATCTCATGAATAAGATTTTTATGGACTTCCTGGATAAGTTTGTCGTTGTTTTCATCGATGACATTCTGATTTATTCCAAATCAGAAGAAGAACATGAGCTACACCTAAGGACCATTCTTGGAACCCTTAGAGAGCATCAGCTGTATGCAAAATTTAGCAAATGTGAATTCTGGTTACAGGAAGTAGGATTCCTCGGTCACATTGTATCAGCCGGAGGAATTGCCGTTGACCCTGCCAAAGTGAAAGATGTAGAAGATTGGCAAGCCACAACCACTCAAACCCAAGTTCATTCTTTTCTCGGATTGACGGGATATTACCACACATTTGTAGAAGGATTCTCTAGTATCGCCAGACCCATGACCCAATTGCTGAAGAAGGACAAGAAGTTTGAATGGACCGACAAATGTGAAGCGAGTTTTCAAGAACTCAAAAGGAGATTGATTTCAGCCCCAATCTTGATCATGCCGGATATCACGAAGCCCTTCGATGTGTATTGTGACGCATCCAAGATTGGTCTCGGATGTGTGCTAATGCAAGAAGGAAAATTTATCTCTTATCTCTCGCGACAATTGAAGCAACACGAGCAAAATTACCCCACCCATGACCTTGAACTCGCAGCCGTAGTTCTAGCCCTAAAGACATGGAGACATTACCTGATGGGAAATCGTTGTGAGATTTATTTAGATCACAAGAACCTAAAGTATATATTCACTCAGAAGGAGCTGAATATGAGGCAGAGAAGATGGATTGAGCTAATCAAGGATTACGACCTGGACATTCACTATCACCCTGGTAAAGCCAATGTGGTAGCGGATGCCCTTAGCAGATTGCCGTGCCGCTTGAACTCTATGATTTTGAAGGAGCAACCAAGTTTGCACAAAGAGATGGAAGATTTTTGAATGGAATTAGTAAGTGAAGGATTTTTGGCTAGCATAGAACTTCAGCCCACTTTGATCAGTCAGATTACAGAGGCGCAGAAAGGAAATGCTAGTATCGACTGAATCAAGCGTCGTATCGGTACAGGCAAAGTACCCGGATTCACCGAGGACGAAGAAGGAGTTTTGTGGTACAAAGGACGCCTTTGTGTACCATCAGATTCTGAGTTGAAAGAAGTTATCTTGAAGGAGGCTCATGATACTCTTTATTCTATCCATCCCGGAGGAACTAAGATGTATCAAGATTTGAAAGAGCAATTTTGGTGGCATAAGATGAAGAGAGAAATCGGAAGCTATATCGCCAAGTGTGATATATGTCGTGAGTCAAGCGGGACATCAAAGACCCATTTGGATTGTTGCAACCTTTGCAAATTCGAATGGAAATGGGATTACGTAGGAATGGACTTTATCCTTTGGACTACCTACTTCTAGTAGGGGAAATGACTCTATTTGGGTCATAGTGGACAGATTGTCCAAAGTCGCCCATTTCTTGCCCGTCAAAACCACCTATCAGAGTTCGAAGCTAGCAGAGTTGTACATCGCTAGAATCGTTAGTTTGCACGGAGTCCCCAAGAACATTGTATCGGATCGAGGAACTCAGTTTACCTCGAGATTCTGGAAGAAAGTCCAAGAAGGTTTAGGAACTCACCTAGATTTCAGTACCGCGTATCACCCTCAGACCGATGGACAAACGGAGCGAGTAAACCAAATACTCGAAGATATGTTGAGAGCATGTGTGTTAGAATATGGATCCAAGTGGGAAGACTGTCTACCGTTTGCAGAATTTTCATACAACAACAGTTACCAAGCCAGTTTGCAAATGTCCCCATTTGAATTCATGTACGGAAGAAAGTGTCGCACCCCTTTGAACTGGTCGGAAGTAGGAGAGAGTCAGATTTTCGGACCCGACATCCTACAAGAGGCAGAAGAGAAGGTTCAGAAGATTTGTGAGCACCTCAAAACAGCCCAATCCCGACAAAAGAGTTACGCCGACAAGATACGTCGAGACATCGCCTTCAACATCGGAGATTTTGTTTATCTGAAATTGTCACCATTGAAGGGAATGCAGCATTTCCAACTCAAAGGAAAGTTAGCCCCCAGATATATCGGACCTTTCAAAATTTTGAACCGTCTAGGAGAAGTATCTTATCAACTGGAACTACCTGAAGAGATGTCAGCTATGCACAATGTGTTCCATATCTCGTTACTTCTCAAGTGTCTCGAAGTCCCCAAGAAGACCGAAGTGCTCAAGAATATCGATCACCGGACCATAGAGATCAACGATGTCCTAACCTATCCCGAAGTACCCATCTGTATATTGGAAGAAGCCTTTCGAACTACCAGAACCCGAAGCA
This sequence comes from Avena longiglumis, assembly GCA_030063025.1. NCBI lineage: Eukaryota > Viridiplantae > Streptophyta > Magnoliopsida > Poales > Poaceae > Avena > Avena longiglumis. The sequence continues at coordinate 171,355,892 of CP125973.1, forward strand.
TCAAGTTTCTCAAGATTCAGTGGAGCAACCACACAGAAGAGGAAGCTACCTAGGAACGCGAAGATCACATCAGGACGGAGTTTCCAGATCTCTTCAAATCCTAGGTAATCTTTTCGTCCTTTTTCAAATCTCGGGACGATATTTTGTTTAAGGGGGGAAGGTTTGTAACATCCCAAAAATATCAAACTTAGATCATCAAAACACTAATCATCAAGATTAGGGTTAACAAAAACTTTTCTAAATAAAATCATGAATGCATGCATATGTGTATGCATGGATTTTTAATTTCTTTAAAAACCACCTTGTTTGTGTGATCCATTTCTTGTAAAATGTTTCTTAGGTGAAAAGAACATCATCTAAAACATTTCCCACACTTTTCCTAAAGACAAGTAAATCAAAACACATATATTAAGTGAATGGTCATTTTGACCAATTTAACTCCCATGCCTACTTTGGCTGTCTCAAACTTTCAAAACCTAACAGAAACTTTTCTAGATCTTTGCACCCCTTGAATTCACTCATAACAAAGTATCAAGGCCCACTTTGTGATCATCCAGAAACTTTCAAATGCATAGTTTAAATGACAATTCAAAATTGAATCTTCTTCATATGGGAAGATCCCACTTTTTCAAAAACCACTCAAATAAGCTCAACTTTTAAAACCCAAGCATCTGCAGACTCACCAGCACCAATCTAGCAAACCCACCAAAATTCATTTCAAAATTCAAAACTTGATTTCATGCGGCCATTTCATCAAACAGGTTACAAACACAAATCAAACAAAACATCAAACACTATAATGTGCAGTGATTCTTGCCTAACTTGTTCCCTAGTTAGCTCACACACAACCCAGTAGATCATCTAGAAAGATTAGCCCAACACTAGCACCCCTGTGAGCTTGCCATTGCCATTAATGGTGAACAGTCGAGCACCTCAATGCCACCCCATAGTCGACAGCAGGCTAGAGGAAGAACTAGCCGTGCCAACCTTGTCTGGGAGGCAGCCCACCGTCCACCACCACTTCATGTCCCACCCGCGAGCGTTGCCAAGCCCTGGACCACGCGCACAAGTCGCTCCCAGACCATGCCGAGCGTGCGCCAGAGCGCCAACCTCGACCAGCATCCACAGACCGCGCGCCGCCCTCACCGCGCGCACACACGATCACCACCGACCCAGGAGACCGCCAGACATCCCCATTAGCAGCCCCGTGCCATACAGCCACCGCCCGCCATCGAAGACGCCGCCTCTGCCGCCCAGAGAACCAGTCGATCCAGACCAAACCACACCGCCCCATGCCTCGTGACCATGTCTTTGAGCATCGCCAGGAGACACAGCACCGTCCCCTACCCTTGCCCATGCCATTAGCCGCCTGTAACGTCGCCCCCGACGAGCTCACCGTGCGCCCCGACGGTCCCCTCGCTTGATTATAAATAGAGGCCACCCCCGCATGATTTCTTCACACCATCTCACTTCCCTCTCCTCACTGACCGTGCCACACCATTCTCAGAGCAAGGAGAGCACCACCTCGCCAGAATTTCACTGGAGCCTGCCGCTGCCGGAGAAGAAAGGAGCCAGCGATTGGATCCGCCCCAGGAGAAGCCACCGGTACCAGGAGGTTCGCCGTCGTCGACTTCGTCATTCGCCCGCCTCGCCGACCCTCGCCCGTACCCCGGTGAACCCCCAGCACCCCCCCACTGGCCGTGCTAGGTTTCGTTCTCGCCGGAGCTGTCTCGCGTCGACGATGACCCTCAGCCGTTAGATTAGAACTAGATCGAATGATCCACGTTGCCCCATACCGCTTCGCCCAGCCCCGTGTCACTGACGAGTGGGGACACCCACTTAAGCAGCCCGCGGGAGCCCTGTGCTTAGCAGGCCGGCCCGTTAGAATTTCTCGCGCAGCCTAGCAATTCAAATTAAACCTTTTCTTTTTAAATTCAAACACACTTCAGCACCCAACTTCAAAAATCAACCCAGATCGATTTAGTGCACCAAATTGGATGAAACCAATTTTGTTGGAAAGGTCTGTGAATGCTTAATCCAAGCCCGTTGGATTCAAGTCATTTGGATCTGTAGATCACCCATAGCAAAAATAACAAGGAAGAATCTTTTCTGCATTCAAACATTTTTCAAATTTAAACCTTAAAAGCTTTTGAGTTGATTCCAACACTCAAAAATCACATTTAACCATACCTTTCAGAATATATAAAAATATATAGGTTTACTTGCAGAAATAATGTTCAAGTAATAAAAGAATGCTTCATAAGCATTTCTAGCCACTTTAATTAATTAAAATAAAAGGGTAAAACCTTATTAAATTGTGACACCACTTTAAATCACATTCCCATGGACTACAATATGTGGTGATGAAATGTGTCAACATGATCCCATATTTGGTTTGGAGAATATTAAATCTTAAGTAGTTTTTCAACGAGTAGAAATTACTTTTCTAAAAATAAATAAAAGATTTAAACCAAGATTTAACCTTGTAATGTTAGAGATGATGCTAGATAATCTATAGGACCCTTGTGTGTGATGATTGCAAGTAGTTAAGTATTGTTTGGTGATTGTGTACCTCGTATTTATTCATAGACGCTAGTACCGACCAAGGATACGAGGAGGAAGGAGGATACTACGAAGAGGAAGCCGAGGAGAACTTCAACCACTGCTCTGCACAAGGCAAGCTAACACCTGCAAGATACTATACCTATGCAAGCTTATACTGATATTGATGCAAGCTAACCCTTTCCAGATACCCTACTGTTGCCACAAACCCATACTTGTGATATGACTACTATATGCCTTAAGCATATGTGATCATACCCACTTGATAAACCAATCCTAGTTTTATGGCAAGCTTCTTACTTTATTTCTTTATCAAAGCTTACTTAGAGTCTACCTAAGAGTTTGGTAGATACCAGACAGTTGTGCTAAAGGTTGCATGAAGAGCATAAAATTTGGCCTAAGTTAGAAACCTTGATATCAGCCTAAGATATAATGTTGGACTTAGTGAAACTCCACTAGTTACCACCCCTCATTAGTACCACCCCCACCTGTAGATGCTAGTGCTAAGCATAAAACTTGATCAACTTTTAGATGGGAATACTTGGTGGAAAAATGGTTATGAAAACCTTGGAATGATGGATCATTCTATTGAAATGTTTTGGACATGTGTTTCCAAACACTTGATGATTTTGGTGATGAAAATGTTGAGGCATGAGCCTTAGCCCCTTTATAAAACTGATGGTTGTCTGGATGCGATACCATTCCAATTTTAGCGTACAACCACAATACCCGAATATTGGGTAGGGCTTGACTGCAAACTTATATACCTTAGTATTAGTTCCCTCCCGGCCAAGGTCTGAGCTGAGGCTACCTTGTGAAGATTGTCCACCTGTGCAGTACCCAAGATGACAGTGGTCATGGTTGGGAGGCCAAACTCACAGGAGAGGTGCTTATACTAGGGCGTGTAATCGAAAGGTTAGGATTGATTATCCGCATACTGAGTATGGTGAATTCAGGATTTGTTCCTGACGGATGTATCGAATGTTGTGGTGAAAGTGTACAATCTCTGCAGAGTGTCAAACTATTTGAATAGCCGCGTCCACGGTTATGGACATTTGGAGTGGCCATACTGTTCCCCCATCAGACTTTTCAAAAATGACTTGTGAAACGAATTGAGACTTTGACTTGACCACAACAGAGTTGTGACCTGAATTACAAGATCCCATTTAGGAGTTATAAAATTGTGACCAGCTTTGGAACTTAGTAGAGATAAACCTGGCTTTTTGCAAAACAACCCTAGAGCCTAGTGTCCTATTATCCAAAAAACCCCTTACTTGTTAGTATTAGTTTGCGAGTACTTAAAGAGTACTCATGGCTTTGTCCCTGGCTATTCCCATGGCCAGACTATGAAGAGGAGTACCTGGAAGATGGACCCCAGGAAGGTTACGACAACTAGGATCATCTCCCATCGCATCGTCGGCGTGACGACCTCAAGATGGAGCTTACTCACGTTATTATTACGTATTCCGCTGCTTGATGTGTATTGAGAACTAGATCATGAGATCCCTATTTTTGTAAGAACTTATGTATCATTTGTAATGGATGAAGTACTATGGTATCCAATTCTGCTATGTCTCGCAAAAATGGTAATCCTGGGATTGCGATGTATGGCATAACAGGAATCTAGGATTGAAAAATCCGTGTGTTGACAGGACTCCTATGGAAAGACTTTGTCACATTCTCAATCTGCCAGTACTCCATCTTGGTGAGTACTTATCCAGCGGCCACTGGTGGCATCAAGATGAGATTGTTTCATGTGGGTAAAGTGTACAACTTCTGCAGAAGATCAAATTCTAAGTACTTAGCCGTGTCCCCAGTTATGGACAATACTGAGCAACTAAGGCCTGAAGCTATGGAAGATCTCGACATTCCAATTTCACAAAGTTAAAAACTTGAGGTTGACAACAAGGGATTTGAAGCACTTGGAGTTTTCTAAGAAGTTCAAAACGAATTGACAAAAGATCAAAACTATTTTGAAAAGATAGGATAAAACTATATTGCTTTCAGCAAAAGTGCCTAAACCCTACTTAGCCAAATATGCATGTAAAATATAGGATCCACTTATTTCTACATAGTAGTGAAACTTGCCAATACAATTCAAATGTATTGACCCTTTTGGCTGCAACTTATTATGTTGCAGGTTTGTTTGATGTTAGGGAAGTGTGTTGAATAGGATTACAAGTCTACAACCAACATGTTTGCCTGTGGCACTTTGAAGATGAAGGACCCCATTCTTATAGGTATTCTGCTGCAATGTAATGTAATAGCCAGATGAGCTATGTAAGATGTAATGAATTATTTTATTCCTGGTTATAAAGTTGTATTATGACCTTTGTTTCTTGATATTACATCTTAACTGTGGATGCTAGCTATTGATCCAGGGACTAGCATTGTAAACACAGGGATCTCTACCTTATTAAAGGTTGGGAACCTTACAGATGGTATCAGAGCACTGTGTTGCCTGTAGGATTGTAACCCCTAGGATTGGACAAAACCCCTTAGAAAAATAGGAGTTGTATTTGTTCCAAAACTTATTTACAAACAATCTTGTAAACTCTTACCTCAACCTTTTTGGTTTTGAATTCTACACCTCCCCCTTTTCAAACTTGATGGACAAAGCCTACCCCATGGCCAAAGATTTCACCATGTGCAAAAGATTTCATCAACTCTAATGACTTCAACATCTTCAAATGATTTCAACTTTAGTTTCACCAAAGACTTCAACTTAGACATCACTAAGGACTACAAGTGAAAAACCAAGAGACACTAGAATGCCTACCAAAGACATTGATATCAAGTTAGAGTATGGATCATATTGACCTATGAGGTATGATTATACTAAGTTATTATTTTCAAGAAAAACTTGTTGTTTCCTTCAACTCATGAGCTAAGCTCATAAGTTGTTAAGTGGATAGTTGCTTGTTGATTGCTTGATTGTTTGATTGAACTTGGTTGGTTTTGAGTTGTGTGATAGAACTTCTTAAAAACCTATCCATCATTACTCATCCCTATCAAACCAACAGATGCCTCCCCGTCGTGCCAACCCCAACCAAAACAACAACAACAACATCACTCTTGAGATGCAATAGTTGATGACAGGCCAAACTCAACCGATGTAGATGATGACCACACTCATACAGAATCAGAACAACAACAACAACAACAACAACAACAACAACAACAACAACAACAACAACAACAACAACAACAACAACAACAACAACAACAACAACAACAACAACAACAACAACAACAACAACAACAACAACAACAACAACAACAACAACAACAACAACAACAACAACAACAACAACAACAACAAAAACAACAACAACAATCAGAATAATCCTCCAGCACTTGATATGCTCACCAAGTTTCTGAAACTTAGGCCTACAAGATTTTCTGGAACAACTGATCCAATGGAAGCCAATGACTGGTTACGTTCAGTGAACAAAGACTTAGTGACTGTTGGATGCACCAATGAAGAAAAGCTAAGGTTTGCAGCATTTCTGCTTGAAGGACCAGCAACAACATGGTGGGAAAACTTTCAGATCACCACTCCCCTTGAAGATGTAACTTGGGCTATTGTTGAGGATGGATTCAGAACAACTCACATCTCACCTGGAGTGATGTACTTGAAGAAAAAGGAGTTTCACAATATGAAACAGCGTCACCTCAGTGTGGCTGAGTATATTGAAGAATTCAACAATCTGGCATGATATGCACCGGATGAAGTTGACACAGATGCTAAGAGAAAGGAGAAATTTCTTGAAGGACTTAAAGATGAGTTGAACCTGCAGCTAGCTGTTGCCTATGTCCCAACTTATCAATCACTCTGTGACAAAGCCACCATTTTGGAAAACAAGATGAATCAAGTTGAGAATAGAAAGAGGAAGCATAAACTCAAGAATCACTCAGGATCATCACAAAAGAAGCATTCATTCAAAAAGAGCAAGGAAGATTCTGAAACTCATCAGTATCACCACAACAACAATGGAAGTGATAATAATGGAAATGATACAGACAATGGAGATGACCAGAACCAACATGACACTTTCAGGAAGAAAGACATTAGCCAGTTGCAGTGTTATAATTGTAAGGAACTTGGACACTATGCATCAGACTGTCCTGAGAAGGAAAAGAATAAGGATGCTAGAAGAGCCAAGGGAAATGACCCCAATGTGACCCAGAAAGGACATGTGAACCACATTGATATGGATGGAAACTTTGAAGAGATAGAAGAAGTGGATGTCAGGAACTAGTTAACTCAGAAGAGTCAAATAAGGATTCCTTGTTTGGATATCAAGTGTTGAACCCATAGTCAAGTGAACCATCAATGTAACCCTATGAGACTTTATTTTTAAGGGTGGTAGTACCCTAGTTATCTTCAAGCCAACTTGTATCCCTAGCCTTCCCAAATCTCGGGACGAGATTTATTTTAAGGGTGGAAGCCTGTCACATCCCAAAATTTTCCAAATTTTCAAATCTGAAAAAAATAAATAAACAAAATAAAACTTTGTTGAAATTCAGAGTGAGAATAAACTTTTGATTCTAATTGGAAATTTCAAAACCTATTTTTGATCAAATAAAATCCTCAAGGGATTTAAAAAGATAAATAAACAATAAATTTAAAATATTTGGAATCACTATTTTTGGATCTTTTAATAAAAAGATTTGGTTTTCAAAAGAAAAGGTAGAATTATAAATAAGGATTATTTTATAGAGCCAAATTAAATCTTGGCCAAGCTTTTGAAATAAAATATTTCTATTTGATAAAAAGAGTAAAGGTTTATTTAAAATAAAATAATGAGGATTTATTAATATCCAATTTTATTAAAGAAAAGGCTTTTCCTTTTTAATTAAACACTAAAAATTGTTAATTTATTTTAAATAAGTTTTCCAAGTGTTTTATATTTTCAAATAAAACCTACTGAAATGGTTTTAGTATTATTTAGATTTCAAATAGAGAGTTTAAATAAATTAAATCCTATTTTAATTAAAGACTAAGGTCTATTTTATTTAATTATTAATGGATCCTAAAAAGAATAAAAAATTAGTTTGTTTTGGACTTTGAATTGTGTTGTCAAACAGAATTAAAATCTACACAAAGTTTGGCAAAGGTTTGAATTCATTTGAGTGTTTAAATTGTTTGAATAAAATCAAAACAGAAAATCAAATGGAAAAAGAAAAAGCTTACAGAATAAAAAAAAGTGAAACAAAACAGCCCAACTAAGCAGGCCCAGTAGCCCAGTCGCAGCCCAACTCTCCCCCCTCTCAGCGAAACGTTTTCTACTTAGAAAGGAACCCGCAGAGACATAGACAAGTGGACCCCGTGCCCACTCTCTCTCCCTCACTGTCAGATGGACCCCACATCGCTTGTTCTTCGTTTCCACCTGTTGGAATTATGCCCTAGAGGCAATAATAAAGATGTTATTAGTATAATTCTTGTTCATGATAATGTTTATATTCCATGCTAGAATTGTATTAAGCGGAAACTTTAATACTTGTGTGGTTTGTGAACAACACCGTGTCCCTAGTACGCCTCTATGGACTAGCTCATTGATTAATGATGGTTAAGGTTTCCTAACCATAGACATGAGTTGTCAATTGATAATGAGATCATATCATTGGGAGAATGATATGATGGATGACAAACTAAGCGAAGCAATTAGATCGTGTCATCGTGTTCATCTTTGCGAAGCTTTTCTTATGTCAAATATTGTATTCCTTAGACCATGAGATAATACAACTCCACAGTATCGGAAGAAAGCTTTGAGGTCATCAAACGTCATCCTATGAGAGGGTGATCATAAAGGTGTCTCTCGGTGATCGGAAAGTATCTCATTGGGTTGTATGTATCGAGATGGGATTTGTCCCTCCCAAGTCGGAGAGATATACTTGGCCCACTCGGTGTCGATATCAACACCGCTTGCAAGCATGTGGTTAAGGAGTTAATCACAAAGTGATATCGAATTACGGATGAGTAAAGTACTAACGTGAACGAGATTGAACTAGGTATGCCGGTACCGACGATCGAATCTCGGGCAAGTAAAATATCGCGCGACGAAGGAATATATATATGGGATTGATTGAATCCTGGCATCGTGGTTCATCCGATATGATCATCGATGAATGTGTGGGAGTCAATATGGGTTTCGGACCCGGTTGATTATTGATAGAAGATCATGTCTGCATATTCTCGAACCCGAAGGGTCACACATTTAACGTGTCTCGACGCTAGGATAGATTGGATAATTGGTTTATGAGTTTTTGTTCAGAGTCTCCACGAGAGGTTCCGGAATGGTCCGGAGAATAAGATTCATATAAGGCAGTGCAGTTTTTGGAGTTCGGAATTGTTCCGGGTTAATCGGTATTGTATCGGAAGCTTCTAGAACCTTCCAGAAGGGGACCAACGTGGCCCCACCTTCCGGGAGGGGGCATGGGCCTATGAGGGAGTGCCCTGGCCGCATTGGGCCAGGGGCACAAGGACCCATAGGGCCCAGCCGGCCAAAGAGAGTTTAAACTCTAGATAGACCTTCTAGAAGGGGGGTTTCCTTGCCCCCCACTCCTCCTCCTTTGGGGCCGCCGGCCTTGGCTTGGGAGAGGGGCTAGGGCTGCGCCCACCCCTCTATATATAGAGGGCTGGGGGTGCACCACCCCCCCCACACACCTTCCCCTCCATCCCTAGCTGCCCTGCTTCCCTCCTCTCTCCCTCCCGACTGTTTGTAGGCGAAGCCCTGCTGCAGAAATTCTCCACCATATACACCACGCCGTCGTGTTGTAGATCCAATCCGTCTCTCCACCATACTTGCTGGTCCGAGGAAGGAGGAGACGTTGAGGTTCTGCACGTGCGCATCTCACGGAGGCACCGCCACTTGTGGTGCTAGATCGGATCGGATCGCGAGGAGGAGAAGCGAGTACGACTACATCACCCACGTTCCGACGAACGTTCCGCTGTGTGAATCTTCAAGGGTATGAAGATCTAATCCAATCTCTCTTGTTGTTTGCATCTCCTAGATTAGATCTTGGCTTCCCTCTGTTCGCATCCGTAGAAAATGTTGATTTACTGTGCCGCGAAACCCATCAGTGGTATCAGAGCTAGATCTATGCGTAGATGTGTTTCACGAGTAGAACGCAACATGGTTGTTGCGGGCGTTGATGTTTTCTGTTGCAAGCCTCTTGTTTGTGTTCTTCTTATGACGCGGGATAGTGAGATTGAAGCGGTCTAGGCCAACCTTACGCGACGTCGTTCGCGAGACCGGCTCCGCACTTGACGTGTGGCTTGTTCCACACATGCGGCTGGTGGATGTCAGTTTCTCTCACTATAGTTGTCATGGGATTAACACCGGAGTTTGGCAACCATAATATCACCGTTGTGGCTTTCCGTAGTTAAGAATCGTTCTTAGCATCTACTCCCATAAGCCACGTAAAACATGCAACAACAAAGTAGAGGCGTCTAACTTGTTTTTGCAGGGAGTGTTTTCTGTGATATGGTATGGCCCAAGATGTGATGTGTATATTGTATGTGATGATCATGTTTTGTAATGTTTCACGACTTGCATGTCGATGAGTACACAACCGGCAGGAGCCATATGGTTGTATTTATAATTGTGTATGACCTGTGTGTCAACTTCTTATACGCCATGTAATAGTTTCACTTTATCGCTAAGTAGTTAGCAATAGTTGTAGTTACTATTCTTGGTGGAGGCAATCATGGTGGAGTGATGGAGATCATGCCGGCACGCACAAGATGGAGATCATTGCGCGAATATTGGCTATACCATGTCACATAAAGTTATATGCATGTGATGTTTATCCTTTTATGTATCTTATTATGCTTAGATCGCGACGGTAGCATTATAAGATGATTCCTCACTTAAAGATCAAGATAAAAATTGTGTTCTCCCCGAGTATGCACACCGCTAAGTTAAAGTTCGTGTCCAAGCATCACGTGATGGTGCTATAGACTCTCGCTCACATACAACGGGTGCAAGCGTTTTGCACGCGGAAATACTTGGGTCTAACTTGACGAGCCTAGCATGTACAGACATGGCCTCGGAACACAAGAACCGAAAGGTTAAGCATGAGTCATATGAATGATATGATCGACACTTCGTTTTCCACCATTGAAGCCACATCTCTTCTCGTGATGATCGGATTAGGTGTGGTGAATTTGGATCATGTTCACTAAACAACTTGAGGGATGTTGAATTTAGTGGGAGTTCATCTAGTAATTTGATTAAGTTGAACTATTTATCATGAACATAGTCTAAGTTGTACTTGCAAATACTGTAGATCACATGGCCAAGTCCAACTTCAACTTCAACGTTTTTGCTGAAAAGGAAAAGCTTAGAAACAATGGGTCTAACTTCACCAATTGGTTCCGCAATCTAAGAATCATTCTCTCTAGCGGTCAGAAGGACTATGTCCTTGGGAAAGCGTTAGGTGACCCTAACTGCTGCGCCGGCTGATGAGAAAGCTGTCTATCAGTCACGCAAAGATGATTATGGTGTGATTAAGAGCACCATGTTGTTTGCTATGGAACCGGAACATCAAAATCGTTTTGAAGACTATCCCGGGCCCTTTGAGATTCTCGAAGAGCTGAAAACCATGTTTCAGACTCAGGCCCGTTCTGAGAGATATGAGATCTCTGAGAAGTTCTTTAACTACAAGATGGAGGAAGGGAGTTCCGTTAGTGAGCACGCCATTAAGATGACGGGCTACACTCAACACCTTGAGCAACTGGAATGCACGATTCCAGAGGAGCTCAAGATTGACAGGGTTATGTAATCACTCCCTCCCAGCTACAAAAGTTTTGTAGTGACACACAATTAGATTGGTTCCACTGATACGATCACCGAGCTCTTCGCAAAGCTGAAGGCCGCGGAAGTGGACATCAAAAAGGATAATCACGTGTTGATGGTCAACAAGCCCACCTTCAAGAAAGGTAAGGGTGCAAAGAAGACCTTCAAGAAGGGCGGCGGCAAGCGCACTGCCCCTGCTGAGAAGAAGCTCAAGTCTGGTCCTAAGCCGTACACTGAGTGCTTCTATTGCAAGGACAAGGGTCACTTTGGGCGCACTGTCCAAGTACTTAGCGGACAAGAAGGCTGGCACCATCAAAGGTATATTTGATATACATGTTATTGATGTTTTCCTTACTAGCCCTCGTTGTAGTGCACGGGTATTTGATACGGTTCAGTTGCTAATATTTGTAACTCGAAGCAGAGCTACGGAATAGACGGCGGCTTGCGAGGGATGAGGTGACGATGTGCGTTGGCAACGGATCAAGAGTTGATGTGATGGCCGTCGGCACGCTCTCCTTAGTTTTACCTTCGGGATTAGTTTTAAACCTTAATAAGTGTTATTATGTGCCTGCGTTGAGCATGAACATTATTTCTGGATCGTGTTTATTGCAAGACGATTATTCATTTAAATCGGAGAATAATGGTTGTTCTATTTATATGAGTAACATCTTTTATGGTCATGCACCTATTGTGAATGGTTTATTTCTTCTAAATCTCGAAAGGGATGAAACACACATCCATAACATTGAGGCTAAGAGATGCAAAGTAGATAGTGATAATACTACTTATTTGTGGCACTGTCGTCTAGGTCATATTGGTGTAAAGCGCATGAAGAAACTCCATTCTGATGGACTTTTGGAGTCTCTTGATTTTGAATCATTTGACACATGCGAACCATGCCTCATGGGCAAGATGATCAAAACCCCGTTCTCCGGTATGATGGAGCGAGCAACAGACTTGTTGGAAATCATACATACCGATGTATGTGGACCGATGAGTGTTTCGGCGCGCGGTGGATATCGCTATTTTCTCACTTTTACCGATGACTTAAGTAGATATGGGCATATCTATTTAATGAAACATATATCTGAAACGTTTGAAAAGTTCAAAGAATTTCAGAATGAAGTGGAGAACCATCGTAACAGAAAGATTAAGTTTCTACGATCCGATCGTGGGGGCGAATATTTGAGTTATGATTTTCTCACGCATCTTAAAGCAAGCGGAATTGTTTCGCAACTCACGCCACCCGGAACACCACAACGCAATGGTGTGTCTGAACGCCGGAATCGAACCTTATTAGATATGGTCCGATCAATGATGTCTCTTACTAATTTGTCGTTGTCATTTTGGGGTTATGCATTAGAAACCGCTGCATTCACTTTAAATAGGGCTCCATCTAAATCCGTTGAGATGACACCGTATGAACTATGGTTTGGTGCTAAACCTAAGTTGTCGTTTCTTAAAGTTTGGGGATGCGAAGCTTACGTCAAGAAGTTGATGCCGGACAAGCTCGAACCCAAAGCGGAGAAATGCGTCTTCATAGGATACCCTAAGGAAACTATTGGGTATACCTTCTATCACAGAACCGAAGGCAAAGTGTTTGTTGCAAAGAACGGTTCCTTTCTTGAGAAGGAGTTTCTCTCGAAAGAAGTGAGTGGGAGGAAAGTAGAGCTAGACGAGGTTATTGAACCTTCTCTTGAGTTGGAGAGTAGCGCAGCACCTGAAATTGTTCCAGTGCCGCCTGCACCAACAATAGAGGAAGCTAATGAAAAGGATCATGAAGCTTCGGACGATGCTGCTACTGAACGTCGCAGGTCGACAAGGTCGCGTGCCCCTCCTGAGTAGTACGGCAACCCTATCTTGACTGTCTTGTTAGTAGAAGACAGTGAACCTACGAACTATGAGGAAGCGATGATGAGCCCAGACTCTGAGAAGTGGCTAGAAGCCATGAAATCCGAATTGGGATCCATGAGCGAAAACCAAGTATGGACTTTGGTGGACCCTCCCGACTGTTTGTAGGCGAAGCCCTGCTGCAGAAATTCTCCATCATATACACCACGCCGTCGTGTTGTAGATCCAATCCGTCTCTCCACCATACTTGCTGGTCCGAGGAAGGAGGAGACGTCGAGGTGCTACACGTGTGCATCTCACGGAGGCACCGCCACTTGTGGTGCTAGATCGGATCGGATCGCGAGGAGGATAAGCGAGTACGACTACATCACCCATGTTCCGACGAACGTTCCGCTGTGCGAATCTTCAAGGGTATGAAGATCTAATCCAATCTCTCTCGTTGTTTGCATCTCCTAGATTAGATCTTGGCTTCCCTCTGTTTGCATCCGTAGAAAATGTTGATTTACTATGCCGCGAAACCCATCACCACCCGCGACAAAGTCCCCTACCGTTGTAGCCGAGTAATTCCGGCGTTGAATTCGCGTTGATGGCGGCCTTAATTCCTCGCCATGATCACGCGGGTATAAGCGCCCTCTCCCCCCATTCTTTCCCCCCAAACAGCGTCTCTTCTCTACCCCAGGTCTGCCCCGATTTCCTCTTGCACCGCCACTGCTCCGACGAGCGTCTCCGAACAATTCCGGCCACACCCCGCCGCCTCTCGCCTCCCACTACACACGAGCTCGCTCCTCACCTCCTTGCGCATCTCCCCGTGCCACTCGTTCGCTCGCGCGCGCTCCGAATCGTCGGCTTCATCATCACCTGAGCACCGCCGCGTCTGACTCGTCTCCGACGAAGTTCCCTGGTAAGCCTCGACCACCCCAGCACCTCCTGTTGATTCTCCCATCTTCCCAGATCAGTACGCATCTGACCATGTCTTTGTTTTACCTCGGCGTGACCTGCAGCCTCACCTTCGTCAGCAAACAGAGCCGCCCGTCGTCAGGAGCTACTCCGGCGAGCAATCGTCGCCGTTCCTGAGTGCCCCTCGCCAAGACGACCACACGTTGAGCTTCGCCAACCCCCTGCGAGCACGGTGAGAACCCCCGTTACCTCCCTTGTGTCCTATATCACCGGCACCACCGCGAGCAGAGCATGCTCCGCCAGTCGCCGCCGCGCAGCGCCGCCAGGCAATGGTCAGGCAATCGAGAGTCGTTAGATCTTTAACCAGTGGCTAGGATTAGATTAAAATGAAAGGGTATCGCGTGCTCTGTGCCGCACGATCTCACTTAGATCCAATGATCCAGAGAGCTCGATCCACCCGAAGCGGTACCGGCCAATAGAATTGCGCCATGTGGACATGGTTTAGTTTAAAACAGAATTTTGAATCTGATTGATATGCAAACTTGTAAAATTCATAACTTTAAATCTACACGTCCAAATTTTGCAAATTTTATATCAATGGATTCAGCAGAACAAGTACTTTGCAACCATGCACTTTGTTTAATGATTTTCTTCTGGAAAATTGGTTGAATTTGCAGAAACTTGTGTAAGCTTATTATGAATATAAAAAATTATTCTAGATATAATTTTAATGTGAAATCTGTGCAAAATGGTTTGTTTTGAACCTACTGACCCTAGGAACCAACTTATGGATTTAAAAATGAATTTTTTAAAGTTAAGGAATAAATAATTGAATTAGCTCATTTCTAGTCAAATAAAAATATTGATTTTATTTTAGAAATGATTTTTGAGTAAAACCTTTGGGAAATGATTTGATTCAAACCTTGTGACCCTAAACACCAAGTTTGAGAACTAAAATATATTTGGTGAACTCTTTAAAGAATATTGCTTTGCTAAAAAGCATTTTCAACCACATAAAATATTGATTTGATTTAGAAATGGTTATAGATAAAACCTTTTGCAAATGGTTTTACCACTTTAGTAAATGACCACTTTGAACTTTATAATGTTTAGAGCCTAGTAGAAACCACCTTTGCAAATAAAACTACTTTTTGCATGGTTGCATGCATGACCTTGTTTTTGTTATTTTATGTGTGACAATGTGTTTGAATGTTGTGTTGAATATGTGTTTGCTTGATTGAATTGTAGTGGAATTAGAAGAGTGTGGTATTTGCAATATCAAGAAGTGAACCAACATTCTCTACTAAAAAGGCAAGTGACACTATCATCCAAGTCTACTATTTTCATTACACTTAGTGGATTTTGTAACATACATGATAAGGACTACTATATTTTATGCTATGCTAAATCCTAATAGAATACCCTTATATATTCCTTAGTGGAAACATTGTAGTTGTAGTATGCTTAGCCCAGCTATATATTTGGGATGGGATACATGATATGATTATATGAAGAGTTGAAAAGACATATGTTTTATATAATAAAACAAGTACTCGATGAACCACCTGGGTGGACAAGGATACTCAAGTTTTGGACAAGGTGGCAACAAAAGGAACCATGTTTATATGGCTATCTCTTTTTGTATGTGCACTAGAAGAAAACCACCCAGGGACTTAGAGATTGAACATGTTTCTCGTATAGTGGCTTCCGTGTACAGCCACA
The DNA here is from genome assembly GCA_030063025.1 of Avena longiglumis. Taxonomy (NCBI): domain Eukaryota; kingdom Viridiplantae; phylum Streptophyta; class Magnoliopsida; order Poales; family Poaceae; genus Avena; species Avena longiglumis. The sequence goes on from CP125973.1 coordinate 171,371,728, forward strand.
TGCTAAATGGGCTCTGTCTAAGTCAACTACATAGTGGAAGACCCATGCATTGGCATCTTCAGGTTAACTAGAATTGTGTAAGGGAACTTGGAACCCTACATTGGTGCCTGGATGACAAGCTAGCATTGTGTATTGGGAGGACTCCTATGGAAAGACTTTGTCACATTCTCAATCTGCCAATACTCCATCTTGGTGAGTACTTATCCAGCGGCCACTGGTGGCATCAAGATGAGATTGTGTCATGTGGGTAAAGTGTACAACTTCTGCAGAAGATCAAATTCTAAGTACTTAGCCGTGTCCCCGGTTATGGACAATACTGAGCAACTAAGGCCTGAAGCTATGGAAGATCTCGACATTCCAATTTCACAAAGTTAAAAACTTGAGGGTGACAACAAGGGATTTGAAGCACTTGGAGTTTTCCAAGAAGTTCAAAAAGAATTGACAAAAGATCAAAACTATTTTGAAAAGATAGGATAAAACTATATTGCTTTCTGCAAAAGAGCCTAAACCCTACTTAGCCAAATATGCATGTAAAAGATAGGATCCACTTATTTCTACATAGTAGTGAAACTTGCCAATAAAATTCAAATGTATTAACCCTTGTGGCTGCAACTTATTATGTTGCAGGTTTGTTTGATGTTAGGGAAGTGTGTTGAATAGGATTACAAGTTTACAACCAACATGTTTGCCTGTGGCACTTTGAAGATGAAGGACCCCATGCTTATAGATATTCTGCTGCAATGTAATGTAATAGCCAGATGAGCTATGTAATATGTAATGAATTATTTTATTCCTGGTTATAAAGTTGTATTATGACCTTTGTTTCTTCATATTACATCTTAACTATGGATGCTAGCTATTGATCCAGGGACTAGCATTGTAAACACAGAGATCTCTACCTTATCAAAGGTTGGGAACCTTACAGTTGCTTCGATTTTGTCGTGAGCTTTGTAGGCTTCATAGAGGGTGAAGGAACATTGAAGTGTTGTCAAGTCAATCTTCCCGAGGATGACTATATGGTGAACCCCAGGATCAAGTATGTCCTTTGACCTCTTCTACTTAGTGATGAACATGGAGAGTCGAGGACGACTCTTTTTGAAGTGGGGGGAGGAGATGATGCAGCCCGACCTACGGTTATTACTACATCAAGGTCTCAAACTTACGCCAAGTCGTCATGGACTACAAAGGTGAATCCGTTCCTCTATGCGAGCCCACTTCCTACCCTAGTGAATGGTATGCTACTTCATACTCCGTCACATATGCATGATAGGTTCACACCGACCATTACGGATACAAGGGAGGAAGCCCGGAACATCAAAGCCTGACAAGACGGAGGCTTGGAAGAGGAGACGGAAGAAGACAGGTCGGCAGCTGCCAGGTCCAAGCGGTACTACCGGTCGTCGGAACCGGTACTACCGGTGTAGTGACCTCGGATCAAGAAAGATCCTAAGTCCCTGTGAATAACATGCTAGTCCCTGGATCAATAGATAGCACTCACAGTCGATGAAATATCATGTAAAACACAAGTCTTTATTACATGAATCGAATAATCCAGAGTTTACATTATTACAACAGAAGCGATATAAATACAACTTGAGTCCCATCAATGCCACAGGCAGGTTGAGTGAAGACCCACGATCCTAGCGCACCTTTCAAAGATCTCCGAAATTCTGCACATGAAACGTGCAGCCAACAAGTTGGGTCAATACTTTGAATGTATTGGCAAATTACACCAAGGAAGGAAAGACTAACTCTACATGCAAGGCTAGTTTAGGCTTTGGAGTTCATTTGCATAAAGCTAATTTTCTCTAAGTATGGAGAAAAGAGAGGGAGAGTTTTACCCTACTTTGTAAACATTTGCTTAGATAAAATAGGGTCGAATGGCACACGAGGATATTACTCACCAAGTGTCCAAACAACCAAACACTTGGATATTACGCACCAAGCGTCACTTGGATATTACACACCAAGTTCCCAAATTCCCACCCATTAGCGATATTACGCACGCCATGGGGTTTCAAAACTTTGTTTTAGAAAAGAGAGAGGAAGATCCTTCAGAGGCTTCATCCTTCAGACGCTCATTGTTGTTCTCTTACCGTGAACACGGCTGATCGATCAGATTGCAATACTCTCAAGAGTTTGTGCACTTTACCCATAATCCATGATCAAGTCATTTTACAGAGACCATGGCGAGGCTTTCCCTTAGTAGCCCCTCTACCTTCCGGATCCAACCGTGCCAAGAACTTCCAAATGTTGGTACCCAGGTGAGGTTTCCCACTAAGTACTAGGCCAAGACAGAGCCCATAATGTATCGTGGTTGCACTGGAAGCTTCTGAATTCTGAAACATGGCAGACTTCTTTGATTCCTGGGCGGCCGTCCTCCACCAAAATCTCACTCGTTTACCCGACAACCATTCCGCCCAGAAGAAAACTTAGTTTTATTTTGAAGTGGATTTGAGAAGAAAAGTTTGCTCTAGAGAGCCTTTATACTTAGAAAAATTCTTTGTCTTTCGAACCCCCCAACGGTACTTTGTATATATAGCATAGCAAGCAATACTTAGCAAAAACAGGGGTAGCCTATTAGGAGTGGAAAAATCATAAGTATATAGCTACTCATGGCATACTATAAAATCATCGCACTTGCAAAATAATACTAAGGAAAAATTCTACTAGAACATCCTACACATGCATACTACAGAATTTTGAAGATCACATGCATAGAATCAAAACTGGGACAAAAGTTATGAACAAGTGGTGTAACTTGCCTTATGTTGATAATATGGGTGTTGATTGTATTTCTCCGCAGCAATCGCACTCTCCGAACAATCTAATACGAGGACAAGGTAGTTCCAATCAAAACAGTTGCAAACATAGCAAACACAACAAGGATGATCGAAAACATGCATGATGATTTAACATTAAACAATGGGTATAGTTAGTTTTAGGAACATTAATATATCATGTGATGCATGTATGAGTTCATTTAATGCAATAGGGTACTTGTTATTAATAATTACTTGCCAATATAAGGGTTTTGATAGTTCTGTTGTAACGCCTATTCTAACTGTAGAATTAAATTTGTTTCTTGGGTTTACTGGATAGAGGACGTTAATACGAACCAGTAGGCATTGGATTCACCCTAATCGGAGTTATAGATCTTTTTGTATGATTTAAATAGTGTTTAATGGGTTTTAAATGATTCATACTGTTTCTTTTGCCTAAAAATCAAACTAAAATTATATCTGTAATCTCCACGGAATTATGATTTCAGGGACATATTATTTGTAATTCCACAATCCATAATCAATCCATGCCCTTTTTCCTATATGGCTACTTAGGTCTTAACAAAAGAGTATAAGATTTTGAATTCAAGGTCGAGAGGATTTTCTATTCAAAAAGTTTCTTATCTTTGAGAATTTTGAACATAATCAAACAATCAATCAAACTTATTTATTTATTTCACATTCCAAAATTAGGAGAATTTTGGGATGTGACAGACTACCACCCTTAAAAGAAATCTCGTCCCGAGATTTGGGAAGGCTAGAAAGAAAGAAAGGTTCGGGATCCTTTAGGATGCTACCACCCTTAAAAGAAATTGACTAGGTCACTTCTCGAGGATTCACTTAGCTCAGATTGGTTCTCCTTTAGACTTTTATTGGCACAATGTCTCTAGAACATTCTAAACATCATGATTGATAGTTTCCGAGAAAGCACTTCTTAAACTAGCAAAACTCTCATGGTGGGCAAATAGGGAATGTTTACTTCACGGTGCCCATAATTCACGATTGGGATTCATCCTTACCGTACATCCTATGCTTAGCAATGGATGCTTTAGAAGGGTGTAACAATATACCATTCTAGGGTTTAGGCTCAACGTCGACTATCTTCTAAGGTTGAAAATGGCACTCAAGATTCGCAAAGCCAACAGCACAAGAGCGAATAATAAGAGTAGTAGGAATGGTGATCAATCCATCCTGCACCCAAATCGTTACCCTGTATGAGGATAGGTGAATCACGTTTTTCTATCACTCGGGCATTCTTAATTGCCTTGAAGAATGTTTCCATGGGCACGAACTAATGCTCTCTGTATACTCCCATGTATTCAATCAACAAAACTACTACTAAAACTAAGCTATCGATACTTCAAATTTCAGGTTGGGTAATCTACTACATAACATCATGTGCAACACTTCATACTTCCACATCCTTTTTTTCTATTAGGTGGAGCATTCCCTTCCTAAATGCATTGTGTTCTCAAACCTTCCACTTAACACATCATTATATCTCCAAGGGTTCAAGATAGGAAAGGATAGATTCTATAGGAAAGAAACGACTAAGAAAATAATCCTACCCATAACTATATGAAGCAATCAATGTCACAAACAAGGAAACAATCATAAGAAATAAACACAAGCAAGCACCTATATAATAACATTACATGTGTATAAACTTAGTAGTATATAACCACAAAATAGTTTGAAAGCATTGGGAACAATACTAGAGTAAAATAGAGCAACATATAAGCAATAAACAAAATCTGTCAAAACGGTACAGCAGACTTCACGAATTTGTTTGACCGACTTAAACTCGTCACGAATTTTAGCCAATTTTTGTGCATGTACTACAGGTAATTAAGCTCCAGGTCCTATTTTTGTAGATTTTTCTGAGTTACCAATAAAATATGTAAAATCGCGCGGTACAACAGGTCAGGCAGAAAACTGCAGCAGTAATCCACGAATTTCAATCAATTCACACCATTAAAATAATTTTAAAACCACACGAAAGTTCCAGCAACTTTAGAGTTTCAAAACAACAAATCCTAAACAAGGCATCACACGATATGATTCAGTACAAACCAGCAAGCAACCTATATTGTCATACCACATAAGTTGGTAAAAACAATATGCTAACACGATAGCGATGATCTCCTAAAGAGATAAAATATGGTGGTCCAGACCTAACCAAACTTGATGAGATGTTTATTTATGTCATACTATTTATTCTTTTACTTAGCTAACTCTCATATAGGTATCATAAGAATGGACAACTACAAATTTGAGCAAGAAGAGGTTATAGAAAAGATAGACAAAAAATATAAGAACATCTAATAAGTATTAAAATATGATAGTTCTCCTAATAGAGGTCTTCTATTGCTATTACCATCGTCGTTTTTATCCTTTCCAGGTACATTCACATGTTTTGGACAATTATCAGCATAATGCCCAGGATTGTGACACTAGAAGCATAGGACTTTTGCTTAGATCATTCCTCCTTTTTGGCAAGGACATCCCATCTTGTGGTTCTTCATGCTCTACCTCAACATTTGGAAGCCTTGATCGTTTCCTTGAGCCAGTTTGGGGAAAATGGGCATTCCTTTCATATGTCGAGTATTGCGAAGTGATGACTTTGGGTGCGGTGTCTAGAGTCTTGAATCCATCCCTTGTATTTGTCGTGTCATCGCGGAGCTTCATGAGGTCTTGGCTTATTCCTTCTCTGACTTGTTGATTCAGTTGATGTACCACCAGGTAGAGGTGCATTGAGCGGGGTTGTGATTGGTCCCTTCGCACAGGAAGAATGTAACTTGAGAGGTGGGACATTCTTCTGATGGGTGCCTTCCTTCACAGTAGGGGCAGTGATCATGATGCTCCTTGGTGATATGTCCTATTTCTCCATAGATCGTGCAAGCTAAATGTTTTGGGACTTCAACTTCTTGGATTTTTTTTGGTATACGAGACGAGATTGAAGTAGAACCACTTTAAATTCTTCCTGAGATATCACACCTTGATGATCATCAATGGTGTGTTGCATCTCCCACCAAGTTGGAGTGTCGTCCTTTAGGAATTGGGTGGCATAATGAAGCATTATGTTGACTTCAATGTTGGCATCCTTCATTCTTTCTTCAACCTGGAGCATCCACTTCTTTGCATCGGCGTGGCTCTTACGCTTGGTGGAATTGAGTTCCTTGTCCTCCTTATTGATATGGTCCATCCGTCGAGTTGACCAAGGTTTAGACTAGGAACGAATGGAGTATGGAAAGAAGAAGAATAACCCATACAAGAAATCTTGTTTAGAAAATAGGTTTTCATTAGCTATGGTAATAAATCATACAAGATAGCAAACAATTTGTCGTATCTATATTTAGCGAAATTTTATTCGGGTTTGGTTCCTAATAGGTCACTTGGAATCTTCGAGGCTTCGAGTCTCCAAAAGTCTTCGTGCTCTTGATAATCTTCATGTTCTTCACAATCTTCAATCTTTCGAGTTCTTTAGTTAATAACATTGACTTAAGGCCTTTGAAGTCTTTAATCTCGTAGCTTCAGTCTTGGAACATCTTTCATGGAGGTCTTCAAGTACCAACTTAATCGAAACATTGAGATGATCTTCTTTGAAAAGGTAATCTTGAGAAAAGTTTCTTCTTGAAGTGTGTAGTGGTCATTTTCTAATGTTGAAAAGAAGAGACTTAAGAAATTTTAAAACCCCAAGGTAGATGATGAGAAGTATGAGAGTTTTCTGAAATAACTTAGAAAATATTTGTCCTAAGGTTTTTCCATGTCTAGGGTCACGATCTACAATCAACTTATGCTCTGATACCATCTGTAGTGACCTCGGATCAAGAAAGATCCTAAGTCCCTGTGAATAACATGCTAGTCCCTCGATCAATAGCTAGCACTCACAGTCGATGAAATATCATGTAAAACACAAGTCTTTATTACATGAATCGAATAATCCAGAGTTTACATTATTACAACAGAAGCGATATAAATACAACTTGAGTCCCATCAATGCCACAGGCAGGTTGAGTGAAGACCCGCGATCCTAGCGCACCTTTCAAAGATCTCCGAAATTCTGCACATGAAACATACAGCCAACAAGTTGGGTCAATACTTTGAATGTATTGGCAAATTACACCAAGGAAGGAAAGACTAACTCTACATGCAAGGCTAGTTTAGGCTTTGGAGTTCATTTGCATAAAGCTAATTTTCTCTAAGTATGGAGAAAAGAGAGGGAGAGTTTTACCCTACTTTGTAAACATTTGCTTAGATAAAATAGGGTCGAATGGCACACGAGGATATTACTCACCAAGTGTCCAAACAACCAAACACTTGGATATTACGCACCAAGCGTCACTTGGATATTACACACCAAGTTCCCAAATTCCCACCCATTAGCGATATTACGCACGCCATGGGGTTTCAAAACTTTGTTTTAGAAAAGAGAGAGGAAGATCCTTCAGAGGCTTCATCCTTCAGACGCTCATTGTTGTTCTCTTACCGTGAACACGGCTGATCGATCAGATTGCAATACTCTCAAGAGTTTGTGCACTTTACCCATAATCCATGATCAAGTCCTTTTACAGACAAGACCATGGCGAGGCTTTCCCTTAGTAGCCCCTCTACCTTCCGGATCCAACCGTGCCAAGAACCTCCAAATGTTGGTACCCAGGTGAGGTTTCCCACTAAGTACTAGGCCAAGACAGAGCCCATAATGTATCGTGGTTGTACTGGAAGCTTCTGAATTCTGAAACATGGCAGACTTCTTTGATTCCTGGGCAGCCGTCCTCCACCAAAATCTCACTCGTTGAACCGACAACCATTCCTCCCAGAAGAAAACTTATTTTTATTTTGAAGTGGATTTGAGAAGAAAAGTTTGCTCTAGAGAGCCTTTATACTTAGAAAAATTCTTTGTCTTTCGAACCCCCCAACGGTACTTTGTATATATAGCATAGCAAGCAATACTTAGCAAAAACAGGGGTAACCTATTAGGAGTGGAAAAATCATAAGTATAGAGCTACTCATGGCATACTACAAAATCATCGCACTTGCAAAATAATACTAAGGAAAAATTCTACTAGAACATCCTACACATGCATACTACAGAATTTTGAAGATCACATGCATAGAATCAAAACTGGGACAAAAGTTATGAACAAGTGGTGTAACTTGCGTTATGTTGATAATATGGGTGTTGATTGTATTTCTCCGCAGCAATCGCACTCTCCGAACAATCTAATACGAGGACAAGGTAGTTCCAATCAAAACAATTGCAAACATAGCAAACACAACAAGGATGATCGAAAACATGCATGATGATTTAACATTAAACAATGGGTATAGTTAGTTTTATGAACATTAATATATTATGTGATGCATGTATGAGTTCATTTAATGCAATAGGGTACTTGTTATTAATAATTACTTGCCAATATAAGGGTTTTGATAGTTCTGTTGTAACACCTGTTCTAACTATAGAATTAAATTTGTTTCTTGGGTTTACTAGATAGATGACGTTAATACGAACCAGTAGGCGTTGGATTCACCCTAATCGGAGTTATAGATCTTTTTGTATGATTTAAATAGTGTTTAATGGGTTTTAAATGATTCATACTATTTCTTTTGCCTAAAAATCAAACTAAAATTATATCTGTAATCTCCACGGAATTGTGATTTCAGGGACATATTATTTGTAATTTTCTAAATAGTATTTATTTTCTTATGAATTTATTACTCTAAATAAGCCATTAAACCATTTATTTAATTGATGCGAAACCTTACAGTATTTTACTGAACCATTTACAGATTGATGATCTACATGGAACCAGCTTTCTATCGGTATATTATTTATATTTTTGTGACATGCAAATAATTTTCTACGAATTTAATGATTTCTAAAGCCATTAAAACTAATTAAATTGCTACGGGGTAAATATTCCACAAAGGCTAGATCCAACCATATATTATTAAAGTACATTACAGTAGCTTCAATTTGATATATTATTCATATTTTTCGGAGTTACAGATAATTTCTTATGAATTTATTAACCTAAAAGACCATTAAAACTAATTAAATTACTGCAGCAACCACGTACAGTAAAAGTTTGATCTATTCTGATAAGATGATTCTACGTGAAATTATCTTCAATTTGATATATTATACGCAATTTTTTGACGTGGTATGAATTTCTAATGAATTTTACAAGTTAGATCTATAATGTGCAATTTTAAATTCGAAAGGAATATTCCAGGGAATATTCCGCTGACTGGACATGTTGACTTTGCATGCTGACTGGGACTAGATGTTGACCTTACGTTGACGTAGCGTTCATGAGGAAGATGACCGGGATGACGACAGGGCACGCACCGGTTTGATTGGATCTCGACCGTCTCGATAGGATCCAGTGGCTAGAAGAAGAGATTGACCCGATTTTGGCTCAGAATAGAGAAGAAATAGATCTGTGTTAGAGAGACAAATCCGTAGGTCAAATTGAAAACCTCAGAACATGAAAGTTGTGGGGAATCATCATTCCTACCTTCTCACTAAAGGAATTTGGATTTGAATAAAAGAGCGCGAGTAGATATTGGATTTACACCGTAAGATCTGAAATATTGCGATACGAAATTCTCCGGCTGTGGTGGATGAAAAGAGGTGAGGTTTGTTGGGATTGAAAGATTTCGAGGATTCCTACAACTTTCGTTTTTTGACCGAAGGCAAACGAAGAAGTCTAGATGGGTTAAAAATCGAAATAAGATTCGGGAATATGTAGATTCGGGATTTTGAGAATAGAAACTCGTACAGCCGTGGCTCCACGAGTTTATATGGAGCTTTAGGATGGTGTAGAGATAGGCCTTGGAGTAGGGAACAAGTAGAAACAAACGAAAGTCGATTCGGAGTTGTAGATAAAAAGTTATAGCAGTTTGAGTAGAGATAGGTTTAACAAAACAGATTTTGCACGCTTTTTGGAGCAACCCGATCGATACTTGTACGCGCGCGTGGCCTGGTCTGGTCGGTCCCCTTGCTGGGCGGCCGGCTGGCTCGGCCGGCCTGTTTTTTTTTTAACTTGTTTCCTTCATATCTTTTGCATACGAACTTCAAATGATATGATTCTTATTTCTAAATTTTTCTAAAATTGAATAGATCATTGTAGGATTAAATTTGTAATCTTTTTACTAGTTTGGAAGTAGTGGATTTATAAATCCTTGTATATTTCATTTTATTTATATCTTTATGTGTTTGTATTTGATACATAACTTTTTCATACTAGCTCCAAATGAGCTCAATTTTGTTTCTAAAATTTTGTAATATTAATTGGATCTTTTTAGGCTATAATTTAGCAATAATCGCTGTCTTAATAATAGTGGGTTTTATAAAGTCAATTTAATTTCCTTTAGGAACATCTGGGCAAATCAACTATAGGATTTTAGATACCAGGATTTGGATTCAGTTTGTGAGAACTTTGCATGGATGAAATGCTTATGAATGCTTCATGAGTTTCATTTTGAAATCTTGCACACTAATTTCACAATCCATAATAAATCCATGCCCTTTTGCCTATATGGCTACTTAGGTCTTAACAAAAGAGTATAAGATTTTGAATTCAAGGTCGAGAGGATTTTCTATTCAAAAAGTTTCTTATCTTTGAGAAATTTGAACATAATCAAACAATCAATCAAACTTATTTATTTATTTCACATTCCAAAATTAGGAGAATTTTGGGATGTGACAACCGGTCAGTGGTACTACCGCCCCTGCTACCGCTCGCTACTAACGGCTCCAACTGACGCTCCAGGACCGCAAGCAGTACTACCGGTTACGACCGGTACTACCAGTCCTCAGTCCGGTACTACCGGTCATGCCTGTGCCTGCGCGCACCATTTGGGCCACAGCCATCTATTCCCCTTTACTTACCTATTCACCTAGGTTATCCCCCAAACTACCCTTGTTTAGTGGCTAGCCTATAAATAGAGCCCCCACCCCTCATGTATCCCTTAGGCATAGATGATAGACTAAAGACAACCCCCATTGTGGAATCTCTAGTTTTGCCTCATCCCCTTTACCAAGGGGACCGACTATCGTCACCAACCTCGATTGGACTTTGCATCACGCATCCATCGTTGAACAAGGCCTTGGAGTTCGGTGTCTCGTCTCCAAGTTGTCAAGACCCTCCCGAAGGTGTTCTTCCCTCTCCGATGTGGATTTGAGGGAGCACGTTGATCGATCTTTCCTTGCGAGGATTCTATCGGATCGGTGGCCGCCGTTCGGTAGCAATCAGCCTTGTATCGTGTGAGTTTTGCGTGTGTTCATCGTGTTCTTCGCGAGGTGTGTGTTCGCTTCCGCTATCTTCTCCCTTTCCCCTCGCTTTCCCATTGATTTGACCACGAGATCCGTGAAGATCGGGCCACCCAAGAGGTAAACCCCTTTATCAAGTTGTAAGTAGTGTAGGACTCTGTAACATGTCCGGCTAGGACTTTTCCCTATAACCCTAGGACCTGGCGACTATATAAGTCGGGACTATGGGAGCCTTTAGGGCACAATAACTTAGACTTTCTGGTCACCTCGCACAGCGAACCAATCCCTGTAACTCGGCGTATTGCCCTTATAGTGATTTATAGCAGGAGTACGATTCTGCCACCGTTGTGGGATCTGAACCTGGGTAAGCTGTGTTACCTCGTACCCGTCAACCATCCGCCTTCCCCCACGTCTCTAAACACGCACTGTGAGGACCCATCCATGGCGTACTCATCCGCAATACCACGATAGATGGCTCCCACCGTGGGGCAAGAGGCGCTTCAGGCTCTTCAACGGGCGAGGACCAAGATCTTCGCGGGAATCGGCGAAACCGTAGCCATCGGTCATGTTCTCTTCTCCGGCACCGTTCTGATCGTCCCTCCCGAAGAGTTCTGGATCCCGACGAAGACGAACCCTATGCGATGCTCGATTGTCCCCATCGGAGACATCCACCTCTTCATCGGCAAAACCGACTCGGGCACTAGTTCCCTGGGAGTCGGAGGAGCGTCAAGACCCGCACGGATCGCCTATGGGCAGGATACGTTTGCGGAAGGATCGATGTCGGATCTCTCCTTGGAGTTTGCCGACAAAGATCGGAAAAATTCAAGGCCCACCCAAACCGCCCCTGTGCAGGATATAACGGTGGAAGATTAATACAAGTCCACCGGCTTCATACGTGCGTATGGACAGCAGAGATCCAAGTCCGTTAGCGTGGTTACTATCTTTGATCTGGCATGTTGCATTCAGAGAGAGGGTGAAAACCCCTGCAATTGCCTTGCCAGGTGGCTCCATATACGAGCCGATCTGGCACATTACCCCAATGATGATGCTATGTATCACTTTGTGGAAGGGCTGGACCAGGGTACGCTTCTCCGGCATTCTCTAAGGCGCCAGCAAGATTCGAAAGTATGGTGAACACCATCAACAACTACGCGGAGGCCGTGGGGGCAGCTCAGGCAGCTCTAGCGCTCATTGACGGAGCGCCACCGATTCAGCCACCGCCACCACCACCTACAGCCGCCATCGCCACAGCTACGCCACCACCTCCAGTCATCGTCGATGATGTTGCACCTCCACCCCCCATCATCGAGGAAGCCCGGCACCCTCCGACTCTGTGATTGACGCACTCTACGTCGACTTCAGTGCAGATTCGAAGGAGATAGATTTCAGCCCGGAGGTGCTCGACTCCGCCATGCAGGAGATGGAGGAAGATTACGAGCGCGACGAGTAGGCCAACAATGTCGTCGCATCCCGAGAAGTATTCGTCACCATAAGTACGGCGATGGATTAAGATCAACCCGGAAGAGCTCCACCTACAGCGCTGGACAAGGGAAGGGACCACCTCTCGCTGCCGACAATGATCGTGCAAAGGACATGCCCCCTCCGCCTAACCCAGTGCAACAGCCGTAGGAACTCGGCACCGGCCCAAGCAACAACACCGTAAACCCACCGCCTCCGGCATCTACGTATATTGCCGCCCAAGTCACTCTAGATGATAGAGTGATGTACGGCAATCTCCTCGTCGAGCCCATGACCGTGGCTCATATATGCAATGTAGTCCATCTTGATGAGAAGCGCTAGCAACTGCTAGAGGAAGCGTAGGCTATCACGGAGCAAGGCGCAAAGCTAGATCGAGATCTGACCAATGCGCAGAAGTCAATAGAGAAAGCTAGAGCAACGTAGGCTGAGTACAAGACTCTGCTGCAACAACAGAAGGCCAAGAAAGCTCCAGCTCACGTCATCAACGATCCTGGTGTGCGGCGAAACCTATGATGGTCTTCCCCGAAGCCAGCATAGGCCAAGCCATACATTGACAGTGAAGGAAAACAGGTGATGACCACTCCTCTCATCAACCTCGCCATCTCCAAGACCCTTCTGGAGCAGGATAGATCGCCTGAAGCGGTGGACCAGGTCTATGACCTAGTGGAAAAGGCGGTGAAACAGCAGGAAAAGGCTACCTCTCAGAGGCTCGAGTCTGACCCACCGTTTTGCCAGTCTTGCTAGCATAAGCTGCCAAGGGACAGATCTCCTCTTGATGTCGGGTCTCAGACGGGTTCGTCAGAACGAAGACGGAGGGATGCATGCAACAGGAAGGATGCTATCCCCATATATTCCGACCATGGAGGCAAGGCCCAACCTTGTCGCCCATCGCCACCGCCCCACTCACCCCGACATCACGAAGACACCAAGGCACACTGTCGTACGGATATGCCTCCGCCAAGGCAAAGAGGCATCGTCATCCACGACAACGCGGAGCAGACCGGTCATGACAGGGAGCGCAACCAAGGACACAAGAGCAGGTCGCGCCATGACCCTCCGTGTTCGACAAGCAACCACGACAAGCGTGCGGTGTTGCTGGAGGGTAACAGCAAGAAGGCTAACCCACCGCCACCTACGTCTCCGTCGCCGCCTAGCAGCTACCATGGCAGAGGAGGCCTGCATCGTTCACGCAGCCCATCCCCTAATGGCAAGAAGAAAATAAGCCCGGAGCCATACGACGCACGTTCGCGTATAGACAAGATCCACGAGGCCCGTGAAGGACCATAGCTGGGACCACATTGCTTCGGACCTGTGATACGGTCCACAACTTACCCCCAAAGGTTTCCGTATTGACAAGACCATCAAGCCCTATGACGGCATCGCCAAGCCTGCTACATGGTTGCAGGACCACGGCAACGAGGTGGAGATCGTCGGGGGTAGCCCCAACGTCGCCGTCAAGTACCTCCCATTAATGTTGGCGGGCACGGCCCGTAAATGGATTGATGATTTGTCGGAGAGATCCACCTGCAATTGGTTGGACATGCAAGAAGCGTTCTCCAAGAACTTCTAGGGTATGTACAAGCGTCCATGTACTGTTGGCGATCTACAGCGGTGCGTGCAAGATAAAGATGAGACATCTCGCGCCTACCTCTCCGCTGGCTGGATATGAAGAATTCCTGCGCAGGAGTGCATGCTCAGACCGCCATGGCCGCCTTCATCGATCGGTTGGAAAGGGGTACGTTGCTCCGACATAAGCCGAAGCGCTTGCAGGACAATCACCATCTAGACTTGAACCATATGATTCAGTTGGCCAGTGAATTCGAAGCTGCCGACAACAATGCTCACGGCTCTCTGCCGGCAACGGCCGTTCCTACTCAAGCTCAGAGGAACAGCAGCACAAAGCGGAAAACCGCACCAGAAGAAAAGCAAACTCCCGACATTGTCGCTATGACCTTCGCAGGACGAGGTGATGGCGGACAGTGTGGCCGAGGATGGGGAGCTGGTCGTGGGCAGCGGCGAGGAAGTGAAACTACCTCGGCAGTGCTCCGCGTTCCCCAAACCTACGAGGAGTACCGCGATATGCTGTGCCTCGTACACCTCGATGCCAACGGCAAGGCCACTGTGGCATCCCGCAAAACCACTACTAGAAAATCGCGTTGTTTTGTGAATTGCATCGTCATCATCATGCATTGTTTGTCTGCATTATTTTGAAAAGCCTAGTTTTGATTTATACCAATACCCCTCTTATTTTCAAACACAAAACCCCGATCGCATCGGAGATTTTATTTGTCTAAAAACCGGTTGCAAAATGGCCTAGTTTTAAATTAGACAGGACAAAACAAGCACACAAACTAAAACAGCCCCCCCCCCTAAATCCTACTCCCACCCAATCCTATCCTACCCACCAACCACAGGCCGCCACCTCACACTCTCACCCTTTTCTTACCCACCTGCCACCACATCCATCCACCTCTTTTTCCTCTCCCTTTTTCCTCACCCCAGCCTCCCTCACCCTCTCTCTCTGCCCCGGACCCCACCCGTCTGGCCCCACCCCCGTCTGACCCCACCTCACCCAACAACCCACCCCACTGGCGCCTGCCCCACCACAGCCCGGCCCCACTGGCCACCACTCCCAGCCCGCTGTCCCCTGGCCCCACCCCCACCGACGCGACGCCCCTCCTCTCTCCTTCCCCCACGCGCGCCCTCTCCCTCCCCGCACCAACCTCCACCGCCCCTGGACCCGTCGCCCCGCGGCCCTCCTCCTCTTCCCTCCGGCAGCCACGCCCCGCCTCCACCCTCTGCAGCGGCGCCTCCCCTTCCGCGCCGGCGACCTCGCCACCGCCACGACCCCGCCTTTTTCTCCTCCTCCTAGCGCCCGCCGCCGCCTGGGCCTCCGCCGCCGACTCCGTCCCTGCCCAGAGCCGTCGCCACGCCCAAGCCCGCCTCGCCTCCCGGCTCCACCCGCTCGGCCTTCCTCGCCTCGCCTCGGCCAGAGCCCGCTTGAGTCAGGCCGCGCCTCCGTGCTCGGCCGCCCCTTGCTCTCCGCCTCTCCTCGTCCGTCGCCAGCGCGCCGCCTCTCGCCTCGCTGCCTCGCCCGGCCCGCGTCGTCCTCGCCGCTTGATCCTCCTCGCACGGCGCTCCTCCGGTCGCGCCTTCCCGTCGGCGAGCCGCCTCCACCGCGCACGCCACCGCCGGCTCGCCGCCGTCCGTCACCTTGCTAACCCCCGCCGCCTTCCTCTGGTTTCCCCGCCGCCTCGGCCTCCAGGGAGACCGGCGTCGCCGCCGCGCTTCCCCGTGGGTGGCTCCCGCCACCGTGGGTCCCAACCCCGTCGCCCCACTGCCCTCTGCCCGACCTCCTCCGTCCCTATCGGGCAGCGCGCGAGCCCGTCCGTGGAGCTCTGCCGTCGCCGTCGCTTCCAGCGAGGAACGCGTCGCCTTCGGCCAATGCTCCTCTGCCGCGTGTGTCTGGTGGAGCCGATGTGGCCTCTGTCGCCTCCGGCCGCGCGCGTCCCCAACCTCGCTGACCGCCATGCCCGTCCCTCGCCCGTCCGTCAGTCGCCGCCTCTTCGGTCTCGGCCCGAACGTCTGCTGTGTGCCTCCAAGGCCGATGCTCCCAACGCCCCGGCAGAGAGGTGTGTCCACAAGTCACACCCGCGTCACGCAATTGAAGACAATGTTTTCCCCCAAGTCCACCATCAACAGTGAAGCCGACAAGATCTCCTTCTCGGACCCCGATGCCGCTAAGCTCTCCGTCGCAGATCAACAAGGCCTTCGACAAAACAAGAAACGTCAAGTACTTCCGCTCGGACGCCCCACGGACTCGGAGAAACCCTCGGACGCCAAGATCATCGACATGGAACCCGAAGGCCACATGTGCGACAAGTACTTCCTCGAGCACGCCGAGTACCTCACCCCGGACACCGATACCCTGGACGACAAGTTCTTTCCCCGGAAGCATTGACGCTCGTGCGACAAGATCTTCTACCCCGATCCGAAGACCCTAACCCCGGAGTCTGAGAACGACCTCGCCGAACCCTGAACCCTGAGACCGACCCTGAATCCCGGAACCCCAAGATCTGCCGAACCCTAAATGTGTGAACCCCTTCCCGAAACCCTATTTTATAACATAATATAACCTTGTCGCATATTAAATTGTCATTCATCTCGCATGCATCCTTGTCTGTGGTTTGGGGGCCTTATGCCGATTCACCATATAATTAAATATGGGGCCCATATGCGGACAAATCTAGTCTTATATTGGCCTCGTTTAAATTTGTGCATCGAACCGTTGTCATATCTTGCCTTGTT
The DNA here is from genome assembly GCA_030063025.1 of Avena longiglumis. Classification (NCBI taxonomy): domain Eukaryota; kingdom Viridiplantae; phylum Streptophyta; class Magnoliopsida; order Poales; family Poaceae; genus Avena; species Avena longiglumis. The sequence continues at coordinate 171,388,579 of CP125973.1, forward strand.
AAAACGACATTTAATTTGCGGGGTAGATAAATAATTTGAACCATATAATTAATTGTCGGGACCCCGGTTCCACTTAATATGGCCTAATCGCATTGCACCTTTACCATGCCATGCATCATACATGCATCATGCCTGATCTTCTGCCGTTGTATTAAATATTGCATCCGGTGTTTATTCTAGTGATTTGCTTCTTCGCGGATAAGGCCGTTGAGTTGATGCGAGTGTCGACCCGATCTTCGGTTGAACCTTCGACAATGTTTTCAGGCGAGCATCTCTCCCCCTTTCTACCAATCTTACTTTATAGTATTTATTCCCTCCTGTTGATCTCTTGCTATCTGTGTTGCGGTGCTCTAGTTTTCGTACCCGTGATATCCCTTGAAGCCCTATATTGCCTTGGACACACCCTATTACCTGTTGTTTGGTAGTTAGTTGGACCTGCGCGTCGTAGTCGCTTGCTCAAGTGTTGTTGCGTGTTGTCAAGTGCCACAGTTGTTGATGTATTGCCGCATGTTGATGTTGGAGATGATCATAGTTTTACTTATCGCTCACTTTTATTCCTGTTTAACAACTAAAATTGAAGTAAGCAGAGGCATCGGTGGGTGATAGATAATATTTGGTTTCCGAACGCCCACTTGTGTCCCGTAGGACCCCGAGTACTTGATACCTGTTCCTTGATTTATCGCTATCCACATCCGGAGGTATATGGGACCCCCCGAGCGAGCTTGATTCATCTTATTTCTTGGGGCCACAAACTAGTTTGAGGTTTTATTTACAATCCTGTACCTATGCCATGCTATCGCTTTATTTAAATTGTGCGACAGATAGCACTGCATCTTTTAGGTAAGCGGAGTGATTTCGCGGTATCGACAAGCCCAGTTTGGGTTCCCGATCGCTCTGACCATTGACGCAAACCTTGAGTCCGTCTCGGAGCTTGCTTAATTCGTTCTATGGTCTACTCAATGGGTGGCCCCTCAAATATTTCTGAATCCTGATTGCTTTGTCGTGAAGGCCTCGTTGGGTTTTGATTTGGTTTTCGAGGTTGATCGGCGTGTGTTGCTATTGGTGCACCCGCCGGGTAAAACTTTCCGAAGCCGTGTCCATGTTATGGACGACTTGGAGCACAGTATCTCGACCATAGACAAGCATAACTAAAGTTTATTGCTATAAATTTGACTTATAATGACTAGTAATCAGCTTCACTATAATGGAATGGCTAATTAATACTGCCCACAATTGCTTGTTTGGAGTGTCGCTTGCGACCTTTGTACCTGACTAGTAAGTATTGTAACTACAACAGAATGGCTGAATAAAAGTACCAACAGCTGCTGGGTTTTGGATTTATCTCATGCTACTTGTATCTGATTAGTAATTGATGCAACTATAACGGAATGGTTAACTAAAAGTGCCCACTGCTTACTTTATCAGGACGATTATCTAGACCTGACTAGTAAAGTGCCGCAACTATAACGAAACAAGTAAAACTGCCAACTGTGTGAGTTCCTCGGTTGACTTCATCGTTTGGTCTCGAGGGGGAAACGCCAGGATGGGTTTTGTTTGATGGAAGTATCAGTCTGGTTCCGGATAGGTCTTTCTTACCCCTCTCTAATAGCCGCCAGTTGTATCGAGTCTCTATAGGTTGTTTAGTGCATGCTGCCGCTGCCGCTTCAGTCCACCATACCTATGTAGGCGAGGACCGCCGAATTCTAGCCTCGCGCAATCGGCCTCGATCGACGCTCCTCTTTTCCTTTGCCCTTTGTCGGCACCCCTTTTGTTTAAGCAGGTTTTGAGATCGACGTCGTTAGCAGGGTTACCCTTCCGGCTTGGCCTGGGCAGGGTTATGGACGCCATTGGTTATTCTTCAGGGCTCTTAGCCCCATTTGCATCTTGTCCGTAGTCGGACGCTTCATCGTTTTCGGGGTGATTTGGATCTTTGTATATTATATCTGTATTCTTGACTCATTGAGTCGCTGTTATATATATCCGTTCTGTGGGTCCCATCGAGGACTGTTGTGTAATTTTATTACTTCGTTTTCCACCCGCACGAAAGTGCCTGGTGGGCACCTTTGAATCGTTTCTATGCGGGTTTGGCGGATTTCGCTCAAATTTGCATAGGGTCGATTCTGAGGGTGTTACAGCCACCCACACCAATCGCCACTGCAAGTTCGTCAACGACCTCAAGGAGGACCCGGAGTCCGGCTACAAGCAAAGTCAGAATAACAGACGACGAGGCAAGGGTAAGGGGAAGAAGAAGGAGGAGGAGTCCAAGGATTCAAGCGACATGGACGAGGACGTTGACCCCAAGCACGCCGCCAAGAGCGACGGAAAATACAAGAACTCCTTCGAGAAGAAGGCGACAGTTTTCCACACTTTCCTTGGTACCCCCACCGTCCGACAACAGAATACCTCCATGAGGATACTGATGGCTACTTTCCCCCCATTTCCCCAGTTCCTGCGCTGGTCGCAGATTCCAATTACTTGGGACAGGAAGGATCACCCAGACCTCATCCCTACGGAGAACTAATACGCCATGGTCACCAACCCCTTGATTGACGGCAATGAGTTCACCAAATGTATGGTGGATAGTGGAAGTAGCATCAACATCATGTACCTGGATACACTGTAGAAGATGAACTTGACGGAGGCAAACCTAAGGCGGACCAACACCATCTTCCATGGCGTAGTTCCTGGTCGGGAGGCTCGGTCCCTTGGGTGCATCACACTTCAGGTCGCCTTTGGTGATGTTAATAATTACCGCCAAGAGCACATGACCTTCGAGGTAGTCCCCTTCAAGAGCGTGTACCACGTCATATTCGTCCACGACATATTCCACACCTTCATGGCCAAGCCATTCTTCGTCTACAACAAACTCAAGATACCCGGACCAAACGGTGTCATCACCGTATCCGGAAGCTTTGCCAAAGCTAGGGACTGTGAGATTGGAGAAGCAGCCTACGCGGAAGCTGTCCTCTACAACAAAGAATTCAAGGAGATCCAGAGCAAGGTCAATGCCTCGGAGATGCCCACGTCGAAGAAACAAATTTCCGACTCCGCTCCAACATTCAAGGTCGCCATCGAGACCAAGCCGGTGGAACTTATGGTAGGCAATGCCTCCAAGACCACCGCCATTGGGACAAACCTGGATCCCAAATAGGAAAGCGCGTTCCTCGAGTTCCTCCATGATAATAGGGACATCTTTGACTGGCAACCTACCAACATGAAAGGTGTACCTAGGGAACTTGTCGAGCACAGCCTGAATATTTATCCAAAATGTAAACCAGTGAAACAACCTCTACGATGCTTTGGAGATGAGAAGAGATGCGCCATAGGAAAAGAGATAGCTAGATTACTTAAGGCTAGTTTTATCCAAGAAGTCCTTCACACCCAATGGGTGGCTAATCTTGTACTTGTCCCCAAAAAGGGAACCAAAGAATTAAGAATGTGCGTTGATTACACCGGCTTGAACAAAGCATGTCCCAAAGATCCGTTTGCTTTGCCTCGCATTGACCAAGTCATTGACTCGACGACTGGCTCAGAGCTTTTGTGTTTTCTCGATACATATTAAGGATACCACCAGATCAAGATGAGGAAGTCGGACCAATTGGCCACTTCGTTCGCTACACCCTACGTCACGTTTTGCTATGTCACGATGCCCTTTGGGCTGAAAAACACAGGTGCTACGTACCAGCGGACAATGCAATGTTGCCTGCACGATCAAATTGGTCGAAACGTTCACGCCTATGTGGACGATATAGCGGTGATGTATAAAAAGTCAAATGACTTAATTTCCAACTTAAAAGAAACCTTTGATAATCTCCGGAAATACAACATGATGCTTAACCCTAAGAAGTGCGTCTTCGGGGTTTCAGCCGGCAAATTGTTGGGCTTCATCGTTTCCCAGCGCGGAATCGAGGTCAACCCGGAGAAAATCAAGGCCATTCTAAACATAAACCGTCCGACATGCCTAAAGGACATACAATGACTAACATGTTGTGTTGCAGCAGTTAGTCGGTTCGTCAGCCGACTTGGAGACAAGGCTCTTCCGCTGTACAAGTTGCTGAAGAAGGCGGACAAATTCACATGGACGGACGAAGCAGATGAAGCATTGAAGCAGCTCAAGGAGATTCTTTCCTTAGCGCCTATCCTTGCAGCGCCCGAGCCTGGAGAGCCCATGTTAATTTACATGGTGGCCACCAACCGGGTAATCAGCATCGTCGTCTTGGTAGAGCGGAAGGAACCAGGCTATGAGCATGGAGTTCAACGACCAGTTTACTATGTAAGCAAGGTCTTGACGGAGTCCAAGCAGCGTTACCCGTACTACCAAAACATAGCTTATGGAGTATTCCTTGATTCTCGGAAGCTGAGGCACTATTTCCAGGAGCACCCCATCACAGTAGTGAGCAAGACTCCACTGTCCGACATTATCAACAATAGCGACACTACAGAAAGAGTCGTGAAGTGGGGCATTGAACTGCCGCCTTTGAGATCACCTACAAGAGACGCGACGCTATCAAGTCACAAGCCTTGGTGGATTTTATCGTAAATTGGACGGAAATGCCAGATGCTACCCTATTGCTGGAGCCATAATACTGGGTGATGCACTTTGACGGATCAAAGCTGCTCAACGGCTCGGGGGCTGGTGTACTGCTACAGTCACCAACTGGGGACAAGCTACACTATGTTCTACAGATCCACTTCGAGGCTACAAACAACATGGCGGAGTACGAAGCACTCATTCACGGATTACGCGTAGCCAAGGATATTGGCATAAAGCGCATAGTTTGCTGTGGAGATTCCGACTTGGTTGCCCAGCAGGTGGCTGGCACCTGGAACACGCGGAACCCTATGATGGAGACATATCGAGACGAAGTGGACGAGACAGCCAAGAGCTTCTTGGGCTACAAGGTCAAGTATGTACCTAGGGAGCAAAACGAGGCGGCTGATCTGCTGTCTAAGCTTGGATCAGGCACAAACGAATTCTGCCTGGAGTTTTCCTGGAGCATCTACGGACACCATCCGTGAAGGGAGCAGACATCGACAACCCGGAGAGAGTTGACTCTTTCGTTCACATGGTGACAAAGGTCCCTCCGGCTTGGACAAAACCGTTCATGCAGTATCTAGAACACGGAACTTTGCCCAACGATGAAGTCGAAAGATGGCAAATAGTACGTCGAGCAAAGGGCTATACCATAATCAATGGACAGCTCTACAAAAGAAGCACTACTGGTGTATACCTTAAGTGTGTTTCCCAGCAAGAAGGTATTGAAATCCTACGCGAAATCCATCTTGGAGATTGCGGGCATCACGCCGCTCCCTGATCTTTGGTCGCTAAATTCTTCCGGCAAGGATTCTACTGGCTAACCGCGAAGGCGGACGCCGACAAGATGGTTGAGACATGCATGGGATGCCAGTACTATGCCCGACAACCAAATGTTCCTGCTGAAGAAATGCGAACAATACCAATAACTTGGTCGTTTGTAGTCTGGGGATGGACATGGTGGGACCGTTACAGACGGCACCATGTGGGTTTATGCATCTGCTAGTAGTTGTTGATAAATTCACCAAATGGATAGAAGCTAAACCCATTAGAAAGCTCGATGGGTGTAGCATCCCAGTTGTCTAACACCTGTAATGCTACTTGATCTAGTAATAAAAAGGCCACTTCCTACAAATAATTGTTGCATCATCATCATGTCATGTTCATGTCATCATGCCACCTTGCATTTGAGCATCATACAAAAACCCTTTTGTTTTGGTTCTTATCTCATATGCATTAATATTTGTATTTGCCTCTTGATATTGTATTTGGTTCTTGATATATTGTTAAATGCCCAAGTTGATTTGGGGGCATATCTCTTATTGACTCCACCACCTTTTCTTCACCACCTTATAATTCCACCATCCAATTAATATGAGCTTGGCATTTTAATTGAGTTTACCTCTAGCTCATGTGGGTTGGGTGGATTCCACTCATAATCTTATGCTTGGCCTTTTCCACCTTTTGGAAATGCATGGAATAATGCCACATGATTTTATGTTGTTTTCACAATATGAATACATGGCATTTATTGTTTGCATGGGCCATGCAAGTACCACCTTTTACTTGACATTTGAATCTTATTGTTTTGCTTGCATGGATCACCTCTTTTCTTTTTCCTCTTTTGGCCATCTTGTTGAGCTTGTGTGGATCATGCTTGATCTAATAAACCCACCAAACCCTCTATCTCTCTCACTCTCCCCCTCTAGCTATACCCTAATCACCTTTCCCCATCCATGCATGCACATGTGATCATGTGGGCATGTACAAGCCCTAAACCCCTCCCCCTCTCTCTAGCCCCTACCACTCCTAGTGCTTGATCATGTGATGCCCTTTATGTGCTTAAACATGAGTACCTCTCCTTCCCTCTCATCTCACCTCTTCCTTAAACCCTGAACCAAACCCCCTAATATAAACCCTAAACCATGTCCCACCTCCCTCTCGGCCTTCCCTCTCTTCCATGCTTGGGCCACAGCTCCACCCCCTCTCCCTGGCCCCACATGTCATCTTCTCTCTTTTCTCTTCTCTCTCTCCACCCCAAAACCATCTACCCTAGCCGAGCCTACCCCCTCTCCCCTCTCTTGCTCTCTCTCTCTGGCTGACCTGCCCCACCCTGAGCCCTCGCACTTTGGCCCACTGGCAGTCCCCAGCTCTGCCTAGCTAACCCTCTCCTTCCCCTGGCCGATCACGTGAAGGAGAGGCAAAAGGTGGCCAAGCCACCTTCCCTCCCCACGCCTCACCTTCCCCTCCGTTCTTATCCACCCTCCATCTCTCCTCGCCTAACTACTCCCTATCCACCCCAGAGGTCCCGCCGCCTCCCTTCCTCCTTCTTCCTCCCCCGACCCCCCTCTCCACCGTGGCCCAAAACCCTAGATGCCTCGGCCTGCTGCGATCTGCACGCCCTGCTGCTCCCCGAGACCCCCAGAAGCGCCGACGAGATCCCCTGCACCTCCTTAGGCGGCTAGTACCAGAGGAGGCGACTGGAAGGCCATCGAGCACCGCCGCCGTCACCATGGCCGGAGGGATCTGAAGCTCCTCGCCATGAGCCCGCCGACAGATCCTTACCTCCCCGAGCCTCGCCAACCTCGTCGACAAGCTGCTGGTGAGCTCCGCTTTCCCCCAGACAAGGTTCTCTCCTCTCTCATGCCAGCCTCGCCGCCAGCTCGAGCGCTCTGCGTCGCCACGCTGCCGTCGGGCGACACCGCAGCAGCTCTTTTCCGCCTCTGTTCATCGCCCTGCCCCGCGCGCTGCGGCCCTCCTCCGCGCTAGCACCCCGAACAGATGTTGTAGGCCATGAACCCCTCTTCGTTTTTCGTTTTAGGGTCGTGGCGTTTAGGCCGGCGACGGCGTCGCCATCGTCGACCGAAACTCCGGCCAGATCCACGCCGCAGCACCGCGTCCAGCAGCAGCCGATGCGTGTTTTGCGTTTAGGTCCCTGTAGATTCTCCCGCCTAAACCCGCCGTCCCCGTAGCCCCACCAGTCAGCGTCGGTGGCGTTTTTATAAAAAGGCTCCCCACGTTTCTCAAAACCAACCCGCGGTCCCGGCCCCTCCACGTGGCACGCCATTGGCGCCAGCCTGTGAGCCTACCGTGCCCCACCGTCAACGATCGGTTAGCACAGGTGTGTAACAAAAGTTTTTGGTTGTGTTTAAATTCAAAACTGATTCAAATTAATTCAAATTCAAATATAAATCGATTTCAAATAACTTTTCAATTATAAATCCAAATAATGCAAATGATATATGTTTTGAATCAGAAAAATGTGAGGATTTCAAATATGCTATTCAAATTACCTTTTGCACATTTAAAATTCCAAGTTGAGTAAATTACAACAAAATGCCACTAGAACTTAATAAATTAATAACTTTTGATTTATAACTCCGAATTTAGCAAATGATATGTCTAAAATGATCAGCTCGACGAGACCTTTCTGTTTATGCTATACATGACTTCAATTGCAGCATGCATCATATAAATATAAAGTATACAGCAACTATTATGACAATAAAATGGGACCAAAACCCCATAAAAATGTTATTTCTTGTGTTCTACACCTCACCCATGCCATGCTACTTTATTGCCATGCAACTTGTGCATCATTCATCATGGCATGATTGTTTGCTTGACGCTTTTTATTCCTATGCTTGTGCACTTTATTTATGTTGGCCTTGTTTGTTTGGTTCTTCTTCGAATAGACTCTGAGCAGGGGATATATCAAGAGAACCAGAGCACTACCGGATCCGCCTCTCGCTTCAATCGAGTTGCCAGCAAGCACTACCACATGCTTGCATACATACAAGACCTCTCGCCTCTATCTTATTCTTGCACCATTGAGTCGCGATTGCATTAAATTGAATCCCAAGTATTGCATAGCCTTTACTTTTAAACCCCACCAAGCTTGTTCCTCCATCCCATGAGCCATTACCACAGAGTTGTTTGAGCCATGCGAGTCGTGAGAACATGTGTAGGGTATGTGAGATTCGATGGATAACGAGGTACCTAAACAACTTAACCGAGTAGTAATGGGATAACTAATGAAAGTGGCACCGGTGGGCAACATCTGCTATTTGGTTTTCCTGCTCACTTGTGTCCTGGGACCCCAGTACTTGATTCTGTTCCTTGATTATTCGCTATCCACATCCGGGAGGCTTATGGGACCCCCGAGCCGAGCTTGATTCATTCTTATTTCTTGGGGCCACAAACTAGTTTGAGGTTTTATTTACTATCCTGACTTATGCCATGCTACTATTTACTTACGATTGTGCGAGGAGCACCTTGTCTTGTTAGGTAAGCGGAGTGTTTTCAGGTATCGACAAGCCAGTCACACTTTCGGTTCCCGATCGTTCTGACCATTGACGCAAACCTTGAGTCCGTCTCGAAGTCAGCTAACTTCATTGCGGGTCTACTCAATGGGGTGGCCCCCTGAAATAATTCTGAATCATGCGATTGCTTTGTCGTGAAGGCCTCGTTGGGTTTTGATTTGGTTTTTCCGAGGTTGATCGAGTGTGTGTTGCTATTTGTGCACCCCTGCAGGGTAAAACTTTCTGAAAGCCGTGTCCGCGGTTATGGACGACTTGGAGCACAGTTTCTCGATCATAGACAAGCATAACTAAAGTACCGCTTTAATCTGACTAAGTAACTTGACTAGTAAATAGTGAAACACTCATGGAATGATTGATAAAATTTGCCAACGGATGGGGGTTGTTCGTCCGCTTCCTCGTTGGTAAGCGTGGAGGAGGATGGATCTGATGAAATTACTGTTATAACTGTTGTCTTTAATTTACGGACATCCTTCTATCTTTGGTTAGGTGGATGGTTAGCGTTTATCTATAGAACTGTTAGGGTTTATCTTTCGCTGCAATTGCGTCACCCCAGGTTGTGTCCCCTTTAGAGGCATTAAGTCTTGTTGAGTACCCTTAGGGTCTCACACGATAAATTATTGGTTCAGATGAACAGGTACACTCGCAGGACGGATACTAGGTGGAAGAGGCTGATGATGTGGGCAACGATCGTTCGGTGTAGTGATTCCGGGAACGGGGATCCGTGAGATCTGTGGGCGGGATGTGCTTATTTCTATGGCATCTTATGCCGATTTGCTTCTTATCCGTACTCGGACTTTGTTTTGCCGCTTCCGCTTGATACTCTGATGTGTGGTGTATGAGGAAATATCCTAAAATATTATATCTATCTAGGTCATTTGAATTTTGCCGTATGGCGTTGCTATATTTCCTTTCTTTCTAGATGGAATGGCTCTGATGTACTCTTGTATGGTGGCTTGCATACATACTCATTTGTGTATGTAGTTGATCCCTTCGCCTGCCGATTACACCGCCCGTACAGGTCCCGATGAGTTGGAAGTGGTTGGGACGGCCGAAAGGTCTACCCGTGCGTGGCTTTTGGGCCCCACCGTACTATTTCAACCACTACCATTCATCTAGGCTTGTATCTAGGAGCGTAATTCACCGAGGTAGTTACAATTGGTATCAGAGCCTTCCCGACCTTCAGGGTCTCAGCCAAACGGTCGTTGTCAGTCTAGCAAATATTTTAGTAGTTATGTATACTAGGGAAAAACAAAACGCGAGAGTAGTACTGCTTCCATTTTTCTTCTTACCCACCCACCCACCCTTTTTCTGGTAAGGAAGTGTAACGTTTTCAACCCTCTTCTTAAAAGTTCAAACTAGGATTCACGTGTTCTGGGTTTCCGTAGTACCATAGGTTGTGTGTGTGTGTGTGTAATCCCTTGTCTATCTGTTGCATCCAAGTTGTTATCTAATCAGCCTTTGGTTATCAACTGTTGGTACATTCCATACCGACAGGCTTTTGCAAACCGACGCGATCTGTCTTACTCTTTGTTATCCGACGTTATCTTGTTTGGGGTGTTCGTTTCCGTAGTTACCAATCTTTAGGTTCGTCGTGAGAAGAAGGGGTTAGGATATGTGTTCCACTTATTCATGTGCGGAGTAATGATTTGAGTGCGGGATGGAGTCGCGACCATACCACTACTCTTATCATTCGCTTTTGAATATTGAATTGGTAGAGTCACTAATCTTGATTCGTTAAGTGAATTTTGCGCATCTATTGGTATTTTAATGCCGAAATTTGTGGAAAATTTTTCTTTGATATATTTGTGTACCACACTCCTTTTCAGTCGTGTGCGATATGCTTAATATCTTCTAGGTGCTTTGAACTTTGTTGATATTTTAATATCATCTCAGTAAATTGTATCCTTTAATCTGGGTTAATTCCATCTTGGTGCTATTTTGGATTATTATTATTCTCCATTATAGTACTGACTTGTGTTTTATATCAATCACAGGATGGCTCCACCACGCCGTTCTGATGAGGACATACCACTGAATCGGGCTCACATGTCAAACATCGCCAATGCTTTGGCAGCAATGCAGCAGAACCAACAGCGCTTTGAGGAAAGTGTCAGGAGGAACGAGTTTGCTCCACTACCTCCACCTCCCAAACGTGGAGACATCAAAAGCTTCCTGAAATTCAACCCTCGCCAGTTTGATGTTTCTGATCGACCACTGGATGCGGATGATTGGTTGCGTGAGATGTCAAGGTTGCTCAAGACTGCTGATGTTCCTGAGCAGGAGTGGGTAAAGTGTGCTACTCACCTTCTAAAGGGAGATGCAGCTCTCTGGTGGGAGAATTACTTGAAGGCAAGCTGCACTGGTTTTCAGCCTACTTGGGAAAGGTTCACTGCAGCTTTCAAAGAGCAGTTTCTGTCAGAAATTGTTATGGAAAGGATGAAGGAAGCTTTTCTCAACCTTAAGCAGGGAAATGATAACGTCAACACCTACATCAGGAACTTCATGAATCTTTCTCGTTATGGTGGCGATGAGGTATCTGATGACAAGAAGAAGCAAAAGAGGTTCAGACAAGGGCTCAATGCATCGATCAAGTATGCAATCACACATGCAAGGCCGGCATCTTTCCTGGAACTACAGCACACAGCTTTGCAAGAGGAAGCAAGTAGGCAAGTGTTTGAGGAGTCCAAGAAACACAACCGTGATGCATCAAGCTCTTCAGTTATGGCAGCTCCATCTAAGAGGCGTGTTTGGGTTCCTAACACCCCACCGTTGCTCCCGGATCCACCAAGACCTGCAAGTTACACGTCAAGGCCAGTAAACTCCATCACTGCTGCTCCCAGGGGCTACAACCACCACTACCCTGGAGCGCCTGGCGGAGTCCCTGGCTACGTTGCTCCACGTCCACCTGGTGCCTGCTTCACGTGTGGAGATCCTGGACATCCGAACTGAAACTGTCCGTTAAAAAACAAAGCTCTTCCTCCACCCCCGCCAAGATCTGCAGCAAGCTCTCCTTTGGTTCGTGCACCACCACCTCGGGCTCTCAACATCAACACCAAGCCCGGGTCTACGGTTGCTCGTGCCAACTGTGTCAACGCCGCTCAAGCTGAGCATGCACCTGGAGTTGTGATCGGTATGCTTTCCGTTAACTCAGTCCCTGCACGAGTTTTGTTTGATTCTGGTGCATCGCATTCATTTGTTTCTCACAAGTTTGCAAATGAAAACGAGTTAGCAATGGATCCTCTTGTTAAGCGGTTAATGGTTCTTTCTCCTGGAGCAACAATGGCAGCTGCTAAAATCAGCCATGGCAATCAAATTGAGATTGGTGGCTCTTCGTTCTCGGCTTCCTTAATTGTTCTGGGCAATTCTGACATTGATGTCATCTTGGGCATGGATTGGTTAACAGCAAATGCAGCTGTGATTGATTGTGCTGAACGCTCAGTTTCTTTGAAGATTCCTGAAGGCCATATAGTCTTTTCTCCAAGTCTGACTCCTGATGTCCAGCTTTTCTCTTTGGCGGCTCTGAATGATGATGCTATGGAAGCTATTCAGAGTGTACCGGTGGTCTGTGAGTTCCCAGATGTCTTTCCTGAAGAGTTGCCGGGTATGCCTCCGGATCGTGAGGTTGAGTTTGTAATTGAGCTTGAACCTGGAACGGCTCCTATCTCCAAGCGGCCTTATAAAATGGGTCCTTCTGAGTTGGCTGAACTCAAACGTCAACTTGATTAACAAGAGAAGTTGGGTTTCATTCAACACAAGATTGCCGTCTTGGGGTAGCCCAACAATCTTTGTGAAGAAGCGTGACAGGACTGATAGACTTTGTGTTGACTACCGGGCTCTCAATGCTAAAACCATCAAGAACAAATATCCTCTCCCGCGGATTAATGATCTCTTCGATCAGCTAGCTGGAGCTGTGGTATTCTCTAAGCTGGACTTGAGAAGTGGTTATCACCAAATCAAGATTCGCAAGGAAGATGTGCCTAAAACAGCTTTCACCACCCGCTATGGCCTGTATGAGTACACGGTCATGTCTTTCGGTCTCACCAACGCACCTGCTACCTTCTCGAGGCTTATGAACTCGGTTTTCATGGAGTACCTTGATAAGTTCGTTGTGGTCTATCTGGATGACATCCTGGTCTATTCTAAGTCCAAGGAAGAGCACGAAGAACACCTTCGGTGTGTCCTAAGCAAGCTTCGTGAGAACCGCTTGTATGCAAAGTTCTCAAAGTGTGAGTTTTGGCTGCCTGAAGTAACTTATCTTGGCCATGTCATCTCTGCCAAGGGCATTGCAGTCAACCCGGAAACTGTGAAGACAATTGTTGAATGGCTTCCTCCTGTTAATGTCAAAGAAGTGCGGAGTTTTCTTGGTTTGGCTAGCTATTGCCGTCGCTTCGTTCAGAACTTCTCGAAGATAGCGAAGCCTCTTACCGATCTCCTCAAGAAAGGCAAGAAATACCTGTGGACTCCTGCATGTCAAGCAAGTTTTGAGACACTCAAAGAGAAGCTCACTTCCACACCAGTCTTGGTTCCTCCGGATACATCTAAGCCTTTCCAGATATTACGTGCGCCTCTTTGCAAGGATTGGGTGCGGTCCTTATGCAAGAGAAGCAAGTGGTTGCTTATGCCTCTCGGCAGCTTGAAGACGCATGAGATCAACTATCCCACATGACCTCGAGCTCACAGCGATTGTCTTTGCTTTGAAGCTATGGAGGCACTACTTGCTTGGCAAACGTTGTGAGATCTTTTCGACCACAAGAGTTTGAAGTATATCTTCACTCAGCTGATCTCAACCTTGGCGGAGGAGATGGATTGAAGCAATCAATGACTTTGATTTGACCATCAACTACACTCGGGCAAAGCTAATGTCATGGCCGATGCTCTTAGCCAAAGCTTATGTCAACAACCTCATGATGGAAGAACAACCTCTCTTGTGCGAGGAATTCCGTCACTCAACCAGAAATTGTGGAACAAGGGCATCTCCTGAACCTTCGGCTACTCCTCTCTTGGAAGAAAAGATTCTCTCGTCACCGGGTGATCCGCACACCAAAAAGATCATCTCTAAACTTGAGCTTCCGAAGTATGAGTCCTTCCACGTTGATGATCAAGGCACGCTTTTCTTTGAACACCGGATGTTTGTTCCGAACTACCCGGGTTTGAGAGAGCAAGTTCTCAAGGAGGCGCACGATTCTGTTCTTTCTATCCATCCTGGCAGCACAAAGATGTACATGGACCTGAAAACACAATATTGGTGGCCTGGTTTGAAACGATATTGTGCCAAGTATGTCTCGGAGTGTGATGTTTGCCGCAGAGTGAAAGCTGTCCATCAGAAACCTTTCGGTCTTCTACAGCCATTCAAACCTCCGGAATGGAAATGGGAGAAAGTAGAGATGGACTTCATCACTGGCTTTCCAAGGTCGCAGAAGGGCAACAATGCAATCTTTGTTGTCATCGACAGGCTTTCTAAAGTGGCTCATTTCTTCCCCGTCAAGGAAACAATTTACGGAATTCATTGGTGAGCTCTATATCAACATTGTCTCTCCGTATGGGGTTCGCTTGAGATCGAGTTCGGACCGTGGGAGCATCTTCACTTCCAAGTTCGGGAAAGTTTCCAAAATGCTTTGGGAACAAAGTTGAACTTGACCTGCTTACCACCCTCGATCGCAGGACAAGTTGAAAGGATCAATCAGTTACGGAGGATATGCTTCGTGCTTGCGTCATCTCTTTCGGCATGAAGTGGGAGGAATGTCTTCCTTATGCTGAATTCTCTTACAACAACAGCTTCCAGAAGAGTCTGAAGATTGCACCATTTGAGGCTCTCTATGGTCGCAAGTGCAGAACTCCGAGTGGTTGGTCGTGCGTGAGAAAGAATCTGGTTTGGCCCTGACATTGTAACTCAAGCAGAGGAGAAGGTGCATATCATTCTTGAGAACCTGAAGATTGCTCAAAGTCGTCAGAAGAGCAACTATGACAGGAAGCACACGGACATGGTGTATGCCCCTGGTGATCTCGTCTACCTTCGTGTCACTCCCATGAGAGGCACACACCGCTTTGGTATCAAAGGAAAACTGGCTCCTAGATACATCGGTCCTTTCAAGATTCGTGGTAGAAGAGGAGAAGCTGCTTATGCCCTCGAGCTTCCGTAAAAACTCAAAGTCCATGATGTTTTCCACATCTCTCAGCTCAAGAAGTGCTTCAAAGATCCCGGCAGGACCGTGGATCATGAGCTAATCGATCTCCAAGAAGACCTGTCTTATCAAGAACACCCCACAAAAATCCTTGAGACCGCAGAAAGAAGGACTCGCAACAAGTCCATCAAGTTCTGCAAGGTGCAGTGGTCACACCATTCTGTTGATGAAGCCACTTGGGAACGTGAAGAGGAACTCCGTGCCAACTATCCTACCCTCTTTGTGTCTTCTTCTTCCTAGAATCTCGGGGCGAGATTCCTGTTTAGTGGGGGAGAGTTGTAGCATCCCAGTTGTCTAACACCTGTAATGCTACTTGATCTAGTAATAAAATGGCCACTTCCTACAAATAATTGTTGCATCATCATCATGTCATGTTCATGTCATCATGCCACCTTGCATTTGAGCATCATACAAAAACCCTTTTGTTTTGGTTCTTATCTCATATGCATTAATATTTGTATTTGCCTCTTGATATTGTATTTGGTTCTTGATATATTGTTAAATGCCCAAGTTGATTTGGGGGCATATCTCTTATTGACTCCACCACCTTTTCTTCACCACCTTATAATTCCACCATCCAATTAATATGATCTTGGCATTTTAATTGAGTTTACCTCTAGCTCATGTGGGTTGGGTGGATTCCACTCATAATCTTATGCTTGGCCTTTTCCACCTTTTGGAAATGCATGGAATAATGCCACATGATTTTATGTTGTTTTCACAATATGAATACATGGCATTTATTGTTTGCATGGGCCATGCAAGTACCACCTTTTACTTGACATTTGAATCTTATTGTTTTGCTTGCATGGATCACCTCTTTTCTTTTTCCTCTTTTGGCCATCTTGTTGAGCTTGTGTGGATCATGCTTGATCTAATAAACCCACCAAACCCTCTATCTCTCTCACTCTCCCCCTCTAGCTATACCCTAATCACCTTTCCCCATCCATGCATGCACATGTGATCATGTGGGCATGTACAAGCCCTAAACCCCTCCCCCTCTCTCTAGCCCCTACCACTCCTAGTGCTTGATCATGTGATGCCCTTTATGTGCTTAAACATGAGTACCTCTCCTTCCCTCTCATCTCACCTCTTCCTTAAACCCTAAACCAAACCCCATAATATAAACCCTAAACCATGTCCCACCTCCCTCTCGGCCTTCCATCTCTTCCATGCTTGGGCCACAGCTCCACCCCCTCTCCCTGGCCCCACATGTCATCTTCTCTCTTTTCTCTTCTCTCTCTCCACCCCAAAACCATCTACCCTAGCCGAGCCTACCCCTCTCCCCTCTCTTGCTCTCTCTCTCTCTGTCTGACCTGCCCCACCCCGAGCCCCTCGCACCTGGCCCACCTGGCAGTCCCCCCCCCAGCTCTACCTGCCTAGCTAACCCTCTCCCTTCCCCTGCCTGGCCGATCACGTGAAGGAAAGGCAAAAAGGTGGCCAAGCCACCTTCCCCTCCCCCACGCCAGCCTCACCTTCCCCCTCCCGTTCTTATCCACCCCTCCATCTCTCTGCCTCGCCCAACTACTCCCTATCCACCCTGGAGGTCCCGCCGCCTCCCTCCTCCCTTCTTCCTCCCCGATAGACCCCTCTCCACTGGCCCCAAACCCTAGCTGCCTCGGCTGCGATCTGCCCTGCTGCTCCCGAGACCCCGAGCGAGATCCCTGCACCTCCTTAGGCGGCTAGTACCAGAGGCGGCGGAAGGCCATCGAGCACCGGCCGCCGTCGCCATGGCGGAGGATCAAGCTCCCTCGCCACGAGCCGCGGCAGATCCTTACCTCCCGAGCCTCGCCAACCTCAGAGACAAGCCTGGTGAGCTCCGCTTCCCCAGACAAGGCCTCTCCTCTCTGTGCCAGTAGCCCGCCTCGACGAAGCGCTCTGCGTGCCACACGCCTTGGCGCGTGCCGGCAGCACCGGCAGCAGCAGCTCTTTTCCGCCTCTGTTCATCGCCCTGCCCCGCGCGCTGCGGCCCTCCTCCGCGCTAGCACCCCGAACAGATGTTGTAGGCCATGAACCCCTCTTCGTTTTTCGTTTTGGGGTCGTGGCGTTTAGGCCGGCGACGGCGTCACCATCGTCGACCGAAACCCCGGCCAGATCCACGCCGCCGCACCGCGTCCAGCAGCAGTCGATGCATGTTTTGCGTTTAGGTCCCTGTAGATTCTCCCGCCTAAACCCGCCGTCCCCGTAGCCCCACCGGCGTCGGTGGCGTTTTATAAAAGGCTCCACGTTTCTCAAACCAACCGCGGTCCGGCCCTCCGTGGCACGCCACTTGGCCAGCGTGTGGCCCCGAGCCTACCGTGCCCCCATCCGTCAGTGACTGCGGTTAGCACAGGGTGTGTAACAAAAGTTTTTGGTTGTCTGTTTAAATTCAAAACTGATTCAAATTAATTCAAATTCAAATATAAATCTGATTTCAAATAACTTTTCAATTATAAATCCAAATAATGCAAATGATATATGTTTTTGAATCAGAAAAATGTGAGGATTTCAAATATGCTATTCAAATTACCTTTTGCACATTTAAAATTCCAAGTTGAGTAAATTACAACAAAATGCCACTAGAACTTAATAAATTAATAACTTTTGATTTATAACTCCGAATTTAGCAAATGATATGTCTAAAATGATCAGCTCGACGAGACCTTTCTGTTTATGCTATCCATGACTTCAATTGCAGCATGCATCATATAAATATAAAGTATACAGCAACTATTATGACAATAAAATGGGACCAAAACCCCATAAAAATGTTATTTCTTGTGTTCTACACCTCACCCATGCCATGCTACTTTATTGCCATGCAACTTGTGCATCATTCATCATGGCATGATTGTTTGCTTGACGCTTTTTATTCCTATGCTTGTGCACTTTATTTATGTTGGCCTTGTTTGTTTGGTTCTTCTTCGAATAGACTCTGAGCAGGGGATATATCAAGAGAACCAGGAGCACTACCCAGATCCGTCTCTCGCTTCAACTGAGTTGCCAGGCAAGCACTACCACATGCTTGCATACATACAAGACTCTTGCCTCTATCTTATTCTTGCACCATTGAGTCGATTGCATTAAATTGAATCCCAAGTATTGCATAGCCTTTACTTTTAAACCCCACCAAGCTTGTTCCTCCATCCCATGAGCCATTACCACGGAGTTGTTTGAGCCATGCGAGTCGTAGAACAACATGTGTAGGGTATGTGAGAGTCGATGGATAACGAGGTACCTAAACAACTTAACCCGAGTAGTAATGGGATAACTAATGAAAGTGGCACGGTGGGCAACATCTGCTATTTGGTTTTCCTGCTCACTTGTGTCCGTGGGACCCCGAGTACTTGATTCCTGTTCCTTGATTATTCGCGCTATCCACATCCGGAGGCTTATGGGACCCCACAGGCGGA
This sequence comes from Avena longiglumis, assembly GCA_030063025.1. Classification (NCBI taxonomy): domain Eukaryota; kingdom Viridiplantae; phylum Streptophyta; class Magnoliopsida; order Poales; family Poaceae; genus Avena; species Avena longiglumis. Next base: position 171,407,009 of record CP125973.1, read on the forward strand.
GCTTGATTCAGTCTTATTTCTTGGGGCCACAAACTAGTTTGAGGTTTTATTTACTATCCTGTACTTATGCCATGCTACTGTTTATTTACGATTGTGCGAGGAGCACACTGTACTGTTTAGGTAAGCGGAGTGTTTTCGCGGTATCGACAAGCCCAGTCACACTTTCGGGTTCCCAGTCGTTTACAGCCATTGACGCAAACCTTGAGTCCGTCTCGGAGTCAGCTAACTTCGTTGCGGGTCTACTCAATGGGGTGGCCCCCTGAAATAATTCTGAATCCTGTGATTGCTTTGTCGTGAAGGCCTCGTTGGGTTTTGATTTGGTTTTTCCGAGGTTGATCGAGTGTGTGTTGCTATTTGTGCACCCCTGCAGGGTAAAACTTTCTGAAAGCCGTGTCCGCGGTTATGGACGACTTGGAGCACAGTTTCTCGATCATAGACAAGCATAACTAAAGTACCACTTTAATCTGACTAAGTAACTTGACTAGTAAATAGTGAAACACTCATGAAATGATTGATAAAATTTGCCAACGGATGGGGGTTGTTCGTCCGCTTCCTCGTTGGTAAGCGGGGAGGAGGATGGATCTGATGAAATTACTATTATAACTGTTGTCTTTAATTTACGGACATCCGTCTATCTTTGTTTAGGCGGATGGTTAGCGTTTATCTATAGAACTGTTAGGGTTTATCTTTCGCTGCAATTGCGTCACCCCAGGTTGTGTCCCCTTTAGAGGCATTAAGTCTTGCTGAGTACCCTTAGGGTCTCACACGATAAATTATTGGTTCAGATGAACAGGTACACTCGCGGAAGGATCTTTGGGTGGAAGAGGCTGATGATGTGGGCAACGATCGTTCGGTGTAGAGATTCCGGGAACGGGGATCCGTGAGATCTGTGGGAGGGATGTGCTTATTTCTATGGCATCTTATGCCGATTTTCTTCTTATCCGTACTCGGACTTTGTTTTGCCGCTTCCGCTTGATACTCTGATGTGTGGTGTATGAGGAAATATCCTAAAATATTATATCTATCTAGGTCATTTGAATTTTTCCGTATGGCGTTGCTATATTTCCTTTCTTTCTAGATGGAATGGCTCTGATGTACTCTTGTATGGTGGCTTGCATACATACTCATTTGTGTATGTAGTTGATCCCTTCGCCTGCCGATTACGCCGCCCGTACAGGTCCCGATGAGTTGGAAGTGGTTGGGACGGCCGAAAGGTCTACCCGTGCGTGGCTTTTGGGCCCCACCGTACTATTTCAACCACTACCGTTCATCCAGGCTTGTATCTAGGAGCGTAATTCACCGAGGTAGTTACAATGGGGCAACTGCCCTTAGGTTTGTCCGGGATCTAGTGGTGAGATTTGGTCTCCCACATAGCATAATCACCGACAACAGCAGCAACTTGTCACTCAGAGAAGTGGAAGCTTATTGTTGGGAGAAGGGCATCCGACTTGACCTTGCATCTATGGCACATCCACAGTCCAATGGTCAGGTTGAGCGAGCCAATGGATTAATTCTGCAGGGAATCAATCCACGTCTTGAGGCACCGCTACATAGAGCAGCTGGAGCCTGGGCGGAAGAATTGCCATCTGTGTTGTGGAGTTTACGAACTACACCCAACAGATCCACTGGCTACACCCCTTACTTCATGGTATATGGAGCAGAAGCCATCCTGCCTTCTGACATCCTTCACGATTCACCAAGAGTTGCTGCCTATGATGAAGATGACGCTGAAGAATCCAGACGCCTAGATGTGGACCTTCTCGAGGAGCAGCGCATTTTGGCATTGCCAAAGATCTGCCATCTACCAGCAGAATCTATGCAGCTACCATAGTCGCCGCGTCCGGCATTGCTCGTTTAAGGAGGGGGGTCTGGTGCTCTGATTTAAGCAGAAGAAGTCACACAAATTATCCCCGCCATGGGAAGGAACATTCATCATAAGCAAGGCGCTTCTCAATGGGACTTACTACCTCGTTTAAAATCGAGAACTGAAGGATAGACCCAATGAGGATCATAAGCGTAAGCGACGTGACCCGGATGATGACTACCCGGAGCTTGATCGGCCATGGAACATAGCATAGCTATGTCCTTTCTACACTTAGCATTTTTTATCTATTGTGTACCTCTTATATGATCAATGAAATAAAGCTCTCTAGTTCACTCATATTTCTGAGTCTTTTACCTCCTTTAGTGTTCATTTTTGGATCGTATAAACCTTTATGCACAAGTTTTGCGATTGCACTTCTGAAAATTCCGCCTACGGGCATTAGCTTAAGTTTTCTGGTCTACACGTTCTTTGTCATTTTTATGTGGATTCTGGAGTAGTGACTTTTGGCACTTATTATCGGCGATTTTGTGCTTAGGTTATTGACGGTGCCATTGGGCATCATCACCTGAGCGCATGGTTCAGACAACGAGTCTTCCGACTCACGAAAAGTCAAGCATAAAAACCAGAGTAATGAATAAGCTAGCACTTGCTTAAAAATATATACATGCTGGAACTAATTCTTGAGTAGCAGGAAAGAACAACCATTGTTTTCCGCCTTAAGTTAACACATAGTTTTTCCGCATACACATTTCAGAGGAAAACAAATATTACATAAATGTTTTTCATTCCTCTGGCGCAGGCGACTTGGACACAGCATCATCAGCAGAAGGAGAGTCACCTTCCTCGAAGTCGGCAGTGTTGAGGGACTCAGAGGAGCTTTGGTTGCCATCGTCAATGGTTTTCATGGGCACAAAGACATTAAGGTCGACCAACTCGGCGACTCTGGTGTCAAAACCCGCGAGCGACGCCAAGATAGATTCATGATATATATTTTGGCCTTCGTCGTGGACGTCGGGGATACCGGAGGTCACCGTGTCGATGTCGACATTTTCGTAATGTGCCTTGACCATTGAAAGCGCCATCCTTGCGCCGGCCCGTGCACACGAAGCTTTCAAGCTTGAGATACGCTTGGGGGCTCGGCGCGGGATCTCTGAGAACTTCGTCACAGATTCCACCGCCTTGATGTTAATATGGAGGTGCTTGGCTATCTCCTTGGTCTGCTTGATGGCGGTGTTCATAAAGTTGCCGGCAAGGGCCATGCATTCCTTTGGCGGAGGAAGCGACCGGGTTAAACCCATAGGAGCTGGAAATTTCCAACAAAGGAGCACATGAGTTCAATAACACAAAAAGTTCAGAGTATCTAGCTTACAGAAGTCCAAGACGGAGAATCACTTACTAAATATGCTAATTGCAGCCTGCTGGAGAGTTTCCACCATGGAGTCCCGTACTTGTTGGAGGATCCTGTACGCGTCCAGATATCACTGATTCTGCTCATCGCCGGCTTTCTTTTGTTCTTTCAGGATCACGATTTCCTCCTTCAAGCGGTTCATCTCCTCACTGGCGGAGTCTTGCAGGACTTTCATTGAGTCTTCACGCATCTTCAACATGTCCTTTCTCTCCTGCTTAAGGATATTGTTTTCGCTATCCAGCTGCTGAATATGCTTGGATTGCTCAACAATATCCTTATCCTTGGAAATGGCTTCTCCAAGTCGGATAAATAAAAGTACACAGTGAGTACTCGGAGAATGTTGGCACAATACCAAGTCAGAATACGAAAAAGAAAGGAAAAATAGACGCTTTCTCTTGGTGATTTGTTCCTTCAAGAAGGCAGTTTTACCCTTTTCGGCTTCCAAGTCCGCGCGCATCTTCTGGTACTTGTCGTTGTCCACACCCCTCCGAGCATTCTCATTCTATGGAAGAAGAAAGTTAAACATTGTTCTGTCTACTTGGAGCATCTAGCCGGAAAATTTTCACCTAGAAGCTCGGGGGCTACAGCGAGAGTTTTTTAACTTAGCACAATGCTTAGTCTTTCTTTAAGAATCTAGTCAGAACTAAATCAGTTACAACTAGAAGCTTGGGGGCTACAGTATTGAAATTTATAAACACTGCGTATGCTACTCTGAAAGCATCTAGTCAGAATAATTCATTCAAACTATATGCTTGGGGGATACAGTGAGAAGTTTTCTAGCTTAGTCACTCTTAGAGCATTTAGATGCAAAGACCTATGGTTTTCCGTCTAAATCCTCGGGGGCTACAGTGGGATACTCATATGAAATTTAAAAGACAAATAAAACTTACAAGCGCGATGATCTTGAGGTTTGTAGCACTCTCAGCAAGCAACTTGCCAAAGGACAAACTGTTTCCTTGCAAGATTTATGCTTGCCGGAGAAGCTCCTCAAGACCGCATGTTGGAGATGCCGGTGCCGCACCAGGAACCAGAGCGGTGCTACCCGGCGTAAGTATCGGATAGACTATCTTCGGGAACTCTATGGTATTATTGGGTACGGAGGCGCCGCCTTCAATAGACGTACCACCTTCCACCACCGCCTTACCGCTACCGATGGCATCCTTAGCCGGAGCTTTAGACATTTGGTTTGTGGCACTTTCCTATGTCGCCTGTTCGCCGACAACGGCAAGCTTCGTAGAGGCACCTGAGTCCACTTCCATGGAGGAAGGGCCAGATGCTACTTTGGCTTGTGAGCTTGTCGGAGCGGGCAAAGGCTGGACGCTAGGAGTGACAGGGGCGATGGCGAGAGATGCGTGGGAAAAAAACATCATTATGCAACATATCCTTAATGTTTCTAGAAGCCCCCAAAGTTTTGGAGGTCTTCTTCAAAATAGTAGTGGCTTTCTTCCTGAAATGTACAAAAAGTATAAGTACAGGAGTAAGACAACAATGGACAATGTCGGAGAGAAAGAAGCTCACACAAGAGGGGGTGCTTTGGCAAAGGGGATCCCAGTAACCTTACTTTTCTCCGCCTCCAGGGCGGCGGTAGTCTTCTTGGAGGATCCACCCTCCGTCTTCTTCTTCTTGCCTCCTTCGGCAGCGTCAGAGGTGGAGCTCTTCCACTTTCGCGCCAACGGGACCTCGTCGACGGACACGACAATGACTTCCTTCATCTTTGGATCATAGATTTGGACAGCCATGCTATCCTCATCTATATCGCTAAGTTGTTAAGTGAAAATCCACCGTGTTAGATGAGATGGTAATGGCTAGATGAAAGAACTGGAGTATATGTCATACACGGAAATTAAATAGATACCTTTGGGCACTTGCTCTCTACGAACATGTCATAGGTGATGGTGAATCCACACTTCCTATACTTCACCTTGACGATGTCCTTGAGGCGGAGCTTGATGGAGTCGCTCGAGAAATTATCCTCGGAGATGCGGAGGCTATCCTTCTCTCGTTGGTATACTCGTGCATCAACTTCAAGCGTTGCTGCAGAGGTTGGATCCGCCTAACGAACCAGCACATGGCTTGGTCCAATCCGATAAGACCCGTATCTACAAACCACTCTATCCACCTTATAGCGTGGGAAGCATCGATGTCGGAGGGAAGGGAAGCCTAGGATCTCCATGTCGGGGCTTCAGCGGCAGCTCCATCGATGAAGTCCGGGTACGTCACTTCTCGGCCATCTAGAGGGATATCTGGGCCGTAGAAGTATGTATGTTGCCAGTTCTTGCAGGACTCATGGCCGACGATGTCGGGGAACCGCCGGCCAGGCCGGATCTTAAAACTAATGGTGCGACGGTTCCTGAGCTCATCCTTGCAGGCTCCTGCTTCGCGCTTGACGGTGAAAAAGTATATAAAGAGATCTAGCCTAGGCCTAATCCCTAAGTAACCCTCACAAAGCACCGCGTAGTTGCTAAGCGCGAGTATGCTATTGGGGGAGAGGTTTTGAGGCTGTACTCGGTAATGGTTAAGGACAACTAAGAAGAAATTGGAGATGGGCATGGAGACGTCGTGTACTAGTTGGGATTTGAGGTAATCCTTTTGTACGGCTTGGGAAGAAGGAGTGACCTCGCCGGCCAGTGCCACCCGCCAGGCGAGCCCCTCCGTCACAGGGAGGTATCCCTCGATGATTAGCTCCTTGATGTCGCGGTCCGTAATATCCGAACCGCGCCATTCGCCCTTGTGGGAGTCGTACTCATCCTCTAGCAGCTCCAGTGCCGCTGGGTTATGGTCGCCGCCGGTGGCTTCGACCACCGCGGATTTAGGGATCACTAGGCCCTCTGGGGGCACGATGATGGAGCTTGTCGGCTTCGTTGCGGCATCGCCTGACGCCTTCATGGAGGGGGCAGAATTGCTGCTGGCCATTGGAGGGGTTACGGTGGTGAATGGGAAGGTCGAGGAGTTAGGGTTTTTCGCAGGGTGCGCGGAGAGATCGAGGAGGAGCTCGCTGGAGGAAGAAGATGATGTAGAGGAGAATGGGGTGAAAAGAAAAAAAATTCACCGCTGTTACAATTTATAACCTCTGGCATCAAGATTCGTGCGGAATGGTCGAACGGTTGACGCGTGGACGACGTGTGCGGGCGCGTGCGTGGAAATTTCGCCACGTTGCCAACTTCCGTAGCCAACGGTTCATATCGCTCGCGTGGGAAAAATAGACATGATTGTGTTCTCTGCATGTGTGAGTTATGAGGTGTTGATGACCTATGTCTACGTCGCCCTAGCTGTCACTAGCAGATGAACCATCACATCGGAAGATTCCGGCATGGACGGATCCAGTCCGGCTATAGAAGAGTACGATAGAAGATTCAGCAATTATCTGACTTACAAGTTGAAGACGGAGAAAACCTTGCAGGGTTCTTTGGGAGGACTACAAGATGTTGCTTGACGATTTGCCGACATCCATCTAGACGGAGCATTCAACGTGAAGAGGCAAGACGGCGCAAGATCTCGGAGTTCTCCGGGCGATACTGTTGGGGATATGCTATATGGGTATCCTCATAGCATGTCCTCTATCCGGATAACCCGGGTGGCCCACAGTTGGTAGCATGGCCTATGGCCTGCTGGGCGGCCCAGTTAGATGGATCCAGAAGGGAGGCCCACGTCGGATAAAGGAAGGCTACGGAGGAGTCACCGACGTACCCGGAGCCTTGGAGTGCAAGACACGCTAGACTAGTTGTAAGAAGTGTAGGACTCTGTAACCTGTCCGGCTAGGACTTTTCCCTGTAATCCTTTTGTTAACAAGGTTGATCAAGTCTTGTTACCAAAACAATCTTATATGAAACAAAACTTTGAATTCCACAAGGTGTTTATGTTACCTCATACTTGATAGCAATGGTCCCAATCATAATAGTTTCAAAATTTTCTTGTGGAATGGGAAAATATATTTCTCCAACCTTGATGCTATCAATATTTTCAATGGAATTCAGGTAATAGATATTAGCAACCTTCTTGGAGAAATAAACAGTATGCTCTTTGTCATTAATATTGAATGTTACTTTTCCTTGTTTACAATTGATGACATCACCTACAGTATTAAGAAAAGGTCTTCCAAGAATAATAGACATGTTATCATCTTCAGGCATTTCAAGCACAACAAAATCAGTTAAAACCATGCAATTATGAGCTACTTGAACAGGAACATCCTCACATATATCAACAGGAATAGTAGTTGAATTATCAGCCATTTGCGAAGATATATCAGTTGGTATCAACTTTTCTAGTTGGAGTCTCTTATAGAGAGAAAAAGGCATAACACTAACACCAGCTCCCAAATCACATAAAGAAGTTCTAACATAATTATTCTTAATAGAGCAAGGAATAGTTGGTATACCTGGATCACCAAGTTTCTTTGGAACCTTACCATTGAAGGAATACTTAGCAAGCAAAGTAGAAATCTCCTCATTAGGAATCTTCCTTTTATTAGAGACAATATCCTTCATATACTTTGAATAAGGAGGCAACTTAATAGCATCAGTAAAAGGAATTTGCAAGAATAAAGGTTTCATCCACTCACAAAACTTGTTGTAGTGTTCTTCCTCCTTTGACTTGTGTTTCTTACCTGGAAAAGGCATAGGTTTCTGCACCCAAGGTTCTCTCTCTTTACCATGTTTATTAGCAATAAAATCTTCCTTTGTGTACCTAGTGTTCTTAGTGTGCTTCTCAGGTTCTTCCTCAACTTCATGTTTATCAGGAGCATCATTTTTATCATTAACACTCTCAGTTTCAACATCAGAGACAAATATACTATTAGGATCTACAGCAGGTTCAAGTGGTTCCTCAACTATCTTATGTTTCTTTTTCTTTCTCTTACGAGGACTACCACTACTCTCACCTTTTTGAGAATCCTGCTCAATTCTTTTAGGGTGTCCTTCAGGATATAACGGATCTTGAGTAGCTATACCACTCCTAGTTATAATTCCATAAGCATGTTTATCTCCTGAAGCATTAACTAGCATATCCTTTTGTACCTTAGCAAGTTGATCAAGTTGGGTTTGAACCATTTGAAAGTGTTTACAAAGCATTTTAATATCATTAGAAGTTCTTTACACAATATCTTTCAACTCATTGATAGCTCTAGAGTTTTACAATAAATGATTCTGAACTTGTTTATTAAAATGACCTTGTTTAACAATAAAAATGTCAAGTTCCTCTAAACATTGATCATGAGGCTTACCATAAGTAATATCACCTTCATCAAAGTGTTGGAGAGAGTGTACCTCAATAGTAGATGAGTGGGGAATGAGCTTACATAATTCTTCTATAGGAGGTAGATTCTTCACATCTTCAGCTCTAATACCTCTCTCCTTTAGACATTTCTTAGCTTCCTTCATCACTTCATCATTTAATGCAATAACTCCCCTTTTCTCTGGTGTTGGTGTTGGAACTGGTTCAGGAACATCTGGTTCAGGAATAATAGGCTCAGGTGTATTTAGCTCAGTTGAAGTCCAATCATCATAATTCTTGTTTATTTTAGCCATTAATTCTTCAGCATCTTTGGAGTTATTTTCCTGAAAACACAATCAGCAAAGCTATCTAGGTATGTCCTAGAATCATCAGTTAGTCCATTATAATAAATATCAAGAAGTTCATTCTTAGGTAATGGACATCCAGGATGTGCATGAATCAAGGCATAGAACCTTATCCATGACTCAGGCAATTTTTCTTCTTCTCCATGTTTAAAATCAAAAAGTCTCTACAAAGCAGCATGTCTAGCACCGGGAGGAAAATATTTTTGAAAGAAAGAAGCAATCAAACAATCAGGGCTATCAATGGAACCAGGAGGTAATCTACTAAACCAAGCCCTAGCTTCTCCTTTTAGTGAAAAAGGGAAGATCTTAGTAACAAAGTACTTGCGCATCTTAAAATCATCAGAGAATAAAGAACTCATAGTGGAAAGCTCATTCATATGAGCCATAGCACTCTCATTTTTAGTCCCACAGAAAGGTTCTTTCTCAACAATATCCAAATAAGATAAATCAAGAGAGAAATCATAATCTTTATCCTTAATATCTATGGGAGAGGTGGCAAACTTAGGATCAGAGGACAGTTTAGGCATAATAGTACGTCTAGCAAGGAGACTCTTAATAGCACTAGTACCATGTGTGTTTTGGCACTCTTCAACAAAATCATCTGTGAACTCAATGTAACCATCATTAATATCATAACTCTCACTAGACTCAGGTGAGAGAAGAGGTGTAACAGTGTCTTCACTAGGAGTTTTGGTATTTCCTAGACTAGCCATAGTAGCATCTAGAAAAGGATCTAATGATCCACTCGCATCAAGCACAGTAGAAGTAACATCATGAGTATCAAAAGCAGTTTCAGACTCAATAGTAGTAGCAGTGTGTGTAGCATGTGTATGTGGTGGTGGTGTGACAAGCTTACTTATAACAGACGGTGAATCAAGAGCAGCAGAGGATTTTAGGATTGTACCTCTTCTTGTAGTGGATGGTAAAATAGGGAACTTTCCATCAGGAGACTTCCCCATGATGAAAGGAGTAGAAGTGAACAATAATAGATCCAAGTGAACTTACAAATAAAGTTATGCTCCCCGGAAACGGTGCCAGGAAATAGTTTTGATAACCCACAAGTATAGGAGATCGCAACAGTCTTCGCGGGTAGTATTACCCAATTTATTGATTCGACACAAGGGGAGCCAAAGAATACTTGCAAGCCTTAACAACTGATTTGTCAGTTCAGCTGCACTTGTAAATAGTTCTTGCTCACAGAAGTTTATCAGTAGCAACAGTTTGGTAGTAGCAACAGCAAAGCAATAGCAACAGCAAAACAGGAGCAATAGTAACAGTAACGGTACAGTGGGATTCGAGTGCGGTAGGCATAGGGATGGATGGACGGGCATTGCATGAATGATTCTAAACATGTAACTTCAAGATCTAGGGCATTGCAGATAAATGATAACAAGCATCCAAGTACTAAACAATCCTAGGAATGTGCTCCAAATATAGTCATACGTGCTCGCAATGAGAACTTGCACAACATCTTCTATCCAGCCAGCCCGTGGCAGCGAGGCCTCTAGGGAACTACTAGCAATTAGGGTGCTCCTTTTAATAGAGCATTGAAGCAAAGCATTAACACTCCGTGAACACATGTGATCCTCACACCACAGCCATCCCCTCCGGTTGTCCCAATATTGTCACTTTGGGGCCTTTGGATCCGGACAATGATATGTGTACTCAACTTGCAGATAAGATCACAAACAATACCATCATAATGATTCAATAATAAGTTTAGATTTGAGATCATGGCACTCAGGCCCTAGTGACAAGCATTAAGCACAACAAGTTGCAACAAAGTCAAATAGCACTAATAGAGATACTAGGCACTATGTCCTAACAATCTTATTCGATTACATGATAGGACTCATCCAATACCTACCATCCCCAAGCCTACAGCAGGGGATTAATCACTCATGGATGATAGAAATATCGGTGGTTGATGGAGATGCGTTGGTGATGACGATGGCGATGATCCTCTCCAAATTCCCCGTCCCGGCAGGGTGCCAGAATGGAGTTTCTGGATTCGAATCTTGGTTTCTAGTGGCGGCGCTGGAACGGAAATCTTTCTACAAAACTATCAAACCCCCCTCGGTTTTTAGGTCGAGAGGCAACTTATAGGCGCAGAGGGAGGCCGAGGGGGTGCCTGGGGTGGCTGCACCCCCCTAGGCGCGGCTAGTGGTGGGCCCGCGCCTGGCAGGGGTGTGGGCCCCCAAGCCCCTTCTCCATCTCTTCTTCTGGCTCTGTGGATCTTCTCGTGAAATATAATTTTTGGCATATTTTCCGGGATTTTTCCTGATAGTTCATTTTCTGCACAAAAACTAGACACCAAGGTAATTCTGCTGAAAACAGTGTTAGTCCATGTTAGTTGTATCCAAATCACACAAGTTTAGAGGAGAAACAATAGCAAAAGTGTTCGGGAAAGTAGATACGTTTTGGACGTATCATCTTATAGCGAAATTATGCATGAAATTGGTCCTTGTGAGCTTGAGGATATTGATGTGGTTATTCACCTTGCTAATAGAGATACAGTCTGTCCCATTGGCATTGTAAGAGATATGGATGTTCTTTATGGTAAGATTAAATATCCTGCTGATTTTCTAATACTTGGTTCTGAAGCTAGTAAAACATGTCCTATTATCTTTGGTATACCTTTCTTGAATACTTGTGGGGCTATCATAGATTGTAGGAAGGAAAAGGTTTTGACTAAGTTTGATGGAGAGTCTTATGAGTTTAATTTTTCCAAATTTGTTAAAACTCCTTATGAAAATGAACTTCCTAATGAGGATTTCAGGGTTGAACAACTTGCTGCTATTTCTCTTGCTCCTAACAATGCCTTGCAGCAGTTTATGGAAGATCATGAAAGCGAGGTCTTCATGAAGGAAAGAAATGAGATTGACGAGGTTTTCCTTCGTCAACCTGAGTTACTTAAGCATAATCTACCTGTGGAAGATTTGGGTACCACACTACCACCTAAAGGGGACCCTGTTTTGAATTAAAACCTCTACCCGATGATCTAAAATATGCTTATCAAGATGATATGAAAATATATCCTGTTATTATTAGTTCTAAACTTTCAGGAAAGGAAGAGGAAAGGTTATTGTAAATACTGAAGAAACACCGAGGAGTTATGGGGTATACTCTTGATGATTTAAAATTGATTTCTCCTACTATATGTCAACATGCTATCAATATAGAACCTGATGCAAAACCAGTTGTTGAACACCAACGCCGTTTAAATCCTAAGATGAAGGATGTGGTAAGAAATGAGGTATTAAAACTCCTTGATGCTGGTATTATTTACCCTATTGCTGATAGTCAATGGGTTAGCCCTGTTCATTGTGTCCCAAAGAAAGAGGGAATCACTGTTGTGCCTAATGAAAATAATGAGCTTATACCCCAAAGAGTAGTGGTTGGGTATAGGATGTGCATTGATTTTATAAAGGTTAATAAAGTTACTAAGAAAGATCATTATCCTTTGCCCTTTATTGATCAAATGCTAGAACGATTGTCTAAAAAGACCCACTTTTGTTTTCTTGATGGTTATTCTGGGTTCTCTCAAATTGCGGTGAAAGCATAAGACCAAGAGAAAACCACCTTTACTTGTCCCTATGGAACTTATGCTTATAGGCGTATGCCTTTTGATTTATGTAATGCTCATGCTACCTTTCAGAGATGTATGTCTGCTATCTTTCATGGTTTTGTGAAGAAATTGTGGAGGTTTTAATGGACGATTTCTCCGTCTATGGAACTTATTTTGATAATTGTTTGCATAACCTTGATAAAGTTTTGCAGAGATGTGAAGAAACTAACCTTGTTCTTAATTGGGAGAAATGTAATTTCATGGTTAATGAAGGGATTGTTCTTGGACAAAAAATTTCTGAAAGAGGTATTGAAGTTGACAGAGCCAAAATTGAAGCAATTGAGAAGATGCCTTGCCATAGGGATATTAAAGGTATTCGCAGTATCCTTGGTCATGTTGGTTTCTATAGGAGGATTATTAAAGATTTCTCCAAAAATTTCAAAGCCCCTTACCGATCTTCTTCAAAAAGATGTACCTTTTGTTTTTGATGATGATTGTAAGGAAGCTTTTGAAACTTTGAAGAAAGCTTTGACTACTGCTCCTATTGTTCAACCACCTGATTGGAGTTTACCTTTTGAAATTATGTGTGATACTAGTGATTTTGTTGTGGGTGCTGTTCTTGGGCAACGTGTTGATAAGAAGTTGAATGTTATTCATTATGCTAGCAAGACTCTAGACGCTGCTCAAAAGAATTATGCTACTACTAAAAAGGAGTTCTTAGCTGTAATCTTTGCCTGTAATAAGTTTAGACCCTATATTGTTGATTCAAAGGTTACTATTCATATTGATCATGCTGCTATTAAGTACCTTATGACAAAGAAAGATGCTGAGCCTAGGCTTATTAGATGGGTGTTGCTTTTACAAGAGTTTGATCTGCATATTGTAGATAGGAAAGGTGCTGAAAATACTGTTGCTGACAATCTATCTCGTTTGGAAAACATTTTTTTACCCTTTGCCTGTTAATGATAGTTTTCCAAATGAATAGTTGGCTGCAATAAGGGTAAGACCACATGAGAGTCCTTGGTATGCTGATTACGCTAACTTTATTGTTTCCAAGTATTTGCCTCAAACCTTTACAGCCCAGCAAAGAAGAAAATTCTTTTATGATCTGAGGCATTACTTTTGGGATGACCCACATTTATATAAAGAAGGAGTAGATGGTATTATGTGAAGATGTGTTCCAGAATATGAACAACAATAGATATTGAGGAAATGCCATGCTAGTGCTTATGGAGGACATCATGCTGGAGATAGAACTGCACAAAAAAAATTACAATCTAGATTTTATTGGCCTACTCTTTTCAAGGATGCAAGGAAGTTTGTTTTATCATGTGACGAATGTCAAAGAGTTGGTAATATTTCTAGACGCAATGAAATGCCTATGAATTATTATCTTGTTATTGAACCTTTTGACTGTTGGGGATTTGACTTTATGGGTCATTTTCCTCCTTCAAAAGGGTATACTCATATTCTTCTTGTTGTTGATTATGTTACAAAGTGGGTAGAGGCCATACCTACAAATATTTTTTATGGTAACACCTCTTTAAAAATGCTTAAAGATGTTATTTTTCCTAGGTTTCGTGTGCCTAGATATCTCATGACTGATGGAGGCTCTCATTTTATTCATGGTGGTTTTAGGAAAACTCTTGCCAAATATGATGTTAACCATAGAATTTCTTCAGCTTGTCACCCCCAAACAAGTGGGCAAGTAGAACTTTCTAATGGAGAAATTAAATCTATCTTGCAGAAGACTGTTAATAGATCTAGGAAAAACCGGGCTAAAAAGTTGAATGACGCTTTATAGGCTTATAGAACTGCTTATAAAAATCCTATGGGGATGTCTCCTTACAAAATGGTTTATGGGAAAGCTTGTCACTTGCCTTTAGAATAAGAACACAGAGCTTATTGGGCAGTGAAAGAACTAAATAGATATTTTAAACTTGCCGGTGAGAAAAGATTGCTTGACCTGAGTTCCTTAGATGAGTGGAGAAGTGAAGCTTATGAAAATGCTAGACTCTTTAAGGAAAAAGTAAAAAAAAATGGCATGATAGGAGAATTCTCAAAAGGGAATTCCATGTTGGTGAGAAAGTTCTTTTGTATAGGTCTCATCTCAGATTTTTTGTAGGGAAACTACTCTCAAAATGGGATGGACCTTTTGTTATTGAGGAAGTGTATCGTTCAGGGGCTATCAAAATATCTTCTTTGAAGGACAACACTACACAGGTAGTGAATGGTCAAAGGCTCAAACATTATATTTCTGGATATTCTTATAATGAAGATGTTGATGTTATTCAAATGGTGACTCCGGAAGAATTTATTAGAAACCAAACTCCAGAATCTGCATACTCCGTCTTTGAATAGGTAAAAAGTGGTGAAAACTGAAGGTTTGTGAAAACCCTATCTTTTTATATTTTTTATGTGTTTATTCCATACGAAAGGTTACAAGACGTAACAGAGGAGGAAACGGAGGCCAGGGTGGCCACACCCACCCTAGGTGCGGGCCCCAGCTAGCCGCGCCTAGAGGGGGTGTGAGCCCCCTGAACTCCGTCTCCGCCTCGTTTTCGCACAATACCTTCCTTATGCATTGAAACTTCGTAGTATATAACCCCGCGGATCCCCTGAGGTTCGTGTATTGTGTTCTCGCCGTGTTTCTGTTTCGATCTGTTTTTGGCAGGCAGATTCTCAGTTTTGGAGTTACAATGTCTTCCTCTGGATCACCCATAGAGGATTGCTCCGTGAATGTCATCAACCCATATATGTATGAGTTGAAGATTCAACCTAAGGAGTTGATTCTCAAGGATGGTAAGGTACAGATGAAAGAATTTCAAGGCCCTAAAGGAGAAGGCAGTCTGGAAGACAGGATGGAAGCATTGGAGCAGGAAGTTTTCAGGTACAAGAAGATGGCGAAATGCAAAGAGGATATCATCCATAAGATAAGTTCATAACTCATCGCCAAGCACAAGGAGGAGGCTGCTGAGCTCCGAGACAAAATCCTATCACTCCATCAGGCCACCAACCAATTACAAGCGCAGCTCTATGACATACAAAATCAAAACTATGAGTATGAGGCTAGATTTAATCGCATAAGCTCTGCTTCTAGTTTCAGGATTGTGGACACCAAGACATCCTTTGTGGATGGGGAGCCTTTACCTTGGAAGTCTGATGATGACAAGGGACCACCACCACCGAAGCAGTAATTCGTCATCAGGTTTGGCATCCCCTTGGCTTGTTCCAAGCTTGGGGGAGTGCCGCGTATCACATCATTATCTTTTATCTTTTACCTTTTTAGTAGTTTCATATCTTTGGTAGAGAAGTTATCTTATAGGTTGGTTTGCATTATGAAGTATCTCTCCTTTAGTTGGTTATCTACGTATCCCTTGGTGTGAGTGCCTTTATGGAATATTAATGAGAAGTCTCATCTTTTACTTTTTGCACTTCTTATTTTAGTTTGCAATATCTATTATATGATTGATCTTGTTGATCAGTATTGGTATCACTTTGGTAGCATTAAGTAGATCTAAATTGGTTTTGTCAAACCGAGCCCTGGTCAGTAGCAACACTTTTTGAGGTTTGAAAGGAAAAGAGAAAAAGCTTACAGGTATTTTGTATCATTTATTTTCTTTTTTGATTGGCTCATAATATTGGTATTCTTTATTGAAGATCGTTTGTGTCTTCAAGGAAGATTTCATGTTTGGCTTTATTACTTGTATGTTTGCTTGTTTCTTTCAACTATTTTGCTTGCTACCCAGCCTTGCTAGCCAAAAACCTGTTTTGAGAGGGCATACTTCTCATGCATCCAATCCCTTTGAACCAAAACCCGTGCCATTTGTGTCCACCATATCTACCTATTAGCATTAATGCTATTCCAAGCAAATTCTCAAGCTTCATCTATCTTTCAAATTAAAAATTATTTTGTTATGTGAAAACTAGTTAGTAAAGCTCTCATGAACTTGATGGCACACCTTATTTTCTTGCCCTAATAAACTTGAACCATTGTGTCATCGAAGTTGTATATGCTTGCATCTATACGTTGGGATTAGCAGAACTGTGTTGTCATGGGGAACTCTTTCAACACTTGTAAATGAATACCCAGTTGATATCATGCTCTTTTGTTTGCGGATGTCATCGCTGTGAAATAAAAGGGGAGCTTGTAAGTCCATGGAGATATGTATGTGTGTTAGAGAAACGCCTGGGCCGCTAGCCTAAGCCATGCTTAATCATGGTGGAAACTTGTAGCATCACCATAGTGAGCAATCTATGAAGCTTTCTTCTTATATATAAAAAGGAGAGACATATTGAAAAGAGGAAAGAGAGAAAAAGCGCCATTTTCCCATGGCAAATAAGAGATTGTTGAGATGCTCACTGTCTGCTTGCCTTGTCATTTTGATTATGGGATAGCTCCTGTATCATGTGCAAGGGGTACCCCGTTGATGGTTCTTTATGATACACATGTACTTACAATGACAAGAACTTACCGGTAACTAAAGTTGAGTAGCATGAGGAGCGGCCCTCATACTCAAGGGACATGAGATTGCCAACTTATATTCCGTCAAGCATATACTCCATCTTTGTACACTTTAACCTTAATCACCTCAAGATGCTTATGATAGGGGCAATGAGAGCTCAAAGCTAGTAAGTACCATAATCTTTTGGAAGCTCTTTATGAACTTGAAATTCCTGCTTCCCTCTATGAAGGGCCTTTCTCCTACTTCTAAGTTGAGTCAGTAAACCTAATCCTTTATATCTCCATCAAGCATTTGAGTTGTTGTGTTTCAATCATTCATATGATGATTTATTCAATCATGTTCTTTATCTTCCTTGTTTGCACAAGACTCTTATCTAATTAGTATTACTTTGAAAGCCTTGATTGTGAAAAACCTTTTATGTTTGAGCAAAGAGTACTCCTGTTGTAAAACTTCTACAAAAGCTTTATTTGAAAACTGTTTGCCAGCTGTTCTCTGACCAAGAACAAAGTTTGCCAATTCCAATTATGTTTTATCTTTATGCATATCTATTGTGACTCCTATACTTGTTGCAAGCTAAGTTATATAATGGTGAGTTGCTTTCTTCTATGAGTTGTGTAATGGTAAGTGTGATGCTTCTTGTTCTTATTCTTTTATCGACACTTCACTCCATAAACCTGTGGACCTGTTTACTAAGCTTAGTTTTCGCTTGGGGACAAGCGAAGGTCCAAGCTTGGGGGAGTTGATACGTCCAATTTGCGTCACCATTATATATCATAATTTGTCTCTATTCATTGATATATTTCATATTAAGAGGTGTTACTTATGTCTTTTCATCTGTTTTTGCATGTTGGATGATTCTTGGAGGATGAACTGCCGGAGTCAGGATTCTGATGAAAAAGAGGTGTTTTGATGCAATTTTGCGAAGATCGGAAAAATACCAGAAAAACTACGGAAAATCCTATTTTACCAGAAGACGAAGAATGCTAGAAGGGGAGGCGGAGATGGGCCACAGGGGGGCACACCACCCAGGCGCGGGCCACCCCTAGGCCGCACCTATAGGGGGTGTGGCCCACCTCTGGCTCTGCCCTCTCGCCTATATCTTCTCCTCGAAACCCTAATACATGGGGAGCAACCACAGAAAGATTCCGCAGCCTTTGCGGAGCAGAAAACACCGAGAGAGAAAGAGCTCTCCGGCAGATAGATTTGTCCCGGAGAGGAGATATCGTCGCCATCAACACCATCATCAAGCTAGACTTCATCGGGATCATCATCATCCACACCATCATATCCACTAGCACCGTCATCATCACTCCATCCCGCTATAACAATTGTGTTGAATCTTGCATAGTTCTTAGGGGAAACTTTCCCGGTGTTGATTGCTATTGTAGTTGATGCTTGTGCTTGGAACCATTGAATTATTGTTTATGTTCAGATTGTTATCCATCATTATATCATCTCTGATCTTGATCCATATGATGTCTCGTGAGTAGTTCGTTTAGTTCTTGAGGACATGGGAGAAGTCATGTTGTTAGTAGTGGATTTGTGTTGAAATATTATTCAATGGTTTAGTATTTAAGCTGTGGTGATATTATGTGAACGTCGACTACATGATACTTCACCATTTATGGGCCTAGGGGAATGCATTGTATATTTGGCTACTAATTGTGGGGTTACCGGAGTGACAGAAACCTGAACCCCCGTTAGGACACCATTGCACAAGGGAGTGTAGGATCTCAGAGTTTAAGGTTGTGGTTAGGTTTTTACCTTAATTGCTTTCTTGTAGTTGCGGATGCTTTCAAGGGGTTTAATCACAAGTATGTATTAGTCCAAGTAAGGTCGGTACATTAGCACAGATTCACCCACACAACACTTGCAAAACCAAAGAAGACTATTCAGCTATATGAAGCGAAATCACTTGACAGAACTTCCATGTGTCCTCGAGAACGTTTGGTACGCATTAGTATTTCCACCGGATTGTCCTTTGCTAAGAAAGGATTGGGACACTTGCTGCAATTGTTTGTTGTCTTTATTACTCGCACTTTATTTCTTTGCTTTATTAGAAAACCCCTAAAAATCCGTTTGCTAAGTATTTACAGAGATTTACTGCTCCATACCACAATTCAACACCTTCTGCTCCTTGTTGGGATCGACACTACTATTTATCGAAAGTACTACGATACACCCCCTATACTTGTGGGTCATCAATCGACACTCCTATTTATCGAATGTACTAAGATACACCCCCTATACTTGTGGGTTATCAATGTTTTACGTGGCTTGGGGCTTTCTAATAAGAACCGTTAGTACCTATGGACAAGAACCAAAACGCTGATACAAGTGTTGTCAACTGCAGATTGTAAGTTGGATCTTAACTATGGTGGGAGAGACAGACACACGCAAAGCCACTTGTGCAATACAAGTTGCATGTTGAGCGTGGAGAAAATCTCATGTGCCACGACATGTAAGGTTACCCCGGGCCGCTTCATCCCACCATCCCGCAAGATGCAAAGAACACGAAAAGCAAGCGACAACAAGAGCATGAACACCCACAAAACCATTTTGTTCTACTCGTGCAACAGATCTACACATAGATTCGGTTCTGATACCACTGTAGGGTTCATTGCATGGAAAACAAAAAAATCTAATTCAAGAACAAACAAAACCAAGATACAATCTATGGCAAAGACAAGATCTAATCTACAAGATAGGTGCAATGAGATAGAAGAGAACTAATCCTCGTAGATCCAAAGTGTTAACGAGATCGGATCTCGTGGTTGATGTATTCGATCACTTGCCAATCTCAAGATCGCGATGACGATCCTTCCGGCACCGTGTTCCGGCAGTGCTTCTGCACTCGGTCACACATACGGAGTCGATGAAGACCTTCCTCTCCCTGTTCTAGTGGGCAGCGGAGGTAGTAGATCCCCTCGGAATCCCAGCAGCACGACGGCGTGGTGGTGGTGGTGGTGGAGGAGGATAGAATCATGTAGGGCTTCGCCTAAGCCGAAGCAGGAAGATAGAGGAGGCAGAGATGGCGGCTAGGGTTAGGAGGAAGGGGCAGGGGTGCACCCTCCCATCCCCTCTTTATATAGAGGTGGGTGCGGCTAGGGTTCCCCCTTGTCCCACCTCCTCCAAGTGGCAACGCAAGAGAGGGGCAGGGAAACTTGCCCCCCATGTCCCCCCCTCAAACCCTAGGGCTGGCCGATTGGGACCCCTTGGTCTTGGTGCGGCTGGACCATGATCCCCCACAGCATTCCTCAGCCCATGTTTCCCCTCTCGGGGTGGTGGGCCCACTGGTGGCCCCTCTAGAACATTTTAGTGGCTCCGGTCAACACACCAAAAACTTTTCCGAACCCCGGAAGATAACTTGCTTTATATGAATCTTATTCTCTGGACCATTCCGAATCTCCTCATGATGTACTGGATCCAATTCGAGACTCTGAACAAGATTTAGTCTCCAACTCATATTCCATATCTACTTAAACAACATCAAACCTTAAGTGTGTCACCCTACGGTTCGCGAACTATGCAGACATGATCGAGACACCTCGCTGGTGAATAACCAATAGAGGGATCTGGAAATCCATAATTTCTCCCACATATTTCAACGATGACTTTGTGATCGAATGAACCATTAACATACGATACCGATTCCCTTTGTCGCGTGATACTTTACTTATCTGAGTTTCGATCGTCGGTATCTCCATACCTATTTCAACCTCTTCACCGATAAGTAGTAATATGATATGACATCCCTTGTGACCCAGTCACATGTTTGCAAGCCAATTGGATGACATTCCACCGAGAGGTCCCAGAGTATATCTATCTGTCATTTGGATGGACAAATCCCACTCTTGATCCATGTGCTTCAACACATACTTTCAGAATACCTAATGCCACCTTTATAACCACCCAGTTACGGAAGTGGCGTTTGATGTCATCAAAGCACTCATCCAGTGATGGTGATTAACATGATCTCATGGTCGAAGGATTAGGTTACTGTGTATTTTAAATCTTGTAGAAAAACGAACTTAATTACTTGATCTTATGCTATGCTTACTATGGGTGTGTGTCCATCACACCATTATCATAATGATATGATCTTGTTATTAATAACATCCAATGTCCATGATCAGGAAACCATAATCATCTATTAATCAACAAACTAGTTTAACAAGAGGCTTACTAGGGACTCTTTTATGTTTACAAAACAAAGAAGTATTAATGTTTCCTATTAATACAATTATAGCATGGGATGTAAACATTTATCATAAACACAAATATATAATAATAATCACTTTATTATTGCCTCTTGGGCATATCTCTAACAAAAGTTTGATGACTACACTCTTGTGTGGTACGCGATACTCCAATTGTTGGAGCCCAAATTCCATTCTGATGGACTGCTTGAATCACTTGATTATGAATCTTGGTGTAAAGCACATGAAGAAGTTCCACTCTTATGGACTACTTGAATCACTTGATTATGAATCATTTGAAACATGTAAACCATGCCTTATGGGCAAGATGGCTAGAACTCTGTTCTTCGGAATAATGGAGCGTGCGGCTGACTTGTTAGAAATAATACATATCGATGTATGTGGACTGATGAATGTGTTGGCACGTGGCAGATATCACTATTTTGTAACCTTCACAAATTATTTAAGTAGATATGGGTATATTTACTTAATGAAACACAAGTATGAAACATTTGAAAAGTTCAAAGAATTTCAGAGTGAAGTAGAAAATCATCTAACCAAAAGATTAAGTTTCTACGATCCGATCACGGAGGAGAATATCTTAGTTACGAGTTTGGCACAACATATGAGACAATGTGGAATTGTTTCACGACTCACTCTCTCCGGAAAACCGTAGCATAATGGTGTATCCGAACGCTTAAACCCTATTAGATATGGTACGATCTATGATGTCCCTTACAGATTTGCCATTGTCATTTTGGGGTCATGCATTAGATACTGCTGCATTCACTTTAAATAGGGCACCATCAAAATCCGTTGAAACGACACCGTATGAATTATGGTTTGGTAGAAAAGCTAAGCTATCATTTCTAAAAGTTTGGGGATGCGATGCTTATGTGAAGAAACTTCAACCTCATAAGCTCGAACCCAAAGCGGAAAAATGCATCTTCATAGGATACCCAAAAGAAACAATTGGGTACACCTTCTATCATCCATCCGAAGGCAAATTGTTTGTCGCCAAGAATGGATCCTTTCTAGAAAAAGAGTTTCTATCAAAAGGTGTGAGTAGTAGGAAGGTAGAACTCGACGAGGTTATCGAACCTCCTCCTCCAGAAGTGGCGAGTAGCGCAGCGCCAAAATCTGTTCCAATGTTGAATCCACCAATGAAAGAAGGAAATTATGATGAGGTACCAACCCCTTCTCATGAAACTCCGATAGAGAGTGTTACCAAACCTCGCAGGTTAGACAGGATACGTATAACTCCAGAAATGTACGCAATCTAGCCCTCAATTTCATGATAGATGAAAGTGATGACCCTGTGAAGTATGATGAAGCGACGATGAGCCCGGATTCCAACAAATGGATAGAAGCCATGCAATCTGAGATGTAATCCGTGTATGATAACCAAGTTTGGACTTTGGTAGACTTACCTCATGACCGAAAGGCCGTTGAGAGTATATGGATTTTCAGACATAAAACGGATGCTGACGGTAATGTGACCGTCTATAAAGCTCGACTTGTAGCAAAGGGGTTCCGAAAAATTTAAGGAGCTGACTACGATGAGACTTTCTCACCAGTAGCAATGTTAAAGTCTGTTAGGATTATGTTATCAATTGCTGCATTTTTCGATTACGAAATCTGGCAGATGGATGTCAAGACAGCGTTTCTTAATGGAAACATTGATGAAGAGTTGTATATGATACAACAAAAAGGTTTTGTCGATCCTAAGGATGCTAACAAGGTATGCAAACTTCAATGATACATATATGGATTGAAGCAAGCATCCCGAAGTTGGAATCTCCGATTTTATGAAGTCATCAAAGGTTTTGGATTTGTCCGAACCATCGGAGAAGCTTGTATTTACAAGAAAGTGAGTGGGAGCTCTATTGTATTTTTTATATGTGGATGACATATTACTGATTAGAAATGACATAGAACTTTTGAAAAGCGTAAAGGATTACTTAAATAGTAATTTTTCAATGAAAGATCCTGGTGAAGCTGCAAACATATTAGGCATCAAGATCTATAGAGATAGATCAAGACTCTTAATAGGATTGTCACAAAGTACATATCTTGACAAGATTTTGAAGAAGTTCAAAATGGACGGAAGTAAGAAAGGATTCTTACTGATGTTGCAAGGTACGGTTTTGAGTAAGACTCAAAGTCGAGCGATAAGTTTCGGTCTTGCGACCGTACTCCCCAGGCGGAGTGTTTCACGCGTTAGTTGGGCCCTTATCCGCGTAGACCAAGGGCGGACACTCATCGTTTACGGCATGGACTACCAGGGTACCTAATCCTGTTCACTCCCCATGCTTTCGCACTCCAGCGTCGGTAGGGACCCAGAGAGCTGCCTTCACTTTTGGTGTTCCTTCGTAGATCTACAGATTTCACCCCTACACACGAAATTCCACTGTCATCTGTCCAATATATAGAGAAATGATGGACCGTGTCCCCTATGCCTCATCCATAGGTTCTCTTATGTATGCTATGCTATGTACAAGTCCAGATGTGGCACATGTTATTAGTTTAACTAGCAGGTACCAATCTGATCCAGGTTTGAAACACTGGAAGGAATTCAATGATGTCTTTAAGTACTTAAGAAGAACTAAAGTAATGTTTCTCGTATATAGAGGTGAATAAGAGCTCGTCACAAGGTGTTACATCGATGCTAGCTTTGACACCGATCCGGATGACTCTAAGTCACATTATGTCGTGGTGGTGGCACGGAAGATGCCATGGGTAGGCTAAAGTATGGGCCCAACGGATGCGAGTGGGATCTGGGGAGGGAAGATGTAGTGATTTCTACACACAACTGACTAGAACTTAGATCATTATTTCTCCTCAATCGAGTTACAAGTGCTCCTAGAGTTGTATCATGGAGAGGAGGAAGAAAACCACTATGCGAACCCTACGGTCTCAAATGAATCGATCCCCCCTCCAGGAACCCGTGTCCCTCTTATAAAGGGGTCCCTTGGTTCCTTCTAGGGCTAACGTGGCAAGCATATTCCTAGAATATGCTTGTCCCAAAGTGGTAACTCGGCGGACTCCTTTCCGCGTCCCCCCTCTATCGGCGGAAAAGATACAGAGACCCCCGCATGTGATCCTCGGGCATCCCCACTGTCACCTCTGTGACGCTTGTCTGCCCCTCTGTGGCTCTGCTCTTTGTCCTTAGTGCTTGGTCTTATGTAGAGTCCTCCTAGCTAGTAGATAGGGTTTGACTCTGGGATCCTTCTCCTTCTCCTACAAGCCTCCCTTTACTCAGCCTCGTCTTGCATAACTCGGCTCGGCCTCCGCCTGCATACAAACTGATTAATCTTACTTGACCGACTTAGCGCACACGTCGGCCGAGTAAGGTGTTACTCACTCGATTCTTGCCAAACCATGTCTCATTCGGCCGAGTCTTGGAAGACTCGGCTGACTTAGCTTATAATTCGGCCTATGGTAAGAAAGGTTCCTTCCTTCTTTCCGCTATCTTGACCCTACCTGGGGTCATCCCCCCAACATTAGTCCCGAAGCTGGTGCGGTCCTGCCGGAAACTTCGACCGGGCCACATCAGTTTCCAGATATTCATTCCTTCTAATTTCTTGTCTGAGGTATTTCTTAGCTGATGCTCTTTTTTAGGCGTCCTCCTTCTCTTCATCCTCTTTACCGAGGTATGAATTGTGCTCCGAGTTATTCTCTCTTTTCCGGGGTATCTACTTGGATTCTAGAGTAAGCCTCGTCTTACGTGCGCCAATCATCACTGCTGCCTAGTTTTTTGTTCCGCTAGAGTGCTTGTTGGCACGCTATAGTGATTACTGCACCCGTCGCGTTGGCGCAGTGATGCTTCGATAAACTCAACGGTCAGATGGCCTGATCTCCTCTCGCACCGTGTGGTCATCGTTGTGGCTCCACTCTCCGTCCGCGGTTGGTTGATACACGCGATTACGCGGTTACTGCGGCACAACCACGATCCCACTATCGCTTACCGTACGTGTTATAAGGAGGGGAGTGGGGGTGGGTCGATTCACTTTTCCCCTCCCCACTCCCTTTGTCATCCTCCTCGCGCTGCCGCCACCTCGCGCTCCAGTAGCTGCGCCACCGCAGTTTCTCCTTGACGGACCCGCTGCAGCTCTCTGGCTCTCGCGACCTCGCCGTTGCACCCCCGCTTTCTTGTTTTCGCCGGTGAGCTTTTCTACAGCATTGCCGCTAGGTTTCTGCGTTAGGTGTCTTCTAGTTTTCTTCGATTTCCTGTTGTGGTTCTTTCTCTGTTCCTCCACTGCGTCCGTTGCCGTCGTGACGGGGCCCTGCACTTCTAGGCCTCTCCCCGCCGTTAGTTATTCTTCCGTCGATTCCTCCGACGAGCCCATGTCTAGCTCCATCAGCGGCGCTCTCATCGGGGAAGAATATCTTACGGCGGGTCCAAAACGGGGTTCCTGGCAACGTTCCACGGTTACTCGCCGGGAGGTTGAGTGGCTGATCAAGACTCGCCGAATTCCTGCCGAGGTAAGCTGTCGCTTACCCGGCAAAGAATCCTCTCCCGTACTTGATGAGGGTGAGTTCATAGTTTTCATGTCCCATTTTGCTCGTGGAATCGGCCTCCCTCTTAGTGATTTCGCCACGAGCTTCTTAGATTACTTCGGCCTTCAGCCGCATCACTTGTTGGCTAATGTCGTAGCTTGTCTGTCAGCCTTTATCTCGGCTTCGGAGGGGTATTTCGGCCTTTGGCCTTTTGTAGATGTATGGTCCAAATTCTTTCAAATCCGAGCTAACATGGTGCCGGATAAATCTCTCCATCCTTCTGAGAAATCTCTCACCCAATGCGGGGCCCCCTCCATTACACCTCGGAAAAACTCCGTATTCCCCCGTGTTGTGGGCCTCGAGTCTTGTAAGAAGTGGCATAGATCATTTTTCTATGTCAAGAATACCGAAGCAGAAGATAAGATTCGGTTCCCCGCTTTCTCTATCGGTCCTCCTTCAAAGAAGAACTGGCTCTATAATCCGAGGAAGACTCATGCTCTTGCCGAGGCATTCGAGCTCTGACTTAAGGAGTTGACTCATGTTGGGCTCCGGGGTGAATATTTGATGACTAAGTTTGTTAGCAGCCAAATCTGCCCCTTCTAGCTTCGCTCCCACAAGCTCTGCTACATGAGTGGTCCTTTGGATCCCAACCGAGTTTCTACGGTTGAGCTTGACGATTACCAGATTTATAAACATGTCCGGGCTATTTTCAAGACTGATATGCCCAAGGAATGGATGTGGGGAATGAGCCCATTTTCTCACGGGAATCCTCCTCCTCAGGTAAATTAAACTTAGGTGGATTCTTCCGAGTTATTCTTCCATTGTTTTTTCGCTAACTCTCGTCCGCTTTTCCCGCAGAGGTTTGCGGAGCAGACCACAGAAGACGCCGAGGTTTTGGCTCTTCCTTGGACCGCTGACCGCAATACCCCGGACAACGGAGAACCTGATCCGGAGGAGTTCACCCCTAAGCCGGAAGCTGCTCCTGTTTGCGCCTGGAGCAAGACCTCGGCCCGTGCTGATGAAGTTGATTCGGACGACGTCCAAATTCTCAAGGTAGTTACCGCGGTGCCTATACCTTACGCATTTCCGGCTCCTTCTTTCCCAGCTAATCAAGCTGGCCAGGTGCACGAGGTCGAGCCTCTCGCTTCCGAAGCTCCTGTTGCTTTGAAGAAGCGCACCGCTTCGACGGATCCTTCTGGTTTTGCCCCCAAGAAGTGAACCAAGAAATCTTCTCAGCACATTCTGAGGCGTAAGACCATGTCTGGGGTTACTGGGTAAGTTTCCCTTTATATTTTCATTTGTATTTCTTGTTTCTCTCTTTCTATTTCTGAATCAACTTCTACTTTCTTGCAGAGAACCACTTTCCGCAAATCCAAGCGGTCCGAGTATGACATCTCATACTACTCAGCCGCCTTCTCCCTCACCTCCAGAGGATGTTCGGGTTCCCAGTCCTCCTCGTGCTGATTCTCCTTCAGCGCCGACTAACGCATCTCCTCGTCGAGATGATCCCATTGCTCCCCCCGTTGTCTCCAACGATGCCCCAATGCCGGATCACCCGGCCGACTCTGCTGTCCCCCTCAAAACTCCCGAGGTTTCCCCCAATGATCCTTCGACCACCGCTGTTCTAGCTCCTGCTCCAATTTCTACCAAGGTTACCACTAACTCGGCCCCTTTGGAGACTAGTGTTCCTCCTGCCGCCAAGGACGTGGCCCCCAGTGCTCAAGTTGTTGGCCCTGCCGAAGTTCCTGCCAAGAGCAAGAAAGTTGTTGCCGCAAAATCCTTGCCATCACAGAAGGGGCCAACAAGCTCTTCTCAGCCCGGCATTGTTGATATACTTCATAAGGGAGCTTCTACCGCTAAACCTGGTGTCGCCCTTGCCGCCGATACACAACTTATTCTTCATAAGAGTCTGGCAGCGGCAGTTACGCAAGAGGCCCGAGGTAAAGTGTTGGCACGCACTGAGAGCGGTAATAGCCTCGGCTCGCTGGTGGAGTATGCCAATAACTAGAATGTTGCCGATCAACTTGAAGGCAATC
Organism: Avena longiglumis; assembly: GCA_030063025.1. NCBI lineage: Eukaryota > Viridiplantae > Streptophyta > Magnoliopsida > Poales > Poaceae > Avena > Avena longiglumis. The sequence goes on from CP125973.1 coordinate 171,434,587, forward strand.
CAAGTAGCCAATCGTTCCAGCTTTCCGACATCAACAGTCGCTTACATATGGCTGCTAAGATTATCCTCGAAAGTGATAAGATGAATGAGGTAAGCGCCTCAATTGATACTTTGTCTGTTATTCATACGATACTATATACACACTAGTCCCAGAAGCTTGCAACCAGATGATTTGTTATTCGTTTGGAAGCTTTTACTTGTTTCAAATGTACCTACTTGTCGATTCAAATTTCTTCGTGATTCGGATCAACCGTGGTTTTGAATATTTCGCCATCTAGATCCGTGTCAAGTTTCACTTGATAACTTGACTCGGATCTGTTTTACTTTTGAATATCCAGTTATCTAGATTCGAGTTAAGTTTTAGTTGATTCGGATCAGTTTTACTTTAAATATCTAGCCCTCTAGATTCAAGTCAAGTTTTAATTGATTCGGATCTGTTTTACTTTTGAATATCCAACCATCTAGATTCGAGTCAAGTTTTACTTGATTTGAATCTATTTTACTTTTGAATATCCAGCCATCTAGATTTGAGTCCAGTTTTACTTGATTCGGATCTGTTTTACTTTTGAATATCCAGCCATCTAGATTCGAGTCAAGTTTTACTTGATTCGGATCTGTTTTACTTTTGAATATCCAGCCATCTACATTCGAGTCAAGTTTTACTTGATTCGGATCTGTTTTACTTTGTGTAACTTGTTGTTATCTTTAGGTTGCTCATGATCGGCAGATGGACGAATTTCAAAGGTTGCTCTTTGCGCATAAGAAACTTCAAGATAAATTTGAGCAAATTGTCCTTGTTGTGAAGAAAACTGGTAAACTATTCGGTTCGTTAGTTTTTTTACCCTTGTAAAAAAAGTTTAGTTTTTGTACCAACTTCTATCTTGCTGTTGTGCAGCTAGTGTCAACAATATGAATACCCGTCTTACCAAGAAAGTTGGCGCTCTTCAAGGTTAGTTACTCCTTTTGCCTTTTAACTTATCGACTTTTGTTCGAGGTAAATCTTGGGTATCTTACGACCTCCGGCTTTGGTATAGCCGAGTTACAAACACTTGTAGCGTCGCATCAAGAATGCATATCTATGCCTGATATGATGCTGCATTTTTTAGAACAAGTTGCCGCTCACTTGGCACAACTTAAGGAAAAGGATAACGAGATAACCCGGTTACGCGCCGAGGTTGAATCTCTTAAGCTCTCCCAGAAGTCTGAGTTAGAGAAGATTGATCAGGAGTTCTCTGAGGAAAAGAACCGACTAAGTCTGCAGCTTCAGAAGGACAAGGAACTTCTTGATGCTGCCGAGCTAAAGAACCAGGCGATGAGCGAAGAAATGACTCGTTTTGAGAAGACTAAGGCTGACTGGTCCCGGGATCTCCAGAAAATGCTGAGTTACATCCACCGTAAGTTTCTGTTTCTTGTCGAGTTATTCTTTCCCCTTGCTTGTCTTAACTTTTCTGACTTCCTTTCCTTTAGATCATTTTCCAGAAGCTAAACCTATGAGCTCCAAGGCTGTGATTTCTTCTCGTGAGCGCCAAGGTGTTCCCGTTGCTCCGAATCAAGAATATTCCATGGAAGATTTCTTGATTGCCATTGCTGCTGCTATTGGGCCAATGAAAGTTATGGGAAAAGGTCTGGTGCGAGCAGCTATTCGAGCCTACCATGTCCTCTGGCCGAATGAGCTGATGATTGACGAAGTAGAAGTGCTTGTGGAGAGGTTAATGGAATCCCAGACTCATCTGAATCTTTGGAGGGAATCTGCTCGATGAGCTGGTGCTAATATGGCGCTTACAGCTGTTTTGTCATGGTATGAGGATCTCTCCCTCGATATTCTGATGAACTTGTGCACTAGCTCTCCTTGGATTGAGAATCCGGATTTTGTTGCTCGTCGCCAAGCCCGTGCGTTCCAGCTTATCGAGTATGCTGATGTGCATCATTGGATCAAGGGGCCGAGTTTTTTTCCTAACCCGGCCGAAGATGATGCTGAGGCTAAAGATGAATCTGGTGGTGATTCTGCTGATCGGGAATGATCGGAGGAAGATTCTGACAATGACAATGATTCCAACGATAGCTCCGATGGGGATGGCGAGGCTCGATCCTCCTCTAAAGGAACTGAAGCTTCTCGAGCCCAAGCTGATGTCTCCCGGCAGCCAGAGCCTGCCCAAGACGTTACTGCGGCCTCCGTCGATGCCGAGGTAACCTCCGCAGAGGCCCAAATAACCTTGGATCCCCCAGTTCCTAAGGATGCACCTTTTAAGGAAACTGAGGTAGTCCCAACTGCGTCCGAGATACCCATGTTAGAGACCCCTGGTGCTACTATTGTTCCTCCCACAGGTGATTCGGCCACAGCCGATGTTTAGGTTCAACAACTCTTATTTGTTTAAGTCTCTGGTATGTCGGGTGTATGCTGTCTTAAAACAGTTATCCGCCTTTTGGTACAATGTGAACCGTTTTGCCTTTGGCCTCTTATGACATAGTAATTGTTATTACTCTATCTAGTTGAGTTTATGTGATTCGTATCTTTGCTTTGCTAAACTTTAATTCGTAAATCCGAATCATATTTTTCATTTGTCTGATTTACGTTTGGCATCCATCTCGTGTTTTTCATCTATTCTTAGTTGTAAAAATTCCGGTTTTGCAATTTCCTTCTCAAAGACTATGAGTCCTAAGCCCATATATCTTTTAAACTGATGGACTTACTACCTTTTCCGAGTTATCTGTTAGTAAAACAATATAAATAGGGTACTTTCCTCGTTATATCTTGAATTGCTGATGTTATCATTCGTGTGACTATGATAGTTTGAATTGTTGGTCGTTTCCTCCGTGTTATTTCTCTGGTTGCCAAAGCAATTTTATATCACATTTGTGACTAATGATAAATTAGTCGGGGCAGTCCCCGAGTTATTGCTTGGGTTCCCGAGGTTCCATCTATAACCAAGTGGACAAACGGTACGGGATAGTCCCCGAGTTACTGCTTGAGTCACCGAATTTTCATACATACGCAAAAAATTATAAACATCGTGAGGCAGTCCCCGAGTTATTGCTCGGGTTGCCGAAGTTCCATACATAGTTAAAAATGATGAATAACATGGGGCAGTCCCCGAGTCACTGCTCGAGTTGCCGAAGTTTCATATATAGTTAAAAATGACGAATAACATGGGGTAGTCCCCGAGTTACTGTTGATATATGTCTGATACATCAATTTGGTACATCACGTCACTAGATGCAATACAGGTCTTCTAAGTGTAAAACGGATAAAGTAAGGCCACGTTCCATGGTCTTTTTGATTCATCTCCATACTTACTTGTCTTGTTCTTTTCTGGTGTCTAAGCGTCAATCAAGTAGTATGCATCGTTGTGTAATGCTTTACTCACGATAAATAGGCCTTACCATGGGGGTGAGAGCTTATGCATGCTGGTTGTGCGTTGCACTAGCCGAAGAACTGTGTCACATCCCAAAATTTTCCAAATTTTGAAATGTGAAAAAATAAATAAACAAAATAAAACTTTGTTGAAATTTAGGGTGAGAAGAAACTTTTTGAATCCAATTGGAAACTTTCAAAACCTATTTGGTTCAAATAAAATCCTAAAGGGATTTAAAAGGATAAATAAACAATAAAGTTAAAATATTTTGAATCACTATTTTTGGATCTTTTAGTAAAGATATGGTTTTTGTAAAGCAAAGGTAGAATTATAAATAAGGATTATTTTATAAAGCCAAATTAATACTTGGCCAAGCTTATGAAATAAAATATTTCTATTTGATAAAAAGAGTAAAGGCCTATTTAAATAAAATAATGAGGATTTATTAATATCCAATTTTATTAAAGTAAAGATTTTTCCATTTTGAATAAACACTAAAACTTGTTATTTTATTTTAAATAAGTTTTCCAAGTGTTTTATTTATTCAAATAAAACCTACTAAAATGATTTTGGTATTGTTTTAGATTTCAAATAATGTTTAAAATAAATTAAATCCTATTTGAATTAATAACTAAGGACTATTTTATTTAATTATTAAATAGATCCTAAATGAATAAAAGTATTATTTTTATTTTGGACTTTGGTTTGTGTTGCTAAACAGAACTAAAAATTATACAAAGTTTGGCAAAGATTTAAAATCATTTGAGTGTTTGAATTGTTTGAATAAAAACAAAACAGAAAATCAAATAGAAAAAGAAAAGGCAATCAGAATTAAAAAAGGAGAAACAACAGCAGCCCAACCCAACAGGCCCAGCAGCCCACTTGCAGCCCAACCATTTTCCCCAGCGAAACATTTTCTTTCACTCATTCTCGCACCCACAGAGTCACAGACAGGTGGACCGCGTGCCCTCTCTCTCCCTCTCACTGCCAGCTCGGCCCCACGCCAGCGTGTCGTCGTCTTCAACCGCGACCACGTCCCCTGCCGTTGCAGCCGAGTTAACTCCGGCGATGAATACGCGTTGATGGCGACCTTGATTCCTCCCAGTAACCACGCCAATTTAATCGCTCGTGCCTCCTCTCTCTTTCCCCCAAGCTCCAGCCACTCCTTGCCTCTAGGCTGCTGCGATTTTTAGCTCAACCACCACTGTCTCCGACGAGGTTCCTGGCCAATTCTGGCGCCGTCTAGTCACCCCTCGCCTCCCACTGCTCACGAGCATGTTCCCCAACTCCAGGCGCACCTGCCCGTGTGTTCCACTCGCTCGCGTGCGCTCCGAATCGTCGGCTTCGTCGTCACCAGAGCGTCGCCGCCGTCTGCCATTGCTCCGTCGAGCTTCCCAGGTGAACTCCGACCGCGCTAAGCTCTCTCGATGAGGCTCACGTGAACCCCACGCTCACCCCCATCTAACTGTGCACTTATTTTGCTTCGGGACGATCTGCAGCCTTGCCCTCGACGACCTCCAGAGCCACCCGCCGCTCGCAGCAAGTCCGGCGAGCAATTTCCTTCGGCCCCGTGCGCCCCCTGCCTCCTCGAGATCGGGTTGAGCACCAGCACATCAAGGAAAACACGGTGAGCCCCCTCCCTCTCTCCCTCGCTTCTTGTATCGCCAGCTCCACCGCGAGCAAGCGTGCTTCGCCGTCTGCCGCCGCGCAGCGCCGCCAGTGCTTGACCACGCGACCATGTCCGTTAGATCAGAAACCGTTGGCTGAGATTAGATCTAACCGAAGGGGTACGCGCCCATCTGAGCCACTAGATCTAACTTAAATCCTACGGCTCGCAGAGGCCGATCCACCCGAAACGGTACCGGCCAATTAGGTTGCGCCACGTGTACTGGTTTTGATTTAAAACAGAATTCTGAATCTGATTTGTATGCAAACTTGTAAAATTCATAACTTAAAATCTACACGTCCAAATTTTGCAAATTTTATATCAATGGAATCAGTAGAACAAGTACTTTGCAACCATGTACTTTGTTTAATGTTTTGCTTCTGGTAAATTGGTTGAATTTGCAGAAAATTGTGTAGGATTATTTTGAATATAAAAATTGTTCTAGATAAAATTTTAATGTGAAATCTTTGCAAAATGGTTTGTTGCAAACCTACTGACCTTAGGAACCAACTCATGGATTTAAAAATGAATTTGGTGAAGTTTAGGAATAAATACTTTAATTAGCTCATTTCTAGACAAAAAAAAATATTGATTTTGATATGGAAATGATTTTGGAATGAAACCTTTGGGAAATGATTTGATTCAAACCTTATGACCCTAAACACCAAGTTTTGTGAATTAACAACTTATTTGATGAACAATATAAAATTATTGCTTTGCTAAAAGCATTTTTCAACCACATAAAATAATGAAATGACTTAAAAATGGTTTATAGATAAAACCTTTTGCAAATGGACTTACCACTTTAGTAAATGACCACTTTGGACCTTATAATGTTTAGAGCCTAGTAGAAACCACCTTTGCAAATAAAACTATCTTTTGCATGCTTGCATGCATGACTTTGTTTCTATTATTTTATGTGTGATAAATTGTTTGATTATTAGTTGGAATGCTAGTTGAATTGTGTTTGCTTGATGGAATTGTAGTGGAATTAGAAGAGTGTGATATTAGCAAGATCAACAATTGAACCAACATTCTCTACCAAAAAGGCAAGTGACACTATCATCCAAGTCCTACTATTTTCATTACACTTAGTGGATTTTGTAACATGCATGATAAGGACTACTATATTTTATGCTATGCTAAATCCTAATAGGATACCCCTATATATTCCTTAGTGGAAACATTGTAGTTGTAGTATGCTTAGCCCTGCTATATATTGGTATGGAATACATGTTATGATTATATGAAGTATTGAAAAGACTTATGTTTTATATAATAAAACAAGTACTCAATGAACCACCTGGGTGGACAAGGATACTCAAGGTTGGACAAGGTGGAAAAAAAAGGAACCATGTTTATATGGCTATCTCTTTTGTTGTGCACTAGAAGAAAACCACCCAGGGACTTAGAGATTGAACATGTTTCTCGTACAGTGGCTTCTGTGTATAGCCACATGCTAAATGGGCTCTGGCTTAGTCAACTACATAGTGGAAGACACATGCATTGGCATCATCAGGTTAACTAGGATAATGGAAGGAACTTGAAACCCTACATTGGTGCCTGGATGACAAGCTAGCATTTTGTATTGGGAGGACTTCTATGGAAAGACTTTGTCACATTCTCAATATGCCAGTACTCCATCTTGGTGAGTACTTATCCAGCGGCCACTGGTGGTATCAAGATGAGATTGTGTCATGTGGGTAAAGTGTACAACTTCTGCAGAAGATCAAATTCTAAGTACTTAGTCGTGTCCCCGGTTATGGACAATACTGAGCAACTAAGGCCTGAAGCTATGGAAGATCTCGACATTCCAATTTCTCAAAGTTAAAACTTGAGGGTGACAACAAGGTATTAGAAGCACTTGGAGTTTTCCAAGAAGTTCAAAAAGATTTGACAAAGATCAAAAACTATTTTGAAAAGATAGGATAAAACTATCTTGCTTTTTGCAAATGAGCCTAAACCCTACTTAGCCAAATATGCATGTAATGATAGGATCCACTTATTTCTACATAGTAGTGAAACTTGCCAATACAATTCAAATGTATTGACCCTTGTGGTTGTAACTTATTATGTTGCAGGTTTGTTTGATGTTAGTGAAGTTTATTAATTAGGATTACAAGTCTACAACCAACATGACTACCTGTGGCACTTTGAAGATAAAGGACCCCATGCTTATAGATATTCTGCTGCAATGTAATGTGATAGCCAAATGAGCTATGTAAGATGTAATGAATTATTTTATTCCTGGTTATAAACTTGTATTATGACCTTTGTTTCTTGATATTACATCTTAACTGTGGATGCTAGCTATTGATCCAGGGACTAGCATTGTAAACACAGGGATCTCTACCTTATTAAAGGTTGGGAACCTTACAAACTGGATCTTCTTCTTTAAAAACTCTTGGATTGACCTTCTTACTATGATATCGTCTAAGCTCTTGCTGATAAATAGCTGATCTTGAGAGTGCCAATTCTCTTGCTTCTTCTAGCAAGTCCACATCATCTTGCCGTGATATTTCGTTTACTTTTGAAATTGTGTATTGGGCCACTCTTGGCGAGTCATGCATTATGTCGGCTGGAAGTAAAGCTTCTGCCCCATATACGAGAAAGAATGGGGTATACCCTGTCGATCTCTTTGGGGTGGTCCTGAGGCTCCACAGCACTGCTGGAAGTTCCTCAATCCAGCATCCTGCCGACCTCTGCAGCGGTTCAATCAGCCGAGGTTTTATCCCTGACAATACCAGTCCATTTGATCTTTCTACTTGCCCATTCGATGTCGGGTGAGCCACCGAGGCAACATCTAGTCTTATGTGTTTCTCTTGGCAGAATCTAGCAAAGTCTCCTTCAGCGAAGTTTGTGCCATTATCCGTGATGATACTGTGTGGGTATCCATATCTCAAGATAATATCTTTGAGGAATTTCACCGTTGTGGGCCCATCACATTTTCTTATTGGCTTTACTTCTATCCACTTTGTGAATTTGTCCACCATGACCATAATATGAGTCATTCCGCCGTGAGCCGGCTTGAATGGACCTACCATATCTAAACACCACACAGAAAATGGCCAAGTGATTGGTATTGTTTTTAACTCGGATGAAGGCAGATGTATCTTGCTGGCATATCTCTGGCAACCATTACATTTTGTTACCAATTCCTTTGCTTCCTTCAGCGCAGTTGGACAATAAAATCCATGCTTAAATGCTTGGGCCACTAGGGCTCTGGACGAGGCATGATGCCCACATTCTCCTTAATGTATATCCAAGAGGATTTCCTTCCCTTCTACCGAGTCAACGCATCGTTGTAGTACATTTGTCACACTTCTCTTATAAAGCTCATTATTTATGATTGTGTAGGCTTTTTCTCTTCTCACTATCTGCCTGGTCATAACCTCATCGTCCGGCAAGATCTCTTCTTTGAGGAATGAGAATATGGGTTGTGCCCATGTTGGTGCGACTTTTTCTGGGAAAATTATGTTGTAAAGTTCCATTATTTCCACCAACATAATATTTGTGGGCTTTTCCCGATCCAACCGTTGGTCGGCCGAATTAACCCCCGAGTAATTCGGATCATGCTCTTTGTCAATTTCCATTGTGACACACCCTTCTATCTGTTCTGCCGAGATACGAATTGACTCGGATTCAGGCGAAGGCGTTATTGACGGTTTTCTTAGGTGTTCCAGAGCTATACCAGGGGGAATTGATTGTCTGGTCGATCCTAGCTTCGATAGTGTGTCCGCGGCATCATTTTCTACCTGAGGTATGTGATGGAATTCACAACCATCAAAGTAGCCACTGATTTTCTGCACATGAAATCTATACAGGGCCATATTCGCATCTAGTGCATCCCAATTCCCCGATACTTGTTGTACTATGAGGTCTGAATCCCCATAACACAAAATCCGACGTATGCCGATCTATTTTTCCATTTTTAGGCCATGAACAAGTGCTTCATATTCGGCAACATTATTTGATGCAGCAAAATGTATTTGCAGCACATATTTCAGCTGATCTTTTTTCGGTGAAGTTAGCACTATTCCTGCTCCTAGTCCATTTCTTAACTTGGACCTGTCAAAGTGCATCGTCCAATAGTTCGGATCTGGTAATAGGGGATCATATTATACCTCGGCCCAGTCTACGAAGAATTCGGCTACTGCCTAAGACTTAATTGCATCTCGCCTATCGAACTGCGGAGCATAAGGTGATAACTCAATTTCCCATTTTTCTATTCGGCCACTCGCATCTTTGTTGCTTAGTATTTTGGCTATGGGCGCCTCAAAAATCATCTTTATTGGGTATTCTTCGAAATAATGTTTGAGTTTCTTAGCCGACATGTATACTCTGTAAGCCATTTTCTGGTAGTGTGGGTAGTTCTGCTTGGAGGCCGATAATACCTCACTTAGGTAATATACCGGCCTTTGTACCGACTTACCATCTTCATCTCGTTCCACAACAACTACCGCACTTACGACTCAGTTTGTGGATGCCACATAGAGTATCATAGGATCTTTTGACAATGGAGAAGCCAGGATTGGTGCCGTGACCAGCATCTTTTTTAACTCATGAAAGGCACTCTTGGCCTGAGGTGTCCAGGTGAACTTGTCGGATTTTTTCATCAATTGATACAAAGGTAATGCTTTTTCACCTAGCCGACTCACGAACCGACTCAAGGAGGCAAGACACCCTGTAAACTTTTGTACATCATTTAGGCATTTTGGCAGTTCCATTCTTTCAACTGATATGATCTTAGTCGGATTCGCCTCTATACCTCGGCTAGATATGAGGAAACCGAGTAATTTTCCAGCCGGCACACCAAAGGTACATTTTTCCGTATTAAGTTTCATTCGAAACCTTCTCAGGTTCGCGAATGTCTGCCGAATATCTTCTAGGAGCGTGTTGCTCTCTTTGATTTTTATAACCACATCAGCAACATATACTTGTACATTTTTCTCAATTTGGTCATGTAGACATTTTTGCATGCATCTTTGGTATGTGGCTCATGCATTACGCAGTCCGAATGGCATGGTGCGATAGCAATAAACCCCATATGGGGTGATAAATGCAGTCTTTATTTGATCAGCCGGGTTTAACGGTATCTGGTGAAAACCAGAATACGCGTCTACAAATGATAATAGCTCACAGCCTGCGGTCGAATCAATGACTTGGTCTATCCTAGGTAAAGAAAAAGGATCTTTGGGACACGCCTTATTAAGGTTCGTGTAATCGATGCACATTCGCCATACGACGGATACATTTGGGTCATCCTTTTTCTTTTCTACCAACACCGGATTTGATAGCCAATATGGATGAAGCACTTCAATGATAAACCCGACTGCAAGGAGCCGAGCTATCTCATCCCCTATTATCTCTCTCCTATCTTCGGTGAAGCGGCGGAGAGGTTGCTTCATCGGCCTTGCTCCTGGCCTTACATGCAAAGAGTGCTCAGCCAACTCCCTCGGTACACCTTGCAGGTCTTGTGTTGACCACGCAAAGATATCTCGATTCTCACGGAGGAAGTTGGTGAGCTTGCTTTCCTATTTGCCATTTAGGCCAGCACCAATTGTGATGGTGCGCTCTGGGAATTGATCATCGATCTGGATCTTTTTCATCTCCTTAGTCGGCTAGAAGGATACACTTCCATGCGGGTTGGCTAGTGCCGGCATATTAAGCTCTGCCGACTGAGCCAGAGCTGCCACCTCCTGAATTCTTCTTTTCTCTCTTGTAATTACCAATGATTCGGCCAGATTTGACCCAGCTAAAGCACATTCCATTGATTTTCTATAATCTCCAGCCACTATTATTACCCCCTGAGGTCCTGGCATCTTCATTTTCAAGTAACTAATGTGACAGCTGCTCATAAATTTAGCCAATGCTGGCCATCCGAGTAAAGCATGATAGCAACTTTCCAGATCCACCACTTCGAACGCCAGATTCTCCGCTCTATAATTATCTCTTGTGCCGAATAATACATCTACTCGGACTTTCCCAATGGGTTCGCACGAGAGCCCCGGAACTATCCCATGGAATGTAGTCCTTGTTGGCTGCAGCATATTCGGAGTTATTCCGAGTTTGTGCATTGTGTCTTTGTACATGATGTTGATGCTACTCCCATTATCTATGAGCACCTTTGAGAACTTCACGTTGATGCTCGGCCCGACAAATGTCGGGTCCAGTACTAAGGCATATGATCCTGGATTCGGCATCACCTTTGGATGATCCCTTATGCTCCAGGTTATCTCTTGATCGGACCACGACTCGGCACTGCCGGCATAACTGCATTCACTTCCATATGCCGGCGATGTACGCTCTATTTGTCTTGTTGTTCTGTCGTGGACACATAGTAGGATTGGTGATGCTCCCTGTAGTCATTGCGTCCATTGTTCCCGGGGTTTCCCCTTCCATCTTGGTTCTGATTTGTCACCTGGTGCACTGCATCCCTCCGATCTGGGTTCTCATACCTCGGAGGAGGTGGTGGTAACATTAGCTGCTGCGCATTCCCCCCAGTTAACTATGGCTGCTGCTGGTGATGCGCTGGATGCGGTGGTGCTTGCATGGCCGCCGGGTTTCCCATTGCACTTTTCATCCAGGCGCATTGGCGAGTTGTGTGATTGGCTGGCTTGGCTGGGTTTGGCGTGTGGAATTTACATGGCTGATCTAACATGGATTCAAACGTGTACTTCGGACTTTCTTGCCATTGTTTCTTCTATTCGGGTGTCCACTGCTTCTTCCCCTTGTTCCTCGGCGTCCACTACTGAGGACCATTCTTCTGTCGTTGACTATTCCCATGACTCGGCTGATCCTGCACAACCGCTGCCACTTGATTAGAACTGTATCTGTAATCTGGCCTCTCATCCCTTCTTCTTCCTCTATAATCATTGCGTCGCGATGATCCGGCACCATCCCGAGCATAATGATCCTGTTGCTCGCGATGTTTTGCTGACATTAGCTCTGGTTGAGTCGGATCACCCAAGGCAAATGAATCTACTACTCTGATTGTTTCCGCCAATGTGGTTGACATATCTCTCTGCAACCTCTCCCACAATACACTTCCACATCTGCACCCCTGAGCGAACCATGCAATTGCTTGAGATTCGATAACCCCCTCGCATGAGTTTCTGAGGTTACACCACCGAGTCAGGAATTCTCTATCCGTCTCATCGGCTTCTGCTTGCACATAGCGAGTTGTTGTGGCATGTTTGGCCTCTTATATGTGCTGGTGAAATTATTGACAAATATTTCCTCAAAATCTAGCCAACAGTTGATACTTCCTGTTGGCAAATTATTCAACCAAACTCTGGCCGGTCCTTCCAACATCTGTGGCACGTATCTTACAGCCCATCTTAAATTTCCTCATGCTATTTTTACGGCCGTGGCATCATCAATTAGCCAATCTTGCGGCTTCGTACTCCCATTGTACGTTTTCGTGCCCCTCGCCAGCTGAAAGTTTGGCACGGGCGGTTTGCCCATAATCCGAGGTCCGAAACAGGCCGGTCCAGGCGGACCCTATTCTTCCAACAGCTCGGACCGATACAGTATGTCCAGCTTTAATCTTGCGTCAGTCGACGGCAAGTTTCTATAGATAGCTCTCTCCTGCATCCCATAGTGGTTTTGCCCACCATGCTCTGCATACTCCATCTCCGAGTAACCATCATTGTATCTGTCATTTGCCTGATTATGTGGATCTGGTCTTGCTTCTCATTCTTGCCGAGGTTCATTCCTCGGCTGATGATCCTGCGGAGGGTAACTCCTTCCTTCCGTCGGGTTATTGTTCTCATGGTTTCCTCTTCCGAGGTTTCCGTGCTCTCTGTTTGCACGGTCGGGGTTTCTATCACCGCTGTTACCTCGGATTTCATTGACTTTATTCTCATTGATCTTCCCGGCCATCGCCGGGTCATACGGAACAATTTGCTTGTTTCTCTTTCCCAAAGTTACTGCTTTATCTTTCCGTGCATTGTTTTTGGGTGAGGATGCCGCTGCAGCAGATAATGCGGGGGCAACTTCTGCCGAATGAACCATGCGGGAAGCTCCTGGCTTCGCCGGGTTAGCCCTGAGCATTTCTTCATTCTGCTGGTTCGCAATGCGTACCAGCTCATTTACTCTTTCTTGCTGCTTTTGCCGAGCTTCCCCGCTTAACCCCTCCAATTCCAGGGCTACTGCATTTGCCGCCCTGAGGTTCTTTGTCGGGGTACTATACCTCGGCAAACCTTGGTCAACCGAATCATCTGGTCGAGCTTCATGCTCTTTGTTAATATCATTCATGAGGTTCTTTCTTCTCAACCTCAGATCATCTACTCGGTCTATGGCCATATCTAGCTTGTTTGCTCTAGCATACTCTCGCAATGTCCTGTTAAAGGACTCCTGCAAAGCTGACACCTTTTTTGCCTCCTCTAATACTTTTAGTCTAGTTTCTTCTAACTCTGCATGTGTGTTTGCCGGGTCAACTATCAGCGCTACAGGGGTAGTCAAGTTATCTATAGTTGCCTGGAGGATATTCTCCGGCCTCTCCAGTGGTGGCCACCTTACCCTTGTCGCTTTTGGAGTTACCTCCTGTTCCTCGGCAGCCCTGGTCACCTAAGGATCTGCAGCGGCTGACTTTGGAGCTTCTTGCTTTGTTGTTACCTATCCTACTACCGTCAGGTCCTTGCTTGCTCCTCGCTGGTGCCTTTGGAGCCGCCATCACCACTGACGCCGCTGGGCGAACACCATCTTGACCACCGGGCTACCGAGGAGGATCTCCTACATGGATGACTTGGCGCGGGTAGACGCAGGAGCTGTCTATGTCGATGTAGATCTTGTGAGCACCCAGGTTGATGAAGATGCCGTTGCGCGGGGGCGCTCTTCTCCTAAAACTGCCACCGTTGTCACTGACGTAGTCCTAGATATCAAATCTCTGGACTAGGCCAGAAACAACCCGCTCACCGGTATGGATGAAGTTTCCCGTCCGGATCTTGACTCCAGTTAGCACCGTTGTTGGCCCCACGGTGGGCGCCAACTGTCGTGGTGGTGGAACGTCATATTGCCATGGGTAGGCTAAAGTATGGGGCCAATGGATGCTAGTGGGATCTGGGGAGGGAAGATGTAGTGATTTCTACACACAACTGACTAGAACTTAGATCTTTATTTCTCCTCAATCGAGTTACAAGTGCTCCTAGAGTTGTATCATGGAGAGGAGGAAGAAAACCACTATGTGAACCCTACGGTCTCAAATGAATCGATCCCCCCTCCAGGAACCCGTGCCCCTCCTTATAAAGGGGTCCCTTGGTTCCTTCTAGGGCTGAATGGCAAGCATATTCCTGAAATATGCTTGTCCCAAAGTGGTAACTCGGCGGACTCCTTTCCGTGTCCCCCCTCTATCGGCGGCAAAGATCCAGAGACCCCGCATGTGATCCTCGGGCATCCCCACTGTCACCTCCATGACGCTTGTCTGCCCCTCTGTGGCTCTGCTCTTTGTCCTTAGTGCTTGGCCTTGTGTAGATTCCTCCTAGCTAGTAGCTAGGGTTTGACTCTAGGATCCTTATCCTTCTCCTGCAAGTCTCCCTTTACTCAGCCTCGTCTTGCATAACTCGGCTCGGCCTCCGCCTGCATACGAACTGATTAATCTTACTCGGCCAACTTAGCTCACACGTCGGCTGAGTAAGGTGTTACTCACTCGATTCTTGCCAAACCATGGCTCATTCGGCCGAGTCTTGGAAGACTTGGCCGACTTATCTTATAATTCGGCCTATGGTAAGAAAGTTTCCTTCCTTCTTTCCGCTATCTTGACCCTACCTGGGGTCATCCCCCCAACACAATTCGGATATGTATTTTTGATGAATGGTGCATCGGTAAGTTGAAGGAGCTCCAAGCAACCGGTGATTGCGATATCTATGATGGAGGCGGAATATATCTCTTCTTATGAAATAGTTTGGATGAAGCAGTTCATTTCTAAACTAGGTGTGGTTCCTAGTGCTTTGGATCCTACAGTGATTTATTGTGACAACAATGGTGTCATAGCCAATGCTAAGGAACCAAGGTCTCACAAGTATTCCAAGTATATAAAGCGTCGATTTAACTCCATCTAGGAACATGTTCAGGATGGCGATATAGAGATTTGCAAAGTACATACGGATCTGATCCGTTGACTAAAGCTTTCCCAAGACCAAAACATGATCAGCACCAGAACTCTATGGGTGTTAGATTCATGACTATGTAAACTAGATTATTGACTCTAGTGCAAGTGGGATATTAAAAGGAATATGCCCGAGAGGCAATAATAAAGTGGTTATAATTATATTTCAAGTTTATAATAGATGTTTATTTTTCATGCTAGAATTGTATTAATAGGAAACATAAATACATGGGTGATTTATAAACAGATAAGGTTCCTAGTAAAGCCTCTCTTTATACTAACATGTTGATTAACGAATGATCAAAGGTTTCCTGATCATAACATTGGATGTTGTTAATAACAGGGTCATATCATTGGAGAATGATATGATGAATAGTCACCCGAAGTAGATGTAGAAATACGATCATGTCATCAAGTTTAAATTGCTATCATATTCGTAATAACTCAATGGCCTTAGACCATAAGATCACGTCAACCACTTTCACTGGAAGAGTACTTTGATTACATCAAACGTCACACTGTAAAAGGGTGATTATAAAGGTGTCATAGGGTATTAGGAAAGTGTTAGTTGAGTCTCGTGGATCGAGAGTGCGATTTGTCATCCGGATGACAGAGAGAAATACTCAAGTCCCTCTTGGTGATATCACATTGACATAGCTTGCAAGCAAGTGATTTGATCATAGAATGTCATATCACGGGAACAAAAAAAAGAATACTTGTCAGGAACAAGATTAAACAAGGTATGGTTGATACCAAGTGATCGAATCTCGGACAAGTAAAATATCGCGAGACAAAAGGAATTTCATTACAGCGAAAGAGGTTCGGACGATCATGAGATCTTCGAGGAACTAGTGGGAGTCATTATGGATCTCCAGGTCCCACTAATGATTATTGATCGGAGAAAGTATCGATGTCTACATAGTTCTCGAACCCGTAGGGAGACACACTTAAGGTAAACCAATGTATTTTAGCGGATAGGGAACATAGGGGAAGTTCAATGGACATCGCAGAAAATTGTTCTGCTGCAGAAAATTGTTCTGCCGAAATAGTTTGGGGGTATCGAAACAAAGCAAGGGATCAAAATGTTAATGTGTTCATTAAATGAAGTACTCATTAAATGAAGTGTTCATTAAATTAAGTTGCATTAAAACAACTGGTTAGAGAATTGTGAGCCTGCCTTTGTGGGGGAGCTCACCGAAGAAGAAGAAGAAGGTGAGGCCTTTGTGGAGCTCGAGTGATCTTTTGTGGGCTCGACACCTCTCCACTATAGACGTAGATTCTCTGGAAGTGAACTATGAGAATTACATCTCCATGTCTCCTCTCCAATTTACTCTCTCTGCACCTTTACTTTTTGTCCTTTACCGCTTTGTTACTTGTTGATTGTTCTCTAGCATATAGGATTTCTCATCTAGTTTCATATCTAGAGAACTTTATTTCTCGCAAATCCTAAACTTGATTAACAAGATAAAATTTGGTAGTCTCCTATTCACCCCATCTAGTCGACCAAAGTTGGACCTTTTAGTTGTGTACACTTGCGACGTAAACCATTTACTCATTTGTTCAGATCAAAATAGGATCATTCATTATTACCAAATCACCGAGAAACAGAACAACGATTCATGAACTAATAGGACTTCCCCTCCCGTGGTCACTTCTGCAAGCAACGTGGGAGGAAGCCCTAGCCGTCGGACCAAGCACTCCCCTTCTCCATGCTGTTGCCGGGCTAAGCTCGGACCACGCTACCAGTGATGGGGCCTCCTCTCCCCTCATGTGGTGGTGGCGGCACGGGCCACATCAGCTGCTGAGGCATTGAGCTGGTGGCGACGTGGTGGATTCGAGGTCTCTGGCATGATCGTGGTAGCGATGGCGCTATCTGGCACGGCGGCTACAACGGGTGGTGCGAGCTTAGTTGCGTCTGAAGCTTGGGCAACGAAGAGGCCCAGATCTGGCCGACCGGTGCTTACGACTTCTCTACGGCCTACAGGGTAGTAGCCTTGTGGATATGGTCCTAGAATCTTTGAGCGGGGAGCTACGGCTCGGGGGACAGCGCATGGTGTGCTGGGTCCGCCTGGGTGCTGGTTGAGAGGGATCCTCCACTCCCCACCAATTGCTCTGCTTATGAGGTTTCGACGGGAGGGTTGCTCGCGGATGGTGTTGTTGCTGTCCACTAGTATGTGGCTTCCTCGGCGGCGCAGGTGTTGGGTCCCCTTGTTTGTCTCAAGGTGACGACGCGGTGGAGTTTTGGAAGCCGGGGCGGTTGCCTGGGGCAGGTGGGCGGCGTCGACCCTACCGGTGGGTGAAGACTGCTAATATTGTGCTTGCTTTCCATGGCCACTTAGGTGGCAAGGTGGCTGGCGGAGGTGGTTTTGATCCAGTAGACCTCTAGGATTGGAGAAAACCCTTGGTTGTTCTTCAACCATGATGGCGACGGCGCTTCTGTGCCGCTCCCTTCTTGAAGGCGTCACTAAGGTCTCTTGTCTTCCCTACTGCTCCCCTTCCCTCATTCCCAGATGAAAACCCTAGGCTTTTGTCGGATAGCGGCGACGCTTCAGCGCAGTTCTCCTCCTTGGAGGTGTTGCCTTGGGAAGGTAGGCACTTGGGATGGGGTGGGCAGTGTCTGTGGCAATAGCTACACTGTGAAGAGGCTCTAGGTTTGGTGCTGGGGTGTTTCGTTCAAGGCCTGCATCCCTCTGGTGCTCGGTTGTCATTCGCATGGGTGCTGACTCGCCGACGCCCTCGCCTGGGCAAGGGGATAGGATTCTCCCTGCGTCAACAACATGGTTTGGGTGACAATCGAGATGGCTTTCATCGCAGACACGATTCCACTTCCTCGCCGGTCCTATTGCTCCTTTCATGGTGTGGTTCTCTGCTCCAACGATCTTAAACTTTCTCAAAGTGTTTTCCTCGTTGGAGATGCATCGTGAAGGGTCAGTGTGTCTGCAGTCGTTGCAACAATGCGCAGAGTGATGGGGCGAGGTTAACTCCTGCCATTTGCCCAAACCTACGCTTGTAGCACAAGGGTTGCTCAAGGACATCTATCTCGCCCTTGTCTGCTCGCGACTCCCAACTTATGTTGTTCCTTTAGCGCTTCGCCGGTCTTTTTATGTCTTCTTCAAGCTTGTAATTTCGGTACTACTCCTTCCGTTTTAAAATATAAAATGTTTTAGTTTTGTAAAGAGAAAGTATCTAGACTTGTTTTAGTATGTAGATTCACTCCAAACATGAGTGAATCTATATACTAAAAGTAGTCTAGATACATTTGCTTCATAAAACTAAAACATCATATATTTTAAAACAGAGGGAGTACCTTGTATCTTAGCCGGTTGAAGGCTTTATTAATTTGCTATAGGACACCGTTATTTTTAGATGTTTGCTGAGACACACAGTTCGATTATGTCTTTGCCAGATATCATTATAATTTTGTGAGACATTTGTCAGAACACACCACATGGAAAAAAAAGTTTTGACACTTTTTCCGGTGTGACCATGTTATGGCCGGGTTTGAAAAAAAATATGCCAAACTTTCCTTTTACTAGCCATGCGATATGTTCTGGCAAATGCGTTACAAAATTGTAATGATACCTAGCAAAGACATAATTTTACGGTATATTTTGACAAACGTCTAAAAATAACGGTGTCCCGTAGCAAATTTTCTCTTTTATTTTAAAAAAAAAAAACTAGGATCGTTTGCACTACTACATCCACAAACGGGCAGACACAACTCCCTTGTGGCAGTTGGCTGGGGATGCGACCTCAAGATATTATGGAAGAAATGTCTTATCTCTCTATTAAAATCTGGAAGAATTGAGCAACTCTCTTACGATCAGTATACTTGATTTCACGGAAGTCACACGGTGCTATCTTTTTGTGCGCCCATTTCACGGTGTATGTGCTGTATCCCCTTGGCATAGTCCCCGGTGGTGTCGAGGAAGTAGAGCAAGGCGCACATGAGGACGCTGCAGGCGAGCATCGGGATGGGCCCGAAGGTCCACATGAAGAGCGCGAGCGACACGTAGAACGCGCGGAGCCCAAGCGACCAGGCGTGGCTGCCGCGGTTCACCGTGCGCGCCACGTACGCCGCGAAATCCTCCGCCGCTCCTTCCTTGTCGTCGCCTCCCCCTCCCGGTCCCGGCGGCAGGCCCAGGAGGAAGCTGGCGTGCGCGTACAGCCGGATGGCCTGCACGTTGCAGACGAAGGCGAGCATGAAGCAGAGCGAGATGGCCAGGTACTTGACCGCGAACACCTGACCCGTCTTGCTCCCGTACACCATCAGCGGCGTCGACGACGAGGAGGGGGATGAAGGGGTTGACGCAGCGGAGCGGCCTGCTGTTGCGCCGATGAAGACGCTGATGACGGAGACGAGCATGATGGCCGTCGTGGCCAGCACCGTGGACGCCATGATGTTGTTCCGCAGCGTCTGCACGGCCAGCACCCCGTTCTTCTCCGTGTTCTGCTCCAAGAACCGATTTAGAATATTGTTACTCAGAGAAGAGGTCAAAGATACAGATGGTGAATTTTGTTCGATGATACCGACGGCCATGATGACGGCGACCCAGCGCTTCCGGGCGAGGGCGTTGAGGCCGACGACAGTGCGGGTCGGGTGGCGCAGGATGGCGTAGAGGAGCCACAGGTGGTAGCCGGCCACCACCGCCAGTCCCAGGGGCACAAGCACCACATCAAGATCCTCCTCCCGAACCATGGCTCTTTCGGCCAGTCCCCCGCTCGTCTCCGCACCTCAGGAATCAGAATCTCTCCGTCTCTTATGGGTTGGGATGAAATTAATGTTTGGGATGAAATTAATGTTGAAATCTATTTGTATCAACTAGTCTAGATCTATTTGGTAACTCTTTGCCTCTGCATATCTAGACATAAAACTCAGAGAGGGAGAGAGGGATCTAAGAGGAGAGGAACCACTACCGGAAAAACCATCTTCGGTTCGATCACTGTAAGCCCAGCAGTCTCGGCCCTTCACGAACCATGACTAGTACTAGCACTAGTCCCGATCCGTGAGGCCCCAACGGCTAGAAATGGCCATAAGCATTAGTCCCGGGCCGGACCAGAGCATTAGTCTCGATCCGTAATACGACCCGGAACTAATAAGCTGGAGCGGGGCAACAGCTCTTTTCGGGGACTATTAGTTCCGGTCGTATCACGGCCCGGGACTAATTGTCCATCACTATATATACAGCTCTCTGGCCAGCTGCCCTAAAGCATATGGTGGCCATTTTTCTCAAAGAAAGCAAGAGAGTTCATACCATTTTTTTTGTCAAGATTTAGTTTGCAACACCTAAATCCAAAGCTTTAAAAGGTTAGAACTTCATTCTTTCATCTCTTATTGCTACTTTAGCTCTATATAATGCTCTAGAAGTATAGAGATGTGGATTAAATGCATGCATGCTCTAGAAGTAGCTAGAGGGATTTTGATATATATGTGTAACAAATTTTGATGAGGCACATAGTTACTGAAAATTGAAATGTGTAATTTTAGAGTTTCAGAGCTTAGAATGGAATGAGGTTTTTACTGATAGAACAATAATAAAAAACTCCACATTTATCATGTTGATTGTTTTCTCCAATTCACAAATTGGTGCATGTAAATTTTTCAAAATTCAAAATTAATGCTCTAGAAGCTCTCAATATAACTTGTAATAATTTTATCATGTTGTGTAATGATTTTTGATATACTTTTACTATAATGCAGATGGTCCAGGAATGGATGTACGGTACTGACCGACGCTCTGGCGAGTTCATTAATGGCGTGCATGAATTCATCTGTGTTGCTGATGCAAACAAGCACAATGGTTTTGTATTCTGTCCATGTAATGGATGTAGGAATCAGAAGGATTACTCTGACTCAAAAACCCTTCACAGCCACCTGTTGAAGTCCGGCTTCATGTCCAGTTATAATTGTTGGACCAAACACGGAGAGAGAGGGGTTATAATGGAAGACAATGAAGAAGAGGAGGAGGATAACAACTATCATGGTTTTCCTGAGTACGGAGATACTTCCATGGGGGATGCTGAAGGGGAGGATGAAGAAGAGACACATGATGAACCCGCTGATGATCTTGGTCGGACCATTGCCGATGCACGAAGAGATTGTGAAACTGAAAAGGATAGGGAGAAGTTCAATCACATGCTAGAGGATCACAAAAAGTTGTTGTACCCAAATTGCGAAAATGGTCTGAAAAAGCTGGGAAGCACACTGGAATTGCTGCGATGGAAGGCTGAGTGTGCTATACCTGACTCCACATTTGAAAAGTTGCTGAAAATGATGAAGAATATGCTTCCAAAAGATAATGTATTGCCCGCCAGTACATACGAAGCAAAGAAGGTTGTCTGTCCTCTAGGTTTAGAGGTTCAGAAGATACATGCATGCCCTAATGACTGCATCCTCTACCGCGGTGAGGAGTATGAGAATTTAGATGCATGCCCAATATGCACTTCACTTCGGTATAAGATTAGACGAGATGACCCTGGTGACGTTGAGGGCGAGCCCCGGAAGAGGGTTCTGCGAAGGTGATGTGGTATGCTCCTATAATACCACGGTTGAAACGCTTATTCGAGAAACAAAGAGCACGCCAAGTTGTTGCGATGGCATAAAGAGGAACGAAGTCGACGGGTGTTGAGACACCCCTGATGGGTCGCAATGGAGAAAAATCGATAGAAAGTACCCGGACTTTGCAGATTCAAGGAGTTTAAGGTTTGGTCTAAGTACGTATGGCATGAATCCCTTTGGGAAGCAGAGCTCAAAGACCTGCCCGTGACTCTATGCATCTATAACCTTCCTCCTTGGTTGTGCATGAAGCGAAGTTCATTATGATGCCGGTGTTGATCCAAGGTCCGAAGCAACCCGGAACGACATTGATGTGTACCTAAGGCCATTAGTGGAAGAACTTTTACGTTGTGGCATGAACCCGGATACGCGTGTGGGATGAGCACAAGCGAAGAATTTAACCTTCGAGCATTGCTTTTCGTAACAATCAATGATTGGCCTGCTCTTAGTAACCTTTCGTGACAGTCAAACAAGGGATACAATGCATGCACACTATTTAGATGAGATGCAAGTATATATTTGGAACATTGTGAGAAGAATGTATACAATGAGCATCGTCGATTTCTTTTGGCCAAGCATCCCTTAAGAAAGAAAGGCAAGCATTTCAACGATGCGGCATGTCACCGCGAAGCCTAAGGAGCGTACTGGTGCTGATATATTTGATATGGTCAAAGATTTGGATCAACTGGTAACCTTTGGAAAGGGTCCTGGAGGAAAATCTGTTCCGAAAGATGCTTAAGGACACGCACCCATGTGGAAGAAGAAATCTATATTTTGGGAGCTACCATATTGGAAATTCTTAGAGGTCCGCTCTGCAATCGATGTGATGCATGTGACGAAGAATCTTTGCGTGAACCTGCTAGGCTTCTTGGGCGTGTATGGGAAGACAAAAGATACACCGGAAGCACGAAAGGACCATCAACGTATGAAAGACCTAGATGGCCTGCATCCAGAATGGTTTCAAGGTCATGCCAGCTACGCTCTTACCAAACAAGAGAAGGAAATATTTTTTGAATGCCTAAGCAGTATTAAGGTCCCGTCTGGCTTCTCGAATATAAAGGGATAATAAATATGGCGTAAAAAGTTCCAAAACCTAAAGTCTCATGATCGCCACGTGATTATGACGCAAATGCTTCCGATTGCATTGAGGGGCTTCTACCGAGATAATGTTCGAGTACCCATTGTGAAGCTATGTGCATTTCTCAATGCAATCTCTCAAAAGATAATCAATCCTCAAGATCTACCACGGTTACGTAATGATGTGGTCCAATTTCTTGTCGATTTGAGTTGGTGTTCCCACCATCCTTCTTCAATATTATGACGCACCTTTGGTTCACCTAGTCAAAGAGATTTCCATTCTCGGTCTTGTATTTCTACACAATATGTTTCCCTTTGAGAGGTTCATGGAATCTTAAAGAAATATGTTCAAATCGTGCTAGGCGGAAGGAAGCATCTCCAAGGGCTATGGAACAGAGGAGGTCATTGAATTTTGTGTTGACTTCGTTCCTGACCTTAAGCCGATTGGTCTTCCTCAATCGCGGTATGAGGGGAGACTGAGTGGAAAGGGTACTCTAGGAAGGAAATCAATAATATGTAGAGACGGACATCCTTACACCAAAGCACATTACACCGTTCTACAGAATTCTATCTTGGCAGCCCCATATATCGAGGAACACAAGAAAATCTTACGCTCCAACAACCCTGGAAAGTATGACTCTTGGATTAGAGATGAACACATGAAGAGTTTCGGCAGTTGGTTGCAACATCTCATAAAAAACAACACTCTTGGAGATCAGCTATACTTGTTGTCTAGGTCACCATCTTCGACTATATCGACTTTCCAAGGGTACGAGATAAATGGGTATACATTGTACACGATAGCCCAAGATAAAAAGAGCACCAACCAAAACAGTGGTGTCCGCTTTGATGCAACAGACAACAATGGGTCAAAGACCACATATTATGTTTACATAGAGGAGATATAGGAACTTGACTATGGACCTACTTTTAAGGTCCCCTTGTTTCGGTGCAAATGGGTCAAGCTGACGGGAGGAGGGGTTGAGGTAGACAAGAAATACGGAATGACATCGTTGGATCTCAACAATCTTGGGTACTTAGACGAACCATTCGTCCTAGCCAATGATGTGGCCCAGGTTTTCTATGTGAAGGACATGTCTACCAAACCTAGAAAACGAAAAAATAAGAAAAATAATACGATGAGCCAAAGCGCCACATAGTTCTTTCAGGAAAAAGAAACATCGTGGGATTGGAGGACAAGACAGACATGTCAGAAGATTGTGATAAGTTTCATGAAATTCTGCCCTTCGCGGTGAAGGATGACCCAAGCATCATGTTAATGAATGAAGATGCTCCATGGATATGACGGGATCAGAAAGGAACACACGCGAAGAAATGATATGTAATAATTGTAACATTTTATGAGTGAAGATGTTCCATGCATGTGTCCATTTTTATAGTGTTGTCTGCAAACAATCTTGAGTGTGTTAGTCTCGTTTTGTGGCTGGACCGGGACTAAAGGAGGGCCTTTAGTACCTATTCATACTTACCATTAAGATCTGATCTCCAAACGCGTGATGTCACATATTAGGGAGTGCCTCTATGACCAGTTTCTCGGAGATGCCGGAGGACTGGGCTCCGTCGGCATCTCCCTGAAACTGGACGTAGTGGTGTCCCTGCTCTCGAAAACCATCTTGCAGCTTGTAACTTCTCTAACTATATCAATACGCCTGGGAGCTAACTAATTTCACATATTAGGGAGTGCCTCTATGACCAGTTTCTCGGAGATGACGGAGGGCCCGCTCGTCGGCATCTCCTCAGGCCGTAGTGGTGTCCCTACTCTCTAAAACCATATTGGAGATGCCTCAAACTGGCTGGAGGACTGGACTCACAAGGATGCCTATTTATAGTACAAGCAACTCGGCATAATGTCGACACTCACGACATAATTTCGACACTCACCCCTATTATTAGTGCTGACTCATCTTTAGTCCCGGTTGGTGTCTCCAACCGAGACTAAAGGTTCATCTTTAGTCCCGGTTGGTGACACCATCTGTAACACCCTCAGAATCGGCCCTATGCAAGTTTTAGCGAAACCCGCCAAACCCGCATAGAAACGATTCAAAGGTGCCCACCAGGAACTTTCGTGCGGGTGGAAAACGAAGTAATAACATTACACAACAGTCCTCGATGGGACCCACAGAACAGATATACATACAACGGCGACTCAAAGAGTCAAGAATACAGGTATAATATACAAAGATCCAAATCACCTTGAAAATGATAGAGCGTCCGACTACGGACAAGATGCAAATTGAGCTAAGAGCCCTGAAGAATAACCAATGGCGTCCATAACCCGCCTGTGCCAAGCGGAAGGGTAACCCCGCTAACGACGTCGATCTCAAAACCTGCTTAAACAAAAGGGGTGCGCAAAGGGCAAAGGAAAAAGAGAGCGGTCGATCGAGGCCAGTACACGGCGAGGCTAGAATTCGGCGGTCCTCGCCTACACAGGTATGGTGGACTGCAGCGGCAGCGCAGCATGCACTAAACAACCTATAGAGACTCGATATAAATGTCGGCTATCAGAGAGGGATAAGAAAGACCTATTCGGAACCAACCTGATACTACCACCAAACAAACCCATCCTGGTATTTCCCCCTCGAGACCAAACGAGGAAGTCAATCGAGGAACTCACGCAGTTGGCAGTTTTAGTTATTCAGTTATCGTTGCAGCAATTACTAGTCAGGTATAGATATTCATCCTGATATAATAAGCAGTGGGCAGTTTTGGTTAACCAATCCGTTGTAGTTGCAACACTTACTAGTCAGATACAAATAGCATGAGATATCCCGAAACCCAGCAGTTGTTGGTACTTTTATTTAGCCATTCCGTTGCAGTGAAGCTGATTACTAGTCATATCAGATACAAGTCAAATTATAACAGTAAACTTTAGTTATAGTTGTCTATGATCAAGCACTGTGCTCCAAGTCGTCCATAACCGCGGACACGGCTTCTCGAAAAGATTTAACCCTGCAGGGGTGCACCAAAGTATCCACATGCACTTCGACCCTTTTTGCCAGATCAATTAACATACACCCATCGGTATGTCGGCGGGGCCTAAGTCATGACGTTTCCCAGACCCAAAGCAAGCACGGGGGGCCACCCCACTAAGTACACCCGCAACGAAGTCGGCCGGTCTCCGAGACGGACTCAGGGTTTGGGTGGACGGCTGTAAACGACTGGAAACCCGAAGAGATGAATGGGCTTGTCGATACGGCGAAAACGTATCCCGATCCTAAACAGTACAGGTGCTCCTCGCACAATCGTAAATGAAGCAGTAAAGCATGGCATAAGTACAGGATAGTAAATAAAACCTCAAACTAGTTGTGGCCCCCAGTACAGTACTTTGAAATCAGGTACTAAATCGATGGGGTGCCCATACATCCCACATGTGGTTAGCGCGCTCGATATCGGAACAGGTGTCAAGAACTCGGGGTCCTACGGGACACCAGTGAGCGGTCGGAAACCAAATATTATCTATCACCCACCGGTGCCTCTGCATTTACCTACTTCAATTTTAGTTATTAAACAGTAATTAAAGTAAGCGATAATTAAAGCCATGATCCTCTCCAACATTAAACATGCGGCAATACTCCAACAACTGTGGTACTTGACGACACGCAACAGCACTTGAGCAAGCGACTACGACGCGCAAGTCCAACTAGCTACCAAACAACGGGTAATAGGATGTGTCCAAGGCAATATAAGGCTGCATGGGATATCACGGGTACGAAAACTAGAGCATCGCAACATAGATAGCAATAGATCAACAGGAGGGAATAAATACTATAAAAGTAAGATAGGTAGAAAGGGGGACATGCTCGCCTGAAAACATTGCCGAAGGTTCATCTGAAGATCGGGACGAAGCTCACATCAACTCAACGGCCTTATCCGCGAAGAAGCAAAGCACTAGAATAAACACCGGATGCACTATTTAATACAACGGCAGAAGATCGGGCATGATGCATGTATGATGCATGACATGGCAAAGATGCGATGCAATTGGGCAATATTAAGTGGAACCGGGGTCCCGACAATTAATTAAATGGTTCAAGTTGTTTAACTACCCCGCAATTTAAATGTTGTTTGAACATGGCAAAATATAGCACCGGTTCGCTACACCAATTTAAATGAGGCCAATATAAGACTAGATTTGCCCGCATATGGGCCCCATATTTAATTATATGGTGAATCAGCATAAGGCCCCCAAACCACAATATGTATGCAAGGATGCGCAATTCATATGCAACAAGATATTTATATATACTATAAAAATACTGGTCTCGGACAAAGGGTCACACTTGGGTTCGACGATCTTGGGGTTCGATGTGGTTCGGGGTCCGGTCTCAGGGTCCGGATCGGGGTTCGGTCTCAGGGTCCGGATCTGGGGTTCGGTCTCGGCGGGATCGGTCTTCGAAGGTCGGTTGCAAGATGAAGAGCTTGGCGTTCCGGGGAGAAGGACTTGGTGCGGCGTCGGGGGCGCATCGGATCCGCCCTGGTCGGTGCCGATCTTGTCGTCACGAAGGTCTTGTCGGGTCCTCATATCGGGTCAGTCTTGGCGTTCGAGTTCTCGGGCATCGGATCTGGGAAGAAGTACTTGTCGCATCTACCGTCTTCGGGTTTGCTTCAATCGGGTCCATGACGAAGTACTTGTCGTCCCATGTAGAAATCCTTGTCGATCTGTGGCGATGATTTCAGGTTCGGGTCTTCGGGGTACATGAGGAGAACTTGGCGTTCCGAGGGGTTCGGTCTTCGGAAAGGTACTCGGACGCTAGGATCAGGGTCTTCGGATCTGCAAAGGAGATCTTGTCGGGGGCCTCATGTCGGTCTTGGGTTATCATGTACAATTGTCGGTCTTGTCTGCGGACGAACTTGACTTGACGGTTCGATGTCGATGCAGCGCTTGGCATCGGATAAACAGGGTACATGAGTCTTGGCAAGGTTGCTAAAACGACGCTGATTTGAGTGAGGCCCGTGCGCAAAGGATCCAGCAAGCAAGCCGCGGCCAGATGTCAGCCACACAAACACGCACGCGGTGCAGTGAGCTTCTGGAACAGGGAGGCGTGGGCGGCTCTTCCTGCACTCACGGGAGACCGTTGTGGTGGCGCCGGTCAACGCGGAACCCCCCGCGGAAGGAGGAGGCGGTGGAGGGGCCCGCTGGCGGCGGAGATGAGGAAGGAGGCCGGCCGGAGGCGCGTGGACTCGCGGACGGGAGGAGGCCGGCGAGCGGCGAGGAAGGAGGACGTCGTCGGGCGGAGAGGAGCCTCCAGCGGTGGCGGCAGGACGACGACGCATAGGGGGGAAGGCCGGAGGCGAAGCGGGCCCGACGGAGGAGGAACAGGGGCGGCGGGGGCCGGGTCGGCGCGCGGGGCCGAGTGAGGACGGGCGGAGGGAGGAGGCTGCGGAGGAGCACCCGCAGCGGCGGACGGCGGCGGTGGTCATCGAGGAGGGAGGCCGGCGCGAGGGGCGGTGGCCGGACTTGACACAGGCAGCGGAGGAGGGTCGGCGGCCGAAGGGGTGGAGGCGGAGCTCGGTGAGAGGGTGGGGGAGGACGTGGCCGAGCGGGAGGGAGAGGGAGGAGCGAGGCGAGGCCGACACGCACGAGGGGGAACGCGGTCGACGCTGGAGGGGAGTCCCAGGCGGCGGCAGAGGGAGAAGAGGCCGGGCGGAGGCGGAGGGTGCGGCGGCGGCGGTTTTTCCTAGGGAGGAGGAGAGAGACGGGGGCAGAAGGAGGCGTGTCGAGGGGAGAGAGAGGCAGGAGCGGCACGCGGGGCGTGTCGGCAGGGGTGGGGTCGGGCGGAGATCCCGAGGAGGTCACGCGGTGAGAGAGGTGGGGTGGCCCAGGCGGGAGGCAGGGGAAGGTGGGGACAGGCTGGCGGGTGCGCTGTGTGGTGTGGGTTTATTTCTCCAGGGGAATGGGTGGCTGTGTGGGAGAGGGAGAGAGGGGTGGGGTGAGGTGGCCGCGGGTGATTGGCCGGGGAAGGAAGGGGAGGTGAGGTGGCGTGACGGGGTTGGCCGGGGTGAGGTGGAAGGGGGGCTGGGTAGATTAGGACTGGGTAGAATTAGGTCTAGATATTTTGACTAGGGTTTTCTTTTGGGCCGGGTAGTAGGTAGTCTGGTCAGGTTGGGCCTCTGGCCTGACTGATCGGACTGCCTCCTCGGACAAAATATTTTATTATTTATTTTATTTGTAAAACATTTTTGTAAATACTTTTTAGACAAATAAAAGATCTGAACAGACCGATGTTTTAATTTGAAATAAAGACGGGGGTTATTTAGAAAATAAAACTAGGCGTTTTGAAAAATATTTTTCAGACAAACAATGCATGATGATGACGATGCAATGCACAAAAATAACGCGATTTTCTAGTAGTGGTTTTGCGGGATGCCACACCATCCGGGACAAGGTACAAGCCGCACGACATAATGTCGACACTCACCCCTATTATTAGTGTTGCTGCCTGCCGTCATAATCCTTGATCAAGTGTTGGTTTCTCCAACCGGGACTAAAGATGAACCCTCTCTTTATATATGCATTTCCCTCTATTTATTAGGTAACACTCAAGACATTTATTAATATTAAAAACCGGGACAAACCGGGACTAGCTAACACTCAGGACTAAAGCCGCCCCCTTTAGTCATAATCATGCCTAGTCCTATAGTACGCAACTCCAGGGTCTTCATCGTCATCGTCATCATCATCGTCACCTGCCACTCTGGGGATCCTCAGCCCATCCATGGCATATACCAGGGGTCATTCCAGCCTCGGATTCATGGCGGGCGGGAGAGGGGTCTCCTGGAAGACGAAGCCGCTACCGCCGGGACGGTGTGGGGCCTGTGGCGGGTGGACTCGTGGGCACCGTAGGCGAGGATGGTCTCCCCCGGCAATGTAGCGCATCACTCCGATGATAGTACGATTCGCCCACCATGCACGGCCGGCCGTTGTGGTTCACCGATGGCGGCAATCACCCTCATTAGCGAGCTCCCTTTCCGCCTATTAGCGAAGAAGGCATTCAGTGTCGTGGTTGTCGGGATCCCACTGGGATCCATCCGCTCGGCGTGAGCTCGTGGTAGAAGTGGTTTGTGATGGCTGCTGGCGTCACGGAACCTTGAGGGACATGAGGGACAGAACCCTCCCAGCTGACATCCAAATGGCGGTAGCCAGCGGACAAGGGTAGTTGGAGGCGCACAGCGCCTCGGTCTCCTTGAGGGTCAGAATGGCCCAGTAGGCATTGTCCATTGTTCTAAGAGAGGAAGGTGTGGATGTGTGGATATCCATGGCACGATCGCCCTAAATATAGAAGGAAAGGGCGGGAAAACTTGGCGTGAAGATTTGGGAAATGGCGGGAAATATCTTTAGTCCCGGTTAGTGACTACATCCGGAACTAAAAGCTCTCGTAGAAAGGAAAGGGCGGGAAAACTTGGCGGGAAGAGGTGGGAAATGGCGGAAAATATCTTTAGTCCCGGTTTGTGACTACATCCGGGACTAAATGGATATTATATTAAGATTCATTATATTTTTTCATAATAATAGACATATTATTTGTGTTATTTGGATTATTACAATAAAAGATATGATTTTCCAAAGTTTTTATATTTGATTTGAATTAAAAAAAGAAAATTTACAAATGAAATAATTTATAAATGATGCAAACAGATAAATGGATATTATATTAAGATTCATTATATTTTTCTGATAATAATAGACATATTATTTGTGTTATTTGGATTATTACAATAAAAGATATGATTTTCCAAAAAATTTATATTTGATTTGAATTAAAAAAAGAAAATTTACAAATGAAATAATTTATAGATGATGCAAACATATAAATGGATATTATATTAAGATTCATTATATTTTTCTGATAATAATATACATATTATTCGTGTTATTTGGATTATTACAATAAAAGATATGATTTTCCAAAGTTTTTATATTTGATTTGAATTAAAAAAAGAAAATTTACAAATGAAATAATTTATAAATGATGCAAACAGATAAATGGATATTATATTAAAATTCTTTATATTTTTCTGATAATAATAGACATATTATTTGTTTTATTTGGATTATTACAATAAAAGATATGATTTTTCAAAGTTTTTATATTAGTTTTGAATTAAAAAAGAAAATTTACAAATGAAATAACTTATAATTGATGCAAACAGATAAATGGATATTATATTAAAATTCTTTATATTTTCCTGATAATAATAGACATATTATTTGTTTTATTTGGATTATTACAATAAAAGATATGATTTTTCAAAGTTTTTATATTAGTTTTGAATTAAAAAAGAAATTAATAAAAAACAAATAGTCGCAGGTCGTGGCTGGACCCGGGACTAAAGGGTGAGTCTTGTGGCAGCGAAAAAACCCTTTAGTCCCGGGCCGTGGCTTAGCCCGCGACTAAAGGGGGGTCTTTAGTCGCGGGTTAAGCCACAAAAACGCGACTAAAGACCCTTTAGTCGCGGGCGGTGGCTTAGCCCGGGACTAAAGGTCTGTCCCTTTATATTCTGGTGCCAGCGTCAACACTTCGCATTTTTCATCGACGACGAAGCACAGACGAAGACGAAGCACAGACGAAGACGGGGGAGGTGTTGTCCGATTCCGCCGCCGCCGCCGCTCTGTCGTGCCGCCGCCGCTCCGCAGGTGAGATGGTTCTCCAGGACGTGGCGCCGCTCCGTCGTCAGCCCGCCCGCTCTCCGATAGCGGTGCCTCTGCGGTTAGGGAATGAAATAAGAGCGAGGAAGCGGCGAGGCGTCATGCCGAGGAGGATGGGAAGGACGGCCATGAGCGAGCGAGGGCGAGGCGTCGCTGGCCGAAGGACGGGGAAGGACGGCCGGCGAGGTGGGCCTTGTTGGGCTGCTGGGATGGTAGGGGAGAGAGGGAGAGATGGGCCGGCCTGGTTGGGGTCGGGCAACTGTTTTTTTTTTCAAAAAAAATTCTTTTTTTGTTTTTCCTTTTCTCTTTGTATATTTTAAATACAAATCTGTTTTATATTATTTTTTTAATTATTGTTTTAATTATAATTAGCTAGGATTAGGATTATATTGTTAGCTAGGGTTATTTTTTTAATTATTGCTTTAATTATAATTAGCTAGGGTTATTGTTTTAATTATAATTAGCTAGGATTAGGATTATATTGTTAGCTAGGGTTATTTTAATTATAATTAGCTAGGGTTATTTTTTTAATTATTGTTTTAATTATAATTAGCCAGGGTTATTTTTTTAATTATTGTTTTAATTATAATTAGCTAGGGTTATTTTTTTGTTTTAGTTATTAGCTATGATTATATTGTTTTACCACAATTAGTATTATTGTTTTAGTGATTTTTTTGTTTTATTTATTAAGATTAGAATTAGGATTATGGTTATTTTTTTGTTTTAGTTATTATGATTATTGTTTTAGCACAAATAATATTAGGATTATTATAATTAGGATTATATTGTTTTAGTTATTAGGATTATTGTTTTTTCTAAATTGTTTAACTCTCTTTTGTTATAGATAATTAAGTCATGGATCCATCCGAAGATCCTGGTCGCATCGGTGAAGGTTTTCTTCACGGCATGATAAGAGGTGAAATTCCTCTTAATATTACTACCGGTGCCAAAGATATTTTTCTCGAGGAAGAGATATCCTCATATCTGAATCCATCCGGTGATGGACTAGAGGAAAACCAAATTTACCAAGGGGAAGACCAGATGGACGAAGGGCAAACAAATAACAACAATAATGATGGCCCCTTGACAGGATCCAGCGAGGTACATATATATATATATAAAGTCTCGTGTTACCTCTATTCATTAACTGATCTAGATATATATTAATCACTCTCTCTACTTCTTTTAGCCCACCGGATCGAAGCAATCGACAGCTCAAACGAAACGAGGGCCGAACAAAAAGTTGGATGGTAATCAGAGGTTCACCATCGAAGAAATAGATGATGATGGTGAACCGATTGCTCCAGAGAAGCACCCGAGGATGTTTATAAATCAATGCGGGGTGCTTGCTAGGGACAACCTGCCGATCACCATCGAAGAATGGAATAAGTCAAAGAAAGCCGGTGAAGAATCCAACAGCTATGTCACCGATGATGCCAAAGATGACCTTTGGCAGAAGCTCATAGCGCATTTCATATTACCTCCAGAGTATGAGGAATTTTAGGTAGATGGTATTACCCCAAGGCCGGGTGGGCTTGAAAATAGAGCAAAAGTCAAGGAGTGGGCACTAAGCAAGATGGCTGAACTGTACCGGAACCATAAGAAAAATTTATACGCGAAATATGTCGCGAAAAAGAAAACTCCAGACCTCAAAGGAGTAAACGAGAAGTTGAGAGAACAGTGGCCCGATTTTGTACAGTACAAGAAATCTGATAAAGCAAAGGCAAAGTCGGCAAAGAACGCGTTAAATGCTGCCAACAAGAAATACCATCATAAAATGGGGACAGGTGGCTACAAGAGTGTCATCCCTAAGTGGGAAACTATGGAGAAGGATATGAGGGCTAGAGGCATCACTCCTGGTACAGATGGATGGCCCGAGAGGTCAAAGCACCGTGGTAATGCACGGGGGATCCTTGGACCCAGAAACAGGGAAGACATTATTTCATGATAAAATTCTAAAACCCTCCCAAGACCTTATTCAAGCAATGAACGATGCTCAATTGGGATTGTTCCGTCCCGAGAGAGAGAACGACGAGCTGACACGCGCCCTAGGGAATCCTGAAAAGGGAGGACGAACACGAGGCAAAGGCGCCGGTGTCTCGTGGAAGAAAGGGTTTCCTCTGTACGATGCCAGTTACAGAAGCGTCAGAGAAAGAAGGACCGGGAGGCAGACCGGATCTCCAGGGTAGAGCAGGACCTAGCCGATCTGAAGAACCTCATGCATGAAATTATCCAAAGGCCGCCGTCGTCAACTCACCCACGGTCTGATGATCCTGCATTGGATCTTAGCCAACGGATAAGCAGCATGGCTTCCACGGAGGTCTGTGCTGATGATCAAGCACTGCTGGATGATGCACCGGCTCCTCACTACCCCGTGGATGATGTCAGAGAGATGGCACAATGTGAGCTACATCAGCCAATGAACAACCTGTCCTTCAAGGTGGCGATCGGCCTTTGCTTACCTTGTCTACCTGGAGCACTCCACCATTCACTTCCGATTCCACCAGGCTATGCTCGTGTCACGGTGGATGACATAGTGGAGGATTTTGCGGACCTAGAGATTGAAATCGCTACGCCTGAAGGCCTTATGGAACTAGGAGATGTCAAGCGCAACATCATTCTATGGAATAAGAAGTACATCAAGTTTCCAGGCTCGCCGCCAAGGACACCGACTCCAAGGAATTCAAATCCACCCCGCATCGAATATCGTCAACCTCCAAGTCCACCCCAACCCTATTATCGCCAACCTCCAAGTCCACCCCAACCCAATTATCGCCAACCTCCAAGTCCACCCCGCCCCGCTGACGATCGCCGCAGCAGGAGTACATCAACTCGATCTCCACCTCCGCCTCCGTGCAATACTACTACCTCGTCGAAGAAACGGAAGTTCGACGGTCCCTCGTGCCCCACATCAAAGAATGGTCAAACGCCGAAGATAGTCGATATACCGCCGGCTCTTCCAAAGAGACCTTATGACAAGACCGACGAGGAAACTAACGCGGATGTGGCTGCCCAAGTTAAGGCGCATTTTGCACCCAAAAAGCCTGAGCCAAAACCGGTATATAACGAAAAAACAAAAAAGTGGGCTAAGTCCTTTCTTGAGCAACCATCCCAGATATCGATGAATCTGGAATCAGACTATGACCGGGAGATTATTAAGCAAGCACAGAAGAAAAAATTCACAAGTGCAAAAAGCGGGAAGCAAGTTGCCTAGCTCGGAGCACAGAAGAATCAATCGGTCGCCCCGCTCAAAGTCATTTCAGACCTCGACAAGGCCTTCAGAGCTGAAATGGATATGGACATGCAAATAATGGACCCTAGAGCCCGTAATAATACTGCACTTATGGGAATCACTGTATCGGAGGCCAAAGCACTTGCTAACGAAGCAAATATGTCTCTTGGTCAATATTTAGGCTATGAAGATACGCCAGTGGGTCAGATAGTACGGCAGTATGTCCAAGGGCAGCCTCTAGTCAGTAATGAGGAGCTCGCGCATCTATCCACACATATGCGAAATCTGCATGAATGGTACATGTCGCAAGCAGAAAAAAAGCATCATAAAGATTGGTTTCTGGTGGACGTTAGAAAGGAGCATCACTTCAAACCATACTTGATACAGGTTCAAATGACCGAACTGTTTCAGTTATACAACCAGCGCGCCCTCGACAAACCTATCATTGGTTGCTACTGTCTGTAAGTTATTTATTTCTATAATTAAGTTTGTAACTTTAGCTCGTTCATTGCATTTAATATATTATCCTAACTATATATCCTTTTGTATGATGATATTATATTCCGCAGAATGAAGATGCTTGAATGCAAAAGATCTAGAAGATACGACGTTGGGTTCATTGACCCATATATCATTAATGAATATACGTTAAAGAATCACCCCAAAGACGTGGAGGAAGACCTGTCCAGGTTCTTAACTGAGCATAATTTTGTTAAGGAAATACTATTTCCTTACAACTTGAAGTGAGTGTTTATATCTTGTACACATTTTATTTTTGCTTACTGGATGAGCTATGCATGTATGCTTATGTAAATGTTCGCAGATTCCACTGGATCTTGCTAAACATTCGAGTTGACAACTCCCTAGTTGAAGTCCATGACTCATTAAGTTGGGACCAAGAGAAGTGGAGCGACATGAAAGCAATGCTCCATAAGTAATTTCAATCATTATCTCATTATATCGTCCTCTTTCATTCATTTCCTGATATCAAGTAACTAATAACTCCTTTGTTCATTTTCTTTGCCGAGCAGGTGTTGGACACGGTTCGCATGTAAAATATCGTGTCCATTCAAAGAGGAGCTAACTTATAAAATAGCGAAGAGTTTACGAAGCCACCGAACTCATTTATGTGGATACTACGTAATGCGAGTACATCCGAGAGTTGACCAAAGGAGCGGAAAGTTGACTCACATTATATTTATGATTTGCGGGAGAAACTAGAGCCGGACCAAGCATAAGAGCAATTCAAGAGGAGCTGGCGGGATTTATGATGAAGGAAGTCCTTGATGTACATGGAGAGCATTATGCGGATGACGTGGAACTCGATTTTCCTTAGTCATCTCCATGTAGCTCATATGATATATATATTCATCAATGACCATGTAATTTCAAAACATTTCTTCCTTTTGATATGATTGATTATATGTATGCTTGCAAGGGATCGATCTTATATAAATGCATCGACGTGTAGTGTGTATGTAGTAGCGTATAATATGTCTACTTAAATATATGTTTGTTATAGTGAAACACAAAACGAAAAAGGAACAAAATGGCAAAAAAAGGAAATACACAATCTGCCGCGGCAGAGAAATGTGTTTCTCTTGCGGCAGAAACCTTTAGTCCCGTGGTGTTACAGCCGGGACTAGAGGGGAGCCGCCATGCGCTGAAATAGCCACGTGGTTGTTATCAGTCGCAGGCCGTTGCGAGCCGGGACTAGAGGGGGGCCTCTAGTCCCGTTTTCACAGTCCCGGGCCCAAAACCGGGACTAGAGCCCGTTGCGGCAAGGGACTAGATGCCCTTTTTCCACCAGTGAACCACCTGCACCCTGACTAGACAAGAACGAGCCAGAGGGGATGCCCGAGCTGGTGCCGGAGCTGGAGCCGCCGTCATTGGCCATGGGTGGTAAGGGGGGAGAGTGTGGCGGCGGTGGTGCTTCCCGTCGGCTGTTGGGAATATGCCCTAGAGGTAATCATGTATGATGAGATTTCCCATTGTATTCATAAAGTTATTAAGTAGTCCTTGTATAAACATCTGATGTGTATCATTGAATATGTGATTCAGTTGTGGAACTATGCATTCATGTTGTTTGTACTAAATATCCTTGGTCATTGAGGTTGTGCTGGACACACAACTTAGACCAATGTGAAAGTTGGCTTGATGACTCGGTTCCACTTGTCATGGGCATGGAGATGCTATTCCAACTTACACAGACTAGGCTAAAGAGTTTAGCGAGTCGGATTGACCCATATTGAGGTACAACGAACTAAGCTGTCATTTGTATATCTCAATCAATGTAATCCTTAGACCTGAAGTTGTTGCATAGTCCGAGTTGAGGATCACCGACTTAGGTTACTCAACGCTGATCCGTGAATCGGCAGTTATAAAGGCGGGGTTCGGGAATTCGAGAATCAAGCTGCGTGATGTGAATAACCAAGATGGGATTTTGCTCCTCCACTCGGAGAGATATTCTCTGGGCCCTCTCGTGAGATATGATTCGGAAAGCATGGCCATGCACGACTCGGTTAAGTGTTAACCGAGGCAATCGACTAAGAGTTAGTCGGGTGAATCACTTGTCTCGGATCGAGAAGAGAGTCGGACTATTTAAGGGATGACATTTATTCGCCTATAGTCTGACAAGGTATATCGTGAGGCAAAAGGGACTCAGACATAAGTCGCATTGGAAAGGCAAGTCGTCATGACTCTTTGGTACTTGGGAGTCGGCACGTTCTGCTAGGAGCCACTACCGACTGATCGATTGTGAGTTGGACTCCAATCGTGTCCAAGTAGACATGAGCCTGTGGGGTCACACACTTAAGAGCGGGAGCAAGTTCGGATTGGATCCGAATCTGTAATCTGGTTGGGTTGGACCTAAACCAGATTAGGACTAAGTTAGTGAGTTGGACTCACGGTGACTAGTGTTATATGGGCTTTAGTGAATGGGTCATGGCGAGCCCACGTTCACTCCCTATATATAGTGGAGCACGAATCCGTAAAGGTTAATAGTTGATCGGTTAGGTCATTCCATGTGTTGGAAACCCTAGCTCCACAAAGTCCGGTACCGCACGAACCTAGCGATTCAGCCGGTGCTCCTCCTTATGCGATGTGGATACCAGCAGAGGTCTTTGTGCGATCGGCACCGGGACGATCGGATCGTGAGGATCGCATCGCATCAACCGAGCGACGCGCTTCATCAGTAATCCGCAACCGCGCGTCTAGTGGTAAACCTCGTGGCCTTCTACCTCAGCTAGATCTTGGGATCACCACGTTATAGGAAAATTTTATTTTATCTCCGTGTGGCCCAACAGTGGTATCAGAGCGATAGCTTCTGGTTTTAGGCTCGAGATCTCGCATATGTGATATGCGGTAGGCTATAGATGAGATCTATGTGTTGTTTGGTGGTCGATCTATGAGATAGATCGGTTTTGTATGAGGTTGATTGGATCAACTGTACTCGGGGAATGGTAGATCTGATTTCCGTGATCATATTGCTGAGGTCGTGGAACGACATACCCCTACCGGTCGGCTTCCGCCATCGGGGTATACTGTGACACGTAAATCCAGAAGCGGTGATCGAAGATCAAAGAGTTTGATCGAATCGGAACGATGGTCGGAATCCATGTTCGGATCGTAGATGAGATCTACGTTTTCGGAAAAATCGTCGGACCGCCGGCTTCGCCCTGTCGTAGCGCCTTAGATGTCGTTGCGAGTTTCACAACGCCGGTAGATATTGTATCTATGCATAAATTGTTTTTGCAGGAAGTTGTGAATGGTATGGTTCATGTGCATGTGATGTATGTGTGTAATCCATACGTGATCTGCGAATCACGGTTTTTGTCAGCCGGCTGGAGCCTAGGTGCTGTCATTTTATTGTATAACGACCTGCGTGTCGGATTCTCTATGTAATTTACTTTACTAAGCTAGTGTAGCTGTTTGAGAACCCGGAAGGCATGCAAGGCGTTGTACATGTCGGCGACATGGAGTAAGACGGCAAGTGACAAGAGTTGGCATGAGTCGGATTACAGGCTTTGTGGAGATGGAGATCGCCATGAAGAGAGCCATACCATTTCACATTATAATTGCTTTATTTTGTGTTATTGTTATGTCTCAGTTTTACCTCTATTAGATAGTCGGTAAAATTTAATCCCTCAAAGAAGGTCTAGTCGGTTTTCCATGATGTTTGCACCATCACAAGTCGGACATTTTTGGTAGTGGGCTCATAAAATTGAGGTGCTGCCAATTCTTTCCGACTAGGTGGGTTCGAGTCGGACTCTTACCGCAGAAACACTTGGTAAGCTAGACGGGTCTATCACACGGTTGTGGGACTCGGGAAAGGTCGGATGGGAGCCGGGCATGTGATGCCACCCGTCCAATGTGAGTCGCATGAGATGCGATTGACAAGGAGTTCTCTACCTAGATCACTTGGCGGCTAGCGGTGATGCTAAAGCTCACTAGCCGACTTGCTTATTTAGGATCCCTGAATCACTAAGTAACCATCGGAGGGTGTTGGTTCTAGTGGGAGCATAAAATATTAAAATGTTTAATATTCTTGCTCTTTTATAAATACATGTCTTAAGTTTTTTGCATATTTTCTGTTGTAGATCATGGCACCAAGTAGCGTCACTCTCGGATATCCGGTTTTGCGTTGAGAACCATTCTTGAGAAAGATAAACTGACGACACTAATTTTACCAAGCGGTATCAAAATCGAGAATTGTTCTCAAACAAGAAAAGAAGGACCATGTCCTAGACAACCCACTTCGGATGAGCCGAATGAGAATGCGATCGCAGCCACCAATGCCTACCGTCGGGCTAAGGATGAGTCCACGGATATTAGCATCTTATGCTTGCTCACATGGAACCGAACTTGCAAAAGCGGTTCGAGCATGTTGAGGCCTACGATATGATCGAAATCCTCAAAAATATGTTCCGTGCTCAAAGCGAAGAGAGGTATCAAGTCTCTCGTGCTTTCTGAGTTGCAAGCTTAAGGATGGTGATCCACGAGTCCGCATGTGATCAAAATGGTTGGTTACGTCAGTCTCTAGAGAGGCTTGGCTACCCCATAAGCGAAGAGTTCGCTACGGATATAATTCTGAACTCCTTTCCTAGTGCATATGGGCAGTTCATTTCGAACTACCACATGCATGGTATGGATAAGAAGCTCACTGAATTGCATGGGATGCTCAAGCAGGTAGAGGCGGATCTCAAGAAGGGCGCCAGTCAAGTGTTGATGGTGCTTTATAAGGCTAAGTTCAAGAAGAGTTCTTGGACTAAGAAGAAGGCTAAGTCGGAGGAAAGCGCTCGGGACCCTGTTCCAAGCGCTTCCTCGTGGACTAAACCATCTCCTTCACCGGATCCACTTGCTTCTCTTGCAAGGCGGATGGCCCTGGAAGAGGCTGCAGCAAGTACTTGGACAAAGCCAAGAGTGGAGGTATGACTTCCGACTCAGGTACACTTGTTTGCAATTTTATAGACATATATCTTGGCGATGCACCTAATAGTTCTTGGGTATATGATACCGGATCGATTATTCACATTTGCAACTCGTTGCGAGGACTGTAAGAACTAGGAGCGTAGCAAGAGGCGAGGTTGATATTCGAGTCGGCAACAAAGCAAGAGTTGCTGCGTTGGAAGTCGACGCGATGCAACTTCATTTACCTTCCGGATTCATTATGGAACTAAATAATTGTTATTATGTTCCGATTCGATCGAAACATTATTTACGCTTCATGTTTGATGAGGCAAGGCTATGAGTCGAATATCAAGAATAATGGTTGTTCTTTGTATTTGAATGATATGTTTCACGGATTTGCACCCGTCCAGGACGGGTTATTTATTTTGAATCTTGATGGTGAGTCGGTTTATAACATAAATGTTAAAAGGTTGAAACCAAATGATCTGAATATGACTTACTTTTAGCACTTGTCGGCTTGGTCATATAAGTTGGAAACGCATGAAGAAGCTCCATGATGATGGACTCCTAACTTCGTTCGACTTGGAGTCGTTCGAGACATGCGAATCTTGCCTACTCGGCAAAATGACCAAGACACCTTTTGCAAAGAGTTGCAAAAGGGCGTCCGACTTGTTAGGACTAGTACATAGTGATGTATGTGGACCAATGAGCACGACGAGGGGTGGTTATGAGTACTTCATTACCTTCATCGATGATTTGAGTAGGTATGGATATATCTACTTGATGAAACATAAGTCGGAAGCCTTTGAAAATTTCAAAGAATTCCGGAATGAAGCACGTAATCAACTCGGCAAGAAAATAAAGTTTCTTGATTCGGACCGAGGAGGCGAGTACATGAGCCATGAGTTTGATGACCATCGAAAAGTTGTGGAATAGTTCCTCAACTTACTCCGCCAGAACGCCATACAAAGGAATGGTGTTTCGGAAAGGCGGAATCGGACCTTGTTGGACATGGTACGATCAATGATGAGTCGGACAGATCTGCCTTTATCATTTTGGGGTTATTGTCTAGAAACAGCGGCGTTCACACTAAACAAAGTACCATCAAAATCGGTAGAGAAGACACCGCATGAGATGTGGACAGGCAAAAAGCCGAGTTTGTCTTTTCTTAAGATTTGGGGTTGTGAAGCTTTTGTCAAGCGACTCTAGTCGGACAAGCTTACAGCCAAGTCGGATAAGTGTATTTTCGTGGGGTATCCGAGGGAAACCTTGGGTTACTACTTCTACAATAGAGAAGAAGGCAAAGTGTTTGTCGCTCGGAACGGTGTCTTCCTTGAGAAAGAGTTTCTCAGTCGGGAAGTAAGTGGGAGCACGGTGCAACTCGAAGAAATTCGAGAGGAACCGGCTAGTAGCGAGTCGGCAAAAACCTTGGAGGTTGAGCCGGTCGTGGCAGCTGAGCCGCGGCAAAGTACTACGAAGATCGGCAAGATTACGAAGTGTTCGTGATGTGTTCTTGTTAGATGCTGATGAGCGGCAAATTATTCGGAAGCGATGGTGGGATCGATTCGAGTCATGGCTTGGAGCCATGAGATCCGAGATAAAGTCCATGGATGAAAATCAAGTTTGGAACTTGGTTGATCTGCGACGGTGCAAGACCGTCGAGTGCAAATGGGTCTTTAAGAAGAAAACTGATATGGATGGAAATGTTTCAATCTATAAAGCACGCCTTGTCGCGAAGGGTTCGACAAGTTCAAGGAGTTGATTACGACGAGACTTTCTCGCCGTAGCGATGCTTAAATCAGTTCGGATCATGTTAGCTAT
This sequence comes from Avena longiglumis, assembly GCA_030063025.1. Classification (NCBI taxonomy): domain Eukaryota; kingdom Viridiplantae; phylum Streptophyta; class Magnoliopsida; order Poales; family Poaceae; genus Avena; species Avena longiglumis. The sequence continues at coordinate 171,476,476 of CP125973.1, forward strand.
AGCGGCCTATTTCGACTATGAGATATGGCGGATGGATGTCAAAACGGCTTTCCTTAACGGAAATTTAACCGAGGGCGTGTATGATATGATACCGAGGGTTTTGTCGATCCGGCTAATCGACAAGCTATGCAAACTTCGTAAATCCATTTATGGGTTGAAGCAAGCATCTCGGAGTTGGAATATTCGCTTTGATGAGGTAGTCAAATCGTTTGGCTTCATCAAGAGTGATCATGATTCTTGTTTGTACAAGAAGTTTAGTGGGAACAAAGTAAATTTTCTAATCTTATATGTGGATGACATATTACTGATTGGAAATGATGTCCAGATGTTGCAAGAAACCAAGGAATCATTGGAAAGGAGTTTCTCAATGAAAGACTTGGGTGAGGCAACATACATCCTCGGAATCCGGATCTATAGAGATAGATCAAGGAGGCTCATTGGATTGAGTCAGAGTACTTATTTGGACAAAGTGTTGAAAAAGTTCAACATGGAATCGTCTAAGAAGGGGTTATTACCGATGTCCCATGGTGTAAAACTTAGCAAGACTCAGTGTCCTTCGACAACTGATGAGCGAAGTCGGATGAGTGCGATTCCATATGCTTCTTGATGGATCCATCATGTATGCCATGATATGTACTAGGACGGATGTTTCCTATGCTCTAAGTGTTGTGGCAGATACCAGGCTGATCTGAGAGATCCATCGATGACTAAAAATATCCTAAAGTACTTGAGAAGGACTAAGGATATGTTCTTGGTTTATGGTGGTGAAGATGAACTCGGTGTAAAGGGTTACACGGATGCGAGTTATCTCACCGACTCTGATGATTCTCGCTCGCAATCCGGATACGTGTTTATTATAAACGGAGGTGCTGTGAGCTGGAAGAGTTCCAAGCAAGAGCGTCTGCGTCTACAACAGAGGCTGAGTATATTGCCGCCTCGGAGGCAGCAAAGGAAGCTGTTTGGATGAGGAATTTCCTCATGGATCTTGGTGTGGTTCAGGGCTCGTCCAATCCATTGGACGTGTATTGTGACAACAATGGTGCTATTTCACAAGCCAAGGAACCTAGACAACACCAGAAGAACAAGCACATACTCATGCGGTACCACCTAATTCGCCAGTTCGTGGATCAGGGTGATATCAAGTTATGCAAGGTACACACGGATGCAAATATTGCGGATCCGTTGACAAAGCCGTTACCCCAGCCGAAGCATGAGGCGCACCTGAGAGCCATGGGCATTAGATGCTTAGACATGTGATGTCGGAAGATTGACTCTAGTGCAAGTGGGAGATTGGGAATATGCCCTAGAGGCAATCATGTATGATGAGATTTCCCATTGTATTCATAAAGTTATTAAGTAGTCCTTGTATAAACATCTGATGTGTATCATTGAATATGTGATTCAGTTGTGGAACTATGCATTCATGTTGTTTGTACTAAATATCCTTGGTCACTGAGGTTGTCTTTGGACACACAACTTAGACCAATGTGAAAGTTGGCTTGATGACTCGGTTCCACTTGTCATGGGCATGGAGATGCTATTCCAACTTACAGACTAGGCTAAAGAGTTTAGCGAGTCGGATTGACCCATATTGAGGTACAACGAACTAAGCTGTCATTTGTATATCTCAATCAATGTAATCCTTAGACCTGAAGTTGTTGCATAGTCCGAGTTGAGGATCACCGACTTAGGTTACATCACGCTGATCCGTGAATCGGGCAGTTATAATGGCGGGGGTTCGGTCGAGAATCAAGCTGCGTGATGTGAATAACCAAGATGGGATTTTGCCCCTCCACTCGGAGAGATATTCTCTGGGCCCTCTCGTGAGATATGATTCGGAAAGCATGGCCATGCACGACTCGGTTAAGTGTTAACCGAGGCAATCGACTAAGAGTTAGTCGAGTGAATCACTTGTCTCGGATCGAGAAGAGAGTCGGACTATTTAAGGGATGACATTTATTCGCCTATAGTCTGACAAGATATATCGTGAGGCAAAAGGGACTCGGACGTAAGTCGCATTGGAAAGGCAAGTCGTCATGACTCTTTGGTACTTGGGAGTCGGCACGTTCTGCTAGGAGCCACTACCGACTGATCGATTGTGAGTTGGACTCCAATAGTGTCCAAGTAGACATGAGCCTGTGGGTTCACACACTTAAGAGCGGGAGCAAGTTCGGATTGGATCCGAATCTGTAATCTGGTTGGGTTGGACCTAAACCAAATTAGGACTAAGTTAGTGAGTTGGACTCACGGTGACTAGTGTTATATGGGCTTTAGTGAATGGGTCGCGCAAGCAGAGCCCACGTTCACTCCCTATATATAGTGGAGCACAGTAATCCAGAAAGGTTAATAGTTGATCGGTTAGGTCATTCCATGTGTTGGAAACCCTAGCTCCACAGCAGTCCAGCCGCCGTAACGAACCTAGCAGTTCGCCGCCGGTGCTCCTCCTTGTACGTGTGGATACCAGCAGAGGTGCTGTGCGATCAGCACCAGGACGATCGGATCGTGAGGACTGCACTGCATCAACTAACGCGCTTCATCAGTAATCCGCAACCGCACGTCTAGTGGTAAACCTCGTGGCCTTCTACCTCAGCTAGATCTTGGGATCACCACGTTAGAGGAAAATTTTATTTTATCTCCGCGTGGCCCAACATTGGCGCAGCGCTAGGCCTAGATCGGATTGGCTTGTAGGTGGGGCGGCTAGGACACGGCTAACCTCGTGAGGCATGCTGCCAGCCCCCCACCTCTTTATATAGCGCTGGCGACAGGGGCCCACCCACCAGATGAGGTGGGGCGCCCCCGATCAGGGCGCGGATAAGGGACTCTGTTCGACCGCTGGGCTCGAACGGGGAGAGATCTATCTTACATTATCCCTCTTGATCTCGACTTTACTTTTAACTTTGTTCTTTACTTATTTCATCGCAGAACGATACATAGAGCATGTTTCATAGTCTCAGCTCAATTGCCGATAGAATCAGACAGCCACTATATACCTTCATGTTTTGAAACAAATCCTGTTACTTTTGGGCCTCTGTAGTCCAGGAATCATAGGCTTCCCGTTAAACCCATGCCGGCTATGTGTTCCTTGAACACATTGGGTGGTAAGCCTTTCGTTAGCGGATCCGCAAGCATATCCTTTGTCCTTATATGCTCGAGTCTTATTGTTTGATCCTAGACTTTGTCCTTCACAACATAATACTTTATATCTATAGACTTTGTAGCATTACTCGACTTGTTGTTGTGAGCATAGAATACTGTGGGCTCGTTGTCACAGTACATCTTTAGTGGCCTGCTGATGCAGTCAACCACTTTCAAGTCGGGCAAAAAATTCTTTAACCATAACGCCTGTCCCATTGCCTCATAACATGCTATAAATTTTGCATACATCGTAGATGATGCAAATATCGACTGTTTGGCGCTTCTCCACGAAATAGCACCTCCTGCGAGAGTAAATACATACCCTGCCGTGGACTTTCGGTCGTCTTTATCTCCCGCAAAATCCGCATCTGAATACCCTTTTATCTCTAGGGAATCAGATCTTCTATATGTTAGCATGAGGCCTTTTGTGTCTTGCACATAACGCAAAGCTTTCTTTACCATCTTCCAGTGCTCTATGCCTGGATTCTCTTGATATCTACCGAGTACCCCGGTGATAAATTCTAAGTCAGGGCGAGTGCACACTTGTGCATACTATAAGCTTCCAACAGCTGAAGCATATGGTACTGACTTCATTTGATCGATCTCATATTGATTTTTTGGACATTGGGATTTCCCAAAACTGTCGCCCTTGACTATGGGAGCAGGTGTTGCATTACTCGCATGCATGTTGTACTTCTTTAAAATCTTTTCACAATACGCTTTCTGCGACAGTCCTAACACTCCATTCTTTCTGTCTCGTTGAATTTCTATGCCCAAAACATAAGAAGCTTCACCAAGGTATTTCATGTCAAAATTTGATGACAAGAACTTCTTTGTCTCTAGTAGTAGACTAACATCACTACTGGCAAGTAGAATATCATCCACATACAGAATTAGGAAAATATATTTCCCACTTTTGAACTTTGCATAAATGTAGTTGTCCTCAACATTTTCCTTGAATCCAAATCTTTTAATGGTATCATTAAACTTTAAATACCACTGCCTAGAGGCTTGCTTTAACCCATAAATGGATTTCTTTAGGCGGCATCCCATATGTTCCTTCCCCTCCATGAAAAAACCCTTGGGTTGTTTCATGTAAACATTTTCTTCTAAATTTCCATTTAGAAATGCCGTCTTGACATCCATTTGATGTAACTCTAAATCAAAATGTGCAACTAGTGCCATGATGATTCTTAAGGAGTCCTTACATGAGACCAGAGAAAAAGTCTCATTGTAATCTACGCCTTCTCTTTGCGTAAAGCCTTTTGCCACAAGTCTTGCTTTGTACTTTTCTACATTCCCATTGGAGTCATACTTTGTTTTGTAGACCCATTTACATCCTACTGTTTTGGATCCTTTAGGAATTTTCTCTAAGTCCCAAACATTGTTGTAACTCATTGATTTCATTTCATCTTCCATTGCCTCCACCCACTTGGCTGAGTGAAGGCTACTCATGGCTTCTTCATATGAGGTAGGATCACCCTCCATATGAACTACATTGTAGACTTTGTAAATTTCTTTGGAAATGGCTGGTCTTCGTTCTCTTTTAGACCTTCTGAGTTCACCAGACTCTTGCTCATTTCTTGCCTCGGGTTCAGGCACATTTACGATGGGTGGCTGTTACGGCTCCCTTCGTGCTCAACAGTGGGTTCAGGTGGCTCCTGATGGACAGGTTCCGAACTTTCGCCCATTGTTGTCACGTGTGGAGTCACAACAGGTGCCGGCACCACAACCTCAGGGGTTGTAGATGGTGGCACAACAGGTAGCGAGAAAAATGGCTCCTGAGTCATCGGATTAGGTTCATGCACCCTCTTCTCCTCAAGATCAATTTTCCTAGCTACCGTGCTCCCCCTCATCAGTTCGTCCTCCAAGAACATTGCATGTCTCGTTTCTACAAACTTTTTGTATCTGTCGGGACAGTAGAAACGATAGCCTTTTGTCTTATCTGGATAGCCAATAAAGTGGCAAGATACTATTTTGGGGTCTAACTTCGCAATGTTTGGATTGAAAACTTTTGCCTCAGCTGGGCTCCCCCAGACCCTCAAGTGGTGCAGAGAGGGGACTCTGCCTGTCCACAATTCATACGGTGTTTTGGGCACCGACTTACTTGGTACTCTGTTGAGAATGTGAATGGCGGTTTTAAGCGCCTCCATCCACAATCCCAATGGGAGGGTGGAATAGCTCATCATGTTGCGCACCATATCCATAAGGTTACAGTTACGCCTTTCAGCTACTCCGTTTTGCTGAGGTTCGCCCGGCATAGAATACTGGGCGACTATTCCATTTTCTTGCAGGAAGCTTGCAAAGGGTCTTGGTACTTGACCATATGGAGTATGCCGACCGTAGTACTCCCCCCACGATCGGACCGAACTATCTTAATTCTTTTATCATGCTGATTTTCTACTTCAGCTTTGAAAATTTTAAATTTATCCAATGCTTCAGATCTTTCTTTAATTGGATAAATATAACCATACCGGGAGTGATCATCCGTGAATGTTATGAATGAATCATAGCCATCCACACTTTTCACCGTAAACGGTCCACAAATATCTGTGTGGATTATTTCTAGTGTAGCTATGCTTCGGTTTGCACCCTTTTTAATTTGTTTGACATACTTTCCTTTAATGCAATCTATGCATTATTCTATGTCTAAGAACTCTAACGGAGGAAGAATGTCATTTTTGAGGCTTTCTATTCTTCCCCTCGAAATATGGCCTAATCTGCAGTGCCATAACTTCGATGAATCAAGAGTTCGCTTTCTTTTCTTTTGTTCTTTGTTCGACAAGGGAACTTGTTCATTCACATCACACACAAAAAATACTTTCTCATGCAAAGATAATAAATATAGCTTGTCATGTAGGGTAGCAACACCCACACAAATATCTTTTAACCAAATGGCACATTTGCCATGTCCAAAATAACACTCATAAGAATCTTTGTCCAAGCACGACACACTTATTAAATTTCTATGAATTGAAGGAACAAAAAGAACATCCTTAAGCAAAAGAGAAGAGCCATCAGCCAGCTCCATAGGAATGTCGCCAACAGCCTCCACTTCTGCTTCAATCCCATTCGCCACTTCAATGAGTCTTTCTCTTTTTGGCAAAATCCTTGTCGAATGGAACCCCTGTAAAGAGTTGGCAACATGAATAGTTGCACCAGAGTCAATCCACCAAGTAGATCTAGAAAACTTTTCATACAGAGATTCATTAACAAAAGAGACTATATCTTTACCGTTTTTGGCCATTATGTACTTCAGCCATACTGGACAATCCTTCTTGTAATGGCCAACCTTTGTACAGTGGTGGCCGGTCTTTTCCCTGTGGGTGGACTCAGTGCGGTCTTGGTGCTGTTGTGGGCCCTTGCCATGTGGCTTGGAAGGTGAGCCACCATGGTTACTGTTGGTGAAGATCCTCTTCCTATTGTCCTTCACGAAGTTCAAGGAACCACCGTGAAGGTCCTTCAGCCTTTCCTCCTCTTGGGAGCACATCCCAATGGTCTTTTCGATGTCCTACTTTTCAGGGGACATGTTATAGTTTATTACAAAATTCTCGAATGGCTGTGGAAGAGAGGCCATCACCAGGTGCACCAAAAGTGCAGGCTTTAGCTCGAGGTCCTCATCCATGGGCTTCAGCTTGGCTGCCATGTTTGACATCCTCAAGATGTGCTCTCTTATTCCGTGTGGCCCTCCCGTGTACTTTTCAGTCACCGGTTTTTAAATTTGGGTCGCCTCATCTTTGAAGAGCCAGTAAACTGGCTCTTTATCTTGGCAAGGTATTCGCCCACAGAGGCACACTCTCCAATTGAGCTCACTATGGCGTTCTCAATTGTGTTCTTTACAAAAGCCAAACATTTCTTATTGGCGTTCACCCACTTTTGATTATCAATCGAGTAGGCCAGCTCCAATGAAACATGGTCCCTCTTCCTTTTCTCAAACGCAGCACTTTTCTTAGCATCTCCATTGACAGGGTCAGCAGGCTTGACTGGTTGCTTGGTGTCAACCACCCAATCCACTTCAGCGCATACAAACGCCAGATCAACCTTTTTCCTCCATTCGGAGTAGTTGTCCCCCCTTAGCAGCGGGATGTCCTTCAAACAGCTCATGTGGTTGAGACCTCCTGAAAACCACAAAAGATGTGAGATCACCAAAGAAAACAACTGTATGCATTAACTCAACGTTGGTATAAATTAAGCATGCAATTGTTTTGTGCTATTTAAAATTACATCACCGTTGGGTAGTAATAAAGTTAAATGCACCTTTAATACTTAATGAAAACGATCATGATCATGCTTATTAATAACGTTGGTCAATTAATAACATGGGACACAATCATCTTTAATTACTTTGTCACATCTTTATAACAAAATTTGAACAAACTTTATTGCATTATTGCAATTTAAATCATCTATTTGCAGCGGAAACATTTATAATAACTTTCATAAACTTTAAACTTTACAGAAAATTTTTGCCTTTTTTCATATTCTCTAGTCAAATATTCACTGAAATAAAAGACTAAAAAAAACTATGCAAAAAACTGTCCAAAACTTGATGAAAAAACATCAAAAATTAATTTCTATAAATAGAAAAACTAAAAAAAGAAAAAAAAAACTGTGATGAACGCCCTACTGGGCCTATGCTGTGAGCAGCGCGCAACAATCTGCCGTCCATGGCAGCTCACTTGCGCCCGCCAGCAGCCTGGCTGCAGCAACCCGCCGTGGCCTGCTGTCGCTGCCCGCTATCGCTGCCGCCTTACGCTGCCTTTCGCGCCGCCAGCAGCCCACTAGAGCCCGCTTGGCCCGCCTTGGCCTGCCAGCGACCGGCCGCCAGCAGCCGCTCAATCCTGGCCGTCCGCCCACTAGGGTTTCGATCGGGCGGTTGTCCGCGCCGATCGGCCGTATAAAACGCCCAGGCCGCCGGCCCCCTCAAACCCTAATCACTTTCCCCCACTCCCCCCGCGTCCACTCCGCGTGCCCTCTGCGGCGGCGCCGCGTGCACCCCGTGTGCGCTCTGCGGCGGAGCCGCGTGCACCCCGCGTTAGCAAGTCGGCGAGGCGGCCGCGACGGTGAGCCCCTCCCCCTCAGCGGCGCATGCGATGGCGGCGAGGTGGCGCCCTGGCGAACCCTCCTCTGGCGGCCCCCTCGCAGCCCGGTGGGGGCGAGCGGCGGCGCTCGGCGCAGCGGCCCTCTCTCCCTCGAGCATCGGTGCCCCTGCCCTTCTTGCCGGCTGCGCGTCCACCCGAGGGTGGGCGCACCGCCGTCAAGCGGCGCAGTGGCGGCGCCCTTCGCCGGTGTACGGCGGCGGGCCAGTGGTCCCCCCCCCCTCCTTTCTATTTCTTTCACCTGCCACAAAAATGGAGAAGGAGATGACGGCGGCGCCTCCCCTTGGCTCCTTGCCGACGCGTGCATCCACCCAAGGGTGGGTGCACCGCCGTCAAGTGGCCGAGGTGGGGCAGATCTTCCCCCCCCCCCCCCTTTTTTTGTTTGGGGTTTCTTTGCGTGCGGGGTCTGGGGCTGTTTTGGGGGCTTTTGGGGCTTAGATCTAGGTTTTCTTTGCCCCCGAAGGAGTATTTCTTCTTCTAGATGTCTCCCAAAAGGGATGCCCATCTAGATCGAGAGGAAAGGCGCGGCCATAGGGCAGGCGCTCTTTAGATCTAGGTCTTTTTCTTTGAATTTCTTTTGCACCGAACAAACTAGCCACTAGTGGCTCTAATACCATTGTTGAAATCTATTTGCATCAACTAGTCTAGATCTATTCGGTAACTCTTTGCCTCTGCATATCTAGACATGAAACTGAGAGAGGGAGAGAGGGATCTGAGAGGAGAGGAACCACCTGCACCCTGACTCGACAAGCACGAGCCAGAGGTGATGCCCGAGCTGGTGCCGGAGCTGGAGCCGCCGTCGTTGGCCATGGGTGGTAAGGGGGGAGAGTGTGGCAGCGGTGGTGCTTCCCGTCGGCGCAGCGCTAGGCCTAGATCGGATTGGCTTGTAGGTGGGGTGGCTAGGGCACAGCTAACCTCGTGAGGCGTGCTGCCGGCCCCCCACCTCTTTATATAGCGCTGGCAACAGGGGCTCACCCACCAGATGAGGTGGGACGCCCCCGATCAGGACACGAATAGGGACTCCGTTCGACCGTTGGGCGGGAGAGATCTATCTAACAATTAAACACAAAGTTTTTGGACTGGGTAGCAAGCAAACTGCCACGGAGCAAGCAACCTCGCCAGGGGTGTCGAGCCGAGGGAAGCGATCCCACGGCGAATTTTGCCGGCGCACGCCTACGGATACCTGGATGGTTGTGCGTAGTTTAGTTGCTCTTGACTTTGATCCTTGCACAGACAGGTGCAAGTGCCGGATAGATCCACGTACATCTCGTGCTAGCACAGTGCTGGTTGAACTCCAACTCTTCGCCACGCCAGCATGCACCAAGCTTTGGAATAAATTCCACATTCAAGGTTCACATATCTTACTTTACGGTAAGTAATTCATGGCCATCGTGTCATCTCAGCAATAGGTACGCGTGCGATTGCACCGGGCAGTAAAAAACTATATCACAAAAGACATGTTTTCTTATTGAATATATTTAGACTCGAAGAATTTCACTACTCGAAAGTCGAAATCAGTTTTCTGGACAAACCAAATTTCTTGTCTAAACTCACGTACTAGCATTTTTTTAAAGAATCACAGAAAACCTCATATCGGACTTCTTCTGAGGAGGTCGTGCTTGTCAGGTTCAGGGATTGCGTCATGTCGTGATCGTCCTAATTTTGCTCCGAATGTAGCAAACTGGTCCGAGACGTGCAATGCTATTCGACAACCTCGTGTAACCCCTTGTGCTTGAGAGCCAGAAACTGTACCGCGCTGCTTGAGAGCCAAAAACTGCTTCAGAAATTTTCTATGATCATCACTGCCGAACTTCTCTTCTGCAGCGGTCATCAAAGCCGGCCATGAACTGATGTCATGCCTCAACCGATATGCTTTCAGCCACGGAGCAGCATTGCCCTCCATATGCAATATCGCAGACAGTAGCCACAATGAAGGATGAACGTTGAACAAAACAAAATAATCTAAACACTTGTCTTTCCAATGCGATGTTGATCACCATCAAACCGAGGAAACGACATCTTCAGATTATGCTTCATAGGTGGTTCAAAGGTACCCGAGTTTCTACCGCCACCAGCGCCACCCAGTCCACCGCCAGCCCCAGATCCCCCACACACACCGCCTCCTGTGCCACCAATGCGACTGCCCCCAACACCTCCAAGCACACCCTCACCCGTACCCCCGCCACCGCCCAAGTGCCCAGCAGCGCGCGGAGACAGAATGGCATCCCTAGTACCTCTCGGAGCGTGGGTCGACGCCGAGGCCTCGGGCGCATCACCAATCCACGATGCGCGTACTGACTAGAGTGTGCTCTTGCCGGCTGGTTCGAAGACCTCTGGGTCAAGATCATCTTCCGACGGTGATGGAGAACACGAGCGATGCCGATCCAATCGCTCCATCGTTGCCACCAACTTGTTGTTGAGCGCCGTCAGCTGCAGCGTCGCCGCTGCTTGAGATTTCGCCCCAGCAGCGACCGCCTTAGAGATCAAAGCGAGATGCGTGACCAGGCTCTGTTGCGTGGTGTCCATAACAGCGACCCGGCCATGGATCAGATCGACCGTCTGTCGACACTCGGTGAGAGTGTCCGCCGACGCCGCAACCGCTTCACCTATCGCCGTCAGGACGATTTGGGTCTGCGGTGAGGGCTTGGAAGGAGTCGTGTGAATCTCCTCGCGAACTGGTGCCAATCGATCTGCCGAAGCCTCTCAGAATTTTACAGCGACACAGCACCGCAAAACGGGAGATCCGCCCCGCTCACCGCCATGGGGATGAGGATTTTAACGGAAGATTGATCCGAAGACAGCCTCCCGAACCTGTCGCCACCGTGAAGCGCTCCCACAGATCGTGGAATTTGATACCAAATGTAACCTTCCCGATCTGATATGATTGTCAGATAGGGATTGGATGTTTTCGTGAACGGAAAGTAAGAAGAGAATGAGAGAGAGAGACAGAGAAGGAAGGAAGCGTGTCTCACTTTCCATTCATTTTCAGCATAAGGGTTCAAAGATCATTACACATACTTATAGGCCCACACTGTTGGAGATATGCCCAAGAGGCAATAATAAAGTGGTTATTATTATATCTTCACACTTATGATAAATGTTTACATACCATGCTATAATTGTATTAACCGGAAACATTAATACTTGTGTGATTTGTAAACTAAAATAAGAGTCCCAAGTAAAGCCTCTTGTTAAACTAGCTTGTTGGTTAATATATGATCATGGTTTCCTGATCATGAACATAGAGATGTTATTAACAACAGGATCATATCATTAGGAGAATGATGTGATGGACATACTCCTATAGATAAGCGTAGCATAAAGATCAAGTCATTTCAATAGTTCAATTGCTATATGATTTCTGATACATAGTAACCTAATTCCTTCGACCATGAGATCATACATATCACCTTTACCGGATGGATGCTTTGATGTCATCAAACACCACACCATAACTGGGTGGCTATAAAGGTGGCATTGAGTGTTCGGAAAGTATTGGTTGAAACACATGGATCAAGAGTGGGATTTGTCCATCCATATGACGGATAGATATACTCTGGGCCCTCTCGGTGGAATGTCATCCAATTAGCTTGCAAGCATGTGACTGGCTCACAAGGGATCACATATCACGGGAACGAGAAAAGAGTACTTATCGGTAACGAGGTTGAACTAGGTATGCAGAGATACCGACGATCATAACCTCGGATAAGTAAACTATCGTGAGACAAAGGGAAATTGGTATCGTATGTAAGTGGTTCATTTGATCGCAAAGTAATCGTAAAAATATGTGGGAGCCATATGAATTTCCAGATTCCTCTATTGGTTATTGTTCGGAGAAGTGTCTCGATCATGTCCGCATAATTCATGAACCGTAGGGAGACACACTTAAGGATTCGACGTTGTTTGAGTAGTTATGGTATTATGAGAAAGAGACCAAATGTTTTTCGGAGTCTCGGATGGGATCCGGGATATCACGAGGTGATCCGGAATGGTCCGGAGAATAAGATTCATATAAGGAAAGTCCCGTTTCGGAGTTCGGGAATGATTCCGGTGTTTTCATCGGGAATGTTCTGGAAGGTTCCGGAATGTCCGGCACTCCGGAGGGGGAGGGTACATGAATGTGTCATTACATATTGAATGATTGCATCATGTACTAAGTGTTCTTGCTGTTCCAAAACTGAAAAGTCAAACTGCCAGTTTGAAAGTCAAACGGCTAAAACAGGAAACTGTGGAAAACAGGAAACTCTGGGAAACAAGCAAGAGGTGGTTGGTACCGACTTAGGGGAGGAGTCCCTCCAAGCCGGCACGCCAACCAAGGCCGACTTGGGGAGGTACTCCCCTCCCCTTGGCCGCCCCTCCCACCTATAAAAGGAGGGGCAGGGCCTCCTCCTCTAGACACACAAGTTCCTATCCTCTAATCTCTGGTTTAGAGCCGTTTTGGTTTAGAGCTTCTAATTGCTCTAGCCTGCGGTTTAGAGCCTTCTAATTGGTGTGTCTAATCCCTAGATCACTAATAGCTCTCTCCCATACTCCACCATACTCGCTTTGGCTTAAGGTGAAGCCCTGCGGGATCTCCCCTCTACTTCCGGTACCACGCCGTTGTGCTGCCGAAATCGCGAGGAGAGTGCTACAACCTCCGCTGCCTGCTGGAACAAGGGAGAGGAAGGTCTTCGTCGAACGTGTGACCGATCATGAAGCGCTGCCGAACGCAGCCGGAAGGATCGTCTACGATCTTGAGATCGTAAAGAGTACGACTACATCACCCACGAGAATCTGCTCTCGTTAAACACTTTGGAATCTTCGAGGGTAAGTTATTCCATCGACTCGTTGCTACAATCTAGTAGATAGATCTTGGCTTGTTTGTTTGTATGCGATAGAAAATTTTTGTTTTCCATGCTACGAACCCCTCAATGGTATCGAGCCGTGTCTATATGTAGATCTGTTGCACGAGTAGAACACAATGGTCATTGTGGGCGTTGATGCTTTTATTGTCGATTGCTTCTTGTGTACTTTGCATCTTGCGGTATGTTGGGATGAAGCGGCCCGGGCTAACCTTACATGACATCGTTCATGAGACTTTCTCCACGCTTGACATGCAACTTGTATTGCATAAGTGGCTTTATGGTGTGCTGTTTCTCCTAGCATAGTTAAGATCCAATTTACAACGGGTGATCAACAATGCTAGTATCAATGTTGTGGTTCTTGTTCGTAAGTTAGAACGACACTTATTGAAAACCCCAAACCACGTAAAATATGCAAAGAAAGTAGAAGCGTCTAACTTTGTTTTGCGAGGTGTGCAAATGATGTGATATGGCCATGATTGTGATTATATTTGATGTATGCAATGTTCCTTATTGTAAGTTGGCAACCGGCTGGAGCCATATGGTTGTCTTTAATTTATGTTAAGACCCGCGTGTCTATTCAAAGTAGTTGTAATAGTTGAAGCCAGTGGACGACAACCATGGAGAAGCGTCATTGACCTTGATGCAATGCCGGTGATGATGGAGATCATGTTCGTGCTTGAAGATGGAGATCGGAAGCACAAAGAAGAAAGGCCATATCATATCACATATTATGAATTGCATGTGATGTTAATCCTTTATGCATCTTGTATTGCTTAGTAGACGACGGTAGCATTATAAGATGATCCCTCATGCACATGAATTTCAAGTCATAAAATTTTCACCCTTAGTTAGCACCGTTGCTAAAGCTTGTTGTTTCGAAGCACCACGTGATGATCGGGTGTGTTAGATTCTATAAGTGTATACAACGTGAGCAAGCCAGATTTTCTCATGCGGAAACTAAGGTTTGATCTTGACGAGCCTAGCATGTACAGACATGGCCTCAGGAACACGGATTACCGAAAGGTAGAGCATGAGTCATATAGTAGATATGATGAACATGTTGATTGTTCGCCATTGAAGCTATATCAACTCTCGTGATGATCGGTTTTGATGTGGTGGATTTGGTTCGTGTGATCACTAAAACAATGTGAGGGATATTGTTTTGAGTGGGAGTTCACCAAGATTAATTTAATTATTAATTAGAACTCAATTTATCATAAACTAAATTAAAGTGAATTTGCATAGTTGTTGTAGTCATTGGCATCCGTTTACCACCTTGCGCTTAGTTATAATTGAGATGATAGAACTATAGAATTCTGGTTAGTTACTTTTACTTAACTGGTATCGTATTGTTTTAAGTGTTAATCTAAAGTTTAAAAGTCCTATTGCAAACTTTCAAGTTAAGTTACTCCATGAAGTTTAATAATTAGTATTAAATCAAGAGTAACAATTCCAAGTGTTAGTATATAAGTATCATGTTTGTCTCCATGATTCTTGATATTCAAAGGATTCTCTTAATATCAAGGTCATCTAGGATCTGAAAGAGTTGTTTCAGAAACCATGATGTGTGGAAGATATTGTGATATCTGAAACGAAGTATTGGTTACAACATGATAGAGTATAATATGGCAAAAGTCATGTTCTCATATTTGATGAGAATTTGCAAAAGGTTGGAGACACTAGTTGTCCTAATCCTCCAAAAGGTTTTGGAGAGCAACATTATACTTGCGATTCACCGTTACAAGCTAAAAGTAGCTTGATCATGGATAAATCCATGATGAGGGTGAATATTTGATGTAGGTAAGATGTTTACTGCACCAAGAGATTACTAAAGAAAGGAATTTGAAAGAACACCGAACATTTGATGATAGGTGATCTACTTCAAAGTGAAAGTCCAAAGACATTGGTATTTAATTATACACGCTTTGGATTATGTGTCATATGTATGAATCCACTATTGATATTGATAGATTCTTTCAAACAGAAAAGGAAATATTGAAAGATAATCTCATAAATATATGGCAGAAAAGAAAAGACTAGAATTGTTCAGTTTAAGTATATAGATGATATACATGTTATGGCTATATTCTTTGCTTATTAAACAATGTGGTTATTAAGTATTTGATACTGAATTTGTTGGTGTGAATCGTCATACGAAACAACACAATTCATGAACTACAATGGCCTAAGTAACTAGCAAAAGAATATGTGATGAAGTTCATCGAGAACAAATAAAGGGTTATTGTGTTGCTCGTTAAACATCAAAGCTTGCCTTCAAGATTTGTTTTATCAGGTATTATGAGAACAAAAGGGTTGTTCAAATAAATTACCGTAATCCATAAAAGATGGATGATTCACAAATCTCGTTGGAGAAATCACATCCATAAAACTAGTGCTAAAAATGTCGAAAGACAAATTGATTGAAAGATCACTTAGGAAGTGACATCGCCGTTTAAATTATAATGGAAAGAAAACATGAAGAAACTCCATGTGGATGGAATTTTGGAGTCTTCTGATTTTTGATCAAATGACGCTTATGAAACTTTCCTAGAGATAATTAAAACTTCGTTCATAGGCCAAAAGGGAACGAATGACTAGCTTATTGGAACTTGTACATATTGTTGTACGAAATACATTATGTGTAGTCAAAAGCGATGGATTTCAACTTCATATGCTTTCTCCGAAAATTTGAGTGAATATATGAATATTTACTTAATAAGGATAAAGTATGAAACACTTGAAAAGTTCAAAGACTTTCAAGATGAAGTGCAAAATCATTGTAACAAGAATATGAATAGTTTATGATAAGATCATAAAGGAAAATATTTAAGTTACAAGTTTAGCATAATACCTAAGATTTAAGGAATCGTTCCGTGGATTTGCATTTTCGAAACACCATAAGAGTATGGAACGTTCGAGATATGTAATTAAACCTTGTTTGACATGGTAAGATCAAAGGTATAATTCATAAAACTGCCATTATATTTTAAAGATTAAAAGCTTTAGAGATTACCCTTTTTCCACTGAAAAGAGCTCCATCATAATCCGTTGAGATGACACCATATAAAGTTATGGTTTGGGATAAAACCCAAGTTGTCCTTTCTTAAACATTGGTATGCTATGCATAAGAAAGATGTTTGCAACCAAAGTCGGATGAACCTGTCTTTGTATGTTATTTGAATAATCATAAGTAATCCTCCATAATATCGGAGACAAAAGTGTTTGTCACTTAAAACGCGTCAAGTTTCTTTGAGAAGGAATTTTTCGTGAAAAGTTAAGTTGGAGGACAATAGAACTTTGATAAGGTTAAAAGAACCTTAGTCAGAGTTGCACAAGTTGAAAAAGTGTTCGGAGGCAAGAACAAAGCTCATGGCTCACGTACCTCAAAGGTTGTGGTCACGGAGATCCAAGTTCCTATTGAAACAAGTAGGTCGGATGAACAATCAAATACCAAGATTTGAGGGTTGAATCATTATTTGAGAATAATGAACCGACTACATGCAAAGAAGCGATGATGGGCCCGACTCAATCAAATGGCTTGAAGCCATAAAATCCGTGATAGTTCCATTCATGAGAAATCAAGTTTTGAACTTGAAGGACCCTCGAGAAAGGTGTAAGACCTTACGGTTGTGTCCGGATCTATAAAGAAATAGACATGGATGTTTCACATCTATAATCGACATATTGGGAAAGAGTTCACAACAATGTTCAAAGGTTGACTATGACAAGATTTGATCTTTCATAGTGATATTTAGTCTAGACGGATTAATGTAGCAACCACTACATATAATTTTGTTATATGATAGTTGAATAAAAAAACAAGTTCTTCTAATAGAATCGTTACCTAGGACATGTGCATAACACGGTCCATAGGGTTTTGTTAATTCATAGGATGCTAAAAGCATATGCAAACTTCAATGGTTGAAGTGAGCATCGCGGAGTTGGAATCTTCACTATGATGAAACTGTTAAAGGAGTTTAAAAGTTCATTAGAGACAATGAAGATGCTTGCATTTGCAAGAAATTAAGTGGGAGCGCTAAGACATGTTTATAATACATTATGTGGAAGACATATTGTTGATTGGAAATAATGTATCTTTTATTAACACATATTAAGAATTTCATCCCGATGAAAGACTTAGGCAAAACCAAAATATTTGGCATCAATAGACGCTAATATGGTTATGCCAGAAGTACATAGACGAGATATTGAATGAGTTCAATATAGAAACTACAAGAAAAGGTTCTTGTCGCACAGAAAGGATTGAAAGAGTTCAATGTTGATGATATATTCAAGTGTATTGACATTTGGTAAAGTGAAACAAATAATCAAGTATAGATTGATACTTGATGTATGAAATCACAAAGAGTATTTATATCAATCATACTGTGATATGTACAAATCCAGATATGTCCTATGCTCTAAATGTTGTGAGCATATACCAGAATGATTCGTAAGATGATCATTGGACAATAGTAAGGATATTCTTATGATCTTTTGGAAGAACTAAGAGTATATTATTTGTAGAAGTGACAAATAGATGGTTAGTTCATTGTAAAAGTACTACATTGATACTAGTTTTGTCACAAAGTACAAATTAAGTTTATCTCAATCTAAACTAAGGGTGGCACAATATAATGGAAAGTGAGTTCCATAATGGATTTGGATGATTTCCAAAGTTAAGACATTGTGATGACAGATACTACAACAAAGTCTAAGTATATGACTGCTATTATAGCGAAAAGAGGGCATTTGTGTCAAGTAGTTTGTTATCAAACTAGGTGTAGTTCATGAGGGATAATACTATGAAGATATATTGTGCGACAATATTATTAACATGTTTTAACCCCAAAGAACTAAAGGTCACACCGAAGACCAAATTTATACAAAGCCATCTCATTAGAGAATGAGTGATGCGTGAGACGCAAAGACATGCAATTACACACGGACCGGAAGTGTCGATCCGGAGATCGATTGACCACTAGCAATCGTGTACATACAACACCGGAAAGCCATAGGTGTTATATACACAAAGGTTTGAAACTAGATTATTGACTCTAGTGCAAGTGGGAGACTGTTGGAGATATGCCCAAGAGGCAATAATAAAGTGGTTATTATCATATCTTCACACTTATGATAAATTTTTACATACCATGCTATAATTGTATTAACCGGAAACATTAATACTTGTGTGATTTGTAAACTAAAATAAGAGTCCCTAGTAAAGCCTCTTGTTAAACTAGCTTGTTGGTTAATATATGATCATGGTTTCCTGATCATGAATATAGAGATGTTATTAAAAACAGGATCATATCATTAGGAGAATGATGTGATGGACATACTCCTATAGATAAGCGTAGCATAAAGATCAAGTCATTTCAATAGTTTAATTGCTATATGCTTTCTGATACATAGTAACCTAATTCCTTCGACCATGAGATCATACATATCACCTTTACCAGATGGATGCTTTGATGTCATCAAACACCACACCATAACTGGGTGGCTATAAAGGTGGCATTGAGTGTTCGGAAAGTATTGGTTGAAACACATGGATCAAGAGTGGGATTTGTCCATCCATATGACGGATAGATATACTCTGGGCCCTCTCGGTGGAATGTCATCCAATTAGCTTGCAAGCATGTGACTGGCTCACAAGGGATCACATATCACGGGAACGAGAAAAGAGTACTTATCGGTAACGAGGTTGAACTAGGTATGCAGAGATACCGACGATCATAACCTCGGATAAGTAAACTATCGTGAGACAAAGGGAAATTGGTATCGTATGTAAGTGGTTCATTCGATCAAAGTAATCGTAGAAATATGTGGGAGCCATATGAATTTCCATTCCTCTATTGGTTATTGTTCGGAGAAGTGTCTCGATCATGTCCGCATAATTCACGAACCATAGGGAGACACACTTAAGGATTCGACGTTGTTTGAGTAGTTATGGTATTATGAGAAAGAGACCGAATGTTGTTCGGAGTCTCGGATGGGATCCGGGATATCATGAGGTGATCCGGAATGGTCCGGAGAATAAGATTCATATAAGGAAAGTTCCGTTTCGGAGTTCGGGAATGATTCCTGTTTTCATCGAATGTTCGGAAGGTTCGGAATGTCCGCACTCCGGAGGAGGGTACATGAATGTGTCATTACATATTGAATGATTGCATCATGTACTAAGTGTTCTTGCTGTTCCAAAACTGAAAAGTCAAACTGCCAGTTTGAAAGTCAAACGGCTAAAACAGAAAGCGTGGAAAACAGAAACGTGGGAAACAGAAGCTGTGGGAAACAAGCAAGAGGTGGTTGGAACCGACTTGGGGAGGAGTCCTCCAAGCCGCGCCAATCAAGGCCGACTTGGGAGGACTCCTCCCTTGGCCGCCCTCCCACCTATAAAAGGAGGGGCAGGGCCTCCTCCTCTAGACACACAAGTTCCTATCCTCTAATCTCTGGTTTAGAGCCGTTTTGGTTTGGAGCTTCTAATTGCTCTAGCCTGCGGTTTAGAGCCTTCTAATTGGTGTGTCTAATTCCTAGATCACTAATAGCTCTCTCTCATACTCCACCATACTCGCTCCGGCTTAAGGCGAAGCCTCATGAGATCTCCCTCTACTTAGGTACCACGCCGTTTGCCTCGGAATCGCGAGGAGAGTGCTACAACCTCCGCTGCTTTGGAACAAGGAGAGGAAGGTCTTCGTCGAAAATCGAACGTGTGACCGATCAGGAAGCACTGCAACGCAGCGCCGAAGGATCGTCTACGATCTGGAGATCGGAAAGAGTACGACTACATCACCCACGAGAATCTGCTCTCGTTAAACACTTTGGAATCTTCGAGGGTAAGTTATTCCATCGACTCGTTGCTACAATCTAGTAGATAGATCTTGGCTTGTTTGTTTGTATGCGATAGAAATTTTTTGTTTTCCATGCTACGAACCCCTACACACACTCCATGTCATCCCACCTCTAGTGTTACCAGGTGACACCGATGTTTAATTGTCACGCTACGGCGCGTCGCCAGTCGTGACACCATGGCGAACGGGCGAGCGGGCCAGGGCCTGATCTGGGATGACCTGACCGCTTGCCGGCATTCCTCGAGCAGCGAGCAACATGAGTCTCTTCTCAGGCCTCGGCGTGGGCAGGCACGACGACCATACTGCAGCAGCGCGGTAGCGGGACCTTCACGGGCCTGATCTGGGCCTGACCGAGCCTCACCATGGCCTGGTGTGGTTCTGCTACTGCGTCTGGTCCGCAGCCGCCTCCGGCGGTGGTGGGTGATCCCCTCTGATGGGCTGTTGTGCGGCCCCGTTTGAAGGCTGCTCCGTCGCCTACCTACCTCGCATGTGTCGGTCCCTGTAGTGTACCGCTTGCCACCTCTTGGCCTTGAGACGAATGCCGGGGTGGCGGCCCTGGAAGGTGGATCGCGCGAGCGTCTTTGGCTGACGGCGTGGCGATGGTGATGGTCTTGCCCCTTGGTCACTTGGGTGGCAAGGAGCAGACGGTAGGGGTCCCTGGCGGTGGCGGCGCTTCGGCAATGGCATCTCCCAGATCGTGTTGTGAAGGCAGGGCTCAGGGAGACAGAAGGAGGTCCTATGGTGGGCGCGGGCGAAGTTTTTTCTGGGCGAAAGCTCCGCGTTTTGACGCCAACGGTGGCGACACCTGCGGGTGTCGTTACCTTCTTGGGGGCGCTGTTGTGGGTACCTTCTTTGCATTAGGGCTCCGGGTGAAAAACCTTGATCGTCGGGTCTCGGCGACGACGGCGTGACGCGTCGTTACCCTCTTGTGGGCGTCGTCGTGGAGCCCTTTTCTCCTAGGTCTCGTTCTTGTATCGTCGGTGACAAGTCTTAGTCCTTCTTGTTCTCTTTTGTTTATCCTTGATCTGCTTTGTAAGAGGTTCTCCTCGTCATCTTGTATTGGTTCGGCCATGCATGGCTTTATTTATAAAGCAGGACGAAAGGCTATTTCGAGCCAATGTTTGTTGTTGCTAAACTGTGTTGTGCCACCGCCGGTGCACCAACATGACTTCTCTGCTTACTCTATTGTTTCCTATGTTTCAGCCTACCCTGTATGTGAATGTCTGTAAACAAACTAGGCGTTTGGTCCATATAAGATGGATGAAACAGGTGAAAAAATTCAGGTACAAGATCATCGAGGAGCAGTCTAAAGATCATCTACAATACTACAAAATCAACCTCACATTTTTGTTAGTTCACAATCGATCGTGTGCAACAAATTCAGAACTGCGTGCGACTAAAAGTTCAGAAAAAGGAAAGAAAAGAGGTCGATTCGTATCTAGGAGCAACTCATCTTTCACCTTGCACTGATCCCTCATCCCCTCTCAGCATGAGCCTCACGTTCTTTCACCTGCATTCTCGAAATAGGCTTTCGCTCTGCTTTATAAATAAATCAACCAGATGAGACCGCTGCTGGGCCAGACAGCAGAACGCCCAAAAGAAGAGACGCAACATGATACAAGAAGCACGGACAAACATGTCCAAAAAGAAAAAAACAGATGGCAGCGAGTCGACTAAACAAGGACGATCCGAGACCGCTGCACCCACCGGTTATGTCCCACCATGCTCCAAGCCCTCTGATGCACCCCGTACCAAGCAGCACCCTCGCGGAGGGAGGCGACGACGCTCGACGCAGCTACCCAGACCAGTGAACTGGTCCTAGGGTTTCCCTCGGTACTCGGGGCACATAGGGAGAGGGATCTCCGCGACGCCCCCCAAGAAGGAAAGGCGCCACTCGAAAGCGGCACCACGACAATGTTGGCTAAGCCGACAAGGATTTCTCCTGATCCCCTCCCACCAAGGCGCCCAGAGGCACACCGGATCACCATCGCCAACCTTGCCACCCATGAGCATGCGCCACCACGCTCTCAAAAACACCCTCGCCGTCTCTTCGAGGACCTTGGAGTGCGTCCTGCAAGACGAAGGACAACGCCGTCGCGAGACGAGGGGCCGCAATACCGAAGCCATGCGGGAGGGACCAACCTCCACCACCAAGAGGTGATAGTCGACCGAACAGGGTATCCGCGGCACACCAGGCCTCGGCGGGCCCGACACGGCCCAAAATGGGCACGTGAAGCCCCAGTCACCCCGCTGCAACAGGCAAGGCACAATAGCGTAGTCCCAAGTCCCAGCGGTGTCGCCGCCTCCATCTCTAGGAGGTGCAGCACCCGCCAGCAGGGCGGCCTACCCAGACCCGTGGGGCACAGATCTGGGTCGAGCCCCAGCCCGCGCCGCAGGAGCGCTCCACCTCGCAGCAGCCTGCGCCACCACCCTGCCACGCGCCAGACCACCGCCTACAGAGGATCTGATGTCGTTGCAGCAACCGTCGTTGCCTAAGATCTGCAGAGGCAGGCTACGAGCCACCGCCGCCGCCACAGGCCGCAGCAGCCGCTAGCATCGCCGCCTGCTGCCGCATCCAGATGTAGGAGGTCGCCCCGACGTCACACGGCCGCCACACGCCGGCTACCGGCCGCCACCGCCAAAGACACCGCCATTTCGTTTTCACCTACATTCTTTCCTGACCACCTCCCACTAGAGCACCACGTCAGCGGCATGTATACCGCGTGGAACGGCGGCATGCTGTGCAGCGTACGCGGTAGTACCGCGAGTTAGGATTATGGAAAGGTCAACAGTCGCAGAGGCAAAGAAGCAGGGACTGTGAGCTTCATGGCGATGGGTAATACTACCAAACTTGCAGTGGTAAAATCGGAAAGAAGAAAAAAGTCCTAAAGAAATAACAATCGTGTAAGGTGGAATAGGGAGCGGCGCACCCACGAGTGGCCACGCGGCAAAGTCCTAGCCTGGCAGTTGCTATCGATATCATCGGGAACTCGTTCCTTCCCCTGTTTTAAAATCTGAATATTCACTTCTTATAACTCAGAAATTGTAACGCAAGAACGTCCATGCGCGTACGCCGCACGATGTCGGAACAGCCATGGGATGGCAAATTTCCCTTTTTCTAAAAAAAAAGTTGTGCACTACCACAAAATTTCCCTAGAATCGCAGGCCGTTTGCGCTCGAGTGGCGTCCTTATAATTTGCATATTACAACATTATCAAAGAAAATTGCCATATTACATATTGCATATAACGCCAAACCACCCGTATACTAGAGCACTTGGGGAAACAAATGTTGTATTGCTTTTGATTGTCATAAAAACT
Organism: Avena longiglumis; assembly: GCA_030063025.1. Classification (NCBI taxonomy): domain Eukaryota; kingdom Viridiplantae; phylum Streptophyta; class Magnoliopsida; order Poales; family Poaceae; genus Avena; species Avena longiglumis. The sequence goes on from CP125973.1 coordinate 171,499,725, forward strand.
ACAGCGTTGCACTCTAGAACTTTAGACAAAGTTTTTTTTTTTTTTTTTGCGGGGAAACTTTAGACAAAGGTTATGTGCTAGCGGGCAGTTCCTGATCCACTGCACGCGTCCTAACTCAGTCAGGTGGCTCCAAAACCTACGGCCAAACTTTGCATCCCATTGCTTCCCGTTCTTAACAATTTGATCTTATGCAGAAGCGTAATTCCCTTTGAAATCTCCTCGTGTTTCTTGTGCAAGTAGTAGCTATTAACTACTCCTTTTGTTTACTAAGACCTTTTAGATATTTCAATATGGACAGGATACACTCTAAAATGTCAGTGAACCTACACAGCAAAACATATTCATATACATGTGTTTTAGAAAAAGTAAAATGTTTTACATAAGTGAACGGAGGGAGTAGTATATATGCGATGGTCTATGAAACCCTTAGCTTGCACATTTATAAATGTTCTGACATTAGCTTTGATAAAGACTTCAACCACCAAGTCTGGATCCTGTGAGAGAGAGGGGAGGTAAATTTCTAGCCAGCCAACGAGCAACAATGATACTTTGTACTCTGCTACAACTTACCACACATGTAAGGTCTGAGACAAGTGAAATTCAATGGATCGAGGCTTATCATATATGGAAGATTCGGTTCACAAGGGGTGACCATAAACCATATTGGGTAGTACGAGGGTACAGGTATCTCGAACTACGTGAGCACAAAACATGAGCGACTATTTCTTTTCATTCCAACAGAATTTATTTTTGCCAATGAACATCTTAAAAAATGTTATGTTTTTCAGACTACATCAACATCAAATCTGGACCGTGATGCCCAGCGCGCTGGTACTCGAACTTAAGACATATCAACTCAAACTTAAGGCATTCTGCAAAAGAAAACTCAAACTTAAGGCAAATAATGATATCATTTTATTTCTCTCCAAGAATTTTTTTTTTCATGTTTTTATCTGTTTAAAATTATGATTCAAAACTTGTTAAATTATTTGTTTGCTTTGTTGGACTTGTTAAATTATTATGTTTAATTTGATTCACCTGTTGTTTGAAAATTTATTATTTCCAAATAGTGTATGGCAGGCCAAATGGTGGGGTGTGTGTGTGTGGTGTATTGCTGGTTATTAATGGGTTGGTAAGCAAAAAAATCAAATCTAAGGTCAGTTTTGTTCTGAGGAACAGAATGGGTGGCGATGAGATCCTTTCATAACAATTATAAAACCCAACGACAGGACAGAATACAGAAGGTAAAACGAAGATATCAGAGCGGAAATTGGCCTCTCTCATAGCAGAAACACAAAACATCACAAACCATTTAATGATGAAACATCCAAAGAAGAGAAATTGGCCTCTCTCATAGCAGAAAGACAAAACATCAGACAACCCATTTAATGACGAAACAACCAAACACGAGGATGTCATGTTCCGGCATGCTGTCTATAAACACCTGACAACCAGATTTGCCCTCTGGTGATACAAGCACACCAGCAAACACTGAAACAGTGTCGCAACTTCAGCAAACACTGACGAACTTCTACATGTATCTTTCACGGTCAAGCAGCTTCTGCAGTACAGCCTGAGAAGCCCAAAAAAACAGCATCATTCACAAACTGTAACAGCCCATCAATGTCTTCATATTGAGAAATAAACGGTGCTAAACAGAATAGAGGAAAATTGTTGCGGTCCAATCACATGGACAGTGACTCACAGGGCAGGTAGTGTTTAACTTGAGGGATTGTGCGAGCTCGCGTGAAGATATCAGAAGTTTGACAGGACGATATTCAGGCGCCACATTTCTCCCTTTGGAGTCTGCAAAGGTAATCAACTCGCGGTCCAAGAGATGTTCAAAAGCCTGCAGCAATAAAGCATGTGAATCTTCTGGACATTAAATACAGTAGGAAGTATCAATAATTCTTGATAATGCTAATACTTACCCTGAAGCAAACAGTGGTTGCATACTTATCAGAAGTTTTGTAGGCATCCAGTACAGATCTGTACTCTGGCAGACAACCAGTTCATCAACCGTCAGTTTTTTGTCTAGGGCTGATTATAAAGGGAGAAGAGCAAATTATACCTTTCATTATAGAGTTGAAGTTGTATGAACTTTGCTCCTTATCTTCTAGTCTATTCATGCATACAAGTATGTACAGTTCCAAAATCGACAGATCTGCCATCAAAATGTAGTGGAGTTGGCGTGATGGTATTGCAGTGTTGCAATGAAATATAATGAATACAAAATGGCAAAAATGAGAGTGAGCTCAGAGAAACAGTAACAAATTTGTTGGTTTTTCTTTTACTGGGTAGCAAGGGGAACATGGCTTATTTGTTAATAGTTTTCTTAGCTATCTAGCTGTTTGTTTCTCTTTGGAGCCAGCTTCCTTTCTGGTTTGTTTTGTTACCAGCTGTACTTGGCGTCATCTTGACGCCCTTCTTGATACAAAATGACATGCATTTAGATGTGTATATGAGAAAAAAAATCGGGCGGTTTGGATGATACTTAGTAAAGAGCTGCCTTTGGAGTTTTATTTGTATAGTTTTTCATCATTACGACTAGTGCTAGTCTAAATACAGGAAGTTAGGGCCAACGAAGAAAGTAGACCTTGCAAACTGTCCATCTTGGGTTGCCTCTGCATGGAGGAAAGCGCATTTGTAAAGCATTCCGTTGACAGAAGTCCAGATTCCATCTCCATATATGACACCACCCTGAAACTGAATAATTTCACATTTAGCTAATAACCCAAATCTTGAAACTGTGAAGAGGAAAAGAACCAAGGAAACTACTGAAAAACTTACAGAAATCTCAAGATATTGCTGGTTGTTGCATCGGCATGCGTGAGAGAATTGAGAATTCCTGTAAATTTCTTACTGCCGAAAATGCTCTACGGCATATAGGATAACAGAAGTTTAACAAAATTTGTTCTGCCATAATGGAACAACAGAAATATGTCTTAGGGCAATTTCTTGGATAATACCATTACCATATACAGTTCTGTTCAGTCTATGTAACAGTTCCACAGTCCCCATCATGTCTTCATTTGTTCTTTTAGCAAGGTCATATAACAAACATAGACCTTACTGTACAGAGAGCACCTTTTTTATTTTCAAACATGACAATGTTCTGTTACTGGTTCAGTATTAACAAGTCAGACCGAGAAAGCTTTAAAATAGTGACCAATAGGTCTTGCAAGCATATATGGTGAAATGTTATATTGATAGAAAGGATACAGTAAGCCTTGAATTGTACTCCGTAACATAGTTTGTTGGTAAGCTCGAGCCTTTGTCTAGCATTAGCAGACGTTCCATTAACCTGTCGTGCTTCAATTATTAAGAAGTCGTCTCAATAAGAGAACTAGATGGCCAATGCATCTTATCGCTGGAAGAAGAGAAAAAGTGGGAAAGCATAAGACAGACCTCTGTATATCATCCAATGAAGAAGGAACAAATAGAAGCTTCCTGTGAGAGAAGCGGGACCGAACTCTTTTTTCTAGCAGTTGATCTGCATCCTACAAAATAAAATTGCCTGCTTCATTAACTACTCTGAATAAAAAATTTCCAATATGCTGCTGGTAAAGAAAATTGGAGGTTTCCTGTGGAAGTACAGAATTCCAAGTCAAGTTATGAGCAACTTCAATCCTACTTGAACGTATCAAGCACATCCTTATTTGCTATAGAAAAATATGAGGTACCTGAATCCAACTTCAGTGCTACTGTCATATTGTCAAACTGCATGTGAAGTATGCTGCTGCACTACTACACTTATTCTCATAAAGTAAGAATTTGCAGTAACATTCCTAACAATGTGCATTCATACACATAGCAAGAACTTGACTCGCTGGAAATGCTTCGCCAACTTGCTTGGTGAAAATGCGAGTAAAGCATGAGAAAGGCTGGTACATACCAATCGGCAACTCATACCAATGACAACAGCTTGTGATGTAAGAGTTTGCATCGCATCAAGTAGGCTATAGAGTAACCGCTGCTTCCCCTGTAATAGGGCATCATGAACATCAGACATCCTCAAATGTAAAAATGCCAGTAGCCAGTACTAGAAAGCATGTTATGACTTTTGCTGTTTACAATAAGAAAACTCATTAGGAATATTCGTGTTAAATGGTTATGCAGCTGATATTCAATTATATGAGCAGGGGTTCAGAATTAAATGTGGTATAAGAACAGAAAGCATATATTCATTTGCATATATTCATTTCAACCTGGGCAAAGAGGTCAAACTCCTCCAGGACAAAAATGACTGTCTTGTGAGCTAGTCCACACTCCCTACAGAAGAGAAAGATACAAAATTACACATGAACTGAAGGGCTATCACTTTGTACTGAAAAGTGTTCATCATTTTAATGCACTACTTACCGTAACATGTCAATCATGAATTCAGTGTTGTCATCTGAAGAAGCCTAAATAAGAAGACTGTTAGTCTATCTGTAACCCATTTGGAATGGCAGAAGGAAATAAAACTGTTAGAAAAGTTAAAAGTAGAAGAGTATGCACCATTTTGGAAAATGACAATTGATGCTCCAGACAAAGCTGCCTAGCAATTTCCTTAAAAGAAAAATAGAAAAAATATCAGGATGGCTCAATGGGAGTGAAGAATGCAAAGTAAGATATACAGAGCTGCGCAATTCAGTAATGATCGCGAGTTGAGAAGGTGTCACACAAAATTTGGAAGAGTGTTAGGAAAAGTGGAACGAGCTTTGCGATAGTCAGCGGAAGTGCTACCTTTGTAGCGCAGTTGTCATCACTATGCAACATCCCATTCAGCCTGATCTGAAAGAAAAGAAATCACATAATTATCCAACTCACGTGCAGGTTTGATGGAACTAAACAAACTAGGACACTACTGCCCTCTCGGAGAGATCGGTCTTGATAAGAGAAATCAGTGGATTGGAGAGCATAGGACAGAAAAACTGAGTTGTGAGGGAATTCCGCATTCCTCTATTTAAAGTCTCTTGAAATCATTCCCTGAAGCTTCATTAGACAAAGTTCGCCATTTCATAACCCACACAGTGTTACACAAACTTCACCAAAGCAGGTTCACTTTTGTGAGATGCAACTAAAGTTTTGGTTGGGTTTCACGTAATGATTAGCCAGGCACATTTCTAGCAACATAGCGGATCGAGCCATACCACGGATATCGCATCAGGATGTTCTGTCTTCAGGTCCTCTAGAACCATGTCGAGCACCTGTAAATAAATGAAACCTGAGTTCCTAGCTGAGAACAAACAAATTCAGCACGCATTTTGCCAATTGCGCACATGCACATTTCATCGAACACAGCCCCTGCATTTCAGCTAGTCACGGAAGGGGAGAGGCAAAAGGGGAAACCTCACCGCCCCTTTTCCGCAGCCGCGGGGTCCAAGGAGGAGGACAGAATTGTTGCAGGCCTCGGAGACGGAGCTGTCCACGAGGTACTTGAGCTTACTGCGCAACACAATACCAAGCGCACCGGTTACAGATGAGACCGATGCTATTTCCTGCGAGGCGCGGTGGGGCGGATCGATTCGATTCACCTGTAGTTGGTGTCTGGCGAGGATCTGAGAGGAGAGTGGACGAAGGCCGGGTCGCAGAGACGGCTGCGGAGCACGGCTTGTGCTTCATTCGCCACGGGCGCCGCCGCCGCCATGGGAGTTGGACTGTTGGAGACTCGGGGGGCGGAGAGCAGAGCGCGCGGGGGGAAATGAGTTGGCGCCGGTTCCGCTGAAAAGAAGGATTCAACGTGTTCGATGCGCCGTAGGATTTATTTTCGGAGTGCCATTTTCGGAGTACACTAATTATGGCAAGTCCAGAGGTTCCCCTAAAATATCCCCTATATCTTAAAATTTTAGACTTTCTTAAAATTATTCTCTCCTAAAAGTTTCCCAATCTCTATCAGTTTCCTTAAAACATCTCCCCTATTCTATATTTTCAGATTTTTTTGTATCTATCATTTAAAAGCCAACGGCTATTTTTTTTAGGGATTTCTATTTTCGTACTCCTGGTTCAATTAGTTGTACTCTGTTTTTCCCGGTCGCTTAACTTTTTCCCAACTTTTCCCTTCGCCATGTTATGAAACCCCTGCAGGCGCTCGAACGGAGGATGCCGTCAGGTTAAAGGTTTGACCGTTACATGCTGACTGGTAGGACGACATTGGAACGGGTCGTGCGTTAAGCGTTACGTTACGTGGCCTCGACCATTACACGCGGACGGGTGGGGTCGTGTGTGGGTCAGGTCCTGCATACGTGGTGAATGGTGGGGCCGTGTTGGGTCTTGCATACGTGGTGAAGAGTGGAGCCGCATGGAGACACATCGGACCGGTCATTCTCGCTCACCTAAAGCATTCGCTTCCCTCCAAGCCTGGAACAGCTCCCACACCGTTGCCCCGCTGTCGTGCCCTCCTACCTTATGTCGTCCTCGGCCCCAGAGCCGCCCCTCTCCCTAGCCGTTGGAGCCCACTCCACCTCCAGCTCCGCTCCCGCCCCCGCTAGATATACCCCTTTTGCTTAACAGTATGCAATGTCGGCTGGTGCACCGTCCATCCGCGTCGAGCACGGAGAAGATCGGGTGGAATCGCAGGGATCTAACGCATGAGTTACATCTGGGTAAGCATCGTTTTCCTTTTTGTGGATTGATTATTGGCAGTATTTGAGCGTGAATCGCTGGTACACAACTAATTGCCTTGTTTTTCGAATAGGATTGATCTAGTGCTGGCATTTCGGCTGGCGATTAGACTGGATACTAGTATAATTCGTGGTTATGAACAATATCTCTCTAGATTTTATTTTTCAGCGATGGTTGCAACCTTCATAACTCGCAGAGATTTGATAGATAAAATCTATTGTAAATTCCCCTGGAGCAGTGGCGATTCAGTTGATTCGTAATATTTCAACATTAGCGAGCAAAGATTGCTCCCACTAACTAGAGAAGATGATATGGTAATGCTTTTCTCTTTGAATGCTGCCGAACGTTTTGGTCGAATTCGTCTCCATGTGCAACCTAAAGTTGAGCATACGGGAAAGAGTGTTAAATCACCATCTGATGGTCACACATCATCAGGTGGTCGGGCATCATGTGTCTCTGTTGTCTCTGCTAATAGTTTGCGCCCCAACGATCCTTGTAGGTCCACAATAGTACCATTTGTTCGCACTGCGAGTGTAAGCCAAACCGCTCGTATGGCCGATGTGGAGGACGAGGTAGAGCCTGACAAGGGAGCGCCTCCACTAGATGAGGAGGATGAGTTGATGTTTCCTGAATTTGTAGATAGATTCAGTAAACAGGCACTAGAGGATCAATACACGGATAAAATTGCCCAGGGTGCCATATTTGATGACACTGATGACGAAGAGAACAAGGAGAACAATGACAGCCTCGTTTTAGCCGAGGACGATGGTGAGGACTTGCCAGTAATTGAGTAGGATATGGACGATCCTAAGATTATAGAACGCACCGTATTTGAAACGATGCGGGACTGACGTAATACCCTTACTATATATTGCATTCGCACCAATAATGATTATGATGTTATTAATAGTGATCCAGCAAGGTTCACAGTGAAGTGCCCATACAAGAGGTGTAGGTGGAGGATGCATGCATCCACTATGCTCAGGAGCAGTTTGGTTTAGGTATTACAACCAGTTGTGTATTTTAGATCATTGTGTAGATTTTGTTAGTTGTACCTGACATTTTAATTATGTTTCAAATAAAAATTAACCGGTTTGAACATTCTTGTCCACCTCAAGGGGGACAACCAAAGGACAAAACAAAACTAACAAAGACTAGGTGGTTGGCAGATGCAATCATGGATTGGATGAGAGCGAACCCATCACTTGGTGCAACAGCGCTTATAAAAGAAGTTTCTAAAAAGTTTAATATTACAGTACCCTACATGAGGATGTTCTATGCAAAGTAAATGGCTCTTGAGAGGATCAATGGTCCATGGAATGAAAGTTTTCAGTTTCTTTACAGCTTCAAAGCTGAAGTGGAGATGGCTAGTCCAGGTAGTGTTGTATAGATAGACAGGCATAAAGTTCAGTACAACTTTCATTACTCCTTGTGGTTTACATGCTTACCGACGCATGCCTTTTGGTTTATGTAACACTCCAACTGCTATTTTTGCAGATTTTATAGAATTAATAATGGAAGTATTTATGGATGACTTTTATGTCTATGGAACTTCGTTTACTAGTTGCTTGGATAATCTCAAAAGAGTTTTGCAGCGTTGCAAAGAAATCAATCTTGTTCTAAACTAGGAGAAATGCCATTTTATGGTCAAAGAAGGTATAGTCCTTGGACATAAGGTATCAGGTAAGGGTATTGAAGTAGACAGAGCTAAGGTTGAAGCAATAGAGAGAATGCCACAACCAAGGGATATAAAAGGTATAAGAAGTTTTCTTGGTCATGTGGGCTTTTATAGAAGGTTCATTAGAAATTTATCTGGAATCTCTAAACCTTTGACTAACCTGTTACAAAAAAGAGTGATATTTAATTTTGATGATAAATGCCTTGTAGCCATTGATAAACATAAATATGCTTTATACCAACCACCTATCTGGGATATGACTTTTGATTTAATATGTGAAGCTAGTGATGATGTTGTAGGAGTAACTCTGGGACAACATATAGGTCGCAGATTTAATATTATACATCATGCTAGTAGAACTCTCAATAGTGCCAAAAAGAATTATCCTAAGAAAGAAAAAGAACTCTTTGCTGTATTTTTATCGTGTGATAAATTTTGTTCTTATATAGTTGATGCAAAAATAAGAGTTCATACGGATCGTGATGGTTTAAAAGAACTAATTGAGAGGAAAAGTCATAAGCCAAGACTTATCCGATGGATACTTTTACTTCAAGAATTTGAGTTGCAGATTATGAAGAGGCAAGAAATAAAGATGTTGGATGCAGTGTCCATATTTGCCCAGCAAGACACCAATCTTATTGAGAGGAACTTTAGTCCTGGTGATTTTTGTTTACGATAATTATTAGATGAACTAAGGGCGATTCCTCCAAAAAAGGAGAAGTCCTTGTGAGAGGAGCTTGCCATCCCCGAATAAATAAATGGTAAGTGCAAGGTAAGTTTTCTTACTCTAATAAGTGATTTGCTTTCACAATTTTTACTTTTGAATTTTTTCCTTTGAATTCCTCATGTTTTTCTGAAGTTTCTAAAGGTTTTTACCAACTATACGATCGCAACTATACGGTCGGAGAAAAATCTCCCGCCGTATAGTCGGTCGTTAAACCTTCTGTACCTTCTTCGTGAAATAATTTTCGGCATCTGGAAACTATACGACCAAACTATACGGACGGAGAAAAATCTCCCGCCGTATAGTTGGTCGTTGAAACTTCTGGATGGTCTGACCTTTTTTCGGTTTTATTTCATCTAAAAAAATGTTTTGTTAGTTCTGTCGTGGGAATGGTCACGGCAGATGTTGCGATCGGCAGCGAGTAGTAGAACGAGGGGCAAGGGCGGCCAGCCATCTGCGGTGCGAGATGAGGGCAAAGACACAGGGTTTTACCCAGGTTCGGCCCCCCAGAGGGTAAAGACCTACTCCTGCTAGATTGTATTATGGAGGTGGTACAATGGGCGAGCTCGGCGGCTAGGCGGCGAGTCGCTTGGGTGTATGATGGAACGTATCTCTACTCGCCCTACAGGGGGGGTTTATATAGGCTCACCTCCCCTAGGGTTTACATATCTCAACCGATTCAGTTAAAGCTTCGGTACTCGTTTAACCTAATCCGACTGGGCCTATCTACTCGTCTAGGCCTTCAGCTTCCAGTCGCTCGGTTTCTCATGGCTTCAATCCGATCGCGTCTTGCAGCCCACTCGCCAATCCTTGGGCGATCGGAAGCGTCTGCTGGGTATACCCGGTAGGCACATCCCCATCGATAGTCCCGAGGCCGTCGATTAGGCGTGGGTGGCTGCCGGTAGTCGGAGTCTTGGGCTTGAGTAGACATCCGGTCGAATCGTCGGGGCTCTGTATAAGGAAAACCAGTCATCCGTGTCGCAGCTTTGGCGAGTCGAGTCGTGGCTCTTGTCATAGTGGTTGGGTCGGCGAGTCGAGTGGCTGAAGTTGGACCGTTAATCGTGGTCAAACTAGCCGTTGAGGTAATCCAACGGTAACTTTTGGCGTAATCACCGCGTAGTAACGGCTCCCTGATTTGGCGGGTAACAACCGCTATATAAGAGGAATGGCAGGCGATCAAAGAAACACCTTCTCACCATTTCCTCCGACTGCGCGCACTTTTCACCTCCCTTCGCATCGCGATCCAGTTGACCTGAAATCCCCCGACCCCCAGCAAATCTCTCTGCCATGGCCCTCTCCACCGAGCCGTGGGGTAGATCTAAGTGCACGAGGCGCCGGCGGCTTCGCCGAGGAGTCGGGATCTTGCGAGCCGGCTGTTGGCGCATTCCCACAGCGGAGGCGACCCGAATCCACGAGATAGGGAGTTCATCTGCTTCACCACCACCTTGAGCGGGGCTAGGGTTCCCACGTCCTGTTCTTCCGGCCTGCGCCTACTACGGATCCAGCCTTGGATCTGGGTCCCCTGACATCGGCAGCTCGCCATCTTTGTGGCGTTGCGAATGCTACTTGCTGCCGACCCTACTTCCCCTATGGCAAGATCTGTTCCGCAGACGGATCAGCCGCGAGGAAGCGGCCCAATGCTAGCGGGCAGCCTAACCTTCCAGCTCAAGTCGAAGGCTTCATTCTTCTACGATGCCCCGCCAAGGCAGCGGCGACTGGAAGAAATCGTGGTTTTACGTGGCGAGGCGACCCGGAGAGGCGGCGATCCCGCTGTACTCGCAATCGGTCCGAGCCGCGTCGTCTCCAAGTCGGCAAGCTCCCCAACGACCAGCGGATGGTCGTCGACGAGATGCTCCAAACCATCCGCGGTCTGAAGAAGAAGGGCCTCCAGACGATAAACCTGTACAACTGCTGGCTCGGGCGGCGGCTCGTCCCGCTCGCTCGGCGCGAGCACTACATGTACCAGTACACGGGCCGGGAAGACTCGACGAAGGCCTGCCTCGACGAGTGGAAGCTGGAGGACTACCTCCCAGCACTGAAGAAAATCACCCAGGCGGTGTACCTGGACGCACAGGCTGGGGTCGCCCCCTATACCGCAAAGCATCCAGCCCCAACGGTAATCGCTTCACTTCACTCGCAGTCGCAGTTTATGCAGTCGCGGTAATTTTAATTTCATCTTGTATCCATTGCAGCTATTCCAAGTGGTGGAAGGATGGCTCCCACCTTCGGACGATGAGAACTCGATCTCGTCCGTCCAGGACATGGGCGAGTCGCCTCCCGCCAAGGGCAATGCCGGGAGCGACGAGGGCGACAGCGACGACGAATCCGAAGAGGAAGTCGCCCCACTGCTCCGCAAGACCCGTGGGCAACGTCAACGAGAGCTTGAGGCAAGTAAAAGCATCGAGCGTCACGATGACGACGACGAGCTTCCAGAAACCACCTCGCGCCGCCAGGCGACTCCATCGAAAAAGAAGAAGAAGGAAAAGGAGGTGAAGGCGCCTCCGAGGAAGACGAAGACCAAACCGACGAGGCCGGCCTCGCCGCCACATTCGATGGCGATTACGACGCCGCTAACCCGGCCAAGGATGAGGCGCCGCCAACGACAGCCGCATTGGACACGGCCACCATCGAGGTGCCCCTGGCGTCGATGCCTCCGCCATTCGCCCCAGTCTCGGGGCTGGGGGATGCTCCGGCCATACCGACTTCGCCTCGTGGGGAAGCTCCTGTCGAAGAGGTCACAGAAGCTCCGGTCGCAGCCTCGACGACGAAGAAGCCGTCCGTGTCTTGGGCACGCGACGTCCTTGACATGGGGCTCAGCTGCCGACTGGGCCCTGAACTGGAGAAGCCAGCCGGCCTCCGTACGGGGCTACGCTTCATTCCGGTCACCAAGTGAGTATGCTCGCCTTCCTTCTTCTTCCATAATCGCTTGAATTATCTTGCTTACATGATTGTTGAACAGGACCGGGGTGAAAAGGATGGGCCACCCAACCGTGGCTAAGGTGCCACCCGTTGTTAGCGAGGAGGATCCTTCCCGCAAGAGGAAGGCGGACGAGGTCGTCGTCTCTGCGGATGGCGGCAAGAAGGCCAAGGGTGACGACGTCGTCATGATTTCTGACGACACGGCGGTCGCGCCGGCTGGACCCGCAACGGAGGCGGCCGCGTCCACGAAGGAGGGCGCTCCGTTGCCTGGAACGGCCGAGCCGACCTCCTTTGGGGCAGGTGCCTCTATCGCCACCTTTCCGCGCTTCATGACTAAGGCGGCCGCGGCGAGTGGAACTTCACCCTCGAGCCACGCTCACAGGGCGCCGATCTGAAGTCGACCAACGTCGTGGCATCGCCCGGCTCTCCTCGCGTCCGTGGACGCGATACAACTCCGGCATGCTTGGCGCAGCTATCCGGTACATCCGGTCCCGAGGATCAGGTCGGTGCTGCGGCCTGATTCTTTAATGTCTTATCTTTATTTTCACATCCGGTCCCGAGTGCGTCTGCTGAATTTCAGCGGGTGGGCACTTAGGAATTCTTTGAGTACCAGTCCCGAAGCGCTCGCTGAATTTCAGCGGGTGGGCACTTAGGAATTTCTTTGAGTACCAGTCCCCGAGTGCGCGCTCGCTGAATTTCAGCGGGTGGGCACTTAGGAATTTCTTTGAGTACCAGTCCCCGAGTGCGCACTCGCTGAATTTCAGCGGGTGGGCACTTAAGAATTTCTTTGAGTACCAGTCCCCGAGTGCGCACTCGCTGAATTTCAGCGGGTGGGCACTTAATAATTTTGCTTTGATTAACCTTTTTGGTGATGTGCAGGGTCTGCAACTCGAATCGGCTGACCGATTGGTGGCGAAGCAGCGCGCGGAGAAGGAACTGGCCATCGTCCAGGAGGCGAACAAAGGGCTTCAGGCTGTTGCCGCGAAGGCAGAGGAAGCTCGCCAGGGGCTTGTCCCTGCTGGTGAATTGGCGGCGGTGCGATCGGCTTTGAGTTCGGCTGAACAACGGATCGCCGACCTCGAGCGCGAGCTGCGGGAAGCGAAGGAAGAAGCAAGCTCGGCTGATGGGCGAGCCAAGGCCGCCATTGCAGCCGCCGAAGAGGATCGCAAAGTGTCGGATGCCCTTGTTGCTGGGCTTCAGGACGACCATACGTCGCTTCAAAGCTTCGTCACGGATCTCGCCCGCCCATTGATTGGTAAGTGCGTCTGCCTCTTCCAGTAGTTGTGCCTTTTGTGGTGTCCGTCGTATTCATTATTGTCTTCTACTCACAGGTCGCATCATCGATAGCGCGGAAGAGGCGAGCTCGTTCGACGCGCGGCAGTGTGTAAGCATGCTTGTCGACTCGGCAACGTTGTCGGCGACGTGCATCCGTGCCTATCTCCAAGAGATATCGCCCACGGAAGTGATTCCCAGCGACCTCGTTGAGGTGTGGAGGTATTTGGAGAAGGCGCTCGCGGTCGTTGATTTTATGACGCGGTCGGCGTTTCGGCGCAGAGCGGCGACAACGCTTAGTCTTGGACTTGCCCACTTCCTCGAGGACTTCGACATCGACGATGTGACGAGTGGCTATCCATCGTCGACTGGCACGGTGGAGCTTTCCGAGGTCCTCAAGTTGCAAGAATGCGCCGCCGCGTACTCGGAGCGTGTATGGGAAATGGGCGACCTCCTTCCCTACCAGGAGACGGCCGTCGTGCCGAACGATCCCGAGCCGCCGCATCGTGATCTCAAGGTCGAGCAGCCCTTCCGCGCGGCGATGGCGGGTGAACTGACGACATATCCGTCGAACCCGTACACGCCGTTCATCCGCAATCGCCGGGGTGTTGGCGAGTCGTCATCAAAGCCTGCAGAATAGGATAGTTTGCCTTGTGGCGTTAGCAGCAGGTCTGCCATGCGGGCATATTTTGTAATATGAGACAATGCGATATGCAATCGAATGAGACATCGTGTCTATTTTGGTATTTGTCATGTGTTTGTGATTGATGTTTGAACGAGTCCCCGAGCGCGTCCGCCCTTTTGTGGGGTTTACCTCGTATGTGATATGTTTGTTGTTTTTGTGTGTTTTGTTATTGTGGTCGACTCGCCCAGGCTCGAAGAGCCAGTCGCTAGGCGGCTCCCTTGAACGCTCTGTACTTCGCCGTTTTCCCTTGCGCGAACGAGGTCGGGTGGCCGAGTCCCCGAGCGTGGTACTTGGCTGTTCCAGTCGCGACTCGAAGGTGGGTGAGGACTTGGCGCGTTAGTTCGAGCGCATCACTCCTGCCTGACCCGTGGGGTCAGTCGCGTGGCGAGTCCTGGGCATGCTCTCTTACTTGGCGTTTTCCCGGACCGCTCGCGGTGAACTGGTCTGATCCCGGCGTGGTACTTAGCCGTTCGAGTCGCTATGTCGAGGATGCGGAGGACCATGGTCGCTGTAAGCGTGGCGATTGTCTTGGTTCGTAGAACCAGTCGAGCTAGGCGACTCCAATGGGGCTCCGGTTAGGCGTTTTTCATGGACGATGCAAGACCTGAGGTGACTCAGTGCTCTTGCACCGCACTACTTAGCCGTGCTGATTGCTGTACCAAAGGTTAACTTCTGCGGTTAGCATAACGCTGTTATTACAAGTGCGAGTGGCACAAGACATGGAGAGTAGGCGCAATTTGCGCTAACCGTTTCTTTTTATTTCATAGCGACTGGAGAGTACATATGTGGGGTTTTAGGCGTAGAACTTCCGTAGGAGGTTTACATTCCATGGTCGCTTGACGTCGAGTTCGCCGTCCCCGCGGACATCGATGAGGTAGTAGGCGTCGTTGCCAAGTACTCGCCCGATGGCGAATGGTCCCTCCCACGGGGGGAAAGTTTGTGCATGCCCTTCTTGTCCTGGATGAGGCGCAACACCAGGTCGCGTTCCTGGAAGGTGCGAGTTCTCACCCGCCGGCTGTGGTAGCGGCGGAGTCCCTGCTGGTAGATGGCGGTGCGAGACCGAGCGAGGTCGCGTGCCTCGTCAAGCTGGTTGACTCCGTCTTGGCTCGCGAGTTCGTTTGCAGCCTCCGTGTAGTGGACGACCCGTGGCGAGTCATGCTCGAGATCGGTGGGCATGACTGCCTCGGCGTCGTACACCATGAAGAAGGGGGTGAATCCTGTCGACCTGTTGACCGAGGTACAGATGCCCCAGATTACGGAGGGTAGCTCCTCGACCCAGCACCCGGCGATGCGCTCGAGGGGCACTTGGAGTCACGGCTTTAGGCCATGGAGGATGCTTTGGTTGGCTCGTTCTGCTTGGCCGTTGGACTCCGGGTGGGCGACCGATGCGAGGTCGAGACGGATGTGGTGCTCTTCGCAGAATTCAGCCATGGCTCCCTTGGCAAAGTTGGTGCCGTTGTCCGTGATGATGCTGTTTGGGAACCCGTAGCGATATATGAGCTCGCGTAGGAACTTGGTGGCGGTCTTCCCGTCACATTTCCGAACTGGCTTGGCCTCCACCCACTTTGTGAATTTGTCGACCGCGACCAGCAGGTGGGTGTAGCCGGAGGGGCCTTCTTGAAGGGGCCTACCATGTCCATGCCCCACACAGCGAATGGCCAGGTGATGGGGATTGTTTTGAGCGCTGAGCTCCGCACGTGCGTCTGGTTGGCGTACTTCTGGCACCCGGCGCACCGCTGGACAATGTCCACAGCATCGGCGTGTGCCGTGGGCCAGTAGAAGCCATGTCGCATAGCCTTGGTGACCAGAGAGCGGGCGCCGGCGTGGTGTCCGCAGTCGCCGGAGTGGATATCGTGGAGGATCTTGCGTCCTTCGGCGGGTTGGACGCAGCGTTGGAACACGCCGGTGACACTGCGCTTGTGGAGCTCGCCGTCGATGATGGTGTAGGACTTGCATCGGCGAGCGATCATCCGGGCGTCCGTCTCATCTGCCGGCAAGGTGCCGGCTTCGAATAGCGATGTAGGGCTTGGTCGTGCGGCTCGTTGACGAGTGCGACCAGGGCTGCCTCTGGTTGGAGCGGGACTCCGATGTCGATCTCCCTCGGGGGAGAGACTGATGGCTTGGTGATCGTGTCGAGGAAGACACCGGCGGGTGGTGCGAGTCGAGACGACCCGATGCGAGAGAGTGCGTCGGCCTCCTCGTTCTTCCGCCTATCGATCCACTCGACGGAGTAGCCTGTGAAGTGTCCGCCCAACTTGTCCACTGCTTGGTGGTACGCCGCCATGGTGGGGGAGACGGCGTCGTAGGTGCCAGCGACTTTCCCTGCGACAAGGTCGGAATCGCCGTAGCGGCGTAGGCGGTTGACATTCATCTCTTTGGCCGCTCGCATGCCGTGGAGTAAGGCCTCGTACTCAGCCATGTTGTTGGTGCAAGGTGTGAAGTCGAGGCAGAGGATGTAGCGGAGCTTGTCGCCCTTTGGTGAAGTTAGCACGATCCCTGCGCCTGCGCCGTCCGTGTTCTTGGAGCCGTCGAAGTGCAGGCTCCAGTAATAGAGGTATGGCAGCTTATCTGGCTGCTGGGCCTCTTCCCATTTGGCGATGAAGTCTGCCAGTGCCTGCGACTTGATCGCTTTTCGTGGCTCGTATTTGATGTTGTGGACGCCGATCTCGACGCCCCACTTGGCGACCCGCCCGGTCGCCTCGCGGTTGCGGATGATGTCTTGCAGTGGTGCTGAGGAGACGACCGTGATCGGGTGCTCCTGGAAGTAGTGCGGCAGGCGCCGCTGAGCTCTGAAGACCGCGTATACCAACTTTTGGTATGTGGGTACCGGGCGCGACTTCGGTGAGGACCTCGCTGATGTAGTACACCGGCTCTTTGGCACTCCTTTCCTTCCTCCGGTCGCCGGCGACCATCACGGCGTGACGACGCTCGGAAGCCGCGACGTAAACCAGCATGGGTTCTTTGTCGGCGGGGAGGCGAGTAGCACCTTTTGAGGTCACGGAGCGTCGTCCGCCTCCTTGTCCCCTTTCGAAGGTGGGGTTCTTAGCATCAGGCGGTATAGGGGCATCGCCTTTTCGCCCAGGCGGGGGATGAAGCGACTGAGAGCCGCTACTCGCCCGGCCAGTTTCTGGACGTCGCGCAGGCACTTGGGTTTGCCGAGCCGGGCGATCGTGTCGATCTTCGTGGGGTTCGCCTCGATCCCTCGTTTGGAGACGACGTACCCGAGTCGTTGTCCTGCGGTACGAAGGTGCATTTGCCTGGGTTGAGCTTTATCTTGTATTTTCGCAGGTTGGAGAATGTTTCCGCCAGGTCGGCGAGTAGGTCGCCCTGGCGAGCGGACTTTGCGACCACGTCGTCGATGTAGACGTGGATGTTGCGGCCAATTTGGCTCGCGAGGCATTCTTGCATGCACCGCTGGTAGGTCGCCCCGGCGTTCTTGAGGCCGAAGGTCATGGCGGTGTAGCAGAAGGCTCCGAATGGCGTGATGAACGCCGTCTTCTCCTCGTCTTCGACAGCCATTTTGATCTGGTTGTACCCAGAGTAGGCGTCGAGGAAATATAGCGACTCCGAGCCCGCGGTTGAAACGATTATCTGGTCGATCCGGCGGGAGAATGCTCCTTTGGGCGCTGTTCAGTTTGTGTAGTCGATACACATCCTCCGGTCCCGTTCTTCTTCTCGACCAGACTGGGTTTGCCGACCACTTGGAGTATTTGATTGGCGGATGAAGCCTGCGGCGGCAGCTGCACCTCCTCGGCGATTGCTCGGCGGCGCTCTTCATTGAAGGGCGCGGCGGCTTGACAGTCGCACTTTGGGGTCGGCGTTTAGCTTGTGCTCGGCGAGCTCCCTAGGGACACCGGGCATGTCGGAGGGCTTCCATGCGAAGATGTCCCTGTTCTCACGGAGGAACTCGATGGAGCGCTTTCCTATGCTGGGCTCATGCCCGTCCGATCGTCACCGCTCTAGCTGGAGTCGCTGGGACCAGCTCGACGGTGCGGTGTGCGTCGTGGCCTCAAAGGTTGAGGTGTTTGCCCTCGAGTTGGGCTTCTTGAGTATGGTGGGGTCGTCGTTGTTGACCCGCTCGCGTCTGGCGAGCTCATCGTGGTTGGTATCCGCCGCGATGGCGGCGTCAGAAGCTTCGGCTCCTTTGGCCTCGCTTTTCGGCGGCCATGTCGGGTCGCCGTTGATGGTGATGACGCCCGCCGCGGCGGGAGCTTCATCGCGTTGTACGCGTAGTGGGGCGCTGCCATGAACTTGGAGAACGCCTGGCGCCCCAGGACGCAGTGGTAAGGGCTGTCAAAGGGCACCAGCTCGAAGACGATCCGCTCGGTGCGGAAGTTTGCGGGTGTGCCGAAGGTGACCAGCAGCGTGACCGTGCCGATCGGGTATGCCTTCCGATCGGGGACGATGCCGTGGAACGTGGTGTGGGTTGTCTCGATCATCGACTGCGGGAGCCGTCGCCTGAAGGTGTCCAAGTACAGGATGTTTATGGAGCTGCCGCCATCCATCAATGTCTTGGGGAGCCAGTAGTCGCCGACCTTGGGCTTGACCACCAGGGCGACTCGACCTGGGTACTCGATGCGTGGCAAGTGGTCTTGACGACTCCAGGTGATTGGCTGCTCCGACCAGTTGAGGAACTGGGGAACGTCCACCTGGGCCACCGCGTTGACGGCGACGGCGCGGGCGATGACCTTCTTCTCGCGCTTCGTGTTGAAGCCCGTGAAGGTATGGAGCGAGCCGGCCACTTTGCCGAATTTTCCGCCGTTTGGCGGGTCGTTGTCGGGGTCCTCCCGCGCTCGCCGTGCCTTCTCGATCTCCCTGAGGGTGTGGCAGTCGGCGGTGGTGTGCGTTGCGGGCTTCCCTTCCCTGCTATGAAACGCACATGGTTGGTTAAAGAGAGCCGCGGGGTCAAACCTTGGCTTGGCCTTGTAGTTGCCGCCGTCGCGGCGTTGTCCTCCGTCGCGGCGGAAGCTCTTGGGCTCGCGTTGCGCGTGCCCGGCGTTGGCGACGAAGTCGACTCGACCGTCGCTGCGGCGCTTGTCGGTGAGGCGAGTGTTGCTGTAGCGTAGGTCGGACCGTCGTCCGCTGTCGTTGCCGCTCGTGCGGCGTTGACCTCCTGACTCGTCGTCAGTTTCCTGGTTTGGATCTTCCTCCGCGTACCGTTTGGCGATCTCGAGGAGGTCGGGGATGTTGTCGAGTGTGCGACAGTGTCGCTTGATCTTGGCGACCAGGGGCTCGTAGCGGCACGAGGTCTTGAAGCAATGGATCGCGGTGTCCGGGTGGATGCCAACCGCGTTGTACCAGAGTTCTTGCCACCGTTGGACCCAGTTGCGGGTCGACTCGCGGGGTCCCTGGACGCATCGCTCGTGTCCTCGATAGTGGTGGCGGGTGTAGGAGCACTCGAAGTGCACGAGCGCGTCGCGCATCTCCTCCCGTGAGTCTATACATCTGAGGAGGTGTTGATCCACGCTGCACGTCCCTCCATCATCGGGGAGGTAACAGGCGGCTAGTAGGTCGGTGTGGCTGCGATCCCTATTGCCATGAGGTATGTGTCGAGCAGACAAGCGGGTCGTCGAGGCGTACTTTTCTATCTCCTTGGCGCCTTAAAGTTTGGCGGGTACTTCTCCTCGGATCATTGGTCCGGCACTTGGGGCCGAGTCGATGGCGATCCCATGGGCTCGCCGTCCGGCGATTGGTTAGGTGTGTCGCGGTCGTCGGGCTGGCGTCGCGCCACTTTGGTTGTTGATGATGTGGGTGCGGTCGATGGGTTGACCATTGGCGGCGGCGAGGTTGGTTGCTAGCCAGGGTCGTTGGTGGAAGTTCGCGTTCGCGCTGGTGTTGGAGCTGCAGTGGCTCGGTGGTGGCGATTGAGTGTGTTTGCCGCCATTGGCGGCCGCCTCGGCTTCCCGAGGAACGCGAGTATACTCGACCTTGCGAGTCGGCGCCCGCTCTTTGCTGCTCGACGGCCTTTGTGAGCAGGGCCCTGACGTATTGGATCTGTAGGGCGCCGTCGCCGGTGGCCGTGATGCTGTCGTCTGCTGCTTGGCCTCCCACGAGGTTGTCCATCGGGGTGGAGAAACGATGGGAGGCCGTTCGCCTCGCTCCCGTGAGGAGACTACTATCCGGCTGGTCACAGGGGTGTGCGGTTGGGTGGGCGGGCACGCCGCCGCCGACCTGGCGGTCGGCGCTTCCTCTGGTGGCGTTCTCGCGATCGCGCGCTTCACGCTGGTCGGGTCGCTTTTGTCGTCGGTTCAGCGCCCTGAGCAGTGGGGTTCAGCGCGACCTAATCCGGCTGGTGGTAGCGTGATAGCTCTGCGCCGTCACCGCCGGCGAATTTTTCGCTCGGCTTGTTCTTGCGCACCGCCTCCGATTTCAGCGGAGTTCCTCGACCTCCGTTGCCGTGCGTTAGGAGGATTGGGGTGGAGAATGGATCCTCCGGCGGATCGGTGCGGTCGCCATGTAGGTCGCGGCGTGGCGACGGTTCCCGTCAGGTCGGTGAATTCTCCGACCGAGTCAAATTCGAAGATCCCGAGGATGGAGGGGTCCTCGAAGTCTCCCACGTTGGAGACCTGAGTGATGGAGCCCGCGGGTGAAGCCGTGGTGATGGACCCGGCGAGTGACGCCGGGGTCGCCGAGTCGGCGTCGTCGTCGAGGGCCGCGTCTCCTGCGGCCGCTGAGTTTTCGGCCACATCGCTGTGGGCCGAGTTGTACTCGGAGGCGAGGCGATGGATCGTGCGGATCTGGCTCTCGGAGAGCCGATCGCGTGGCGGCGACTCGCGGATGCGAGCCGAATCCTCCGAGACGATGACGTCGGTGAGGCCAACGAAGAGGCTGATCGTGCCGATCGGCAGGATCACGCTGTGCGTGACGGGTCGCGCCGCCGGGACGTAGCTGCTCGGCAAGATTTGGAGCATCTCGCCGATCGCTATCATGCGGCCGGTGGCGACCGTCTCATTGATGGGCAGATTGGATCTCGCCGCAGAACACCGGTCAGACCGGCCAGGCCCCAAGGTGGGCGCCACTGTCATGGGAATGGTCACGGCAGATGCTGCGATCGGCAGCGAGTAGTAGAACGAGGGGCAAGGGCGGCCAGCCATCTGCGGTGCGAGATGAGGGCAAAGACACAGGGTTTTACCCAGGTTCGGCCCCCCGGAGGGTAAAGACCTACTCCTGCTAGATTGTATTATGGAGGTGGTACAATGGGCGAGCTCGGCGGCTAGGCGGCGAGTCGCTTGGGTGTATGATGGAACGTATCTCTACTCGCCCTACAGGGGGGTTTATATAGGCTCACCTCCCTAGGGTTTACATATCTCAACCGATTCAGTTAAAGCTTCGGTACTCGTTTAACCTAATCCGACTGGGCCTATCTACTCGCCTGGGCCTTCAGCTTCCAGTCGCTCGGTTCCTCGCTGAGCTTCAATCCAGTCGCCGTCTTGCAGGCCCACTCGCCAATCCTTGGGCCAGTCGGAAACGTCCTGCTGGGTATACCCCGGTAGGCACATCCCAATCAAGTTCCAAACTGGTAACTAAATCGACCTGGACTCGAGATATTTGGAAATATCTGCCCGGAACCAACTATACGGCTGGAGCTATACGAGCCGCGCCCGTGTAGTTGGTCGTTACGCGGCAGGACTTCTCCAAAACCGTGATTTCTTTCCCTGTTCCGTTTAGATTCTTGTCTTGGGCGTGAATTTGGTGTTTTTGCGAGTTTTACCGACCTCTGACCCCTCTTATATACTGTCATTGTTTTCTCTCTAATCATAATCACTAAGAACCAATCTAGCCATGCTCTATCCCGTCCCAGGCCGTGGAAAACTCCTGGGTCTCATTGCTCCTTCCAGGGACCTCTCTCGCAGCCCGTCCATGGAGGACGACAACAAGGACGTGAAGGGTTTAGCCCGAGGTACAAGGAGTACGTCGATCCAAGCTTCTACAACAATGATACCGATGAAGATTGGAGCGACATCTACATCATCCGTGATGTCTATGATTCCCCAGAGATCAACTGGGCGGCGATGAAGAGAGCTCAACAAGAAAGAGATGGTCACAAGCCGCATGGAAAAGTACATGTGGAGACGGTAAAGTTCATCACCACGGACCACAGTCCGCACAAGCGTAAGGAAATACCTAACATTGGTGCAGGTTCTAGTAAGAAAGCGACGGTGCCCCTCTCGAGGCCTACCATTGGTGCTCGTATGAGAGTGAAGCCTCAAGAAGAGTGTATGAACGGTTTCTACTTCCCCAATCCATCGATTATGGATGAGGAATAAGAAGTTGTCCCCAGGACCAAGGACCACATGCAAGCACTGGAGATATATCAGAAGCAGGAGCTACTCCATCGCGTTGAAGTCCGTCACTGCCTCTAGGAGATAGAAAAGAAGGATGATCTTCTTCCATTGGTGACTAAGCTCGTAGATAAGGTGGACACTTTGCAGTCTGATTTGCACAGGTGCTACGGCTGTATCACTGCCCTAGAGGAAACCAACAAGAAGCTACGCACCGCGGTGTTACATGCCATGGATCCACAGTGATCTACAATAATCACAGTATCAAATAATCGCGAGGGATTATTTGATCCCGCCTGGCTTGATTCCAAGCTTGGGGAGATCTTTAAGACCTTGTAATCTATATTATAAGTTTTACATTACTATTTTTCATTAGTTCGAGTTTAGAAATAAAGCATGCATCATTAGAATTCCCTTCATGAATAGTAGATCCCTTTTATGAAATTCTGAGTTTATTATCATATATGGAGCATTATTGAGTTTGTGTTTGTCTTATTAGATATATGAATGGCTTGAGTATAATTTTACTTGCACTTGATGATAGCAATAGGAGTCTTCCACACCATTGGTATTAATGGAACATACAAAGATAATTTGGTCAATATATTGTAAGTTCATGGTTTGATTTACAAAAGGAAAAATAATATAATCAGTCAAGTTGAGAAAGAAGCCTTGAACAAAGGAAAATTAAGAGTGCTATCAAATTAGAAGTGAGAACAAGTCGAGGTAGAGTCTTCAAGCCATAAATATGCTTCATATACAATTGGAATTTGGTAACCGAGATCGTTAAACTTTGAATTCCTACATGATGTGGAATGTATGGCTAGCTCCTTTGCACAACACTTAAACAAAAGTGTGAGCATATATATAAAGAAAAAAAGAAAATAAAGAAGAAAAAGAACGAATGTGCAAAGAGCAAATAGGAATACGCCACTATAGTAGAGTGAGACAAATAAACGTTTGAGATTTTAAATCCCAAGTGAATATGTTAATCCTAAAAACACTTGGGACTACCTCGCTAACTCATTCGGTCGAACCGGATACTTTTACATCATTTTGAGAGTTATATTTTTTGAACTGTTAAATACTAAGGTGTGGAAGCCTGCTAATATTATTCGGATGGTTCGAGTAAGGTACTATTCATGAACTTATTCCTATGTATCATATATGATAAACACATGCTGCAACTGCCTCATTTGTTTTATCGACTCAGCTTGATGAATATGAGGATCACATTCATTAAGTCAGCCTTGCTCGGGATGAGCAAGAGTCTAAGATTGGGGAAGTTGATGAGTGCATATTTGCATCATGCTTTATACTATTAATTTGCACTGTAGTGGTAGGATCTTGGTATTTTACGGCGTTCACACACACCTTTTATATTTATTTTCACCAGGATCAGGATAGATGACGGATACGATGGACACAATTCTTGGACCAGTTGTATTGGAGCGAAAAGGAGTAAAAAACAACGTAAATCGCTTATTTGGGAAATATCAATAACATTAGAAGAAAACCCGAAGCGATTGGAGGACATGGAAGTTTTAACGACCAACTATACAGCAGGAGCAACTTTTTTGGCCATATAGTTCCCGCCATATAGTTGGTGCCACCTCCGTCTCCTTAAATAGTTTCATCCCGTGCAACTGGATTGGAGAGACAACATACAGAACACCCAGAAATCGCTAAAACCTCACCTCTGGAAGGATCTGGAGGGGGAACTCATCCACCGGGGATCCATCTTCGCCCTATGCAGATCCGGGAGGCTAAGGCATCGATCTTCATCATTAACCGCTGCATCACCACCATCTCCATCCATCCCATCTACATCTTGAATAAATCTTGTTGTAATTTCCGTACTCATTATAGATTTATACAAGTACTATTCATCTATGATAGATTCCATTGTTTTTGCCATGATGTTGATTGCCTCCATGTGTGAGTAGATTATTAGTTCTTGGGGATATGGAGAAACCCTAGCATGAGATTGAAATAAGATAAAGTTTATTATGATATTCATAGCTGTGACCATGTGTTAGATTGTCTTCATCTTGATGTTGAGAGAAGTCAACCTCTCAATATTTGCCTTTTGTGAGGACTTGATGGAGGGAACTACTTGTTGGTAGACGGAGGTGTGTTAGCACCTACAGTGACTACAAAGCTGTTGGGACTCCTTACATATCAACTGGGAACCGAGGAAACTCACGGAACACTATACATGCCATGGGATACGTCATATGGGATCAAGTCCTTTAATAGTGTAGTAATTCAATTGATGTTGATTGCTGTCTGTTATGGTTATGAGGATGATGTGAGCAGTGGTTGCTGCCTATTTGTCCAAATACAGAGTTCCTCCCACACATATATAGTTGAGAATGTTCATGATAATAATCTTTACCTTAGCTCCTTTATAAATGCTAGAGGTGTATCCGCTACTTCCTAAGAACGCTTTTTCCCATTGCAGTTTCAAATCTCTTTTACACATGCGATACTTATTTTCTGTATTCAGTTTATTTTACTTTAATTATTGTTCTCTTATACCAAAAACCCAAAAATACCTTTTAACACAATACTCGCATTTTATCTTATCACTTAGAACTTTATTTTAGCATTTCTATTTTAGTATTTAATTCAAGAGTTATTAGACTTCAGACTGCTGCTCCCTGTGGGATCGATATCTTTATTTCGAAACTAGCTACAAACGATTTGTGCACTTACAGTCATCAACGACCATTTTACTATGTAATTTACTATGTAATAGAGGTCTTGAAAAAGTCCAAGCAACATTACCCACACTACCAGAAGCTATCTTATGGAGTCTTCCTTGCTTCTCGGAAGCTAAGGCATTATTTCCTAGAGCACCCAATCATAGTAGTGAGCAAAGCTCCACTGTCCGACATCTTTAATAACAGCGACGCTATAGGAAAGAGTGAGGATGTGGGGCATCGAGCTTGCTGCCTTCGAAATCACCTACAAGAGACGCGACGCTATCAAGTCATAAGCATTGGCAGATTTTATTGCAGATTGGACAGAACTATCAACAGACACTCCCGTGCCAGAGCCAGAGTTTTGGGTCATGCGCTTTGATGATTCAAAGCTACTCAATGGCTCGGGGGTTGGTGTATTACTACAATCACCAATAGGGGATAAACTCCAGTATGTCCTGCAGATCCACCTCAACGCTACAAACAACATGGAGTAATATGAAAAACTTATTCACAGACTTCGCATAGCCAAGGATATTGACATCAAACGCATAGTTTGCTGTGGAGATTCCAAATTGGTTGCCCAGTAGGTGGCTGGCACCTGGAACACGCATAACCCTATGATGGCGGCATATCGAGATGAATTAGACGAGATAGCCAAGAGCTTCGACGGCTACGAAGTTAAGTACGTCAAAAGGGAGGACAATGAGGCGGCAGATCTGTTGTCAAAACTTGGATATGCTCGCAAACCAGTTCCACCCGGTGTTTTCCTAGAGCATCTACGGATACCATCCATGAAGGGAGAAGACCCCGAGAATTCGGATATAGTTGACTCATTTGTTAATTCAGTAACAGTAGTCCCTCCGACTTGGACAAAACTATTCATGGATTACCTCAAAGATGAAACACTGCCCACCGACAAAGTCGAAAGCTGGCAGATAGTACGTCGAGCAAATGGCTATACAACAATAAATGGGTAGCTATACAAAATAAGCACCACAGGAGTATTCCTACGGTGTGTTTCCTAGTAACAAGGTATGGAAATCCTTCATGAGATCCATCTCGAAGATTGCGGACACCATGCCACTCCTCGATATTTTGTCTCCAGAGCCTTCCGACAAGGATTCTACTGGCTACCCGCCAAGGTGGACACCGAAAAGCTGGTCGAAACATGTATTGGGTGCCAGTATTATGCACGTCAACCACATGTTCTAGCTGAAGAATTACGAGCCAATAACTTGGTTGTTCGCAGTCTGGGGGCTTGACATGGTTGGGTGATACGTCCAAAACGTATCTACTTTCTCTAACACTTTTGCTATTGTTTCTCCTCTAAACTTGTGTGATTTAGATACAACTAACACAGACTAACGCTGTTTTCAACAGAATTACCTTGGTGTCTAGGTTTTGTGCAGAAAATCGACTATCAGGAAAAATACCAGAAAATATGCCAAAAATTATATTTTGCCAGAATATCCACGGAGCTAGAAGACGAGACGGAGTGGAGGCCTGGGGGTCCCACACCCCTGCCAGGCGCGGGCCAGGCCTGGCGGCGCCTAGGGGGGTGCGGCCACCCCAGGCACCCCCTCGGGTTCCCTCTTCGCCTATAAGTTACCCCTTGACCTAAAAACTGAGGGGGGTTCGACGTATTTCCAGAAAGAGTTCCGCTTCGCCGCCACCATCAAAAACCAAGATTCGGATCCAGAAACTCTATTCTGGCACCCTGTCGGGACGGGGAATTTAGAGAGGATCGCCGCCATCGTCATCACCAATGCCTCTCCATCAACCATCAATATTTCCCTCATCCATGAGTGAGTAATTCCCTGTTGTAGGCTATGGGGATGGTAGGGATTGGATGAGTTCTATCTTGTAATCGAATAAGATTGTTAGGGCATATTTCCTAGTATCTCTATTAGTGCTATTTTACTTTGTTGCAACTTGTTGTGCTTAATGCTTGTCACTAGGTCCCGAGTGCCATGATCTCAGATCTGAACTTATTATTGAATCATTATGATAGTATTGTTTGTGATCTTATCTGCAAGTTGTGTACACATATCAT
This sequence comes from Avena longiglumis, assembly GCA_030063025.1. Classification (NCBI taxonomy): domain Eukaryota; kingdom Viridiplantae; phylum Streptophyta; class Magnoliopsida; order Poales; family Poaceae; genus Avena; species Avena longiglumis. The sequence continues at coordinate 171,526,652 of CP125973.1, forward strand.
TGTTCGGATCCAAAGGCCCCGAGTGACAGAAATTGGGACAAGCGGAGAGGATGGCTGTGGTGTGAGGATCACATGTGTTCATGGAGTGTTAATGCTGAGCACCTTAATTGTCAGTAGTCCCCTAGAGGCCCCGCTGCCATGGGCTGGCTGGACAGAAGATGTTGCGCAAGTTCTCATTGCGAGCACGTATGGCTATATTTGGAGCACATGCCTAGGATTGTTTAGTACTTGGATGCTTATTCTTATTTATCTTCAATGCCCTAGATCTTGAAGTTACAAGTTTAGACTCGTCCATGCAACTCCCGTCCATCCATCCCTATGCCTATCGCACTCATATCCTACTGTTTACTGTTACTATTACTATTGCTCTTGTTTTGCTGCTTCTGTTGCTTTGATGTTGCTACTATAAACTGTTGCTACTGATAAACTTCTGTGAGCAAGAACTATCTCTATGTGCAGCTGAATTGACAACTCAATTGTTAAGGCTTGCGAGTATTCTTTGGCTCACCTTGTATCGAATCAATAAATTGGGTAATACTACCCGCGAAGACTGTTGCGATCCCCTACACTTGTGGGTCATCATTGGACCATTGCAGATGGCACCTTGTGGGTTTACGCATCTACTAGTTGCGGTTGAAAATTCACAAAATGGATAGAAGCTAAACCCATTAGAAAGCTCGATGGTGCAAAAACCCTTAAATTTGTTCGGGATCTACTGGTGAGATTTGGTCGCCCACATAGCATCATCACCGGCAATGGCAGCAACTTGTCACTCGGAGAAGTCAAGGCTTACTATCACGAGAAAGGCATCTGCCTTGACCTAGCATATGTGGCACACCCATAGTCTAACAGTCAATTTGAACGGGGCAATGGACTAATTCTGTAGGGAATCAAGCCATGCTTAGATACACTGCTGCATAGAGTAGCTGGATCTTGGACGGAGGAATTACCATCTATTTTGTGGAGTTTAAGAACTACTCCCAATAAATCTACCGATAACACCCCTTTCTTCATGGTATATGGAGTAGAAGCAGTCCTACGATCGGACATCATCCATGATGCACTAAGAGTCGCCGCCTACAACGAGGATGACACTGAATAATAGTTCGCACACGAACACATCACTATGTACCCTCGGCTCCGAGCGCAATGTGTGGCAGCATGTGCCGAGGGAGGCTCGCTGGAAGCGCGGTATGCAAGACAGTCCGACAGGCGCTTTTGAGACCCCAAATCCCGCTCGCCGGGAGGGACACCGTCAGGGCGTCACGGCGGCTATGGGCTGACCTAGGTCGGTCTGACCGCCCCTAGGACCTTGTGGATTCGCAGCCTCCAATCTTGAAGAACTACGAAGAACGAGAAGAAAGATACAAGGGAGAGGGATAAAAGTAGATGAACACAGAATAGTAGATTTGTTTGTTCGATTGGTGTTTTTTCAATCGGTAGTCACCCATCATGTATATAAGGAGCGTCTAGACTTTCCGTGCAAGAAAGAGAGTTGTATTAATGTCCAAAATCCTAGTTAGGGTCCAACTCGAACAAGCAAACCCGAAATTTGCGTAACTGTTCGGTCAAAACTTGCTTATACCTTTAAGACCACTTTTGAGATAGTAAACAAGCTCAAATCAAAATTTCGTAAAAAGCAAAGTTGTTTGTCTTGAAAATAGGAAGAAATTTTACTTTGGCCACTTTTCCATCTGACCCGATGTTAATGGTTTGCTTCTCTTATTTTTGTATCAAACTTAGATTTTGACCGAACGATTTTAGAACTCTTTGGTCGTATTTTGAATCTGAAGGTCGTATACTTGTTCGGCTGAAGATAGATCTAAAAGCAAAGTTGTTTGTCTTGAAAACACGAAAAACTTTCATGTTTTGCACTTTTTCCTCCGAGTTGATCTTGACTGTTTAAATTAAGTCGTAAGCAGATTGATCGAATTAGGAAGTTTTCTGGGTCATCCGGTCCTTTTGCTCTCGCCTAAGCTGAGATACGGTATGGGTCCGGCGACCCCGGTTCCATGCTAATTCGGTATATTTTATCTCTAAATTTTGCATACTAACTGGGATCAAGATGATTCAAAAACCAAAGATTTTTGTTTCGACGAGACGCACAACTTTTATGTTTGGTACTTTTTCATTTGAGTTCATATTGAATTAGTCATAGTTGAAGTCTCTATATATCAGTCTCCGAATCTTCTCTAAACACTAGCATAATCGACTATTAAGCCTGATCATGGTTTGACTTGATATGGTGTCTCTTTGATGATGATTAATATTCCTCGTAGCAGACCTTTTCGAGTGCGTGTCTCTCGTCATTTGCCTTGATTAGCTACGATCCCCAAATGAGTGCCAACACATGCCCCTATTTTCTGGCAGAGCTTGTGTGTCACAAAATAACTTGCTTCACTTTTATTCTAAGGATGATGTCAACAATTCATCAGCCACTGGTTGTCTTAGGGCGATAACTCTATATCAGCCATATGTTCTATGAATGATAAATATATATCGGCCATTTTATGTCCAAGATTGTTACCACCTGGGTATAACTTTTGCAAATGTTTGCCTTCGAGAATAACCATTTTCATCTTGACGATTGAGGGATACAATGAATGTCGTCATGAACAAGTCCAACAATGATCCTCGCCTAGTCCTTTAGTTCAGATTTTCATGTAATAAACAATGGACTTCCTCTGTTGTTCTTCTTCACCTGCACTAGATCTTTTATTAGCAGCCGAAACGGTGGTATCCAAACCGGCCTTACCTATAGCGGCCAAGTGTTTAGTTGAGCCAACTCATTTGCACTTCAGTTTTCATGTCTAGATATATGAGCAATGATAAATCAATCCAAGATGAAATTCACATCTAGCCATGTATCAAGATAAATAACAAGTGATTCGTCAAAACTTTGGTAAACCATGGACATTGTTGCACTACTCACAACGAATCACAAGAAGCCTAAATATTTGTAGCACCTATAGCAATGAAAAAGTTCTAGCACGAATAGCAAATATGCATATTCGGCCTGATTCTTTGTGCAAGATATTCTAAGCGGTACGAGACTTCATAAAAAGTACCATAAGGAGATAAACAATACCAACACATTGGCTATTGCTTTTAAAACTGAACAGTCAAAATGTAATTCCCATAGTACTATAGAGATAAGATCAATATCAATATCATGCTCATCATCTATGCCTAGTAATTAATTAAAGACAATTTGGCCTTTCATAGATTTCAAAGATTTATAAGACAAATTATCAACACATAAGCATAAGAACAATTGCTAATGAATGCATACCTTGTCTTGGTCTCCAATAGAACTAAGGACGATATTAGAAAACCACATCGACCATGATTGGATAATGATCTCAGGGCGATAGAATAAATATCGGCCATATATCTTTGCCCCAATGGGCATGCATAATCCATCCACCAAAGTATGTATAGACAAAGTAAACAAAACAAAAAATATGATTATGAACTTCAAGCATTCGGCCTTTTGGATTAGTAACAAAATTTCAACTAATCAAATGAATAATGATTTGGGAATACCCTTTCATGATGTATAGAATCATGTTGCATCCAAGGATCAAAATAAAACCATGGTGGGTAACTAATCATACCTGGGATGAATTCCATGGCATAGGAATTAATGGTGAAGTAGAATAATATGGATGATATGCTGGCCGAAGTTTTTGATAGTGATACCGAATTCTTTGGCATGATCGCTTGTTGGTTTTATTCTTTTTGTTATCCACTCTTGATGCCCTTCTTATGATAGGATCTTGCACATCTTCCTTGCCTTGATGGTTTCCTTTGGAAACCCATGTCACGTTTAGTTTCTTCAGCTCCTTGGTCCTAAGCCGATATAGCTTCCTCTCTTGCCAATGTGATAAGCCGAGTTGGCATCTTGGCTGTGGTTTTGTTTCACACAATGGCATGACTTTATTAATCTTAGGCACTTTTGACTTGGCTGGTTTGGACTCAACAATTGGGACTTTGAAAGTTACTCGCTTCACTTCCTTGCCCTTAGTAGCCAACGTTAACTCAACTGGATTTTTATTATTTGGAGTTAAGTCTGAAACAGCACACTTGTGTCCATCCTTTTGATTCAGTATACTTGCTTGACCACTTCTTTCTTTACCCATGAACTCCGAACTGATTCTTTTTTATTGAAACAGTCTTTGACATGTGACTGTTGATCAACTGACCTTCTTGGAGTTGCATAATTTGGGTGAGATGATCTAGAATTAGATGGATAACGTGCCCATGAATCATACCTTTCCCATGATGGATATGAATAAAATTAGCATAGGGAGGTATCCATGACACTGAAATTGGTGGCCCAAAAGGAGGATATGAATTTGTTGCATTGAATTTATCCTTTCTCCAATCCCTATATTTAGAATTTTTTCTTAGGGGTGAACTTGATGCTTTTGCACTACTTGGCCGATAAGAACATTTTGTTTCACTCTATTTTTATATTTTTTCAAGAGCTGTGCGAAAGTGACTTTTGGTTTTCTACCCTTGTTCTTATTGTGGCCTTTATCTTTTTGAGTTTTGCACGCATCAATCTTTGAGTTTTGTTGTTGCCCCCCTATACTTGATGTCTTTATTGTAGCTTCAATGGAACTCTCGCCTTCAAGAACATTTGCAATATGCTCTTCGACAATATATTTGCTTGAAAGCTTGATCCCATCATCTTCCTTGTGTACCTGCTCATCATTATATGAACTAGATCATGACAGCGCGCATTGCTGCGCCCATCCATTTAATTATAAAACAACGAAAAATAACAAAACATATTAGAAGATGCAAGGTGAAGTTTTTCTTCACAATGAAACTATGTATGTATTACCAAAAGATCTAAACATTTTTCTCAACAGAAAACATTTAGGCAGGTTTTTCATGATGCATTCATAGCAATTAAGCTGGATATTGCCCTTCTTTTCGTGGTTAGTCTAGATAGAAATATGCACATGGTTCTTGTTGGGGAGATGTATAAATCAATCTAGGTTGTCTACTTCTAATAACCTAGAAACAATTTGGTTGGTTGATAGTTACCATGATTTAGGAAAACATCCTCTTCTTTTGTAGAAACGTGAGTACTATTTAATAGAGGTTCTAGGATATGCACAAATAAATATGTCCTAATAATTGACATCTAAACAATTGCATCAAATAATCCATCTTGTAAGCATTGGTAGTTATAACTTCAACCCGGTTGAGGATACATTGTGTAGCGTCATCTTAGATGAATCGGCACCCTAATTGTCCATCAAAGGTTGTTGTCTAAATTATCGAGCCAAAAAGGAGCACTACAAGGAATCAGGCTATATATGACCCTTCATTTTCGTCACAAAATCGTCATAGTAGTCCGTTTATGACGATTCTATGACGATTTTGAGATCGTCGAAAGCTGGGCATCGCAAATGAACTATAACGACGTTTTTGTAAAAATCATCATAGTACTCTATAACGATAATGGATCGTCATAAGCGTTATGACGATCCAAAATCGTCATGAGTAAACTGGCCTGGCCAGGTCAGATCCCACGTGGCCGATCCAACGTGGCAAAGAATCAGCCCGGTCCATTTCAAAATTTATATGGGCCAAGCCCAATAATTCAACCCATTAATATTTTCCTATCAATTCTCGTTGCTGCATGGGCCAAGCCTAACATTTCAGCCTTTTATTTTTAGGGCCATGGCCTTTTTACTATCCAGCTCTTTTTTATTTTGAACCATTTTTTCCAGAAATTGTAAACTGCTCCAGACCAATATTTTTTTAGGTCGTGGCCTTTTAACAACCCAAGAGTAGTATTTGGATGAACACAGAATCATTACACAAATAATATTTCAGTAAGCATATCTCAAATCACATTCAATAATGGTAACCAAAATTGTAACATATATTACAATCAGAGACATAATTCACATAACATATATTACAATCAGATACATATTCACATATTACAAACATTCCATAGTCCAAATCACCCATGGCCACAAAAATATGAATATCAAATCTTGGCTAAGTATGAAGCCTTCAGTTCTTCCATCTTCAGCCTGGAGCTCATGTAAAAGAGAGGAAATGATGGTTATGCCTATGGCTATCAGTCAACTTTCTTTACCTATTCATGGAAAGGGAGGGATGTCATTGCAGTTCATATCTGACTTCAAGAATATGATAACAGGATTCTCGAAATGGATACAAAATGAACAAGAGGACATGGCACAATATCAGTACATCTGCCAACAGCCACTAAATCTCTATATCCTGAAGTGCATGTTTGATATCAACAGCTCATAGGTGTTCTGGAGAAGATAATTCAATGGAAACCAATTTTTCTTACACTATATTGAGAAATGAACAAAAATTTACCTCTCTAATCTGGATAACAAACAATAGAGTAAGAAAAAATAATGATGGGCAATGCACCTAGATAATCAGGCTAGCCATGGATAAACTTGAATGTGTATAATAGGAGAGCTACCACACACAGATTCAAGCTTATTGTTGACTCTTTTACAACGTACTTGTTGCAAACCTAACTACTCTTTGTCAACAATATAATGATAATTGACATGATGCAGTAAACTATGAATGTGCTTCATGCACAAACAACACCCAACAAGAAAGCATTATTGGATAAAAATACATGAATATATGGACTATATATGGTCTTCAATTGTATTTTAGCACAGAAAATTTCAACAGAGATCAATACATATAGTAAGCTTATATTTCAACAATTTCATCAAGAGAGATCATGCTAAATATAGGTTCTGATCTAGGAGCAAATTAGTACTCCTCAAAATTAATTTACCAAGATGGGAGTCAACCACACATACCAAGTTTGCAGATCATATTCCTCAAGATTCCCAACCCTGGGAGCATGTTGTCCCGAGCCTCCAATTCCAGTGGTGAAAACATGGATGGATAGCTCCTGCAGGCTACAAGCAAATAGCTAGATGAAATTTTGTAGAGATTTACATGCAACAACACATTCTTGGATTCTGTCAGGTTAGAGTTCTTGGACAATCCTAAGCAGGTCAGCATGAACATCTATCTAGAATCACAAAGGGAACGCAACAGAATAAAAATAATGCATGCAACACAACATAGATAATGTTCCCTGCTCTTGTCACTGCAACACAACAGGTCAGCAATGCTGCTTACTATGCTCCTTATGGGATTATTGGCGCTGCTACCGGTCTTGTACAGGGAGGTTGGTGCGACATTGGGCGCCTCCCCAGTCGCTCTAGGCTTCCTCAAGCTGTGTCGCGCGCTAGTGCAGCCTAGGCGAGGGAGGACGGAAGACGAGCTCAGGAGGAGCGGCGTCGGTGGGAGGTGGCCTACGCAACAAGGATCTCGAGCAGGTCGGAGAGGAGGCGAGGGAGGACGAAGGCGGCCTACGCAACAAGGATCTCGAGCAGGTCGGAGAAGAGGCGTGCGACAGCAGCCCTATCGGGTGACGGGGCTTCAGCGGATGACGGGGAGAGGAGGGTTGACCTGGGATCCTGGCGACGGACAAATAAATCCTTCTCGTGGTACTTGCAAAATAAATCATATACTACCATTAGAATTTGGGAGTGACATAGTCACATAACACATAACCATGCAAAATTTTAAGCATCATCAAACAAGTCATAGCAAAAGCTAAGTATAAGAATGGTCAATTTAGAATAGGCAAGTGCTAACTAACAGTGCTACTAGTTATTGGTTGTGTAGGATTGAAACATTGCAAACCATAAACACAACGGCCAAAACTAAACAAGGTTCATGAAGAAAAGTAACCCCAGAATCATACATGATAGCTACTCTATATAAGAGGGCCAATGGTCTAGACTTAGAGGAGACCACCTAATAAACCAAAATGCTACACTAGCATAAACACACGAACATCAACTCCAGAAATGGTTGTTTGTGTGAGATTCTTCAAGACTTAATTTTAGTTCATCTCACCTTCACTAACCCTAGTTCTATTGTTCTAGTGTGAATGGAAGGAAGACCAACTTAAATTTACCAAGTTACTAACATTCGCTAACCCTAGATTGATTGATGTCAATATTGTTCACAAATATAAATATCCTATAGTTGTTTGTAGATAAACATGACAAATATAAATATATGTCTGCATCCACTACAGATGGTAATAGTCACAAAAATGAATATAAATCACATGCACATGAAGCAACTCAGGACTAATAACCATTCACGATCACAACAAATGGTATTTGTCACGAACATGAATAAAAATCACATGCACAAAAGCAACTCGGGACTAAAAACTGAATGACAAGTAGTCATCGTCACGGGCGCTGGATCTATCCACATCCATGACAAACAGGTCTAGGGCACGAAAAGGGGGCTTACCTTCCGCTCGAGTTCATGGAATGAGTTGACCAAGACGTCGTCTGCGTCCTCCAACCCATCGAACTGCCCCACCACGATGAGCACCTCCAGGCAGTCCACGACGAGCACCTCCATGCTCCCACGGATGTCCAGGTACCGGTTCACCGCCTGCAAGCACATCCAGGCAATAAGATATCCAAGAGTACACCAATTTCTTGGACTGTTATGGGTACTGAATTTTGTAGCTGCCACGCTCAAATGCCCAATACCTGCCACCAACTTCACAGTATTTTTTCAAATTAATGTCATTTTTAGTTATACTTACGAGATTGCATCGAATATCATCAAACCAAATCTATGATAGTATATGATGCTTCATAGAAGTAGTCTCTCGAAGTCAAGCAGCATAGGAGGACAATGTAATCAGCATCCAACACTCCAGAGATGTACTAGTACTTCTAGTTCAGAGGTGCGGTAACAGTAGCGTGTAACAGAGAAGACACATCTCTCTGCTAAAATATTCTATCCTACTATCTATGCATCTGCATGATTTACTTCTTCACATACCTGAATCTTGTACCACACTCAAATATTTCACCTCCATTTTGAGTAGAAAAACCGTAGTATTTGTCTGAACATTCTCAAATTTTGCGTTGCTATTCTCGTACGCAGTATACTTTGTGTTTATAATGATGGGAGCTTACCATACTTTTGCTGGCAGGAGTTCGACAATGCTTACGGGTCAGTTACGAGATTGGCCTGGTGGTGGTATACCTCCTCAGCCTCTGTCGGCGGCTGATCCCCGTCAAACACCTTGCGGATGTCCTTGATGGCGTCACTGAACTTCTCCTTGAGACTACGGTAAATTGGTAATCACTGTCAGATTTGACGTCCCGGTGGATTAGCCACGAATTTGTGTATGTACGCAAGGCGAGAAATCCAATTTACCTTCAAGCCCGAGGGATACACGTCGTTCTTGACAGAGACGACGGCGACGTCGCCATCGCCACCGACACGCCTAGCTTCGAACCCCTCACCTCCTTGGATCTGGAGTAGTCTGGCGTAGCCTTGTTGTATGCGAGCAGGCCCTCCTCAAGACGGATCTGGGACGGAAACTCTAGGGTTGCGGGAGAAGGGAGGGATCTGGAGTGGCTACGAGGGAGCCCGTGGCGAGCGCCACGACGCGAGAGCCTGCGGTGGATGAGACGAGAGGGAGCCTGCAACCCAAACAATGATGTCAACGATGCCATGGGTAGGGGAGGCGTCCCCTTGAACTGGTCCATCCCAAAACGCACGCCGCCGCCAGCGCCGACGACGTACAACTCGACATATTGGGTCACGAGGGAGAGGCGGTAGTAGGAGAAGGTTTGAGGATGGCTCACATCGATGCAGGATCGAGAGAGTGAGGGTGGCTTGGAATAAGGATCTAACGCCGGAGGAAGAGAGTCGGGAAGAGAGCGCCGACAGCCTCGATTAAGCTTACCGCGTTGAGATCTGGGGAACAAGGAAGCAGGTCGGGGTGGAGAAGGGGGCGAGCGAAGATGGGCGCAGTGTGGCAGCGGGGGAGAGATAAGGGTTAGGGTTAGATAAGGATGCCAGGTGTGCACGCAATGGATGCCAGGTCATCGATCCATAAAAGATTTCTGCAAATCATCATCTCCATCCGTTCATTCTGTTTACATCCAATGGTTGATATTGTCCTTGTCTTATATATCGATCTGCCTAACGATTATGACGATTTCATCCATAGAAATTACGACGTTTTTGAGTGATATCGTCATAGTTTAATAAGGTTTTGGCCCTTCCAAATGGCTTGCAACGATTTGGTGCGAAATCGTCATAACTCTATGACGATTTTGTCCACAGTCACTATCAAAAGGTCATAGGTTGACACATTTCTTGTAGTGGAGCAATTTATGTAATGGTATTGCTTAGGACAATCTGAAAAATTAAAAAAATGGTAGGAGCAGGCATCAGACTAACAAAGTTGTTTAAGTGGTAAATACTGACCACTATAAGTTGATAGGTAAAGTAAGAGGAAGAAATTGAAACACACCTTAGTTAAACTTCTTATAATCATGCGACGATTCTCACAAGAGGATCAAATACACACAAGGGTCAAATTTATATCATAACTACAACAAAGAAAAACACATATCTTTTCCCGGCCAAGCCTCCCAATGGCAGAACAAGCATCAATTGTTGAGAGCTGCTTTGTAAGTTGTAACACTCAATGTTTATGGTGGCTGAAACATGAAATAGAGATTTAATAAATAGGGTTATCTATATGTATCACAGAGGAAAAGTTAGGGGATCTGTATCACTTTTTCCATTATGACTGGATGCAGCAATTGGAAAATCAAATCTATAAACATAACCATTGCATGCCAAATGTCAACACACACATCCGACTGTCAACAAAAAGGCGGTAAATTTTGTACTAAAGACATTTTTAGCTCACCAGTTCGGTTGGCAAAGGACAAGATGATAGATTGTGTGCTAGCTTGGGCAAGCCATAAGTTCCCTCCAGGGTTAAGCGTTATTTTGCTACCAGCCCGGAACAAAATACTGAGAAAAACGGGGAGACAAAATTCCCAGTAAGATTTTTCTACAACACATGGACCATCAGTACACTAAGTGGGTCAACCAGTTAATAAGGACAACGCATAACCAAACGAAATTGACTATAACCATATGAAAGTAGCAAATCTTATTAGCAGTATTGACTATAGGGGAACATAGACATGTTCTACATTTCAATGCAGGCTGGGCAGTCCAATGATAGATAAAGTGCATTGATTCAATGCAATGAAGTTACCAAAAGACATAATATTTTTGGGAAGGAACTATCTAACAACAATTTGGACTTGCATATATACCTGTTGTAGCAGAAAAGGAGGCAAAATGGTGATTGAGGATCTGGTGTTATATTGAAGGAGACAAATGATTGAGGATCCAGAGATGTATTTGTTGACTATAGAAAACCACAAAAAATAGTAGCAATTCAAATACTCTCCTTACTATGAACACATGTATGATGTTAAAATAGAAAACAAGCTTTTCATATTCAAGGCCACTCTGGTTAATAGTGTCATTCATCATATGGTTCTTTGAAATGAGGGGTCGCATTTTAGCAGAAGCTGCAACACTCTCCACGTCCTAGATATCAGTGTTAATGTGCCACTTACCAGCTTCTCCACAGCTGATCGTGTTAGCAGAGAAAAATAAAGTACAGTTAATTGATTGTATGTGAAAGGATCATATGGGCACCTAGAGGGGGGTGTGAATAGGTGCTACTTCAAATTTTCTTCTTTTTCAAATTAAGGTTTGACACTAAGGTAAATTCTCTAGATAATGCAACTAAGGTGAATTTACCTATATGACAAATATGCACTAGCAAACACAATACTAAGTAAGAACGAGTAAGTAACGTGCAGTAAAGGATAAAAGTAACCAAAGTGGTGGACGCGGAGACACAAGGATTTGTTTCCCATAGTTCCTTCCTTTTAAGGGGAAGTACGTCTACGTTTGGAGAGGGGGTGGTTTCAAACCACCAACGCCACGATAGGCCTCCCTTGTTCTCTGATGAATCTCACCCCAACGGGATTGATCCACCTTCCACTATATCGGCAAACTTCAAGATGGAAGCCGGCACCTTTACAAGTTTGGGGCACACATCCACAACTTAATCGGAGGCTCCCAAATACAAGCAAGCTGTTAAGACAATCAAAGACAAGCTTGTAAGAACCAAATCTAGAACTAGGGTTTCCAAGAAAACACTAGAGCAAAGGGGCCCTCAAGTGAATGAGGGGGAAATGAAGATCTCTTTTGGTGAAGTAGTAGATCAAGGCCTCCTCCTTTGATCAAGGACTTTGGGTGGTGGATTGAAGAGATCTTGTGGATTTGGTGGCTCCAATGGTGGTCTTGACTTTAATGCAAATGAGCACCTTGTCCCAAGGTAGGTGAAGGGATATTTATAGCACCAGCTCCAATCAGACCGTTGCGGCATTTAATGCAGCGGTAGTACCGGGTTTTCCAAGCGGTAGTACCGGAAACAACCGGTACTACCGGACAGGTACCGGAGATGCACTTTGAGTTGCATAGCCCAACAGTTTCCACCGGTATCAAAGTGTGGTGCTACCGCACGGCGGTAGTACCGGCCCTACAGAGCGGTACTACCGGACACTTGTGTAGAGCCACATTATGATACCGGGGAAACATCAGTGTGAGTCAACTGGCCAATACCGCATTTTAGTACCGGTCAGTTCTGACGAGATTGGCAAGCTTGTCAATCGCTTTAGTCTTGACCGGTATCAAAATGCGGTACTGCCGCTTTTTGATACCACTCAGTTCTGAGGAGTTTGGCGATCTTGCCAGTTGCTTCAGTCATGAGCGGTACCAAAATGCGGTACTACTGCTTTTTGATACCGCTCAGTACTGAGGCCTTTGGCTAGTATGCACATCACACTTCCAGGCCCGGAAGTGAAACCCGGTGCTACCGGACTTGAGCGGTAGTACCGGATGAATTATCCGGTACTACCGGACATTACTGAGGCAAAATATGGAGCAGCAGGAAAGTCCTTTTTGTGAGCAATTAGTCAGGGAATTCTAGGCATGCAACCTGTAGAATACTTGGCAAATAATTAGTCCATTATGTGTGTTGTAATAAACACCAAAATCTCTAGGGATAAGGAATGTTCTTTCAATCTCCCCCTTTTTGGTGTTAGATGACAACACACATTTTGCATGATAGAATTGTAATGACAAAGAAGATTTTGTAAAATAGAGATGGGGCTCCCCCTAGATAAGTAGAGACAAGCCCCATACTATTTTACAAGATGAAAACCTGCAGATAGCTTCTCTCTCCTCTCCTCTCCACGGCGGTGGTTTTCTCCGATGATCATCGTGGGTTGATCGGGAGTTGGAGGGCCATAATCCGTGAGGTGACTAGGGCTTTGATCAGTCCTTGCCGACGGGGCCGGATCTCGAGGGAGAGCTCGGGACAGGTGTCGTTGCGTGATGCTTCGGGACAGATCCTGGCGAGTTGGTGTTCGGTGGTGGATTTTTCGTACGGGGCGCGTCTGGTACATGAAAGATGGCACGTTCTCGTGGGTCCGCCGATGGTGGTGGGGGCAGTTCCTCGTGATGTCACCGGTGCGTCGCCCTACGTGCGCACGTGCCGGGTGATACGGCTCGGTGGTTGTGGGAGGACTGCGTGCGCTGACGGTGGGGCTTCGCTGGAAGAGGGCCACCTGCTAGGTGAGGCACGGGGTACTAATATGACGGAGCACGATCCACGGTCAGTTTCGCCTCCACCTCGTGTTTTCTCTAACCCTAGATCGGGATCCGTTTCCCCTCTCGCCATTTCCAGATCTCGCGGTGTGTGTGGTGTGGTGTTCGTCCGAGAGCCTCCAATTCTTCAGCCTTCGTCGCCACGGATTGTTTCTCCGGTGAAGTGGAGCGGAGTTGTTTCGGGGGATTGCAGATCGTTTGCTCAGTTGGTGGCTGCGGAAGCTGTTATGGATCGGCGATTTCGCGGTGGTCGTGGTTCCCCTTCTCGTCCTCCAGTCCGATCTGGTCCCTATGCGAGCAGATTCGGTTCTGGGTACGGACAAGGTCGTTTTCCTGTTGATCGCAGAGGTTTGGAGGGGGATCATAGGGAAAGTGGCTGGATCCGCGAGCAGGAGCGGCGCCGCGAGGAGCAGGATGCTCGGCGTCGGGATGCGAGGCATAGGGATGAATTGAGGCAAGCGGAGATTGAGGCTAGGTTGGAGGATCAACGGAGGGAGGCGTTGGCGCGGGAGCGGGCGTTGTCGGAGGCTCGCCGTCGTGCAGCGGAGCATGCCTGTAATCGAGGCCGGTGGAGTCACCGCCCGGAGATGCAGCAAGGTTCGGGATCTGATGCTACTGCTTTGTTTTTCCCAGGCAGATCAGGTAACTCTGATTCGAATCCCAGAAGGGGGAGCCGGTTTTTGCACGAACAGTTGAACAGGTTAATGTTCCTAGGGTTGTGATGAACACCTCTATGCCCGTAACTCGATCTGCTTCTGGCTTGAACACCTCGGCATCTACTTCTGTTAATGTGCCTGTTGGGGGGAATCGCCCTGTGAATTTGTCTCCAATTTTGTCAGTTACTCAGTCTGATGCTGTGGCTACTACTCTGGTGGGGTCCTCTGTACCACCACCAGTAGTGAGTATGCCGAGGGATGGTGCTGTGGCTGGAGGGTCTGGGGATGTGCAGCTGCTAGATGTGATTCAGGAAGAGGTTGTGTGTGATAATTGTGGGAAGGATCATAGCATTTTGGTCTGTCAAGAGAGGAAACCCTGGGAGTATGTTCCTCTTTTCTTTGGCAGTACCGACTTTGAGCAAGATTTTCATTCTATTCCTATGGTGGAGTCTGATGTTCAATCTATGGAACAGTTGCATTATGCTCATATAAGTGTGGTTAGGGGGGATGTCACTGGCAAGGATTTGGAGAAGGAATTTCAAATGTGGACTGATGCTATGGGGTCTGGATGGAGGTTTAATGCCAGGTCCATTAATGATGTGGAATTTTTGATGAGGTTCCCTTCTGCCAGATCTATTGATGACTTCCACTTTGGGAAGGTCTTCATGAAAACAATTCCTGATGCTGTGATTCAGTTATCTAAGTGGAATGGGGACTTGCAACCTGTTGACTGGCTGGAAGAAGCCTGGTTTAGAATTGTTGGTATTCCTATGAAGTACAGGGAGAAATCAACTGTCTTCTATGTTGCCTCTTTGGTGGGCAAACTTTGGACAGGAATAGCTTGAGGAACTTGGATTATGTAAGAGTAAAAATTGCTTGTTTGGATGTTTCTTTGGTTCCTAATACCAGAAGGGGGAGATGCAGGGTGGGATTTATGAATTCAAATACACCAGGGAAATTTTTGCTCCAGATGCTGTATCCACTTTGCCTTCTGCTATGGGGATTGATTGGCAAGATGGTGATGATGGGTTGGATAAAGAGAAGGAGGGTGAAGTTGAACATAGGCGACCTGATGATGGTAGTGGGCAAAGAACTGTTCCTGGTGCAGGTAGCGATGGAGGTGCTGGGGGTCGTTAACATGGTGGCAATGGTACTGGTGAAGCTGGGGTGGACAAAGGAAAACAGGTTGTGGAGGAGCAGGAGGATTCTGGGGGAATTTCTTTTGGGACTAAAATGGCTAACATCTGGGCTAGCTCTGGGGGTGTTGGTCGTTCAAGGGGAGTTGTGATTAGAGAGAATGTAGAAGGTGGTTCTGGTGGTGGTGGTGGGACAGGTAATCAAGCCAGAACAGATGTTGTGGGGATGCAAGTTGATACTCAGGAAAATGTGTCTGGTGGGGGTGGATTGGGCAGTGTTCACATGGATGTTGTACAGAACCTATCCTCTACTATGGTTAAAGAGGTCAGTACTGAGATTGCTGCTGGTCCCCAGAGGTTTGATGATTTTATCAGGGGTCTATTAAAAGATAAGAGCAGTGATAAGCATTATGAACTTATGAAGCAGTATGGTCATTTGCTGGAAGAGGAGGATGAGCAAGATGAGGGTGCACAGGCAAAAAATGATAGTGCATCTACTGATACCTCTTTTGGTTCTTTCTCTGATAGTGGAAAAGAAAGGACTGTTGGGGGGTCTGGGATGGAGGGTGCTCAGGACATGGCAGTTGTCAATCAAGATCAAGAAGTAGTGGTTGTTGACCTGTCTCAACCTGATGGATCTACTCAGGAAAGTGTGGAATCTCAATCTGAACAGGTGGCTGATGTGGAAGAACAAGGTATAAGAAGGAGCTCAAGAGTCGCTGATCAAGGTGGTGCTAGAAACATGGCTGAAGGGCATTTGGCTCAGCAAAATCCTAGAGATCTATCAGGTACAAATCTAACTTTGCATAATTCTTTTGCTGCTCTAGATGATGATATTATTATGCATACAACATTGGAAATGGGGATAGATGCTTCTTCTATATCTTTGGAACATATTAATTCCTTGAAATATTTAGAGATTGCTAGACATAGTTTACAGGATAGGAGGCAGGTGGTGAGTGAATGTGATACTGATCTGAATGAGAAGGTTTTGTTTCTGGATTGGAAGGATGCTAGTAATGATGAGGAGGATTTTACTCATGTGGTTTCTAGGAAACAAAATAAAAAGTTGAGAACTGGTTCTGTTATAAGGGAGAGAAAGTTAAAGGCTGCTGCTGTGAAGGTCCACAATTATCACCCTATGAGTGGTATTGTGACTGGAACAAGAGAGAGAAAATCTGTATTATGATAGGTGCTATTTTGAATATTAGGGGTGTGGGGAAGAAAGGTGCAGGTGCTTATCTGAACTGTCACATCCCAAGATTTCCAAATCTTGTAATGTGAAAATAAATGAATAAAATAAAACTTTGTTTGATTTTCAGAGCCAGAAGAAACTTTTTGAATTCCAATAGGAATTTTCAAACCTATTTTGAACACTTAAATCCCAAAAGGATTTAAAAACATAAAACAATTAACAAAGGAAAATAAAATATTTTGGAAATACCATTTTAAATCTTTTAATAAAAGGATTTGGTATTCAAAAGAAAAGATGGATTTATAAATAAGGATTATTTTATAAAGCCAAATTAAACTTGGCCAAGATTTTGAAACTAAAGAGTTTTCTTTGATAAAAATAATAAAAGTTTATTTAAATAAAGTAATAAGGATTTAACATCCAACCTTATTTGAAGATAAAAGGTTTTACCAATTTAAATTGAAACATCAAAACTTATTAAATTATTTAAAATAAGTTTTCCTAATTATTTGATATTCACAAATAAAACCTACTAAAGTGTTTTGGCTTATTTTAGATTCAAAATAAACATCTCAATAAAATAAAACTTATTTGAAATAATAATGAAAGTCTATTATATTTAATTATTAATGGACCCTATAATAAAATGTTATTTTATTTTAACAAGTATTTCAAGTATCTTATATTCTCAAATAAAACCTACTGATTTGGTTTTGAAAATATTTGGATTTCAAATGGGGATTTTATTAATTAAACCAAACCCTATTTTATTAATAAACCATAGTCCATTTTGTTTAATTAATAAATGGAACCTAAAAAGATTTAAAATATTATTTTATTTTGAAGTGTTGGATTATGTTGATGAACAACCAAAACACAATGCAAAGTTTAATGATTGTTTGAATTGTTGAATTATTTGAATGCTTGAATAATTGTTTGAAATAACAAATCAGGAAATAGAAATAGAAAAAGAAAAAGAATTAGACAGAAAAAAATAACAGCAGCCCAACAAGGCCCAGCCCAACAGCTCAAACAGCCCAGCTCCCCTCTCCCACGACGAAGCGTTTTCTACTCATTCCCAGACCCGCAAAGCCACTGACAACTGGACCCCTCCCCTTCTTCTTTTCTTTCACTGCCAGCGGACCCCACACTGCCTCCTCCTTCTTCTTCCTCGCGCGACCATGCCTCCCCCAGACGACGCTGCCGTTGCTGCCCATGAATGCCGTGATCAATTCGCCTTAACGCCGCGTTAATTCCTCGTCGCGACCACGCCCTTTTAATCGCCTCGCTCTCTCCTCCGTTTTCCCCCAGACACCGCCTCCCCTCTGCCGCCCAATTTCCCCTCTGCATCTGCTACCCGACGACCCTCCTCGCCAATTCCGGCCAAGACTCGCCGCCCCTCTCCTCCCCGACCAAGCTCACAACATCCCCACTCTCAGGCGCATCTGCTAGTGCATCCAACTCAACCGCGGGTACCCTGTAACCTCGCCTTCGACAACGGCCATCGTCGCCACCGTCTGCTTCAACTCCGACGACGCCCACTGGTAGATTCTGGTCACCCCTCTCCTCCTCGAGAACACGATGATGATCTCCAAGCTCGGACGAACCTAACAGCACTTTCCGTTTGTCTTAGGGCGCCCCCAATCTTCGCCATCGTCAAGCACTGAGCGCCACCGCGTCTCGCTCACTCCGGCGAGTACCCCAGGTAGTTCCGTCCGCCCTTTTTCCCTCTCGCTCACGCACGCATCCTCGCCAGGACTGTGCGCATCTGACCCTGTCTTCCGTTTGCCTTGGTATGCGCCTGTCGCCTCGACGACGCCTTTGAAGCAAGCCCGACAGACGACGTCTCCGACGAGCAATCGCCGCCGCCCCGTCGCCGCCCAACGACGAGCACCTTGAGCTTCAGAGCGTCACCGCGATCACTGTAAGCACCCTCACCTCCTTCCTCGTTTCCTGTTTCGCCAGCGCCGCCACTATCTGACCGTCTCCGCCGCTAGCCACCGCCGGCGCCGCTCGCAAATGGTCGAGCACGTTAGCACCGTAGGATCACAATCCGACGCTCCCGATAGATCACTTAACCGCGAAGGGGTACGTGATCTGGACCATGCGATCTAACTTGATCCAACATCCAGCATCGCCCGATCCGGCCGAACCGGTACTGACCAATCACGGTGCGCCGCGTGTCCCTGTTCTGATTAAAAACAGAATTTTGATCTAATTAGAATACAAATTTGTAATTGCTATAACTTTCAAACCACACGTCCAAATTTGGCAAATTTTATATCAATGAAATCAGGAGAAAAAGCCCTAGCTAACCATGGCCTTAGTTTTGAAAATAGTATCTGTTAGCTTGATTGAATTTAAAGAAACATTTGTGTACTTGTTTAGAGTATAAAAATTGTTTAAAATTGATTTTAGGATTAAATCTTTTGCAAAATAGATTTGTGTGACCTTACTGACCCTAGGAACCAACCCATAGTGTTAAAAATGATTTTGGTGAAATTTAAGTTGAATTATTTAACCTAGCCATTTTCTAGCCAAATAAACTCATTGATTTTATTATGGAAATGTTTTTGCAAATAAAACTTTGGGAAAATGTTATGGACCAAACTTACTGATCCAAAACACCAAGCCTTGCCAAAGGCAACTCACTTGGTGAAAAACATAAAGTTTTGCTTTGAAAAGAATAATTTTCACCACATAAAATGTTGAATGGATTTTAAAATATACTTTGAGCAAAACCCTCTAACTAATGACTTTGCCATTTTGGTAAATGACCAATGTGGATCTTACAAAGTTTATAAACCTGTTAGAGATCAACCTTGCAATAGAACCCTCTTCTGCATGAGATAGGATCCATTGCTTTGTGTGTGTGAAATAATGTTTGAATGTTGGTGTGGAATGCTACTTGATACTATGCTTGTTTGATTGTAGTGAAATTAGCACAGTGTGAGACTAGCAAGATCAAGGAGTGACTATCATTCCCTAACAAAAAGGCAAGTGACACTATCATCTAAAGTCCTACTATTTACATTATACTTAGTGGATTTTGTAAACATGCATGAAAATGTTTTATACTTATGCTATGCTAATCCTAATAGGATTCCCTATACACTCCTTAGTAAAAATATTGAAGTTTTACATGCTTAGCCATGCTATGTTTTGAAAAGAGATACATGTTGAGATTTTACAAAAGATGAGAAAAGGACTTGTGTTTTATATAATAAAACAAGGACTCAATGAACCACCTAGGTGGTGGACACTTTATGTTTTGGAGAAGGTGGCAACAATAGGGAACCATGTCTATGGCAATCACTTTGTGTTGTGCTCCAAATGAAAACCACCTAGGAAACTTAGAGATTGAACATGTTTCTCCAATTGTGGCTTTCGTGTACAACCACATGCTATTATGGCTCTGGCTTAGTCAACTACATTAGGGAGGTCCATACATTGTCTTTAGTTACCAGACATGGGGATCTGGAATGCTTCATGGGGGATGAAGACAAGCTAGCAATGATGTATGGAAGGACCTTTTGGAAAGACTTCGTCACATTCTCACCGCCAAGATTCCATCTTGGTGAGCACTAATCCAGTAGGCCACTGGTGGCAACAAGATGGGATTGTGTCATGTGGGTAAAGTGTACTCCTTCTGCAAAAGTTAATAAAATCTAAGTACTTAGCCGTGTCCCCGGTTATGGACAATACTGAGCAACTAAAGTATGAACTATGGGAGATCTCGACATTCCAATTTATAATATAAAAACTTGATGCACTTGGGGGTACCAAGGAATTCAAAGAGATTTTGTTAAGCTTGTTGCACTTGGGGTTACCAAGGTGCACAAGAGCATGATGTACTTGGGGTTACCAAGGAACTCATGAGGTTTTGATAAAACTTGATGCACTTGGGGTTACCAAGTAGCTCAAGAGATTTTTGACAAGGACTTGGACACTTGAGTTTCTACCAAGGAGTTCAAGGAACTTGGAAAAGAGATTTGACAAAGGACCAAAACCATTTTGAAAAAGATAGGATAAATATTGCTTTATGCAAATAAGCCTTAAACTCTACTTAGCCAAATATGCATGTATTGGTAGGATCCACTCATACACACATAGAAGTGAAACTTGCCAATACAATTCAAATGTATTGACCCTTGTGGCTGTAACTTGTAATGTTGCAGGTTGATTGTTTTTAAATGAAGATTGTTTGATTGACTAGGACTACAAAGCCTACAACCAACATCTGCCTGTGGCACTTTGAAGATGAAGGACCCCATGATTATAATTATTCCGCTGCAATGTAATGTGATAGCCAATGAGCTATGTATGATGTAACAGAATTATGTTATTCCTGGTTATAAAGTAATAATATGACCTTTGTATCTTGATATTACATCTTAACTGTGGATGCTAGCTATTGATCCAGGGACTAGCATTGTAAAACACAGGAGGACTCTACCTTATCAGGTTGGGACCCCTACATGAACAGTCTGTTAAGACAGGAGAAGGTGGATTTTATTGGTTTACAGGAAACTATTAAGAAAGACTATTCGAAGGCCTTTTTCAGGAGGATTGATCCTCTGAATCAATTCTCCTGGAGTTGGTTGCCTTCTGTGGGAAGGTCTGGAGGCATTTTGGGGGGCCTACGTTCCTCTAAATTGATTCAGATTGGTGTGTCTGTGGGTAAATTTCATGTTAAGATGAAGGTGTTTGATGTTTTGAAACAGATTCAGTGGCATTTGGTGATAGTGTATGGGGCTGCTTAAGAGGAGAATAAAGAGGAGTTTTTGGTTGAGTTAGCTGAGGTTTGCCAGGATCAAACTATTCCTTTGTTGGTGGGTGGTGATTTTAATGTGATCAGATGTGTTTCTGAAAAAAATAAGGGTCATGTTTTGAACAAGTGGGGACATATGTTTAATTCGATTATCAATGCTTATGGTTTAAGAGAGATCATCATGTCTGGCGGGCAGTTTACTTGGTCCAACAACCAGAAAAATCCAACTTTGGAGAAATTGGATAGAATCTTAGTTTGTAAAGAATGGGAGAAGTTGTTTCCTCTTACTACAGTACACAAGTTTTCTAGAGAGGTTTCTGATCATAGTCCTTTGATTCTGGATACTATGGAAGGGCAGGAAACATGTGGCAGGGAATTCAGATTTGAGAAAAGTTGGTTACAGTGTGATGACTTTTTGACCAGGGTGGAATTTTTTTGGAAAAAACGTGTGAATGGCAAGAACAGTCTTGATAGGTTGCAGAAAAAACTTAAGAATGTCAGAAATGATTTGAAAGGATGGGGGGCTCATTTAAGAGGAGAGGATAAGAAAAGGAAGAAGAGGTTGGTGGAGGAGCTGCAGGAACTTGAGAATATTGAGGAGCTGATTTTGCTTACTGCTGAGCAACTTAAAAAAAACAGTTATTCAGAAAGAGTTGCTAGAGGTGTATGAGAATGAGGAGAGATTTTGGCAGCAAAGGTCGAGGGACAATTGGTTGCTTAGAGGTGATAATAATACTGAATATTTTCATAGGATTGCTAATGTGGTGAGGAGAAAGAAAATGATTTTTTCAATGAAAGATGGGGAGCATGAGATTCAGGGGACCTGTGATCTCCTGAAGCATGCTACAAGTTATTATAAATCTTTGTTTGGGCCTGCTCGTGGGTTCTCTATTAAGCTTTTAGATGAAAATTGGCAGGACTAGGAGAAGCTTAATGATGAAGATAGGGAGAAAATGGGGGTGCCCTTTACTGAGAAAGAGGTTAAAGAGGTTATTGACCAGATGGAGAAAAATAAAGCTGCTGGTCCCGATGGGATTCCTATTGAATTCTATCAACATTGTTGGGCAGTTATAAAAACAGATGTTATGGCTGTATTTGATGATTTTTTTGCTCATAAGATTGATTTGAGGAGCATTAACTATGGTGTGATTACTTTGCTGCCGAAAGGTGATGATGCTGGTAGGATTCAGAAGTATAGACCTATTTGTTTGCTCCAGGTGTTGTTTAAGATTTTTACTAAAACTCTGATAGTTAGAACTGAGCCTGTGATGGGGAAACTAATTGATACTTGTCAGACTGCTTTTATTAAGGGGAGGTTTATTGCAGATGGGGTGACTTTATTGCATGAGATTTTGAAAGAGTCGAAAAGTCAGAAGCAGCAGGGTGTGATTTTAAAAATTGACTTTGAGAAAGCTTATGACAAGGTTAACTGGGACTTTTTGTTTTACTGTTGTAGGCAGAAAGGTTTTAGTGAAGATTGGATGATTTGGTTAAAAAGTGCTGTGACTCAGGGTACTCTCAGTATCAAGTTCAATGGGGAAACTGGTCCTTACTTTGGCAGCTTTAAGGGGGTTAGGCAAGGGGACCCATTTTCTCCTTTTCTTTTCAATATGGCAGGGGAATGTTTGGCTAAGATGGTGCTTAATGCACAGGCTGGTGGGTTGTTTACAGGTTTGGTTGATAATCTGTATGATAAAGGGATTGCCATTTTACAATATGCTGATGATACCATTCTGTTTATTAAGGATGATCCTGAGGGGGCTAGAAACTTGAAATTGTTGTTGTATTTGTTTGAGTCCATGTCTGGTCTCAAGATTAACTTTGAGAAGAGTGAGGTGATGATGGTGCTAGAGGATGAGGAGAAACTGTCCAATTATGCTGAGATGTTCAACTGTCAGAAGGGTAGTTGGCCTATTAAATATTTGGGTTTGCCGGTTTGTAGCAGGAGATGTACAGTGGCTGAAATGAGCTTTATTAGTGATAGGTTGAAGAAAAAGTTAGATGGCTGGATGGGGGGAGCTTTGTCCCTGGGAGGGAGACATGTTAAAATCACTGCTTGTGTATCCAGTGTGGTTGTTTACCCCATGACTATGTTTCTTCTACATAGGTCAAATGTGGAAGAAATTGAGAAACAAACTAGAGCCTTCTTTTGGTATGGGAAGGTGGGGAAGAAGAAATATCATCTGGTTAAATGGAAGTATGTGTGTAGGCCCAGGAAAAAAGGTGGATTGGGAATTAAAAACATTAGGCTTTTTAACATTTGCTTGTTGTGTAAGTGGTGGTGGCGCCTCGAAGCTGAGGAAGGTCCATGGCAAGTTTTTGTGCGGAAAAAATATTTGAAGAAAGGTGGGATTAGTAATGTGAAACACAGGCAGAGTGATTCTCCATGTTGGCATGACTTGATTAAGATTAGGGACTTCTACTTGGCTGGTAGAAGAATGAGGATTGGCAATGGGGAGTTGACTGATTTCTGGCATGATGCTTGGTGCTTGGACTCACCCCTGAAAGATAGGTTACCTGATTTATTTGACATTTGTCAGAACCAAAGAATCTCGGTGGCAGACATGGCAAAAAAAGGGTGGAGTCTCTCTTTTAGGAGATGGCTGGATACTGATGGGTTGAATCATCAGGAACAAATGAGAAAGTTGCTGTCTGGGGTGAGTTTGAATCAGGAAAAGGACAGACCAGTGTGGATGTGGAATAAATCTGGCAAGTTCTCTGTTAAGTCAATGTACACACGCCTGTCGAATGTTGGGATTGATAGAAGCTTTAAACATCTTTGGAAAGCAAAAATTCCCCTGAAGATTAAGATTTGGTTGTGGCTTATCTGGCACAATGCTATTCTCACCAAAGACAACATGAGAAGGAAGAATTGGGTTGGAGATTTTACTTGCAGGTTTTGTAATAAGTATGAGAGCACTGGACACTTGTTCTTTTTGTGTGTGGCTGCTAAATATGTTTGGGGGGTGGTTTCCAGAGCTGTTGGTGTCACGAATAGACCTGGATCTTTTTCCCAATATTTTTGGCGGGCTTCTCAGTATGTGGGGGTTAGTAGGAATGTGCAGATTACGGTGGTAGCGGCAATATGCTGGGCTATTTGGAAGCTCAGGAATAGGGCTTGTTTTGAAAAAAAACTCATTAACTCGCCTGTTGATTTGGTCCTATATGCTTGTGTGTTCATTCGTTATTGGGCAGGGTTGCATGGGAAGAATGACCGGGCGGTGCTGCAAGCTGGAGCATATACTCTTCAACAGAATGCGTTGGCCGATGCGGAAACTATGGATGTGGCTCCTGTTCCTTTTCTGGGGCTGCCTGCAATTCCTGGAGATCGTGCTCATGAAGCTCCGGAGCTGGAAAGGGGAAGGGAGAAAAGAAGGAGAACTTGAGAAAAAAGGACTGGGCTGCGAGAAGATGGTGTTGGCATCCAGTATTTTAGTTCCCTTTGGTTGTGTTTTGCTATGGACGGTTCCCCACTAGCCTGAGGGCGGTGTTCTTGCGTCTCCAACCTCCTTCTTGATTTCTGTTTAGTTTGTTCAGTGTGTAAGTTGAACCTCTTGATTTTCCTTTTTGACCCCCTAGGTGGGTCAGTACTACGTCATTGTGTGTGGTTGTTGTTCCGTTGTCTGATGATAATGGAACCCGATCCCTCTTCCTGGGGGATTGTAT
Organism: Avena longiglumis; assembly: GCA_030063025.1. Taxonomy (NCBI): domain Eukaryota; kingdom Viridiplantae; phylum Streptophyta; class Magnoliopsida; order Poales; family Poaceae; genus Avena; species Avena longiglumis. Next base: position 171,551,720 of record CP125973.1, read on the forward strand.
GAAAAAAAAACTATTTTACAAGATACATGGGAGTGCATAGTCACACATAGTGCACATACCTTTGCACACAAGTGTGTGATGAGAAACATAATGATAAGGAATAGGTAATATCATCACACACCACATAAGATGGATCCAAAGGATAATAACCATACCACACAAATGATGGATCCATAAGATAACCACATAGTCTTTGCATACATAGCACAAATAGTTAATTCATAAGTTTCACGCATAATAAGAGGCAAGTAGCAAATAAAGTTCACAAGCGAGTAAAAATCAAAGGCAAGAGCGAGCTTGTGACTTTCCCATGCAAATCCCGCATGCCTAATGTGACTCTTCTCCCTCTTTGGCATCAAGACACAAAAAAGGTACAAGAGCAACTCTAACTTCCTGGAGATTACTGGTAGTCAGCATCAGATTCATCCCCATAAGGAGGAGGAGCATGGAAAGTGGAAGAGGCCTCATCGTCCCAGTGGCTGTGCTTGGAGATCCATTGCTCTTCAGGAGTGATGTTGTCCTCGAATACCTTGGAGGTGATCAAACCTTGAGCTTGCATTACTTCTTTCTGACATGCACATGCTTTCTTGGCATAGACATGGGCCTCATACATACGCTTCTGATTGTCAACCTAGAAGCAGAAGACCTTCTTGAGCTTAGCCTCAATCCTCTTGGCCCATGATGGTTGGGCAGGCTTGCGGCGTGAGGCCACAAAATCAGTATCTTGGGCATCATCATCATCACCGGACCCATCCTCATCAACAAGTTGACCATCCGCGTTGCATGGTTTAAGATGGGTCTTGATCAATAGATTCTTGTGCCGATGAGTAACAAGACATTGAGAGGAAATACCCCGAGCAAGAGATGGGCACTTGAGAAGGATAAGTGCCATGATGTACGGGGCAAAAGGAAGAACCCGTCGAGTGTAAGTAGCATTAACCATCTCGTTCCAAATCACGTCCATCACATCAATTGGTTGTCTTGAATCACGTTCGCGGTGATTGGTGATCATAAGGTCCACCATGAAACCATGCATCTCATCAAAATTGCCAGCATGGGGAGCTATGGTCTCACAAAAAATACGATGCAAGATATCATACGTTGGGAGAAGCCCCTTGATCTTTCCAGCAATACCACGCCCACGGATGTAAAGTGGAACAAGAACATCCTTCTTCATGAGACACTCGTTATTGTGACAGCGGAAGCCAACGGGAGTATCTCTCCCACAGTCCTCATATCCAAGGATTGCCCCAAACTCAGTCAATGTTGCGGTCTTAACAACTCCCTGTGTCATCCAGGTGATGGTCCGAGTCTGGTTCTTGGCAAAGTGAACGGTGGCATAGAACCGAGCAATGATCAATGGGTCATAGTCACACTTGAACTGCATAATGGGAAGCAAGCCAATGTTTGTGCAAATCTCAAGTGCTTCACCAAAGTAGTTCAAGTTCTTGTTCACATGGTTCATCTCAATCCACTTATGAGGAACCACAATCTTCTTATACTTCATGAGTACCTCAAAGTAGATCCGCTCTTGGAAGTCGGTGAAAAATATACTATTGTCCCTAGACTCATGACGAGCAATAACATATGGATTGTCAGACCGTAGGGCAAGAAACTCAGCATCGGAGATGTCAGACAACTTCTTTGGCCCAGATGTCCCTGAACTCTGACACTTGCGGCGACTCGTGCGAGGAGGAGAAGGAGGAACACTACCTCGACCAGCACTCATCTTAACTCCCCTCCACGTCGGCCCCGAGTGGTTTTTAGCTTCAGACGGTTGCTAGGTTGCGGCATGATCTCTGCTTCGGATTCTGTCTCTGACTCTGACTCAAAGTCCTCGATCTCATGGCGAGCTTTGGACCTTTTGCATGATCCCTGGGAGCCCCCTGCACCTGTGAAAGAATAAGAGGGGTAGCAGTGGGATAAGGGCACAAGAACCCGAAATAAACAGAAGACAAATTTCAAGTTTTATAAGAAATTTTGCTGTCAGTACTGAGCGGTAGCACCGGATCTACGGGCGGTAGTACCGCATGGCGGTAGTGCCAGACAATCGTCTGGTACTACCGGTCATGCGACTACATCACAGATCTGGTGAAATCGATCCAAGGACTAGCAGCAAAACTTATGAAAAACGAGAATCCATCGGACAAGGAGTTGTGGTATGAGCGTGCACACGATACAACCTCAAAAACACTAGTTTTGACCAAGAATCAAAGTTTCCCTAGATTCAATGGGGAAAACACATGAGAAGAAGGGAAGGACGGTAGTACCGGTGTCCATGGCGGTGGAAAATGAGGAGGAGCCCACGAGGAGGCCGGATCCGGAGCGGATCCGTGGAAAGGAGGGAGGGGCGAAGCTACGGCGGCGGTCTTGGCTCCGGTGGCGGTGGTTAGGGGTGGAGACGGGGAATAGTGAGGCACTGAGAGGTGCCCCTACCAGCATCTCCACCCTTAACCGAGACGCACAACGGTAGTACCAGTCAGAGGAGCAGCAGTACCGTAGGAAACGTCCGGTAGTACTGCACCTGGGAAGTTTCCAGAAAATCAGCCTGGAAATAGGTCCCTGCGCGGTAGTACCGCTAGTTTCTTACGGTAGTACCGTCTCACGGTAGTACAACTGTTCAAACCGGTAGTACCGTAACCACCAAAACAGACAGCCAAGCTTTGAAAACTGTAAGGTTCTTGTGCAGAGTAGATGAGTTTTGTCGTAGGATAAGGAATGCTTGGGTTAAGAGAGTCATACTGATATGGACCTATGCACTCTAACAAATAAACATCAAACTCAAATATGGAGAACCAAACGAGAGTGCATTGACCGAGGGTAGAAAACCAACTAAAGAATGACAGACATGAGTAAGCACATCAACCTCTCGAGTGGGAGAGGGCGGTGGCCTAGGCCACCATATTTGAGTATACTCGGCTTGGCACCACGAAGATATATCTTGGGTCCATTGCTGAAACTCATCATTTAAGCTCACATATCACAAAATGATATTAAGAGGAATGATTTTGATTGCTTTCGGCATAATGGGGGGAGGGATAGTCCAATCAATCAAGACCGCACTCCCCCTATGTTCATGCCTACACCTAAACCAAATATTGGTCGAAGCATAGGTGAGAATGCAAGATAATCAAGTCAAGCTCCTTGAATCTACGATATTTAGTTCATTCCTCAAATAGCAAAACATTGCTTCATCAAGTGGCTTCGTGAAGATATCGGCAAGTTGATCTTTGGTTGACACATATGATAGATCAATATCACCTCGAGCAACATGATCTCTAATGAAGTGATGGCCAATCTCAATATGCTTTGTCCTTGTGTGATCCACGGGGTTGTAGGCAATCTTGATGGCATTTTCATTGTCACATAGAAGAGGCACTTTATCACAATGGACACTGTATTCCTTTAAAGTTTGCCTCATCCATAGCAATTGGGTACAAGCACTAGCAGCTGCCACATACTCGGCTTCGGCGGTGGAGAGAGATATACAATTTTGCTTCTTAGAAGACCAACATACCAAGGACCTACGAAGGAATTGGCAAGCCCCAGATGTTGATTTACTATCATCCTTATCACCCGCCCAATCCTAATCCGTGTATCCACAAAGAGCAAATGTTGATCCTCGAGGATACCAAAGACCATAAAATGGGGTATGAACTAAATATCGAAAGATTCTCTTGACCGCCATCAAATGGATTTCTTTAGGAGCCGCTTGATATCTTGCACACACACCTACACTCAACACAATATCAGGTCTATATGCACAAAGGTAAAGCAAAGAACCAATCATAGACCGGTATACCTTTTGATCCACATCTTTACCATTTGGATTTTGTTCTAGATGAGTCTTTGTAGCCATGGGAGTAGGAGCTCCATTTAAATCTTGCATTTTGAATCTCTTGAGTATACTTGGCTTGATTGAAGAATGTCCCTCCTCTAACTTGCTTGATCTCAAAACCAAGAAATACTCTCAACTCCCCCATCAAAGACATCCGGAACCTACTAGTCATAAGCTTTTAGAATTCATCATTAAAATCTTTGTTAGATGAGCCAAAGATAATATCATCAACATATATTTGGCATACAAAAAGCTCCCCATTGACTCTCTTAGTAAAAAGAGTGGGGTTGATTTTCCCAACCTCAAACCCACGGTCAAACAATAACTCTCTAAGGTGTTCATACCACGTGCATGGGGCTTGCTTGAGCCCATAGAGCGCCTTATCAAGTTTGTAGACATGGTTTGGGAAGTTGGGGTCCTCAAATCCCGGGGGTTGCTTAGCATATACCAACTCATTTAATGGACCATAAAGAAATGCACTCTCTACATCCATTTGTTGAAACTTGAAGTTATGATGTGCCGCATAAGCAAGAAGGATACGGATGGACTCAAGGCGAGCCACGGGTGCATAAGTCTCTCCATAGTCAATGCCTTCAATTTGAGAGAACCCTTGTGCAACCAATCTAGCCTTGTTCCTTACTACAATTCCATGCTCATCTTGCTTGTTCTTGAATATCTACTTTGTTCCAATAACATTGCGGCAATCCTTTGGCTTCTCAACTAACTTACATACTTTGTTTCTCTCAAAGTTGTTGAGCTCTTTGTGCATAGCTTCTAACCAATCCGAATCTTCAAGAGATTCCCACACTTTCTTAGGTTCAATCATGGAGATGTGTGTTTGATGTTCATTGAACCTCTTCAATTGTGCTCTTGTGGAAATGTCTTTCCTTAGGTCACCAACCACATTTTGTAGAGTGTGGTCTCTTAATTCCAACATTCTTTCCTTTCTAGCTTCGCGACGAGCATGGATCTCCGTGTTGTTTCTTGGGGGACCCTCTTCATCATTTTGATCCTCGTCTTGACCATCATCTTGACCTTGATCATCATCGGAATCATTCTCTTCATTGAGAGGCAAAGATTGACCTTGGTCTTGATCAAGTGCTCTTCTAGCATCAATTTGAGCTTGTATCAAAGCAGTTTGTATGGATCTTCCTTGAGTAATTGCCTTGGCACCACTTGACATCCTAGAGAATGAATCAAGCTCCCCTTGACTAGAGTTGTCACTAAGATCATCATGTTGAGGGTCCATATCTTGTCTTTGGCTTGAGTCATTGCCCTCCTCGGTGGATGGAGCTTGTTGATGTTCTGAAGATGAGGTATCCACTTGAGTGGAGCATAGTTCTTCTCAACGGGGCTGATATAACCCACACCCATTCTTCCTATGGCATCCTGAGGCATTTCATCATCTGCATCACAAGCATCAACACGCCCCCTTGGGGACCATCATATTCTTTGAAGGTCACACTACAAGATTCTATGACGGCTCCAGAGAGATTATCATAGATTCTATAAGTGTGAGATTCGTGACAATAGCCAACAAAAATACCCTCTAATGCTTTAGACTCGAATTTGGACAAACGAACACCTTTTATGAGATAGAAACTGTAGCGTTCGCAGCATAGAAAACAAAAATTTCCTACAATGGGAACTAAGTACCAAGATCTATCTACTAGATACAAACAACAGGCGGATGTATATCCGTAGAGAACATACCCTTGAAGACCGGCAAAGCTTAACGAGTTCAACTCGTGGTTGATGTAGACGATCTCTTTCCGATCTCAAGATCGAGAGGAAGTCCTAGCGCCGCAAAGCAGCAGCGCATCCGTGCTCGCACACACGTACAAGACACCGAGCAACCTCCGCCTCCTCGCTCCAGCGATGTAGCGAAAGCACAACTCTTTCTTGCCAAATAGCCACCGGGAACATGTATCTCGCTAGTCCAAGACCATGGGGGATAAATTCTAGAGGGGGAGAGAGATCCTTCACGAGGAGGTGTGAGTGAGAAGTGAGGAGAGGGGTGCCTTTTATAGGAGAGGGGGGCTGACCCCAAGGGGGTGGCTGGCGCATGGGGGCTGCCCCCTTGCCCTCCCCTCTTCATGTGGGTGGACACTCCACTCATAAAAAATCCTTTCAATTTCCTCCACTCAAAATCCCACTCAAACTTGCAATTAAATTTCCACCAAATTTAATGCAAACTCTCATTAAATAAAACTATTTTATTTATTCAGAATTTTGCCAATTACTTTAATGACAAACATTCACAAATAACCCCTTGCTAGAATTCCATTTCACATGCAAAACCACTTTCTGCAATTTCACCCAAAAACCTGTTTTGCTATCTAGTGAAATAAATTCATGCGCTTGTTTATTCTTTCGGCATGAAACATTTGCTCCAACTGGATGTCAGTGTCCCTTAAGTGTGTCACCCTACGGTTCGCGAATAATGCGGACATGATCGATACCCTTCTCCAATCAATAATCAGTAGCGGGACCTGGAGATCCATACTGACTCCCACACATTCAATGATGACTTTCCTGTGATCGTCGGAACCTTTTACGCTTGTATCTTAATCCCTTTGTTTCACGATATATTACATGTCCGAGATTCGGTCATAGGTATCTCCTTACCTAGTTTGATCTCGTTGCCGACATGCAATCTTTTCTCGTTCCCGTGATATAACATTCTAGTGATCAAATCACTTGCTTGCAAGCTAACCAATGTGATATCACCGAGAGGGCCCAGAGTATATCTATCCGTTATCGGGATGAACTAATTCCACTCTTGATCCATGATTCTCAACATAACACTTTAGTAGCTTTGAAGCCATCTTTATAATTACCCAGTTACGGTGTGACTTTTGATGTCAACAAGAAACTCTTTCGGTGTTAGTGATTGGCATGATCTCATGGTCTAAGGATTAGGATCACTTCGTAAGTTGTTTATAGCAATATAAACTCAATGACTTTAATCATAATGCTATACTTCGGATGAATGTTCATCACATCATTACACTAATGTTGTGATCTCGTTATTAACAACAACCAATGTCTATGATCAGGAAACTGTGATCATCTTGTTAATCAACGAACTAGTTTATGAGAGAGGCATAACTAGGAACTTTCTGTTTGTTTATTAAACACACATGTATTAACGTTTCCGTATTAATACAGTTATAGCATGCAAAATAAACATCTATCATATACTTGGAATACACATAATAAACATTTTATTATTGCCTCTCAGGGCATATTCCCTTCAGTCTCCCACTTGCATTAGAGACAATAATCTAGTTACATAGTGATGTATCTAACACCCATGGAGTTCTGGTGTAGATCATGTTTTGCTCTAGGGAGAGTTTTAGTCAACGGATCTGCTACATTGAGATCGTATGTACTTTACAAATCTTTATATCTCCATCCTTGACATGCTCGCGGATGGAGTGAAACCGTCGCTTAATATGCTTGGAATGCTTGTGAGACCTTGGCTCTTTGGAATTGGCAATGGCACCATTATTTTCACAATAGATTACCATTGGGTCCAACACGTTTGCAACCACACCTAGTTCGGATATGAACTTCATCCAAAACTGCTTCCTGAGCCGCTTCTGAAGCAGCAACATATTCGGCCTCCGTCGTTGATCCCGCCACCACAGGTTGTTTGGAGCTCCTCCAACTAACTGCTCCACCATTCATGAGAAATACGTATCCGGATTGAGACTTAGAGTCATCCGGATTGGTGTCAAAGCTAGCGTCGACGTAACACTTAGCAACGAGCTCTTCTTCACCTCCGTATACAAGAAACATATCCTTAGTTCTTCGCAAGTACTTAAGGATATTCTTGACCGCTTTCCAGTGTTCCGAACCTAGATCCGATTGGTACCTACTAGTCAAACTAATAACATGTGCCACATCCGGTCTTGTACATAGCATGGCGTACATTATAGAGCCTATGGCTGAAGCATAGGGGACTTTGTCCATTTTCTCTCTTTCTTCCGCCGTAGCCGGACTTTGCGTCTTACTCAATGTCGTGCCTTGTGTCATAGGTAAGAACCCCTTATTACTATCTTCCATTTTAAACTTCTTTAAAATCTTATCAAGGTATGTACTTTGCGATAGCCCTATTAGGCGCCTAGATCTATCTCTATAGATCTTTATGCCTAATATGTATGACGCTTCGCCTAGGTCCTTCATTGAAAATTTGCTGTTTAGAAATTTTTTAACACTGTTTAAAAGATATATATCATTTCTGATCAATAATATGTCATCCACATATAGTATCAGAAATGTCACATTGCTCCCACTCACTTTCTTGTAAATACAAGCTTCTCCATAAGTTTGGACAAATCCAAACTCTTTGATCACCTCATCAAAGCGGTGATTCCAACTTCGTGATGCTTGCTTCAATCCATAGATGGATCGCTGAAGCTTGCACACCTTGTTAGCATCCTTAGGATCGAAAAAACCCTTTGGTTGTATCATATACAACTCTTCTTCAATATTACCATTGAGAAACGCGATTTTGACATCCATCTGCCATATATTATAATCGAAATATGCAGCAATTGCTAACATAATCCTAACTGACTTTAGATGGTGCCCGATTTAAAGTGAATGCAGCAGTTTCTAGTGCATAACCCCAAAATGACAACGGCAAGTCCGCCAGAGACATCATAGATCGAACCATATCCAATAAAGTACGATTACGACGTTTTGACACACCATTTCGCTGTGGTGTTCCGGCAGGTGTGAGTTGTGAAACAATTCCACACTCTTTCATGTGAGTGCTAAACTCGCAACTTAGATACTCACCTCCACGGTCGGACCATAGAAATTTGATCTTTCTATTACGATGATTTTCCACTTCATTTTGAAATTCATTGAACTTTTCAAATGTTTCAGACTTGTGTTTCATCAAGTATATATAACCATATCTACTCAAACCATCCATGAAAGTAACAAAATAACGATATCCACCTCGCGCCGACACACTCATTGGACCACATACATCAGAATGTATGATTTCCAATAAATCTGTCGCCCGTTCCATTGAACCAGAAAACGGCATTCTAGTCATGTTGCCCATAAGACATGGCTCGCATGTATCAAATTATTCAAAATCAAGTGATTCCAAAAGTACATCCGAATGGAGCTTCTTCATGCGTTTAACGCCAATATGACCTAGACGACAGTGCCACATATACGCGGATATATCATCATTTAGTTTAATCCTTTTAGCATCAACATTATGAATATGTGTAACATTATTATCGAGATCCAAAAGAAATAAACCATTCATCATCGGTGCATGACCATAAAATATTTCATTCATATAAATAGAACAACCATTGTTCTCAAATTTAAATGAATAACCACTCCGCATTAAACACGATCCAGATACAATGTTCATGCTTAATGCTGGCACCAGATAACAATTCTTCAAGTTTATTACTAATACCGACAGCAAATGGAGAGGTACCGTTCCGACGATGATCACATCAACGCTTGATCCATTGCCGACACGCATCTTGACCTCACCCCTTGCTAGCGGTCGCTTGTTTCGCAGCCCCTGATTCGAGTTACAAATATTAGAAACTGAATCGGTATCAAATACCCAGGTGCTACTGCGAGCACTAGTAAAGTACACATCAATAACATGTATATCATATATACCTTTGTTTGCCTTGCCGGCCTTCTTGTCTGCCAAATACTTGGGGCAGTTGCACTTCCAGTGGCCAGTCCTTACAATAGTAGCACTCGGTATCAGACTTAGGTCCAAATCGGGGTTTCTTTTCAGGCACGGCAACTGGCTTGCCGCCCTTACTTCCCTTCCGTTTTACCTTCTTGTCTTTCTTGAAACCAGTGTTCTTATTGATCATCAACACTTGATGTTCCTTTTTGATCTCCACTTCTGCAGTTTTAAGCATTGACAGAAGCTCGGGAGAGACTTCTTCATGCCTTGCATATTATAGTTCATCACGAAGTTCTTATAGCTAGGTGGCAGAGACTGCAGAACACGATGGATGCCTAAGTCAATGGGAATCGTTATTCGCAAGGACACAAGCTTATCGGTGTAACCCGACATCTTGAGTACATGCTCACTAACGGAGCTGTGCTCTTCCATCATGCAACTAAAGAACTTTCCTGAAGCATTGTATGTGGCATCCCGCAAAAACCACTACTAGAAAATCGCGTTGTTTTTGTGCACTGCATCGTCATCATCATGCATTGTTTGTCTGAAAACTATTTTCGAAACGCCTAGTTTTGTTTTCTAAATAGCTCCCGTCTTTATTTCAAATTAAAACATCGGTCTGTTCAGATCTTTTATTTGTCTAAAAACTATTTACAAAAGGTTATTTTAAATTAAATAAAGATTTATAATATTTTTGGGAGGCAGCCGCTAGGCCCGAAAGCCCGGCTGGCCACCTCCAGTTAAAAATCCTGGCTACCCCAAATCTTTCCTACCTACACCTAGTCTACCCACCCTACCTCCACCTCACCCCCTCCAATCGCTGGCCGCCACGTCACCCTGCCCCTTCCCCCTAACCTATCCCAGGCCGCCACCTAATCCTACCCCTTTCCCCACCTCTGTCCACCCCACCTGCCCTCTCCCCATCCCCTGTACCCGACCCACCCAACACACACAACGCATGTAGCCAACCAACCGAAGCCGCCCCCGTGGGTCCCGCTCCCCTCTCCCCACCCCGTTCCTCTCTCTCTCGCCTGTCGCCATGAGCCCCATCCCGATCACGGTGGCCGCCTCCCGCCTCCTCACTTGTCACCGCCGCCTACCCCGCCGAGCCTGCCGGGCCGCCCACCCCGCTCCCTTCCACGCCCAACCACCTCGCCTGGACCCCTGGTCCTGCACCGATCCCCACCCTCCCATGGCGAGCCCTCCTCGCCTTGCAACCTCCCGCCTCTCCCGGCTCACCTCCCCGATCGGGCCTCCCTCACCTCCGGCCGCCACCGACCCGGCCTGTCTCCGCCTCTCCTCGGCCCCTGCCGCTCCTCCTCTTCCTCCTCCCGCTCCGCCTCGCCTCGGCCTCGCCTCCGCCTCCCGCCGACTCGCCTCTTCCACGCCGGGCTCCTCTGCCGAGCTCGCCCCCCTCGATCAAGACGTGGACCCCACCTCCGTCCACGCCCGACCTTGTCTCTACTGCAGCCTCGCTTAGCGCCTCCTGGAGCACCAGCAGTCCTCGGCCTTGTTCTCGCTGCCGCCTCTGCAACCTTTCCCCGCTGCGGTCTCATCGTCTCGCGTGCGCCGCCACCATCTGCCTTGCCATCGGCCATCGTTGGCCAAGCTCGCTGTTTGGCCGGCTCGTTCCCTGTTTTGGCTTGCCCAAGTGTTTTTCCTCCTCCCGTGAGCTCTTGGTGCTTCTTGAAGACTGTTATGGTGGTGGACTTGTTGAGATGATGGCACGGGTAGCACATATCCCAAATGGTGTAGTGTGTATGCTCGAGTGCGTCCCCGTGCGAGCCAAGGCCGTCCTTTGCAATGTTTTGGTCGACAAGATCTTCTCCGCTATCTAAGACGCGACGATGTTCGAAGCACCAAGGACAACAAGGGGAGATGTACCAAGTTAACTTCGACAAGGGACTGGACCCTTCGGACCATCAAGATCTTCCATGGATTTCGAGACCCCGACGCCCTGATCCGAAGACCGATCCTGGCGAGACCGAACCCCGCCGAACCCCCAGGTCGACAACATGGAACCGACAAGGTCTACTACACGGATTCGGAGACCGATCCCGGCGCGCCCGGACCCCGTCGAACACTAAGACCTCGGAATCGCCAAGTTCTCCTTCTCGGATCAGAAGGCCGAACCCGACACGCCAAGTTCTTCCTCTCGGATCCGAAGCCGCCGAGACCCTGGACACCAAGATCTCCTTCACGGAAACCCCGATGCTTTCGACACGGATGCCATGATCTTCGTCACGGACACCGAGACCCCCGGACCCCTGAAGACCGATCCGAAGCGCCAGGACCCGAACCTGAAGAATGCCAAGATCGCCGACGCGGATACGCCAAGTTCTTCTTCCCGGACGCCAAGACCGACCTGATACGCGGGCCCGACAAGATCGACACCGACCAGGGCGAGTCCGATGCGCCCCGACGCCACACCAAGTCCTTCTTCCCGGAACGCCAAGCTCTTCATCTTGTATCGGACCTTCGAAGACCGATCCCGCCGAATCCGAACCCCAGATCCAGACCCTGGGACCGACCCCGAACCCCTCGAACCCCAAGATCGTCCGAACCCAGATGTGTGAACTTTTTCCCTAAGCCCCTATTTTTTATAATGATATAGACTTGTTGCATATTAATTGTTCATCTCGCATGCATATCATGTGGGTTGGGGGCAATATGTCGATTCACCTCATAATTAAATATGGAGTCGGTATGCGGAATACCTTTGTCTTATTCTGGACCCCATTTAAATTGGTGTAGCGAACCGAAGCCATGTTTGGTCTTGTTAATTCAACATTTAATTTGCGGGGTAGATAAATAACATGAACCACCTATTTAATTGTCGGGACCCCCGGTGCCGCTTAATATGACCTAAATTGCATCGCATCTTTGCCATGTCATACATCATACATGCATCATGCCCGATCTTTTGCCGTAGTATTAAATATTGCATCCGGTGTTTATTCTAGTGTATTACTTCTTCGCGGATAAGGCCGTTGAGTTGAGGCGAGTGTCGTCCGTTCTTCGGTTGAACCTTCGGCAATGTTACTTTTATAGTATTTATTCCCTCCTGTTGATCTATTGCTATCTGTGTTGCGATGCTCTAGTTTCCGTATCCGTGATATCTCTTGCAGCCTTATATTGCCTTGGACACATCCTATTACCTGTTGTTTGGTAGATAGTTGGACTTGCGCGTCGTAGTCGCTTGCTCAAGTGCTGTTGCGTGTCGTCAAGAACCTCAGTTGCTGGAAGACTGCCATATGCTTTATGTTGGAGATGATCATGGCTTTAATTATCGTTTAATTTAATTATTGTTTAATAACCAAAATTGAAGTAGGTAAATGCAGAGGCACCGGTGGGTGATAGATAATATTTGGTTTCCGACCGCCCACTTGTGTCCCGTAGGACCCCGAGTTCTTGACACTGCCCGAGATCGAGCGCTAACCACGGTGGGGAGATATGGGCCCCCATTGATTAGTACCTGATTTCAAAGTATTGTCTGGGGCCACAAACTAGTTTGAGGTTTTATTTACTATCCTCTGCACCTATGCCATGCTTTATCGCTTTATTTAAATTGTGCGATGGATAGCACTTTGCATTTAGGATCGGACACGATTTCGCGGTGTCGACAAGCCCGCTTTTGGGTTCCCGATCGTTCACCGTCTACCCAAACCCTAAGTCCGTCTCGGAGACCGACTTCGTTATGGTTCGACTTAGTGGGTGGCCCCATGTACTTGCTTTGGTCCGAAACGCGTCATGACTTAGGCCCCACGACATACCGATGGGTGTATGTTAAGCGATCCGCAAAAGGGTCGAAGTGCTTGTGGATACTTTGGTGCACCCCTGCAGGGTTAAATCTTTTCGAGAAGCCGTGTCCGCGGTTATGGACGACTTGGAGCACATGTCTCGATCATAGACAACTATAACTAAAGTTTACTGTTATAAATTGACTTGTATCCGATATGATTAGTAATCAGCTTCACTACAACGGAATGGCTAAATAAAAGTACCAACAACTGCTGGGTTTTGGGATATCTCCTGCTAATTGTATCTGACTAGTAAGTGTCGCAACTACAACGGAATGGTTAACTAAAATTGCCCACTGCTTACTTTATCAGGATGAATGTCTATACCTGACTAGTAATTGTTGCAACGATAACTGAATAAATAAAACTGCCAACTGTGTGAGTTCCTCGGTTGACTTCCTCGTTTGGTCTCGAGGGGGGAAATACCAGGATGGGTTTGTTTGGTGTTAGTGTCAGGTTGGTCCCGGATAGGTCTTTCTTACCCCTCTCTGATAGCCGCCTGTTTTATCGAGTCTCTATAGGTTGTTTAGTGCATGCTTTCGCTGCCGCTTCAGTCCACCATACCTATGTAGGCGAGGACCGCCGAATTCTAGCCTCGCTGTCATCGGCCTCAAGATCGACCGCTCTCTCTTTTTCCTTTGCCCTTTGTCGGCACCCCTTTTGTTTAAGCAGGTTTTGAGATCGACGTCGTTAGCAGGGTTACCCTTCCGGCTTGGACGGCTCTTAGCCCCATTTGCATCTTGTCCGTAGTTGGACGCTCTCTCGTTTTCAAGGTGATTTGGATCTTTGTATATTATATCTGTATTCTTGACTCATTGAGTCGCTGTTGTATATATATCTGTTCTGTGGGTCCCATCGAGGACTGTTGTGTAATGTTATTACTTCGTTTTCCACCCGCACGAAAGTGCCTGGTGGGCACCTTTGAATCGTTTCTATGCGGGTTTGGCGGGAAGCGCTAAAACTTGCATAGGGTCGATTCTGAGGGTGTTACATTGTAGCTTTCTGCAACAACATGTGTGTCAAAAATCATTTTCAACTCACCCATTGTATCAAATGCATTGCCGTTTTCGAAACATTTTCGAAGTTCTGGCTCTAGCCCATACAATATGCCGCAATGAACTAAGTTGTGGTCCTCCTGACGAGTCTGATAGACATTCTTCTCCTCGTCAGGGGCATCCTCAAAAGGTGGGGGGCCTAGCGGCGCTTCTAGCACATATTGCTTTTGTGTAGCAGAGAGGAGAATCCTCAAATTCATGGCCCATTCAGTAAAGTTGCTATAGTTTGTTACAAGTTTCTCTTTCTCCATGAACACATTGAAATTAAAAGCAGGTGGTGCCATCTACAACAAAATTTGTAAAGTTTAGACTAGGTTTATGATAGATTGAGTTCAACTAATCCACATTACGAATGAACTCCCACTCAAAAACGACATCCCTCGTGCCTTTTTGGTGATTAAATGAACCAAATCCACTACACCAAGTCCGATCATCGCGTGAGTCGGTGTAGCTTCAAAGGCGAGCATCAAATGGGCATCATATCTACTATATGACTCATGCTTTACCTTTCGGTCCGTGTTCCGAGGACATGTCTGTACATGCTAGGCTCGCCAAGTTAGAACCTTAGTATTCGCGTGTGTAACTGTTTTACACCCGATATATGGTCGTGATGTCTTGGAGCGACAAAAACATAATCGGTGCATACTAAAGAAAGAACACATTCTTATCTTGATATTTAAATGAGGGATCATCTTATTATGCTAACAAAGCGCTAAACAAGCAATATAAGATGCTATCAAACATCACATGTTTATTAGTGAAATGATATGGTTCCCGCATATGATCTATATCATGTGCACCGTGGTATGATCACTATCATACCTTTATGTGTAAGTCCAAGGTCTATGGAGTTTACACGCTATGTGTGTTGTAAGAGTATCATATCATACTTCTACTTACAACATCACCATATTATAACACTAGCCCAACAACAATCGAAACTAGACGCCTCTAATTTATCCATTGCAAGTTTTACGTGGCTTAGTGATTTTGAAGATAGAACCATTATCACCTACGAACATGAACCACAACGAGGATAACCAAATTGTTGACAACTCGTTGCAAAATAGGTATTGACTATAGTAGGAGAGACAGACACCCGCTAGCCACTTATGCAAACTAGTTGCATGTCAAGCGTGGAACATGTCTCACGTGCGAGGACATGTAAAGTTTATCCAGACCGCTTCATCCCACTATGCCACCAATATCCAAAATTACAACTAAGGAGCAACAACATGATCATCATCGCCCACATACTCATATGTGTACTACCCGTGTAAAGCATCTACGCATAGTTCCGGCTCTCATACCCCTGTAGGGTTCGCAACATAGAAAACAAAAAATTTCCTACGATGGGAACTAAGTACCAAGATCTATCTACTAGATACAAACAACGGACGGATGTATATCCGTAGAGAACATACCCTTGAAGACCGACAAAGCTTAATGAGTTCAACTTGTGGTTGATGTAGACGATCTCTTGCCGATCTCAAGATCGAGAGGAAGTCCTAGCGCCGCAAAGCAGCAGCGCATTCGTGCTCGCACACACGTACAAGACACCGAGCAACCTCCGCCTCCTCGCTCCAGCGATGCAGTGGAAGCACAACTCTTTCTTTCCAAATAGCCACCGGGAACATGTATCTCGCTAGTCCAAGACCACGGGGGATAAATTCTAGAGGGGGAGAGAGATCCTTCACGAGGAGGTGTGAGTGAGAAGTGAGGAGAGGGGTGCCTTTTATAGGAGAGGAGGGGGGAACCCCAAGGGGATGGCCGGCGCATGGGGGCTGCCCCTTGCCCTCCCCTCTTCATGTGGGTGGACACTCCACTCACAAAAAACCCTTTCAATTTCCTCCACTCAAAATCCCACCCAAACTTGCAATTAAATTTCCACCAAATTTAATGCAAACTCTCATTAAATAAACTCTTTTATTTATTCAGAATTTTGACAATTACTTTAATGACAAACATTCACAAATAATCCCTTGCTAGAATTCCATTTCACATGCAAAACCACTTTCTGCAATTTCACCCAAAAACCTGTTTCGGTATCTAGTGAAATAAATTCTTGCGCTTGTTTATTCTTTCGGCATGAAACATTTTCTCCAACTGGATGTCAGTGTCCCTTAAGTGTGTCACCCTACGGTTTGCGAATAATGTGGACATGATCGAGACCCTTCTCCGATCAATAATCAGTAGCGGGACCTGGAGATCCATACTGACTCCCACACATTCAACGATGACTTTCCTGTGATCGTCGGAACCTTTTACGCTTGTATCTTAATCCCTTTGTTTCACGATATAATACCTGTCCAAGATTTGATCATCGGTATCTCCATACCTAGTTTGATATCGTTGCTGACATGCACTCTTTTCTCGTTCCCGTGATATAACATTCTAGTGATCAAATCACTTGCTTGCAAGCTAACCAATGTGATATCACCGAGAGGGCCCAAAGTATATCTATCCGTCATCGGGATGAAAAAATTCTACTCTTGATCCATGATTCTCAACATAACACTTTAGTAGCTTTAAAGCCATATTTATAATCACCCAGTTACGGTGTGACGTTTCATGTCAACAAGAAACTCTTCCGGTGTTAGTGATTGGCATGATCTCATGGTCTAAGGATTAGGATCACTTCGTAAGTTGTTCATAGCAATATAAACTCAATGACTTTGATCGTAATGCTACACTTAGGATGAATGTTCATCACATCATTACACTAATGTTGTGATCTCGTTATTAACAACATCCAATGTCTATGATCAGGAAACTATGATCATGTTGTTAATCAACGAACTAGTTTATGAGAGAGGCATAACTAGGAACTTTCTGTTTGTTTATTAAACACACATGTATTAACATTTCCGTATTAATACAATTATAGCATGCAAAATAAACATCTATCATATACTTGGAATACACATAATAAACATTTCATTATTGCCTCGCAGGGCATATTCCCTTCAGAAACACTTACAACCGAACACCCGTAAGTAAGATATGTTGGGCTTGTTACTGGTAAGTATTTCATATGGAGTCTTGTTGATTTCTTTGCGAAGGTAGATCCGGTTTGAAGCATGGAAAGCGGTGGAGATGGCTTCGGCCCAAAAGTTGTATGGAGATTTAAACTCCGCCAACATGGTCCTAACCATCACAATAAGAGTTCGGTTCTTCCTTTCGGCCACACCATTTTGTTGAGGGGTGTATGCGGCTGAATATTGATGTTTTATCCCCTCATCACTAAGGAAATCATTCAAGGTGTAGTTCTTGAACTCGGTGCCGTTGTCACTCCTTATGATCAATACGGGAATATTGTATTAACGTTGGACCATGTTGATGAAGTCGATGAAGGTATTTTGGGTCTCACTCTTCAACTTGAATAAATATACCCACGAATATCTTAAAAAGTCATCAACGATCACCAAACAATATTTCTTCCCACCAAGACTTGCATGAGATGGAGGACCGAAAAGGTCCACATGAAGGAGCTCCAAGATCTTGGTAGACTTGATGTGGTTCTTAGGCTTGTGAGGAACACCATGCATCTTCCCTAGAACACATGCCCCGCAAACACGATCTTTGGCAAAGGAAACATTTTCTTTTGGTCGAACAATATGGCCCTCCTTGTGGAGACTTTGCAAAGTTCTCATGTTGACATGGGCTAGTCGGTGATGCCATAACCAACCCACATCGGCCTTTCCGAATATGCACATCAGACTTGTAGTGGCTTGCCCTGAGAAGTCCACCACATACAAGTCATGTTCGACGTACCCAACGAAAGCGACCTTGAGAGACTTGCTCCACAAGAGGACCACTATATCAACATCAATAAAGACGGCAAAGCCCATCTTTCCAAGAGCACGGACTGAAAGTAAATTGTATCCAAGGGTCTCAACAAGCATGACGTTCACGAGTGTAATGTCATGAGCATCCACAACCTTGTCGAAACCCATTACCTTAGACTTTGATTTGTCGGCATATGTCACGGTGATTTGATCATCATTTGGCTTTAAGTCCTTGACAATAGACGAGCTTCCGGTCATATGACTTGTGCAACCACTATCAAGCACCCACTTTGACCCTCCGGAAGCATAAGTCTACAAAAGATCAAGCTAATTTTTAAGGTACCCATTTTTCAATGGGTCCTCTTTTGTTATCAACAAGGGTATTGGGAACCGAAATAGACCAAGCAATATAACCATCATATGGCCCAACATATTGTGCATACACATCACCATAATAATCACGCATTAGAACATAGTGAGGGTTAGCACTTCCCGCAAAGTCATCATGAGACATAGTTTTACCACTTGTGGTCTTACTATCCACAATGGTCTTGTTGGTCTCTTGTGCGGGCTTGGCCTTCTTCTTCTTGGTTTTGGAGACAAAACCAATGCCCCCTTTTTCACCACAAGGTCTTTGCTTACTCAAAAGATCATCAATGGACTTGTTGCCTTGTGGAAATGTGGCCTTGGCTAGCTCCCCCTTCAACCTAGCATTTTCTTCAAGAATAGTTGTACTACTAGATAGAATGAAGTTGCTAGGTGAAGGAATATTGGCCAATTGAGTTTGAAGTGTTTCATGGGACATTGTGAGTGACAAGAGTTCACTTTCCAAAGCCTTGTGAGCCTTGTTAAGCAAACTAAAGTCCTCGGCAAGTTTTTCATGAACCACACCAAACTCAATCTTGTCATTTTTAGCCCTTTTGTATTTAGCAATAGCATGATCACGCTCTTTGATGAGTTTGTTAACAATAATGTCATTGGCCTCATCAAGCCCTTCAAGTTTTAATTCAAGTGACAACCTAGTCTGTTGTTCTTCTTCTAGAGCATTGTTTAAAGCCTCTAGATCAATCATGTGTTCATGCCCAAGTTTACATCTTACATCTAGGATGTAAGATCCCTCCTTTATAAAGGAAAAGGATCCCTGTGATTGCAATGCTAGTCCCTGGATCAATGCTAGCATCCACAGTTTAAGATGAAGTACACAGATACAAAGGTCATTATTACAGTCATTCCAAAGATAAACATAGTCTTTACAACTCCAAGGCCACATGCCTAGTACAAGAGTTTGAATAAGTAAATAAATAAAAGTCTTCATCTTCATGTGCCACAGGCAAACATGTTGAGTGTAGACTCATGACTCCTAATCCTCATCAGAGTAACCTGCAACATCACAAGTTACAGCCACAGTGGGTCAATACATTGGAATAGTATTGGCAAGTGATACCTTAGTATAATTTAGGTGGACTAGATACTATATGCAATTTGGCTAAGTGTAGCAGAGGGGCTACTGAGCTACTGTGGCAATCAATAGCAATTAAGTGGTCTTGAAGACAGTGAGTGTAGCCAGCGTCGCCATGATGATTGACGACGAAGACGACGTGGTCGCCGGGTCCACTCGTCAGCGAGTTAAACAGAGAGGGGGTGGGGTCCTGGCGTCAGTCTCTCTGCGGGTTCGTCTGCGAGTGAGAAGGAGAGAGGGGAACAGGTGGGATGGGTGAAATGCGTCATTCTTTGGGCTCAATTCTTGGCTGGCCTTTTTCTACTTCTTTTCTCCTTTTCTTTTTCTGTTTTGATTTTCTGAAATGATTTTCAAATCCAAATCAAATGAGTTTGAATTCAAAACTTCTCTAGGTTTTTATACTGCAAACCTTGCACTCATATGTGTGTCAAACACTACCGTTTATTCAAAACACTTTGCCCAAATGAAAATAAAATAAAACCAAGCCTTTATGATATATATATATAATAGGCATAGTATTGGTTTTATAAATTTTTGTTTTGAAACTTTGTTCAAACTTTTGATGGTGCCTAAGTTTGAATTCCAAACCTTACTGAATCAAAACAAGTACTCTTCTCATTGGAAGATGGCACTAAGGCTAGAGCAAACTTACATGAAATAATAAGCATAAATGCTTCTGTTTTGAAATGATTTGTTTGTAATGAGATTCATATGATCATGGATGCATGGATGATATGCATGAGTTTGAAACATGATTTTAGGGATGTTACATAGGAGCATAAACTGATACCCATAGATGCTGTCATGCACATTACATCACATAAACAATCACAAAAACATGCATCAAAGCAATAATAGTTCAACAATAAAAAACGACAAGTTCGCAAAGTAAACACACAAATAACAAGCCATCCACATGTTGGATGGTCATTGTGACACAAATAAAGTATGATAAATAAATGATAAATGAGTAGTCAAGTATACTCCTCGGCATCAACCTCCTCCTCAACAAAGGTAAGACCTGCATTCTCCATTGCGGTCTTGTATTTCTCGACATTGGCGGTCAAGGTCTCTATTTTGGCTTTGAGAGCCCTCTTCTGGGAACGAAGCCTCTCAATCACCGTCTGCTGATGCTCGAGCTCAAAGTCCTTGGCCTGCAGTTCTTCAGTCATATCCCGGATCTTCTTGTTCCTATCCTGGACTCGCTTCTCCTGACTCTTGAACTTTCTGTCCTGGCTCTCGAACTTCGCCTCCATCTCCTTGACTATCTCATCTTGCTCTGCGAAGAGCTTGTCCTTCTCACGAAGCTGCACCTGGAGTTCGTCATTGTTGAGCATGACGTTGTTCCTATCAGTGTCCACGTGCCTAATTAGAGCCTCTAAGTCCTGGAGGTATAGGCGTATCGGCTCCGCTGTCTCCCTCGAGGTGTCCTCGAAGTCGATGGATTCTCCATCCTCATCACGTCTACCGAAGACGTGAAAGTGAGTACCTCTAACCTGTCGAGAGTGTCTCCCTAGCAGACGTCCTAGCAGATCCTGCATGACTACCTCAAGGCCTCTCTCCTTGTCATCATGCATGAGCTTAAAGATGATAGCCTCCGTGGTAGGCTCAGTCTGGCGTCCGGGCTGATTGACCTTGAAACCCCAAAGGTCTTTCCTCTCAAACTTGGTGAGGGGAAGCACCATGATGGTAGGAAGGGGGAGATTGAGCAAAGTAGTGAGCTCAACAATACGAGGACCAAAGCGAGTTCCCTGGAACTCCTCAACAGTGTTGATGGTAACATTAGGCATCTATTTATAAGATAGAAAAATTTAGAACAACACAATTTAAGATAAAACACAAGGCAAAGCATCACATACATATCCTTGGAAATCAAAACACACAAGTCATGGCATACATGGATCCATTACAACAATCAAGGTTCAGCGTATTTTTAAAGCAACATTTGGAAAATAAGGTGATAAGTGGTGGTCCAACTAACGAAGTACGCTTACAATCCTATCTCATTAAATATGTTGGCTAACACAATATTTCTAGAAGCAATCACTCTCTCTTGAGCACATGACTCCATCACTCAGTCTATAATGTCTCCTCTTAAGGTTTGGTTGATAGCCTCCAACTCTTGGGTATGTTTCTTCTCTTCTTTTAGGCTATTTTGAATGTTGAACATTCTGCACTTGACTCTTTCACCAAGTTCTTTGATGGTCTTCCAAGCTGCATCCTTTGCTGAGTCAAAGAATGTAGGGTGCATCACTGAATTGGTGAACATGCAGAATCCTGATTCCTTGTGGTTGTCTTCCTTGTTTTTATACAAGTAAAGTTGCACCCACCAGTACTCAACTCCTTCATCCATCACAGGGAAACCTTTGTACACAGCTGCACCATGTATTTCCATTGCAGCCATGAGGTCCTTGAGAACCTTGGGGAATTCTGTCTCACACTCTAAGGTCATTGTCATCAGTGGTCCTTTCCTTACGGCTTCGTTGATGGAGTTCATCTACAATTAGAGATGAGAAAGAAGATTAGAAAAGTTTACGATAAGAATAGACAAGTGTACAAGTTGTTGTAAATTTTTCCTTAGTGGTTTCCAATCCTAGGGTCATAATCCTACAGGCAACACAGTGCTCTGATACCATCTGTAAGATCCCTCCTTTATAAAAAAAATGATCCCTGTGATTGCAATGCTAGTCCCTGGATCAATGCTAGCATCCACAGTTTAAGATGAAGTACACAGATACAAAGGTCATTATTACAGTCATTCCAGAGATAAACATAGTCTTTCCAACTCCAAGGCCACATGCCTAGTACAAGAGTTTGAATAAGTAAATAAATAAAAGTCTCCATCTTCATGTGCCATGGCAAACATGTTGAGTATAGACTCATGACTCCTAATCCTCATCAGAGTAACCTGCAACATCACAAGTTACAGCCACAGGGGTCAATACATTGGAATAGTATTGACAAGTGATACCTTAGTATAATTTAGGTGGACTAGATACTATATGCAATTTGGCTAAGTATAGCTTGGCTTGCTTTGCTCAAAATAGGTTTTGCCTATTAGTTGAAATCACTAAGTTTTTCTTTGTCAAAACTTTCCCAAGGAACCACCAATAGACATTGAGGTCCTTCACCCTTGTTCACCCACAAGTATTTTACTTAGAAATTGGGATGAGGAGGTTCTTGATAGCTTCCATGCCTTGATGCTCAAGTTGTCCTTTTCCAGGGACATGGCTAAGTACTTAGATTTTTCCATCTGCAGAGGTTGTGCACTTTCCCCACCAGACTTGATTTTCACCAATACAGGACCTTTCAGAAGCCTTTCCTTAGACCAAATGGACGCGCTCCAACCTATCATTCCCACTACCACTAACTGTCCAAATGGCTAAGTTCTAGCAACTTATGTGATCCAAGCAGAGCCCATATTGCCAAGTGGCTGCACTAGAAGCTTCTTAACACTTGGCCTCTAAAATCTCTTTGTTCCTGGGTGGCTTTCCACAAGTGAGATACACAAGGTAGACCATATAAATGGGCCTTGTGTAACCACTCAACATAAACCATTCCTTCCATTTCATCCAGGTGTTTCATTTACTTAGTTGTTTTATTAGGCAAAACACAAGTCCAAAAGACTTAGAAATATTTTCATCATAGCATGTATATTTCACCAACCCTTGGTTGCTACTAGCTAGGCTAAGCATGGCATAGATAAGCATCTTAACTTAGAAATTTCTAGCAATTCTACAACTACTAGGATTTCCCAACATGTATATAAGCAAAATATAGCATGCAAAACTAGCAAAATATTTCTAATGCTTAGTAGAAAACATAGGGATAAAAATATTCATGAAGCACCACTTGCCTTGGTAGTTTGGAGAGTAGCTACACTCCTCACAATCACAATCACAATCACAATCACAATCACTAGCACCAAAATCTACACAAAGAATCATAGCCAAAAATCACAAACAAAACATATACAAACAAAAACATATGAATACATGCAATATGATATGTGATGATTTTTAAAACTCAACAAAGCAAGTGTACAGTACTGGATCATAAACAAGTTAAAAACTTGCCAAACAACATTTATTTAAACCCTAAAGCATTTCTTAAACAAATCATAAACTCAAATTAGCCCTACACAAGTTTCTGCAAATAAAACCATTTTAACAGAAGCAAAATATTAAACACATTGCATATTTAGAAAGGGCTTGTTCCCCTGATTCCATTGATATAAAATTTGTCAAATTCTAACGTGGGGATCAAAAGTTATAGCCAAAACAAAATCAAACTACTAATAGATTCAAATCCTGTTTTTGAATCCAAACAGCTGCCACGCGTCTTAATATATATGGCCCGTACCGCTTCGCTCAGGATCGCGTCTGTGAGCCGTTAGATCAACATAATCTGCACGGCCCAGTCTAACTATACCGCTTCGTTAAGTGATCTAATCTCACGCGCTGGATCCAGATCCAAAGGTCCTAGATCTAAAAGACCATAGTTGGGCGGCGCTGGCGGTGGCTACTAGCGGCGGCGAGCTCTGCCTATGGCGGCGCGGCGCTACAGGTGGCTCTGGGGTCGTCGGAGATGCTTACCAGGATCGCGGCGAAGCACTGATGCTCAACCTGGCGACGACTTGGCAAGGGGCGCACGGACACGGTCGCTGGAGCTCGTCGGAGTTGCGGACGGCGTCTGTTGCTTGCTGTCAAAGACGTTGCCGAGGCTCTGCGTCGACCTAGCACAAGCCAGAGGGTTTAGGAGATGCGCAAGGGCCTGGCGAACAAGACAGTACCAAAGGGGAGGCAAGGGGTGGTCTCATCGTACCTGAATCGCACGTCGGAGTCGAGCGGCGGCTCTGGTGGTTGCGGGCGTGAACGAGGACGGCGACCTGGGTCACAAGTAGGCAAACCAGGGGTGTTAGCAGGTGCACAAGGACGTGGCGGTCACGCTCGTTTGAACCAGTGGCAGAGGGCCGGTCGGAGCTTACCAGAATTGCCCGCCAGAGTGGCTCGGTACAGCGGCGGCGCAAGTGCGATTGTGGGCAGCCTGGTGGCGATGTGGACGCGCTGAGTGAGGGGAAATGGTCGCAGAGAGGTGGGGGTTAAGTAGGCGGAGCAGGGGCGAGGATCGCACGGCGTATCAATGGCAATTAAGCGCGTACTGATTGCGGTGAGGTAACGGCGGAGCGAGCGTCGCGGCCGCGCGTGATTGACGACGAAGACGACGTGGTCGCCGGGTCCACTCGTCAGCGAGTTAAACAGAGAGGGGGTGGGGTCCTGGCGTCAGTCTCTCTGCGGGTTCGTCTGCGAGTGAGAAGGAGAGAGGGGGAACCCGGGTGGGATGGGTGGGCTGCGTCTGTTGCTGGGCTCAATTGCTGGCGCTGGCCTTTTTCTACTTATTTTCTCCTTTTCTTTTTCTGTTTTGATTTTCTGAAATGATTTTCAAATCCAAATCAAATGAGTTTGAATTCAAAACTTCTCTAGGTTTTTATACTGCAAACCTTGCACTCATATGTGTGTCAAACACTACTGTTTATTCAAAACACTTTGCCCAAATGAAAATAAAATAAAACCAAGCCTTTATGATATATATATATAATAGGCATAGTATTGGTTTTATAAATTTTTGTTTTGAAACTTTGTTCAAACTTTTGATGGTGCCTAAGTTTGAATTCCAAACCTTACTGAATCAAAACAAGTACTCTTCTCATTGGAAGATGGCACTAAGGCTAGAGCAAACTTACATGAAATAATAAGCATCTGTTTTGAAATGATTTGTTTGTAATGAGATTCATATGATCATGGATGCATGGATGATATGCATGAGTTTGAAACATGATTTTAGGGATGTTACATAGGAGCTCTTGTGTGTGGGAAAGTTGATCTAGGATGTTACCAAAATGTATCTTAGCATCCCCTTGTAGTTTAGTCATAAACTCATCAAAAGCAATTAATTCCTTTTTAACATCAAGAGATATCTCATCATCAGTTTCATCATTAGCTAAGGGAGTGGAGTGAGATGATGAGGATACCTCCGTTCCTCTTGCCATAAGGCAAGTGACGTTCTTGATGGGATAATTCTCATTTGGAGAATCGAAGAGAGAGAATGTCGGAGTAGAGGTAGTGGCTAAAGCCGCCACACCATTAGAAGTTTCCTCTTCCTCATCTTCATCATCTTCATTGTCGGAGGAGTATTCTTCATGAGTGATCAAGACAATTTATCCCAACTTCTTGTTGATGGGATTCTTCTTGATGAAGGGTTTCTTGTAGGGTGCTTTGAGAGTTTTCTTCAATACAAGCTTACCCCCATGATCTTCTCTCTTCTCATAGGGGAAACTTGCCACAAAGTGATAGCGGTCACCACAATTGAAGCAAGTTCTCAACCTAGTAGTATTTTCTCTTTTCCCATTTGGATTGCTTCTTCGTTGCATTTCCATCTTGGCTGGCGGGGTTCTTCCAAAAGTTCTTTGCATAAAAGGCCATATATTGACTATGAGCAATCTTGACTTCACTGGGGTGGTCCATGGAGAGGCCTTCATCACTATCATCTTCATCCCCATGGTCCACAACTTTGGCCTTCAAAGCAACATTGACAACGTTGCTCATACCAAGGGCACGGCACGGGCATCTTTGGCATTCTTGGCGGCAACTTTGAAGGCGGCCATCTCTTGCATAACTTCATTTGAGGTCATGAGATGGTAGTTGTGTCTTCCTTGTAGGCTCTTCAAGTCGGTGGGCTCAAAGGGCATGAGTGCACTCACATACTTCCTTTTTATCCATGCATCATCCACATGTGAGGCACCCATGTTTCTAAAAGTGGTGGCGGTGGTCTTGAGCCTTCGGTACATGTCTTCGTGATCTTCACCCTCCTTCATGTAGAAGCCTTCGTCTTCATTGCTTAGAGCATCATACCGGTTCCTCCTCATACTCTCATTTCCAACAAACAATACAGTGAGGGCATCCCGAGCTTCCTTGGCAATGCTAAAGTGCTCAATGTGTGGATAATTCTTTGTACCTAATCCTTGTTGAATCATATGCAAGGCAGTGGCATTGAGTTGACTATTGACAACCTCTCTTCTTGTCAAGTTATTTGGATCCTCAATAAAGAGTCCATGCTCGATGATGTTCCATAGTTAAATGCAAGAGCTGCGCATATGAGTTCTCATTAGTGATTGCCATTGAGAAAAAGTAGCAGATTCTTCAAGCTTAGGTGGGTCACCTCTATTGTATACATGAGGGTGAGGAATTGGAGGGTCGGGAGAGTACCATGAATCACGATGCTCACCCTTCCCTCCATCATTTTGTGTGGAGTAATTAGTGTTGTCTTGTTTACCCCTTTCCATCAAATCCTCGGGGGATACCGGAGTATTCCCTTTAGGTAAAACGAATGAAGGATCCTCTTGAGGAGAGGGGGATGATGAGCCATCTTTGTCTTTAAGAAGTTGCTCAAGCATCTTCTTGACTTCGTTGACCAAGGAAGAGCTCAATCTTATTTCCAAGTTTTTGAGATCTTCCATGGTCACCGTGGTAGGCTCACCATCACCATCCCCATCGTGGCTACCCATATTATCTTAGGCGGTAAAGCCCAAATAAAGAGCCAAGGCTCTGATACCAATTGAAAGGATCGTATGGGCACCTAGAGGGGGGGGGTGAATAGGTGCTACTTCAAATTTTCTTCTTTTTTAAATTAAGGTTTGACACTAAGGTAAATTCTCTAGATAATGCAACTAAGGTGAATTTACCTATATGACAAATATGCACTAGCGAACACAATACTAAGTAAGAACGAGTAAGTAAAGTGTGGTAAAGGATAGAAGTAACCAAAGTGGCGGACACAGAGACACAAGGATTTGTTTCCCGTAGTTCCTTCCTTTTGAGGGGAAGTACGTCTACGTTTGGAGAGGGGGTGGTTTCAAACCACCAACGCCATGATAGGTCTCCCTTGTTCTCCGATGAATCTCACCCCAACGGGATCGATCCACCTTCCACTATATCGGCAACCTTCAAGGTGAAAGCCGGCACCTTTACAAGTTTGCGGCACACATCCACAACTTAATCGGAGGCTCCCAAATACAAGCAAGTTGTCAAGACAATCAAAGACAAGCTTGTAAAAACCAAATCTAGAACTAGGGTTTCCAAGAAAACACTAGAGCAAAGGGGCCCTCAAGTGAATGAGGGGGAAATGAAGATCTCTTTTGGTGAAGTAGTAGATCAAGGCCTCCTCCTTCGATTCCCCAATGATCAAGGACTTTGGGTGGTGGATTGAAGAGATCTTGTGGATTTGATGGCTCTAATGGTGGTCTTGACTTTAATGCAAATGAGCACCTTGTCCCAAGGTAGGTGAAGAGATATTTATAACACCAGCTCCAATCTGACCGTTGCAACATTTAATGCAGCGGTAGTACCAGGTTTTCCAATACAGAGCGGTACTGCCGGACACTTGCGGTAGAGCCGCATTATGATACCGGGGAAACATCAGTGTGAGTCAACTGGCAAATCTCCGCATTTTAGTGACAGGTACTAAAATGCATTTTAGTACCGGTCAGTTCTGAGGAGCTTGCCAATCGCTTCAGTCTTGACCGGTATCAAAATGCGGTACTACCGCTTTTTGATACCGCTCAGTTCTGAGGAGTTTGGCGAGCTTGCCAATTGCTTCAGTCATGAGCGGTACCAAAATGCGGTACTACCGCTTTTTGATACCGCTCAGTACTGAGGCCTTTGGCCAGTATGCCCATCACACTGCCAGGCCCGAAAGTGAAACCCGGTGCTACCGGACTTGAGCGGTAGTACCGGATGAATTATCCGGTACTACCAGACATTACTAAGGCAAAATATGGAGCAGCAGGCAAGTCCTTTTTATGAGCAATTAGTCAGGGAATTCTAGGCATGCAACCTGTAGAATACTTGGCAAATAATTAGTCGGTTATGTGTGTTGTAATAAACACCAAAATCTCTAGGAATAAAAAATGTTCTTTAAGTATGCGTAAATGATTGTGATAGATCATAGAGGTACATACCATGGTAGCTTTTTCTTTAAGTTCCCTGAAGCAAAATTATCTTGCCAGGCTAGATTTGTAACGAGTAGCAGCATCACAACTTGTTGCACTATGACACCATAAAGCAACTGCTGGATGATAGCAGAAAATAATACTCCCCGGAAGACATAGCCATAACCGTTCAACACATTTAGATGATGAAGAGAAGATTTGGTCTCAGATTTTACAAAGTCAAAAAAGTGCAGACTCCACCAAGAGAATACATTGGCCATTTACTATCATCAGCATATTTATCGCCTTTCTTCCTGAATGTATTAAATACCAATTTCTCCAAGTCAACATCTGAAGCAAAAAAATTGGCAGGCAGCCACAGTCGGTCAGTAACCAGTACATTGACAAAAGTTGCCCGAAAGACCCTTCCTGCTCCAGATACAGTAATATGAGAATCTATTTAGTGGTTCATACCTTTTGGAATTTTCTCCATTGGCAAGACAAGTAAAAATGGACATTGACATGCCAGGAGTGCAGAAACCACATTGAGAAGCATGGAACGCTGGCATTCTTTTTCTGAATAACATAAAAACCATCTTGTGTATTCGCAGTCCTTTCAGAGGTGACAATAATTGAGCAGAAATGTATATCATGAAGCAGGGTCAAGCAAGAACTTGCAGAAATTCCGTCAATTCATCTTTGGCTGGATTATACTTTTCTATAAAGAGTACACAAGCTACAAACCACCACCACCTGCAAATCTGCAATAGAGCGAAATAATATGAATTTGTCATAACATGTTATGTCATATCAACCTCTTTCTCAAAGAAGAATATACAATGTTTCCTATTTTCGTCATAGATGTGGAGAAATTGTCAAACTGAAAGAAGTGAATCTTAATTGAAATAAAAAAACATATCAGTGTCCATGATTTGAAAATCAGATGACTTACTGAACAGGGTCGATGGAACCTGCTTTGCTTTGGTCTTCCGGGTTGATATCCCGTGCAGGCCATGGTGCTACTCGTGGACATCGCGGGAATGGGCCATCGGTGTGTGGCAAGACTTAAGAGTACCACTCGTCCTCCTGCTCGCATGGAAGGCATGTATGCCGTGGATGTAGGGCGAAAGCACAGACGCTGGTTGCCTAGTTCTTCTTGCTATTGCTCAAGCGAGCTAGGACACTGGATCACAGATACGCTTGGATGCGGCACATATTTATACAAAAGAGAGGACAATTGGCAATAAAGATCGACATTTAGCACCATAATAATTAGGGCGTGAACGGTTTCAGTCTCACCGCTGTCATTACAACGTCAGAAACAGAAACAAAAGGAGTAATGAGGAGGGGGGACCAACACTGAATGGAAGAGGGCGACCGGTCCGCATTCTGTCAGCCTAACGAATCTCGCCGTTGCCGGAGAAGATAGAGAGAGAGGAGGAGATCGATACAGCCTGGTACAGAGCAATGTCGGGACGGCCAGAGGATGCCGGAAAAGCTTACGCGTGGGCGTAGGAGGAATGGCGGGGCGGCGAAGGAGCAATGGCGATTGGCGGCGCGGGCAGAGGAGCAGTGGTGGCGCCGGCGGAACCCAGATGTGTTGTCGGAGTTTTTTTTCTTAACGAACAACGCGATAAGAACAAAGGAGCCACCGCTTTGGTACCCCCTGCGTGCAGAAAGAAGAAAATAGTGGTATGCTAGGCCCATTATACTAACTAGTTGATACCCGCGCGTTGCTGCGGGCATTAGAGAAGGATTTTATGTACCCAAAACCATATTGCAAGCATATGTTGTTAGTGAAGAATATAATGTTTTCCATATATTGTTATCAAGTGCAAGCATATTGCTTTTATTTTTATTTTTTTCTTTGGCTGTTCCGTTAGTCAAGTCCTGATTGTCAACAGGGCAACTATTTACTTTAGCATGCATCGTAACTGGAAGAGACTTTACTTATGATTCGGTCTTATGATTTAACTTGTGAAGTACCATCATATATTAATCTTTCAATGCGGAAGAACAATAAGTAGAAAAAGTAATAAAAGCCAACTTGACTATGGACTGATGCTAGCTGGGAAACGCGACATCTGTGAATTCGAAAATGAGATGGGGAGTAGATTAAAAAAGCAAGAACATATGATGTTCTTGGCTGTCCATGGCTAAGTTAGCGGCCGAAGCTTCATGAATTTTTCTCTTGTAAGACAAAACAAATATTCTCCAATAACTTTTGGAGATAAATTATATATTAGGAGATAAAATTTCTAAACTTTGTAGTAGGTATAAGTCTTGTTCAAAAGATACTAATTTCCTCATAATTTTTACTTGCCACATAAACACCCAACTTTGCATAACCATGTATCCTACATGCCCAACAATGAACGTGAGATTCTAACAGGATAAGCAATATAATGAATCACATGAACATACTGCCCTATAGTTTTTTAACATAAATATTGCTAGATTTTACCGATGCAGTACACCAATTTGACATGCACAGATTGAAAGTCAATTGCCCTTCCAATCAAAGCAATATGGGTAAAAAACTAAAAATCAATAATAAACCATCAGTGTAGATATGTAGTATATACAGATGGCTGAATTGTATTAGTATCTAATTATATATACCTTCCAGAGAGACATAAGAAGTGTATATTAGCATAGGACAAAAAATAGAGATTTTCTTACCAATCTCATCGTTGCCATAGTATGGGTTCTGAGACGATCTATGTAACAGTTAGGAAGCGATCAGTTAGACCAATTTCTGCACATACCACCGTACCGGAAGATGGGCGCAGAGATCTTTCTGGAGTGAAAATCAGCAGCACGATAAGGTCCATATACATAGTGAATGAATCATGAAGAATTAGTAAACAGAGCACAGACACCATAGTGGAGAAGAGGAAGCGCATGTGCCCGTCACCACTCACACTGCCTCACCAGCCAGGCCGTGCACTTGGCGGACATGTCGATGGGGCTCGATTATAGCTAGCTTATCTTGAGGGCATTATAGAGATAGCGAGGCTGCAACCCACTATTGGTTGCAAAGTAGTTGATGAGAAGCATGTCTCGTGCCCGATGAAAACTCGGTGGAGGATGTTGTCATCTCGGCGCTTGGCCTCTCCAACGGAACACCCTACAATAAACGATTTACATGACCATTTGTCACTCCTGTGCCCACATCTTTACCCACATGCGTGAAATCCTACTGCTTTTACCGACGACGCATGTATGTGCTTTATCGGCTTCCTCTGTCCTGGTTCGGTGGAGATGGATATGAGGTGCCGCATGGAGGTGAAGGCATGAGGCGGAGAGAGGTTGATCTGGTAGGGTGACAAGCGCCGACGAGAAGTCGAGAAGAACGTGCCGATAGGGACCAGGAGGGGAAGGCTTTCAGGGGAGTAAGAAGGGGTGGATGGCTGGATGACGGGGTAGGGAAGGGACGTATTTCAACACGGAAGTACTGGGGCGAGGAGAATAAAGAGGCCCATGTCCGCTCGTCTACCTCTCACGTCGATCCGTTTCTAACACGGCAGGGGAGGTCAGGAGACACAGAGAAAAGGGAATATCGCGACCACGGAAAGAAAGGGAAACGAAAATCTTTGTGATCTGACGGATAACCAATGGCCATAGATTTGAAATCCAATGGATGAGAACAATTAAGGTGATGTGGCTCCATCTTATTTCAGCTTGCAAACATTAAATGCATCTTAGTGGGGATGAACTTTATAGATATTATAGATTCAATAAGTCCCGAGACATATTGGGAGGCCCTAGTAATTTTGCAGTAGCAGCCCAGCAACGGGCAACAACATAGCGACGCTGAGGACGTTTCGGGATAGATAGAGTAGTAGAGGCCGTTAGATTTGTTGATCTGATGGCTTAGAACGTCTAATCGTTGTGGAAGGGTCCTGGTGGTTCCATTTTACTGTTTCTTAATTGACAAATGGTATCCGATGCAATATATTTTAGCCATCATGACCGATCAAAATAGATTGGTCATCAATTTGTGTTTCAGCAAATTTCAATCATCCCTTATTAACAGCCAATTGTACTATTTGATAAAACATGTTGCAACTCTCTGTACTATACTCGAACGAATCATGCAACTTGCAATATATTCGTCCTTGCAATGATGGCTCAACATTGTGATCAAGAATTCTAATATAATCAATTTTCAACAACACCTCAAAGATATGATCACACATACTCAAACTGTAGGTACATCCTTTATCTTCTAACCGATCTTGTTGTGAGAACTGCTTTGGAATTAAGCAACCGAATGGTTCAGATTTTACACCACCCAATTCAGTTATGCATTGTTTTTTGCACTTCTCTTCTGATGTATTTGAATACAAAGTTATACAATCATCGACTTTCTCAAGAGAGAATAACCTTGACTTTAGGTTTCTGAAACCAAAAAGATTAAAACACATATGTTTCCCTTGAGACCAAATGTTAGCCAAGTATGAGATAAACAAAGCTGCCCATGTAAATATAACATGCAAATGAAACGATGGGGAAAACTTTGGTTGTAATAATTTGTTACTATCGGTCTCTCTAAATGGCACAATGTGTTGACCGATATGTTCTATAAAAATTATATTTCTAACAAATAAATTACCTCTCTCGATTGGTCTTTCATAGCTTATGAGAATTTTACTAATAGTTGTATCAATAATAAAGTCTTGACCAAATCGGAATATAAGTAAATTATTTGCTAGATGTACCTCTTTGTAGACATTGGAAGCGTATGATGGTTGGATGTCCTGAACAATATCTTGCTCGGCCTCTAAATAATTCTCCAATGCCTTGTCTTCTTTGTTTTCTGGATTTTGTGCCTCTTCACTTTGATGCTCTTTGTCAACCGAACATTGTTCGGATATATCTTGTTGTTGTTGATGTTCACAAATCTCTTTGGCACAAAACTCATAGGGAAACACGTAAGCTCCCCTACATCCAGAAAATTCAAGCACAGTAGTTTTTCTAAGCTTGCCATGCGAAGCATGCTTCTTCTGATTTGGTAGATTCAGCATATGTATTTCCTGGTTCAACTTTTTCAATAGCTGAATTAGCCATACTAGACGAATCATTGATGTTTTGTTCATGAATTTCGTTAGATTGCAAAGATTCTTTTTGCCTCGTTGTAGTAGAGGATTCAACTTGATTGCTGCGTGAAGGAGATGAATTGATTCCTTCAACTTGAGTAGTATTGTCTTGATGGTCCTTTTCAAGACTTGCAAGAAAATTTTGTAATTCTTCTTCTTCTTCAAGTTTTTTCTTATACGCTTCATGATCCTCTTTCATCTTCTTTTCATGTGCATTAAAATCCTCATCATGCTTCTTCTTGAGTGTCTCAAATAACTGGAGATGTTCCTCCGATAAATCATCAAATGTACTGACATTATCGGCGTTAACCTCAGCTACACATGATTTCCTCCCGATGCTTTTAGTTTCTTTCGGTAATGTAGTGTCACCAAAACTTAGCAATTGAGAAGGGGAAAACCTGATATTGTTTGCCTTACGCTCCTCTTCACGCTTCTTGTTATATGCCTCATAAGCTTGTATTGTAGCAAGATCATGGGGCCTCTCTTCTAGTTCTCGGTGAAGAGAATTGAGCTTCCTGAACTCAGATGCAAGTTTTCCCTTCCAGTCATTTGTTCCTGCATAAGAATACCCCCAATGCCTCTTGTATCTTTCGGCAATGAGGTGTCACCAAAACTTTGTAGTTGTCTAGGGGACTTACCATACACTACGGTACTAGATGAAGGCACATTAGCTCCTACTGACTTTTCACTTATTCGGCTATAACCATTGCAAAGGTAAGGAGGCGAATTATGAATATCACTAGTTGCATGTGGTGTTGAAACATTACTAACATAAGGTGTAGCATATGATGATTGAGAGTAAGTCGGAAAATAACTAGTTGTAGCATTTCTAATTTCCCTATCCATCGGCATGTTTGAAGATGAATCTACATATTGCAAGTTATTTGATGAATATAAAGATGAAACTCTTGGTTGCATGTCACTGAAATTTCTAAAATCACATGTTTCATGCGGATTAACAGAATTCGTCATGTTGTTCATCGGCATATGAATTTCTGGGGTTACCGATGCATGAGAATTCGAATTTACATATCGCAAGTCGCTAAAACTAGATGAAGCTTGTAGATAATTTTGCATCAGCTTTTGCACATAGTAAAAACTAGGGCTAGCCGATACAATACACATATCAAAAGATCTAGCAACATCAACATAAGAGTAATATGCATCTATGTAGGAAGGTTGAGGATTCATGATATCGTTGTAGATTGCAGCCTCTTGATGACGCTCTCTTCGTAGCAAGAACGAGCTGGAGACCGTTCGAAGCTTCGCGCCCCAGCGGGGTCGCCAAAAGTATACGAACACGTCACCGTGTACCCTCGGTGCCGAGCGTGATGCGCGGCAGCACGCGCCGAGGGAGGCTCACCGGAAGCGCGGTACGCAAGACAGTCCGGCGGGCGCTTTTGAGACCCGAAACCCCGCTCGCCCGGGAGGGACCCCGTCAGGGCGTCGCGACGGCTATGGGCTACCCTAGGTCGGCCTGACCGCCCCTAGGACCTCGTGGATTCGCATCCTCCAATCTTGAAGAACGAAGAAGAACGAGAAGAAAGATACAAGGGAGAGGGATAAAAGTAGATGAACAGAGAAAAGTAGTAGATTTTTTTGTTCGATTGTTGTTGTTTCAATTGGCCGTCACCCCTCGTGTATATAAGGAGCGGCTGGAATTTCCGTGCAATAAAGAGGGTTGGATTCACGTCCAAAACCCTAGTTGGGGTCCAACTCGAACAAGCAAACCCGAAATTTATGTAACTGTTCAGTCAAAAACTTGCCTATACCTTTCACACCACTTTTGAAATAGTAAACAAGCTCAGATCAAAATATCGTAAAAAGCAAAGTTGTTCGTCTAAAAAATACAAAGAATTTTAATGTTGGCCAATTTTCCATCCAACCTGATGTTAATGGTTTGTTTCTCTTATTTTCGTATCAAACTCGGATTTTGACCGAACGATTTTAGATCTGTGCAGTCGTATTTTAAATATGGAGATCGTATACTTGATCGGCTGAAGATGGATCCAACATAAAAGTTGTTCGTCTTGAAAAAACGAAGAAAGTGCATGTTTTGCACTTCTTCATATGAGTTGATCTTGACTGCGTAAATTAAGTCGTAAGCAGATTGACCGAATTAGGAAGTTTTCTGGGTCATCCGGTCCTTTTACTCTCGACTAAGCTGAGATACGGTCTGGGTCCGGCGACCCCGGTTCCATGCTAATTCGGCCTATGGTAGTATTTTAACTCTAACTTTTTCATACT
This sequence comes from Avena longiglumis, assembly GCA_030063025.1. Classification (NCBI taxonomy): domain Eukaryota; kingdom Viridiplantae; phylum Streptophyta; class Magnoliopsida; order Poales; family Poaceae; genus Avena; species Avena longiglumis. The sequence goes on from CP125973.1 coordinate 171,587,684, forward strand.
AACTTGGATTGAGATGATTCAAAAACCAAAGTTTCTTGTTTCGACATGAAGCACAACTTTCATGTTCAGAACTTTTTCATTTGAGGTCATCGTGAAGGAGTCATAGTTAAATCCTCCATATATCACTCTCTGAATCTTCTCTGGACAAGCATAATCGACTATTAGGCTTGCTTATGGCGTGACTTGATATGGTGTCTCTTTAATGATGATTAATATTCCTCGTAGTGGACCTTTTCGAGTGTGTGTCTCTAGCTATTTGCCTTGATTAGCTATGATCCCAAAACGAGTGCCAACAAGAATCCATATGCCTATCTGTTGAACTGCTCGAGGAGAAACGCGTTCTAGCAGCCTATAAATCCGCCATCTACCAGCAGAAGCTATGCTAGCTACCATAGTCGTCGCGTTAGGCATTGCGTATTTAAAGAGGGGGGTCTAGTGCTCCGACTTAAGCAGAAAAAGTCACACAAACTATCCTCGCATTGGGAAGGACTTCGTCATAAGCAAAGCACTTCTCAATGGTTCCTATTACCTCATTTATATTCGTGAGTTGAAATATAAGCCAAACAAAGATCATAAGAGCAAGCGACATGACCCTGATTATGACTATCCAGAGTTTGATCGGCCATGGAACATAGCATAGCTACGTCCCTTTCACACTTAGCATATTTTCTTATAGACTATATACTTTTATATGATCAATGAAACAAAGCATTTGGTTCACTCATATGCCTGGGTCTTTTACCTACTTTAGTGTTCATTTTAGAATCATGTAAAAACCTTTATGCACAAGCTTTGCATTTGCACTCGTGAAAATTTCTCCTAAGGGTGTTAGCTTAAGTTTTCCGGTCTACACGTTTTTTAATGTTTTTATGTGGATTCTGGAGTAGTGACTTCTCGACACTCGAAGCCGGCGTTTTGCACTTAGGTTTTGGATGGTGCCATTAGGCATCATCTCCTAAACACATAGTTCTGTCCTAAGGGTTTTTTATCTCATGAAAGTTCAAGCATAAAAACCAGAATAAAGGATAAGCTAGCACTTGCTTAAACAAATATACAAATATATACATTATGGATCTAGATAAGAGTAGCATGATGCTTGTAGCCAAGTTTTCTGCCTTACATCTGGCATTGTTTTCCGCATAAATATTACATAAACCAGAGACACAAATAATACAATTTGTTTTTATGCCTCTGGTGCAGGAGACTTCGAGGCTGCATCATCGGCGACAGGAGAGCCATCCTAGGAATCATCAGCGAAGTTGACAGTCTTCGGTGAATCAGACTCTGCTGGCTCATTGTCCAGGACTTCCAAGGGCACAAACACATCAACCTCGACTAGTTTGGAAACTCTGGTGTCATAGTCGGCGAGGGATGCCCAGATGGCGTCGTTGTCGACCTTATTAGCTTCCTCGTTAATGGTGGGCATCCTAGAGGTTACCATGTCAATGTCAGCGTTGTCGTAATGCACCTTAGTCATGGTCAAGGCCATCCTAGCATCGACCAACCCAAATTGAAGAAGCTTTCCAACTCACATTGCGCTCGGCGGAGAATTTCTGAGTACTTCATGACGGAGTCCACGACTTTAATATTGATGTCAAGGGGTTTGGATATCTCCTTGGCCTGGGCAATGGCAGTGTTGATGAAGTTCCCTACAAGAACATGCACTCCTTTAGAGGCGGAGCATTTTCTCCCAAGTTGGTAGGCCAATGGGGGCTGCATTTCCGACAAAGACTAAGGACATGAGTTCAATAACTACACCAAGTATCCGCCTTGCAGAAAATTAAAAAGGAATACGGCGGAAGCTTACCAAAGATGCTGGTCTCGGCTTGTTTGCAGGTCTCTGCCAAGGTGTCTCGTTCCTTCTTGAGATTCTTGTACGCCTCAAGGCTTCGTGCGTTCTGCTCGTCGGTAGCCTTCTTTTGTTCCTTGAGGAGTACAATTTTTTCCTTCGGACTGTTCATCTTGGTGGCAGCGGATTCTTGCAAAAATATCATTGCCTCTTCATGCATCTTGAGTGACTCAGCTCTCTCCTGCTTCAAAATATTATTTTCATTGTCGAGCTCCTGAATATTCTTGGATTGCTCGACAATTCTCTTGGCCTTGGCAACAACTTATGCAAGACGGAGAAATACAAGCACTATGAGTACTCGGAAGAAGGCAAGCTTTGACAAAGGAACTGAAAAGAAAATAGACTTATTTTTTGTGATATGTTCCTTCAAAAAGGCAGTTTTACCCTTTTCGGCTTACAATTCTTTGCGGATCTCAACAAATTTCTCATTGGTGGCGACCTTTCAAGCATTTTCAGAATGTATAAATACAATGCTTTGTATTCTTAGAGCATCTAGCCAGAACTTTGACAAGTTTTACCTAGAGGCTCGGGGCTATAGTATGAGTTTTTACTCAAAGCTATGCTTAGTCCTTTTTAAAGCATATAGTCGGAACTATTCAGTCTCATTTAGAGGCTTGGGGGGTATAGTATAGAAATTTACAACACTACATATGCTACTCTGAGAGTATCTAGTTGGAATTATTCATTCAAACTAGATACTCGGGGGCTACATTATCAAGTTTCTTCACTTGGTCACTCTTAGAGCACTCAGACCAAAAGACTTATGCTTTTCCATCAAGTACTCGGGGGCTACAGTGGAATATATACGTGAGATGCGAAGGTATCGTAGACTTACAAAGACAATGATCTTGAGGTTATTAGCGGCCTACGAGTAGAGGTTGTTGAAAGCAACTGTATTTCGTCGAAGGATCTCCGCCTGCTTGAGAAACTCCTCAAGTCCATATGTCGAAGTAGTCAAAGATGCGCCAGGAGTTCTAGTTGCAGGGGCAAAAGTGACCCTAGGCTGCCTTGAGGCTTCCACCTAGCTCGTGGTCACCGCGGTATCATCTCTCACTATCAAGTCCTTCCCTTTCTCGGTGGCATCCTTAGCCGGAGCTTCAGACACTTTAGAGGAGGTGCTTTCCTGCGTCTCCTAGCCATCGGGTACGACATCCAAACCGACAGTGCTCAGACATCCTGAGAAGGAGTCTTGTCCACCTCCATGAAGGAGGTTTCAGGCGCAGTGGTGGATGGCAATATGGCAGGGCCTGCAGATGGCTTGGCAGCAGGCGTCGGGGGAGCGATGGAGGGAGATGACTGGGTCAGCATGTCACGAATGTTCTTGGAGTCTCCAGAAGTTTTGGAGGTCTTCATCAAACTCAAACTGGTTATTTTTCTAAAACATACAAATGATAAGTATAAGTACAGAAAGGGGCAGCAAAAATGACAAAGTCGGAGAAAAGAGGCCTTACACAACGGTTGTTGCCTTGGTCAATGGGATGCCGGTAGGCTTTCTTTTCTCCGCCTCCAGGAAGGCGGTGGATTTCTTGGAGACTCCACTTTCTTTTTATTGCCTGCGACAGCAGCGTTAGAGGTGGAGCTCTTTCGCTTCCGCGCCACCGGAGCCGGATGATCCCTCGAGGCATCATCGTCGGACATGACAGTGACATCCTTCATCTTGGGATCATAGACTTGGGTAGCCATTGATGATGCTGTGTTGACGTGGGAGGTCTTCATCAAACTCAAACTGGTTGCTGTAATAAAGGATTAACTGTATGGTGTGGAAGGTGATGATGGTTTGCAGCAAGTAAACAATAACAGTGGAAGATGTATTAATGGTAAAGATTGGACCAGGGTCCATAGTTCACTAGAGGTGTTCTCCTTATATGAACAAACATGGCATGCTGGGTAAACAAATTACAACAGGGCAATTGACAGGACTGAGCAAGGCATAACAATGCAATACTAGACACAAAGATCCTATGAGATTCGATTGGGCAATACAACAATATACATAGACCGCCATCCAACTGCATCTATGACTAGAAGTCCACCTTCAGGTTATCATCCGAACCCCCTCCAGTATTAAGTTGCAAGCAACAAACAACTGCTTCAGGTTATCAAAAAGCAACAAACAACTGCTTTAAGCAAAGTGTTTTGAGGTGACATGCACCGTCAAAACCAAGATCAAACCATTTTCAAGCATTGAAAGCCGGGATCAAAGACCTCTAAACATGTGCATGAAAAATGGAGTTATAACAATATGACATAGTAACTATGCATGCAACATAAAAGGCTACAAACAAAGATCATGAATAACATGCATTGAAAAACATTTGTATGTTTCACATACAGAAAACATGGCATAGTGGCATTCAGATTGTCCCTCATGGAGTAGCAAATAGATGCATAGGACACCTTCAAAGTTCATAAGAGTGACTAGATACAAATAGCACAAGAACAAGCAATATCAACAATATGCATCAATCAATAAGTTTTGGGACACTGCACATAGAACTAAGAATGACAACTATGCTCTCTTAATGGTGCCTAAAGGTAGAAGGTGGAGACTCAATATAATAGTGGAAGAAAGGCCCTTCATAAAGGGAAGCAGGGATTTGAAGTTCTAAAAAGAGCTTCGAAAAATTATGGTACTTGTTAGCTTTCATCCCTCATTGCCCCTATCATAAGCATCTTGAAGTGATTAAGGTTAAAGTGAACAAACTATGGAGTATATGCTTGACAAAGTATAAGTTGGCAATCTCATGTCCCTTGAATACGAGGGATGCACCGCATGCTACTCAACTTTAGTCACATGTAAGTTCTTGTCATAGTAAGTACATGCGTATCATAGAGAACCGCCAACGGGGTACCCCTTGCACATGGTACATGATCTATCCCATAACCAAAATAACAAGGCAAGCAGACAATGAGCATCTCAACGATCTTTTTATTTACTACGTGCATAGCTTTTTATTGAGGATGCTTCACAGAATGCTCATTATGGTGATGCTGCAAGTTTCCACCATGATTAGGCATGGCTTGGGCTAGCGTCCCAGGCGTTTCTCTAACACAAAATACATAACTCCATGGACTTACAAGCTTCCTCTTTATTTCACACCGGTGACATCCATAGACAAAAGAGATTATATCAACTCTATACAAAGTACAAGTGCAATGTTGAAAACGTTCCCCGTGACAGCACAGTTTTGCTAACTCCAACGTGTAAGTGCAAGCATATACAGCATAAATGACACAATGGTTCAAGTTTATTAGGGGCAAGGAATATAAAGTGTGCCATCAAGTTTGGAGGGCTTTAATCACTAAGTTTTCACATAACAAAATACTTTTTAATTGGAAGATAGCTGAAAACAAGAATATACTTGGAATGGTGTAACACACCATGCATAGGGATTTATAGTGGACACTTCGGAATAACTTGGTTTCTTGAGAGTTGGAAGCATGAGTAGAGCTTACTCATACAAGTGGAGGCTAGCAAAAGACCGGGAGCAACCAACTAAGAGAGCAATAATGGCCATAATCATGCAGAGCGACAAAACATTACTAATCAAAGCATAAAGTGGTACTACAAGTCAAGGAATAAATGATCATAGAGGCTATGATGACTTGTTCATAGTCGTAACATGGTGTGAGCATGTGCCAAGTCAACCCAAACAAAGCATCAAAGGAGAATACCACAATACTATGCTTTTGTATGCCAAAACAACGCATGATTCTTTCAAGGGACACTAAGCAATCCCAATTGTTTGGAACAAGTCATGCTACATCAATAGTCACTAAGAATAAGGTCAAAACAACACCTATCATGTCATGCTAAAGTCTAAGTCACAGTCAATGCAAGCTCCTCTTGCACTTTCAAGCAATAACTTTCTACTCCTTTCCAACACCAATCAATTTATTTGAAACAACACAGAGAGAACGGGGGTTCAAACTACTTTATTCAAGCAAACTAAACAAACTAAACTAAGAAAACAAACAAAAACTAAGACGCTCCAAGAACAAGACAACAATGCATGAAACATTAAAAACGAAGTGTCTAGAAAGACCTGAGATTTTTATTGATGAAGAAGGGGATGCCTTGGGCATCCCCAAGCTTTGACGCTTGTAACTCTTGGATATTTTTTGGGGTGACACCTGGGTGGCATCCCCAATCTTGAGCTTTTGTTCATTCTTCATCTCATTACATCATTCTCTCTCTACACCTGAAATTTTTCCTTCATACAAAACTTCACACAATCTTCATTAACAACATTAGTGTATTCAAAAGATAATATACCTTTGGGTTTAGCTTTAGAATAGCAAAAAAATTCACTAAAAACACAATCTACTGTAGAAACTCCTTCAAAAAGCTCAATTTCCCCCAAAACAACTCAAAAAGGAATCAATAAGAAGCAAATGCAAATAATGGCAGAAATCTGTCAAAACAGACCAGCAGGTAGAAACCGATTTTTTTCGAAAATCTTCTGTTGCTCAAATCAAAAAGTGTTGAACTAACGAAAGTTAGATAGCATACTAGGGGATTTATTCGTAAATTTTCAACTCAATTTGAATTACATATACTCCTCATAAATTTTTATGGTGGAGGACAGAAATCTGTTTCGGGACAGCAACTCCACAAATCTTACTTCCTCCCATTAGAGGTCATTCTTGGCACAAAAAAACAAACAAAAAGGATAAGGAGAGGTCATTACTGAAGTAATAACTTCCAAGACTCAAGAAAACTCTTGGGTTATCTCCCAACAAGTACCTTTTTAACGCCTTTAAGTTAGGCACAAGAAGCAAGAAATCAAGTATTTTCAAATGAGGAAGCATTAACATCAATACTTGCAAAATATTCAACTATGAAAGGTATCTCATCCAAATGAGTTTTTGAGGATCCCTTCTTATCTCTCTTTGGTTTACTACTTTTATCAAAAGGATTTTCAGGAACAATCCAATCAAAATTCTTTTCAAAGGCCTCATGCATCCCAACAAGCTTAAAGGGTATGGGTATCTTAAATTCCTCTCTAGGCTTAGTTTTATCAGAAGTACCCACAACATATACACATGAGCCTAGCATATAAAAATGCTCAAAGAACTTTTTGGCTTCCTTAGTAACATCATGGAACTCTTTGATCAAAGTTTCAAGAATAAATTCTCTCTTTTCAGCATTCTTTTATTCTTTTAGTTTTAGGAACAAAATTTGCATCATGGGGTTAAGGCTAACTAACCTAGACTCCAACATATGAACTAAAGAAGCTGCAAAAATTTCATAATTAGGAGAAAGTTCTGCTATAGATCTATCCTTAATATCCTCATGTTTGCTAACATGATTGAAGAATTATTCAATATTTTCTTTCCCAATTATAGAGCCACTACCTATCGAAAGGTCCTTCAGGGCGAACTTTGGGGAACAACATGGTGAGCTAGAGCAAGGTGGAAACTAGAGTAGGAACTAATTTTTTTTGTGTTTTTGATAAGAGAAAGCAAACCAAACTAGACTAATTTTTTTTTGGAGTTTTTGGTAAAAAGAGGCAAACAAAACCAAGCAAAAGAAACTAAGCAAACTAAAAACAAAGTAAAGAGAGAGGTTGAGGAGGACTCCCCTTGTGAAGGCGTCCTTAGCCTCCCCAACAACGGCGCCCGAGAACTTGATGGTGCCATGTTGACGTGGGAGCACTTCATCGGGAAACCCCAAGAGCAAGGTGTGAAGCAGCACAGCATCAAGTCTTCCCTCAGTAAGAAACCAAGGTTATCGAAACAGTAGGAGGAAGGAAACCTCTCAAAGGTGTTTCAAGCAACGTGGAAACCTACCACAAACTCAAGACTTTGCCCCAACGAATAGTGAGGTTGTCAATCTCACCGGTTACTGTAACAAAGGATTAACTATATGGTGTGAAAGGTGATGATGGTTTGCAGCAAGTAAACTGTAACAGTGGAAGATGTATCAATGGTAAAGATTGGACCAGGGTCCATAGTTCACTAGATATGTTCTACTTAGATAAACAAACATGGCATACTGGTTAAACAAATTACAGCAGGGCAATTGACAGGACTGAGCAAGGCATAATAATGCAATACTAGACACAAAGATCCTATGAGATTCGATTGGGCAATACAACAATATACATAGACCGCCATCCAACTGCATCTATGACTAGTAGTCCACCTTCAGGTTATCATCCGAACCCCCTCCAGTATTAAGTTGCAAGCAACAAACAACTGCTTTAAGGAAAGTGTGTAAGGTAAACAATCCACTTTTTCCATGAATAAGAGACTGTTGTTTTCTCCCTAGTGGCAACATCACATCTACAACCGTAGAGATTTCTGTCACTTCCCTTGGTAAATAGAGGCATGGACCCACTATCGAGCATAAATAACCCCTCTTGGAGTCACTAGCAACTACTTGGCCAACATAGCTACTAACAACGGAGAGCATGCAAGATCACAAAAAACATAGACATGATAGAATCAATAAGACAAAACCATTAATCAATCTGACATAGTAATCTCAGTATCCACCGGATCCCCGCAAACACAACATGCATGATTACAAATAGATTAGATCTTGATCATGAACGGAGCTCACAAGATCTATACATGAAAGCACAAGGAGGAGATACAACCATCTAACTACTACATGGACCTGTAGTCCAAGGTGGAACTACTCACGCTTCATACCGGAGGCTGGCATGATGAAGAAGGCCTCTGGGATGATCTCCCCTCCGGCAGGGTGCCGGGAAGAGCTTCAGATCCCCCGATCTAGGGATGATGGTGGCGGTGGCTACAGACGGTTTCGTGGAGTTTTGATCGGGTGTCTAGGGTTTTGGCATTGGGGGGACTTTATAGGCGAATAGGCGAGGCAGGGGGCCACCAGGGTGGCTGCACCCCCCAGGCATGGGGTGGGCCCACCCGCGCGGCTAGGGGGTGTGGCCCCCTAGTGAGCCTCCTCTATCTCGTATTCTGGCTTCGTGTTGACCACGGTAAAATATTGACTTTGGCTTTTTTTTCCCATCCAATTTCGAGAATATTGATTTTCTGTCTTTCTGGAACCAAAAACAGAAGAAAACATGCAACTGGCACTATGTAAACTTGTTAATTGGTTAGTACCAGAAAACATATAAAAACACCTCAAAGTGTAGACAAAGCAAAGCAAAGTAGATAGTAAACAAGTATGTAGCATCAAAAATTATAGATACGTTTCCGACGTATCAGCCATGTCATTGTCCTCCAAGTCACCCAACTGTTAATGGATAAAGTGTTAGATGGATTGATGCATCCAAGAAGGAAAAATTGGAGTATATACAAACAATACAGGAATCAAAGTACCTTTGGGCATTTGCTATATTTGAACATGTCATCGGTGATAGTGAAGCCATTCTTCCGGTCCCTCACCTTAGCGTTGTCCTTAAGACGGAGCTTGATGGAGTCGTTGCAGAAATTATCCTCAGAGATCTCAAGGGTATATTTCCTATCCTTCATTAACTCATGCATCAGCTTCACGTGATGCTGTGGGGGTTGGATCCGCCTGACGAACCAGCACATGGCTAGGTCCAAGCCGGTCAAGCCACTGTCAATGAGCCATTCTATCCGCCTTATGGCATGAGAGGCTTCATCGTTGGAGGGTAGGAGGGCTTGGAACCTCCATGTGGTGGCTTCCCCATTGATGAAGTCGGGGTAGAAGCTTTCTTGGCCGGCTAGAGGGATGTCTAGGCCGTAGAAATACCTCATCTACTAGTTCTTGCAGGACTCGTGTCCTACGATGTCGGGGAACTGCCGACCAGGCCAGATCTTAAAACTAATCATTCCACAATTCCTAAGCTTGTCCTTACTATCTCCAAATTTCATCTTGATGGTGAATAAATAGATAAATATACCTAACCTAGGCCTAATTCCTAGGTATCTTTCACACAAAGCTACAAAGTTTCTAAGTGCAAGAATGTTGTTAGGAGAAAGGTTGCTAGGAAGAACCCGAAAATGTTGGAGGACTTGCAGGAAGAAGTCGGAGACCAGGAGGGCGACGCCGTGTACCAGATGCGCCTTAAGGTACATGTTTTTCCAACAAGGGGTGAAGGGACCACCTCGCTGTCCGAAACTGGCCGCTAGACCAATTCCTCCGCTGAAGGAAGGTACCCTTTGGTGACCAACTCCTTTAGGTCCGCAGCGGAGAGATCCAAGCCTCTCTAGACCCCCTTGTGGGAGTTAGTTTCTTCCTCTAGTGGCTCGAATGCCGCCATCTTTTGGTCATCATCGATGGTTTCCACCACCGCAGAGACTGTCACCACTAGCCCCTCCGGCGGGATCTGCATGTTGGAAGATGGTTTCTTTGAACCATCATCGGCCGCCGCCATCGATGGAGAACTGCTGCTTCTTGGCCACTGGAGGGGGAAAGGGAATGGGAGGTGAAGCGACTATTAGGGTTTTCTTGTGCGTGGATCTTGAGGAGGACTTGGCGAGAGGAAAAAGAAGACACATGTGAAGAATGCGGGTAAAGGAAAATATCCTCCAAAATAAAAATATATAGCCCTGGCGTCAAGGTCCGTGCGAGATTATCTAACGGTCAACGCATGGACGACGTGCATGCGTGGAAACTTCGCCACGTCCCCCTGTTGCCGCTTGACGTTTTGTATTTCAAGCGCGGGGAAATATCTATGATTAAACCACTACCATATGTGATTTTTAAGGTAGCGTAGGTTGTAGCCTACGTCATCTTACTAACAACATCAAACAAACATTCCCATCTGAAGATTCCGGCATGGACGGATCTTATCCGACTACGGGAAGAGTAAGATGGAAGACTCAGTGATTCTCGAACTTACATGTTGAAGATGGAGAAAATTGCAGGTTTATATGGAGGACTATAAGATATTGCTTGACGATTTTCCAACATCACCTAGACGGGGCATTCAAACCTGAAAGGCAAGACATCGCAAGATCTTGGAGTTCTCCGGGGGCTACTAATGCATGTAAAATGCAAATATGAACTTTGTAGTTTGTTAACATGTTTTCCCACATATTTGCATCGTATATAATGTTATATCCATGTTTTATATTGATTTTTGGGGAGTTACCAAGGACCCCCTTTATTTTGGCTATAACCCTGCAGGGCAGAAAAACCCTGTTTTCAATGTTTTTGATGTTTCACGACCTATACGAAGTCAAATGGACCTGCACTTTTGGGAATGCAAATATTTATCCATGAGAAGCATCTGGAGCACAAGAATCCCACCTGGAGGGCCAAGAGACCCAAGTTAGCCAGGTGGCGCTCCCAGGCTTGGTGGGGGCGCCACCCATGCTAACTTCCTCCTCATCCGTCCGATCGCCTTGATTCCTTCACCCACGGAGTTCTCTTGACCTTAAAATCCCTATATAAGGACCCCCCAAGGCGTCCTCGATACAGAGCACACCAGCGACGAAAACACCACCAAACAGAATTAGATCCAACAAAGATTGGAGGGGTAAACTCTGCTGGAGCCACCTCCGGGGAGATCTCCACCCTCTCCAACATCTCCAGCATCATCACCATGATGAAGAAGGAGTATTCCACCGTCGAGCTATGGGTTTGTGGGAGTAGCTTGATATATTTCTCTCTTGTTCCTCATAGATCTAGTACCATATGAGCTGCCCTACATGATTATGGTCATATTTGTAATTCCTATGTGGTGGATCTTTGTTGTATGATTTGATATATTTCTCTCTTGTTCCTCATAGATCTATTTTGTGTAAGATCTTTTGATAGATGCATATCATGGACCCCATTCTTAATTGCTTGTTTTGATCCAACTTGTATGCAATAACTTGTATGGGGAGAAGTGTGTGTTAGATGGAGTAGCATGGTGGTTGAATTGAATTGTGACACATAATATTCAAGATCTACTTTAGTTTTTACATTTGTTTTGCTTCCTCACTAGGGATAAAGTGAAATCATGTGCTATAGTTATCTCGTGACAGTTGATAAGCTTATTAAATCAAGGTAGCATATTTGTATTTCAAACATCATATAATATTGCTTAAAGCTATACTCTGATTTGTTCTTAATTCAAGATTGCATGAAGATTTCCCTTTCTTGAGGAGTATTAGAGAGATATGTATTCCATCTTAATATTAGAATGTGATGCCCATATTAATCCCTTTATCATGCACATACAGAAAATTCCATGACTCTTTATCATTGATGAATTATTTTCACCACAACCTAAAAAAAAAGAGTAGACAAGTGAACCCATGAACCCCGGTCCGATTTTTATCATAAGAAACACCTTTGAATTGCATATACTATGTTTTATAATTTATGCAATTTATTATTTAGAAAATACAAAAAAATACTTTCCTACTTGCAATCACTCATAAAAACCCCAAAACAACTCTATTATCTTTCATATCATCTAGTTTGCATTTCTTTGCTTTACTTTATTTCTTTAGATTGTTCTATATTTTATATTTCATATTACTAATACGAAACCTTGTGCTTTATAACCACTTGGTGGAGTTGGGGACACAAGGAAAATTATTTTACTTACAGGTTGCTTGAAGAGGAGAAGACAAATATCCACACAATTCCCCGAGAGTTTGATCTAAACCCTCGAGTCACCTTTGTGGGAAAAAGACGCTTGCTGCAACACTTTGCACTTGGAGTCCCAACAAAAAGTGGCAACCTTTATTGCCAGCAACTACTGTTAGGGATATGCTAAATGGGTATCACCATTGCATGTCTCTAATCCGGCTATTCGGGTGGCCCATAGTTGGTAGGAAAGCCCATGGCCTACTGGGCAGCCCAATTAGACGGATCCAGAAGGGAGGTACATGCCTAATAAAGGAAGGCTATGGTGCAGACATAATCCAACCCGGAGCCTTGGAGTGTACGACACGAAGACTAGTTAGTATTAGTGTAGGACTCTGTAAGCTGTCCGGCTAGGACTTTTCCCTGTAACCCTAGGTTCTAGTGCCTTTATAAGCCGGGCCGCTGGGAGACTTTAGGGTATTGATTTACACACCCCGCACAACGAATCAATCTCTGTAACTTAGAGTATTGCCATTATAGTGATTTATAGTAGGAGTATAATTTTGCCACCGTTGTGAGATCTGAACCTGGGTATGTTATGTTACCTCGCACCCGCCAACTCTCTGCCTTACCTGCCGAGGAGGATGGGCGGTCTCACTTCGTCTTCCTTGGCATCACCATCACACTCATCCGGGTCGGTGCAAGCATAGTCGCCGCGCGCCACGCCTCCACTCCGGCCGGTGAAGCGGGAGGTGGAGTCGCCGGTGCACTCACCTTCGAGAGGCAGAGGCTACGCATGCCAAAGCCCAAGCCAACGGACTGGGCGTCCTAGTCGACGAGGACTTGTTTGTACTCAAGATGTCCATGGAGGCGTCCCTCAACAATGTGCTGCCAATGCCGGCGCCGATGCTCTACCTGGTCTAGGGCGATCGGGAGCGGAGGAGGCCACATTCGGCGTCAGAGGGCAGCGTTTACCAGTAGCGTCGCTTATCGTCCTTGACCACGAAGAAGAGGTCGGGCCCTCATTGTAGCCATGGCGCTGCGAAAACTCCGACCAGGGTAGCTCCCGTCCACCGCAGTCGCCGAGCGACAACGACGGGAGTAGGGACGCCGACTACACGTTTTTCTACCGCCACTTCGGCATGTGAACAGCGCACCCGGCGGCATCGACATCAGCATCGCATAGTATTTGTTATTTCTATGTTTTTTTAGTTTTTTTTTAGCCTACTGCAGTCAAAATTTGAGTATATTCCCGAATTTAACATAATATATATAAACTCACCTATATTTTAATAAAACCCCTTATATTCGTCTAAATTACGCCGTGTTTGCTTAAAATTTGGCCAAAGACGGGAACTCGGCCCGAGAACGCGAATGGAAAACTGGTTGTTTCCAAACCAAATGTTACATTCGTCCGACGCTAAATAACACCAGAATTGCGCCTGAAAATGCCGAACGAGTGAAGGTGCTCTTAGGCCAACTCTAACCATCCCTGTAGACGGACATGACGAATCACATGTCCTTCGAGACCCACAGAGCTGTCTATTTCGACGCATTTGTGGTCCAAATTTTGGTCCACTTTTGTGGGAGAGGATGGTGTTTGTCCTCTCGTGAGCGTAGTAGTCATAAAAATAAAGTTTCACTAATAGTTGATGGAAACCGGTATATAGAAATTAAACAACAATTAACTCTAAAATTAAACCTAACTAGCCTACAACTACATGGGAGTTGGATGTCCTCGCCATCGTCCTCTGGGTGCCGCCGACACGGTGGCCCTGATCCATCCAGGCCATTGTTGCCTCCTTCACTTGGCGGAGCCACGCCGCCGTAGCGGTCTTGCACCGAAGGCGGGCGAGGGACATCCTCTCCCTCTTTAGTGCCGTCATAGCCGCTTTGTTGTTGTGTGCTGCCCGGCCCTCCAACGCCAGCCCGACTCTGAAGCCCTGCTGGACGGCCTTGCTCGGGTTCAGCCTTGTCGGCGAGCGATCTTTGCGGCCACCATAGATGAGCGGTATGCGTGAATCTCGGCGAGCCGCGGGTCGAAGCTAAGTATGACGGCCTGCTGACTACGGTAGCGGGCATCGAGGTTGGCCTCAATGGACTTGGCCTTCCCCCGCTCCCTGGCATCCTCCTGCGCCTCTAGTTGGCCTTGCTATGTGGCCTCCATCGTCGAATGGACCTCCCTCTCCACCTTGTCCTCCGTCGCGGGCTCCATCTCCGTTGCTGCCGTGTTGGCGGCCTGGCGCAGCCGCTCGTCGATCATGTGCTGGCGGCCTTTGGCCTCCCATGCTGCCGAGGCCCGTGACAATGCAATGATGTGTTGTTTGACGATGTAACCCGTGGTAGCGATGGCGTCTCGTGCTGCCTCGCCGCGCGCCGTCTCAATGGAGGCAAGGATGGCCTCCTGCCGGTCTGGCCCTCTCTCTACAAAAATGTCATCCCAATCGATGTCGTCATCGTCCTACTCCACCCGGTCCTAGTTTGTCAGTGCCGCATTGAGCGCGGCATGGCCCCTCTCCGCAAGGTAGGTATGTGTGTACCGAAGCCGAGCGGCCTCGCCGAGCTGAGCCCAGGTGGTGGGGAGGCACCTTGGCATGCTAGATTTGTGGGAATGGCCTGCTAGATGTGCCTCCCAAACCCAGCCCGCGGGCCATTTTTATAGACCGGTCGGTGTCGATTGACGGGAAATGGGGAGGTAGAGGGGGAGGCCCATGTGGGAAACAACTGAGGCCGCGCGTGGGAAAATAGCCACGAGTGGGAACCGTCGATGGGACATCGGCCGGTAACCATCGCCATTAGGGAGAGCTTGAGCCACTATCAAGGGAGATCGCTGATAGCGGGACCCAATTGTGCAAGGCCCGTTGGGTGCACATCCACCCGCAAATGATTCGGCCTTACCCGCGCTGTCCTCCCTGACCCGCATACGGACCGATTCAGACCGATTTGTGGTTCGATTTGCTGTTTGTTTTGTGGTTAGGGGGTAGGGGTCGTTGGAGTTTCCCTTACCAATTATCTTTGGCGGTTCTAGGCTTCCCCGGAGATGGGAACTTCTCGGCCCTTCGGTCCCCATCTGTCTGATCGTACTAGATCGACGGTCATATCTTCTTCCCGTCCCTTCATCATGTTTTTGCTACAAACAATCTCAATTTATCTATAAAAAGACCCGCTTTTGCGTCCATGAGTCAAAAAAATAAAAAATAGAGATCTCGTCGGAGAGCTCACTGGAGTTCTATCAGAGACTATGCAACATAATATTTGTGCTAATGTAGCAAAACTGACTTCCGCCGGAGACTCGCGAATACTTTCGCTAGAGACCTCATCGGATACCTCGTAGCAAGAAGTTTGCACTACTATAGAAAAATCAGAAAACAGATGTAGCAAAAAAGTTCTGCTAATGTAGCAAAACCCGACCTTGCCGAAGACATTGCCGGAGGCCTCGTAGAAAAAATCTTATAATATTGTAGCAACAAATTTCTTCCATCGCAGTAAAAGTTTGTTCATATTTGCAACTCCACAAAATCAAATGTAGCAAAAAAATTCATCTATGTCCCAAAATTATAGAACCATTGTAGCAAAAAATTCGATGTAAAAAATCACGGGCAACACGACCATGGTTTGAGGATGTACGTGTCGTTCGCACCTGCACCGAGCTCTGGCGATGGTTCAAGGATGGCAGATGACATAGGGAAAGACGTCGGTGCACTACTATGCGACGAAGGAGCGCCGAAAGACGGGGACATCGATGTGCTATAGTTATACTTTGGTTTTTACCTTTGTTTTGCTGCCTCGCCAGGGATAAAGTAAAATCATGTGCTATAGTTATCTCATGATAGTTGATAACCTTGTTAGATCAAGGTAGCATATTTGTATTTCAAACATCATATAATATTGCTTAAAGTTATACTCTGGTTTGTTCTTAATTCAAGATTGCATGGAGATTTCCCTTTGTTGAGGAGTATAAGAGAGAGAGATGTATTCCATCTCAATATTAGAATATGATGCCCATATTAATTCCTTTATTAAGCACATATAGAAAATTCCATGAGTCTTTATCATTGATGAATTGTTTTGTGATCACCACAACCTAAAATAGAGTAGACAAGTGAACCCATGAACCCCGGTCTGATTTTTATCATAAGAAACACCTTTCCATTGCATCTACTATATTTTATAATTTTTGCAATTTATTATTTTGAAAATACAAAAATACTTTTCTACTTGCAATCACTCATAAAAACCCAAAAACAACTCTATTATCTTCCATATCATCTAGTTAGCCTTTTTTGCTTTACTTTATTTCTTTAGATTGTTCTATATTTTATATTTTATACCAATAATACAAAACCTTGTGCTTGACAACCACTTGGTGGATTTGGGGACACAAGGAAAATTATTTTACTTTACAGGTTGCTTGAAGAGGATAAGACAAATATCCACACAATTCTCTGAGTGTTCAATATAAACCCTCGAGTCACCCTTGTGGGGAAAAGTCGCTTGCCGCAACACTCTACACTTGGAGTCCCAATGAAAAGTGGCAGCCTTTGTTGCCATCTAGACAATTTTCTAGTGTCGTTGCCGGGGAATTGGTGGATACATATCATAGTGGTTCTAGTGTGGTGAAACTCCCACAGCAAGTGCTAGACCATTTTATAGCACCGTCATCTTTATCAACTTGTGTAACAACCCAAGCTTGGGGAGGTTGCACCACTCTAAGATTTTTCTTCTCCTTTTAGATTTTTAAATTATTTTATTTTGTATTGTTTTTAGTTTTTTCAAATTTTCCTTAAAACACAAAACACATAAAAATTAGTATAATTTTTTATTTTATTTGCAAACATGGGAGAAAGAGGAACAAAACTTTGTGACTACACAAACACCCCTAATGATCAATTCCTAGCTAGACCTATTACCACTCCTGAAATTACTGTTGAAAGTTTTGAAGTAAGTCCTGGACTTTTAAATCTTATAACTAAAGAACAATTTGGGGGAGTGCTAGTAAGGATTCCTCTATGAATTTACATGATTTCTGCCAAATTTGTGATATGCAAAAGTTTAAAAATGTGGAAAATAACATTGTAAAACTTAAACTATTCCCATTTTCACTAAGAGGCAGAGCTAAAGAATGGTTATTATCACTTGTATTCCATGGTCATCCAAGAGTTTATACTAGCAGTATAAACTCTTGGATGACTTAAAAGAAGCTTTAATTAAGAAATACTACCCACTTGTTAAAATTCTACAAAACAGAAATAATATCCTATCATTTAGACAAAATGATAATGAACATGTATCAATAGCTTGGGAGAGAGTTAAAAACATCTTAGATCTTGCCCATCACATGGAGTAAATGAATGGACTATATTGCATTGTTTTTATAATAGCCTAATATCATGTCAAGAAGCATTCTAGATTCTGCTGTGGGGGTCCATTTATGAGTAAAACCGTGTCTGAAGCTAAAACTATCCTAGAAATCATGCTCAACAACCATAGTCAATGGCATACTGAAAGAGCACCAAACTCATCTAAGAAAGTTAACTCTATTGAAGAAATAGACTCCACATGAAGTAAACTTGATGCCATATTTTCCTACATATCTAAGCAATATACCGATAATATTCCTCTACAAGAACTAGTAACAAACACCCATGAAAGTGTAGATGTCAAATACATAAGAAACTTTGGGAGTAATGGATATGGGAGCAACTATAATAACTCATATGGTAGACCACCTTTTATTCCTAATAAATATGCTAGTGGTAATAATGCTTCTAATGATTTAGAAAGCACCATGAGATCCTTTATAGCAACTCAAAAGGAACTTAACAAGGAATTTATAGCTAAATTTGAAAGACAAGATGCTTTGTTTGAAAGGGTAGATATCCTAACACAAGAGGTCACATCATTTAAAAGAACCATGAGGAAACAATCAAATATGTGTAAGAAGTAATAGATAAATCATGGTAAACTCTTAATATGATGGAGGAAAATGAAACACTAATGATAACAAATGATAAACAAGAAGAAGAAGTCAAAATGCTAAGTGAAACAAAATAACCTCTAATTGATCTTGATAAATGTAGCTTGCATGAAATCATTAACTTGTTGCAAAAAAATTATAATGATCCATATTTTAATGGTCATCAAGCATGATTTAGTTCTTACCTAGCAAATTATGTTATAAAATAAAAGATTGGAAGATATAATAGAGAAGCTATGATACCAACTAAGCTTGGGGATGTATGGATCCCCAAGGTATTAATCACTATTGGAAAAGAGACACATCATGCTATTCTAGATTTAGGATCTAGTGTCTCAGTTTTATCTAAAGATCTATATGATTTACTTGATTGAAAACCTATGGAAAATGCTCTATAGATATTTTACTTGCTGATGATTCAACTAAATATGCTTTAGGAAAAGTTCAAGATATTATGGTTGAAGTACATATGACATTTGTGCTTGTTGACTTTATTGTCATGGACATGGGGAGCAATCATAGTTTAAAACACTAGACCGGTGAGTGAACCGGTGAGGTCACTAGTTCGGTGGTCACTGGTTCACTCGGTTTGATTACCGGTTTATTAGCTACAAAAAATATTTTATATGATAATATGGTAGGTAAAATAGGTCAAATAGAAATAATTTCAAATGATGTACACCAACTTCATGTTGGCGAGGTGGTTATTGGCCAACGTTGGTCTCATTGGCCCTCAAAATTAACGTCCCCAGTTCGAATCCCACATCCCCACTTATAATTTTTCTCACCCACGCCTTGATGAGCTCAGATCCCTGTAGAGCTTCGTTGGGAGACCCCAAGAGGAAGGTGTGATGAGCACAGTAGTAAGTTTTCCCTCAGTTATGAAACCAAGGTTATCGAACCAGTAGGAGGAAGGAAACAACTCCAAGGTGTTGCTAGCAACTTGGAATCCTGCACAACACAAACTCAAGACTTTGCCCCAACTTACAGTGAGGTTTTCAATCTCACTGGTTTGCTGAAAACAAAGGATTAAACGTATAGTGTGGAAGGTAATAGTTGCTTGTAGAAAGTAAACGTAACAATAGATGATGTAACAATGGTAAAGATTGAACCGGGGTCCACAATTCACTAGAGGTGTTCTCCTTAAGAAAGATAACATAACATGCTAGGTGCACAAATTCCAGTGGGGCAATTGACGGGACTGAGCAAGGCATAATAATGCAAATACTAGACATCATGATTCCTATGAGATTTGATTGGTCATTACATCAATATACATAGACAACCATCCAACTGCATCTATGACTAATAATCCACCTTCGGGTTATCATCCGAACCCCCTCTAGTATTAATTTGCAATCAACAGATAATTGCATTAAGCAATGTGTGTAAAGTAAACTATACAATTGTTCCATGAACAAAAGATTGTTGTTTTCTCCCTAGCAGAAACATCACATCTATAACCTTAGCGATCCATGTCACTTCCCTGGATTTAATAGAGGCATGAACCCACTATCGAGCATAAATACTCCCTCTTGGAGTCACTAGCATCTACTTGGCCAAGATAGCTACTAGCAATGGAAAGCATGCAATATCACAAACAACACAGACATGATAGAAACAATAATCAATCTGACATAGTATCTCAACATCCATCGGATCCCCGCAAACACAACATGCATGATTACAAATAGATGATCTTGATCATGAACAGAGCTCACAAGATCTAAACATGATAGCACAAAGGAGGAGAAACAACCATCTAGCTACTGTATGGACCCATAGTCAAAGGGTGAACTGCTCACGCATCATACCGGAGGCTGGCATAGTGATGAAGAAGGCCTCCGGGATGATATCTCCCCTTCGACAGGGTGCCGGGAAGAGCTTCAGATCCCCCCGATCTAGGGACGATGGTGGAGGCGTCTACTGACTGTTTTGTGGATATCTGATAGGGTACATAGGGTTTTGGCATCGGGGGGATTTTATAGGCGAAGAGGGGAGGTAGGAGGGCGACCAGGGGGCCCACATCTTGTCCTGGCATGGCCTAGGGTGGGCCCACGCCTGGGGGTTCGGCCGCCCTGTGGTGCCCCTCCGTCTATCCTCTGGACTCCGTGTTCTCCTTGATTAAATAATGACTTTGGCTTTTGTCCCGTCCAATTCCGAGAATATTTCATTACTAGCTTCTCTAAAACCAAAACAACAGAAAACGGGCAACTGGCACTGTGACATCTTGTTAATAGGTTAGTCCCAGAAAATGTATAAAAATACCTCAAAGTGTAGACAAAGCATGTCAAAGTGATGACCCACAAGTAAAGGGGGTGTATCGTAGTACTTTCGATAAATAGGAGTGTCGATCCCAACAAGGAGCAGAAGGTGCTGAACAGTGATATGGAGCAGGAAATCTCTGTAAATACTTAGCAAACGGATTTTTAGTGGTTTTCTGATAAGGCAACAAAACAAAGAGCAAGTAACAAAGAACAAACGCATCAAGTGGCCCAATCCTTTCTTAGCAAAGGACAAGACGGTGGAAATACTTATAAAGACCAAACATTCTCGAGGACACATGGGAATTCTGTCAAGTGCTTTCGCTTCAAATAGCCGAGTACTCTTCTTTGGTGTTGTAAGTGTTGTGTGGGTGAACCTGTGCTAATGTACCGACCTTACTTGGACTAATACATACTTGTGATTAAACTCCCAGCAAACATCCGTAACTACAGGAAAGTAATTAAGATATAAATCTAACCACAACCTTAAACTCTAAGATCCTACGCTCCCTTATGCAATGGTGTCCTAACGGGGGTTCAGGTTTCTGTCACTCCGGCAACCCCACAATTAGTAGCCAAATACACAATGAATTCCCCTAGGCCCATAAATGGTGAAGTGTCATTTAGTCGACGTTCACATGACACCAGTAGAAGAATAGCAACACAACTTTAATACTAAACCATTGAATAATAACTCAACATAGATCCACTAATAACAACATGACTTCTCCCATGTCCTCAAGAACTAGACGAACTACTCACAAGACATCATATGGATCAAGATCAAAGATGATATGATAATGGATAACAATCTCAACATAAACAATAATCCAATGGTTCCACTCACAAGCATCAACTACAATAGTAATTATCACCGGGAAAGTTTCCCATAAGAACTAAAGCAATATCCAACATAATTGTTATAGCGGGACGGAGGGTGATGATGGTGCTGGTGGAGATGATGGTGTGGATGATGATGATTATGATCCCGATGAAGCCTAGCTTGATGACGGTGATGACGGCGATGATCTCCCCTCTCCGGGAAGGAATTCCCTCGGCAGAAATCTGTCTGCCGGAGAGATCTTTCTCTCTTGGTGTTTTCCGACCCCCAAGAGGCGGCGGAAATCTATCTGTGGTCGCTCCCCTGGCCTTAGGGTTTCATAGGGAAGATATAGGCGAAGGGGCGGAGCCAGGAGCCGGGAAGGTGGGCCACACCTGCCCTAGGCGCGGGGTCAGGTGGGCCTGCGCCTAGGGGGTGTGTGCCCCCTGTGGCCCCTCTTCGTCCCTCCTTCTGGCTTCCTTCATATTCTGGAAAAATAATATGTTTCCATATTTTTCTGGTATTTTTCTGATCTTCGTGAAATTGCATCGAAACGCCCTCTTTTCCATCAGAATCCAGACTCTGGCAGTCCATCCTCCAAGAATCATCCAACATGCATAAACATTGGAAAATACATAAGTAATACCTCATAATAAGATAAATATCAATGAATAGAGGTAAATTATGATATAGAAAGGTGATGCAAATTGGGAGTATCAAATCCCCCAAGCTTAGACCTTTGCTTGTCCCCAAGCGAAAACTAAACTCAGTAAACATTTCCACAGGTTTATGGAGTGAAGTGTCGATAAAAGAATACGAACAAGAAGCATCACACTTACCATTACACAACTCATAGAAGAAAGCAACTCACCATTATATAACTTAACTTGCAACCAAGTATAGCAGTCACAATAGAGATGCATAAAGATAAATCATAATTGGAATTGGCAAACTTGTTCTTGGTCAGAGAACACCTGGCAAACAGTTTCACAAAAATCTTTTTGTAGAAGTTTTACAACAGGAGCACTCTTTGCTCAAAAAGATTTTTCACAAGTGAAGGCTTTCAAAGTAATACTCAATAGATAAGAGTCTTGTGCAAACAAGGAAGATAAAGAACATGATTGAATAAATCACCATATGAATGCTTGAAACACAACAACTCAAATGCTTGCTGGAGATAGAGAGGAAGTAGGTTTACCGACTCAACTTGGTAACTAGGAGAAAGGTTCCTTTATAGTGGTTAGTAGGGATTACAAGTCATAAAGAGTTTCCAAAAGATTATGTTACTTACTAGCTTTGATCCCTCATTGCCCCTATCATAGGCATCTTGAGATGATTAAGGTTAAAGTGCACAAAGATGGAGTATATGCTTGATGAAATATAAGTTGGAAATCTCATGTACCTTGAATATGAGGGCCACTCCTCATGCTACTCAACTTTGGGCCTAGGTAAATTCTTGTCATTGTAAGTATTTGCGTATCATACAGAACCGCCAATGCGGTACCCCTTGCACATGGTACATGAGCTTTCCCATAACCAAAATGACAAGGCAAGCAGACAATGAGCATCTCAACGATCTTATTATTTACCATGTGCATAGATTTTTATTGAGGATGCTTCATATATATCTCACTATGGTGATGCTGCAATTTTCCACCATGATTAAGCATGGCTTAGGCTAGGGTCCCAGGCGTTTATCTAACACAGAATACAAACTCCATGGACTTACAAGTTCCCTCTTTATTTCACACCGTTAACATCCATAGACAAAAGAGCATGATATCAACTGAGTACAAAAGTACAGGTGCAATGTTGAAAACGTTCCCCATGATAGCACGACTCTGCTAATTCCAACGTATAGATGCAAGCATATACAACTTCGATGGCACAATAGTTCAAGTCTATAGGGGCAAGGAAATAAGGTGTGCCATCAAGTTCGTGAGAGCTTTACTAACTAGTTTTTACATAACAAATACCTTTTTAAATTCGAAAGATAGATGAAGCTTGAGAATTTGCTAGGAATAGCAAAAGCTACTAGGTAGATATGGTGGACACAAATGGCAAAGGTTTTGGTTAAAGGGTTTGGAAACATGAGAAGTATGCCTTCTCAAAACAGGTTTTTGGCTAGCAAGGCTAGGTAGCAAGCAAGAGAGTTGAAAGAAACAAGCAAACATACAAGTAATAAAGCCAAACATGCAGTATTCCTCGAAGACACAAAAGATCTTAAATAAAGAATACTAAGCTTATGAGCCAACAAGAAAACAAATGATACAAAATACATGTAAGCTTTTTCTCTTTTTCTTTCAAATCTCAAAAAGTATTGCTACTGACCAGAGCTCGGTTTGCCAAAACCAATTTAGATCCACTTGATGCTCCCAAAGTGATGCCAATACTGATCAACAAGATCCATCATATAATAGAGATTGCAAACTAAAAATAAGAAGTGCAACAAGTAAAAGATGAAACTTCTCATTAATATTCCAATATGGCACTCACACCAAGGGATACATAGATAACCAACTAAATGATAGATACTTCCACATGCAAACCAAACTATAAGATAACCTCTCTACCAAAGATATGAATCCACTAAAAAGGTAAAAGATAAAAGATAATGGTAGTGATACCGCGGCACTCCCCAAGCTTGGAACAAGCCAAGGGGATGCCAAACCTGATGATAAATTACTTCTTTGGCGGTGGTGGTGTTCTCTTGTCATCATAAAACTTCCAAGGCAAAGGTTCCCCATCCAAGAAGGATGTACTTGTCTCGGCAATCCTGAAACTAGCAGCAGAGCTTATGCGATCAAATCTAGCCTCATACTCACAGTTTTGATTTTGTATGTCGTAGAGCTCTGCTTGTAATTGGTTGGTGGTCTGACGGAGCGAGAAGATTTCCTCTCGGTCAGCCACCTCCTCCTCATGTTTGGCGATGAGTTCTGAACTTATCTTGTGAATAACATCCACTTCGCGTTCCGCCATCTTGTTGTACCTGAAAACTTCCTGCTCCAATGCTTCCATCCTGTCTTCCAGACTTCCTTATCCCTTGGGGCCTTGAACTTCTTTCATCTGTACCTTCACATCTTTGAGAATCAACTCTCTGGGATGGATCTTTAACTCATACATGTATGGGTTTAGGACATCCGTAGAGGAATCCTCTATGGGTGATCCAGAGGAAGACATTGCAGCTCCAAAACTGAGAATTTGCCTGACAGAAACAGATTGAAACAAAAACACAACAAGAACTCGATGCAAGAACCTCGAGAAATCCGGGGGGTTATATATTACGAAGTTTCAAAGCATAAGTAAGGTTTTGACATGGAAACGAGGCGGAGTCAGAGTTCTGGGGAGTCAAACCCCTCGGTGCGTGGCTGTGGGCCGTGCACAGGGTGGGTTGTCCACCCGGACTCGTTCCTCCTCATTGCCTCGTAGTCTTCCTTATGTATTAAAAACATAAAAAATATAAAAAGATTGGGGTTTCATGAACCTTCTGTTTTCACCACTTTTACCTATTCAAAGACGAACTCTGCAGTTTCTAATAAATTCCTCTAGGGTTACCATTTGAATAGCATCAACATCTTCATTATAAGAATCCCCAGAAATATAATGTTTTAGTCTTTGACCATTCACCACCTGTGTTGTGTCGTCCTTCAGAGAAGATATTTTCATAGCTCCTGAACGATATACTTCCTCAATAACAAAAGGTCCTTCCCATTTTTATAGTAGTTTCCCTGCAAAAAAATCTGAGACAAGACCTATACAAAAGAACTTTCTCGCCTGCATGGAACTCTCTTTTGAGAATCCTCCTATCATGCCATATTTTTACTTTTTCCTTAAAGAGTCTAGCATTTTCATAAGCTTCACTCCTCCACTCATCTAAGGCACTCATGTCAAGCAATCTTTTCTCACCAGCAAGTTTAAAATCTCTATTTAACTCTTTCACTGCCCAATAAGCTTTGTGTTCTAATTCTAAAGGTAGGTGCCAAGCTTTCCCATAGACCATTTTGTAAGGAGACATCCCCATGGGATTTTTATAAGCAGTTCTATAAGCCCACAAAGCGTCATTCAACTTTTTAGCCCAATTTTTTCTAGATCTATTGACAGTCTTTTGCAGATAGACTTAATTTCCCTATTGGAAAGTTCCACTTGCCCACTGGTTTGGGGGTGATAAGCTGAAGCAATTATATGGTTTACATCATACTTAGCAAGAGTTTTTCTAAAACCCCCATGAATAAAATGAGAGCCTCCATCATTCATGAGATATCTAGGCACACCAAACCTTGGGAAAATAACATCCTTAAGCATTTTCAAACAGGTCTTACCATTAGCACTATTTGTAGGTATAGCTTCTACCCACTTTGTAACATAGTCTACAACAACAATAATATGAGTATACCCTTTTAAAGGGGGAAAAGGACCCATAAAATCAAATCCCCAACAATCAAAAGGTTCAATAACAAGAGAATAATTCATAGGTATTTCGTTGCGTCTAGAAATGTTACCTACTCGTTGACATTCATCACATGATAAGACAAACTTCCTTGCATCTTTGAAAAGGGTAGGCCAATAAAATCCAGATTGTAAAACTTTCTGTGCAGTCCTATCCCCTGCATGGTGTCCTCCATAAGCACTCCATGGCATTTTCTCAATATCTCTTGTTGTTCAAATTCTGGAACACATCTTCACATAATGTCATCTACTCCTTTGTATAAGTGTGGGTCATCCCAAAAGTAGTGCCTTAGATCATAAAAGAATTTTCTTATTTGGTGAGCTGTAAAGGTTGGAGGCAAATACTTGGAAACAATGAAGTTAGCATAATCAGCATGCCAAGGACTCTCATGCGGACTTAACCTTATAGCAGCCAACTGTTCGTTTGGAAAGCTATCATTAACAGGCAATGGGTCAAAAGAAATGTTTTCCAAACGAGATAAATTGTCAGCAACAGGATTTTCAGCACCTTTCCTATCTACAATATGCAGATCAAACTTTTGTAAAAGCAAAACCCACCTGATAAGTCTAGGCTTAGCGTCCTTCTTTGTCATAAGGTACTTGATAGCAGCATGATCAGTATGAATAGTAACCTTTGAATCAACAATATAAGGTCTAAACTTATCACAAGCAAAGATTACAGCTAAGAAATCTTTTTCAGTAGTAGCATAATTCTTTTGAGCAGCATCTAGAGTCTTGCTAGCATAATGAATAACATTCAACTTCTTGTCAACATGTTGTCCAAGGACAGCACCCACAACAAAATCACTAGCATCACACATAATTTCAAAAGGTAAACTCCAATCAGGTGGTTGGACAATAGGAGTAGTTGTCAAAGCTTTCTTCAAAGTTTCAAAAGCTTCCTTATAATCATCATAAAAAACAAAAGGTACATATTTTTTAAGAATATTAGTAAGGGGCTTTGAAATTTTGGAGAAATCTTTAATAAACCTTCTATAGAAACCAGCATGGCCAAGGATACTACGAATACCTTTGATATCTCTAGGACAAGGCATCTTTTCAATTGCTTCAGTTTTGGCTTTGTCAACTTCAATGCCTCTTTCAGAGATCTTGTGCCCAAGAACAATCGCTTCATTAACCATGAAATGGCATTTCTCCTAGTTAAGAACAAGGTTGGTTTCTTCACATCTCTGCAAAACTTTATCAAGGTTGTGCAAACAGTTATCAAAAGAAGTTCCATAGACGGAAAAATCATCCATGAAAACTTCCACAATTTCCTCACAAAAACCATGAAAACTAGCAGACATACATCTCTGAAAGGTAGCAGGAGCATTACATAAACCAAAAGGCATACGCCTATAAGCATAAGTACCATAAGGATAAGTGAAAGTAGTTTTCTCTTGGTCTTGTGCTTTCACAGCAATTTGAGAAAACCCATAATAACCATCAAGAAAACAAAAGTGAGTATTTTTGGACAACCTCTTAAGCATTTGATCAATAAAGGGCAAAGGATAATGATCTTTCTTAGTAACTTTATTGATTTTTCTAAAATCAATGCACATCCTATACCCAACCACTAATCTTTGGGGTATAAGCTCATTATCTTCATTAGGCACAACGGTTATTCCCCCTTTCTTGGGAACGCAATGGACAGGGCTAACCCATTGACTATCAGCAATAGGATAAATAATACCAGCATCAAGGAGTTTTAGTACCTCATTTCTTACCACATCCTTCATTTTAGGATTTATACGGCGTTGGTGCTCAACAACTGGTTTTGCATCAGGCTCAATATTAATAGCATGCTGACATATAGTAGGATAAATTCCTTTTAAATCATCAAGAGTATAGCCCATAGCTCCTCGGTGTTTCTTCAACACCTCTAATAACCTTTCTTCTTATTTTACTGAAAGTTTAGAACTAATAATAACAGGATACACTTTCTTATAGTCAAGATAATCATATTTAAGATCATCAGGTAAAGGTTTTAATTCAAAAACAGGGTCCTCTTTAGGTGGTAGTATGGTACCCAAATCTTCCACAGGTAGATTATTCTTAAGTAACTCAGGCTGATGAAGGAAAACCTCGTCAATCTCATTTCTTTCCTTCATGAAGACATCACTTTCATGATCTTCCATGAACTGCTGCAAGGCATTGTTAGGAGCAAGAGAAATAGCAGAAAGTTGTTCAACCCTGAAATCATCATTAGGCAGTTCATTTTCATAAGGAGTTTTGGCAAATTTGGAAAAATTAAACTCATAAGACTCTCCATCAAACTTAGTCAAAACTTTCTCCTTCCTACAATCTATAATAGCCCCACAAGTATTCAGGAAGGGTCTACCAAAGATAATAGGATAGGTTTTACTAGCTTCTTTACCAAGTACAGGAAATCAGCAGGGTATTTAATCTTACCACAAAGGACCTCCACATCTCTTACAATGCCAATGGGGCAAACTTGCTCTCTATTGGCAAGGTGAATAACCACATAAATGTCCTCAAGCTCACAAGGACCAATTTCATGCATAATTTCCCTGTAAAGCTCATAAGGAATAGCACTAGAACTAGCACCAATATCACATAACCATAATAGCTATGGTTACCTATTCTAACAGAAAGCACAGGAACACTAGCTTTTCTAGCTTTATTAGGATGAGAAACAATATTAGTAGCATCTTCATAGAATACAATATGCTCATCCTCTATACTACTAGTGAGAATATCTTTCACAACAGCTACCACAGGCTCAATATCCATGAGCTCATCAGGCCCCATAGTTTTATTTGCACTTTGCTAACCACATTGGCTATAACAGAATGTTCCCTTACCTTTAGAAGGAAAAGGGATTTTCTCCACATAAGGTTCAGGCAAAATAGGATCAGCAGTACAAACCTCTATGCTGGCAGGAACATGGGTGACAATGTCTTTATAAGGAGCATGGTACTTGTCCCACTCTTTCTTGGGAATTTAAATATAAGAGGCAAAGGCATTAAAACATTTTGCAAGAACTTGAGGATCAAGACCAAACTCATTACTAATATCACGGAAGTCATCAGTTCCCATAAAAGATTTAATACATTCATAATCATAGTTTATACATGACTTTCTTCCTTTGTCATTCTCGCAAGCTTCAGTGTTCTCTTGAATACGATCTAGTAGATCCCATTTAGCTTCTTCCTTCATACGTCTGAATGATCCAGCACAAGAAGCATCTAGTAAATACTTATCATGAAGAGAGAGCCTAGCATAAAAGTTATTGATAATAATATTGTTAGGGAGTTCATGAATAGGACATTTAAGCATTAGTAACTTCAATCTCCCCCAAGCTTGAGCTGTACTCTCTCCATCACGAGGCCAAAATTTATATATCAGATTCTATCCTTATGAATCTCATTGGGAGGATAAAATTTAGAATAAAAGAGAGAAGCCATTTCCTCCCATTCCATGGATTGTCCATTCTTCAGCAGTTTATACCATTCTTTGGCTCTCCCTTTCAAGGATATGGAGAGTAACTTCTTCTTCACCTGTTCAGTTGTGATACCTGCACACTTAAACAACCCGCATTATTCATGGATAAAAAGCAAGTGATCACCGGGATGGACAATTCCATACCCAAAATAATAATTATCCATAACACGATCAACAATACTTGTAGGTATCTTAAAAGGATCTATCTCAATAGGTGATGGTTCATCTACTACCCTAGCAATGGTAGTAGTTTTCCCAAACAGAAAACCAAGTGGGTTATCCATGTTGGAAACAAAGTAACAAGCAGTAACAAAAAGCAATACTCACAGTACAAGTTTCCTTTACCAGTTCCACTCTTTAATAGCGCTTCACTACCCGGCAACGGCGCCAGAAAATAGTCTTGATGACCCACAAGTATAGGGGGTGTATCGTAGTACATTCGATAAATAGGAGTGTCGATCCGAACGAGGAGCAGAAGGTGCTGAACAGTGGTATGGAGCAGGAAATCTCTGTAAATACTTAGCAAACGGATTTTTAGTGGTTTTATGATAAGGCAATAAAACAAAGATCAAGTAACAAAGAACAAACACAGCAAGTGGCCCAATCCTTTCTTAGCAAAGGACAAGCCGGTGGAAATACTTATAAAGACCAAACGTTCTCGAGGACACATGGGAATTCTGTCAAGTGCTTTCGCTTCAAATAGCTGAGTACTCTTCTTTGGTGTTGTAAGTGATGTGTGGGTGAACCTGTGCTAATGTACCGACCTTACTTGGAATAATACATACTTGTGATTAAACCCCCTACAAACATCCATAACTACATGAAAGTAATTAAGATATAAATCTAACCATAGCCTTAAACTCTGAGATCCTACGCTCCCTTATGCAAGGGTGTCCTAACGGGGGTTTAGGTTTCTGTCACTCCGGCAACCCCATAATTAGTAGCCAAATACACAATGCATTCCCCTAGGCCCATAAATGGTGAAGTGTCATGTAGTCGACGTTCACATGACACCACTAGAAGAATAACACCACAACTTAAATACTAAACCATTGAATAATAACTCAACACAGATCCACTAATAACAACATGACTTCTCCCATGTCCTCAAGAACTAGACGAACTACTCATAAGACATCATATGGATCAAGATCAAAGATGATATGGTAATGGATAACAATCTGAACATAAACAATAATCCAATGGTTCCACTCACAAGCATCAACTACAATAGTAATTAACACCGGGAAAGTTTCCCATAAGAACTAAAGCAATATCCAACACAATTGTTACAGCAGGACGGAGTGGTGATGATGGTGCTGGTGGAGATGATGGTGTGGATGATGATGATACCGATGAAGCCTAGCTTGATGAGGGTGTTGATGGTGACGACCTCCCCTCTCCAGGAAGGAATTCCCCCGACAAAAATCTGTCTGTCAGAGAGATCTTTCTCTCTCGGTGTTTTCCGCCCCCAGAGGCGGCGGAAATCTATTTGTGTTCGCTCCCATGGCCTTAGGGTTTCGTAGGGAAGATATAGGCGAGGCGAGCCGAGGCGGGTGGGCCACACACCTAGGCTGTGGTTAGGTGGGCCCGCGCCTAGGGGGTGTGGGCCCCCTATGGCCCCTCTTCGTCCCTCCTTTTGGCTTCCTTCGTCTTCTAGGAAAATAAAACGTTTCCATATTTTTCTGGTATTTTTATGATCTTCGCGAAATTGCATCAAAACGCCTTCTTTTCCATCAGAATCCAGACTCCGACAGTCCATCCTCCAAGAATCATCAAACATGCATAAACAGTGGAAAAGACATAAGCAATACCTCATAATAAGATAAATATCAACGAATAGAGGTAAATTATGATATAGAAAGGTGATGCAAATTGGGCGTATCACAAAGTAGATACTAAACAAGCATGGAACATCAAAAATTATATTATGACGTATCACTCCTTCGGCTGGTTCGACTGTCTGGTTTATATCCCGATTATTTAGCCAGTTTGTGAGAGAACCACCCGGTTTGGCCGATTTATCCCAGTTTGGTGGCAGTTCCGATGTAGTGCAATTAAGAAACCACCAAGGCTGCTGGTTCCGGGCTTTTCGGTTCAATGATGGTCTGGTTCAGTTTTTTAAATTATGGGAGCAATACCTCAAGTCATATAATACTTGGTAGAACCACAGGTGCAGTCATTGATACAAAAGAAGGAAATGTGAAGTTGCAATTTCCTCACAAGAAGTGTATGGAACACTTTCCAAGGAAGAAGGAGGAAGAAAAGAAGCTCAAGCTACCACATGAATTTCATATCACCTAAACCAAGTAAGTAAAGCCTAGCTATATGGCTATAAAGAAAGCGCTTTGTGGTAGGCAACCCTGTTATTTTTCTTTTAGATTTTCATTTTGAACTCTTGTTGTATCAAGAGAGTTTTGTTTTAGTTTTCTTCCTGTAATTTTTAATAAAGTACCAAGTAGAACCCATTTTGGATGTTTTAAAAGTTGCTAAACATATGGAGCAACAAATTTCTGTAGAACAGTTTTCAGTGCAAGAATTTATATTTTTTCTGTAACTCTGATTGCGCTCAAATTTAAATAGAATTTACAAATTTTCATCCTCTGTATGCACAAAAATTGGCTAAAATTCTTGACATGTCTAAGTGCTATAAACAAATTCGTTTTTCTGCTGCTGAAAATCTAGACAAAATTTTCTATGCTTTGTTTTAACCATTCCCAAGTGTTCTAAAATGATTTTTATGAGTCATATTATATGCTAGGGATATGTAGGAACATTATATGCTTGCTGGAACATTTTTAAATAATTTTTTCTTTGATATATATGCAACAACTATTATACTCTTGTGCCACTAATGTCACCTCTGAGAAAGGAGATGGGAGAAAAAGTTTTGTGTTGAAGTTTTTTGTCAGGGAATAGAGGAACATCACACCAAGAGCAATCCAAGGATGGTGCAAACCATAAGCTTGGGGATACCCAAGACACCCCACTGGACCTACTTAAAGTCTCGGTTTGCAAACCTCTAAACTTTGTTTTTTGAGCAACATAGAACTATCATATAAACTTGGAGCGTATGTTTGCCATTTTAATTTTGTTTTGCATTAAAAAAGACCACCACCATTTTTATAAATGTTTATGATCAGATACTGAAAATAAAATTTACCTTAATGGGATTAAAACTGAAAAAATAATGCCATGGAATAAAAGAAAAGGGGAGATAAAAAAGCTGAAATTCATATTATGTATAGTTCTTAAGCTCAAGTGCTTTGTATGAAGCATGATCTGTATTATGCCTATTAATTTGTATATATTTCTTGTGTATATTTATGTTCAAGATTAAGAAGCAAGGTGAGAAAATAAATGTTGACATCATAAACTAGATGGCACACTCCTTAGATCTCTTTTTGCTAAGCCTTTTCTACACAAGCTAAGACTTGTTCGAAGCCCCTTAAAACTAGACTAGGAATATCCACCTACTTGTGGAAAAATCTACTTTCAAGTATAGTATGTATGCTAATCCTCCAAACATTCTTAAAAACACCTTTTTATGTATTTTAAAGCTCATAAGAAAGTAAGGTTTGGGGTGATACCACTATGGAAATTTTTGTGCTTCACATCTTATTAGTTGTTGTTAGCTAAACCATGTTGTCATGGCACAAGATTTAAATGTTGAATGTTGATAATTAATCATGTTTAAGTTCTACCTATGGATTGCACCAATGTGAAATGAAGTGTGCACACTGGAGTAGGCATGTTGGTAGAAAACACTCCTGAATCGCTAGTCAAAACCATGCATGACATGGTGGAAACTTAAAACATGATGATCCTTGTTGATATGATTCATATGTCTGTTTTTCTTGTTCTTCTGGAGTAGAGATACTGCTCCCCTCCCACCTTGAACACAACCAAGGAAATATATTATATCTTATGATAAATGAATACATGAATGAATAAGCAAAAAAAATACAATAAAAATGGGGGCATTGACGTGGCTTAGTAGTAGAGCTTCGTTGGTAGACCCCAAGAGGAAGGTATGATGAGCACAGCGGCAAGTTTTCCCTCAGTTATGAAACCAAGGTTATCGAACTAGTAGGAGCAAGGAAATAACTCCAAGGTGTTGCTAGAAACTTGGAATCCTACACAACACAAACTCAAGACTTTGCCCCAACTTACAGTGAGGTTGTCATTCTCACTGGTTTGCTAAAAATAATGGATTAAACATACAATATGGAAGGTAATGGTTGCTTGTAGAAAGTAAACCGTAATATTAGATGATGTAACAATGGTAAAGATTGGACCGGGGTCCATAGTTCACTAGAGGTGCTCTCCTTAAGATAAATAACATAATATGCCGGGTGAACAAATTATAGCGGGGCAATTGACAGGACTAAGCAAGGCATAACAATGCAAATACTAGACATTCAAGATTCCTATGAGATTTGATTCGGAATTACAATAATATACATAGACCGCCATCCAACTACATCTATGACTAGTAATCCACCTTCAGGTTATCATCCGAACCCCCTCCAGTATTAAGTTGCAAGCAACGGATAACTGCATTAAGCAATGTGTGTAAAGTAAACAATACAATTGTTCCATGAACAAAAGATTGTTGTTTTCTACCTAGTAGCAACAACACATGTATAACCTTGGTGATTCCTGTCACTTCCCCAGATTTAATAGAGGCATGAACCCACTATCAAGTATAAATACTCCCTGTTGGAGTCACTAGCATCTACTTGGCCAAGATAGCTACTAGCAACAGAGAGAATGCACGATCACAAACAACACGGACATGATAGAATCAATAATCAATAAGACATGATATAATCAATAATCAATCTAACATGGTATCTCAATATCCATCGGATCCCCACAAACACAACATGCATGATTACAATAGATGATCTTGATCATGAACGGAGATCACAAGATCTAAACATGATAGCACAAAGGAGGAGAAACAACCATGTAGCTACTGTATGGACCCATAGTCCAAGGGTGAACTACTCACGCATCATACCGGAGGCTGGCATGGTGATGAAGAAGGCCTCCTAGATGATCTCTCCCCTCTGGCAGGGTGCCGGGAAGTGCTTTAGATTCCCCCCGATCTAGGTACGATGGTAGCGGCGGCTACAGACTGTTTCGTGGAGATCTGATCAGGTACATAGGGTTTTGGCATCGGGGGGCTTTTATAGGCGAAGGCGAGGCAGGAGGGAGGCCATGGTTCCCACACCCTGCCCTGGCGCGGCCGGCGTGTGGCGCCCCTCCGTCTCTCCTCTAAACTCCGTGTTCTCTTTGGTGAAATATTGACTCTAGCTTTTGTCCTGTCCAATTCCAAGAATCTTTCCTTACTAGCTATTCTGAAACCAAAAATAGTAGAAAACAGGCAACTGGCACTACGACATCTTGTTAATAGGTTAGTCCCAGAAAATGTATAAAAATACCTTAGAGTGTAGACAAAGCAAAGCAAAGTGGATACTAAACAAGCATGAAACATAAAAAATTCTAGATACGTTTACGACGTATCAGGCATATAGCTACACAGGGGCAAGAGGTACTTCAGTGATGCGGTTTCATAGGCCAACATGACTATACAATGACAGGTCTGAGTTGAGTAGCATGTGGAGTGCAAGGTCATAAACTAGGTTTCATGAAACAATCAACTTGTAAGATGTTTAGCACATAAACCATATGAAGCTTTGAAAATAGAAGATACTTGGAACTCCATCCTTACTAGTATTATTGACATGAACTACATAGCTCAATTTTTTATTTTACATTCTTTATGGAGGATTACCATATGTATTCAATGCTTACTTTCGGTATGGGTGCAAAACATATCAAGGGAAGACATAAAACTAAGAAGTGAGTCTTCGAGTCAAGGGAATGAAACTAAGAAGTAGCCCAAAAATAAAGGCATGAAAAACCAATGCCAATCATGAAAAGAGTCTCTAATTCTATAGGTTCATCAAAGTGTGCTTGAAGGTTTATTTTGTTCATCATTTGTTTTATCACACTATCACTTATTGTTCAACTTATTTATAGATGTGTAAAATATACAACTTGATAGTACACTTGCATATTATGTTTCATTGAAAGGAATTGAGCATATGAACTCTACATGATAACGAAGGAAGCAAAAGTAACAAACTCCAAAGTCCATGTTTAGTTTTATCACCTTCATGCTCGAGGACAAGCATAGGTTAAGCTTGGGGATGTTGATGCATGTAAAATGCATACATGAACTTTGTAGTTTGTTAACATGTTTTCCCACATATTTTCATCATATATAATGTTATATCCATGTTTTATATTAATTTTTGGGGATTTACCAATGATCCCCTTTATTTTGGCTATAACCTTGGAGGGCAGAAAACCTTGTTTTCAATGTTTTTGATGTTTCAAGACCTATACGAAGTCAAATGGACCTGCGCTTTTGGGAATGCCAATATTTATCCACGAGAAGCATCTGGAACACAAGAATCCCACCTAGAGGGCCAGGAGGCCCAAGTTAGCCTAGGTGGCGCGCCCTGGTGGGTGCGCCACCCATGCTAACTTCCTCCTCGATTCGATTCTTTCGCACACGGAGTTCTATTGACCTAAAAATCCATATATATATATATATATATAAGGACCCCCTGGGGAATCCTCGATACAGAGTACACCAGAGACGAAAACACCACCAAATAGAGTCAGATCCAGCAAAGATTGGAGGGGGAAACCCGCCGAAGCCACATCCGGGGAGATCTCCACCCTCTCCAACATCTCCATCATCATCACCATGATAAATAGGGAGTAGTACACCTCTGGTCTATGGGTTTGCGGCAGTAGCTTCATCTATTTATCTCTTGTTCTACATAGATCTAGTACCATATGAGCTGCCCTACATGATTATGGTCATATTTGTAATTCCTATGTGGTGGATCTTTGTTGTATGATTTGATATTTGAGATTGAAATCTATTTTGTGTAAGAAGTTTTGATAGATGCATATCATGCACCCCGTTCTTAATTGCTTGTTTTGATCCAACTTGTATGCATGAACTTGTATGGGGAGAAGTGTGTGTTAGATGGAGTAGCATGGTGGTAGAGATTGAATTGTGACACATAATATGCAAGATCTACTTTGGTTTTTACCTTTCTTTTGCTTCCTCACTAGGGATAAAGTGAAATCATGTGCTATAGTTATCTCGTGACAGTTGGTAAGCTTATTAGATCAAGGTAGCATATTTGTATTTCAAACATCATATAATATTGCTTAAAGCTATACTCTGATTTGTTCTTAATTAAAGATTGCATGGAGATTTCCCTTTCTTGAGGAGTATTAGAGAGATATGTATTCCATCTTAATATTAGAATGTGATGCCCATATTAATTCCTTTATCAAGCACATACAGAAAATTCCATGACTCTTTATCATTGATGAATTGTTTTGTGATCACCACAACCTATAAAAAGAGAGTAGACAAGTGAACCCATGAACCCCGGTCCGATTTTTATCATAAGAAACACCTTTCCATTGCATCTACTATGTTTTATAATTTCTGCAATTTATTATTTAGAAAATACAAAAAAAATACTTTCCTACTTGCAATCACTCATAAAAACCCAAAAACAACTCTATTATCTTCCATATCATCTAGTTTGCATTTCTTTGCTTTACTTTATTTCTTTAGATTGTTCTATATTTTATATTTCATATTACTAATACGAAACCTTGTGCTTTATAACCACTTGGTGGAGTTGGGGACACAAGGAAAATTATTTTACTTTACAGGTTGCTTGAAAAGGAGAAGACAAATATCCACACAATTCCCCAAGAGTTTGATCTAAACCCTCGAGTCACCTTTGTGGGAAAAAGACGCTCGCTGCAACACTCTGTACTTGGAGTCCCAACAAAAAGTGGCAACCTTTGTTGCCTTCAGCTACTGTTAGGGATATGCTAAATGGGTATCACCATTGCATGTCTCTAATTCGGCTATTCGGGTGGCCCATAGTTGGTAGGAAGGCCCATGGCCTACTGGGCGGCCCAATTAGACGGATCTAGAAGGGAGGTACATGCCTGATAAAGGAAGGCTATGGTGCAGACATAATCCAACCCGGAGCCTTGGAGTGTACGACACGAAGACTAGTTAGTATTAGTGTAGGACTCTGTAAGCTGTCCGGCTAGGACTTTTCCCTGTAACCCTAGGTTCTAGTGCCTTTATAAGCCGGGCCGCTCGGAGACTTTAGGGTATTGATTTACACACCCCGCACAACGAATCAATCTCTGTAACTTAGCGTATTGCCATTATAGTGATTTATAGTAGGAGTACAATTTTGCCACCGTTGTGAGATCTGAACCTGGGTATGTTATGTTACCTCGCACCCGCCAACTCTCTGCCTTACCCCACGTCTATAAATATGCTCTGTGAGTACCCCTCCATGGCGTACTCGTCGGCAATACCACGACATCATAGCCGGTGACCGTCCTAAGTTGGGATACCCTCCTCGCTCGCCGCCGTTAGCCGCCCAGCGTCGTGCAACGGCCAACTGGCTGTCGAGGAGGATGTGCGGTCTCTCTTCGTCTTCCTTGGCATCGCCATCACACTCATCCGGGTCGGTGCAAGCACAGTCGCCGCGCGCCACGCCTCCACTCCGGCCGGTGAAGCGGGAGGTGGAGTCGCCGGTGCACTCACCGTCGAGAGGCCGAGGCTACGCATGCCAAAGCCCAAGCCAACGGACTGGGCGTCCTAGTCGACGAGGACGTGTTTGTCCTCAAGATGTCCATGGAGGCGTCCCTCAACAATGTGCTGCCAATGCCGGCGCCGGATGCCTGCGCCTGGTCTGGGGCGGACTGGGAGCGGGAGGAGGCCGACCGCATTCGGCGTCTGTAGGGCAGCGTGCCTACCAGGGCGCGTCGCTTATCGTCCTTGACCACGAAGAAGAGGCCGGGCCCTCATTGTAGCCATGGCGCTGCGAAAACGCCGACCAGGGTAGCTCCCGTCCACCGCAGTCGCCGAGCGACAACACGGGACTAGGGATGCCGACTACACGTTTTTCTACCGCCATTTCGGCATGTGAACAGCGCGCCCGACGGCATCGACATCGGCATCGCATAGTAT
Source organism: Avena longiglumis (assembly GCA_030063025.1). NCBI lineage: Eukaryota > Viridiplantae > Streptophyta > Magnoliopsida > Poales > Poaceae > Avena > Avena longiglumis. Next base: position 171,626,094 of record CP125973.1, read on the forward strand.
TTGTTATTTCTATGTTTTTTTAGTTTTTCTTTAACCTACTGCAGTCAAAATTTGAGTATATTCCCGAATTTAACATAATATGTATAAACTCACCTATATTTTAATAAAATCCCTTATATTCGTCTAAATTACGCCGCGTTTGCTTAAAATTGGCCAAAGACGGGAACTTGGCCCGAGAACGCGAATGAAAAACTGGTTGTTTCCAAGCTAAATTTTACATTCGTCCGACACTAAATAACACCAGAATTGCGCCTGAAAATGCTGAACGAGTGAAGGTGCTCTTAGGCCAACTCTAACCATCCCTGTAGACGGACAGAACGAATCACATGTCCTTCGAGACCCACAGAGCTGTCCATTTCGACGCATCTGTGGTCCAAATTTTGGTCCACGTTTGTGGGAGAGGACGGTGTTTGTCCTCTCGCGAGCGTAGTAGTCATAAAAATAAAGTTTCACTAAGAGTTGATAGAAACTGGTATATATAAATTAAACAACAATTAACTCTAAAATTAAACCTAACTAGCCTACAACTACATGGGAGTTGGATGTCCTCGCCGCCGTCCTCCTGGGTGCCGCCCACACGGTGGCCCTGATCCATCCAGGCCATTGTCGCCTCCTTCACTTGGCGGAGCCACGCCGCCGTAGCGGTCCTGCAGCGAAGGCGGGTGAGGGACATCCTCTCCCTCTTTAGTGCCGTCATAGCCGCTTTGTTGTTGTGTGCTGCTCGGTCCTCCAACGCCAGCCCGACTCTGAAGCCCTACTGGACGGCCTTGCTCGGGTTCAGCCTCGTCGGCGAGCGAGCTTTGCGGCCGCCATAGATGAGCGGTATGCGTGCATCTCGGCGAGCCGCGGGTCGAAGCTAAGTATGACGTCCTGCCGACTACGGTAGCGGGCATCGAGGTTGGCCTCAATGGCCTTGGCCTTCCCCCGCTCCCTGGCATCCTCCTGCGCCTCTAGTTGGCCTTGCTATGCGGCCTCCATCGTCGAATGGACCTCCCTCTCCACCTTGTCCTCCGTCGCGGGCTCCATCTCCGTTGCTGCCATGTTGGCGGCCTGGCGCAGCCGCTCGTCGGTCATGTGCTGGCGGCCTTTGGCCTCCCATGCTGCCGAGGCCCGTGACAATGCAATGATGTGTTGTTCGACGATGTAACCCGTGGTAGCGATGGCGTCTCGTGCTGCCTCGCCGAGCGCCGTCTCGATGGAGGCAAGGATGGCCTCCTGCCGGTCCGGCCCTCTCTCTACAACAATGTCATCCCAATCGATGTCGTCATCGTCCTCCTCCACCCGGTCCCAGTTTGTCAGTGCCGCATCGAGCGCGGCATGGCCCCTCTCCGCAAGGTAGGTATGTGTGTACCGAAGCCGAGCGGCCTCGCCGAGCTGAGCCCAGGTGGTGGGGAGGCACCTTGGCATGCTAGATTTGTGGGAATGGCCTGCTGGATGTGCCTCCCAAACCCAGCCCGCGGGCCATTTTTTAGACCGGCCAGTGCCGATCGACGGGAAATGGGGAGGTAGAGGGGGAAGCCCACGTGGGAAACAACTGAGGCCGCGCGTGGGAAAACATCCACGGGTGGGAACCGCCGATGGGACATCGACCTGTAACCATCGCCATTAGGGAGAGCTTGAGCCACTATCAAGGGAGATCGCTGATAGCGGGACCTAATTGTGCAAGGCCTGTTGGGTGCACATCCACCCGCAAATGATTCGGCCTTACCCGCGTTGTCCTCCCTGACCCGCATACGGACCGATTCAAACCGATTTGTGGTTCGATTTGCTGTTCGTTTTGTGGTTAGGGGGAGGGGTCGTTGGAGTTTCCCTTAACAATTATCTTTGGCGGTTCTAGGCTTCCCCGGAGATGGGAACTTCTCGGCCCTTGTGTCCCCATCCGTCTGATCGGACTAGATCGACGGTCAGATCTTCTTCCCGTCCCTTCATCATGTTTTTGCTACAAACAATCTCAATTTCTCTATAAAAAGACCCGCTTTTGCGTCCATGAGTCAAAAAAATAAAAAGAGAGATCTGGCGGGAGAGCTCACTGGAGTTCTATCAGAGACTATGCAACATAATATTGCTAATGTAGCAAAACTGACTTCCGCCGGAGACTCGCGAAGACTTTCGCCAGAGACCTCATCGGATACCTCGTAGCAAGAAGTTTGCACTACTATAGAAAAATCAGAAAACGGATGTAGCAAAAAAGTTCTGCTAATGTAGCAAAACCCGACCTCGCCGAAGACATCGCCGGAGGCCTTGTAGAAAAAATCTTATAATATTGTAGCAACAAATTTCTTCCATCACAGTAAAAGTTTGTTCATATTTGCAACTCCACAAAATCACATGTAGCAAAAAAATTCATCTATGTCCCAAAATTATAGAACCATTGTAGCAAAAAATTCGATGAAAAAATCACGGGCAACACGACCATGGTTTGAGGACGTACGTGTCGTTCGCACGTGCACCAAGCTCTGGCGATGGTTCAAGGATGGCAGATGACGCAGGGAAAGACGTCGGTGCAGTGCTATGCGACGAAGGAGCGCCGAAAGACAGGGACATCGATGTCGCGCAACCATGGATGCCGATGAGCGTCCTAGATGGGAGAGAGCATGCTAGGTTGGGGTCAAGGGAGACGAGGGCTTTGTGTTCCTGGTGGCGGGGCAGGGTGCTTGGAGGCGGGATGACAGCCTCCACATGTGCGGAGCGGCAACGTTGTTGGGTGTTGGTCAAGGTACGCGAGGAAGAAGAGGGCCTCAGCCTCCATGCAGAGGGGCGAGGTGACTGGTGGCAGATGGCGGATGCACGAATGGCAAGGGCGCTGCAGGTCGCTGGTCGAGGCACACGCCAGCGGGCAACAACATGGCGCAGGAGGGCGGCGTCGGCATGTGCTAGAACAGCGGGCGGGCTACCCCATGGTTATTCACAATAGAGAAAAAAGAGACTAAGAGTTGTAGAGATAAGGCAAGTGGTCTCACCACGACTTAATGCGCGCTCCTCATGCGTGTTGGGGGATAAAATCACGGGATCTGCCGTAGGAACAGTATCGTTGGTGCTAGACGTCCCCCGGTGGATGGAACTTTTCATCCCCGGGTTCCCAGCCGTCTGATAGAACCAGATCGATGGTCAGATCTTCTTCCCATCCCTTCATCCCGTTTTTGCTACAAATCATCTTAGTTTTTCTTAAAATAGACCCACTTTTGCTACATGGTAGGCGAGCCCGGACCCTGTTTGCGCCTGCAGCGTGCCCGACCCGAGTTCCTCCTTTTCCCGAACCAAACCGGTAGTTCCCCGTTTCCGAACAGTTCCCGGTTTCCTTGTCTTTTCCCCACGAGACCCGGAATAAAAAAGACAGATCTCGCTGGAGACCATGCCGGAGACTAGGTAGCACAATATTTGTGCTAATGTAGCAAAACTGACTTCGCCGGAGACCTCGTAGCAAGAATTTGCGCTATTGCTGCAAAAACAGAAAACATATGTAGCAAAAAAGTTCTAAAAATGCAGCAAAATCCGACCTCGCCGGAGGTCTCTCCGAAGGCTCTCACCGGAGAAGTTGTAGCAAAAGTCTTATAATATTGTAGCAAAACATAACAACGATTGTAGCAGCAAATTTCTCCCATTAGAACGAAAGTTTGTTCATATTTTGCAGCTCCATAATATCACATGTAGCAAAATAAATTTTTCTGTGTCCCAAAATTATAGAACCATTGTAGAAAATAATTGATGCAAAAAATCATGGGCAGCATGGCCATGGTTTGAGTACGAACATGTCGTCCGCACCTGCACCGAGCTCTGACTATGGTTTGACGACAGAGGAGGACGCATGGAAAGACGCCGGCGCGCCGCTATGCAGCGGAGGAGCGCCGAAAGACGGGTACATCGGCGTCGTGCAATCATGGATGCCGGCGAGCGACCTAGATGGGAGAGAGCATGCTAGGTTGGGGTCAAAGAAGAGGAGGGCTTCGGGTTTCTGGTGGCGGGGCAAGGTGCCTAGAGACGGGGCGACAACCTCCACACGCACGGAGCGGCAACGCTGCTGGGCGCTGGTCGAGGTACGCGAGGAAGAAGAGGGCCTCAGACTCCTAGTAGAGGGGCGAGGTGCCTGGTGGCAGACGGCAAACGCGCTAATGGCGAGGATGGTCGGGCGGCCAGCGCCATGGTTATTCATGACAGAGAAAAAAGAGGTCGGGAGTTGGAGAGATAAGGGAAGCGGTCCCGTCCGAAAAATATTTCTATGGGACCTGGTCCACGGATTTTAGAGTCTAAATTGCCATGTCTCAATCATGTAAGTTGGTCCACTTTGTAGACCAGGTCCGTAAAAATATTTTCCGTCCCGCCACGAGTTAATGCGCGTCTCATATGTACCAGGGGATAAAATCACGGAATCCATGGAGGAACCGTATCAAGCATATTACTAGTACCAGGGATTTGGAGTAATGCTACTTCCGAAGAAAAAAGATTTGCACTGCCTTGTTTATGGTAAGTATTGAAGGCGGTATCAATTGCTTTGCCGTGCAGGTCAATTTTTTTTTTTTGCTTTGACGTGTATAAATAGGTACGAAGATTGAGACGATTGAAGCACCAAGCATATTTTCCCTTAAGATCAAAGACCGGTGCATTCTTTGGAGACGAGGGGAATGGCGATTAGCATGAGGAACGGCGGCAAGGTTCTCCTTCTTCTCATGCTTCTTGTCGGAATTGTTGTCGCGGACGAGGGTAAAGCTATCAATCCGAACCTTTTCAATTCTCTTAGTACTACTATACTATAGTAGATTAATCATCAAGATGGATTTTTGTAGTAGAGTAAATAGTTCGATAGTCGTTGATTAATTGCAAATTTTGCTTCCCTCAGGTAGCAGCATACACACCCCGGAGCGATCGGGATCGGTCGGGCTGATCGGGTCAGGTACAAGAAAAATAGCTACCATCTTCTGCATTAATACGAAAGATGGCTGCCCCGATCCATCTCCCGATGGTTGTTACATGTGCATGGATCCGGGTTACGACAAACCGCGATACGCCACGAGACCACAATGCTGGAACCACTGTCCTCGCCATGGTGCCCATCCTTGACTTGAGTTCGTTTGGCAACAGATGATATGATCTTGATTTCGTACTGTCTAATTGTTTGTTCACACCCGATCAATAAAATAAGATCCGGTATGTATGTTTGAAATATTGTATGCACAAGCATATGGTTGTTTTCTCGCTCCACAAATTTGCAATGAAATCAGAGCGACCATAATCAATCTGACGATATATTATTATAATTATTACTCCTCTTCAGCTCCAGGTCGCTCTGATTTCTGATAGAGTTCTTTCTTCGCTCAATTCCGAACACTCTCACAAAAGCAGCCCCATGCGAGGGCCCAAAACAAAAACACAAACAAAAACAAAAAGCACGCATTGGTGGTGTTCATACTGACGCCCATCAGTTCTTTCCGAGTTCCAAATTGATGAATGAACTGGGTGCTGGGGTCGTAAAGATGCTCCACCATTTGTGGAACTCCAGCTTGATTGAATGCAGGAAGATGCTCTGTTTACCATTCGTCAGATCACTTTAACTCAGACCATTTGTGGAGTGCTAGCCTACCTTGCACAGCAGATCGGCGGAAGGAGACCCACAGCCACGCCGTCGTTCATGGCCGGCCGGAGTTTAGACTTCGTTCTGATCTCCGCCATGGCCGGGCGTCTCGCGCTGGCTATTGCGGCGCTCTATATCTCCTTTGCGGCGCCAAGCAATGTCCCCGTCGTTTTCAAGTAAGTTTCTGGCTAAAATTTCTCGTCTGCTCTGTTCCCAACTCTGGACATTGCTCTGTTCCCAACTCTGGACATCGAGCCAGACATTAATCTTTATTTTCTCTCACGCGCGCCGTTCTCGGTCTAAGAGATCTATCCTGTCATCAAAGAGATGGATTCAGCTCTGGCTACTACATGGATTTTTTGTTTTTTAGTTTCCAATTATTTTTTGGAGTATCTTCTTTGATGAGTACATACGAGATGGAGTGGGGAAGAGAGTGGTTAAGAAGGGAAAGAAGCAGAGGATCACAATCGGTGGTACAAGAAGAGGGAAGGATGACACTGTCGGATAGCTGCTGCTCAACACGAGCGACTCGATCGCATCTCTCGCACGCCATGTAGTGCCCTCATTTTGTCAAGCCTTCGACACAATCTCATGTTATGTGCCCTGATTTTGGGAAAGCATATCATGGGTTGCTCTGTTTACCATCGTCAGGCCAAAGGATTGCAAGTGGATGGCTTGCAGCAGCATGCTGCTCTGCTCGCTATTCCTAAACCACATTCAGAGAGACTGGACTAAGAGAGGGCTTCCAAGACCTGGCCGCCTGGGTCATCTTTACTACACGTTAGGTTTAACTCCATTGATGAACGTGATTCGAATGAGATTTTTCAAAAGTTTATGAGTTGATCACTTTAACTAGGTATTAGTACAATTCCTGCAACCCCCTGACCCTACAGAGTGGTACCTTCAGTTCTAACAAGTTCAACTAGAATAAAATAAATGTTCCGGCATCATAATGTTGGTATATCAAAACATATCTATGAATAATAATAATAATTAAAATGACTAAAAGTTAAGAACAGAAGTAACTTATAGATATCGACTCTTCTGTGCGATATGGTGGAACAGAAGTTGTTCACCTAATGCGAAAACTAAACAAAAGGAAGTAATATATATATGATGCCAACAATTCTACTGACAGTTGTACGGTTACCAGAATTATTCTTTGGCAAAAACTTCACTTGATATCAAATCAGTCATGTTTTTTCAGGTAATGAAATCAGTCATGTTGTGTTAACGGGATAACACAGAGCTTCTGCTTCCTTTTTGAGGAGATCTTTGGTTTAAATGAAATTCATAGTGATATAAAACTTGTTTGCTTTGTATGATTGTATACTTTATGTCCACAAAATGCGGCAAACATATAATATTATGGGTTTTTTGTGCAGCGCAACTAAACAACTCCCCCTACATAGTTTCATCCAATGTTTCATAGACCCAAAAACTGCATAGATGCTTCTAAGCTGACGTGTCTGATCAATTCCAGATTGCTGAGGGTTCCGTTGTGCGGACAGATGGTGTGGGTGCTGCTGGTACTACTGATTTACCGCGGCTAGCTGTATTTTGACGGCCAGTTGAGAAACATTGATCTCTGCTTGATGTTCGTGGTGGATTCGGTAACTTTCCTTCTTCCCTGCATTTTACTCTTTTACACTCTCTCCGGTGCGCTTCCTATTAAAATGCTCACTTTTAGCAAGATTTATCAAATATATACGTCTGTTATCTCTAAATGCTTCCAGACAGCTATTACCTTTCAACCCTTGAAGGAGCTCACTGTGATTTGGGAACACTGTCCACCACAATAACCCCTCCTGAATAACTTTCAAAACAGACTCATTGTATGTCATGGAACATCAGTCTCCACCAAAACAAAATCCAAGATACCAAGTGAAAATACTCAATGCAGAGCAAGAGCTATTTGCATTTGCTAAACTGAATATCATTTCAGTATATTTGTACAACATGTGACTTCAGTTTGTCAAGTACTGCATACATAATTTATTCTCTCATGGTTAATTAATCCAGTTCCCCCACAATACAAGATGTTTTGGCATAGTGAACAGAGGAAGTATTTGTTAAGTTTATCACTAATATAAGATGTTTTGGCATAGTGAACAGAGGAAGTATTTGTTAAGTTTCTTCTCTAAGTAAGCTTTAGTATGGGGATATAAGCAGACCTAAGTTTCCAGCTTGTTATGAGCTCATTAGTACAACTCATTTTTTAGCCTTAAGATAGGTGCCTACTCAGCGGAGCCGTTTATGTCAAGACCTTTTTTTAGGGAATTTATGTCAAGAAGTTAAATGTTCATTAACAGGCAGCAACTCCATTATGTTCATCTGAATATAAATCAATGTATGTACTCACATCGATACATCCACATGATAAAAAAAAAGATCTAGTTTGTGAACATAATATAATACTCCCTCCGACCCATATTACTTGACTTGGATTTATCAAAATTTGGATAGACCTATATACGAAATAGTGTTTAGATTCATTCAAATTTAGACAAATTGAAGTCAACTAATATGGGTCGGAAGGAGTTGATAATAGTACCAACCACAAACAGAGCGCAAGCGGACAGCAAGCAACCAGAACCGGAACGCATCATCGTCATGGGTGTGCCTTGCTGCAGTTTCGACACCTCGCTTGAACTGCCCTCCGATTCCCTGCCTCTCCTCTTAACTCTTAGGTGTTCACGCTTACAACCGAAGACCGAATTCTGACAGCCATTCCGCCATATATTTCAAACTTTCTTGATGAAACTGGGGACTGCTGCGGTGGCCCCAGTTATTTGAACTCGGGAAGCTTCCAGTCCAACTGAATTCCAAAGTTCATCACAAAAATCTAAAACAAAAACGTGTTGGTGGTTTTTTGTTATGAACACTCGACTCTGGAGGCGATTCTATCTTGTGTAGGTTTTCTGGCCAAAAAAGATGGTTCTCGTTTGTTTTTAGTATGTATGTATCTGGGAGTTCTTTGTACTATCTGGTTGTTCCGTATTGTTTTTTTATTATCTGTGAATACGAGATAGGTTTCACAGAATAAATTGAATATTTCCTGCAGGCTGTTTACAATAACAAAGCTAGTTAATTGGTGTTGGAAATTGGCATCATTGTTGACCTTGTATGTTCTCACGCAGGTACTCGCGTGTGCTACTGCGGGCACAGCTATTGCTGCGGTTTTCACTGTCGACTATATCGTCAGGGCACAGGTCTGCACCACCATGGTTATGTGCAGGATGCTTGGAGCTGCTAGTCTGCTGACATTGGTTGTCGGGGCTCTCAATGCCGTCTCGGCTCTCGGAGAGTTCTGGATTCTTGGATCCCGCTTTCGCCTGGCTCACGACTAGTATGTCTTAGGTACTTATCATCAGGTGTTCCATTTATGTTAGGTGGTGTTTGGCACAAACTATATTTAGTGGAATGGGTGTAAATAATTAGTCTGCCTGTCGGATCACCCATTCCACACATGGTCGTGTTGATCTTGGTTTTTGAGTTATCTGCTATTTCTATTCCGGTAGATGCAGAGCTCATGGAGATGGAAGAAGGAGCCACTAGGTCTAGCAATACATTTGACAGCTAGAATGTTCACTGTCGGGACCGATCATTTGGAGGCTGTGGCAGTCATCGCGTTACTTGTCGCAGTTTGTGTCATCTATGATATCAGTATGAGAAAGAGACTCGTGATTAGCCAACATTAATTGGGAGTGTAGAACTGTTGCAGATTGCTTAGTCCTTTTTTTTCTCGGAAAGTGGGTTCCGTTTATGTATTATCTTGATCGCTGAGATCAGATCCGTTGGATGTTGTCATATCACAAAATACCTTGTATTTTATCAAATTCATTAGCAGCCCACCACATCCAACTATCTAAGTTTATGTGTTACCACACTTGCAAGAGGACCCTTCTATCTTATCAAACTCAACAAAATTACACAAAGAACATGGAGGTCTGGCAATTCTAGACTTGGACATTATGAACATTGCATTGCTTGCTAAATGGCTCTGGAAATTGTTTAATGAAGAAGGCCTTTGGCAATCTCGGTTAATTGGAAAATATCTCAAGAAAAAAACTCTAGGATAGGTCACTGCCAAGCCTGGGGATTCCCATTTTTGGCAGGGCCTCATGGAAATAAAGAAACTATTTTGGGTTTGCTGTAGAATACAGGTTGGAAAGGGCGACAAAACTAGATTCTGGAAAGATCACTATATCGGGGATGCAAAATTGTCATGCAGGTTTAAGAGGATTTATAACATATCCTTGGAACAGGATGCTACTGTTAAACGTATTTTTGAGAAAGGGTTGAGTTCGTTGAGATTTAGGAGAAGGATTGTGGGGGTTTATAGGGTGCAAGTGACCGAAATGCAGGTTGTATTAGTTGATATTGTGCTAACTGATGAACCAGACAAGCTGCTTTGGAAACTCACAGCATCTGGTGTCAACATTGTAGTCTCGCAGCCTTCTGACGTACATGAGAGAGAGAGAGAGCATTTCAGCACACGAAAAAGATGTGTTTTTATTGGGGGCTGCCCCCAGGGGTGGATATAGGACGAGATGGGGGTGAGGGGGCGCCCTATGGTTCCTCCCTAGGGGCAGTGGCCAGGGTGTCCCCAGATGTAGCCCATGGGGCTGCACCATCTGCTTATCCATCCATGGGTACCACTTTTAATGTTTTTTTTTCGGTTTCTTCCTAATAAAGCCGGTACATCAAATCTATATACATTTTGGTACCTTTCCGAAAACTCTTCGATATTTTAACCATCTCAGAATAATCCTGATGAACCTCGTAATCAAGAGAGACCAAGTCGGAACTACCTTCCTGAAATAGGTTATGTCACTAGAACTATTATGATTTCTCTCTGGAGTGATTACAACAAATCCTAGAACCCGGTGTGTCTAGAGACTATTATGGAGAACTCTCTCAACTATCTACCATAAAGGTCATTAGCACAACTTGATTGGTAAACCTTAAGTGTGTGACCCGTTTCGGTTCGGTGGTAAGTAGTCATGATATCGAAGACTTTTGGATCAATAACCAACAGCGGAACCTGGACATTCACGATGGTTCCTATTTCACTACGTGAAGATTGCATTAAGTGAACCCGTTATTTATAAATATACTAATCCATCCACTTCGCGATATGTGAGAATCTGAGGCGAGATGTTGGTATCCTCGTGAGTCAACTCATCGATCACTATACCTATTATCCTCGTTATGATTTCACTAAGTTTTAACCCCTATCCATATTCCGATATCCTTTATGATCCCCATCATAATTGTGTCTAGGCATACGATAGGTTAACACTGTAATACTCGAGTGATCCCAAAGAATATCTCTTTTCGTTGTCGGGAGGATCGTGATCCCACTTGTTGAACTATCCAATTCTCTGGGCATACTTCCGTAATCATCTTGGGATCACCAATATTGCCACTTCAGGTGGTGTTGGCATAATTCCAAAGACGATCCCGCCAACATGAGGGTAGTTTATATTCTCATGGTCTTAAGGACTTGTGCATAGTATAATGGTATAATGATTTAACTATTAACTTCACGATTCTATCTCATAGTAAATCATTCATTGGATCGGTTCCGTACCCTTGTTCCTCTAACAAAATACTCTCATAGTTGGTGGTATCCTCAGTTATCATAACTTATGTACCATGATCAGAAAATTTTCTCATCACACAACATATGGGCTAATCTTAGAGGCTAGACTAGGAACATCTTTGTTAGTTCATATTTCTACATTTGCATGTGAGATCTTCTTTGATTGTTACAATAAGAACTCCCAAGAGTTATAGCATATTCCCTCCATTCGGAAATAATCTATGTTTTGGGTTGAAATTTTGTTCAGAATTAGTCTACGTTCTCGTATATAAGGTCCCACCTTGCTAATTATAACGTATGAAGAAGTAATAGAACGCATGCACCTGAGGCAGTCAATCCAATCCGCCCGTACAACCCTCAACTCCCGTTGGCCGGTGTCGTCGTGATGTCACGGCAGATGCCATGTGTAGGATTAAGTTAGGGGCCGAATGGATGCTTGAGATAACCGGGAAGGGTGTGCACGGTCCCGTCGCGTATGATGAACACGATGAACTCTCCAGACTTATGTTTTTATTTCTACTTGGAATTTACAAGTGCTTCTTGAGCTGTTTTAGCATAGCCATGTGGCACTAGTTGTCTCTTGATCTATCTCCCTAACCTAGCTATGCCCCTCTTTAAATAGGAAACATGAATAGCTAGGTTACAGTTTGGGCCCTAGGGTTTACTGTTTGGATCTTTGTCCTTACTATGCGGGCCGGGTCATGGGTCATCCCTAGACCCCTGACCCAGTCAACAAAGCTATACTGCCAACGGTCCTTCAGTACGTAGACGCCAGCTCTACGGCATCATACGGTGCTTTATATGTCACTTATTGCTTTTAGCGTCACCCGTCTCCTTTGTTGTCACCCGGAGGTGCCGTTCTCTTTTGACCATGCTTTACCATGGTCCCTCCTAGATCTTACACGGAAAGGGGCCACGCGTCCTTCTTGACTCGGCTTTCCCTCGTGAGATCCGGCTTGTCGCTTCCTGCATGATAAACGTCCTTGTCATGTGCGGGCCGACATACTTCCTATGACGGCCTTACACATGCTTCATATCCTAGCCGTTAAGACCCGGCCGGTGGTTTCTTTGACTCGGCCTAAGCCAAGCTAGGAAATGTTTTACCCCTTGTGACCCTACCGGGGGTTATCCCCCCCCCCCCCGACATTAGTCCCCGAAGCTCGTGAGGCCTAACAGGTTTTGCTGTTAGGCGTCTCCAGGTTCCTTTAACGTATTTGGAACTTATCATTTTCTTCCATATATCATATGCGGAATGACCTATTTGGCCCAATCTTGATCTTTGTAGAGTCTACCAAGGTATTGCCGAGTCTCATCTTTGGATCTGTGAGGTCTTTTGGACCTTTGCCAAGTCATTTCTGGCTTTGCCGGGTCATCTTCGCCTTTTTATATTAACCTTAGTCACTGACAGATTGTAGTCATAGCGGTTTGTCTCAAATTTTGTCTCAAATCCTGACAGCACAGTGACGGCGGCGCAGTAAGACCCGTCACTGTGGCAGTCCCATCGCACAACGTCTTAGGTCATTTGCTGCGTGATGCAGTGTGGCCTGACTCGTGTATTACTCACACGTGGCGCTTTCTGTTGCGTCGCTTGGCTGCATACACGGCCACACCTTGGCCACACGGCACATACGGATCCCACGCTTGGGTTTTTTACTCCCCCTTAAGTAGGGGCATGGGGGGAATAAACCGCCTTGCCGCTTCAGTTCCCCCCACCCTTCTTCTTCCTTGTGCCATTCCAATCTACAATTGCCCCATTGTTCTTCTTCTTGCTCACACCACTGGCTAGGCGCTTTCCTCTGCCTTCCTTCTTCTTTAATCCCTCGACGGGTCCGTGGCAGTCTAGGCCGCTTCCGACCGCGGAAGCGCCAGAGGCCCTGGAGTTCATGGACGCCCGCGGCGGAGGCGAGGAGGTGGAGGAGCATGAGACCGCCTGCGAGTGCGGCGCCTGGGAGGGCTCAGAGATTTAATCCCAGGAAATCGAGTGGCTGCACTCCACTAGGCGCATCCCTCTTGGCGTTGGGTGCCGCCTCCCTCTTGGTGAGATTTCTCCCAAGCCCAAGCCCGATGAGCGTGTGGTTTTTCTGTCTCACTTTGAGCGCGGTTTTGCTCTCCCTGTCAGTGATTTCTTCAAGTCGTTTTTGTCGATTTTTCACTTGCAAATGCACCATCTCCCCACCAATTCTATTGGCTCCTTGTCTTGCTTCATTTCTGCATATAAGGGCAATCTTGGTCTCTGGCCCACAGTTCTTCTCTGGGCCAAGTATTTTATTTTTCGCATCCAAGTTGTTCCGGATCCTGGCGTCCCCTCTTCTGAGAAGAGGCCTACCCAGTGTGGTTCTTCTAGCATCACACCTAGGAGGGACTCCATTTTCCCCCGAGTCACGGGTTTAGATTCTTGCAAGAAATGGCATTGAACTTATTTCTATGTCAAGAACACTGGGAACAATGATTTCATCCGTCTTCCCCCCTTCAAAGATGAAGTCCCTAACAAGTACTTCTGGAAGTTTGATCCATGGGACAAGTACCCGACGGTGAACGAGGCTCACACTGTTGTCAAGAGGTTGCTTGACCCGAAAGAGGGGTTCAACTTGAACGAAGAGGACCTGATGTGCACCTTCATCAGCCATCGATTCAGCCCCATCCAAGCCAGGTGTCATAAGATCTGCTTTATGAGTGGTTTGCATGATCCCACTCGCCACTCTACCCTTGAGTTTCCCAATGACTCTGTTGCTTGTAAAGTAAGCTCTATCTTCAAGCTGACGTTGGCAGACAACTATACTTGGAGCTGTCCCTCCTTCAGCCGCGATAGACTCGTTCCGTGGGTAAGTTTTCGAGTAACAGAATGTTGCCGACATATTTTACTCGGCATTCACTTGACTTTCGTTTCTTGTATTGACTTCATTCTCTTTGCCTTTCGCAGAATCTTGTGCACCAGGTTGACGACTATATCGTTCCTCCTATTGGCTATTACAACGATTGATCTGATGACGATGAGGAGGAATTTAACTTGGAATGCTTCATGCCTATTCCTCATGCCGATGAGGTTTAATATCGTCAATGCCCATTGTTATGGACTTGGGTTTTGGAGAATATGGGGATGCTGGAGATCGCGGAACGGTTAGCAAACAAGCAGCATGGGACACGAGGTTTACCAGTTCGTGCCCCGAGGAAAACCCTACTCCTGCTTGTCTGCTCTTGATTACGGCGGAACCGGTGATTACAGGGGTGCGCAGATGCAATCTGGCGTGAAGGTGTGTATGCGAAAGTATGAGGTCAGAGATCTAGGCCGTTCCCTCCTAGCCTTTATATAGACTTAGGCAGGTCCCAGGCACAGACCTAGTCGGTTACAGGTTTTAGGGTTTACCCCTTTGAATTTCCTATCTACTCTATTCTTGCTATCCAAGGATCCGAAGGCGTCATGGGCCTTGGCCACCCGAAAGTCTTCATGGGCCGGCGTATATTTGTCGTGGGCCTTCCTTGGGCTGGTGTAACATCCCAAAAATATTGAACTTGGATCATCAAACTCTAAGCATCAAAACAAAAACTTTTCTAAATAAAATTATGAATGCATGCATATGAGTATGCATTTAATTTGAAATTCTTTTGAACCACCTTGTTTGTGTGTTTCCTTGCTTGTAAAATGTTTCTTTGGTGAAATAAACATCATCTAAAATTTTGGGGCGAGACACTTAGCTTTATTTATATCGTAATGGAGGAGGTACATTGTTCGACTGAGTAGCCTTGGCTGAATAGCCTTATTGAAAGTAAAGGGGGAGGTATCTAGGGGTAGAATCGTCGCAGTTGTGCAACGTTCCATGGGTTGGAGTATGTGACTCCGGACTCCACGTGCTTGAGGCGATAGGCGCCACCTGGGATGACTTCGGTGATGATGTAGGGTCCTTCCCATGGCGACTCGAATTTCTTCGGTCTCTCTTGCTTGAGCCGCAAGACTAGGTCTCCTTCGATGAAGGACCTTGGGCGTAGCCGTCGACTATGGTAGTTATGGAGACTCTGCTGGTACACTGCTGATCGAGCTGCTGCTATGTCTCTTGACTTGTCGAGTGTGTCGGCCGTCTTGAGTGCCGTGGATTCGCTTATAAGCGACCGGGGCCTGGTGGCGATTGCCGGTAGCACGGCTTCGTGCACCATGAAGAACGATGTGTAGCCGGTTGAACTATTTGGCGTGGTACGCAGGCTCCATAGGACGGAGGGTAGCTCTTTCGTCCAGGCTCCGGCGAGTCGCTCGAGTGGGCTCATGAGGCGCTTCTTGATGCCAATGCCGATTAGGCCGTTGGACTTTTCCACCTGCCCGTTCGTTTGCGGGTGCGCCACGGAGGCGTATGTGATGTTGATTCCGAGGCCTTCGCAGAAGTCTTGGAATTCTTTGGAGATGAAGTTTGATCCATTGTCGGTGATGATGCTGTGCGGCACACCGAACTTGTAGACAATGGATTCAAAGAACTTGATGGCAGTCTTGCCCTTTTGGTTAGTGACCGGCATGGCCTCAATCCACTTGGTGAATTTGTCGACTGCGACCAGGAGGTACACGTGCCCCCCTTTCGAGGACCTTGGCAGTTTGCCGATCATGTCGAGGCCCCATTGGGCGAAAGGCCAGGCCAAAGGTATGGGCCTGAGCTCTGACCCGGGTGCGTGTGGTTTGTCGGCGAACCTTTGACACCCTTTGCATCTTCGGACGATGTCCTTTGCGTCGTTCATGGCCGTTGGCCAGTAGAATCCAGCTCGTAGAGCTTTGGCGACAAGGGATCGGCTGCCTGCGTGATGGCCGCAGATGCCCTCGTGGATGTCTTGGAGTATGGTTTTCCCGTCGCCGATGGTGACGCACCTTTGTAGTACACCCGAAATGCTGCGCTTGTACAACTCGCCATTGATGATGGTGAAGCCTTTTGACCGGCGAGATATGCGCCGGGCATCCGTCGGGCTATCAGGCAGTTCTCCGTCTATCAAGCACTGGAGGTACGGTCGTGTCCAGGTTTCTTCGACTGCCATGACCTGCATCAGGTTGACCACGGCGACCTCTGTGTCAAGTTTTTCGGGTCCTTCATGACCTTCGTGTAGCGTGGCCCCCGAGTGCTCTTCTTCTTCGGGTGATCACTTGGGGAATTTCCGCTTGATGGATGGCACGCAAATCTGTTCGAGGAACACACCTGGTGGCACCCTTGCGCAGGTGGAGCCGATGTTGGCGAGTTTGTCGGCCTCCTCGTTGCTTTATCTTCCAACGTGTCGAAGCTCGCAACCGTCGAAGCCTCCTTCGAGTGCGTTGTAGAGTGCGCGGTACGCAATCATGTTGGAGGCGTGCGCGTCCCACTCATTCATTGTCTGCTGGACGACGAGGTTGGAGTCATCGTAGATGACCAGGCGCGTTGCGCCGCAGATTTTTGCCATCCTCATGCCGTGTATGAGGGCCTCGTATTCTGCCTCGTTGTTGGAGGCTCGAAACTTCATCCGAAGGACGTACATCATATTATCGCCCTGCGGGGAGGTCAGTATGACCCCGGCTCCTGCTCCGGCTTCACGCTTGGAGCCATCGAAGTGCATCGTCCATGACTGCGTCATGTCCGGGGTGTCTGGCAGCTGCAGCTCCATCCAGTGTACGAGGAAGTCCGGGAGGACTTGAGATTTGATCGAGTGGCGTTTCTCGTAGATGATGTCAAGAGGTGACATCTCGATGCCCCACAGGGCCACGCGTCCTGTGGCCTCTGGGTTGTTCAGGATGCTGTTCAGGGGATCCTCATTGACGACCATCACCTGGTGCTCCTGGAAGTAGTGGCTCAACCGACGAGTCGTCATGAACACGCCGTAGGCGAGTTTTTGGTAGTGAGGGTACCTCTGTTTTGTTGGCGTCAATACCTCGCTGAGGTAGTAGATTGGGCGTTGGACCCCATGGGTCTTGCCTTCTTTAGGTCGCTCGACCACCAGCACGGTGCTTACCACCTGGTGTGTGGCTGCTATATACAGCAGTAGGGGCTCGCGCTCCTTTGGCGTAACCAAAACGGGCGAGGTGGAGAGAAGTCGCTTTAGATCTTCGAATGCGTCGTCCGCCTCGGGCGTCCACTCGAATTTGTCTGCCTTGCGTAGCAGCTGGTAGAATGGCAGGGCTTTCTCGCCCATGCGGCTGATGAACCTGCTCAATGCCGCTATTCGTCATGCGAGCTGCTGTACACCCTTTATATTCTTCGGCTTCACCATGGCCATGATGGCCTGGATTTTCTTCGGGTTCGCCTCGATCCCTCGCTGGGAGATGAAGTAGCCAAGCAGCTGACCCGATGGGACGCCGAAGGCGCACTTTTCAGGGTTGAGCTTGATCCTGTAGCGGCCGAGATTATCGAACATCTCGCGGAGATCGTCGATGAGCGTTCTCGCCTCCCTGGTTTTGATGACTATGTCGTCGACATAGACTTGGACATTGCGACCGATCTGGTCTTTCAGGCATGCCTGCATGCACCGCTGGTACGTGGCACCTGCGTTCTTTAGCCCGAAGGGCATTGTGTTATGTGAGAACACTTGAGCGCGTGATGAACGCCGTTTTCTCTTGATCTTCGACCTTGAGTCGAATCTGGTTGTAGCCTGAGTAGGCATCGAGGAAGGAGAGTTTCTCGCATCCTGCAGTCGAATCGATGATCTGATCGATCCGAGGGAGAGGGAAGTGGTCCTTTGGGAAGTGCTTGTTCAGCGAAGTGAAGTCCACGCACATCCCCAGGATGTCTGTGTCCTTTTTGGGGACCATCTCTATATTGGCGAGCCACTCGCTTTCTTTAATCTCCCTGATGAAGTCTGCAGCGAGTATTCTGTTGATTTCAATCTCGATGGCTTCGGCCCGCGGCTCGGACAGTCTCCGGATGGACTGCTTGATGGGCTTGGTGTCTGGAAAGACGTTGAGTGCGTGCTTGACGAATTCCCTGGGAACTCCTGGCATGTCCGCAGGACACCAGGCGAAGATTTCCCAGCGCTCACGGAGGAATTTGACGAGCGCGCTTTCCTATGCGGGGCTGAGATCGTTGGCGATCAACGCCGTCTTCGAGGCATCCGTTGGGTGGACCTGCACCTTCTTTGTGTTGACGGTGGAGTCGAAAGACATATCAGGTGCGTTTTGTCGTCCGACTAGGGGTGCCCCATTGTCTGTCACCTCGCGGAGCCTTACGATCTCCTCTTGCATGCCGAATGACTGGGAGATTCTGTTGAAGTCCCTATCGCAGTGGTCCGATCGGGTGAAGCTCCCATGAACCGTGATGACGCCTCTGGGTTCTGGCATCTTGAGTAGCAGGTACGCGTAGTGTGGTACTGCCAGGAACCTTGTGAATGCTACACGCCCGAGGATGGCGTGGTATTGTGATGGCCATTCCACCACTTCGAACTCGAGCCGTTCGCATCGGAAGTTGTCCGGCTTGCCGAAGATGACATCGAGCCATATCTTTTCCAGGGGGAATATGCCCTTTCCTGGAAGGATGCCGTGGAACGTTTTGTCTGAATGTTCCAGGCTGCACAGCGGGATCCGCATTGCTGCTAGAGTGCTTGCGAACATCAGGTTGATGCCGCTGCCGCCGTCCATGAAGACGCGGCTCATCTCGAAACCTCCGATCTGCGCCTCAAGCACCAGGGCAGCATGACCTGGGCGAGGGACCTGGCAAGGGTGATCCGAATGGCTGAACGTGATGTAGGACTCCGATCCGCTGAGGTACTCAGGGATGGCGGGTGGAGCTGTCACGGCCAAGTTGATTTGACGGGTGATTTTCTTCTGCACCCTATTCGTTGGGCGCCCCTTTTGGATCATCAGTGATCCTTTCGGAGGGGGATACCCGTGCCCAGCGTTGTTCTGTGCTGGTGCGACTGGTTGGTTCGGGCCTCCTACAGGTGGTGGTGGAGGAGCTCCATGCGCTATCTCTCCTGGTGCGGGTGCGTTCCCAAATCCAGGGGGTGGAGCTTGCTGCCTCATCTGAACCATGCTTTCGCTGAGCTTCTGGAACTCGCGGCATTCCTTGAGCATGTGGCTTGCCTTCTTCTTACCATCCTGCTTGTCGATGTAGAAGTGGATGGTGCATGGACCCGACAGTTTTTTGTATGCTGAGGGTCCGTTATCGCGATCGCGGCGCTGCCACGACTGTGCTGGGCGTCCTCCATCGCGGAAGTTCCCTCCGCGGTATCCGCCGCTGTTGCGGTTAGCGTCGTTGCGGCGGTCGGCGTAGCCGGCCGCGACCATGTCGGGTCCATTGCGATCGTCGTAGACGCGCGATCTCCAATTTCTACGGTGCTCCCGTCGCCGGCCGTAGTCGTCCTCTTCCTTCGAGTGCGCCCGGTGGTCGGAATCTTCACCATCGGCCCACCTGTTGGCGATGTCCATGAGGTGGTCGAGTGTCTTGGGCTTGACGCGCCCAAGTTCCTCCTTGAAGTTCTGGCGCTTGACCCCGTCCTTGAAGGCATCGATGGCCCTTTCTTCGGAGATGTGCGCCGCGGAGTTCTTGGTGTTGGACTAGCGCAGTATGTACGAGCGAATGGATTTGCCCGTTTGTTGAGTGCAGGCTCACAACTCCTCGATCGAGGCGGGCCTCTTGCTGGTGCCTTTGAAGTTTCGGATGAAACTGTAAGCCAGCTCCTCCCAGCTTCGGATGGATCCTAAAGATAGGCTGCTAAGTCAGATCCGAGCTGCGCCTGTCAGCTGCAGCTGAAGGCATTGCATGGCGGTTTCCTTGTTTCCACCGTGCAGCTTGACGGACGACAGGTGGTCGCTAAGCCACGCCTTGGGGTCTTGCGTGCCGTCTAACTTCGGAGTATCCGAAGGAAGCTTGAAATTTTGCAGCATCCGTGTTCGTCGAACAGATCTACTGAAGCATCGGGCCCCATAGAGTTCTCCTTCGTCTTCGTCCATCTCGGATCCAGAAGAGCATGCGTGCTTGGCTCGCGCTTTGTCGATTTTGCGCTTTGTGAGCTCGTGTCTGGCATCGTAATCGCGGCTGCGATGGCACGAGCTCTTGTGCCTTCGAGGAAGGTCATGGTCCTCTTATTCGGATGAAGGAGTGGGGCTGCGATCGAACTTGACCGTAGCTTTCTTATTCGGCTCCGTAGGAGCTTCTTGGTGGAGCGCAGCTCCGACGAGTCCGAGTCCGGTAAGTGCGGACTTGTGCATGGATATTTTCGGGTCCCCCTCCAGAGGTGGGTGGGACGCGAGATACGCGGTGGCTGCCATGATCGCAGCTTGCAGCGTTTTCGGGATGATGTTGTCGTTGGCATCCATCTCCATGAAGGATGCGTGGAGGGTTCGGGTCACTTCACGATGCTCCTTAGGGTCCATGTTCTCCGTCCGGGAACGGTGCTTGTTGTCGTGGTTGCCGTTTGAGCTGGAGCCGATGCCCATGGCGGAGAGCGCAGCTCGTCGCGCGCTGGACTCTGAGGCTGCTTGCTTGCGCTTGTCAAGCACCTCTTGCATCTTGACCTGCTTCTTGTGCTCCTCGATGAGGAGTAAGTGGTATGCCATCAGCAGGTCCCGTGAGGCATCTGCAAGCAGGATCGTGCTACCTGCCATGGCGGCGCGTGCCTGGGCCCATCCTTCTTTGCTAAGGCGGATGACCTGGCCGGCGTCGGGTGGGGGGGGGGACTGGCTTCTTCTGTTCCTGCCGTTTCGGTCCTGCGGGTTGGGCGGCGGGTTGGGCGCTCGCTGATCCACGTCACTCTGGATGAATACGGCGCATTGGTAGCGCTCGTAGATTGGTCTGCAGCTGCTGTAGCTTTAGGATCCGGGAACCATAGGTCCCTTCGTCCGATGGAGGATCGCGCAGATCGGAGTTGCAGCTGCTGCTGTCATAGGACTCATCTGTTGATGATGATGTGCGTAGCACAGGGTGTGGGGCCCATGAAGCGGGCCTGATTGATGGCATGGGCACCCGCTCCGGGAGGCGGAGGGTTCCGGTTTTCCCCACCTGGAAGCAGAAGCTCCCGAATAGGATCTCGAGTCCATCGCCTATGGGCTCGAAGTCCTTCATGGTGGCCGGTGAGTGGGCAGTGAAGTCGAAAGCGCCGAAGAGGAGGTGACTCTCCGTCGCCGCGGAGTTGTAGATCGCTCGGGTTGGGACCGTCACGATCGCACAATCAGCGTCCCTAGTTCCCACAGACGGCGCCAATTGACGAGGTTTAATCTCGTCAATGCCCATTGTTATGGACTTGGGTTTTGGAGAAGATGGGGATGCTGGAGATCATGGAACGATTAGTAAACAAGCAACACGGGACACGAGGTTTACCCAGGTTCAGGCCCCCGGAGGGAAAACCCTACTCCTTCTTGTCTGCTCTTGATTACGGTGGAACCGGTGATTACCGGGGTGCGCAGATGCAATCTGGCGAGAAGGTGTGTATGCGAAAGTATGAGGTCAGAGATCTAGGTCGTGCCCTCCTAGCCTTTATATAGACTTAGGCAGGTCCCAGGCACAGACCTAGTCGGTTACAGGTTTTAGGGTTTACCCCTTTGAATGTCCTATCTACTATAGTCTTTATCTCCAAGGATCCGAAGGCGTCATGGGCCTTGGCCACCTGAAAGTCTTCATGGGCCTGCGTATATTTGTTGTGGGCCTTCCTTGGGCTGGACCAGGTATGCTGAGATCATGTACCCGCGGGGTATAACCATGTCACATGCTGCTGCTGCCTCGATTCCGGGTAAGAATCCTACCCGAACCGCTTTGAGGGACTGGCCAGACGATGATGATGATGATGACTGTGAAATTCTAGAGGTACTTGACCTTTGCCTTATGCTTTTGGCTTATCCCATTGAATCTTGCATTTGCTGATGTAGCCGGTAAGGTACATGAGGTCGCTCCTTTCGCTACCAGTGGTCGCGGCAAGATCCCTGCTGCCAAGCCAGGTAAGCGGCGTGGGGCCTCCACTAGTGGTGCTCAACCCTCCAAGAAGCATCGGGTCGACACTGCCGCGGCCCCTGAAGCTGGGACTTCGCAGCCCGCCAGACTTGGAAAGTTGGTCGACGTGTGCCACGCGATCCCATTGTTTCCGGGTAAGTTTCGCTACCTGATATTCCTCCTTTTTCTTTGGGTGCTTCCCTTATGAGCTTTTACTTTTGTTTTCAGCACTGCCATGTCCTTGAACCAGTCTGCCACTTGAATGGCATCCTCGATCTCCAAGCCAGTCTCCCATGCTCGTGTCATTCTCGAGCCATAGAGCCATGTTCGGGTCTCTGCTTCTATGGTTGAGGCTTCCGAGCCTCAGCCTGAAGCTGACCCGGCAACCTAATCTGCAGGGGAGACTCGGCCTGTATCGCCAGTTGCCCCTGATAGTTTGAATTTGGTGGCGCCGAGTCCGCCCAGAATGTCTCTGTTACAACTCCCATTGCCAGTGAACCGAAGGAAAAGTCCGCTTCTTCTTCCCATCCAGTTATTCAGCCTGCTCACTCGGCTCCTTCGCCGCAACAACACAGCAGGAGACCTACTCCTCCACCGCCAGCAGCAAAGAGCCAGACCCGGCCTGCTCCGGCTAGCTAGACTCGGACTGCACCCATCAAAGCGACGGGTTCCGAACAGCAGACCCTGAGTTTTGGCTTAGGCTCAGCTCCGCAGAAAAAGCCAACCACATGAACAAAGGCACCTGCTTCGGCGGGTCTGTTGGGTAAATCTGCGGCTGATCCTGGATCTGGCGACGCTCCTAGAGCCAGCACTTTGCACGCTAGCCCCGCTGCCAATCGTGCCGCTGTAGGAGTGGCTTTGAAGAAAGGCCAAGTCCTTACTCGGATGCTTAGCGGGCATACCCTTGGTTCTGCTGAGCCCTTTGCTCTTGAGTGGAACGCTGCGGGCGATCATGAGGTAAACTCAGGCCTTCCTTCGGGTTCTGGTCAGCAGCAAGTGCAACTAGGCCCCAAGACTATGTCGAAGATGACCCATCAAGCCATTGAAATCATGACGCGGGTCCATCAGATGAATGAGGTATGCAGTTGTTTTACTCTTTTATGTTATGAGTATTTTTATATCGATATATTCCCTAGTCCCCGAGGTTACTGCCGAGTAAGGGACTTACTCGGCTGTAAGCTCCTAGTTAAGGCATGTATTTTTCTTCTGTTTGCCAAGATCTTGTGTTGAAAATCTGATTCCTAGCCCTGAGGTTACTGTCGAGTAAAGCATTACTCAGCTGTAAGCTTATTAGTTAAGGCATGTATTTTTCTTCTATTTCCTAAGATCTTGTATCGAAAATTTGATCCCTAGCCCCCAAGGTTACTATCGAGTAAAGTAGTTACTCGGTTGTAAGATTATTAGTTAAGACATGTCTTTTTCTTCTGTTTGCCAAGATCTGGTGTCGAAAACTTGATCCCTAGCCCCCGAGGTTATTGTCGAGTAAGGAACTTATTCGGCTGTAAACTCAGAACTAAAATGCATCTCTTTCCATTTTTTGCCAAGATTGAATATTTTGACTCATTATGGATTTCTTGCTCATGTCTCTTTTCACAGCTCACACACAACAAGCGCACCAAGGTACACCAGGGCCTGCTGTGGAAGTACCAGAATCTTGCTGCTGATCACCGCGATCTCATAGCTAAGAACAAGAGCTGAGGTATATCCTCTCACTCGGCCTCCCTTTGACTCGTCGTATTTCTTTTTATGCTAATTTCCTCTTGGTATTCTTGTTTTGCAGCTACTGCTCAATCTACCATGGATGCGCTCCACCAACAAATCTCAGACTCTGAAGGTATTGCCCTTTTCCTCAGAAATTTTATAACTACTTAGCTTTAGTGTTTCCTTGTCCATTTGTTATATCTCGGAGTAGCCGAGATACTTTTTCTTGCGGAACAACTCCTGAATATTGTTTCCATGCTGAAACTGATGGCATACTTTCTCGAATAAGCAGGGCAGCACCAGATCAAGATCCAGAAGGAGCAAGCTGAGGTGATCCGGCTCAAGCAGCAGATGGCAAAGATGGAGCAGAAACATCAGTCTGAGCTTGAGGGTCTGCGCCAGGAGTTTGCTGAGAAAGAGGGGCAATTCTCCGGTAAAGCTGAGAAGATGAACAACCTGCTCAAGGAGGCCGAGTCAGCTCTAGACTCGGCTCACCAGGACCTACATGTCCTTTGTGCTAAATCAAAAGCCTAGCAGTCCAAGCTTGGCTCCATCAACTCTTTTATCGGTAGTGAGTCCTTACACTTTTTGCTGTGTTCTTGTTCTTATTTATATTTCTGTTGTCCTTTGAAAATTTCTTCTCTTCTTGCAGAGAACTTCCCCGAAGCAAATATGTTCGCTCTTACGACTATGAAAAAAAGGTTCGGTCCAAATCTGGCGATCCGGCACATGGCGAGGTGGCGATTGACGAGCACTTGGCTACACTCTCAGAGCGAGTAACCACCGTGAAGTATTGTGGGGCAGATGGCGAGGTGGACACTTTTGCCGGATGAGGATCCCCCTCAGCACATTGATCCGCTCGCTGCCAGGCTGCTGCTTTCCAAGGAACAGCTAGACCAGTGGTGTGAATCAGCCGGCCGTGTTGCCGCAGACAAGGCCTTGTCCTTCGTGATGTCTTGGTATGAAGACATCAAACTTGATGTTCTTCAGAACATGAGAGATGAAGGCAAGTGGACCCATGATGCCGAGCTAATCAAAAAGCGCTAGGAGCGAGCTTATGCAATGGTTGAATATGCCCTTGTTCATTCTTGGTGCGATGGGCCAAGTTTCCTTGACACCTCCGAGCATGTCGAAGAAGTTGCTGAAGAAGGTGCTGCTAATAGCAAAGCAACCGATTCAGAAGTGGCTGCATCGGCCGACATAAATGACTCGCCTGAGCCTGATGATGCGTCGAGTTCTAAGCTTGATGAATCCCCTCCTAGTCCAGCTGCCTCTAAAGCTGGATACAGAACACTTAAGTTTTATGAGATCCCCAATATGCTGGGTGCAGATGTAATGAGTACTGCAATTATTTTGGTTGCATGCCTTGGTGTAGGCGAAAACTTATATTTTGGCTGAAATGCGAATCACTGAGGGGCAAGTCCCCGAGTTTCATTTGTCGTTTTGCTTCTCCCTTGACTTTGGCTCTTGTCTACCTTTTTTGGCGTTCGACATTAGAGTCTCAAAATCATAAGGATCAAGTTAGCGGTTATGAAACTAGGAAACTTGACCTAGAGTCATTCGACATATAGGCCGACATATCCTGCAATGGGTTAGTTATAAATATACATACGGTTGGCTCGCGTTTTTTCCTTTGCTTACCCGTTGTTCATGTTTACCCGTCCTTGGCCTTTTTCTCTTGCTTGCCATGAAGCCGTGTTTTCGGACAACAACATAATCGAAGAGGTGACCTTAGGCAAGTATACATTACTATTTCGAGATAAGTTTAGGCGACAGCGCCAGCTGACATCAGAATACAAAACAATAAGAATGAGGGGAGTCCCCGAGTCAATTTTTCGAGTCATACCATTTTTATTATTAGCACATAGCCGTCATAAGCGTCGACATATGAGAGTTTGAGAGATACATACATTTCTTTCCCTAGGTATAGAAAGGACGAAGCAATGCCACATTCCATGGCCTTTTGGTTTCATCACCTGACATGTCCGTCTTGTTCTTTTGTGCCTCGCGGGCATGTATTAGATAGTATGAATCATTGTGCAGTGCCTTGCTTACAATGAATGGACCTTCCCATGGGGGTGATAACTTGTGCATCCCATCTGCGTGTTGCACTAGTCTAAGCACCAAATCCCCTTCTTTGAATACATGAGGGTGGACCTTCCGGCTATGATAGTGTCGGAGATTTTGTTGGTATATGGCGGATCTGTATAATGCCAGCTCTCGAGCTTCTTCGAGTAAATCAAATCCATCTTCCTGAGCTTCTTTTATCTCGGCTTTTGTATATTGCCTTACTCTTGGTGAGTCATGCTCTATGTCGGCATGCAAAACTGCTTCTGCCCCATAGACAAGGAAAAACAACGTATAGACAGTTGATCGATTTAGAATTGTTCTTAAGCTCCACAATACTGAGGGTAATTCCTCTATCCAACAACCAGGTGTTCTCTGGAGTGGTTCCATTAGACGAGGTTTTATCCCGGATAGGACTAGCCCATTAGCTCGTTCAACTTGCCCATTTGATTCTGGGTGAGCGACTAATGCTACGTCGAGTCTTATTTGTTTATCTATACAGAATCGAGCAAAAGCTCCTTCGGCAAAGTTTGTGCCATTGTCTGTGATTATGCTATGCGGGTAGCCATATCTTAGGATTATATCCCTCAAGAATGTGACAGTTGTTTTCCCATCAAGCTTTTTTATGGGCTTCACTTCTATCCATTTTGTGAATTTGTCAACCATCACAAGTATGTGAGTCATGCCACCACGCGCGGGTTTAACTGGTCTAACCATATCCAGGCACCATACCGCAAATGGCAAAGTGATTGGTATAGTCTTTAGCTATGATGGTAGCAAATGTGTTTTTGCCGCGTATCGTTGACACCCATTGCATTTTATTACTAAATCATGTGCCTCCACGAGTGCACTTGGCCAATAGAATCCATGTTGGAATGCCTTGGCTACCAATGCTCTTGATGAAGCATGATGCCCACATTCTCCTTGGTGAATATCCAATAGTATTTCTTGGCCTTGCTCTGAGCTAACACAATGTTGTAACACATTTGTCACACTCCTCTTGTACAACTCCTTGTTAATTATGGTATATGCTTTTGCCCTTCTTTATGTTTGTCTTGCTAATATCTCATCATCCAGCAAAGTTCCATCTTTTAAGTAGTGAAATATTGATTGTGCCCAAATTGGTATCACTGGTGCTGGGTCTATATTTTCATCAATTTCCATGGGCTCAGCCAACATAGTTTCTGCCGACATAACCTGAGGAGTCCCCGAGTTTGATTCGACAGTCCCCGGGTTCTGTGAAACAGTCCCCGGGTTACTCGAACATGTCCCTGTGTCAATGTCCATTGGCACATCATCCCACTCCTAGCTTGTTGGGATGAAGATTGACTCGGATTCGGGTGATGCTTTGATTGATGGCTTTCTGAGATGTTCTAGTGCTACTCCTGGCGGGATTGCTTGCCGAGATGACCCTAAATTTGATAGCACATCGACCGCTTCGTTTTTTGCTCTAGGTACATGGTGAAACTCACATCCATCAAAGTATCCCGAAATCTGCTGAACATGGAAACAATATAGTGCCATATTCGTGTCTAGAGCATCCCAGTGCCCAGATACTTGCTGAATAACCAAGTCCGAGTTGCCAAAACACATGATACTTTTGATGCCAATTTCTTTAGCCACTTTTATCCCGTGAACAAGTTCTTCATACTCGGCAACATTGTTGGATGCGGCGAAGTGAATTTGCAACATATACTTGAGCTGGTCCTTATTTGGTGAGGTGAGAACTATCCCGACACCCAGATCCATCTTTGTTTTGGAGCCGTCAAAGTGCATCTTCCAGTAGTTTGAGTCTGGCAACAGTGGTTCGTATTCCATCTCCATCCAATCTACGAAAAAGTCTGCCACAGCTTGAGATTTAATGGCATCTCTCATATCGTATTGTGGAGTATATGGTGAAAATTCTATGGCCCATTTTGCCACTCTGCCGCTGGCGTCTTTACTGCCCAAGATGTCTGAGATAGGTGCCTAGCATATTATCTGGATTAGATTCTCCTGAAAATAATGCTTCATCTTCTTTGCTGCCATATACACCCCGTATGTCATTTTTTGATAGTGAGGGTAATTTTGTTTTGACATAGAGAGCACTTCGCTTAAGTAATAAACCAGTCTTTGGACTGATTTGCCATCCTCTTCACGCTCTACCACTATCACTGCGCTAACAACTCTATTGGTTGCTGCAACATAGAGTAGCATTGGCTCTTTGGATAGTAGCGAGACCAATATTGGTGTTGTTGCCAACATATTCTTAATTTCATGGAAAGCGCTATCAGTTTGCTGTGTCCATATGAAGTTATCTGATTTTTTCATCAGCTGATATAATGGTAAGTCTTTTTCGCCTAGCCGAATTACAAATCTACTCAATGAGGCCAGGTACCCTGTGAAATTATGGACATCATTGAGGGTTTTTGGCAATTCTATTCTTTTGATGGCCCTGATATTTGTCGGGTTAGCCTCAATTCCTCAGCTGGATAAAAGGAATCCGAATAATTTTCCAGTCGGGACACCAAAGGTGCATTTTTATGGGTTAAGTTTCATCCAGAATCTTCTTAAGTTTTCTAATGTTTGACGCAGGTCCTCGATTAGAGTATGACTTTGTTTGGTTTCTATTACCACATCATCGATATATAGTTTTGTCAAGCTAATCTTGCAAGCATTTTTGCATGCATCTTTGATATGTTGCACATGCGTTTATCAATCCAAACTGCATAGTACGTGATACGTCGGAGACGTATCTATATTTTTTGATGCTCCATGCTTGTTTGTATCTACTTTGCTTTGCTTTGTCTATTGTGGCATCCCGCAAAACCACTACTAGAAAATCGCGTTGAATTTGTGCATTGCATCGTCATCATCATGCATTGTTTGCCAAAACTATTTTTCGCAAAGCCGTTTTGTTTTCTAAAACGCCCCCTCTTTATTCAAACATCAAAACCGGGTCCCCGGATTATTTTGTTTTGTCCGCTGACGGATTGCAAAAACGCGGGTTGAAAGTAATAATTTAATTAATTGTTTTAGTGGGGGGCAGTCGAACGGGCCGACCGACCCGAACGACCACCCCCAGAAACTAAATCGGTCCACCTCTAATCCTATGCCTACCAACTAACCTACCCACACAACCCCAGCCACATCACCCCGGCCAACCCCGTCGTGACACATCACCCTCTCCCTCCCCCTAGCCAACCAGAAGCTGCCACTTCACTCCCTCTCTCCACCTCTCTCTCCCCACCAGCTCACACACACCAAACAGCACACGCACACGCATGCACCTGCAGACCCCGGCCCCGCCGCACTCTCCTCCCCCACACCGGCCAGCCTCCCAGCCCCTCTCAACTCCCCCCTCTGACCCCCGGGCCCCACCCCCGCGCGGCCCCGCTGCCCAGCACCTTCCCCCCTGGTCAACCACCTGCCGCACTGGGACCCACCTGCCCCCCCGCGCCCGCTCCTCTCCTTCCCGCTCATGACCCTCTTCCCAGCGCCGCCCTCCCTCGCCCCTCTCTCTGCTCGCCCTGGCTCTCCGGCCTCCGGCGCCCGTCGCCCAGCTTCAGCCCGCCGCGCCCTCCTTGTCCGCCTCACGCACGCCCCACCTCTTCCCTCGCTGGCCTCAGCTCCGCCTCGCCGCCCAGCTCCGCCCGCCTCCGCAGCCCGCCTCGCGCAGCATCCGTCACAGAAGGCTGCCTCCTTCCCGGTCGCATCCGATGCGCCTCGCCTCCTCGCCTCCAATCTCGCCTGCGCGCCGCCTTGCCGGCCCGGGCGCCCGTCGCGCCTCATCCTCCCTCGCCGCTCCCGGTGCCCTCTCTCTCTTCCGCGAGCTCCTCCCTCAAGCTCATTGCTCCGCTTCCGCTGCCCGGCCTCGCCTGCAGCGCCGCGGCGGCCAGCCTCGCCTCTGCCCGCTTCGCGTCGCCGCGCCGCCCGGGTTTTTCCGTCTGCAACCGTCGCGGCCCCTCTGCGCCGTCGCCATGCTCGCCTCGTGCCTCTGCAGAGTGCCGCCGCCGGCCGTTTTTCCTTCAGCGCTTGGCCACCCTGTGTAGCTCCTGGACCCTCTAATCGTTTTCCCAGTGCAGGAACGCCATCCTTGCATCAGCGCCAATCGACCACACCGGATCCGAAGACCAGTGACCACCAAGTTCGACCTTAACTTGACAAGTTCTTCGCGCGGGCGCTCACCAATCAGACCGGCTCGAGGCTGATGTGGTCAATGAATGAACAAGGCGTGACTCAAAGGGTACCAACGCTAATCCAAGATCGACAACGACACTCGTAACCGGAACCCGGAGGCGAAGGCGATGCCCCCTCATGATCTGCCCCACGAGTCCGATGATCGGAGCCCCGAAGACCGATCCCGGCGCGCCGAACCCCGTCGGACGCCAAGTTCTGCCTCAGACGCCAAGACCCGAACCGAAAGGAACACCAAGTCCGACCCGACCCGCGGACCCGACAGGGTCTCCACGAATGCGACAAGAACGACACCGACCAAAGCGAACCCGATGCGCCCTGGCACCAAACCAAGTCCTGCTTTCCCGGATGCGACAAGATCTACCCCAGTAATCCGAGAACGACCCGTCGAATCCTGAACCCCGAGACCGGACCTCGAACCCCGGAACCCCAAGTCCGTCGAGACCCCCCTCAATGTGTGACCCTTTTCCTCGATACCCTATTTTATAAATGAAATATAACCTGGTTGCATATTTAATTGTCCTCTCGCATGCATATCATTGGTTAGGGGCCTTATGCCGATTCACCTAATAATTAAATATGGGGCCCATATGCGGGCAAATCTAGTCTCATATTGGCCTCATTTAAATTTGTGCATCGAACCGTTGTCATATCTTGCCTTGTTAAAACCACATTTAAATTGCGGGGCTTCTAAACAACATGAACCATATAATTAATTGTCGGGACCCCGGTTCCGCTTAATATTGACCTAATTGCATAGCACCTTGCCATGCCATACCCCACACATGCATCATGCCCGATCTTTTGTCGTAGTATTAAATATTGCATCCGGTGTTCCTTCTAGTGTTTTGCTTCTTCGCGGATAAGGCCGATGAGTTGATGCGAGTGTCGACCCGATCTTCGGTTGAACCTTCGACAATGTTTTCAGGCGAGCATCTCCCCCTTTCTACCTATCTTACTTTTATAGTATTTATTCCCTCCTGTTGATCTATTGCTATCTGTGTTGCGATGCTTTAGTTTCCGTACCCGTGATCTACCGTGCAGCCCTATATTGCCTTGGACACAT
This sequence comes from Avena longiglumis, assembly GCA_030063025.1. Classification (NCBI taxonomy): domain Eukaryota; kingdom Viridiplantae; phylum Streptophyta; class Magnoliopsida; order Poales; family Poaceae; genus Avena; species Avena longiglumis. The sequence goes on from CP125973.1 coordinate 171,657,131, forward strand.
CCTATTACCTGTTGTTTGGTAGATAGTTGGACTTGCACGTCGTAGTCGCTTGCTCAAGTGCTGTTGCGTGTCGCTCAAAGGTCACAGCTTGTTGATGTATTGCCGCATGTTGTTGTTGGAGATGATCATAGTCTTTACTTACCGCTCACTTTAATTCTGTTTAACAACTAAAATTGAAGTAAGAGGCATCGGTGGGTGATAGATAATATTTGGTTTCCGCCCACTTGTGTCCCGTAAGACCCCGAGTACTTGATACTGCCCTTGATTTATCGCGCTATCCACATCCGGAGGTATATGGGACCCCCACGAGCGAGCTTGATTCATCTTATTTCTTGGGGCCACAAACTAGTTTGAGGTTTTATTTACGATCCTGTACTTATGCCATGCTACTTATGTATTTAAATTGTGCGAGGAGCACCTTTGTCTTGTTAGGAATTGTGACCCGTTACGTGGTATCGGCATCCCGTTTGGGGATCTGCTGTCGTTCTGGCCCCCACAAACCTTGAGTCCGTCTCGAGCTTGCTTACTTGCTGGTGTACTCCAAGGGTGGCCCCTGAAATATTTCTGAATCATGTGATTGTTCACGTGAAAGCCTCGTGGGGTTTTGATTTGGTTTTCCGAGGTTGATCGAGTGTGTTGCTATTGGTGCACCCCGCGGGTAAAACTTTCGAAGCCGTGTCCATGGATATGGACGACTTGGAGCAAGATTCTCGACCATAGACAAGCATAACTAAAGTTTATTGCTATAAATCTGACTTTATAATGACTAGTAATCACTTCACTATAATGGAATGGCTAATTAATACCCTGCTTGTTTGGAGTGTTGCTTGCGACCATTGTACCCGACTAGTAAGTATTGCAACTTCTAGCGGAATGGCTGAATAAAAGTACCAACAAGCGCTTTGGGTTTTGGGATTATATCATGCTACCAGATGTCGATTAGTAATTGCTGCCACTATAACGGAATGGTCAACTAAAGTGCCCATCGCTTACTTTATCGGATGATTATCTAAACCTGACTAGTAAAGTGTCGCAACTATAACCGAATAAGTAAAACTGCCAACGGTGTGAGTTCCTCGGTTGACTTCATCGATTGGACTCGAGGGGAAACACCGAGATGGGTTTGTTTGATGGTAGCATCAGTTGGTTCGGATAGGTCCTTCTTACCTCTCTGACCGCCGCGGTTGTATCGAGTCTCTATAGGTTGTTTAGTGCATGCTTGCCGCTTGATCCACCATACCTATGGCGAGGACGCCAATTCTAGCCTCGCTGTCTTGGCCTCGATCTTGACGCCTCTTTTCCTTTGCCCTTTGTCGGCACCACTTTTGTTTAAGAAGGTTTGAGATCGACGTCGTTAGCGTGGTTACCCTTCCGCTGGGCTCGGGGGTTATGGACGCCATTGGTTATTCTTCAGGCTCTTAGACCCATTTGCATCTTGTCCGTAGTCGGACGCCGTGTCATTTTCAAGGTGATTTGGATCTTCGTATTGTATATCGTATTCTTGACTCATTGAGTCATTGTTATATATATACATTACGTGGGTCCCATCGAGGACTGTTGTGTAATGTTATTACTTCGTTTTCCACCCGCACGAAAGTGCCTGGTGGGCACCTTTGAATCGTTTCTATGCGGGTTTGGCGGGTTTCGCTAAAACTTGCATAGGGTCGATTCTGAGGGTGTTACATCTATACTTTGAGGTGTTTTTATATCTTTTCTGGAACTAACCTATTAACAAGTTGCCACAGTGCCAAATGCCCGTTTTCTTCTGTTTTTGGTTCCAGAAAGGAAGAAAATCAATATTATCGGAATTGAACGGGACAAAAGCCAAAGTTATTATTTTTCTTGGAGCAACACAGAACCACAAAGCAGAGCCGGAGGGGATCCACAGGGTGGCCGCACCCCCCTAGGCACGGGCAAGCCCTGGAGGTGCCCACAGGGAGTGTGGGCCCCCTGGACTCCCACCGACCTTGATTCTTGCGCCTATAAGAAGCTTTCGACCCAAAAACCCTAGGGCATCCAGAAGAAATCCACGAAAACCTCCATAGCGCCGCCGCCACCGAAAGGGAGATTCGGGGGACAGAAAGTCTCTGTTCCGGCATCCTGCTGGGATGGGGAAGTGCCCTCAGAGCCATCTCCATCGATATCCATCACCATCTTCATCACCGTTGCTGATTCCCATGATAAGGAGGGAGTAGTTCTTCCTCGAGGCTAAGGGCTCTACCGGTAGCTATGTGTTCATCTCTCTCTCTATGCATGATCTTGTTGCATGAGCTTTGTAATCAAGTAGATCTACCTTGCTACTCAAGTGCTTCAATAGATCTCTGCTCTCCCCATGTGTGTGAAAGTGACAGCGTGCATGCCATGGTGGCACTTAGGTTTGAGTCTACATAAATACTCTTTTTGCTTTAATAGATCTATGCTTTTCCCCACGTGTGTGAAAGTGACAGTGTGCATACCGTGTGTGGCAGTTTGGCTAGATTGAATATTTGTTATGAGTTATATTTGGAGTTGGACGTGTTTATGAAATTGTGGTGTTTGTTGGAACCATCTAGCACTCAAGGTGACAGTGTGGGGTTATCTAGATTGGGGAAGGCCCTATCGTGGATTAGAGTGTCCAACCAGAGATTAGTTAAGAGTAGTATCATGAAGAGAGAATATTTATATGAGAGAGTGTTCACTAGTGAAAGTATGATCCCTAGTCCTTGTTTCTAAACATTGAAACACCGTTTGCATCTAGATATGTTGCATGTTTTCTTGCTTTAGTCTTTACCACACCGTCAAGCTATTTTCTGGCACTGTTACCACTTGTATTTCACTATCTCTTCGCCAAACTAGTGCACCTATAAACCTGACAAGTGTATTGGGTGTGTTGGGGACACAAGAGACTTCTTGTATCTTGATTGCAGGGTTGCTTGAGAGGGGATACCTTTGAACACTTCCTCCCTGAGTTCGATAAACCTTGGGAGATCCACTTAAGGGAAACTTGTTGCTGTTCTACAAACCTCTACACTTGGAGGCCCAACAACTATCTACAAGAATAGAAGTGCGTAGACATCAAGCTCTTTTCTGGCGCCGTTGCTGGGGAGGTAAGGTAAAAGGTACTCACATCCTCCGGTGTGAGTACTCGAAGTTATTACCTTTAGATTCTGCAATCTTGTCTTTTTGTTTCTTGTTTTCACTAGTTAGGCTTAATGGAAAACAACAAAAAAATTAGAGAGCTTTATAGTGTTTATATCGAGCTAGGACATGAAGTGTTTGAAGAGAAAATTAAAAAACCTATGGAACTTTATTTCCATGCTAATAGTAATGTTATTAGTATGAACTCTTTGGACACCATTATTGCTAATGCTATGGAAAAGTCTAAGCTTGGGGAAGCTAGTTTTGATGAAAATGATCTTTTTAGTCCCCCAGCTTTGGAAGATAGCTATTGTATTGCTTATGATGATACCAAACCTCCAATATATGATGATTACAATGATGAGTATGATATTTTCAGTACACCTACTATTGAGGAGAAAATATATTGTGATTATAATATGCCTGCTATATTTGATGATTATGGTGATGAGAATATTAATGATAGCTATTTTGTTGAATTTGCTCCCACTATGATTAATAAGCATGACTATGCTTATGTGGAGAGTAATAATCATTTTATGCATGTGGCTCATGATAAGAATTTTTATGTGATAGATATATTGTTAAGTTTATGCATGATGCTACTGAAAGTTATTATGAGAGAGGGAAACATGGTCTTATGTATCTCAAAAATATTAAGTTTCCCCTCTTTATGTTGAAAATTTTGAAGTTGCATTTGTTTTGCTTTCCTATGCTTGTTGCTTTGTCATTTAATGACTTGTTTCTTTACAAGATTCCTATGCATAGGAAGTGGGTTAGACTTAAATGTGTTTTGAATTTGCTTCTTGATGCTCTCTTTTATTTCAACTCATATTTCTTATGAGAGCATCTTCTCAAACTATCAAACCTAACTTAAAGGCGTTAAAGAAAAGTACTTGTTGGGAGATAACCCAAGAGTTTTCTTGAGTATTGGAAGTTATTACTTCAATAATGACCTATCCTTATCCTTTTTGTTTGCTTTTTGTGCCAAGAATGACCTCTAATGAGAGGGAAGTAAGATTTGGGGAGTTGCTGTCCCGAAACAGATTTCTATCCTCCACCATAAAAAATCGTAAGGATTCTCTGTAAGTCGGATTGAGATGAAAATTTATGAATAACTCCCCCAGTATGTTAGATAACTTTCGTTAGTTCAAAAAAAATTGATTTGAGCAACAGAAGGTCTTCGAAAAAATCAGTTTCTACCATCTGGTATGCTTTGATAGATTTCTGCCATTATTTACATTTGCTTCTTATTGATTCCTTTTTGGGTTCTTTTTGGGAAATTGAGATTTCTGAAGGAGTTGCTACAGTATCTTGTGTTTTTAGTGAAAAGCCTTGCTGTTCCAAAGCTTTGCCAGTGGTCTAATATCTTTTGAATAAGCTAATGTTGCTAATGAAGATTGTGTGAAGTTTTGTATGAAGGAAAAATTTCAGGTGTAGAGAGAGAATGATGTAATGAGATGAAGAATGGACAAAAGCTCAAGCTTGGGGATGCCACCCTGGTGTCACCCCAAGAAATATCCCAGAGGTACAAGCGTCAAAGCTTGGGGATGCCCAAGGCATCCCCTTGTTCATCAATAAAAATATCAGGTCTTTCTAGACACTTCGTTTTTTATTGTTTCATGCACAGTTGTGTTGTTCTTGGAGCGTCTTAGTTTTTTTTTGGTTTCGTTTGCTTAGTTTGATTGAATAAAGTTGGTTGATCACAACATACATTTTTGGAAAGAGACACACTATGTTTTCATTGCCTAGAACACTCTAGTTTTCATTCTTATTGTTTTGTGAGTGTTCCCTTTTGCTAGCACTGTGTTTAGCCTTAGTTTTCTTGTGCTTTCAGCTTAGAACTTTTTAGTTCTTCTTTGTGGATTTGTGAGAAAATCTCACTGATATTTATTGATTATTATGTTTATGAGTTGTTTCAAATAAGTTGTTTGGTGTTGGAGAAGAGTAGAAAACTTCATGCTTAAGTGGTACAAAAGGGAGCTTGTTTTGATTGTGGCTTAGACTTTAGCATGACATGCTAGGTGTTGTTTTACCTTATGCTTAGTTATTATTGTTGTAGCATGTCTTGTTCCAAACAATTGGTATTGCTTAGTGTGCCTTGAAGAAATTATGCGTTGTTTTAGCATGCAAAAGCATAGTATTGTGGTATTCTCCTTTGATGCTTTGCTTGGGTTGACTTGGCATATGCTCACACCATGTTATGACTATGACAAGTCACCATAGCCTCTATGATCATTTAGTCCTTGACTTGTAGTACCAATCTTTGCTTTGATTAGTAATGCTTTGTTGCACTGCATGATTATGGCCATTATTGCTCTCTTAGTTGGTTGCTCCCAGTCTTTTGCTAGCCTCCACTTGTATGAGTAAGTTCTACTCATGCTTCCAACTCCCAAGAAACCAAGTTTTTCCAAAGTGTCCACTATAAACTCCTATGCATGGTGTGTTACACCATTCCAAAGTATATTCTTGTTTTCGGCTATCTTCCGATTAAAAACTATTTTGTTATGTGAAAACTTAGTGATTAAAGCCCTCACAAACTTGATGGCACACTTTATATTCTTTGCCCCGAATAAAATTGAACCATTGTGTATTCTATGTTGTATATGCTTGCACTTATACGTTGGAATTAGAAGAACCGTGCTGTCACGGAGAACGTTTTGAACATTTCACTTGTACTTTGTACTCAGTTGATATCATGTTCTTTTGTCTATGGATGTCACCGGTGTGAAATAAAGAGGGAACTTGTAAGTCCATGGAGTTTGTATCCTGTGTTAGAGAAACGCATGGGCCGCTAGCCTAAGCCATGCCTAATCATGGTAGAAACTTGCAGCATCACCATAGTGACATCTATGAACCATTCTTCTTATAAAAAAAGAGAGACACATTGAGAAAATAGGAAAGAGAGAAAAAAGCACCATATTCCCATGGTAAATAAAAAGATTGCTGAGATGCTCATTGTCTGCTTGCCTTGTCATTTTGGTTATGGAAAAGCTCCTGTACCATGTGCAAGGGGTACCCTGTTGGCGGTTCTCGATGATATGTATGTATTTACAATGACAAGAACTTTCAGGTGACCAAAGGTGAGTAGCATGCGGAGCGACCCTTGTACTCAAGGGATATGGGATTTCTAGTCTATGGTCTGTCAAGCGTGTTGGAAGCCTTTCAAACCTTCACAAAACCGTTTTCACAATTTTTTTGAGTCACCACTTATTCTATGAGCACCTTCTTGAGAGCATAGTTGTCATTCTTGTGTTTATTCCAAAACTTGGTTAATTATGTCATGACTTTGATGCTTGTATCTCTGATATCTTTACCTCTAGTCTTCACTTGAACTTCATTGGTGCCTTGGCATTCATATTGTGCTCTTCAAACAAAGACAAGCGAGATACCACTCTATCATACCTTATTATGAGCATTGTAATGTTGCTTATGTTTATGTTTCATGCTACTTATTATTACTGAGTTGGTTTCTCTTCATAGCTTGCAATGACTATTGAGGAGACTTAGTTGCATACTCCTTATTATGAATTGTCTAAGCATCTACTCCTGTGCTGAGAATATATACATCATATGAAGCAAAGTGTTCATGAAAGTTCTTTTATTGCACTCAGTTTTCAACTGAATTGCTTGAGAACAAGGAATAAGCTAAGCTTGGGGGAGTTGATACATCCAAAACGTATCTACTTTCTCGAACACTTTGCTATTGTTTCTCCTCTAAACTTGTGTGATTTGGATACAACTAACACGGACTGAAGCTGTTTTCAGTAGAATTACCTTGGTGTCTTGTTTTTGTGTAGAAAATCAACTATCAGGAAAAATCCCGAAAAATATGCCAAAAATTATATTTCACCAGAAGATCCACGGAGCCAGAAGACGAGACGGAGAGGAGACCTAGGGGGGCCAACACCCACCCCAGGCGCGGGCCCACGACTGCTCGTGCCTGGAGGGGGTGCACCCACCCCATGCACCCCCTCGGCCTCCCTCTGCGCCTATAAGTTGTCTTTCGACCTAAAAACAGGGGGTGATAGTTTCCTAGAAAGAGTTCCGCTTTGCCGCCGCCACCAGAAACCAAGATCCGTATCTAGAAACTCCGTTCTGGCACCCTGCCGGGACGAGGAATTTGGAGAGGATCATCGCCATCATCATCACCAACGCATCTCCATCAACCACCGATGTTTCCCTCATCCATGAGCGAGTAATCCCTCGTTGTAGGCTTGGGGATGGTAGAGATTGGATGAGTTCTATCATGTAATCGAATAAGATTTGTTAGGGCATAGTGCCTAGTATCTCTATCAGTGCTATTTGGCTTTGTTCAAACTTGTTGTGCTTAATTCTTGCCACTAGGGCCCGAGTGCCATGATCTTAGATCCGAACTTATTATTGAATAATTATGATAGTATTGTGTGTGATCTTATCTGCAAGTTGTGTACACATATCATTGTCCGGATCCAAAGGCCCCAAAGTGACAATAATTGGGACAACCAGAGGGGATGGCTGTGGTGTGAGGATCACATGTGTTCACGGAGTGTTAATGCTTTTCTCCGGTGCTCTATTAAAAGGAGCACCTTAATTGCCAGTAGTTCCCTAGAGGCCCCGCTGCCACGGGATGGATGGACAAAAGATGTTGTGCAAGTTCTCATTGCGAGCACGCATGACTATATTTGGAGCACATGCCTAAGATTGTTTATTACTTGGATGCTTGTTATTATTTATCTGCAATGCCCTAGATCTTGAAATTACATGTTTAGACTCGTCCATGCAATGCCCGTCCATCTATCCCTATGCCTACCGCACTCGAATCCCTCACCTTTCACATTCTTATTGCTATTGCTTGTTTCACCTTTGTCATACTATTGTTGTTGCTTGCTGTTGCTACTACAAACTGTTACTACTGATAAACTTCTATGAGCGAGAACTATTTCCAGGTGCAGCTGAACTGACAACTCACTCGTTAAGGCTTGCAAGTATTCTTTGGCTCCCCTTGTGTCGGATCAATAAATTGGGTAATACTACCCGCGAAGACTGTTGCGATCCCCTACACTTGTGGGTCATCAGTCTGGCGATCTCGACATGGGAACATGGGAGATGCGCGTGTAGGAGATGGCGGAGCTTGCACTAGAGGCGAGGGAGAGCACAAAGGCGACCGACATTGTGCTAGGAAATCAAGGGGAGGTGGCGCCTACCGTGCAGGGAGACGGGAGCAATGCATCGAGGTTTGGGGATGGGGGACGATGGGGCAAGGACCATATCATGAACAACCAGAGGACATGCCAGCGGGGTGGCGAGATGGACTGCGGAGAAGCGGGGGTGGTAGGTAGCTAGGGCGAATCATATTCAACCCTTAAGGCCTTGTTTTGTAGGGAGGGAATAGAGGGGATCAACCTGGATAATACCGGCTCAGCCCTTGATCTCAAAAAATACGGATTTGGTCGTTTTGTAGGCCGGGGTTTACGGGGTTGAACCCCACTTACCCCCAGGAAACCACGAGACCCCTCTGTATGTCAAACCACGACCATGACCTCGTGTTTTACGGGCGCCAACGCTGCTTCTGCCTCCGCCACCGCCTCCGGCGACATGGCCTTTCTCCATGCCATGCCCTTCCTCTCGCTTCCCTTCCCTGTACTCCTCCCCTCTCGATCTCTCCCTCTCTCTCGCAACCGAGAGGCGTCGCCTTAGTCCGGCCATGGACCTCCTCTTCTACTCCTAGCTGTCTCTCCCGTATCATAGATTTCTAGCACTCTGATCCAGTGAACTTTCCTCTTATTGGCTAGGTGATAAAGAGAGATAACTTCTTAATTTCTATGTAGAAGAGAATTTGGACTATCATGTGTGCCAAGAGACATAATTAAAAAAGAGAATTAGAGTTAAGAGGGTTGAGAGGGGAATTATGGGGATTTGGTGAAGTTAGGGGTTTCACCCAATCCCCTTAGGGATTATCCCATTGATCCCTTCAAAACCACTAGTACAAAACAAGTCCTAATGCGGACGCCATCTCACGTGCCGCCCGAAGCACGAAGTACATAGGCCAACCCATTTTCTGGGTACACGATTTCTTTTTTTCTTTTTTTTTCTTCTTTTTTTTTTCTACATCAGAGCACTTTTTAGATCATAACACTTCTATATTTTAAACATTTTTATATCCAAACAAAATCCATATTCAAACATCTATTCAAAATCAGATTTTAGAACATTATTTAAATTTGAGCACTTTTCAAAGTTGAGCTTTTCAAATTAAAACCTTTTAAAAATATGAGACTTTCATTACTGTAAAAACAAGAAAAAAGGAAAGCATAAAAAGAAAAAGAAAAATACGTACCTATAACTGGGCCGCATTAGGCTCCCTTGAAGAAGTTTCTTCAGGCGGCACCCCGTTCGTGTGTGCTGCGGGCGGGCAATATGAGCTTAGCTAGGCCGATGGTCTTTGTCCTAGCAGGCTGCATCCCCCTAAAAATTATATTATATTTTTGTTTGTTTGTTTGTTTCAAAAGAATGTTGTAAATAGTTATTCAAAAGTAAAATAGCAGAAAATATATAGTTTAAATTTGAATAAAGATGGGGAAGCAATGTATATAAAAAAGAAACAGATTTTTAGTGAAAATATTTTTAGAGGCAAAAATATACATGATGATGTGAAAAACAAAACAACATGAAATTCTACTATATAATATTTTCGGGGCATTATATATCCTAAGTCAAATATATTTTATTTTGACCAAGTTCAGTGAGAAAATATTAGATGCTGATTTATTAAATATAAAGGTATTAGCACCCTTAGGTACAACAACTTATCATGGTTGAGCAAATTCATACAACTTCTAAAAACGAACGTTGTGGTACATAAACTTGCACCAAGGAAGCAAATAGGGATAAAAGCAATCAGAAGTTGACATGTGACATTGTAAAATTTGCAAAGAGACCCATATATGTTTTCCTCGCAAACATGTGACCAACCATATGGGTCCCACCTATCAGTGGCTAAACAAATAATAAAAACTGTATATGCAAGGACAGTGGGGTTTGAACTTACGATTCGAAAGAAAGATAGACCAACTAGCGTCTGCAATTACAACGAGCAGGATTTCTTTGAACACATCCGAATATTCTTCTTTATAACTATTTGAGGCTGAGAGCTAGAGCAGGACGAGCATGTATATCAGCTAGGTTCTCTCATCTGATATTTTGAGAAAGAAGTTTTATCGACCTGTAGTAGTGAAAGATCCATTTTTATGACGGCACATGAACAACATATATTAAAATTGATAGACCGTAAAAAACTCAAAGTCTAGATTCTGACGTAGAATAGACATAGATAATATGTATCTAGCTTGTTTTTTAATCTTTGTTTTGATGGGTGAATTAAAATATTTACTCGATGATAGATTACGAAACCAGATTTGTGCACGTCTTAGACTCAACAAGTAGATTGATTAAATAGTACAACCATCACTTGACCTGAAATATGCAACCGAGAAATCAGAAATACATATTCTATGAAAGATTACTAAAGCAGATCACACATTAAGCATCTAACAAAGAACTAAAACCATGTCATTTACTCGCAGAAAATAGAACATGTCCTATAAATCTTTAAATCTATAAATCTCAATGTAAAAAAGCAATAAAAATGGTACACGGTCATACAAATATTAATAAATAATCAGAGCAAAGTCAACTCATAGCAATAAAATTTGACAAATTAAATTGGGCTTGACACAAGTACCAACTATCTGCCCTCAACAGTTAAAAATGGTACCTCGCTACTAGATGAAATATCCAGAGCAACAAAATAGTGGCAGGCTAATGCTATGAAATTACAATCTAGTAAAAAGCAGGTATAATATTTACAAAAATGAGTTAAGTACATTTCGAATTCACCACACCCAAATTAGCAATGCACACTGCAGACTATATTATTCACCACAAGATATCAGATCATTTTCACTACTATAGGTCTAGCAGATCATTTTCACTACTACAGGTCTACAATATTTTTTATCCAAATATCAGATCAGAGAACCTAGCTGATGTACATGGTCCTACTTCTCTAACTTCCATCCATGATCAACGAATACTACGTTTACAACGCTGTGTCAACAATGCGGCCTTCTAGAGACGAGGGGTTGTCTTTCTGTCGGTTTCTTCTAGGGCCCCCTCTGGCGACGGCGACGGCCAAACCCTAGAATTCTCTCGACTCCGTTTGTCAACGGCGATCTTCCATCCCCGTCTTCCATCCTTCCACCGATCCTGCTATCGTTGTTTGGGGTCATCTCCCATCCAGTCTCCAATCTCGTTCGAGGCGATCAAGGGGTGAACCTGGTTTCGCTACCCGCCCTTGGCGTTGAGCGGTTTTCTCGGATCGGGAGATTGATGGCCGATCGACGTAAGGATCTGGCGGATCCACTCTCTGGTGGTGCTCCGGCTACCGGCGGGGATATGTCGGTCCGTAAACCGGATCTGGCGTCAAAGGGGAAATCGTCTGAGGGATCTGGATCATCCAAGGCAGCTTCGGGCGATGGAGTTGCTGAGATGTTGGGTCGCCTCAACCTCACTTCACAAGAATCCGCGGCCTTTATTCTGGATGATGAGGAGAACGAGCACCCTGGCTGCCCTGATTGGGCGCTGATTGGTAAGGTCTTAGCCCCTAACCTCCTGCATGTTTCGACTATCAAGACTGTCCTAAGGTCTGCATGGGGTAACCCTAAGGGGCTGGAGGTTCGATCGATGGGACCTAACCTGTTCATGGCGGAATTCCTCAGCAAGGTGGATATGGACCGTGTGGTAGATGGATCACCTTGGAATATCAATAAACATGGTATCTTTCTGACGAGGTTTGACCCAGCCATTAGGCCTAGTGAGGTGTGCTTTGATAGCCTCACTATTTGGGCTCGCATTCTCAATCTGCCATTTGGTTTGATGAACAATTCGAAAGGAAAAGATCTCGCAGGCACTGTTGGCACAGTTGAGAAAATGGATGTGGACAGTAAGGGTCGTGCTTGGGGTGAGTGTAACACCCTCAGAATCGGACCTATGCAAGTTTGGGCAAAATTCACCAAACCCGCATAGAAACGATTCAAAGGTGCCCACCAGGCACTTTCGTGCGGGTGGAAAACGAAGTAATAACATTACCCAACAGTCCTCGATGGGACCCACAGAACAGATATATACAACAGCGACTCAATGAGTCAAGAATACAGATATAATATACAAGATCCAATCACCTTGAAAATAGTAGAGCGTCCGACTACGGACAAGAAGCAAATGGGGCTAAGAGCCCTGAAGAATAACCAATGGCGTCCATAACCCTGCCCAGGCCAAGCCGGAAGGGTAACCCTGCTAACGACGTCGATCTCAAACCTGCTTAAACAAAAGGGGTGCCGACAAAGGGCAAAGGAAAAAGAGGAGCGTCGATCGAGGCCAAGACACGAGGCTAGAGGTTAGACCGGTCCTCGCCACATAGGTATGGATCGAGCGGCAAAGATGCACTAAACAACCTATAGAGACTCGATACAACCAAGGCAATCGAGGGGATAAGAACGACCTAACCGGATCCAACTCGATACTATCATCAATCAAACCCATCTGGCGTTTCCCCTCGAGACCAATCGAGGAAGTCAACCGAGGAACTCACACATTGGCGCTTTACTTATTCAGTTATAGTTACGGCACTTTACTAGTCAAGTTTTGGATAATCGTCCTGATAAAAATAAGCAGTGGGTACTTTTAGTTCACCATTCCGTTGTAGTTGCAGCAATTACTAATCAGATACAGATAGTATGAGATAAACCCAAACCCAGCAATTGTTGGTACTTTTATTCAGCCATTTCGTTGTAGTTGCAATACTTACTAGTCAGATACAATGGTCGCAAGCGTTAAACAACAAGCAATTGTGGGCAGTATTAATTAGTCATTCCATTATAGTGAAGCTGATTACTAGTCATTATAAGTCAAATTTATAGCAGTAAACTTTAGTTATGCTTGTCTATGATCGAGATACTGTGCTCCAAGTCGTCCATATCCGCGGACACGGCTTTCAGAAAGTTTTACCCGGCCGGGGTGCACCAATAGCAACACACGCTCGATCAACCTCGGAAAAACCAAATCAAAACCCAACGAGGCTTTCACGACTGAACAATCACAGGATTCAGAATATTTCAGGGGCCACACCATTGAGTAGATCCCGCAACGGAGTAAGCAAGCTCGAGACGGACTCAAGGTTTGGCGACAATGGTCGTTTAATCGGGAACCCGAAAGTGTGGTGGGCTTGTCGATACCGCGTAATCAATCCGCTTACCTAAATAAGACAAAGGTGCTCCTCGCACAATTTAAATACGTAAAGTAGCATGGCATAAGTACAGATCGTAAATAAAACCTCAAACTAGTTTGTGGTCCCTAGAAATAAGAATGAATCAAGCTCGCCTGGGGGTCCCATATACCTCCGGATGTGGATAGCGCAAAAATCAAGGAACAGGTATCAAGTACTCGGGGTCTTACGGGACACAAGTGGGCGTTCGGAAACCAAATATTTTCTATCACCCACCGATGCCTCTGCTTATTTCAATTTTAGTTGTTAAACAGAAATTAAAGTGACGATAAGTGAAACTAGAATCATCTCCAACATCAACATGCGGCAATACATCAGCAACTGTGGCATATGACGACACACATCAGCACTTGAGCAAGCAACTACGACGCGCAAGTCCAACTATCTACCAAACAACAAGTAATAGGGTGTGTCCAAGGCAATATATGGCTGCAAGGGATAACAAGGGTACGGAATCTAGAGCATCGCAACACAGATAGCAATAGATCAACAGGAGGGAAGTAAATACTATAAAAGTAAGATAGGTAGAAAGGGGGAGATGCTCGCCTGAAAACATTGTCGAAGGGTTCATCCGAAGATCGGGGCGAAGCTCACATCAACTCAACGGCCTTATCCGCGAAGAAGCAAAACACTAGAATAAACACCGGATGCAACATTTAATACACGGCAGAAGATCGGCATGATGCATGTATGATGGATGACATGGCAAAGATGCGATGTAATTAGATCATATTAAGTGGAACCGGGGTCCCGACAATTAATTAGGTGGTTCATGTTGTTTAACTTCCCCGCAATTTAAATGTTGTTTTAACATGGCAAAGAGATAGCACCGGTTCGCTACACCAATTTAAATGAGGCCGATATGAGACTAGATTTGCCCGCATATGGGCCCCATATTTAATTATTAGGTGAATCGGCATAAGGCCCCCAAACCACATGAGATGCATGCGAGATGAATGATTTGATGTGCAACAATTGTATTATATTATGAAATTAGGGTTTTCGGGAAGGGGTTCACACATTAGGGGTCTCGACGATCTTGGGGTTCCGGGGTTCGGGGTCGGTCTCGACGGAAGCGTTCTCGGATAGCGGGGGTAGGTCTTGAGTTCCGGAAAGAAGTACTAGGCGTTCTGTGTCGGTGCCGTTCTTGTCGCATTCGCGGTCTTCGGGTCATGTCGACGATCATGGAGTTCAGGGGGAAGCACTTGTCGCGTCGGGGTCTCGGTGTCGGGGTGCAGTGCTTGGCGTCCGGGGTTAGGGTCTTCGGATCGGGGTAGATCTTATCGGTCTTGGCGTCTTCGGATCCGGGAGGAAGAACTTGGCACGTCGGGTTCGGGCCTCAGGGTTCAGGGGTCTCGGCGTCCGTGTGGCAGTCTTGGCGTCTAGGGAAGGAGTACTTGTCGTCCCATGAAGGAGATCTTGCGTCTAGGGTCCCGGCGAACTTCGCGGTCCCGAGGGTTCGGTTCGCGAGGCGGTCTTGATGCTCCGTGGCGTCGATCTTCGGGGTTCCGGTCTCCGAAAATCTTCGGATGATCTTGTCGGAGCCGGTACGGGGTTCCGCATCGAGGATCTTGGCGACCTTGGGGTTTCGAGGGTTGATGTGGTAGGACGGCTTGTATCTTCGGTTGGCGCCACATCACTATCCCCGTCCGATCGACCTTCTGCGGCGGTCACGGCGTCAACTACTTACCTCGATCACAAACCGACACGGTCCAACACGTTCCTGTCTCGAGTGGCGCTTGCTGGACGGGGTCGAGGCGAGGCCGACGCCTGAGGTCGTCGTGGGCTGAGCGAGCAGCAACGCCAGGAGGGGCGGCCTTGCTATGGGTGGACTGGGGTGAGCGGCGGCGGTGGCTCGGAGGTGGGGCCGAGGCGACGACTGAGGCGCGGGCAGGGCCGAGGAGCGGAAGAGGCGACGCGGCTCGGGGTGCGTACGCGAGGCCGAGGGGAGGGACCGGAAGCCTTGAGGCGGTGGCCTTGTCGACGACGGGAGGAGGCCCGCGGCGTGGAAGCAGGCGGCGCCGGCGCCGTGGGAGGCGGCGGGCCGCAGAGGCGGGCCGGGTCGCGCGGAGGCGGTTGGCAGCGGGTGCCGAGCGCGGCGGTGTCTTGGTCGGAGGAGGGCTCGGGAGGCGTTCTGGGCCATGAGGAGCGGCGTGCTGGAGGCGCGGGCGCGCGAGGCGACGGGAAGAGGGCTCGGCACGGGGAGTTTCACTGGCGGGAAGAAGAGGCCGCGGCCGGGAGAAGGGAGGCGGAACTGGCAGGGGCGGAGCAAGGCGGCGGGCGGGCGGACGCGGGACGGTGGTCGAGCGCCATGGGCGGGGCGAATGGCCAGCAAGGCTCTGGCAAGGGGCTTGGGAGGTAGGAGAGAGGGAGGGAGAGGAGAGGAGCACAAGGTGGGGAGCGAGTTGGGGAAGAGGAGCAGTGTCAGGGGAGGGGTGGGCCGGACGTGGGGCCAGGGGCAGGCGGGTCCCACAGGGCAGAGGGAGGGCTGGCAGCGCGGTTGGTGTGTACTGTGTGCGTGCGTGTGTTGTGTGGTGGAGGGTGGGGAGTTGTGTGGTGGGGGAAGGTGAGAGAGAGGGGGTCTAGGTGGAGGGCTAGGATTGGGTGGGGGGAGGAGATGGGCTGATGTGGCGGTAGGACATTGGTGGGGGTGATGTGGATCTAGGGGGTGGGTAGGATGTTGGGTAGATGTAGGATTAAGAGGGCTGATTGGGATGGGCCGTTTGTAAAAAATCTGGGGCGGTCGTTCGGGTCGGGTTGGCCCGTTCGACTGCCCCTACTAAAATAAATAAATATTTTATTTGATTTAAACGGGCCGTCTGCAACCCGATAGCGGCCAAAACAAAATATTCCGGAGACCCGGTTTTGGCGTTTGAATAAAAGACGGGGCGTTTTATAAAACAAAACGGGCTTTGCAAACATAGTTTTAGCAAACAATGCATGATGATGACGATGCGATGCACAAATTCAACGCGATTTTCTAGTAGTGGTTTTTGCGGGATGCCACAGTGAGTATCTCCGGGTCAGGGTCTCGATTCGCTCCCGGGAACCGCTGATGCGCTGTGTGACAGTTTACTCCCAGAAAAGACAGACCACTGATGTGTACCAGGTGATGTATGAACGACTGCCAATCTTCTGTTTCTCCCGTGGTCTGCTAGGGCACTCCTCTGGTACCTGCATGACACCCGGGGAACGGGATGGTCAGGGTTTCTTGCCCTGGCATGGACCACATCTATGTGTTCCTAAAGACAAGAAGAAAAATGTTAGTTCCCGGTCAGGCCAAAGCTCGTTCTCGAGTAATCAACCTGACCCGGCTGCTGGTCGGAATGGATCGGCAACTATTCCTGTCCAGGATGTGCAGGGAGTTGATACCTCGGGTGAGGTCCAATCACCCAAGAAGCAGCGCAAGATGCGTGCAAACCGTGGTCAGAGGTGGTCCAAAGCGTTCTGGTAAAACAACGACGAAGGAACAAGACAATGCTACCCGATTCAGTGGTCAGAAAAGAAAGGTTTATCGTCCAAAACCTTCTGCTGGCTCTCTGTCAGAAGGTGCGGCAGGGGTGCTTTCAATCCTACCTGCTGGGGTCAGGGTGATGCTGAGGATTCTGATGTTGTGGCTACTGAGCTCAGAAGCAATATTCCAGTAGCAAGTCTTGAATCAAACAAAAAGCAGAAGACGGCCACCCCCCCTAACTCCTCTCGGTCAGCGGATCAGGCAGAGGCTGCGGTGCAGCTCTGCCAGACGCAATGAATCTTCTCTGCTGGAACTGTCGAGGGCTTGGGTGGGATTCGACAGTTGGCAAACTTCACTGGTTAGTGAGGTTCTACCGACCTACCTTCCTCTTCCTGTGCGAGACGAAGATGAAGGATTCCCGTGTGCAAAACTTCATGTAGTCCTTAGGCTACACGGGCAGCTTTGCTGTCAGCAGCGTTGGCCTAAGTGGAGGGTTGGCTCTGTTCTGGATGTAGCCATACAGCGTCTCTCTAAAAGGCTTCAATTCCCACTGTATTGATGTGGTAATCTCAAGGACTGAGAGCGAGCCGTGGTGGGCTACCTTTGTGTATGGAGAACCGAAGAGAGAACTGCGACATGTGTTCTGGGATTTAATGCGGCGTCTTCACGGACAATGGAGTGGTCCCTGGATCTGTTGCGGTGATTTTAACGAAGTTCTTAGTGGGGATGAGCACTATGGCTCTTCTGACCGATCAGATAGCCAAATGGCTTTGTTCCGAGACTGTCTGGATACTTGTGGCTTGACGGATCTTGGTTTTGCAGGCCCGAAATATACTTGGAATAATAGACAGGAGGGTGCTGATCTGGTCTGCGTACGGCTTGACCGTGCGGTGGCAAACTCTGCGTTCATGGATCGCTTCTGTGGTTTCCAGGTGGAGAATGTGATCACTACTTCGTCAGATCATATGGCGATCTCTATTATGCTGGAAGGTAATGATGCTATCTCAAGAGGCCGTCCGGTCATGCAACAATTCCGATTCAAAGAAGCTTGGTTGCATGCACCGGATTACAGAGATGTGGTGGAGAAATCCTGGGAAGAAGGCAGAAATGGAGAAGTGTCCCTGCAGGCGACATGTGATAACCTGCGCTGTCTTGCTGGTTCCCTCAAGCGTTGGAGCAAAGAGTCGTTTGGTGCGGTCAAGAAAAAGATTGGCAATCTTGAAGCCAAACTGAAATAGATGCGTCTCACCAATGCTGACAATAATGAGATTCGCAATGTGGAGAAGTCCTTATGCGAGCTGTTTGAGAGAGAGGAAATCATGG
The DNA here is from genome assembly GCA_030063025.1 of Avena longiglumis. Lineage (NCBI taxonomy): Eukaryota > Viridiplantae > Streptophyta > Magnoliopsida > Poales > Poaceae > Avena > Avena longiglumis. The sequence continues at coordinate 171,675,349 of CP125973.1, forward strand.
CCCGTCAACGGTCGAGGGTGGATTGGCTCCGGGAGGGAGACCATAACACCTCCTTCTTTCACGCGAGAGCTTCTGCGAGGAAGCGTGCTAACCGCATATCTCGACTTATCAAGGATGATGGTACGACTTGTGTTGACAGTGGTGAGATTAAAGGTATGGTGCAGCAGTTTTATGGGAATTTATTTTCCTCTGAAGATTGCCCCTCTAGTGATGCTATCCTTGATGCCATTCCCCAGAAAGTGACGACAGAGATGAACGACGCTTTTTGTCAGGCTTACACTAATGGGGAGATCAAGATGGCCTTGTTCCAGATGGGTCCAACTAAAGCGTCGGGACCTGATGGTTTTCCAGCGTTATTTTATCAAACCCACTGGGACTTTCTCAAGGATGAGATTTGCTGTGCGGTCCGAAGTTTCTTGGCTGGTGATCCTGTTCCTGAGGGTTTCAGCGATTCGGTTATTGTACTCATACCAAAGACACCGAGCCCCCAACACCTAAAGAATTTTAGACCGATCAGCTTGTGTAATGTACTTTACAAAATTGCTTCCAAAGTTCTGGCTAATCGATTGAAATTGCTTTTGCCCAAGGTTGTGGTTGAGAATCAAAGTACCTTTGTTCCAGGGCGTTTGATCACTGATAATGCACTGATTGCATTTGAATGTCTTCATACCATCAGGCAACAATGAACTAAGAAGCCTTTCTTTGCCTTGAAGATTGATATGATGAAAGCGTACGACCGTGTCGAATGGAGCTATTTGCACGGTTGTTTGGCTAAACTGGGTTTTGCTAGTACTTGGATCAATGTTGTGATGAGGTGTGTTACTCTAACACGTTATGCAGTCCAAGTCAATGGCGAAATTACCGAGCCTGTGGTACCCACTAGAGGTATCCGTCAGGGTGACCCCATCAGCCCCTATCTTTTCCTTCTATGCACTGAAGGTTTGTCCTGTCTTCTGCAAAAAAAGGAGGCCCAAGGAGAGCTACAAGGAATCAAAAATGGCAGACTTGGTCCTTCTATAACACATCTCCTCTTTGCAGATGACAGTATCTTCTTTGCTAGGAGTGATAAGAGAAGCGTTGAGGCTTTACACCATGTCCTGACCACTTTCTGCGAGGGATCGGGCCAAAGAATTAACCTGGACAAGTCAAATATTTTCTTCGGAGGTGATTGTCCTGTTGGTATCAAATGTGGGATCAAACAGATTCTTGGGGTCCATAATGCAAGACTCTTATTTGGGTATGCCTACTCAGATTGGTCGTTCTCCCATCATCACATTTCGTTACTTGTTTGATCGGATGTGGAGGAAAGTTAATGGCTTGTCCGACAGACCTCTATCCAGGGCGGGTAATTAAATCTTACTCAAAGCTATTATACAAGCCATTCCGACTTATGTGATGAGCTGCTTTCATTTGCCAATGGCCACTTGTGATCAAATGAGGAAGATTGTTGTTGATTTCTGGTGGGGGTCGAGGGATGGCAAAAGGAAGACACAATGGCGATCTTGGGACTGGTTGTCTTCCCCAAAGGATATTGGGGGCATGGGATTCCGGGACATGGAAACCTTCAACGAAGCTATGCTCGGGCAGCAGGCAGGCGTCTTGTCACTGACCCAGAATCTCTCTGTGCCCGAGTATTGAAAGGGCGCTACTTCCCCAATGGTGACTTTTGGAATGCAGAGTGTCCACGCTCAGCCTCATATACTTGGCGCAGTATCCTGTTTGGGCATCGGCTGATAAAATCTGGTTGTCGCTGGGGGATTGGAGACGGACGTTCTGTAAGAATTCTGCACGACAGATGGATTCCTGGTTTTCCTCCTTGTACGCTGCACACTCTGGTCCCTCTCAGCGATGGACAAACAGTGGACTCACTCCTGGATAGCTCACTGTCATGGAACGAGACTCTTGTCCGATCCATTTTTGTGAAGGATGTGGCTGAGAAGATCCTACAAATTCCTGTTAGTCGCAGAGGAGGCGATGACTACCTGTCCTGGCCACACAACAAGATAGGTATCTACACCGTCCAGTCAGCATATCATCTTGCCCGGACTGAGACTGCCCTTATTACTCGGAGCAGGCGTGGTCACGGTATGTCATCTGGGTTCCCTGATGAAGCAAAATGCTGGAAATCGCTGTGGTCCATCCGAGCTCCTGGCAAAATGAAGATCACACTCTGGAGGTTTGCCGATGACTGTCTGCCGAGTGGCTCCCAGCTGCGTCACCGTAATATCTCGACCTCGGTGTCTTGCATTCACTGTTCAGCTGACGAAAGGGTGGAGCATGCAATGCTCTTCTGCCCCTTTGCTCGATAGGTCTGGAAAGAAATCAGCTCCACGTTCGGAATTCAGCTGAACCGGAGCAGTTTTTCCACCGCGAAGCTCTAGCTCTTCAGCTTCCTGGCGGGCTGCACTGACCAGGAGGCCACTGTTCTCGCTGTGACGTGCTGGCACCTGTGGGATGCAAGGAACAAGCTCCGCGAGGAGGGGGGCAGTATCCATCCCATCTCTGTGGCGATGAAGATTAAAGCTTATATAGATATGATCAATACTCACTTAGTTTGTCAACATACCATCCAAAGGAGAGAGGCTTCTCTCAGTGCTAAGTGGTCGCCGCCGCCGGAAGGTAATCTGATGATCAACGTAGATGCTGCTATTTTCTCTTCATCTGGCAGCATGGGTGCAGAGGTGGTGATCCGTGATTCTTCAGGAACCTTCTTGCTGGGTTGCAGCGAGAGCTCTCCTAACATTTCAGACCCTGAACTTGCTGAGGCCACTACGGCCAGATTGGCGCTGACCTTCGCCCGCGAGGAGGGCCTAGACAGTCTGGTTCTTTCTTCCGACTGCCTGTCCCTGGTCAACCGGGTGAATTCTTCTACTCGTGATAGATCAATGTGTGCCCCTATTGTTGAGGATATCAAATCTCTGATGGCATCGTTCACCACCTGTTCCATAGCTCATGTTTTTCGTTCTCAAAACAATGTTGCGCACTGTTTAGCGCGTTCATGTGAGTCCTCTGTTAGGAAGATTTGGCGTTGTGTGCCACCGGAGTGTATCTGGCTGGCTATCTGTAATGAACTTGTTGTTGTTTGATCAATAAAGCTCACACATTCTCTCAAAAAAAAATGCGGCCTTCTAGTCTAGCTAGTAGTCATAAACGGAACGTCCAACTAGGTTTATCAAATTCTTCTTGGCCTAATGGAAGACGCCGTGCTTTATTGCTTGATCCCGAGTTCAAATCCTTCCATATACACTTTTTTTAATTATTTGTTTACCCACTGATAGGTGCGACCCGCATGGAAGGCATCAGCCATGGTCACATATTCAAAAGAAAAACATACAGGGTTGTTTTTGCAAATTTTATAATGCCACATGTCACCTTTTGATTGCTTGTGTAGCTATTTGCTCCCTTAGTGCAAGTTTATGTACCACTGTGTTCACTTTGGGAAGTTGTTGTATGAATTTGCTCCCATGAGACAAGTTGTTGTATTTGAAATGCTAGTACCTCTTAAATATATTTTCACAATATATTTACTTTATTTAATGTATTTTATGAAATAGCATCAAAATATGTTTCTCATGTTGCCACGAAAATTCCTCGTTAAAAACCGAAGCGAAGTGAGTGGCACATAATGATTCGTCAATTATTGAGTTAGCTAGTACTTCCACTACTCCGTCCGGAAAAAGATGTCCCATTTGTAGGTCCTTCCCATTTGTATAGATTGTTCGTGTGTATCTACGGGCGATTTTATCGGTAGATTTGACGAATTTTGTTCAAAAGATAGCAACATATATAAATTCAAATAGGTATATTATGTAACCCCATTTAAAAAGTGATCTACTGATACTAATTTTGTCTCATAAATGTTCATATGCATTTCTCATAACTGGGTCAAACTTTAAAAACACTTCTTGACATGGTTATACCCCGCGGGTACACGACTTCAGTATACCTAGTCCAGCCCAAGGAAGGCCCACGACAAATATACGTCGGCCCATGAAGACTTTCGGGTGGCCAGGGCCCATGACGCCTTCGGATCCTTGGAGAGCAAGACTAGAGTAGATAGAATATTCAAAGGGGTAAACCCTAAAACCTGTAACCGACTCGATCTGTGCCTGGGACCTTCCTAACTCTATATAAAGGCTAGGAGGGCTCAGTGAGGAGGGCACCTCATACCTTCGCATAGACACCTCCACGCTAGATTGCATCTGCGCACCCCTGTAACATTCGGTTCCGCCGTAATCAAGAGCAGACAAGCAGGAGTAGGGTTTTCCCTCCGGGGGCCTGAACCTGGGTAAACCTCGTGTCCCTATGTTGCTTGTTTGCTAACCGTTCCGCGATCTCCAGCATCCCCATCTTCTCCAAAACCCAAGTCCATAACAATGGGCATTGACGAGATTAAACCTTGTCAATTGGCGCCGTCTGTGGGAACTGGGGACGTTGATTGTGTGATCATGACGGTCCCAACCCGAGCGATCTACAACTCCGCAGCTACGGGGAGTCATCTCCTCTTCGGGGCCTTCGACTTCACCGCCCACTCACCGGCCACCATGAAGGACTTCGAGCCCGTTGGCGACGGACTCGAGATCCTGTTCGGGAGCTTCTGCTTCAAGGTGGGGCAGGCCGGCACTCTCCGCCTCCAAGAGCGGGTGTCCCTACCATCGATTAGGCCCGCTTCATGGGCTCCACACCCTGTGCTACGCACATCATCATCGACAGACGAGTCCTATGACAGCAGCAGCTGCAACTCCGATCTGTGCGATCCACCATCGGACGAAGGGACCTACGGTTCCGGATCCGAAAGTTGCGGCAGCAGCAATCAGATCTACGAGTGCTACCAGTGCGCCGCGGTCATCCAGGACCACGAACACAATCCACCACCCAACCCGTAGGGTAAAAACGGTGGGAACAGAAAAAGCCAGTCCCCCCACCCAACGGGGACAACACCGATCGGGTCATCCACCTCAACGAGGAGGGATGGGCTCAAGCACGCGAAGCCGTGGCAGGCAACAAGATCCTGCCCACCGATGCGTCGCGAGATCTGCTGATGGCATACCACCTGATCCTAATTGAGGAGCACAAGAAGCAGGTGAAGATGCATGAGGCACTTGACAAACGCAAGCAAGCAGCCTCGGAGTCCAGTGCGCGACGAGCTGCGCTCTCCGCCATGGGCATTGGCTCCAGCTCGCACGGCAACAACGGCAACAAGCACCGTTCTCGGATGGAGAACATGGACCCTAAGGAGCTTCGCGAGGTGACTCGGGCCCTCAACGCGTCCTTTATGGAGATGGATGCCGACGGCAACATCATCCCAAAGACGCCCCAGGCCGCAATCATGGAGGCCACCGCGTACCTCGCGTCTCACCCACCTCCAGAGGGGTACCCAAAAAGGTCCATGCATAAGTCCGCGCTTACCGGACTCGGACTCGTCGGAGCTGCACTCCACGAAGAAGCTCCTGCGGAGCCAAAGAAGAAGGCTACAGTCAAGTTCAACCGCAACCCCACACCTTCATCCGAAGATGAAGAGCACGACCTTCCTCGAAGGCACAAGAGCTAGCGCCATTGCAACCACGATTATGATGCCCGAAGCGAGCTCACCCAATGCAAAATCGACAAGGCGCGTGCCAAGCGCGCATGCTCGTCTAAATCCGAGATGGATGAAGACGAAGAACTCTGCGGAGCCCGATGCTTCAGCAGATCTGTTCAACGGACGAGGATGCCGCGAAACTTCAAGCTTCCTTCGGACACTCCGAAGTTTGATGGCACACAGGACCCCAAGGCGTGGCTCAGCGACCACTTGTCGTTCTTCAAGCTGCATGGCGGAAACAAGGAAACCACCATGCAATGCCTTCAGCTGCAGCTGACAGGCGCAACTCGGATCTGGCTTAGCAGCCTATCCTCAGGATCCATCCGAAGCTAGGAGGAGCTGGTGTACAGTTTCGTTCAAAACTTCAAGGGCACCAGCAAGAGGCCTGCCTCGATCAAGGAGCTGCGGGCCTGCGCTCAACGAACGGGCGAATCCATTCGCTCGTACATATTGCGCTGGTCCAACACCAAGAACTCCTCGGCGCACATCTATGAGGAGAGGGCTATCGACGCCTTCAAGGATGGCGTCAAACGCCAGGACTTCAAATAAGAACATGGGCGCGTCAAGCCCAAGACACTTGACCACCTCATGGAAATCGCCAACAGGTGGGCCGATGGCGAGGACAACATCCACCGAGCACACTCGGAGGAAGAAGACGACTACGGCCGGCGACGTAAACGCCGTAGCAAGGGAAGACCGTGCGTCTACGACGATCGCGATGGACCCGACATGGTTGCGGCTGGCTACGCCGACCGCCGCAGTGATAGCAACCGCAACAACAGCGGATATCGCGGAAGCAAATTCCGAAAAGGAGGACGCTCAATGCAGTCGTGGCAGCGCTGCGGCCGCGACAACGGACCGTCAGCATACGAAAAACTGTCGGGTCCATGCACCATCCACTTTTACATCGACAAGCAGGATGGTAAGAAGAAGGCGAGCCACATGCTCAAGGACTGCCGCGAGTTCCAGAAACTCAGCGAAAGCATGGCTCGGATGAGGAAGCAAGCCCCGAACCCTGGATACGGGAACGCACCCGCACCTGGCGAAATTGCACATGGAGCCCCTCCACCACCACCTGCGGGAGGCCCGAACCACCCAGTTGCACCTGCGCAGAATAACGGTGGGCACGTGTATCCCCCTCCGAAAGGAGCGCTGATGATCCAAAAAGGGCGCCCAACGAACAGGGTGTCGAAGAAAATCACCCGTCAGATCAACCTGGCTATGACAGCACCACCCGCCATCCCCGAGTACCTCAGCGGATCAGAATCTTGCATCACGTTCAGCCGTTCGGATCACCCTTGCCTGATCCCTCGCCCAGGTCATGCTGCCCTGGTGCTCGAGGCGCAGATCGGCGGGTTCGAGATGAGTCGCGTCTTCGTGGATGGCGGCAGCAGCATCAACGTGATGTTCGCCGGCACCCTAGCAGCAATGCGGATCCCGCTGTGCAGCCTGGAACAGTCAGACACAACGTTCCATGGCATCGTCCCAGGAAAGGGAATATTCCCCCTGGGAAAGATATGGCTCGACGACATCTTCGGCAAGCCGGATAACTTCTGATGCGAGCGAATCGAGTTCGAAGTGGTGGACTGGCCATCACGATACCATGTCATCCTCGGGCGCGTGGCATTCACACAATTCCTAGCAGTACCGCACTACACGTACCTGCTACTCAAGATGCCAGGACCCAGGCGCGTCATCACGGTCCACGGGAGCTTCACCCGATCGGACCACTGCGATAGGGACTTCAACAGAATCTCCCAGTCATTCGGCATGCAAGAGGAGCTCATAAGGCTCCACGAGGTGACGGACAATGGGGCACCCCCAGTCGCAAGATAGAACGCACCCAACATGTCCTTCGACTCCACCATCAACACAAAGAAGGTGCAAGTCCACCTGACGGATGCCTCCAAGACGGCGCTGATCGCCAACGACCTCAGTCCCGTTTGGGAAAGCGCGCTCGTCGAATTCCTCCGATAGCGCTGGGAAGTCTTCGCTTGGTGTCCTGCGGACATGCCAGGAGTTCCCAGGGAATTCGCCGAGCACGCACTCAACGTCTTTCCAGACGCCAAGACCGTCAAACAGTCCATCTTACGACTGTCCGAACCCCGAGCCGAATCCATAGGAGTCGAAGTCAACAGACTTCGAGCTGCAAACTTCATTAGGGAGATTAAGGAGAGCGAGTGGCTCGCCAATACAGTGATGGTCCCCAAGAAGGACACGGACATCCTGCGGATGTGCGTGGACTTCACATCGCTGAACAAGCACTGCTCGAAGGACCACTTCCCTCTCCCTCGGATCGATCAGATCATCGATTCGACTGCAGGATGCGAGAAACTCTCCTTCCTCGACGCCTGCTCAGGCTACAACCAGATTCGACTGAAGGTCGAAGATCAGGAGAAAACGGCGTTCATCACGCCGTTCGGAGTGTTCTGCTACAACACAATGCCCTTCAGGCTAAAGAACGCGGGCGCCACGTACCAACGGTGCATGCAGGCATGCCTGAAGGACCAGATAGGCCGCAATATACAAGTCTATGTCGACGACATAGTCATCAAAACAAGGGAGGCTAGAACACTCATCGACGATCTTCGCGAGACGTTTGATAATCTCGACCGCTACAGGATCAAGCTCAACCCTAAAAAGTGCGCCATCGGCATCCCATCTGGCCAGCTGCTTGTCTACTTCATCTCCCAGCGAGGGATCGAGGCAAACCCGAAGAAAATTTGGGCCATAATGGCCATGGAAAAACCGAAGAACCTCAAGGGCATACAACAGCTTGCCGGGCGAATCGCGGCATTGAGCAGGTTCATCAGCCGCATGGGCGAAAAGGCTCTGCCGTTCTACCAGCTGCTACGCAAAGCAGACAAATTCGAGTGGACGCCTGAGGCGGACGATGCATTCGAAGATCTAAAGCGGTTGCTCTCTACCTCGCCGGTCCTGGTCACGCCAAAGGAACGCGAGCCTTTGCTGCTGTACATAGCAGCCACACACCAGGTGGTAAGCACCGTACTGGTGGTCGAGCGACCCGAAGAGGGCAAGACCCATGGGGTCCAACGCCCAATCTACTACCTCAACAAAGTATTGAAGCCGACAAAGCAGAGGTACCCTCACTACCAGAAACTCGCCTACAGCGTGTTCATGATGGCTCGTCGGCTGAGCCACTACTTCCAGGAGCACCAGGTGATGGTCGTCAACGAGGCACCCCTGAACAACATCCTAAACAATCCGGAGGCCACATGACGTGTGGCCCTGTGGGGCATCGAGCTGTCACCTCTAGACATCGTCTATGAGAAACGCCACACGATCAAGTCTCAGGTCCTCCCGGACTTCCTCGTACACTGGATGGAGCTGCAGCTGCCAGATACCCCAGACATGACACAGTCATGGACAATGCACTTCGACGGCTCCAAGCGCGAGGCCGGAGCAGGAGTCGGGGTCATACTGACCTCCCCACAGGGCGACAATATGAAGTATGTCCTCTGGATGAAGTTTCGATCCTCCAACAACGAAGCCGAATACGAGGCCCTCATCCACGGCATGAGGATGGCCAAGATCTGCGGCGCAACACGCCTCGTCATCTACGGTGACTCCAACCTCGTCGTCCAGCAGACGATGAGCGAAAAGGTCTGGCGCGACGCCAACATGATCGCGTACCGCGCACTCTACAACGCACTCGAAGGAGGCTTCGACGGCTGCGAGCTTTGGCACGTTGGGAGAGAAAGCAACGAAGAGGCTGATAGACTCGCCGACATCGGCTCCACCTGCGCACGGGTTCCACCAGGTGTGTTCCTCGAACAGATTTGCGTGCCATCAATCAAACGGAAATTTCCAAAGGGATCACCCGAAGAAGCAGAACACTCGGGGGTTGCGCTACCCGAAGGTCAGGAAGGACCCGAAAAGCTCGACACAGAGGTCGCTATGGTCAACTTGATGCAGGTCATGGCAGTCAAAGAAACTTGGACGCGGCCATACCTCCGATATCTGATAGACGGAGAGCTGCCTGATAGCCCGACAGATGCCCGACGCATATCTCGTCGGTCCAAGGCATTTACCATCATCAATAGCGAGTTGTACAAGCGCAGCATTTCGGGTGTACTCCAAAGGTGCGTCACCATCGGTGACGGCAAAACCATACTCCAAGACATCCACGAGGGCATCTGCGGCCATCATGCAGGCAGCCGCTCCCTTGTCGCCAAAGCTCTACGAGCTGGATTCTACTGGCCAACGGCCATGAACGACGCCAAGGACATCGTCCGAAGATGCAACGGGTGCCAAAGGTTCGCCGACAAACCACACGCACCCAGATTAGAGCTCATGCCCATACCTTTGGCCTGGCCCTTCGCCCAATGGGGCCTCGACATGATCGGCAAACTACCAAGGTCCTCGAAAGGGGGTCACGTCTACCTCCTGGTTGCAGTCGACAAATTCACCAAGTGGATTGAGGCCATGCCGGTCAATAACCGAAAGGGCAAAACTGCCGTCAAGTTCTTTGAATCCATTGTCTACAGGTTCGGCGTGCCACATAGCATCATCACCGACAATGGGTCGAACTTCATCTCCAAAGAATTACAGGACTTCTGCAAAGACCTCGGAATCAACATCACATATGCCTCAGTGGCGCACCCGCAAACGAACGGGCAGGTCGAGAAGGCCAATGGCCTCGTCGGCGCTGGCATCAAGAAGCGCGTAATGAGCCCACTCGAGCGGCTCGTCGGAGCTTGGACAAAAGAGCTGCCCTCCGTCCTGTGGAGCCTGCGTACAACGCCAAACAGCTCAACCGGCTACACGTCGTTCTTCATGGTGCACGGAGCCGAAGCCGTGCTACCAGCAGAGGTACGCCACAAGGCCCCATGGGTCGTTGCTTACAGCGAAGCCGAATTGATGGCTGCACTCGAAGACGCCATCGACACACTCGATGAGGCGCGCGACATAGCAGCAGCTCGATTGGCGGTGTACCAATAGAGTCTCCGCAACTACCACAGCCGACGGCTGCGCCCAAGGTCCTTCGTCAAAGGATACCTAGTCTTGCGACTCAAGCAAGAGCGACCGAAGAAATTCGAGTCACCATGGGAAGGACCCTACATCGTCACTGAAGTCATCCCAGGTGGCGCCTATCGCCTCAAGCACGTGGAGTCTAGAGTCGCATACTCCAACCCATGGAACGTCGCACAGCTAGGCCGGTTCTACCCCTAGCTACCTCCCTCTTTTACTTTCAATAAGGCTATTCAGCCAAGGCTACTCAGCCGAACAATGTACCTCCTCCATTACGATATGAATAAAGCTAAGTGTCTCGCCCCAAAAAAAAATTTTACTGTTCGCATTTTACTCCTTGCTACAACGCACTCGGGGGCTCCCCCCACCTCAAGACTTCGTCGACTGAGGATAACGCGTGTACACCTGAGTAGCTGACCACGTCAGGCTAAGGAAAATGGCACGTATACAAACAAATCACTGCGTGCCAGAAAACAACATAACCTTTACAACAAAAAGCATAACACGCCCAGTCAAATATATACAAATTTTACATCTATATTTTTTACAGGTCCTACCTATTCTGAAGAATGACCTGGGCATGCTGCTCAAACAGATCTACGATTTGTTCGGCATACTGCCTCACAGCTGCATAATGTGGACGCATATCCCACTCACCACCATCTGGCATAAGAGGCGGCCCAGTCGCTACAACATGCAGATCTACATCAGGACGGTGTAACCGCACAAGGGAGAGCGTGGCCTTCACCCCCGCGACAAGCTGGTGCCGCACCATTTCCCTGACATGATGCACATTCCGAAACTTTGACAGCAGGCCAGAAAGCGTTGACGGCGCATCATCCAGCGGGAACATTACATGTAGAACCGATGCCAACAAAGACTTCACCTGGCGCAGCACCCGCGATACCTGGTGGACACGATCCTGCACTGTCGCAAGGACCATGGCACGGTCACGGTCCATCCAGAAGAACCCGCCGGCCTCCATGTCCTGCTGAGTCAAGCAGTTGATCCGAACAGCAACACGCTCCTTCTCCTCCCTTGGAGCAATGTTAGCACCTGCAATACTTGCAAAGAGTAAGATTAAATCCAACAGGCGCATCCGAAGTAATGGGCAACAACTCGAAAAACTCACATTGAAGCTATTCGGACAAACGAAGCAACTCCGCCATCAAGTACTCCTCTCTGGCAGCGCCTCGATCCGCTTTGGATTTCCAAACATCAGCGTGGCCACGCACCCCAAGCAATTCTTTCTCAAGGCCACGGATACGGTCTCGAAGAAACACAAGCTGCGACGCACCATCTAGGGATGGCCACAGCTGCGGCGCAGACGAAGTGTCAACAAGATCATCACCCGAAGGACCCTAGAGTAACAGAATACAAGGATATGAACAAGCAGACGAAGGAGCACAGAACTCGGAAATTCATTATGTGCAGCAAAAGCCACTACGTGGCACAAGGATGGTTCATCGAAATAATTACAAAAAAAGAAACTAAAACTATCCTACAACTACAAAGCCTACGAAGCTGCATCCTGAGTAGCCTCGGAGCCGGACTGCCTCGCCTTGGCCCTCCTGCTGCCTCAGCACGTACTCGGCCAGCAGATCAATCAACTTCGGCCCATAACGCTTACAGCGAGCAGCATAGATGGCGAAGGCTACCTCGGATCCGTCAACAGCCGTCGGCATCCGGGAGGTGACCTGAGGAAGATCCATCTCCGCTCCAGCCGCCAAGGCCATTGCCAGCCCGACGGACGCGCTAATGCCTTTCTGCTTGCGCTTGTACGCCGCAGGCGCTTCGGCTGACAGCGCATCCGCCAAGGCATCGACATCCTCGAGGGCCACACCCTTGGGGACGAGCTCCTTGTAGAAGCGCCCGAGGACCTCCTTGGCCTTGGCAAGCGAGCTGACAACGGTACCGCAGCGGTCTTCGACCGCCGCAGCAGCATCATCCAAAGCACTCTCGTGATCCAGAGCACCGTGATCAAACTCGATGCCCGCGGCATCTAAAGAAACAAAGGAAGCAGCATGAATAAAAGCACTACAAAGAAAGACAAGGAAGCCGAAAAGGGGAAGATGGAGAAACTCACCCAAAACAGCCTTGGCAGCCGCCATCAGCTTGCCGGCTACCTCTCTCGCGCGCGAAGCCATGGCGGTGGCGAGCTGCTCCTTGCGGTCCATCGCCTCCTGCTGCAGGCGCTCTTTGGCTGCAGCCGCGTCGATTAACTCCTGCTCGAGGCGCCCTTTCGCAGCAACGACGTCCTCGGCCTTTTTCTCCGCTTGCCCGAGGCTCTTTTTGAGAGCATCAAGCTCACGAAGAGTGGTGTTGTTGTCCTCTGCAATCAGCAGAACACTTATCAGATCACAGGACAAGAAACACAAGAGGAAGCAAAAAGGTCAACTCCCGTACGCACCTTGGAGCTGTTTGAAGCTGGCTTCCAACGCCAGATTCTATTGCACCAACTGGTTGGCGCCGTGCACAAAAGGCTGCAAAAGATACCATCCGTAAACAAAGGCTCGGGGGCTACGCCCAAAGAACGAGAAAAGCAAGTTACACATACGAAAAACGCTCGGGGGCTCCCCCGAGACTCAAAGAAAAACGATCAACAAATCTTCCTACAAATACTCGGGGGCTCCCCCCGAGACAAGAAGCAAAAGCAGTGATCAGCAGATCATCCGAAAAGGCTCGGGGGCTCCCCCTGCAGCAGTAAACAAAATTACTTACGTGGTTAGACGGAGACTCCGAAGGTTCGCCCGCAGTCTTCTAAGGGATAACCACTCGATCCTCCTGCGGAGGAGGATTCGGAGTAGCACCCTCAGAGGTGGCCACCGTCTGAGGAGGAGGAGGAAGAACCTTAGACTCCCCCACCATCTCTCGAGCGCCATCGCTGGAGGAGCCGTCGGAAGAGTGGCTACAAAGGAAAAACATTAGACAAGAGCAATCAAAGAAAACAGACAGGGGAAAGCAATGAGCAGCCGAAGTGCACTTACGAGTCGAGATCGCTCAATTCGAAGACAGGCGGGGTTATCCTACCCTTCTTCTCCTCTTTCTTCTCTTCCTTCTTCTCTTCCTTCTTCCGCTTCGCCGGCGGGTGCGGTGCCACAGCCCGCATGGGAACGGCAGGAATCGGGGAGGAAGAGCCCCCATGGTCCCCGCTATGACGCTCGAGGCCTAGCGGATTCCTAGGAGTCAGAGGAGTCGAAGCATCCGATGACTCACTGGAGCTCCGTGTCCGCTTGCGAGTGTGATCCTCGCTCGACTCGTTGGCCTATTCGGCCGGCGACCGCGCTGATGGAAGATCAGACATGGAGTCCACCACCTCATTGTCCGGTGCATCCGGAAACAATTCAGGAAGTGGCGGCGACATGCCCGGCACCTTGAACTCCTGCACAAAAGAAGCAAATTTGTCAGCAGATAAGTAAATACAATGAAAACGCAGTCGAAAATAGCGCTACGCGCACGTCCCAGATCTACACCCGCGGAAGCGGACGAGAAGCAGAGAACGGAGAAGTCAGTGACTTCCCCGGGATATCGTCTCCAGCCTTGAACTTCAGCAGCGGGCGAAGGACTCCGTCGAGATCTCCCTTGGAGAATTCCTCAGCCGAAACCCTAGTCGGATCACGATGACCAGAATAAAGGAACATCGGGTGCGCCCTAGCCTGGAGCGGCTGCACCCGACGTTTGAGAAAAGTGTGGATGATATCCACACTGTTCACCTCTTTATCCGGAGTCAGCTGAAGATCCTCCACTCGACGATAGAGAGCCTCTATCTCCGCCACCTCACCATCCAAGATCTGGTTCTTCCAGGACCTCTCCGGCTCAATTTTCAGGGAGGGGTCAAAAGGAACAAGTCCAAAATCCTGCCGAGTAACTGTGGAGTCGTGGATGTAAAACCATCGCCTCCGCCAGTACTAGACAGATTCGTACATGGAAAAGGAGAAGAAAAGAAGATTGTATTTGAGGGAGATGATGCAACCCCCAATGGGATAAACACCATCAGAACCAGATTGCCTCTTCACGGAATAGAGTTTCCGGAAGAGGCCAAAGTGCGGCTCGATACCGATCCAACACTCGCAAAAAGTGATGAAACAGGCAACATGAAGAAGATAGTTGGGCGAAAGATGATGCAGCTGGATACCATAAAGGAAAAGCAGTCCACGAAGGAAATCGTGGACTGGGAAGGAAAAGCCTCGAAGGACAAAGGCAACGAACATAACCCGAAACCCAGCGGGTGGACGGGGAATTACCTCGTTGCCGGGGAGTTTCACGGCCTCCCTATCCTGCGGGATTAGGCCCGCTCACAGAGCTTGTGGAGATCACTCTCACGCGTCTCCGATCGCCGCCAGCCACCATCAGTGACACGGGCGATGACAGAACCCTTCTTGCCACCAGCAGTACTGGTGCCAACTGCAGAGGAGGACTTCTTTGGTTTCCCCATTGCAGTGCGGCGGCGCCGGTGGAAAGCACGCAGGATCAAGGAAGAAAAAACTCGGGGAAATCCCAGTGCGCAATGAGAAAGCTCAGAGAAGATGGGAGCAGTGACACAAGAATGGCTGCGGTGAAAACAAAATACCTTTTCCCCAATGATTATAAGGACAAGGACGATGCACGACGACCGTCCATCGGGAAGACCTAGAGACAACATCAAGATCTGGCCGTCCACGTGTCAGTAGAACAGCGAACCGTCGCTAAGACGCCGTCTACTACACGCAGAAATCAAGGTGACGCCGTAATTATATCCCCGCCGCGTATGTCCGGTCAACTCAAAGTCAGAAGGTGGGTCCCATGTTCGTCCAGTCACATCATCTCTGGCGCAGCAGACGCTTGAGGTCACTGATCATCAGCACTGACGTCATCAAAAGCTATACTAGCAACGGTTACAATTCTTAAGCTACACAGCTAAGAGTACTCACTCGAATCTATGATTCGACTAACTACTCGGGGGATACTCCTATCAGGAGCGCTGGCCGCGCACCCGAAAATGAACAAAACACTACAACACTGAACTATTTCTTCGAGTCCTACGTCGAGTCTGCGACTCCACTACGGACTCGGGGGCTACTCCCATAGGGAGGATGGATTCAAGCATCCGAAAAATTTGTGTCCTACGGACCGAAAGTCGAACAAACGGCTGAATTAAAGTCTACGACTCGAACAGACACTCGGGGGGCTACTCCCATAGGGAGCGCTGGTCGCGCACCCTATGTATTCTTCAAGTGAGATCCTTCGGATCAGCATGCAAAACTTTTCAGTAACTCTGCCCTAATTGACGCTAAGTGAGCAACGTTATCCTTGGCCACCCGAAACACCTCCGCGGTGATAAACATTCGGATGTTGTGTCTGCGACGCAAAGATAAGACCTACAGATACCATCTGATGGCCTGGTAATGCACACGACTGCGCTCTGCTAGTAAGAATCCGTGCCAACAAGAGCGATGAAAATCCCGATGGACGCGTTGGGTACATCATCTAATTCACTGGAATTCCACTCGTGTAAGTCCTCCGCGGCCTGAATCGAATTACGCCAGCATATGTTCCGGGTTTGAGTCGAGGGACTCGAATATGAAGAATATCGTGTTGTTTTGTCCTAAGACAGTTAACTGACCTTGATACGTCGGGAGAGTCAGGCACACGCATCAACAATCCCTACATACTCAAATCATTCTCTTGAAAGACAGAGATAGTTGCACCCGAAGGATTGAAGAGTCCTCAGCCGAATCTACGATTCGACTGAACACTCGGGGGCTACTGACATGGTTATACCCCGCGGGTACATGACTTCAGCATACCTAATCCAGCCCAAGGAGGGCCAACGACAAATATACGTCGGCCCATGAAGACTTTTGGGTGGCCAGGGCCTATGACACCTTCGGATCCTTGAAGAGCAAGACTAGAGTAGATAGAATATTCAAAGGGGTAAATCCTAAAACCTGTAACCGACTCGATCTGTTCCTGGGACCTGCCTAACTCTATATAAAGGCTAGGAGGGCATGGCGAGGAGGGCACCTCATACCTTCGCATAGACACCTGCACGCTAGATTGCATCTGCGCACCCCTGTAACCTTCGGTTCCGCCATAATCAAGAGCAGACAAGCAGGAGTAGGGTTTTCCCTCCGGGGGCCTGAACCTGGGTAAACCTCGTGTCCCCATGTTGCTTGTTTGCTAACCGTTCCGCGATCTCCAACATCCCCATCTTCTCCAAATCCCAAGTCCATAACAATGGGCATTGACGAGATTAAACCTCATCACTTCTAACTTAAGACAACAAATATAAAAGTACACTTATTTGTTGTAGACGGATGCTTCTGTCACGAGGTAGTTGGTACCGATAAAGAGCAATCTATGCGTGCGGTCGATCGAATCTTAAAAACCACCGAAGTCGGGGAGCCAGTCTGTGTCAACGAACGTTGTCTCCTGAACATCGTGCCCCTGCACCTGCATGTCGATGCGGTGTGCGCCGGCTCGCGGAGGAGAACGAGGAGAAAGAGCTTGCTGCTGCCCGTGCACGGTGATGGCTAGCTGAGCCCGTGTCCTGGCCAACTCGCACTGCACGGCGCGTATGTCCTCCTGCAGCCCGCTGATGATCCCGGCGCATCCGTACACCGGGTCCTGCACCTGCCACCGCGCCTCCGTCGCCACCATGTCCGCCGCCTAGGCTCGCTCCTGCACCAGCAGGCTCTGCAAAGAAACACGCACATAAAAATACGACACGTTTATTTCAGTATACTCAACCCGTAAATTTTCTTCCAAACGTGATTGGTGATGAGCAATACCTCGAGGAACCTCGTGACGTTGCCGGCCCCAAAGACCCTATTGAAAGAACATGTGGGCCCCCATGTGTGGTTTTGGTAATTAATGACAATCTTTATGGACTAATGTGTGTATTAAGCTATACTTGTAGGATTTGTCCATTAGCATCGCTTGGAGCATGTGTTCGCTTCAAGGTCGATGAAATGAGAAGAAGATGTGTTGTGCAAGCTCAAAATGCACCATCTATAGAATATCTCATGTTTGATGCTTGCCATCCTCGGTGATCATGGATCGATGATGAGGAATCAAGAAAGGCGTTCCATCTTGAGAAGGGCAAGATCGTCTACATCGAGCTCAAGTGGAATGCTCAAGGCAAAGGTATAATCTTGATAGGTTTTCCCTTTTGCCGGTCTCCTGTTGTGTGTGTGAGACTGGGTTTAGGATAGATAACCGTAATATCAAGAGGGGCTCTCGTATGAGTAATTCGGTCACATCGTTCGGAGAGAGCTCAAACCTTTGCATACTTGCATCATCGTATTTGGTTGTTATTTGGTCTTATCCATGTAAGGATATAGATCTTGTGGTAATCTCCATAACAAGCTCTTGTTCATCAAAATCGGATCTTCCGTTTGTATCTTGTTGCGATTTTGATCTTGGCGGCTTTTCGGTTTCTCACCAAGTGAGGTATCTCACATTATTATACATGATACATTCTCACTTGGTGATAACCAATATTTTTACCTTTCATAGGGTAGCTCATGTCGTCCTTTTTCCAACACAATTGGAATCGGGTCGATCGGAGTTACTAATCAAAAGTTATAGAGGTTTGAATTTTCCTAGGTACCAAAATGCGGTAGTACCGCATTTTAGCACTAGCGGCAAAGAGGTTTTGGCAAGTTGCCAAATGCCACTGCCCTCCTAGGTACCAAAATGCGGTAGTACCGCATTTTAGTACCTAGCACGGCAGAAGGTTTTTGACAAGTTTCCAAAAGCCACTGTCGGGCTAGGTACCAAAAAGCGGTAGTACCGCATTTTAGTACCTAGCGCGGCAGAAGGTTTTTTACTTCGTAATTTGGATCTATCCTCCCTTGCTGGACTATGATGTTTCTTTGCATGATCTTGTAGAGGTTGTTGTCCTCTTCGAAACGAGCCCAAGATCATCGAAATCGGAGTCCGGATGCAAAATTTATGGCTATTTTCGTTCTGTGATGACCGGTAGTACCGGGGTCCGGTAGTACCGCATTTTGGTACCGGGGAGCGCAGAGAAAAATGCGTTTGGATCCCCAGGAATCCTAGGGAATGTCGGTAGTGCCGGAAAAGTCCGGTAGTACCTGGAGAAAGTCCGGTAGTACCGAGAATCGCGTTTTTGGGCTGCAACGGTTGGATTTTGGAGGGACCTATATAAGGGGCCTTCTTCCCCAATGGTTCCTCAACCTTTCTTTCAAGTTTTCCCCTACATTGTTGACCTTCTTAAGCTTTCTTTCTCTCAATCCCTCCGATGATTCTTGCATATTCTTGAGGGATTTGAAAGAGGAGATCTAGATCTACAATCCCACCAATCAATCTCTACTCTAAGTGAGGTGAACATATTGGGATCTAGATCTTGGAGTCTTTTGTGGATTTCCTCCATTATTCTTCCTCTCTTATTCCCCCATAAGCTTTTGTAGCTTTGGTGGAATTTGGGAGAGAAGGATTTGAACACCTTTGTGGTGTTCTTGCCATTTGCATTTGGTGCATCGGTATGTGTTCTCCTCGGAGGATTTGGTTTGAGTTACTCATTGGATCTTGTCCCTCTTGGGTTCTTGGAACCCTAGACAGTTTTGTGGCCTTTGTGGCGTTGTGGCCTTGGTGGCGTTTGTTGGGAGACTCCAATTAAGTTGTGGAGAAGTGCCCCAACCTTGTGAGAGGTTCCGGTTGCCACCGACAAGTGCACCGAAAGTGGAAGTGTGGATCGATCCCGTTGGGGTGAGATTCACCGGAGAATAAGGGAGGCCTTTTGTGGTGTTGGTGGTTTGATACCACCCCCTCTCCAAACGAGACGTACTCCATGTTGGGAGGAACTCGGTAAAATATCGTTGTCCCCGCGTGCCTCGGTTATCTCTATACTCGAGCTCTTTACTTATGCACTTTACATTGTGATAGCCTTCGTGCTTGAAGTAATATATATATCTTGTTATCACTTTGTTGCTTGTATTGCTTAGCATAAGTTTTTGGTGCACATAGGTGAACCTTAGTTGTTCTAGGTTGTGCTTAACAAAGTAAACACTAGTTTTATTCCGCCTTTGTTGAGCCACTCTAGGAAAAGTTTTAATCGCCTATTCACCCCCCTCTAGGCGACATCCGTATCCTTTCAATTGGTATCAGAGCCCGGTCTCTCATTTTATGCTTCACCGCCTTGAGAGTAAATATGTCAGCTAGGGGATTAGTGCACAAGGACACGCTCACATTCGATGGCAAAATTATGATGTTTGGAAAATTCGCATGCTTAATTTATTTCAGGAAATTCACCCAATTATCGAGGGATATCTATATGTGGGTTTCTCTTATCTAGTGGATACCCAAAACGAATCTTTAGAGGAGAAGTTGAACTCTCATATAGATGCTCTAGCTACTAAAATTCTTTTCCATGTTGTGAGCAATGTAGTTCTTTCTTCTATCATGCCTTATTCAAGCGCTCGTGAGATATGGACCAAGCTTCAAGATAAATATAGCAAGTCCAACATTATTGAGGATGATTGTGTTGCTTCCACTTTCGGTCGAGATGAGTTCTCATAGTCTACCACTTCACCAACATGTGATTTTTCACAAGGTAATGATACGGTGAGTGGTGATAGAAATTGCAATAAGGATAGTGTGCTTACTATTTGTAATCCTTCATCCCTATCTAGTTGCAATGATCTATCTTTGGACTTTAACACTTCTAGCACTCACAAATCCTTACATGCTAGTGTTGATAGTCCTTGCATATCATGTAGTAATGGCTTGAATGAATCTCATGATGATATGCTTGTGTTGTCTGGTTGCCATGATAAAAATTCTTCTATTTCCTCTAGTGCTTGTGTTGCTAACCATGTAGAGGAAAATGAAGATTCTATGGGCCAAGACAAGGTCTTGAATAGATATACAAGTGCAATCTCATCGTCACCTTCCTCCGGGTCTCACATATGCCTTATGGCTAAGGGAACAAAGGTAACCTCTTTGGATCCCATTGTATCTCATGATGATGATGAGGTTGAGAATCATAATGATGATTATCGAGGTAATTATGATATTACCTCTATTAATAAAATGGGAGAGGTTGTCTATAGTGCTCTCTACAAAAATAAAATTGATTCCTCCAACCTTCTTGAAATCTTGAATTATGCTATAGAAGGCAATGATCTTATTGAGGAGCAAGAAAACATAATTGATGAAAAGTTTGCACTTGAGCGTGAGTATGCTAATGAACTTGCTCAACTAAAGGACTCCCTTGAAGAAGAACAAACCACCAAAGAATCTCTTGAGGAGACTTTTACTCTATAATTATCTAGAGTAAAGGAATGCCATGATAGAGAACTTGCGGTGGCTAACTCCTTCAAGATTAAAAACGATGAACTTGAAGTTGCTTATGCTAAACTTGTTGAGGATTTTAAGCACCTCGAAAATGTCTCTCGGGTTATTAAGAGGCAGCTCATCAAACTCACCGAGTCGCATGAGCAACTTAAAGCTTCATATTCAAAAGAGCTTGCCAAGTTGCCCTCACCTCTTGCTAATAATGATGATGCTTGTGCAACTAACTCTATTTCTTGTGAAGCATCTATTTTGAAGGAGAATGTTGAGCTAAACGCTCAACTTGCGTTGATAACTAGCAACTATGGGAAATTAGAAGAAAGTCATGTTAAGCTCTCGAGCTTGCATGAGGATCTTCTAGTCTCCCATGGTATGCTAAAGTTAGCTCATGAGGCCATCGTGTCAAAGTTAACATATAGTGGGCCTCATGTGGACATTAGCACTATATCTACTCCAAATGTTATATTGCCATGTGCTAGTCCTTGTAATTCATCCTCTCATAACCATGATATATATCGCGATGAATTACATTCCGTGCCTTGTTGCTCTAACAATGTAGCATCTACTTCCTATAGTACTTTTGTTGAAACTAACCATGTAGAGGAAATCAAAGAGCTCAAGGCTCAAGTCACTTCTTTGAAGAATGACTTGAAAAAGGGTCATCAAGGGAAGGTCACACTCAACAAAATCTTGAGTGTGCAAAAATCCCCCAATGACAAGAGTGGGCTTGGATTCAACTCCAATATCAAGAACAAGTCCACTATCAAGTTGAAGCACAAGGACAACAAGAAGAATGGCCAAGATTGTGGCATCCCGCAAAACCACTACTAGAAAATCGCGTTGAATTTGTGCATTGCATCGTCATCGTCGCATGTTGTTTGTCAAAAACTATTTTTCAAACCCCGATTCGTTTTCCAAACGCCCCTCTTTATTTTCAAACATCAAAACCGGGACCCCGAAATATTTTGGTTTGCCGAAATCGGTTTGCAAAAACTTTGTTTGAATTAAATAAAATATTTAATTTGTTTAAGTAGGGGCAGTCGAACGGGCCGAGTAGACCCGAACGACCGCCCCAGTTTTTCAGATCGGTCCAAACCCCTGCCCTTCTAATCCTATGGCCACCTAAAAACCTACCCACACACCCAAGCCACATCACCCGGGCCAATCAGCCCTCGCCACCTCACTGCCTCTCTCTCCCTCACCCACTCAGAACTCGCCACGTGTCCAGCCCCCCAACTCCCTCCTCCCTCCTCTCTCCTCTCAACACGCACACAGCCAACCCCCCTCCCTCTGCGCCTGGCCCCGCCCCTGGGCCCCACCGGCCGACCCCGTCTGGCCCCTGTTCCTCTTCTCCTTCCTCTCCCTCTGGCTCTCCCTCAAGACCGCATCCGTCGCCCCCCACCTCGGCCACGGCGCTCTCTCCTGCCCGGCGCGCCGCCTCTCCTCCCTCCGCCCGCCACCGCATCTCACGCCACCTCCTCACTGCGGAGCTGTCGCCCGGACCGCGCCTCCTGACCTCGCCTCCTCCCAGGGCTCGCCACCGCCTCCACCTCCCGGCCTCGACCGCCTCGCTCACGAGCCTACCGTGACCCCCGCTCCAACCGTCGCTTTGCCTCCCTCGGCCGACGCTGTCCGCCTTGTTGCCATGTGGCTTCGCCCCGCAGCTCCCCGGCCCCGCCTCGAGCTCACCGTCGCCGCGCTCCGTCGACCTCCTCTCCCAAGAAGCTCCAGCCGCGTGTTCTCCGCCGCCACCGGGTCCGTCCAGCGCCCGCGTCGACCGGACCACGCCCGGCTCGCCCGGCCTCGCCCATGCCACCCGTCTCGGCCAAGTCTCCGCAACCGGGCTCCTCCGCTCAGCCGCTGCGCTGGCGCGTTGCCGCTGACCCTCGCGAGCTCCATCTCGCCGCCCCGGCCCCAGCTCCGCCGCTCGTCGTCACTGGAGCCGCAGCGCGCCTCCGCTGCCCGGCTGCCGCCTGCCTCAGCGCCGCCGCCCGGCAGTACCCGACGCCCGAAGCGCCACGGGAACCCTTCCGTCGACCGTGGGCCCGCTGCGCGTGTGCTCGTGTATGCGTGTGCTCGTGTATGCGTGTGCTCGTGTATGTGCGCCTTTGGGGAATCTGATGACGTTCCTATGACCGTTCCGAGGCAACCCGAGCTCGCCAACGACCTTCGGCGCCGAACCCTCGACAAGATCTTCATCACGGAAACCCCGACGCCATGATCTCCCTCGCGGAATCCGAAGACCGTACCGATTCCTCGACACCCTCGATGCGCCAAGATCGCCGAGACCCTAGACGCAAGCCCTCCTTCAGGGGACGACAAGTACTCCGACAAGGACCCGAATGGAGCGAACCCGAAGACGATAGGGCGACAAGTACTACTTCACGGACACCGAGAGCCAAGATCGCCCACATAGAAACGAAGTTGTCGAGACCCTGAAGACCCGTTCCCGGGGGCGAAATCCGGACCCGATGCTCGTCAAGAACGACACCGACACAGAACGCCTAGTACTTCTTCCCGGAACGCAAGATCTGCCCCTTTCCGAGAACGATCCCGTCGAGGCCGTCGAACCCTGGACCCCGAACCCCGAACCCCGGAACCCTAACAAGATCGTCGAGCCCCCTCTAATGTGTGACCCTTTTTCCTCGAACCCTATTTCATAACATAATAAAACCTGTCGCATATTAAATTGTCATTCCCGCATGCATAGCATTGGTTTGGGGGCCTTATGCCGATTCACCGAATAATTAAATATGGGGCCCATATGCGGGCAAAACTAGTCTCATATCGGTCTCATTTAAACTTGTGTAGCGAACCGGTATCTTATCTTGCTTTGTTATAACAACATTTAATTGGCGGGGGAATCTAAATAACTCGAACCATTTAAGTAATTGTCGGGACCCCGGTTCCGCTTAATATGACCTAATCGCATCGCACCTTGCCATGCCATACATCATGCATGCATCATGCCGATCTTCTGCCGTGTATTAAATATTGCATCCGGTGTTTCTTCTAGTGTTTTGCTTCTTCGCGGATAAGGCCGTTGAGTTGATGTGAGCTTCGCCCCGATCTTCGGATGAACTTTTCGACAATGTTTTCAGGCGAGCATCTCCCCCTTTCTACCTATCTTACTTTTATAGTGCTTTATTTCCTCCTGTTGATCTATTGCTATCTGTGTCGCGATGCTTTAGTTTCCGTACCCGTGATATTTCCTATGACCGTATATTGCCTTGGACACATCCTATGACCTGTCGTTTGGTAGATAGTTGGACTTGCGCGTCGTAGTTGCTTGCCCAAGTGCTGATATGTGTCGCCATATGCCACAGTTGCTGATGTATTGCCGCATGTTGATGTTGGAGATGATTCTAGTTTTACTTATCATCACTTTACTTTCTGTTTAACAACTAAAATTGATTAAGCAGAGGCATCGGTGGGTGATAGATAATATTTGGTTTTCCGAACGCCCACTTGTGTCCCGTAAGACCCCGAGTACTTGATACCTGTTCCTTGATTTTGCGCGCTATCCACATCCGGGAGGTATATGGGACCCCCCTGAGCCAGAGCTTGATTCATTCTTATTTCTTGGGGCCACAAACTAGTTTGAGGTTTTATTTACGATCCTGTACTTATGCCATGCTTTACCGCTTTATTTACGATTGTGCAGTCTTTGCTTAATCTTTGTTAGGAAGCGGAGTGATTACGTGATATCGACACCGAGTTTCGGGTTCCCGATCGCTTCTGACCATTGGCGCTAACCTTGAGGCCGTCTCGGCTAGCTTACTTCGTTGGGTTCTACTCAAAGGTGGCCCCTGAAATATTTCTGAATCCTGTGATTGTTCAATCGTGAAAGCCTCGTTGGGTTTTGATTTGGTTTTCGAGGTTGATCGGCGTGTGTTGCTATTGGTGCACCCGGCGGGTAAAACTTTCTCAAAGCCGTGTCCATGGATATGGACGACTTGGAGCACAAGATCTCGATCATAGACAAGCATAACTAAAGTTCTTATAAATTTGACTTATAATGACTAGTAATCAGCTTCACTATAACGGAATGGCTAATTAATACTGCCCACCATTGCTTGTTTGGTTGTCGCTTGCGACAAATGTATCTGACTAGTAAGTATTGCAACTACAACGAATTGGCTGAATAAAAGTACCAACAACTGCTGGGTTTTGGGTTTATCTCACGCTATCTGTATCTGATTAGTAAGTACTGCCACTATAACGGAATGGTTAACTAAAAGTGCCCACTGCTTACTTTATCAGGACGATTATCGATACTTGACTAGTAAATGCTGCAACGATAACTGAGTAAGTAAAACTGCCAACTGTGTGAGTTCCTCGGTTGACTTCCTCGTTTGGTCTCGAGGGGGAAACACCAGGATGGGTTTGTTTGGTGATAGCTTCAGGTTGGATCCGGATAGGTCATTCTTACCCCTCTCTGATAACCGCCAGTTGTATCGAGTCTCTATAGGTTGTTTAGTGCATGCCGCCTTTGCTCTTGATCCACCATACCTATGTAGGCGAGGACCGGATTCTAGCCTCGCGTGTCTTGGCCTCAAGATCTTGACGCTCCTTCTTTGTTTTGCTTTTGCCCTTTGTCGGCACCCCTTTTGTTAGCAGGTTTTGAGATCGGCCGTTAGCGGGGTTACCCTTCGGCTTGGCTGCAGGGTTATGGACGCCATTGGTTATTCTTCGGGCTCTTAGCCCCATTTGCTTCTTGTCCGTAGTCGGACTCTACCGCTTTCAAGGTGATTTGGATCGTTGTATATTATATCGTATTCTTGACTCTTTGAGTCATATATATATATCATTCATGGGTCCCATCGAGGACCGTTGTGTAATGTTATTACCGTTTCCACCCCATCGAAAGTGCCTGGTGGGCACCTTTGAATCGTTTCTATGCGGGTTTGGCGAATTTTGCTAAAACTTGCATAGGTCCGATTCTGAGGGTGTTACAGAGTGGTATCAGAGCTCAGCAGTTGCGATACCCCACAAGTCCAGCCTGTAGGATAACCTAGCTAACGGCCGAAGTAGAGTGTCAAAGTTATTTTGCAAAATCGGTTGGATAGTTCTGACTAGGTCTGATTTTACTCCTTACCCCTCTGCTATTCCTCTCTTACCTCTACGTGTTTTGGGTCTGCTCTCTTCTCTCTCTTCGAGTCCAGGAATTCTCGTGGTTGGGTTTCCGTCGTACCTTTAGGGCTTCGCTTTCTTCCTTCTGTAACGGAGGTGCTGCGGTCATCAATATGCAACTTGTCTGTTGAACCTTCATCCGATCTTTTGTTCTTGAGCTCCTTATCCCTATGTGTTTCCTTGCTGGGTATCAGTGTCGTTGGAAAACATATGAGAAGGACGAGCTTTGGTGAAGTTGGAGTCGACCTTGAGCACGTGTTGTTCATGCCAATGGAACCATCGCGAAACCTAATCAGTGTGTCTTCCATACGATTTCCTGCTGGCAGCATTCCTTTGTTCCGGATACCACCTATGAAGATCTTCAGTCTAAATCTCGAGAGTTGAGTTGCCTGATTCTCCTAACCATGTATAGCGTGATAGTGTGGGTCTGGGATGGCCTGATCACCCTACCCGACTCTTACTGTTCGCTCTGTACATCGAACTGGTGGATCAAGGTAACTTTTCCCTCTTCTAATGGAGGTTAGGGGTGGCTTTATTTGTGATACCTCTACCTTCGACCTTTTGTTCCCGGAGTGCTCTCTCGGTGATCAAGAACAACGACCCTTTGTTGGTGGTGTCGCCGATTTCAAGATGGAGGATGAACCCTCGTTAGTGGTGTCGAGAAGATCTACACGAAGTGAGAGAGCCTTGAGCGCCCTTCCTTCCGGTACCATGAGGCGGATCTCGAGGGCGAGATCCATTGTTAGTGGTGTCGAATTGTGGCATCCCGCAAAACCACTACTAGAAAATCGCGTTGAATTTGTGCATTGCATCGTCATCGTCGCATGTTGTTTGTCAAAAACTATTTTTCAAACCCCGATTCGTTTTCCAAACGCCCCTCTTTATTTTCAAACATCAAAACCGGGACCCCGAAATATTTTGGTTTGCCGAAATCGGTTTGCAAAAACTTTGTTTGAATTAAATAAAATATTTAATTTGTTTAAGTAGGGGCAGTCGAACGGGCCGAGTAGACCCGAACGACCGCCCCAGTTTTTCAGATCGGTCCAAACCCCTGCCCTTCTAATCCTATGGCCACCTAAAACCTACCCACACACCCAAGCCACATCACCGGGCCAATCAGCCTCGCCACCTCCTTGCCTCTCTCTCCTCACCCACTCGAACTCGCCACGTGTCCAGCCCCCAACTCCTCCTCCTCCTCTCTCCTCTCAACACGCACAGCCAACCCTCCCTCTGCTTTGGCCCGCCACAGGCCCCACCGCCGACCCGTCGCCCCTTCCTCTTCTCCTTCCTCTCCCTCGGCTCTCCCCCTCAAGACCGCATCCGTCGCCCCACCTCAAAGCCCGCCGTGGCCTCTCCTGCCCGCGCCGCCTCGCTCGCCTCTCCTCCTGCGCCGCCCCACCGCATCTCACGCCACCTCCTCACCTGGGAGCCGCCCGGACCTCGCCCTCGTCGCGGCGCCAGCGCGCCTCCCTGACCTCGCCCCTCCTCCCGTGGCTCGCGCGCCTCCACCTCGGCCTCGACCGCCTCCCGCTCACGAGCCTACCCGTGGACCCCCGCTCCAACCGTCCTGCCTCCGCCTCGGCCGGCCGCATGCTTGGCACTTGCCGCCACCGCGGCTTCGCCAACCCAGGCTCCCCAGGCCCGCTCGAGCTCACCGTCCGCCGCGCTCTCGACCTCCTCCCATAAGCTCCCGCGTGTTCTCCGCCGCCACCGGTCCGTCAGCGCCGCGTCGACGGACCACGCCCGGCTCGCCGGCCTCGCCCATGCCACCGTCTCGGCCAAGTCTCCGCAACCCGAGCTCCTCGCTCAGCCGCTGCGCTGGCCGCGTTGCCGCTGACCGCCGGAGCTCCATCCTCGCCGCCCGGCAGCTCCGCCGCTCGTCGTCCGCTGGAGCGGCCGCCCCAAGGCGCGGCCGAGTGCCGCGCGCCTGCCTCGCGCGCCCGTCGGCCCGTACCCGGCCGAGAAGCGCCGCCGGAACCCTTCCGTCGACCGTGGGCCCGCTGCGCGTGTGCTCGTGTATGCGTGTGCTCGTGTATGCGTGTGCTCGTGTATGTGCGCCTTTGGGGAATCTGATGACGTTCCTATGACCGTTCCGAGGCAACCCGAGCTCGCCAACGACCTTCGGCGCCGAACCCTCGACAAGATCTTCATCACGGAAACCCGACGCCATGATCTCCTCGCGGAATCAAGACCGTCGATTCCTCGACACCTCGATGCGCCAAGATCGCCGAGACCCTGACGCAAGCCCTCCTTGGGACGACAAGTACTCGACAAGGACCCGAATGGAGCGAACCGAAGACGATAGGCGACAAGTACTACTTCACGGACACCGAGCCAAGATCGCCCACATAGAAAGCGAAGTTGTCGAGACCACGAAGACCGTTCCCGGGCGAAATCCGGACCCGATGCTCGTCGAACGACAGGACAGTAACGCCTAGTACTTCTTCCCGAACGCAAGATCTGCCTTTCCGAGAACGATCCCGTCGAGGCCGTCGAACCCTGGACCCCGAACCCCGAACCCCGGAACCCTAACAAGATCGTCGAGCCCCCTCTAATGTGTGACCCTTTTTCCTCGAACCCTATTTCATAACATAATAAAACCTGTCGCATATTAAATTGTCATTCCCGCATGCATAGCATTGGTTTGGGGCCTTATGCGATTCACCGAATAATTAAATATGGGGCCCATATGCGGGCAAAACTAGTCTCATATCGGTCTCATTTAAACTTGTGTAGCGAACCGGTATCTTATCTTGCTTTGTTATAACAACATTTAATTGGCGGGGGAATCTAAATAACTCGAACCATTTAAGTAATTGTCGGGACCCCGGTTCCGCTTAATATGACCTAATCGCATCGCACCTTGCCATGCCATACATCATGCATGCATCATGCCGATCTTCTGCCGTGTATTAAATATTGCATCCGGTGTTTCTTCTAGTGTTTTGCTTCTTCGCGGATAAGGCCGTTGAGTTGATGTGAGCTTCGCCCCGATCTTCGGATGAACTTTTCGACAATGTTTTCAGGCGAGCATCTCCCCCTTTCTACCTATCTTACTTTTATAGTGCTTTATTTCCTCCTGTTGATCTATTGCTATCTGTGTCGCGATGCTTTAGTTTCCGTGCGTGATATTTCCCTGCCGTATATTGCCTTGGACACATCCTATGACCTGTCGTTTGGTAGATAGTTGGACTTATGGCGTAGTTGCTTGCCCAAGTGCTGATATGTCGCCATATGCCACGATTCTTGATGTATTGCCGCATGTTGATGTTGGAGATGATTCTAGTTTTACTTATCATCACTTTACTTTCTTTAACAACTAAAATTGATTAAGCGAGGCATCGTGGGTGATAGATAATATTTGGTTTCGAGCCCACTTGTGTCCGTAAGACCCCGAGTACTTGATACTGTTCCTTGATTTTTGCGCTATCCACATCCGGGAGGTATATGGGACCCCCAGAGCGAGCTTGATTCATTCTTATTTCTTGGGGCCACAAACTAGTTTGAGGTTTTATTTACGATCTGTACTTATGCCATGCTTTACGCTTTATTTACGATTGTGCGGTACTGCACTGTCTTGTTAGGAAGCGGAGTGATTACTGTGATATCGACACCCGAGTTTTGGGTTCCCGATCGCTTCTGACCATTGGCGCTAACCTTGAGGCCGTCTCGGCTAGCTTACCGTTGCGGGTTCTACTCAAAGGGTGGCCCCAAATATTTTTGAATCCTGTGATTGTTCAGTCGTGAAAGCCTCGTTGGGTTTTGATTTGGTTTTTCGAGGTTGATCGAGCGTGTGTTGCTATTGGTGCACCCCGGCCGGGTAAAACTTTCTGAAAGCCGTGTCCGCGGATATGGACGACTTGGAGCACAGTATCTCGATCATAGACAAGCATAACTAAAGTTTACTGTTATAAATTTGACTTATAATGACTAGTAATCAGCTTCACTATAACGGAATGGCTAATTAATACTGCCCACCATTGCTTGTTTGGTTGTCGCTTGCGACAAATGTATCTGACTAGTAAGTATTGCAACTTCTAGAATTGGCTGAATAAAAGTACCAACAACTGCTGGGTTTTGGGTTTATCTCACGCTATCTCATGTCGATTAGTAAAATCGCCACTATAACGGAATGGTTAACTAAAAGTGCCCACCGCTTACTTTATCGGGCGATTATCGATACTTGACTAGTAAATGCTAGCGATAAGCGAGTAAGTAAAGCGCCAACCGTGTGAGTTCCTCGGTTGACTTCCTCGTTTGGTCTCGAGAAACACCAGATGGGTTTGTTTGGTGATAGCTTCAGTTGGATCCGGATAGGTCATTCTTACCCCTCTCGATAACCGCCATTGTATCGAGTCTCTATAGGTTGTTTAGTGCATCTTGCTGCCGCTTGATCCACCATACCTATGTAGGCGAGGACCGCGGTCTAGCCTCGCCGTGTACTGGCCTCAGTACTGACGCTCCTTCTTTGTTTTCTGTTTTGCCCTTTGTCGGCACCCCTTTTGTTAAGCAGGTTTTGAGAACGACGCCGTTAGCGGGGTTACCCTTCCGGCTTGGCCTGGGCAGGGTTATGGACGCCATTGGTTATTCTTCAGGGCTCTTAGCCCCATTTGCTTCTTGTCCGTAGTCGGACGCTCTACCGTTTTCAAGGTGATTTGGATCGTTGTATATTATATCTGTATTCTTGACTCTTTGAGTCGCTGTTATATATATCTGTTCTGTGGGTCCCATCGAGGACCGTTGTGTAATGTTATTACTTCGTTTTCCACCCGCACGAAAGTGCCTGGTGGGCACCTTTGAATCGTTTCTATGCGGGTTTGGCGAATTTTGCTAAAACTTGCATAGGTCCGATTCTGAGGGTGTTACAAAGATCAAGTCAAGAATTCGGCCAACATTGTTTGCTTCAAGTGCAAGGAAGAAGGGCAGCATGTTAGATATTGCCCATTGAAGAAAAGGCCTCTTAGTGTGAAGCAACAAGGGAAGCAGCCTCAAGCTCCACCTCAAGTCATTAATGGGACTCTTCCTAACAGGACTACTCGAGCTCTTCCTCGAGTTGTGGCTTCACCTAAGAAGAAAGATGGAAAGAGTAGAACTTGCTACATATGTCTTGCAAAGGGGCATATTTCTTCTTCATGCACTATTGGTATCTCCTCATCCAACCCTATCATTATTGATGATGCTTATTCTCTTTGTAAGGATGAGGTTGGCAATGTGTTTGCCAAATTTGTTGGTGCTTAATGTGGGTTCAAGAACATAACCATTTGGGTTTCCAAGCCTATTGTGACTAACCTCTTAGGACCAAACTTGGTTGGGGACCAACAAGCCAAAACCGCATCAATAGGTATTGATGGAGGGCATTGGAGACTTGGTTACATTATGAAGAATTGAGGGATCTACATCAATTATTTGTGTCAAGCCAAGCCATTTAGATTATCATGATTATGTTATATATCCAATGTTCCTCCTTGCGATAACATATGCTTAACTCATTACATTGAAAGTTACTCGCCCCTTTGTGCATGTGTTGGTTTTGTATCTTCCATGCTTTTGTACATGTTGTGCTTTCCACTTAACTATCTTGAGGTATCAAGCATATTTGTGTATGATTAGGTGGCACACCATGTATGTGTGTTTCTTGTGTTTGAGCCTTACTTGGTTATATTTGGTATATTTTTTGGCTCTTTTGAGAGATTAATGGATTATCCCACTTTGGGGGAGTGTTATGCTTGGGCATTCCACAATCCTAAAAATTGTGTGTACATGAGGAATACCACATAGTATTTATATTGGATTATTGTCTAGTCTCTATGTGGTATAATTCTCATGAGAGATTTAATTTTATAATGTCCATTAATTATCTCTATTTGTATCATTTTGCCTCGTATTGGTTTTATGGTAGTATCACATTATGGGGGAGTCATATGCTTAGTGCATATTACAATCCTAGAAAATGTGAATATTCGAGGTTGTGTCACTTAGAATTGATATTGATAAGTATCTAGCACCTATGTGACACATTTGCTCATACAAGTTCCAATTTGCTTGAATGTTGTTGTTGATCATATTTTGGATCTTGTATATGAGAGTGTTTCTTGGTATGTGTTTCCTCATATTTAGATCTATATATCATCATGAAAACCATTTGCTTCAAGTTACTCTAATCACTAGTGATTGTGTGACAATTGGAACCTACCAAGAATCTGTAGGGTTCGCAGCATAGAAAACAAAACAATTCCTACGATGGGAACATCTATGTACCAAGATCTATCTACTAGATACAAGCAACGGGTGGATATACATCCATAGAATACATACCCTCTAAGACCGAATAGCGTTAACGAGGTTGTACTCGTGGACGATGTAGACGAAAGCTTGCCGATCTCAAGATCATGATGAAGTCCATCTGGTCCAGCCGGTCCAGCATGATCAAGTCCAGCACCTCAAAGACGTGGTGCATCTGTGATCGCACACATGTACGGGTACCCCGACAACCTCCGCGCCCTCGCTCCAGCGAAGCATCGGAAGAAACAAATCCTTCCAGAAAAAGCCACCGGGAACATGTATCTCACTGATCCGAGACCATGGGGAAATTCTAAAGGGGGGAGAGAGATACTTCGCGAGGAGGTGTGCTTTGAGAGGAGGAGAGGGGGGCCTTTTATAGGGGAGAGGGGGGCACCCAAGGGGCATTGCGCCCAGCCATGGGGCTGCCCCCACCTCTTCCACATTCATGTGGGTGGAGCTCCCACTCAAAATAAAAAGACTCCACTCACATTAAAAAGCCTCCACTCAAAAATCCACTCACATGCATTAAATTTCCACCAAATTTAATGCAAGCTCTCATTTAAATAAAACTCTTTTATTTATTTATTCAGAATTTTGTTAATTACTTTAATTAACAAAAATTCACATAAAACCCCTTACAACATTTCAATTTCACATGCAGAACCAGTTTCAGCAATTTCAACCGAAACAGTTCCGGTGTCTAGTGAAATAAATTCATGCGCTTTCCTTTTCTTTTTCTGGCATATCATTTGCTCCGAATGGTGTCGGTATCCCTTAAGTGTGTCACCCTACGGTTCGCGAAAAATGCGGACATGATCGAGACCCTTCTCCGATCAATAATCAGTAGCGGGACCTAGAGATCCATACTGACTCCCACACATTCAACAATGACTTATGTGATCGTGTGAACCTTTTACGTTAGTATCTTAATCCCTTTGTTTCACGATATATTACATGTCCGAGATTCGATCATCGGTATCTCCATACCTAGTTTGATCTTGTTACCGACATGCACTCTTTTCTCGTTCCCGTGATATAACATTCTAGTGATCAAATCACTTGCTTGCAAGCTAATCAATGTGATATCACCGAGAGGGCCCAGAGCATATCTATCCGTCATCGGGATGAACAAATTCCACTCTCGATCCATGGTCCTCAACATAACACTTTATTAGTTCTGAATCCATCTTTATAATCACCCAGTTACGGTGTGACGTTTGATGTCATCGAGAAACTCTTCCGGTGTTAGTGATTGACATGATCTCATGGTCTAAGGATTAGGATCACTTCGTAAGTTGTTATAGCAATATAAAATCAATGACTTTGATCGTAATGCAATACTTCGGATTATTGTTTATAACATCATTTCACTTATGTTGTGACCTCGTTATTAACAACATCCAATGTCCATGATCGAAACTTTGATCATCTTGTTAATCAATGAGCTAGTTTATAAGAGAGTCTTATCTAGGATCTTCCTTTTTGTTTATTAAACACACATGTATTAACGTTTCCGTATTAATACAATTATATCATGCAAAATAAACATTTATCATAAATAAGGAATACGATAATAACCACTTTATTATTGCCTCTCGGTCATATTCCTTGGTCTCCCACTTGCACTAGAGACAATAATCTAGTTTGAAAACTTTGTGTATTGAACACCTATGGCTTTACGGTGTTCCAAATACGCTGCAAGTGGTTAACATAATCTCTGATCGGCGCTTTCAGGTCCGTGTGTATTTGCATGTCTTTGCGTTTTCACGCATCACTCATTCTCCAATGAGATGGCATTGTATAAATTTGGTCTTTCGGTGAGACCTTTAGTTCCTTGGGGTTAAAACACGTCGATACAATTGTCACACAATATATCTTTAGTGTTAGCCCGTTGCGAACCACACCTTAGTTTGATAACAAACTACTTGACACAAATTCCCTCCTTTGCTGCTACTATAGCAGTCATATACTTAGCCTTTTGTTGTAGTATTCGTCACAATGTCTTAACTTTGGAACTCTTCCAAATCCATCATGTAATCTCCTTTCCATTACATTGTGCCACCCATAGTTTAAATTGAGATAAACTTAATTTGTATCTTGTGACAAAACTAGTATCAATGTAACACTTTACAATGAACTATTTGTAATTGTTTGTCACCTCTACACAAATATATTCTTAGTTCTTTCAAAAAGATCATAAGAATATCCTCACTATCGTCCAATGATCATTTTATGATTTATTCTGGTATATGCTCATAACACTTAGAGCATAGGACATATCTGGATGTGTACATATCATGGTATGATTGATCAAAACATTCTCCTGATTTCACTCATCAAGTGTCAAAGCACTTGAATCTTGTTTCACTTATCAAGTGTCGATGCATTTGAATCTTGATTCAATTTCTTTCCATGCGACAAGAACCGTTTCTAGTCGTTTCTATATTGAACTCCTTCAATATCTCATATATGTACGTTTGGCATAAACATATTAGCATCACAGTCTATCCACTATAGACATTCATGCTAAATATTCGGGTTTTGCCTAAGTCTTTCATCGAAATGAAATTCTTAACCTTTGTCAATAAAAGATACATCATTTCTAATCAACAAGATGTCCTCCACATAATGTATTAGAAATATGTCTTAGCGCTCCCACTTAATTTCTTGCAAATGCAAGCATCTTCATCGTCTCCTGATGAAAACTCCTTTTCATCACGGTGAAGATTCCAACTCCGCGATGCTTACTTCAACCATTAAAGTTTGCATGCCCTTTTAGCATCCTTTGAATTTAACAAAACCCTTTGGACCGTGTCATGTACACGTCCTAGGTAACCATTCTATTAGAAGAACTTTTTTTTTGTTTATTCATCTACCATATACCAAATTATATGTAGTGGTTGCTACTTTAATCCGTCCAGACTAAATATCGCTATGAAAGATCAAATCTTGTCATAGTCAACTCCTTGAACATTGTCATAAAATACTTTACGACATGTCGACTATTTCATAGATTTGAAACATCCATGTCTGTTTCTTTATAGATCCAAATACGACCGATAGGTTTTTACACCTTTCCGGAGGGTCTTTCAAGTTCAAAACTTGATTTCTCGTGTATGGAACTATCACGGATTTTATGGCTTCAAGCCATTTGACGGATTCAGGGTCCATCATCGCTTCTTTGTATGTATTCGGTTCATCATTGTCAAACAATAATGATTTACTCTCAAATCTTAGCATTTGATTGTTTAACCGACCTACTTGGTTCAATAGGAACTTAGATCTCCGTGACCACAACCTTTAAGGCACATAATCTATGAGCATTATGGCAGCCTCCAGAACCATTTCCGGCGCTGCGCAACTCAGCACATTTAGCTAAGGTTCGTTAACCTTATCAAAGTTCTATTGTCCTCCCACTTAACATTTATGAAAAATTCCTTCTTCAAGAAACTTTACATTTCAAGCGACAAACCTTTTTGTCCTCGGTGTTATGGAGGAATAACCAATTGTTATTCGAAATAACCTACAAAGACATGCTCATCCGACTTTGGTTGTAAACATCTTACTTATGTTTAGAATACCAAAATTTAAGAAATGACAACTTGGGTTTTACCCCAAACCATAACTTCCATGGTGTCATTTCAACGGATCAAAATGGAGCTCTTTTCAGTGTAAAAGCGGTAGTCTCTAAAGCTTTAATCTTTTAAAACATAATGGCAGTTTTATAAATAACACCTTTGATCCAACCATGTCAAACAAGGTTTCCTTACAAATCTCAAACACTCCATATTCCTATGGTGTTTCGAGAGATGTAAATCTAGGTGTTTTGCTAAACTTGTTACTCAAATAAATCCCTTTTATGATAAAATCATAATTCATTTATTTTTCTTGTTACACTTGTAACTCAAATAAATCCCTTATGATAAAATCATAAACCATTTATTTTATTGTTACAATGATTTTCACTTCATCTTGAAAGTCTTTGAAACGTTTTTCAAATATTTCATACTTCTTTCTCATTAAGTGAACATTCACTCAAATTTCCCGAGAAAGCATATGAAGTTGAAACCCATCGCTTACGACTACACATAATGGACTACATACATCGATATGTATAAATTCCAATATTTTATTCGTTCGTTCTTCTTTGGCCTTTGAACGAAGTTTTAATTATCCCGAGGAAAGTCTCACAAGCGTCACTTGATCAAATCAAAGACTCCAAAAATCCATGAATATGGAGATTCTTCATGTTTTCTTTCCAATATAATTTAAACGGTGATGTCACTTCGTAAGTGATCTTTCAATCATTTGTGTTGCGACATTTTAGCATTAGGTTTTATGGATGTGATTTCTCCAACTAGATTTGTAAATCATCCATCTTATATGGAATACGATAATTATTGAACAACCTTTGTTCTCATAATACCTGATTCAAATAACAATTATTAAAACAAATCTTGAAGTCAAGCTTTGATGTCAACGAGAAATACAAACAACGGTTTGTTTGTTTTCGATGAACATCATCACATATTCTCTTGCTAGTTATTTAGGCCATTGTGGTTTATGAATTGCGTCGTTCCGTATGAAATTTCATACCAACCAATTCGGTATCCAATACCCAAGAACCACATTGTTTAACAAGCAAAGAATATAACCATAACATGTATATCATCCATATACCTAAATTGGATATTTCCAATCTTTTATTTTCTGCCAAATATATTTTATAGATTCTCTTTCAGCATTTCCTTTTTACTTTTTAAAAGAATCTATCAACACCAAAGTGGCGTCATATACATGACACATAGTCCAAAGCGTGTATATTCAAATAATAATACCTTTGTACTTGCACTTTGAAGTAGATCACCATCATCAAAATGATCGGTATTCTTTCAAAATCCATTCTTTAGTAATCTTTTAGTGTAGTAAACACTTTACATACATCTTCTATTCACTCTTATCATGACGACTTTCATGATCAAGCTACTCTAGCTTATAAAGGCGAATCGTGAGTATAACATTACTTTCCAAAACCCTTTTGGATGATTAGGATGTCTAGCATCTCCAACCTTCATAAATTCTCATCCAATATGAGAACATATATTATACTCTATCATATTGCAACCAAAACACTGTTTCAGATATCGTTATATCTGCCACACATGATGGTTTCTGAAACAATTCTTTCAGCTCCTAGACAACCTTGATATTTAAAAACAATCAAGAATCATGGAGGCAAACATGATACTTAAGATACTAACACTGGAATTGTTACTCTTGATTTAATACCAATTATTAAATTTCACGGAGTAAATAGAATTTTGCTGAAAGTTTGCAATAGGACTTTAAACTTTAGATTGACACTCAACACAATACGATACCAGTTCGTAAAGTATATATCTAGAATTCTATAGTTCTATTATCTCAATTACAATTATGCATAAGGTGGTGAACGAATGCCAATGACTACAACAAATTATGCAAATTCACTTTGATTTAGTTTATGATAAATTGAGTTATACTAATCCAAATTAGAAATGAACTCCCACTCAAAAACGACATCCCTCGTGTCTTTTTGGTGATTACATGAACCAAATCCACTACACCAAGTCCGATCATCACGTGAGTCGGTGTAGCTTTAAATGCGAGCATCAAATGGGCATCATATCTACTATATGACTCATGCTTAACCTTTCGGTCTGTGTTCCGAGGCCATGTCTATACATGCTAGGCTCGCCAAGTAAGAACCTTAGTATTCGTGTGTGTAACTGTCTTACACCCGAGATGTGCTCGTGGATTCAAGTACACCCGATCATCACGTGATGTCTTGAAGCGACGAAACATTGTCGGTGCATAATTAAGGAAGAACACATTCTTATCTTGATATCTAAATGAGGGATCATCTTATTATGCTAATAAAACGCAAAACAAGCAATATAAGATGCTATCAAACATCACATGTCTATTAGTGGAATGATATGGTTCCCGCATATGATCTCCATCATGTGCACCGTGGTATGATCACTATCATACCTTTATGTGTAAGGCCAAGGTCTATGGAACTTACACGCTATGTGTGTTGTAAGAGTATCATCTCATACTTCTACTTACAACATCACCATATCATAACACTAGCCCAGCAACAATCTAAACTAGACGCCTCTAATTTATCCATTGCAAGTTTTACGTGGCTTAGGGCTTTTGAAGATAGAACCGTTATTACCTACGAACATGAACCACAACGAGGATAACCAAATTGTTGACAACTCTTTGCAAATTAGATATTGACTATAGTAGGAGAGACAGACACCCGCTAGCCACTTATGCAAACTAGTTGCATGTCAAGCGTGGAACAGGTCTCATGTGCGAGGACATGTAAAGTTTGTCCGGGCCGCTTCATCCCACTATGACACCAATATCCAAAGTACAACAAAGAAGCAATAAAATGATCATCATCGCCCACATACTCATATGTGTACTACCCGTGCAAAGTATCTACGCATAGATCCGCTCGATACCCTTTGAGGGTTCGCAGCATAGAAAACAAAAAATTTCCTACGATGGGAACATCTATGTGCCAAGATCTATCTACTAGATACAAGCAACGGGTGGATATACATCCATAGAATACATACCCTCGAAGACCGAATAGCGTTAATGAGGTTGTACCCATGGATGATGTAGACGAACGCTTGCCGATCTCAAGATCGTGATGAAGTCCATCCATCTGGTCCAGCGGTCCAAAGACGATCAAGTCCAAACCTCAAAGCGTTGGTGCATCCGTGATCGCGTCACGGGTACCCGACAACCTCCGCGCCCTGGCTCCAGCGAAGCAGCGGAAGCAACAAATCCTTCCAGAAAAAGCCACCGGGAACATGTATCTCACTGATCCGAGACCATGGGGAAATTCTAAAGGGGGGAGAGAGATCCTTCGCGAGGAGGTGTGCTTTGAGAGGAGGAGAGGGGGGCCTTTTATAGGGGAGAGGGGGGCACCCAAGGGGCATGGCGCCCAGACATGGGGCTGCCCCCACCTCTTCCACATTCATGTGGGTGGAGCTCCCACTCAAAATAAAAAGCCTCCACTCACATTAAAAAGCCTCCACTCAAAAATCCACTCACATGCATTAAATTTCCACCAAATTTAATGCAAGCTCTCATTTAAATAAAACTCTTTTATTTATTTATTCAGAATTTTGTTAATTACTTTAATTAACAAACATTCACATAAAACCCCTTACAACATTTCAATTTCACATGCGTAACCGGTTTGCAATTTCAACCAAAGCTTGATTCCGGTGTCTAGTGAAATAAATTCTTGCGCTTTCCTTTTCTTTTTCTGGCATATCATTTGCTCTGAATGGTGTCGGTATCCCTTAAGTGTGTCACCCTATGGTTCGCGAATAATGCGGACATGATCGAGACCCTTCTCCGATCAATAATCAGTAGCGGGACCTAGAGATCCATACTGACTCCCACACATTCAACGATGACTTCTGTGATCATGTGAACCTTTTACGTTAGTATCTTAATCCCTTTGTTTCACGATATATTACATGTCCGAGATTCGATCATCGGTATCTCCATACCTAGTTTGATCTCGTTACCGACATGCACTCTTTTCTCGTTCCCGTGATATAACATTCTAGTGATCAAATCACTTGCTTGCAAGCTAATCAATGTGATATCACCGAGAGGGCCCAGAGCATATCTATCTGTCATCAGGATGAACAAATTCCACTCTCGATCCATGGGCCTCAACATAACACTTTATTAGTTCTGAATCCATCTTTATAATCACCCAGTTATGGTGTGACGTTTGATGTCATCGAGAAACTCTTCTGGTGTTAGTGATTGACATGATCTCATGGTCTAAGGATTAGGATCACTTCGTAAGTTGTTATAGCAATATAAACTCAATGACTTTGATCGTAATGCTATACTTCGGATGAATGTTCATCACATCATTACACTAATGTTGTGACCACGTTATTAACAACATCCAATGTCCATGATCAGGAAACTTTGATCATCTTGTTAATCAACGAGCTAGTTTATAAGAGAGGCATAACTAGGAACTTCCTTTTTGTTTATTAAACACGCATGTATTAACGTTTCCGTATTAATACAATTATAGCATGCAAAATAAACATTTATCATAAATAAGGAATATGATAATAACCACTTTATTATTGCCTCTCGGGCATATTCCCTTCAGAATCTTGTTCGAAGTATCATACTTAATTCTTATATTTTGTTATATGCTTCTTGTTGTAACTATGATCTTGGATATCCATGCAAGCTACCTTGGGAAATTTATTCCCAATATTTCTTGTCCTTGGATAATGAGTACTAAATTATGGTAGAATTTATTGATCATATTCACTTTGGCCTTTGCTTAATATTATCCTATCTTTGGCCAAGTAAATGTATTGTGTGCTCCCATGTATTCCTTGCTTCTTTTGGATACTTTTATTTTTATTGGTATCCTCTTGTGTTTTATTTAATGTAGGTAGTAGTGATGATCTCATTTGTGTGCATTTTGCATTCAAAAGCAAAAATTCTATATAATGTACTACTTATGGGTGAGCTCTCCTATATTATCTAGAACAATCCTTTTATGCTTCTTTGTTTGATCCATATCGAGTTTTATGTGCTTGGATGCTCAATATTTTCGTTTTGGTATTTTGTGCCATCATGAAAAGTTTGGGGAGTTTGGTTTCTTGTTGGAACCTTGCTCTTTTTAGGAGTTGGTTTTTGTCTCATTCCTTGTTTCATGTTTTGTCCAATTTTAGAATGAGATAAATCCTTGAGCATTTGTGTTTTTATATATCTTTTTCTCTTTGGCTTTAGCCTAGTTCATTTGTTGAACTTGTGATCTTTCATGTGTTGAATTGGTTCTTTGATACAATTTGGACATCGTTTGTCATGTCACACTCTTATGTGTGCAATCTCGATTTACTTGGTGTTTTTGTTCAAATTATATTTCCTTTTTGGTTCTAGAAAGCTTTATGCATGCATATTTACTATATGTTTATATTATGGCATGCTTGCTTTCTTTGATCCAATATATAGGGGAAACTCCACCAAATCCCATCGGCTAAGTTGTGCATGAAATTCAATTTCATATCAATATGCACATGTTTATGTGGAGTCTCTCCTATGTATTGTAGTTGCACTAACTACATTGGACCCAATAAGTTTGGGGACCATTTTTGTACTTAAATATGTTTTAGGTACATTGGAGATATATTGGATGCTTGTCTCTCAATCTTGAAGAAGTGGTGCATTAATGAAAATTGAAGGCAAGCTATAGGATGATCAATGAATTCATATCCTCTACATCCTACCAATTATATCTCGGTAACAAGTATCTCTTTCTCATGCTCATATATCTTGATTCCAACCGTTTGTCGGTTGCCTCCTGGCATGAATTCATGTATTTATTGTTGTATCTCTAGCCATGATATTAAGAGAACTCTCTATTGTATATGTGTATAAGTTGAGATGAGTGCATATAATTGGGAATATACAAAATCATGCATATGATCCTCCAATCCCAAATATGTCCATCTAGCAATTTTGTTGCCTATCATTTCCTCAACTCCTCTCATGTGCAATAGTGAGATTTTGCTAGTTGATTCCTTTTTGTGATACTTGTTGCCTTGCTCCATATATGTTAACTCTCTCCTTTTCCCTTGGTGATAGTTGCAATATATGTGGTGTGTTGGTATTTGAAGCTCATTAATGTACAATAAGATATATTTGAGACTTTGGCCGTGCTTTGAAGCAAAAATCTTATTGGTATATGTTATGACTTCATTTTTGCTTTCATGTGATTTATTGTATATCTTCTTTATGTGTGCATATTCCTTGGTTGGCATATGTCTTTATGATGTTTTCCACTTAGAGACATATACACATATGAGAAGATAATCTTAGTTGATTTTTAATCCTTGGAGACCACCTTTCTATTCCTTTTGATTTGTTTGGTGGCTTCCAAATTTAATTGCATATGAGTGCTTGTTCCTCTTGTTTGCATCTTTGGGCACTCATATTTGTTCTCTCATGCCTTGTATTGTTAAATGAATTTGGATGAGTGAGGATTCCATGATTATGCACCTTGTTCCCAAATGCAATTATCATAATTGGTGCATTATCTTTGGGGAGCTCATCTTATTCATTTAATAATGCTCATTTGTCTTATTTCTCATTTATTGTGCCTTAAATGTTTATGGAGAAGTGAGGATTCCATATTTGTGCATTTTTGTATTGAAATACAACGATTCTAAAGTGTGCACAAATCTTGGGGAACTTCTCTATTTTATTTAAGCATTTATTTGCTCTTTCATTTGATGTGTTTTAAATGCTTATGGGGGAGCGAGGATTCCATATTTTTGCAATTTGTATTGAAATGCAACTATTTTAAGGTTTGCACAAATCTTGGGGAGCTTCTCAATTTGTTATTTAAAACACTCATCTACTCGTATCATAATATCTTGTTGTTTCCATTGGACTCATTTGTTGTTTTCAAATTGGTTTGTCGGATCTTGTGATTGCTTGCATCATTTGTGATGCGTCGTTTTATTTTATTCCTTTGGCAATATTCGGGTCCTCGATATAGTTCTACTCCCTCCAAGTATTCATCATTGGATATGTGCGAATGCACATCTTTGGAGGAAATATTACTATATTTGCCTTCTAGAACTTGTCACCCATTTCGGCAATCGATGCCAATGGGGGAGAAGTTTTAGAGGGTTTAAGGGAAATGGTTTATGCTTTGAGTTTGTTTCTAAGCATTTGCCTTTCATGCTCTTGCATCTTTGTTGTTGCTTATCATGT
This sequence comes from Avena longiglumis, assembly GCA_030063025.1. Classification (NCBI taxonomy): domain Eukaryota; kingdom Viridiplantae; phylum Streptophyta; class Magnoliopsida; order Poales; family Poaceae; genus Avena; species Avena longiglumis. The sequence goes on from CP125973.1 coordinate 171,718,472, forward strand.
GGTATATATAGAGGAAACTCCAATAATAATGATTGGCAATATATGCAATGAAATTCAAGTTCATCACACATGCATAGATTGTGGGGGAGTTTTCTCTATATATGGTGGCGGTACCAATATAACATACTTATGTGGTATTTGATATTGGTGTTACCATTTTGTTCATTAATATTCCTTATATAAACCCTCTTAAAGGGATTGTCATCAATTACCAAAATGGGGGAGATTGAAAGAACATGTTGAAGGGTTCGCAGCATAGAAAACAAAAATTTTCCTACGATGTGAACTATATACCAAGATCTATTTATACTAGATACAAACAACGGGCGGATGTATATCCGTAGAGAACATACCCTTGAAGACCGACAAAGTTTAACGAGTCCAAACTCGTGGTTGATGTAGACGATCTCTTGCCGATCTCAAGATCGAGAGGAAGTCCTAGCGCCAAATCAGTGACGCATCCGTGCTCGCACACGCTCGAGGCACCGAGCAACCTCCGCCTCCTCGCTCCAGCGATGCAGCGGAAGCACAACTCTTTCTTGCCGAAAAGCCACGGGAACATGTATCTCGCTAGTCCGAGACCATGGGGATAAATTCTAGAGGGAGAGAGATCCTTCACGAGGAGGTGTGAGTGAGAAGTGAGAGGAGGGCTCCTTTTATAGGAGGAGGGGGAACCCCAAGGGGTGGCGCATGGGGCTGCCCTTGCCCTCCCTCATCATGTGGGTGGACACTCCACTCACAAAATGACCCTTCAAAAGTCCACTCAAAATCCCACTCAAAAATCCCATTAAATTTCCACCAAATTTAATGCAAACTCTCATTAAATAAAACTCTTTTATTTTATTCAGAATTTTGTCAATTACTTTAATGACAAACATTCACAAATAACCTTGCTAGAATTCTATTTCACATGCATAACCACTTTATGCAATTTCACGAAAACCTTTTGGTATCTAGTGAAATAAATTCTCGCTTTGTTTATTCTTTCGGCATGAAACTTTTGCTCCAATTGGATGTCGGTGTCTCTTAAGTGTGTCACCCTACGGTTCGTGAATAATGCGGACATGATCGAGACCCTCTCGGATCAATAATCGAAGCGGATCTGGAGACCCATCGACTCCACACATTCAACGATGACTTTCTTGTGATCGTCGGAACCTTTTACGCTAGTATCTTAATCCCTTTGTCTCACGATATATTACATGTCCGAGATTCGATCATCGGTATCTCCATACCTAGTTTGATCTCGTTACGACATGCACTCTTTTCTCGTTCCGTGATATAACATTCTAGTGATCAAATCACTTGCTTGCAAGCTAATCAATGTGATATCACCGAGAGGGCCCAGAGTATATCTATCCGTCCGCCATCGGGATGAACAAATTCCTCTTGATCCATGAGCCTCAACATAACACTTTATTAGTTCGAACCCATCTTTATAATCACCCACATTACGGTGTGACGTTTGATGTTATCAAGAAACTCTTCCGGTGTTAGTGATTGACATGATCTCATGGTCTAAGGATTAGGATCACTTCGTAAGTTGTTATAGCAATATAAACTCAATGACTTTGATCGTAATGCTATACTTGGATGAATGTTCATCACATCATTACACTAATGTTGTGATCCGTTATTAACAACATCCAATGTCCATGATCGTGAAACCTTGATCATCTTGTTAATCAACGAGCTAGTTTATGAGAGAGGCTTAACTAGGAACTTCTGTTTGTTTATTAAACACACATGTATTAACGTTTCCGTATTAATACAATTATAGCATGCAAAATAAACATCTATCATATACTTGGAATACACATAATAAACAATTTATTATTGCCTCTCGGGCATATTCCTTGATCTCCCACTTGCACTAGAGACAATAATCTAGTTACATAGTGATATATCTAACACCCATTGAGTTCGGTGTTGATCATGTTTTGCTCTAGGAGAGTTTTAGTCAACGGATGCTACATTGAGATCCGTATGTACTTCTAAATCTTTATATCTCCATCCTTGACATGCTCATGGATGGAGTGAAACCGGCTTAATATGCTTGGAATGCTTGTGAGACCTTGGCTCTTTGGCATTGGCAATGGCACCATTGTTGTCACAATAGATCACCATTGGGTCCAACGCTTGCCACAACTCCTAGTTCGGATATGAACTCCTTCATCCAAAGCGCTTCGAGCCGCTTCCAAGCGACAACATATTCGCCTCCGTTGTTGATCCCGCTACAGGTTGTTTGGAGCTCCTCCAACTAACGCTCCGCCATTCATGAGAAATACGTATCCGGATTGAGACTTAGAGTCATCCGGATCGGTGTCACTAAGCGTCGACATAACACTTAGCGACGAGCTCTTCTTCACCTCGTATACAAGAAACATATCCTTAGTTCTTCTCAAGTACTTAAGGATATTCTTGACCGCTATCCAAAGGTTTAGAACGGATCCGATTGGTACCTACTAGTCAAACTAATAGCGTGTACATCCGGTCTTGTACATAGCATGGCGTACATTATAGAGCCTATGGTCAAGCATAGGGACTTTGTCCATTATCTCTTTCTTCCGCCGCCGGACTTTGAGTCTTACTCAATGTCTTGCCTTGCAACATAGGTAAGAACCCTTCTTACTTCCGTCCATTTTAAACTTCTTTAAAATCTTATCAAGGTATGTACTTTGCGATAGCCCTATTAGGCGCCTAGATCTATCTCTATAGATCTTTATGCCTAATATGTAAGATGCTTCACCTAGGTCCTTCATTGAAAATTTGCTGTTTAGATAACTTTTAACACTGTTTAAAGTTCTATATCATTCCGATCAATAATATGTCATCCACATATAGTATCGTAAATGCCACATTGCTCCCACTCACTTTCTTGTAAATACAAGCTTCTCCATAAGTTTGGACAAATCCAAACTCTTTGATCACCTCATCAAAGCGGAGATTCCAACTTGTGATGCTTGCTTCAATCCATAGATGGATCGCTGAAGCTTGCACACCTTGTTAGCATCCTTAGGATCGACAAAACCCTTTGGTTGTATCATATACAACTCTTCTTCAATATTACCATTGAAACGCGGTTTTGACATCCATCGCCATATTTCATAATCGAAATATGCAGCAATTGCTAACATAATCCTAACGACTTTAGCATCGCTACGGAGAGAAAGTCTCATCGTAGTCAACTCCTTGAATTTGTCGAAACCCCTTTGAGACAAGTCGAGCTTTATAGATGGTCACATTACCATCAATCAGTTTTCCTTTTGAAAATCCATTTGTTCTCCACGGCCTTTCGGTGTGAGGTAATTCCACCAAGTTCCAAACTTGATTTTCATACATGGATTCCATCTCGGATTTCATGGCTTCTAACCATTTGTTGGAATCCGGGCTCATCATCGCTTCTTCATACGTCGCAGGTCATTATTTTCATCAACCATGAAATTTATGACAGATTTCCGTCTGTTCGGGAGCTGCAGCGTCTGCTTGACCTGCGAGGTTCGGTAGTACTCTCTTCGAGTTTCATGATCATTATCATTAGTTCCTTCTTCAACAGGTGGAGCCAACTCCGAACGACTTCCTGCGCTACTCGCCATACTTTGAAGAAGGTTCCATAACCTCTTGAGTTCTACTTTCCGACTACTCACACCTTTTCGCGAAACTCTTTCTCTAGAAAGGATCCATTCTTAACAACAAAACCTTGCCCTGGATGCGTGATAGAAGGAATACCCAATAGTTTCTTTAGGGTATCCTATGAAGACGCATTTTTCCGCTTTGGGTTCGAGTTTATCCGGTTGAAGTTTCTTCACATAAACATCAACCCCAAACTTTAAGAAATGATGACTTAGGTTTGTTTCCAAACCACAATTCATACGGTGTCGTTTCAACGGATTTAGATGGTGCCCGATTTAAAGTGAATGCAGCTTTCTAGTGCATAACCCCAAAATGACAACGGCAAGTCCGTGAGACATCATAGATCGAACCATATCTAATAAAATGCGATTACGACGTTCACACACCATTTCATTGTGGTGTTCGGCGGTGTGAGTTGTGAAACAATTCCACACTCTTTCATGTGAGTGCTAAACTCGTAACTTAGATACTCACCTCCACGGTCGCATCAGAAATTTGATCTTTCTATTACGATGATTTTCCACTTCATTCGAAATTCCTTGAACTTTTCAAAGGTTTCAGACTTGTGTTTCATCAAGTAGATATAACCGTATCTACTCAAATCATCCGTGAAAGTAACAAAATAACGATATCCACCTCAAACACACTCATTGGACCACATACATCTGAATGTATGATTTCCAATAAATCATGTCATGCTCCATTGAACGAAAACGGCGTTCTAGTCATCTTGCCCATAAGGCATGGCTCACATGTATCAAATGATTCATAATCAAGTGATTCTAAAAGTCCATCCGAATGGAGCTTCTTCATGCGTTTAATGCCAATATGACCTAGACGGCGATTGCACATATATGTGGATATATCATCACTAAGTTTAATCCTTTTAGCATCAATATTATGAATATGTGTAACATTATCATCGAGATCCAACAGAAATAAACCATTCAACATTGGTGCATGACCATAAAAGATTTCATTCATATAAATGGAACAACCATTGTTCTCGATTTGAATGAAAAACCACTTTGCATCAAACATGATCCGGATACAATGTTCATGCTCGGTCAGCACCAAATAATGATTATTTAAGTTTATAACTAATCCCGACGGTAAGTGGAGAGGTAGCGTTAACGGCGATCACATCAACGTTTGATCCATTGACACGCATCTTGACCTCACCTTGCTAGCGGTCGCTTTATTCATGACCCACGATTCGAGTTACAAATATTAGCAACCGAACCGTATCAAATACCCGGTGCTGCGAGCACTAGTCAAGTACACATCAATAACATGTATATCATATATACCTTTGTTTGCCTTGCGGCCTTCTTGTATCGCGGATACTTGGGGCGATTATGCTTCGATGCGATCCCTTACAATAGTAGCACTCGGTATCGACTTAGGTCCAACTCGGGGTTTCTTTTCAGCGGCAACAGGCTTGCCGCCCTTACTTCCTTCCGCTTTCCCTTCTTGTCTTTCTTGAAACCAGTGTTCCTATTGATCATCAACACTTGATGTTCCTTTTGATCTCCACTTCTGCGGTTTTAAGCATTGTAAGCTCGGAGAGACTTCTTCATGCCTTGCATATTATAGTTCATCACGAAGCTCTTATAGCTAGGTGGCGAGGCTGAGAACACGATGGATGCCTAAGTCAATGGGAATCGTTATTCCCAAGGACACAAGCTTATCGGCGTAACCGACATCTTGAGTACATGCTCACTAACGAGCTGTTCTCTTCCATCATGCAGCTAAAGAACTTTTCTAGCATTGTAGCTCTCTCTGACATGTGTGTCGAAAATCATTTTCAACTCACCCATTGTATCAAAAGCATTTCCGTTTTGAACGCTTTCAAGTTCGCTCTAGCCCATACAATATGCCGCAATGAACTAAGTTGTGGTCCTCCGACGAGTCAGATAGACATTCTTCTCCTCGTCAGGGGCATCGTCAAAGGGTGGGGGGCCTAATGGCGCTTCTAGCACATATTGCTTTTGTGCAGCAGAGAGGAGAATCCTCAAATTCATGGCCCATTCAGTAAAGTTGCTACCGTTCGTTGCTAGTTTCTCTTTCTCCATGAACGCATTGAAATTAAAAGCGGTGGTGCCATCTACACAGAATTTGTAAAGTTTAGACTAAGTGTATGATAGATTGAGTTCAACTAATCTATATTACGAATGAACTCCCACTCAAAAGCGACATCCCTCGTGTCCTTTTGGTGATTACATGAACCAAATCCACTACACCAAGTCCGATCATCACGTGAGTCGGTATAGCTTCAAAGGCGAGCATCAAATGGGCATCATATCAACTATATGACTCATGCTTAACCTTTCGATTACGTGTTCGAGGCCATGTCTGTACATGCTAGGCTCGCCAAGTTAGAACCTTAGTATTTTGCGTGTGTAACTGTCTTACACCCGAAGTATGGTCGAGGATCCAAGTACACCCGATCATCACGTGATGTCTTGGAGCGACGAAAACATAATCGGTGCATACTAAAGGAGAACACATTCTTATCTTGATATTTAAAATGAGGGATCATCTTATTATGCTTAACAAAGCGCTAAACAAGCAATATAAGATGCAATCAAACATCATATGTTTAATAGTGAAATTATATGGTTCCCGCAGATGATCTCTATCATGTGCATCGTGGTATGATCACTATCATACCTATATGTAAATCCACAATCTATGGGTTTTACGCTATGTGTGTTGTAAGAGTATCATCTCATACTTCTTCTTACAACACTACCATATCATAACACTAGCCCAAAGAACAATCTAAACTAGACGCTTCTAATTTATCCATTGCAAGTTTTACGTGGTGAGGGCTTTCGAGATAGAACCGTTCTTACCTCGAACATGAACCACAACGAGGATAATCAAATTGTTGACAACTCGCTTGCAAAATAGATATTGACTATAGTAGGAGAGCAGACACCCGCTAGCCACTTATGCAAACTAGTTGCATGTCAAGCGTGGAACAGGTCTCATGTGCGAGGACATGTAAAGTTTGTCCGCCGCTTCATCCCACTATGCCACCAATATCCAAAATCACAAGAAAGGAGCAACAACATGATCATCATCGCCCACATACTCATATGTGTACTACCGTGTAAAGTATCTACGCATAGATCCGCTCGATACCTTTGAATTGTTCGCAGATAGAAAACAAAAATTTGCCTACGATGTGAACTATATACCAAGATCTATTTATACTAGATACAAACAACGGGCGGATGTATATCCGTAGAGAACATACCCTTGAAGACCGACAAAGTTTAACGAGTCCAAACTCGTGGTTGATGTAGACGATCTCTTGCCGATCTCAAGATCGAGAGGAAGTCCTAGCGCCGCAAATCAGCATCCGTGCTCGCACACACGTTCGAGGCACCGAGCAACCTCCGCCTCCTCGCTCCAGCGATGCAGCGGAAGCACAACTCTTTCTTGCCGAAAAGCCACGGAACATGTATCTCGCTAGTCCGAGACCATGGGGATAAATTCTAGAGGAGAGAGATCCTTCACGAGGAGGTGTGAGTGAGAAGTGAGAGGAGGGCTCCTTTATAGGAGGAGGGGGAACCCCCAAGGGGTGGCGCATGGGGCTGCCCCTTGCCCTCCCTCATCATGTGGGTGGACACTCCACTCACAAAATGACCCTTCAAAAGTCCACTCAAAATCCCACTCAAAAATCCCATTAAATTTCCACCAAATTTAATGCAAACTCTCATTAAATAAAACTCTTTTTTTATTCAGAATTTTGTCAATTACTTTAATGACAAACATTCACAATAACCCCTTGCTAGAATTCTATTTCACATGCATAACCACTTTATGCAATTTCACCCAAACCTGTTTGGTATCTAGTGAAATAAATTCCTGCGCTTGTTTATTCTTTCGGCATGAAACTTTTGCTCCAATTGGATGTCGGTGTCTCTTAAGTGTGTCACCCTACGGTTCGTGAATAATGCGGACATGATCGAGACCCTCTCGGATCAATAATCGAAGCGGGATCGGAGACCCATCGACTCCCACACATTCAACGATGACTTTCTTGTGATCGTCGAACCTTTTACGCTAGTATCTTAATCCCTTTGTCTCATGATATATTACATGTCCGAGATTCGATCATCGGTATCTCCATACCTAGTTTGATCTCGTTCGACATGCACTCTTTCTCGTTCGTGATATAACATTCTAGTGATCAAATCACTTGCTTGCAAGCTAATCAATGTGATATCACCGAGAGGGCCCAGTATATCTATCCGTCATCGGGATGAACAAATTCCTCTTGATCCATGAGCCTCAACATAACACTTTATTAGTTGAACCCATCTTTATAATCACCGTTACGGTGTGACGTTTGATGTTATCAAGAAACTCTTCCGTGTTAGTGATTGACATGATCTCATGGTCTAAGGATTAGGATCACTTGTAAGTTGTTATAGCAATATAAACTCAATGACTTTGATCGTAATGCTATACTTCGGATGAATGTTCATCACATCATTACACTAATGTTGTGATCCCGTTATTAACAACATCCAATGTCCATGATCAGGAAACCTTGATCATCTTGTTAATCAACGAGCTAGTTTATGAGAGAGGCTTAACTAGGAACTTTCTGTTTGTTTATTAAACACACATGTATTAACGTTTCCGTATTAATACAATTATAGCATGCAAAATAAACATCTATCATATACTTGGAATACACATAATAAACAATTTATTATTGCCTCTCAGGGCATATTCCCTTCACATGTGGGCCCCCATGTGTGGTTTTGGTAATTAATGACAATCTTTATGGACTAATGTGTGTATTAAGCTATACGTGTAGGATTTGTCCATTAGCATCGCTTGGAGCATGTGTTGGCTTCAAGTTCGATTAAATGAGAAGAAGATGTGTTGTGCAAGCTCAAAATGCACCATCTATAGAAGATCTCATGTTTGATGCTTGCCATCCTCGGTGATCATGGATCGATGATGAGGAATCAAGAAAGGCGTTCCATCTTGAGAAGGGCAAGATCGTCTACATCGAGCTCAAGTGGAATGCTCAAGGCAAAGGTATAATCTTGATAGATTTTCCCTTTTGCCGGTCTCATGTTGTGTGTGTGAGACTGGGTTTAGGATAGATAAATCGTACTATCAAGAGGGGCTCTCGTATGAGTAATTCGGTCACATCGTTCAGAGAGAGCTCAAACCTTTGCATACTTGCATCATCGTATTTGGTTGTTATTTGGTCTTATCCATGTGAGTATATAGATCTTGTGGTAATCTCCATAACAAGCTCCTGTTCATCAAAATCGGATCTTCCGTTTGTATCTTGTTGCGATTTTGATCTTGGCGGCTTTTCGGTTTCTCACCAAGTGAGGTATCTCACATTATTATACATGATACATTCTCACTTGGTGATAACCAATATTTTCACCTTTCATAGGGTAGCTCATGTCGTCCTTTTTCCAACGCAATTGGAATCGGGTCGATCGGAGTTACCAATCAAAACTTATAGAGGTTTGAATTTTCCTAGGTACCAAAATGCGGTAGTACCGCATTTTAGTACTAGCCAGCAAAGAGGTTTTGGCAAGTTGCCAAATGCCACTCCTCCTAGGTACCAAAATGCGGTAGTACCGCATTTTAGTACCTAACTGCAGAAGGTTTTGACAAGTTTCAAAAGCCCTTTGCTAGGTACCAAAAAGCGGTAGTACCGCATTTTAGTACCTAGCGTGGCAGAAGGTTTTTTACTTCGTTATTTGGATCTATCCTCCCTTGCTGGACTATGATGTTTCTTTGCATGATCTTGTAGAGGTTGTTGTCCTCTTTGAAACGAGCCCAAGATCATCGAAATCGGAGGCCGGATGCAAAAGTTATGGCTGTTTTCGTTCTATGATGACCGGTAGTACCGGACCAGGATCCGGTAGTACCGAGGTCTGGTAGTACCCCATTTTGGTACCGGGGAGCGCAGAGAAAAATGTGTTTGGAGTCCCAGGAATCCCAGGGAATGTCCGGTAGTTCCGGGAAAGTCCGGTAGTACCTGGAGAAAGTCCGGTAGTACCGGGAATCGCGTTTTTGGGCTGCAATGGTTGGATTTTGGAGGGACCTATATAAGGGGCCTTCTTCCCCAATGGTTCCTCAACCTTTCTTGCAAGTTTTCCCCTCCATTTTTGACCTTCTTAATCTTTCTTTCTCTCAATCCCTCCGATGATTCTTGCATATTCTTGAGGGATTTGAAAGAGAAGATCTAGATCTACAATCCCACCAATCAATCTCTCCTCTAAGTGAGGGGAACATATTGGGATCTAGATCTTGGAGTCTTTTGTGGATTTCCTCCATTATTCTTCCTATCTTATTCCCCCATAAGCTTTTGTAGCTTTGGTGGAATTTGGGAGAGAAGGATTTGAACACCTTTGTGGTGTTCTTGCCATTTGCATTTGGTGCATCGGTTTGTGTTCTCCTCGGAGGATTTGGTTTGAGTTACTCATTGGATCTTGTCCCTCTTGGGTTCTTGGAACACTAGACGGTTTTGTGGCCTTGGTGGCGTTTGTTGGGAGCCTCCAATTAAGTTATGTAGAAGTGCCTCAACCTTGTGAGAGGTTCCGGTTGCCACCGACAAGTGCACCGATAGTGGAAGTGTGGATCAATCCCGTTGGGGTGAGATTCACCGGAGAATAAGGGAGGCCTTTTGTGGCGTTGGTGGTTTGATACCACCCCCTCTACAAACGAGACGTACTCCATGTTGGGAGGAACTCGGTAAAATATCGTTGTCCCCGCGTGCCTCGATTATCTCTATACTCGAGCTCTTTACTTATGCACTTTACATTGTGATAGCCTTCGTGCTTGAAGTAATATATATCTTGCTATCACTTTGTTGCTTGTATTGCTTAGCATAAGTTGTTGGTGCACATAGGTGAACCTTAGTTGTTCTAGGTTGTGCTTAACAAAGTAAACACTAGTTTTATTCCGCCTTTGTTGAGCCACTCTAGGAAAAGTTTTAATCGCCTATTCACCTCCCCCCCCCTCTAGGCGGCATATGTATTCTTTCACCTGTGCACGCAGGCGTACCTGTCGGGCTGCGATGCTGGGAAGTACGGGGCGAGGATGCAGTCGTGCGCGCACCTTCGCTGCAGGTGCTTGCACGCCGCACACTCCTGGGATTCACGATCGCGGCGTCCTCCCAGAATTCCATGCCGCTGGCGCCCGTCAACATGATCTGATCGATCTCGCGAAGATTCTCTCGGTAGAGCTCTGATAGAAGTGCGTAGACATCAAGCTCTTTTCTGGCGCCGTTGCCGGGGAGGTAAGGTAAAAGGTACTCACATCCTTCGGTGTGAGTGCTCGAAGTTATTTCCTTTAGATTCTGCAATCTTGTCTTTTTGCTTCTTATTTTCACTAGTTAGGCTTAATGGAAGACAACAAAAAAATTACAGAGCTTTATAGTGTTTATCTTGAGCTAGGACATGAAGTGTTTGAAGAGAAAATTAAAAAACCTATGGAACTTTATTTGCATGCTAATAGTAATGTTATTAGTATGAACTCTTTGGACACCATTGTTGCTAATGCTATTGAAAAGTCTAAGCTTGGGGAAGCTAGTTTTGATGAAAATGATCTTTTTAGTCCCCCAGCTTTGGAAGATAGCTATTGTATTGCTTATGATGATACCAAACTTCCAATATATGATGATTACAATGATGAGTATGATATTTTCAGTCCACCTACTATTGAGGAGAAAATCTATTGTGATTATAATATGCCTCCTATATTTGATGATTATGGTGATGAGAATATTAATGATAGCTATTTTTTTGAATTTGCTCCCACTATGATTAATAAGCATGACTATGCTTATGTGGAGAGTAATAATCATTTTATGCATGTGGCTCATGATAAGAATTTTTTATGTGATAGATATATTGTTAACTTTATGCATGATACTACTGAAAGTTATTATGAGAGAGGGAAACATGGTCTTATGTATCTCAAAAATATTAAGTTTCCCCTCTTTATGTTGAAAATTTTTAAGTTGCATTTGTTTTGCTTTCCTATGCTTGTTGCTTTGTCATTTCATGACTTGTTTCTTTACAAGATTCCTATGCATAGGAAGTGGGTTAGACTTAAATGTGTTTTGAATTTTCTTCTTGATGCTCTCTTTTATTTCAACTCATATTTCTTATGAGAGCATCTTCTCAAAGTATCAAACCTAACTTAAAGGTGTTAAAGAAAAGTACTTGTTGGGAGATAACCCAAGAGTTTTCTTGAGTCTTGAAAGTTATTACCTCAGTAATGACCTCTCCTTATCCTTTTTGTTTGCTTTTTGTGCCAAGAATGACCTCTAATGAGAGGGAAGTAAGATTTGGGGAGTTGCTGTCCCGAAACAGATTTCTATCCTCCACCATAAAAAATCGTAAGGAGTCTCTGTAAGTCGGATTGAGATGAAAATTTATGAATAACTCTCCCAGTATGTTAGATAACTTTCGTTTCAAAACTTTTTGATTTGAGCAACAGAAGGTCCTCGAAAAAATCGGTTTCTGCCATCTGGTCTCCTTTGACAGAATTCTGCCATTATTTGCATTTGCTTCTTATTGATTCCTTTTTGGGTTATTTTTGGGAAATTGAGTTTTTTGAAGGAGTTGCTACAATATCTTGTGTTTTTAGTGAAAAGCCTTGCTGTTCCAAAGCTTTGCCAGGGGTCTAATATCTTTTGAATAAGCTAATGTTGCTAATGAAGATTGTGTGAAGTTTTGTATGAAGGAAAAATTTCAGGTGTAGAGAGAGAATGATGTAATGAGATGAAGAATGGACAAAAGCTCAAGCTTGGGGATGCCACCCCGGTGTCACCCCAAGAAATATCCAAGAGGTACAAGCGTCAAAGCTTGGGGATGCCCAAGGCATCCCCTTCTTCATCAATAAAAATATCAGGTCTTTCTAGACACTTCGTTTTTTATTGTTTCATGCATAGTTGTGTTGTTCTTGGAGCGTCTTAGTTTTCGTTTTTGGTTTTCGTTTGCTTAGTTTGATTGAATAAAGTTGGTTGATCACAACAGACATTTTTGGAAAGAGACACACTCTGTTTTCATTGCCTAGAACACTCTAGTTTTCATTCTTATTGTTTTGTGAGTGTTCCCTTTTGCTAGCACTATGTTTAGCCTTAGTTTTCTTGTGCTTTCAGCTTAGAACTTTTTAGTTCTTCTTTGTGGATTTGTGAGACAACCTCACTGATCTTTATTGATTATTATCTTTATGAGTTGTTTCAAATAAGTTGTTTGGTGTTGGAGAAGAGTAGAAAACTTCATGCTTAAGTGGTACAAAAGGGAGCTTTTTTTTACTGTGGCTTAGACTTTAGCATGACATGCTAGGTGTTGTTTTTACCTTATGCTTAGTGATTATTGCTGAAGCATGTCTTGTTCTAAACAATTGGTATTGCTTAGTGTGCCTTAAAGAAATTATGTGTTGTTTTAGCATGCAAAAGCATAGTATTGTGGTATTCTCCTTTGATGCTTTGCTTGGGTTGACTTGGCACATGCTCACACCATGTTATGACTATGACAAGTCACCATAGCCTCTATGATCATTTAGTCCTTGACTTGTAGTACCACTCTTTGCTTTGATTAGTAATGCTTTGTTGCACTGCATGATTATGGCCATTATTGCTCTCTTAGTTGGTTGCTCCCAGTCTTTTGCTAGCCTCCACTTGTATGAGTAAGTTCTACTCATGCTTCCAACTCCCAAGAAACCAAGTTTTTCCAAAGTGTCCACTATAAACTCCTATGCATGGTGTGTTACACTATTCCAAAGTATATTCTTGTTTTCGGCTATCTTCCAATTAAAAACTATTTTGTTATGTACTTAGTGATTAAAGCCCTCACAAACTTGATGGCACACTTTATATTCTTTGCCCCTAATAAACTTGAACCATTGTGTCTTCTATGTTGTATATGCTTGCACTTATACGTTGGAATTAGAAGAACCGTGCTGTCACGGGGAACGTTTTCAACATTTCACTTGTACTTTGTACTCAGTTGATATCATGTTCTTTTGTCTATGGATGTCACCGGTGTGAAATAAAGAGGGAACTTGTAAGTCCATGGAGTTTGTATCCTGTGTTAGAGAAACGCCTGGGCCGCTAGCCTAAGCCATGCCTAATTATGGTGGAAACTTACAACATCACCATAGTGACATCTATGAAGCATTTTTCTTATAAAAAAAGAGAGACACATTGAGAAAAGAGGAAAGAGAGAAAAAAGCACCATATTCCCATGGTAAATAAAAATATTGCTGAGATGCTCATTGTCTGCTTGCCTTGTCATTTTGGTTATGGGAAAGCTCCTGTACCATGTGCAAGGGGTACCTGTTGGCGGTTCTCGATGATATGCATGTATTTACAATGACAAGAACTTTTAGGTGACCAAAGTTGAGTAGCATGTGGAGCGGCCCTTGTACTCAAGGGACATGGGATTTCTAGTCTATGGTCTGTCAAGCATATGATTCAGAGTGGACCTCACTTTCACCTTAACCACATGAAGATGCCTATGATAGGGCAATGAGAGCTCAAAGCTAATGAGTACCTTCCTTTCGGCATTTGGGAGCCTTTCAAACCTTCACACAACCGTTTTCACAATTTTTTTGAGTCACCACTTATTCTATGAGCACCTTCTTGAGAGCATAGTTGTCATTCTTGTGTTTGTTCCAAAACTTGGTTAATTATGTCATGACTTTGATGCTTGTATCTCTGATATCTTTACCTCTAGTCTTCACTTGAACTTCAGAGGTGCCTTGGCATTCATATTGTGCTCTTCAAACAAAGGCAAGCTTGATACCACTCTATCATACCTTATTATGAGCATTGTAATGTTGCTTATGTTTATGTTTCATGCTACTTATTATTACTGAGTTGGTTTCTCTTCATAGCTTGCAATGACTATTGAGGAGACTTAGTTGCATACTCCTTATTATGAATTATCTAAACATCTACTCCTGTGCTGAGAATATATACATCATATGAAGCAAAGTGTTCATGAAAGTTCTTTTATCGCACTAAGTTTTCAACTGAATTGCTTGAGGACAAGCAATAAGCTAAGCTTGGGGGAGTTGATACATCCAAAACGTATCTACTTTCTCGAACACTTTGCTATTGTTTCTCCTCTAAACTTGTGTGATTTGGATATAACTAACACGGACTGACGCTGTTTTAGCAGAATTACCTTGGTGTCTTGTTTTTGTGCAGAAAATCAACTATCAGGAAAAATCCCAGAAAATATGCCAAAAATTATATTTCACCAGAAGATCCACGGAGCCAGAATACAAGACGGAGAGGAGGCCTAGGGGGCCCACACCCACCCCAGGCGCGGGCCCACCACTGCCTGCCCCTAGAGGGGGTGCAGCCACCCCAGGCACCCCCTCGTCCTCCCTCTGCGCCTATAAGTTGCCTTATGACCTAAAAACCGAGGGGTCGATAGTTTCCTAGAAAGAGTTCCGCTCTGCCGCCGCCACCAGAAACCAAGATTCGAATCCAGAAACTTTGTTCTGGCACCCTGCCGGGACGGGAAATTTGGAGAGGATCATCGCCATCATCATCACCAACGCATCTCCATCAACCACCGATGTTTCCCTCATCCATGAGTGAGTAATCCCCCGCTGTAGGCTTGGGGATGGTAGATATTGGATGAGTTCTATCATGTAATCGAATAAGATCTGTTAGGGCATAGTGCCTAGTATCTCTATCAGTGCTATTTGACTTTGTTGCAACTTGTTTTGCTTAATTCTTGTCACTAGGGCCCGAGTGCCATGATCTCAGATCCGAACTTATTATTGAATAATTATGATAGTATTGTTTGTGATCTTATCTGCAAGTTGTGTACACATATCATTGTCCGGATCCAAAGGCCCCAAAGTGACAATAATTGGGACAACCGGAGGGGATGGCTGTGGTGTGAGGATCACATGTGTTCTCGAAGTGTTAATGCTTTGCTCTGGTGCTCTATTAAAAGGAGCACCTTAATTGCCAGTAGTTCCCTAGAGGCCCCGTTGCCACGGGCTGGCTAGACAAAAGATGTTGTGCAAGTTCTCATTGCGAGCACGTATGACTATATTTGGAGCACATGCCTAGGATTGTTTAATACTTGGATGCTTGTTATTATTTATCTGCAATGCCCTAGATCTTGAAGTTACATGTTTAGACTCGTCCATGCAACGCCCGTCCATCCATCCCTATGCCTACCGCACTCGAATCCTACTGCTACTGTTACTGTTACTATTGCTATTGTTTCACTGTTGCTGTTACTATTGTTGTTGCTTTGCTGTTGCTACTACAAACTGTTACTACTGATAAACTTCTATGAGCGAGAACTATTTCCAGGTGCACTGAACTGACAACTCAGTCGTTAAGGCTTGCAAGTATTCTTTGGCTCCCCTTGTGTCGAATCAATAAATTGGGTAATACTACCCGCGAAGACTGTTGCGATCCCCTACACTTGTGGGTCATCAGTCTGGCGATCTCGACATGGGAACATGGGAGATGCGTGTGTAGGATATGGCGGAGTTCGCACTAGAGGTGAGGGAGAGCACAAAGACGACCGGTATTGTGCCAGGAAAGCAAGGGGAGGTGGCGCCTACCGTGCAGGGAGACGGGAGCAATGCATCGAGGTTTGGGGATGGGGGGCGATGGGGCAAGGACCCTATCATGAACAACCAGAGGACATGCCAGCGGGGTGGCGAGATGGACTGCGGAGAAGCGAGGGTGGTAGGTAGCTAGGGCGAATCCTATTCAACCCTTAAGGCCTTGTTTTGTAGAAAGGGAACGGAGGGGATCAACCCGGATAATACCGGCCCAGCCCTTGATCTCAAAAAATACGGATCTGGCCGTTTTGTAGGTCGGGGTTAACGGGGTTGAACCCCACTTACCCCCAGGAAACCACGAGACCCCCTCTGTATGTCAAACCACGACCATGACCTCGTGTTTTACGGGTGTCGACGCTGCTTCTGCCTCCGCCACCGCTTCCGGCGACATGGCCTTTCTCCATGCCATGCCCTTCCTCTCGATTCCCTTCCTTGTACTCCTCCCCTCTCGATCTCTCCCTCTCTCTCGCAACCGAGAGGCACCGCCTTAATCCATCCATGGACCTCCTCTTCTAATCCTAGTTGTCTCTCCCGTATCATAGATTTCTAGCACTCCGATCCAGTGAACTTTCCTCTTATTGGCTAGGTGATAAAGAGAGATAACTTCTTAATTTCTATGTAGGAGAGAATTTGGACTATCATGTGTGCCAAGAGACATAATTAAAAAAGAGAATTAGAGTTAAGAGGGTTAAGAGGGGAATTATAGGGATTTGGTGAAGGTAGGGGTTTCACCCAATCCCCCTAGTGAGTATCACATTGATCCCCTCAAAACCAGTAGTACAAAACAAGTCCTAATGCGGACGCCATCTCACGTGCCGCCCGAAGCACGAAGTACATAGGCCAACCCATTTTCTGGGTACACAATTTTTTTTTCTTTTCTTCTTCTTTTTATTATTTTTTTCTACATCAGAGCACTTTTTAGATCATAACACTTCTATATTTTAAACATTTTTAGATCCGAACAAAATCCATATTCAAACATCTATTCAAAATCAGATTTTAGAATATTATTTAAATTTGAGCACTTTTCAAAGTTGATCTTTTCAAATTAAAACCTTTTCAAAATATGAGACTTTCATTACTGTAAAAACAAGAAAAAAAGAAAGCATAAAAAGAAAAAGAAAAATACGTACCTATAACTGGGCCGCATTGGGCTCCCTTGAAGAAGTTTCTTCAGGCAGCACCCCGTTCATGTGTGCTGCGGGCGGGCAATATGAGCTTAGCTAGGCCGATGGCCTTTGTCCTAGCAGGCTACATCCTCCTAAAAATTATAATTTCTTTTTGTTTGTTTGTTTGTTTCAAAAGAATGTTGTAAATAGTTATTCAAAAGTAAAATAGTAGAAAATATATAGTTTAAATTTGAATAAAGGTGGGGAAGCAATGTATATAAAAAAGAAACAGATTTTTAGTGAAAATAGTTTTAGAGGCAAAAATATACATGATGATGTGAAAACAAAACAATATGAAATTCTACTATATAATATTTTCCGGGCATTATATATCCTAAGTCAAATATATTTTATTTTGACCAAGTTCAGTGAGAAAATATTAGATCAGAGAACCTAGGTGATGTACATGGTCCTACTTCTCTAACTTCCATCCATGATCAACGAATACTACGTTTACAACGCTGCGTCAACAATGCGGCCTTCTAGTCTAGCTAGTAGTCATAAACGGAACGTCCAACTAGGTTTATCAAATTCTTTTTGGCCTAATGGCAGACGTTGTGCTTTATTGCTTGATCCCGAGTTCAAATCCTTCCATATACACTTTTTTAATTATTTGTTTACCCACTGATAGGTGCGACCCGCATGGAAGGCAGCAGCCATGGTCACATATTCAAAAGAAAAACATACAGGGTTGTTTTTGCAAATTTTATAATGCCACATGTCACCTTCTGATTGCTTGTGTAGCTATTTGCTCCCTTAGTGCAAGTTTATGTACCACTGTGTTCACTTTGGGAAGTTGTTGTATGAATTTGCTCCCACGAGACAAGTTGTTGTATTTGGAATGCTAATACCTTTTAAATATATTTTCACAATATATTTATTTTATTTAATGTATTTTATGAATAGCATCAAAATATGTTTCTCATGTTGCCACGAAAATTCCTCGTTAAAACCGAAGCGAAGCGAGTGGCACATAATGATTCGTCAATTATTGAGTTAGCTAGTACTTCCACTACTCCATCCGAAAAAGATGTCCCATTTATAGGTCCTTCCCATTTGTATAGATTGTCTGTGTGTATCCATGAGCGATTTTACCGGTAGATTTGACCAATTTTATTCAAAATATATATATATATATATATATATATATATAATCAAACCGGTGTATTATGTAACTCCATTTTAAAAGTGATCTACTGATACTTAATTTTGTCTCATAAATGTTCATATGCATTTCTCATAACTGGGTCAAACTTTAAAAACACTTCTAACTTAAGACAACAAAGATAAAAGTACACTTATTTGTTGTAGACGGATGCTTCTGTCACGAGGTAGCCGGTACCGATAAAGAGCAATCTATGCGCGCGGTCGATCGAATCTTAAAAACCACCGAAGTCGGGGAGCCGGTCTGTGTCAACGAACGTTGTCTCCTGAACATCGTGCCCCTGCACCTGCATGTCGACGCGGTGTGCGCCGGCTCGCGGAGGAGAACGAGCCTGCTGCTGCCCGTGCACGGCGATGGCTAGCTGAGCCCGTGTCCTGGCCAGCTCGCACTGCACGGCGCATATGTCCTCCTGCAGCCCGCTGATGATCCCGGCGCATCCGTACACCGGGTCCTGCACCCGCCACCGCGCCTCCGTCGCCACCGTGTCCGCCGCCTGGGCTCGCTCCTGCACCGGCAGGCTCTGCGAAGAAACACGCACATAGAAATACGACACGTTTATTTCAGTATACTCAACCCGTAAATTTTCTTCCAAACGTGATCGGCGATGAGCAATACCTCCAGGAACCTCGTGACGTTGCCGGCCCCGAAGACCCTGTGCACGCAGGCGTACCTGTCGGGCTGCGACGCCGGGAAGTACAGGGCGAGGACGCAGTCGTGCGCGCACCTTCTGGGATTCGCGATCGCGGCAGACTCCTCCCCGAATTCCACGCCGCTGGCGCCCGTCGACATGATCCGATCGATCTAGCGGAGATTCTCTCGGTAGAGCTCTGATAGATCTTGTGGCGGCCGGATTATATACCGCGTGATGGATCCATAGTAGGCAGGATGACCGCCACGGATGGTAACAAAAACGGCTACCGTTCGGAGGCGCAAACATGGAAACCTCAACGGCCATGTCTATTCTTCTGAAATTTTCTGACGCGTCGCCGGATTAACGTACTTGACCGCCGTGCGCGCGGCCACTGGAATTGTTTGAACAACAACCAGCCGGGCTCATTCGAACTCGCGGCGTAAATCGTGTGCTGTTTAGCTCTGGATTCGGAGGCACGACTGGCAGGACGAGGCTTGCTGGCCGTGGCCCCTGCTGCATTTTGATCAGCCGCAAAGTTTGCACCGAGGAAAGGCGACGGAGGATGAATGGGCCAAAAGAGTAAGACCAATTTCGACGATATAACAATGTTTACATTCGACTGAGCTGTTTTGCTAATGTGTATGTGGACATGCTAAACGATGTGCGATCCCAAGTGACTCAAAGAAAGAATTGAGGTTGCGATACTCACCACCCCAATCCGACTGAATATGAACAATCTTATGTTTGAGAAGGCTTTTAATATGTTTTTAAAACTGAACAAAAATATCGAACACATCAGATTTATCCTTAATAAGATAAAACCAAATAAAACGACTATAAGCATCAACGAAACTGATATAATAATTATGACCACTTACAAAAGTTTGAGCAGGACCTCATACATCTGAAAACACAAGTTATAGGGGATGTGTAACTTGACGACTAGACTCTGAAAAAGGAAGTTGATGACTCTTTGCTACATTTTTATTACTAGGCATGCTAGGAAGCTCATGACGACGCAAAACATGGCGAATAATAGGAGTGACAGGATGACCAAGACGAGCATGCCACTATGACGACGAGACGCGAACCCCACTAAACACCCGAAAGACTACAGACTGCTCCAAGAGATAGAGACCATGGCAGCGACGTCTACTAAGGAGCATCCCTCGTGACCCGATCCTTAATAAAAATATCAAACGAGTGAAATTCACAAAACACATTATTATCATAAGTGAGTTTCGGAACGGAGAGGAGATTATGTGTCACGGATGAAACTCGAAGGACATTGCGAAGCTGAAGACTTCTATTTGCATGACTAGTGAGAAGAGATGCTTGACCAATATGAGAGATGTGCATACCTGCTCCGTTGGCGGTGTGGACCTTGTCGGACCCATGATAGGCCTCACGGGAGTGAAGCTTTCCCATCTCATGCATCAGATGATCCGTGGCCCCAGTGTCCATGTACCAGTGGGGGGCGACGGAATAGGACTGCGTGTAGCCCTGCTGGTCCTTCGGCGCCGGGCGGTCAGCCATGGCATTTTGACGCTCGTTGTTCCTCGTGTCCTTGCCATCATTGCCGAGGCCAAGGAAACTCTTCTAGAAGCAGAGATGGAACTTGGAAGCCTAGTGTCCTTCGCGCCCGTAGAGCTGGCACACAAGCGATGAGCGCCCCCAGAGGGGCTCGACACAGGAGGGGAGCCGAAGGTGGCAGGCCGGGACGACGTGGCAGGGCCCTTGCCCAAGGCGGCCAAGGCGACACCAGAGGGGCCACGACCCCCTTTGTAAGTGGCGTTCACCGAGGAGGTGCCACTGCTCTGGTTGGCACGACATGCCTCCACACGCTGCTCGGTGAGAAGAAGGCGCGAGTAGAGCTCGTGCGCCATCATCGGAGTCTGGCGTTTGTTGATGATCTCGACCAAGCCGTCATATTCCTCGTCGAGGCTGTCGATGATGTAGGAGTTATACTCGGTGTCGGTGAGGGGCTGGACAATAAAGGCCAGTGTGTCGGCGAGGGACTTGACCTTTTTGTAGAACATCGTCGCCGTGGAGTCGAGTTTCTCACACTCGCCAAGATAGCGACGAAGGGCGTTGGAGCGAGCCTGCGACTGCGATGTGAAGGAGCGCTCCAGGATGGTCCAGGCTTCGTGGGAGGTCTTGGCGAAGACGAGCATCCCGACAACCTCCAGGGTGAGCGACCCCCTGGATGGCCGAGAGATTGGCCTGGTCCTGCTCCGTCCAGACAAGGTGCGCCGGGTTGTAGACCAAACCGTTCACGCTATCCATGAGCGCGCGGGGGGAGGGGGGTAACACTCAGCGTTTACGAACCGATGAGGGGTAGAAATAAAAATCTGATCATTTGCATGCATTCATCCGTAAAATCTGGATAAATTTTTCGACAAACAAAAACCTAAGGAGATCAGAGTTTATTTTACTATATTGAGGTAGGATTAGGTCTTTATAGTGATTGCTACAAATTTTTACATGACCTTTAGGAACTTATGAATTTTGGGGAATTTGAATTCAAATTTGAAATTTAAATCATTTTAAAAATATTTAAAAATTAGAAGTTAGTAATCTTAAATTGTTTTCCAAAATGATTTAGGATTATTATTTGATTATATTAAAGATATATTAAACAATAATAAGAATTTAAGACAAGAAAACTAAGTAATTTAAATAAGAAATGAATTCTTATTTCTTTTCTTTACTCTATAACAATAATACAAAGGAGATAAATACATCAAATAAAAATATTATAGTAAACAAATTACATTGAAATGAAACTTTATTAAATTATAAGAATATTATTACAATATTCTTTACAAAGAGAATAAATGGAAGATTATAATAAAGGGATTTCTATTTTCGTGTCCCTGGTTCGTTAGTTGTACTCACTTTTCCCCGGCCGCTTAGTTTTTCCTCACTTTTGTCCAGCTCCTATTAAGGAACTCTCACATCGGTCTGAAAATCGCTCTTCGTTAGGTCCCGTTAGTGGATCCTCGTTGTTACGTGCTGACAAGTGGGACCGCATTCAGGTGGGTCCCATAGTAGACCCTCGCCATTACGCGCTGACAAGTAGGATGCCCCCGTTACATGATGACATGTGGGGCCACGTTCAGTCGGGTCCTGTAGTAGGACCCCCCCATGGTGTGGGGCCGGCTTGTTGGGAACGCGTTTTGGGGATAATTACGTGCACCCTGTCGTCTACGCCTAAATTGGAAGATTTATTTTTTTGTCATTTTTATGATTGGCCTTTTTAAGAGCGCGTTTTGCCCTTTATGTGGCTAACAGTTGTTATTTTTGCTCAAAAAGGCAGCAAATCTAGAGCAGCTTATCTATTCATTCATGGTTCCTTTTGGACCTCGTATTTTCCCAATCTGGTAGCTAATAAACACCATAAATATGTAGATAAAAAGAACAGATATAGATAAAGTAGCTAATAAAGGATTATATAGTACGATACTTAAACCAGGTTCGATAATTAGGCTTCTCAGCAGCATCAACTTACAAGTTCAACACAAACAACAAAACAAAAGATTAGTGGCCCCTCCTGGCCTCCGCTAGGAGGGCCTCCGCCTCCTCCCTCTGGCGTTTCCTCCACTTCCTGCTGCCTAGTCCCTTGACCTTAGGCGCATTGGGATTGATCGGGGGCATGCGACCCTCCTCGATGGCCACCTTATGGAGGTTGCGGAGGTAAAAACCGAGTGCCTTGTGCTGGGCTCTGAAGGCGTTGGCGTTCTTTGATGGGCCGCAGGTCTTCACGTCCTCGGCATGCATCACGAGGGAGTTGAAGTCAGTGCCGAGGCTCCTGGTGCAGAGGAACACCTATAGACGTCGCCGGCGAAGAAGCCTTTTGTTGCCTGTCAAAACCCACCGCCGAGCAGCGACGAGCAACACGAAGAGCCGGGAGGCTCCCAGAACTGCTGGTGGGCCCTGGTCCCTCGGGCAACGGCCCGCAAAACTCCCAAGACACGTCCGGCTTGGTTCAGGCGTGCCACTGACCTATACCTGGTCGAAGGTGATGGATTGCTTCGATCGGTTTCCGCAAGGTAAACAAGTATCGTAAAATTCGAGCCGTGACCGGCTCCTGGTTTCCAGAATCGGCTCGAGCCGATTGTCCCATGGTTCGCATTAGATCTATGATAACATGGGGTTTTGCTTCATCAATACAAGTTAAATCGATCTACGACGTTTAACGTTTTCACCACGTAATTGGAACGTCCTACACGTAATTGAGCCCGGTAGATGCAAAGATAACGGAAAACTAACCTAGAGAAGGCCTAACAACCGACGTAAAGTCAATTCCGGAACAACTCCTCTTGAATTGGCAAACCATATCCTTACGCATACTCGATCGTTCAACCCGTTTGCAAGGCCGACTACGTGGATATCAAACTAAACCTTGGAAAACAAGGCATAACCATAAGATCAAATCAACCAATAAAGATCAAGCAAGATGCTACCCTTACACCCGGAAAAGGTGCAAAGGTAGCGAGGTAACTAGAGGTAGCATAACTTAAACAATCATAGCGAAAAGTACCGATGCTAACCTAAACAAATCTATGATAATAGTATTACTCGCCATCAACAAGGCTTCAAGACGAGTAACACCAAATAACGATAAGCAAATCGCCTAGATCGCAAGATGCGATCTAGGCAGCATGACACTTACCCGAAAGAAACCCTAGAAACAAGGGGTGGCGATGCGCCGAGATTGTGTTTGTTGTGAACGTGATTGTCCTCCTTTTCTCAATAACCTTAGGTACATATTTATAGTCCGGAGACTTTCTATTTTTTTAATAACTCTACAACTCTATCTCTTACCTAAACCGAAACGGAACCTACTACAATATACAGATACACGGGCGATTTAGCCCAAACCCACGCACAAGGCCGATTCAACAACACGTTGCATATATGTATCTTCCAAGCCCATCTTGATTACGGCCCATCTCCTCCTTTGGCCAAAATATGGCGATAACACCTTTAAACTGGCCCATGGACACGTCATCAATGCAGACGTCGCTGCTATCCACCTATTACAAAAAAACAATAGCGTGCAATAAGGATATGATTGAGATACCATGATTATTGGGATTGATTACTTGTATAAATTAACCGATTGAGATCCCCTGATTATTCCGCAATCCCCAAATCGCAAACCAAATCGAATACTGATCCCAACTACAGATCGGTGCTACTAATGATCCCAACTACAGATCGGTGCTAGTACTGATCCCAACTACAGATCGGTGCTAGTACTGATCCCAACTAGGGGCATTCATCGAAATACTAGATCTAACACAAGAGGATTAGCTACTGTAAAAATACATAGCATCCAATGATTGAAAATACGAATAGACGAGCCCTAATAACACATGATCTAGCATCCAACGATGGGAATGGTGAGGCCTCTATAATGATGAGGGAGTGATGAGTGATAATGATGAGGCCTCTATAAAGGTGAAGGGGGGAGACGTTTCGATGCACTAGCGTGCACAGCGTAACCGCGTGCGCTATTGCACTATACACGGCCACACGCATCCGCTACCGTCCTGTGCACCGCGACACGGGTACCATGCGTCATGTTTTCCCCCTCGTGTCTAACCTTGGCCACTTAGTTGTGCTTAGTTATACCCTCGAGTGTAGCACTAGTAGTGCGGTGACCCAGCATACCACTACATGTGTAGTACACATGGCGGGTCCATAGCACAAACATACACACATTATTATTATTACAATACCGGAAGTTCAAGACTTCAAAAGGTTCAACTTACAAACCGAAATATAAAGTGTTTCAGCAGAATTAGAAAGTAGCAACTCCGACTAGGAGTTGAGCTCAATAGCTTATTCTATAGAGTTCATGTTGCTCGGCTCTGATGGTTACTACTGACTAGGGATACTTAGTTGGAGTCGTTATCGTCGACACCTTAGCGGATCTCGTAATCCACTCCTTCAACACCTCCGGACAGATCAGGTTCCTCATAGAACACATCTTCTTGGCATTCGGCTGCAAACATTGGCACGTCTTCGGGATCCTCAGAGTCTAAGCAAGGGATCAAAGGAAAGAATGAGTAACAGCATTACCCAACAAGTTCATTATATGCAAGGTGGGAAGTTTGATTCTCTAACTACCACCTCGGATTATAAATCCTTGGTACTATGCAATATTTGTAAATCTTTCTTCAAAGATTGATTTTATTATGAAAATCTATGACCATCAGCCTTCAAAGGTTGACCAGAACTTTCATGGAGTTCCTTTCCTACCGCGTTCGTAGCTCCTTCCCGGAACAGGGAGTAACAAGTTACAGTTCTTACACTCTACAGGGGTGCGTTACTTTACCCATGAGAGATCAACTCCTTGTTGCACAACTGGGCGTACTTTCCCATCCACAATTCCATGATGTGGGGCTCGGTAGTTGGTCCAAGCCAATCACTGCCCCCTTCGCGACCTTGCATGCCTCCTTGGTGTACACCATGCCCATATAATGAATTACGGCAATGATTTGTACAAACCGTTAGATGCCAGAACTATCGTGGGACGATGAGGGTTCCCACCCATATGCTGCATATCCTCTACGAATTACCAATTAATATGCACGCTACGAGGATAACAGCCACGACCTGCACATCCGGCTTCATGCGAGAGGAAGAAGATACAGCTGACTTCTCTGTCCCATTCCAAATCTCATGGCTAACGCGTAATATACGGCGCTAGAATCATTGATGTGAGGGGTTATTAAGTCCCTACTTGATCATCATTGTTGCAAATAGAACCCTAAGTTCTATTGCTCCATTATATCACCACTTAGGATGATATCTATGATTTCTTTATGTGTGAAAATAATATTTTCTTTCTTTTATAATATATATGATAACACACAATTTGCAAATACTTTGATAAAGACTCTTCAAGGGACATGAGCAAGTGATGAACTTGCCTTGTGATGGCAAGGCAGTGAAGTCTGATGCTTGCACTGGACCTTGAGCTTCTATGTCTACAAAAACATCATTATTGCCCGGTAAGGACAATATTTAAAGAAGCAAAATGATTATGCAAGTAATGTAATGCATCATTTAATTTGATATGCAGTTTCCCCATTATAATAATTCTTTTTAAATAATAAAGGATTTATAAATGTTTTTTTAATATTTATAACATATATTGAATTATTTTATTTTATTTCCTCTTTATTTGACTTTTATTGATTTAATAATTCTTTTAGGAATTATCAATTAAACATTAAAAATTGTTATTAATTATTTATTTAGTATTTTCGAAAATACCAAAATATTAATATATAATGAAAGTGATTTTTATTTATTTTTATCATCTTTCATTAATTTTGTAAAATTCCATAAGGAATATAAAAATTACAAAATTCTTAATAAAATTTAAATGTCTAAAATTTTATATCTTATTTTATTTGGATAGTGTAGATTATTGGGAATCCAAAAATATTTTATTTAGAATTTTTGGACTTTTATTTTATTTTCTAGAATTTAATTAAGGTCAGGGTTATTTTGGTCTTTTCCTATTTATTAGAATAGGCCTTAAAAGATTTTAGGGCTGGCTTAATGTTATTGGGCCCTAGTAGCCCATTATAAATAGTCAAAATAACCACTCTGAAAGGGTCTGGCCTAACTCAGCCCACTCCCATGCTATCTCTCTCCCTCAAGCTCATTCATCTCCTCCTCTGACCTCGACCCCGTGGTCGGTGATGTCGCCGCCGACGATTCCCGCCGCCGTGGGCCGTTCTGGTCGCCGCTTTGGTGCAACAGGAGGTTGTCAACGACGCTCATCCTTTCTTCCCAATTGGATTTGAGTATGGGGCTCTCCTGCGATGGATCGATGTCGTCCCAAACCCTAGGGTTTGGGGGTTGGCGTGGATCCTGGTGCTGTCGCTGTCATCGTGCGTCGCGGTGATGCTCCTCGCCTCTATGCGTGTTCATGGTTGCCGTCATGGCACCATATGGGTTGCAGGGCCCCTTATGGGGGGCTCCCTGTGCCGCCATGGTCGTCGGCCACCTCTGCTTCGTCTTCTAGTCTTAAGCGAGGACCCTTGGTGAGTTATGTTCCTCTCCCCTAGTGCTCTCTGTGCTTGCGGATCCTATGCTAGATGTTGGCAGTGACCTCTATGGTTACTGTCTAGTCCTGATTAAGATGATTATTCCATTTAGGGTTCTTATCATGTGGTTGATCATATACTGGATGAATTAGATCATGTCTGGATGGTCTGTAAGCATGCTAAATGGTTATTGGCCTGAGGCTTGTTGCTTGAGATGAACTATAATGGTTCTGGTGGCTTATTAGATGATTTTTATGCATGGTTTGCATATGATTCAGATGGTATAGTTGCTTTGGAAACCATGCTTGGTAAAGTCAGTGGCTTGATAACTTTTCACTGTCATTTCTTGGTTTATGATCATGATTATGGTATGATGAAACCACTGTCTTAGTTTTGTTGGTTTGAGAATTAATGTGTCAAACAGTGAAGTTTAACATAGGAATATCTTAATTATGATTCCTGTATTAATAGGAAAATGATTAGTAAGTTAATTGACTGAATCTGTGATGAGTGAATGTTTATACCGATTCATGTAGAATTGTTCTTGTGACAGCATCTTGGTATGGTACACAAGGTTCATTCTAATCCTTTGATTTGGGTTGGTTTAAGCTTAAGACAAGCTTGGCTTTGAAAGTTAAATGGAAATGTTCTTTTCTGAATCCCTAAGACCAATGATGTTGGTCTGAGGCTTAGGGTTTTAAGCCTTATCTAATTGGTTCATATAGATAGTCCTGGTAGTGGTACCAGCTATTGTTTCTTCAATCAAAGCTTGGAGAAAAATGATAGTAGGCTTGATCATTAGTTGGATGTGCCTAGAAAAAAATATTAGTTTCTAAGGTGCTACCCTTATCTTAGGGATGTGCCTAGAAATTAATTCTTAGCTATATTTGTGCTTGAATTGAAATATATAGCTTGACAACCAATTCAATGATGCTGTTCTGAGTGTTGGTGGGATCCTGGTACTTTGCTGTTTGCTTTTAGAGTTTAAAATCTCAAGGATGGATTCACCTCACTTGGGTGCTTTTTGAGAGTTTGTTTCATAAAACAACACATGCTTCTGTCTAGATAATATGATTAGATCATGTGAAGGTTTTATGGTACTCACCGCAAGAACAGAAGATTGTGGAGTAAAGTGGTGATGTTGATCTTGTTTTGTTGAGCTCCTGAGCTTGACCTTGAGCTAGCCTGCTCCTCCTAGCTCCTGGACTTGTTCTTGCTGTCCACCTGATCCTTCCCCCTCCTTATGTCACCATTCTGGTGATGAGATCTTGGATTTGGTTGGTTTGGTTGCTGGCTGTTGTGCTTGGTTAGCTGCTGGTTGTTCTTGTGTGTAAGCAGTGAAGAGATGCACTAGTGCTCTCCACGGCTGTGCTGATGCTTTTGTGAGTTTGGGGCTGTGTTGTGAAGCTGACAGCACATCACATGCATT
Source organism: Avena longiglumis (assembly GCA_030063025.1). NCBI lineage: Eukaryota > Viridiplantae > Streptophyta > Magnoliopsida > Poales > Poaceae > Avena > Avena longiglumis. The sequence continues at coordinate 171,747,183 of CP125973.1, forward strand.
TAGTTGTGTGTCCTGCTTGTGTGCTTGCTGTGCACTTGTGGATATGCTTTGGACTTCAAAGTTACTTTGATCAGATTACTTTTACCTGGATGGTAAACTTTCCCCTTCCTTGCTGTCCATTTGACCCCTTTTTGGCTTAAAATTTATGAAAGATAAATTCTTTCATATTGGTGAAACTTGCCCCTTTTATATTTTCTCAATGATGAACTTGTTCAGTGCACCTCACTGACATGTTTGAGAGAAAAACAATTCTAATTCGAACCTTATTATTGTTTTATTAGTGTTTGTCTTGCAGGTACAGATTTGAAGTGAAGATTTTAGTTTAGGTTTAGTTATAGAATAATTCAATGTAATCTTCTTTATAGTTTTGTAATTTTCATTTTATTATTTTGTAAACTTCATTTTATTCTTATGTAATCAAGATTATATGATTTTCAATAAAGAAATATTCTTATTCTTTATTCATTTGTTATTGTGAAGTTTGGAGATGGTTTCAATAAGGTACATTTTTGTAACTTGTTTATATATTTATAATATGAAATAAGTTTTCATATTCTTTATTTTTTTCTTTGGATAAAGTTTAAGTTGTAATAGTTATCTCTTAACTAAATTAAGATTCAAACCTTATTCCTAATTCATTTGAATTATAATTCAAACACTCAAGTTTAAAATTCAAATTCACTTTCCAAACACATAATTCCTCAAAGATCATATCAAAGTCTATAGCAATCATCCTTTAAGACTAAACCTAATCTTAAAGTATGAAAGAAACCTTGATCACTTAAGGTTTTTATTTGGCGAAAAATTTTCCCACATTTTCACAGATGAATGCATGCAACATTCCAAATTCCTAAATCTACCCTTCGATAGTTCCTAAATGTTGGGATGTTACAGACTTCCCCCCTTAAATTAAACTTCGTCCCGAAGTTTGTGGAGATGTACCTGAATAGTTCTGGATAGGCTTTTCTTAAATCCTCTTGTTTCTCCCATGTGGCTTCCCTTTCAGGGTGATGTTCCCACTGTACCTTGCAATATTTGATTGCTCTGTTCCTCAATCTTTTCTAGTTTTCTTCCAGAATATTACAGGGCTTTTCAATATAGGTCAAGTCTGCTTGTACTTCTATCTCTTGGTGTGTGATTGCACCATCCAGAACTTTCAAACATTTACGAAGTTGTGACACATGGAAAACATTATGCACTTGAGCCAATCTTGATGGTAACTCTAAAGCATAAGCTATAGTTCTATTTTGACTCAATATTTTGAATGGTCTGATGTATCTTGCACTCAATTTTCCTTTGACTCCGAACCTTTTCACCCCTTTCATTGGACTTACTTTCAAATAGACCATATCTCCCACTTCTGGATGCCATGATCTTCGACTTTGATCCGCATAACTTTTCTGCCTACTCTGAGCTATTTTCAGTCTATCCCTGATCTTAGCCAAATTCTTTGCTTCTTCCAGGTTCATACCAACATATTGATGATCTACAGTTCCTTCCATACAGAGCCTGGTATGGAGCTGCCTTCAGACTACTCTGATAGCTATTATTATAAGAAAATTCTGCCAATGGTAGATGATCTTCCCATGTTCCTCCAAAATCTAGTGCACAAGCCCTTAACATGTCTTCTAATATTTGATTTGTTCTTTCAGTTTGACCTCCTGTCTCAGGATGATATACTGTGCTGAAATCTAACTTTGAACCAAGTGCCTCATGCAATTGCTTCCAAAATGCTGAAGTAAACACTGATCCCCTATCAGTTACGATCTTTTTGGGTACTCCATGCTTACTTACTATCTCTTTGACATATACTTCAACTAACTTCTCGGCATTATATTTTTGATTCACCAGAATAAAATGTGTACTCTTAGTGAGTCTGTCCACAATTACCCATATCATATCCTTCCTTTTTGGTGTCATGGGCAATCCTGTAATGAAGTCCATACCTATTTCCTCCCACTTCCATTCAGGAATTTCCAAGGGTTGTAATGGTACTGCTGGACTTTGATGTTCAGCCTTCACCCTTTGGCAAGTATGGCATTCAGATACATATTTAGCAATATCTCTTTTCATGTTATTCCACCAGAATAGTTCTTTCAAATCCATATACATCTTAGTACTCCTTGGATGTATAGAATATGGTGTTTCATGTGCTTCTCTGAGTATGACATCTCTAATCTCAGTCACATCGGGAACACATAGACGGTCTTGAAACCATAAAGACTCATATTCTCCAAGGTGAAAAACTGATTTTTTCCCTTGAGATATCCTCCGAATTTCCTTAGCAATGAAAGGATCCTCTGCTTGATGTCTAAAAATTTCTTGTTTAAGATCACTGTCCTGCTCTTCAACTACCTGCATAGTATCTAATCCTCTAAGAACCTCTGTTTGATGAATTGAAGCTCTAATCTTTCCAAGTCCATTTGTAACTCTTTTGGTAGCTCCCGATTACTAGGCTGAATATTTGCACTCTTTCGGCTTAAAGCATCTTCTACAACATTTGCTTTCCCTGGGGTGTAGTTGATTGTTAAATCATAATCCTTGATTAGTTCCAACCAACGCTTCTATCTCATATTCAATTCCTTTTGAGTGAAAAAATATTTGAGACTTTTATGGTCAGTGTATAACTCACGTCTGGCTCCATAAAGAAAATGCCTCCATCCTTTCAGCGCAAAAACTACTGCTGCTAACTCTAAATCATGAGTTGGATAGTTGACTTCATGTGGTTTCAGTTGTCTTGAACCATAAGCAATCACTTTCCGATCTTGCATTAATACACAACCCAAACCTTCTTTGGACGCATCACAGTATACGGTGAAGTCCTTCCCTGTTTCAGGAACTGCTAAGATTGGAGCTGTGGTTAATCTAGTCTTCAACTCTTGAAAACTTGCTTCACATTTCTCATCCCACTTTAATGGTGTATTCTTCCTTAATAAGTTGGTCATTGGTCCGTCTATTTTCGAAAAACCTTCAATGAATCTCCGATAATAACCAGCCATTCCTAAGAAACCGCGAATTTGCTTCACATTGGTCGGTGCAGTCCACTCTAGTACTGACTGAACCTTAGATGGATTTACAGCAATTCCATCTTTACTGATCACATGACCGAGGAATTCTACCTCATCAAGCCAAAATTCATACTTACTGAACTTAGCATAAAGTTTGTGTTCTCGTAAAGTCTACAATGCTATTCTCAAATGATCAGCATGCTCTTCCTTATCCTTGGAATATATCAGAATATCATCAATAAAGACTATGACGAACTTGTCCAAATATGGCATGAAGATCTTGTTCATCAGATTCATGAATTTTGCCGGAGCATTGGTCAAACCAAATGGTACTACCAGGTACTCATGGTGTCCATATCTTGAGACAAATGCTGTCTTTGGAACATCTTCTGGTTTGATTTTTATTTGATGGTATCCAGATCTTAAATCGATCTTTGAAAATACTCCAGCTCCTTTCACTTGATCAAACAAATCTTGAATTCTTGGTAAAGGATACTTATTCTTGATAGTAACGTTGTTTAGATTTCTATAATCTCCACACATTCTTCTTCCACCATCTCTCTTATCCACAAAGATTACTGGTGTTCCCCATGGGGATACACTTTCCTGAATAAATACTTTTCTAGCTAACTCATCAATTTTCTCTTTGAGTTCTTTCAACTCCTTGGGTCCCATCTTATATGGTGCTTGAGATATTGGTGCTGTACCAAGAATTAGGTCAATAGTGAACTCTATGTCCCGGTCTGGTGGCATTCCCGGTAGCTCTACTGGAAAAACATCTTGAAATTCATTTACTATAGGAATATCTTCCATTTTGACCTATTTCATTGAGTTCAACTTCAGATCCACCATGATATGACTGTGCTTATCTACTTGGTAAACTATCCTTGCTCCACTTGGAGTTTTGATTGAGACAGTTTTCTCCTCACGGTTAATCTGAGCTCCATGTTCCATCATCCAATCCATTCCCAGTACTACTGCAATTCCCTTCAAATGAATCACATAAAGGTCTGCGAAATATGTATAACCACAGATCAATATCACCTGATCTTGTTTTATGTGGTGTCCAATCACATTCCCTCCTGCCGTAACTACGGTCATAGGGCTTTCTAACGTTGCCCTTCTAATCTAGAATTTATCACAAAATTCTTCAGAAATGAATGAAGTAGCTGCACCAGTATCAAATAGAACTTTGCTAGGATTGGTAAGGATATTGAGCGTACCTATCAGTGCATGCTCTGAATTACCCACCTCCTCAAGGGTTGCACAGTTCAGTTTACCGGTAGGTCGGTTCCTCTTTCCATTGTTATTCTTGCCATTATTTCCTCCTTTATTGGGTTGTACATTTCCTCCACTGGCTTGTCCTCCTCCCTTGGTAGGCCAACCTCCTGGTGGTTTGTTCGGAAAATCAGGCTTGATATGCCCCTTCTGACCACAACCATAACAAATCACTCTGAGCTTTTTGCATTCCTCCGAAATGCCTGAATTCCACAATTGTTACAAATAACATTCCTTCTCGGATTGGATTGGTTTCCACCACTGCCCTTATTATTGTTATTGTTATTGTTGCCATAATTCATGTTCCGAGGTTTGAATTCCAAATTGGGTTTAGGCTTGCTTGCCTGAATCCTCTTGGTTTCCTTCTTGGCTCTCTTCCTCCGATCCTCTTGGACATTCTTGTAGTCATCTTCAAAAGTAATGGCTGCATCCCAACAACTGCTGATAAGTTTGCTTATTGGCTAAGCTTAGCTGCATCTTCACAAATGGATTTAATCTTCGCAGGAAACGCTTCTTCCGCTTTTATTCAGTGTTGACATCCTCCTCAGCATAGCGAGACAATTGACTAAACTCCCAGATGTACTTCATGACACTAGTATATCCTTGCTAAAGCTCCTCAAATTCTCTCTGTTTCAACTCCATAACACTTTCCGGAACATGATATTCACGGAATCTCTGCTTGAACTCTTCCCAGGTAAACTCCCTTCCTGGTTGTTGCATGGCTAACTGATTTTCCCACCATGATGCTGCAGGTCCAGTCAGCAGATGAGTTGCATACCTCAATTTCTCCTCATCATTGCAACCTATAGTTTTTAGCTTCCTTTCAGTATCTACTAGCCAATCTTCTGCATCCATTGGTTCAGGAGCTGATGCAAAAGGTAACGGTCTTGCATTCTGGAAATCAGATAGACTCACTCCTCCACCTTCAGGTGCCCTCTGATTTTCTCGTCCCAGCAGCTCTTCCATGAACTTGTTCTAGGTCTCTTGCATCATTTGCATGCATTCCATAAAGTTCTGCTCCATTAACGACCTCATTGGTGGTGGTGGTGGTAAGGCTCCTTGATTTGCTGCATCTGCATCGGCCTTCTCCTTGGCCTCTCGCTCCATCCGCTGCTGCTCAGTTAACATTTCTACACCTGTATCCATGACCCTCTAGTCCTGCAACATAAAGCGAATACTTATAATTACATCATGCACATGTGTTCTGAGATCGACTTTACGCACAGAACTAGTCACACAATGAAGATCCAAAGAAAATCCAAATATGCATTTCACATATTTTACATATATCATAATGATACAAAGTTCTTACATATTATACCATATAGGTATAATCACAAAACTACCTTATTACTTGGATTACAATACACGGTACTTGACATCACTAACTAATTGCCTCCTTCTAGTAGTAACTACGCTCATCATACATGCCTGATGTCCAACCGTGATGACGTGTTGTTCGTCGCACAGTTTGTGGAACATATGGCCTTCCAGAAGAAACTTACTCTGTATATGAAGTGTCAGGACTTGAGTCATTACTCAACCTGAGCGCATTGACTCCCTCCAGCTCAATCGAAAAGTCTTCAGAAACATCTTCAACATTATATCCAGTCTGCATCTCCTGAGCTTCATTCCTTGAGTTGTCAACAGGATACGCAGATCCTGCTACTTCCCAGGTGCTCTCTTGGGCAAGATAATTAAACACTGGATAATGTATATTCCCTGGGTTTTGAGAAGATGTTGATGATTCAAACACTCTCTCCTCGGGATCTTCTTCTTTATCCTGACTATCTATTGACATGGTATTTCTACTACTATTATTAGGGTTCATTCTTGCACCCATCCAACTAGATTGTCCAACATTTCTGTCAGAACCATCTATGGACGTCTGGTGTTCATGAGATCCATCATATGATCCCATTCTCCAACCATCTGAATTCTCAATAGGAAGTTCTGAGTCAGAACCATCCTCTGAGCCCTGTGGTACTGCATACCTCATATCCATAGTAGGATCATGTATAGGTTCAGGTCTTGGTGAATAAGGATATGGTATAAAAGATTCAGGATCTATAGGTATATCCTTAAAGATAGGTGTTGCACTACTACTTGCTTCCTTCTCTAACTGGAATGCTAACTGCTTCCTCCTTTCCGGATTAGTTAGATCCTCTAACATATCATTTTTGTCTTCAACAATCACTTGATGGGTCTTATAAAAAGACGAAACGAGTGTTCGATATCTATCCATAAACTTGAAGCTAACTTAGGATGCTTCTTAACCAAAGTAAGATGATCCGGTATAGGCTCCGAGTCTATAGAATCATGAGGTATCACAGAGAATGTGCTACCTTCTAGCTCCTTGGTTTTCTGCTCCCGGATATTAGCTATCGCCTCCACAACAGCAACATGATATGTTGCTAAATGACTCCTACCTTCTCCTATAGGTAGATCGTGATATAATCCAAGCTTATCTGGAAGTTGGATACTCACACGATACTTGGATAACATCCGGCCATCAAGGTAAGTGATAGTGTTCACTGGAATTCTAGTTGGACAACTAAAGATCTTTAAAAGTTGACGAAGTTGGTCTGTGAATGATCCTTGATAATCATAAAGAGTCTGCTCTTTCCTTACCAAAGTCTGTTTTGGAAACTTTGGTGCCATATCTCTGTATATCAGAAAAATAATTTTGATTAGTATCTAATGATGTATTGCATCATAACAAAGCATTATCGCACTAAAATATATAACGGAATATTCTCCTTTGAATACCCATTATATTACTTTTAGAGAATTCTTTATCGTTGCTAATTTTCCTACAGGTAATACCCTTTACTAGGTTTCCAACCTAAGGTCAAAGCAATTTTCTCTGATACCAACTGCGGTGACCCAGCATACCACTTCATGTGTAGTACACTATAGTCGTTGACATGACATCCATAGAACATCGTTCCGTAAATATCACATCCCTCAGAGTGGTACAACAGAAACATTGCGGGTCCATATCACAAACATACACACATTATTATTATTACAATATCGGAAGTTCAAGACTTCAAAAGGTTCAACTTACAAACCGAAATATAAAGTGTTTCGGCGGAATTTAAAAGTAGCAACTCCGACTAGGAGTTGAGCTCAACAGCTTATTCTATAGAGTTCATGCTACTCGGCTCTGATGGTTACTACTGACTAGGGATACTTAGTTGGAGTCGTTATCGTCGACACCGTAGCGGATCTCGTAATCCACTCATTCAACACCTCTGGACAGATCAGGTTCCTCGTAGAACACATCTTCTTGGCATTCGGCTGCATACATTGGCACATCTTCGGGATCCTCGGAGTCTAAGCAAGGGATCAAAGGAAAGAATGAGTAATAGTGTTACCCAACAAGTTCATTATATGCAAGGTGGGAAGTTTGGTGCTCTAACTACCACCTCGGATTATAAATCCTTGGTACTATGCAATTTTTGTAAATCTTTCTTCAAATATTGATTTTATTATGAATATCTATGACCATCATCCTTCATAGGTTGACCAGAACTTTCATGGAGTTCCTTTCCTGCCGCGTTCGTAGCTCCTTCCCGGAACAGGGAGTAACAAGTTACAGTTCTTACACTCTGCAGAGGTGCGTTACTTTACCCATGAGAGATCAACTCCTTATTGCACAACCGGGCGTACTTTCCCGTCCACAATTCCATGATGTGGGGCCCAGTAGTTGGTCCAAGCCAATCACTGCCCCCTTCGCGACCTCGCATGCCTCCTTGGTGTACACGATGCCCACATAACAAATTACGACAATGGTTTGTACAAACCGTTAGATGCCAGAACTATCGTGGGATGATGAGGGTTCCCACCCATATGCTGCATATCCTCTATGAATTACCAATTAATATGCATGCTAAAATGATAACAACCACGACCTGCACATCCGGCTTCATGCGAGAGGAAGAAGATACAACTAACTTCTCTGTCCCATTCCAAATCTCATGGCTAACGTGTAATATACGGCGCTAGAATCACTGATTTCTGGGGTTATTAAGTCCCTACTTGATCATCATTGTTACAAATAGAACCCTAAGTTCTATTGCTCCATTATATCACCACTTAGGATGATATCTTTGATTTCTTTATGTGTGAAAATAATATTTTCTTTCTTTTATAATATATATGATAACACACAATTTTCAAATACTTTGATGAAGACTCTTCAAAGGACATGAGCAAGTGATGAACTTGCCTTGTGATGGCAAGGTAGTGAAGTCTGATGCTTGCACTGGACCTTGAGCTTCTACGTCTACAAAAACATCATTATTGCCCGGTAAGGACAATATTTAAAGAAGCAAAATGATTATGCAAGTAATGTAATGCATTATTTAATTTGATATGCAGTTTCCCCATTATAATAATTCTTTTTAAATAATAAAGGATATATAAATATTTTTTAAATATTTATAACATATATTGAATTATTTTATTTTATTTCCTCTTTATTTTACTTTTATTGATTTAATAATTCTATTAGGAATTATCAATTAAACATTACAAATTGTTATTAATTATTTATTTAGTATTTTTCTAAAATACTACAATATTAATATATAATGAAAGTGATTTTTATTTATTTTTATCATCTTTCATTAATTTTGTAAAATTCCATAAGGAATATAAAAATTATAAAATTCTTAATAAAATTTAAATGTCCAAAATTTTATATCTTATTTTATTTGGATAGTGTAGATTATTCTGAATACAAAAATATTTTATTTAGAATTTTTGGAATTTTATTTTATTTTCTAGAATTTAATTAAGGTCAGGGGTATTTTGGTCTTTTCCTATTTATTAGAATAGGCCTTAAAAGATTTCTGGTCTGGCTTAATGTTATTGGGCCCTAGTGGCCCATTAGACATAGTCAAAATAACCACTTTGAAAGGGTCTGGCCCAACTCAACTCACTCCCCTGCCGCCTCTCTCCCTCGAGCTCATTCCTCTCCTCCTCTGACCTCGACCCCGTGGTCGGTGATGTCGCCGCCGGTGATTCCCGCCGCCGTGGGCTGTTCTGGTCGCTGCCATGGTGCAATAGGAGGTTGTCAATGACGCTCATCATTTCTATCCAATTGGATTTGAGTATGGGGCTCTCCTGCGACGGATCGATGCCGTCCCGAACCCTAGGGTTTGGGGGTTGGCGTGGATCCTGGTGCTGTCGTTGCCGTCGTGCGTCGTGGTGATGCTCCTCGCCTCTATGCGTGTTCATGGTCGCCGTCGTGGCGCCATATGGGTTGCAGCGCCCCTTCTGGGGTGCTCCCCGTGCCGCCATGGTCGTCGGCCCCCTCTGCTTCCTCTTCTAGTCTTCAGCGAGGACCCTTGGTGAGTTTTGTTCCTCTCCCCTGGTGATCTCTGTGCTTGCGAATCCTATGCTAGATGTTGGCAGTGACCTCTCTGGTTACTGTCTAGTCCTGATTAAGATGATTTATTCCATTTAGGGTTCTTATCATGTGGTTGATCATATACTAGATGAATTAGATCATGTCTAGATTGTCTGTAAGCATGCTAAATGGTTATTGGCCTGAGGCTTGTTGCTTGAGATGAAACATAATGGTTTTGGTGGCTTATTAGATGATTTTTATCCTTCTTTTGCATATGATTCAGATGGTATAGTTGCTTTGGAAACCATGCTTGGTAAAGTCAGTGGCTTGATAACTTTTCACTGTCATTTCTTGGTTTATGATCATGGTTATGGTATGATGAAACCACTGTCTTAGTGTTGTTGGCTTGGAAATTAATGTGTGGTTTGAGATCTCAAACAGTGCAGTTTAACATAGGAATATCTTAATTATGATTCCTGTATTAACAGGAAAATGATTAGTAAGTTAATTGACTGAATCTGTGATGACTAAATGTTTATCATGATTCATGTAGAATTGTTCTTGTGACACCATCTTGGTATGGTACACAGGGTTGATTCTAATCCTTTGATTTGGGTTGGTTTAAGCTTAAGACAAGCTTGGCTTTGAAAGATAAATGGAAATGTTCTTTTCTGAATCCCTAAGACCAATGATGTTGGTCTGAGGCTTAGGGTTTTAAGCCTTATCTAATTGGTTCATATAGATAGTCCTGGTAGTGGTACCAGCTATTGTTTCTTGAATCAAAGCTTGGAGAAAAATGATAGTAGGCTTGATCATTATATGGATCCAAAAGATTAGTTTCTAAGGTGCTACCCTTATCTTAGGTATGTGTCTAGAAATGAATTCTTAGCTATATATGTGCTTGAATTGAAATATATAGCTTGACAACCAATTCAATGATGTTATTCTGAGTGTTGGTGGGATCCTGGTACTTTGATGTTTGCTTTTAGAGTTTCAAATCTCAAGGATGGATTCATCCCACTTGGGTGCTTTATGAGAGTTTGTTTCATAAAACAACACATGCTTCTGTCTAGATAATATGATTAGATCATGTGAAGGTTTTATGGTACTCACCACAAGAACAGATGTTGTGGAGTAAAGTGGTGATGTAGATCTTCTTTTGTTGAGCTCCTGAGCTTGACCTTGAGCTAGCCTGCTCCTCCTAGCTCCTGGACTTGGTCTTGTTGTCCACCTGATCCTTCCCCCTCCTTATGTCACCATTCTGGTGATGAGATCTTGGCTTTGGTTGGTTTGGTTACTGGCAGTTGTGCTTGGGTAGCTGCTGGCTGTTCTTGTGTGTAAGCAGTGAAGAGATGCACTAGTGCCTATCCACGGCTGTGCTGATGGTTTTGTGAGTTTGGGGCTGTGATGTGAAGCTGACAGCACATCACATGCATTTAGTTGTGTGTTCTGCTTGTGTGCTTGCTGTGCACTTGTGGATATGCTTTGGACTTGAAAGTTACTTTGATCAGATTACTTTTACCTGGCTGGTAAACTTGCCCCTTCCTTGCTGTCCGTTTAACCCCTTTTTGGCTTAAAATTTATGAAAGATAAATTCTTTCATATTGGTGAACCTTGCCCCTTTTATATTTTCTAAATGATGAACTTGTTCAGTGTACCTCACTGACATGTCTGGGAGAAAACAATTCTAATTCTAACCTTATTATTGTTTTATTAGTGTTTGTCTTGGAGGTACAGATTTGAGGTGAAGATTTTAGTTTAGGTTTAGTTATAGAATAATTCAATGTAATCTTCTTTATACTTTTGTAATTTTCATTTTATTATTTTGTAATCTTCATTTTATTCTTCTGTAATAAAGATTATATGATTTTCAATAAAGAAATATTCTTATTCTTTATTCATTTGTTATTGTGAAGTTTGGAGATGATTTCAATAAGTTACATTTTTGTAACTTGTTTATATATTGATAATATGAAATAAGTTTTCATATTCTTTATTGTTTTTTTCTTTGGATAAAGTTTAAGTTGTAATAATTAACTCTTAATTAAATTAAGATTCAAACCTTATTCCTAATTCATTTGAATTATAATTCAAACACTCAAGTTTAAAATTCAAATTCACTTTCCAAACACATAATTCCTCAAAGATCATATCAAAGTCTATAGCAATCGTCCTTTAAGACTAAACCTAATCTTAAAGTATGAACGAAACCTTGATCACTTAAGATTTTTATTTGGCGAATTTTTTTCCCACATTTTCACAGATGAATGCATGCAACATTCCAAATTCCTAAATCTACCCTTCGTTAGTTCCTAAATGCTGGGATGTTACAAGTAGTTTGGTTGTACTCAGGTTTGCCCTCCAGTACTAACACTGCCGTGTGCAATATACTCACTTTTACCCTCCGGTGGCTGGTCAACAGTGAGTCAACGAATGGGTTTTAGCTAGCTAATTGAGTCATTTTATGCACAGCAAATTCAAAAATATCAAAACCTAGCGGCATCTATGCAAGGAGTCTTATTATGTGACCTGCCACTATAAGAAATGTATATAAATCAAGTTTTAACCTAAATCATCACTTCTCAAATCACCTACTATCTATGAAGGTTCATGGCTTTCTACTCAAGCCTCTCCCCAAAGCATCCCTCCCCAAAACTTAATTTGTCTGAATGTGGCAATAATTGTCAAACTGATTTATATATTTGAATTGCAAATAGTTTGATGTATGCCAATATATATTTTATTGTATAAAAGAAGCATTTTCCATTTTTTAAATCTCTTTTTGTTTTCTATTTGAACCCCCTTGTCAGTTTTGCCCTTGATTTTTAAGTTCTACTCAGTTTTCCCCTCCCTCTTAGTGACAAACTCTCACACCTGTGCTCATCTTGGCTATTATGCTCTGATTGGTCGAGACAGTTGTCACGCGGATCTTCCCACCAACCGTTGATCCTCTGATTGATCCTCTGTGATCTAGCGGACATGATAACCCCTGTATCTATCGGGGGGCACCCTATATCCATGCAAAATAACGAGTTTGCCACCGATGCTTTAACTCCATAAACAAATGATTTTGAATATAATTTGAAGGGAAAGTGTTCAAGGTGTATAATTTTTGCATTATATTTCACTCCATGTCCTAAGTGCGATTTCAAAGAGTTCAAAGGTGTATAATTTTTTCCATATGCAAGTTTATGCATTACATACTATGGAAATGATAATCTCTCAAGATTTTCTTAGCACATCATTATCACGTATTAAGTGTGATTTCACAGTGTTCAAAGGTTTATAATTTTCGTATACACAAGTTTAGGGATCACTTTTCACACAATAAAAATGGCAAACACCCTTTTACATTAAGAGTTGTATAATTTTTCAATTTGAAAGTGTTCAAGAGTAGTGTCAATTATAAACACTATTTTACATTAAGAGTTGTATATTTTTTTAATTTGAAAGTGTTCAAGAGTAGTGTCAATTATAAACACTCTTTTACATTAAGAGTTGTATAATTTTTTAATTTGAAAGTGTTCAAGATTTGTGTCAATTATAAACACTCTTTTACATTAAGAGTTGTATGATTTTTTTGAATTTGAAAGTGTTCAAGAGTAGTGTCAATTATAAACACTCTTTTACATTAAGAGTTGTATGATTTTTTCAATTTGAAAGTGTTCAAGAGTAGTGTCAATTATAAACACTCTTTTACATTAAGAGTTGTATGATTTTTTTCAATTTGAAAGTGTTCAAGAGTTGTGTCAATTATAAACAATTTTTTACATTAAGAGTTGTATGATTTTTTTAAATTTGAAAGTGTTCAAGAATTGTGTCAATTATAAACACTCTTTTACATTAAGAGTTGTATAATTTTTTTAAATTTGAAATTTTTCAAGAGTTGTGTCAATTATAAACACTCTTTTACATTAAGAGTTGTATAATTTTTTTAAATTTGAAAGTGTTCAAGTGTTGTGTCAATTATAAACACTCCTGTACATTAAGAGTTGTATAATTTTTTTTAATTTGAAAGTGAATCGCTAGCCGTGCGAGAGTTGTGTCAATTATAGTTTCAGACCGCGCTAGAGTTTCATAATTATAAACACTCTTGCAAACCAACTGAATCGCCACTGCTCCAGGGGAATTTACAATAGATTTTATCTATCTCTGAAAGTTATGGAGGTTGCAACCACCGTTGGGAAGTAAAATCCAGAGAGATATTGTTCAGAACCACGAATTACGCTAGCACTGGATCAATCCTATTCTAAAAGCAAGGCATTTAGTTGAGCACCAACGATTCGTGTTCAAATACTGCCAATAATCAACCTACAAAAGGGAAACGATGCTTACCCAGATGGAATCCATGCGTTAGATCCCTGCAATTCCACCCAATCTTCTCCATGCTCGATGTGGATGGACGATGCACCAGCCGGTGGTGCATACTGTTCCGTGGAAGGGGTAGATATAGCAGGGGCGAGAGCAGAGCAGGATGTGGAGTGGGCTCCACGACTAGGGGGAGGGGTGGCTCTGGGGCCGAGGACGACATAAGGTAGGAGGGCACGATTGTGGGACAACGGACAGGCGGTGTGGGAGTTGTTCTAGGCTCGGGGGGAAGCGAATGTTTTGGGTGAGCGAGAATGGCCGGTCCGACGTGTCTCCATGCAGACCCACTCTTCACCATGTATGCAAGACCCGTCCCAACGCGGCCCCACCCTTCACCAGATATGCAGGACCCGTCCCAACGCGGCCCCATCGGTCAGGCATGTAACGGTCTAGGCCTCATAACATAGCGCTCAACGCCCGACCCGCCTCAACGTGGTCCCACCAGTCAGCATGTAACGGTCAAGCCTTTGACCTGATGGCATCCCTCCGTACGAGTGCCCGCGAGTGCCCGCGAGGGTTTCTTAACATGGAGAGGGGAAAATTGAGGAAAAGTTAAGCGGCTGGGGAAAAGTGAGTACAACTAACGAACCAAGGGCACGAAATAGAAATCCCTATAATAAAACCCTATACTACCTATCTACTCCTATACTAAATCTTGAGCTTCCAAATCCTTGTACCTGCGAAAATAAAAATAAACTCAAAAATAAATAGATTGTTAGTTGGTTAGTTTTAGTCTCACTAGAGAACAGTGTAGTGCACTGTTCTTATTACCTCATTGAGTAAGTTAAAGGGGCAAATTTCACCAATGTATAATATATCTTTTTTTAAGCAAACAACTTTAGATCAACATCACTAGCTCAATAAAAGGGGCAAGTTTCACCATGATAGTAACTAGTAAAAGGATAGAAGTGAAAAGAAATTCAATTGATCCGATCCAAATGAGTCAAACAGTAAAGAATCTCAATCACCTAATAGACGCGCAAGTAAATCCTGCATGACTACCTCTAGGCCTCTCTCCCTGTCATCATGCATGAACTTGAAGATGATTGCCTCCGTGGTAGGCTCAGTCTGGCGTCCTGGCTGATTAAACTTGAAGCCCCAAAGGTCTTTCCTCTCAAATTTGGTGAGGGGAAGCACCATGATTCTAGGAAGCGGAATATTGAGCAGACTAGTGAGCTCAATAAGTCGAGTGCCAAAACGAGTTCCCTTGAACTCTTCAGCCATGCTGATAGTAACATTAGGCATCTATTTTATAAGATAGAAAAAGTTAGAATCAGCACAATTAAAGACAAATCACAAGACAAGGCATCACATGCATATCTTTGACAATCAAAACACAAATCATGGCATACATATGTAGGGTTTCGTAGCATGGAAAACAAAAAAAAAATTACCGCATACAAACAAACAAGCCAAGATCTATCTACTAGATTGTAGCAACGAGTCGATGGAATAACTCACCCTCGAAGATTCCAAAGTGTTTAACGATAGCGGATTCTCGTGGGTGATGTAGTCGTACTCTTCCCGATCTCAAGATCGCGTAGACGATCCTTCCCAAGGCCATGCTCCAATGCGCTCAGCCGGTCACATCGTTAGATTTTCGGCGAAGACCTTCCTCTCCCTTGTTCCAAAGAAAGCGGAGGTTGTAGCACTCTCCTCGCGATTCCGGCAGCACAACGGCGTGGTACCGGAAGTAGAGGGGAGATCTCGCAGGGCTTCGCCTTAAGCCGGAGCGAGTATGGTGGACTATGAGAGAGAGCCTCGGTGATCTAGGGTTTAGACGCACCAAGGAGGAGCAAGGCCGGCGGCTAGGGTTTAGCTAGGCGGCGGAGGCTTGCCCTAGGCGGCGGCGGTAGCAGGAGGTGGCGGCACCGGGGCTAGGGTTTGCGGGTGGAGGTGTTGTGTGCTAGGAGGGGAAGCCCTGCCCCTCCTTATATAGGTGGAGGGGGCGCGCCAGGGGAGGGGAGTCCCTCCCCAGCTCGGTTTCCCAAGTGGGCCGGCGGTGGAGGGGAGGAACTCCTCCCCAAGTAGGTTTCCTAATTCTGACATGGTTATACCCCGCGGGTGCATGATCTCAGCATACCAGGTCCAGCCCAAGGAAGGCCCACGGCAAATGTACGCCGGCCCATGAAGACTTTCGGGTGGCCCAGGCCCACGACGCCTTTGGATCCTTGGAGAGCAAGACTAGAGTAGATAGGAAATTCAAAGGGGTAAAACCCTAGAACCTATAACCGACTAGGTCTATGCCCGGGACCTGCCTAAGTCTATATAAAGGCCAGGAGGGCACGACCTAGATCTATCGACTCATACTTTCGCATACACACCTCCATGCCAGATTGCATCTGCACCTGTAACCTTGGTTCGCCATAATCAAGAGACAAGCAGGAGTAGGGTTTCCCTCAGGCCGAACACAGGTAAACCTTTGTGTCCCGTGTTGCTTGTTTGCTAACTGTTCCATGATATCCAGATCCCCATCTTCTCCAAAACCCAAGTCCATAACAATGGGCATTGATGAGATCAAACCTCGCAATTGGCGCCGCTGTGGAACTGGGACTTGATTGTCGCGGTCGTGGCCCGACCCGATCTATCTACAACTCTGCAGCGACGGAGAGTCACCTCCTCTTTGGCGCTTTTGACTTCACCGCCCACTCACCTGCCACCATGAAGGACTTCGAGCCCGTAGGCGACGGACTCGAAATCCTGTTCGGGAGCTTCTGCTTCCAGGTGGGGCAAACCGGCACCCTCCGCCTCCCTGAGAGAGTGCCCCTGCCATCAATCAGGCCCGCTTCGTGGACCCCACACCCCGTGCTACGCACAACATCATAAACAGATGATTCCTACGATAGCAGCTGCTGCAACTCCGATCTGTGTGATCCGCCATCGGACGCAGGGACCTACGGTTCCGGATCTGAAAGCTGCGGCAGCAGCCGACCAATCTAAGAGCGCTACCAATGCGCCGTAGTCATCTAGAGCGACGCGCATCAGCAAACACCCAACCCACAGCCCAACCCGCCAGAATGAAATGGCGGGAACAGAAGAAGCCAGTCCCCCCCACCCGAAGGGGAAAACAACGGCGGCCACGTCATCCGCCTTAGCAAAGAAGGATTGGCCCCGGTCCGCAACACCGTGGCAGGCAACATAGTACTGCCTGCAGACGCCTCCCGGGATATGCTGATGGCCTACCAACTGCTCCTGATCGAGGAGCACAAGAAGCGGGTCAAGATGCAGGAGGTGCTCGACAAGCGCAAGCAAGCAGCCTCAAAGTCCAGCGCGCGACGAGCTGCGCTCTCCGCCATGGGCATCGGCTCCAGCTCGAACGCCAACCAAGGCAACAAGCACCGCTCGCGGGTGGAGAACATGGACCCCAAGGAGCGCCGTGAGGTGACCCGAACCCTCCACACATCCTTCATGGAGATGGACGCCGACGGCAACGTCATCCCGAAAATGCCGCAGGCTGCGATCATGGCAGCCACCGCGTACCTCGCAGACCACCCATCGCCGGAGGGGGACCCGAAGAGAGCCATGCACAAGTCCGCACTCACCGGACTCGGACTCGTCGGAGCTGCGCTCCACCAGGAAGCTCCCACGGATCCAAAGAAGAAGGCTCTGGTCAGGTTCGACCGCAGCCCCACCCCTTCATCCGAAGAAGAGGAACATGACCTTCCTCGAAGGAAGAGTTCGCTACGCCACCACTTCTGACGCTACGGATGCGCTTACACCGCAAAATCAACAAAGCGAGCTGCCGCATGCTCGTCAATCCGAGATGGATGAAGACGGCGAGAACTTCTGGAGCCCGATGCTTCAGCAGATCCGTCCGGCGGACATGGATGCCGCGAAATTTCAAGCTTCCTTCGGATACTCCGAAGTTCGATGGCACTCAAGACCCAAAGGCTTGGCTCAGCGACCACTTATCATCCGTCAAACTGCACGGTGGAAAAAAAGAGACTGCCATGCAATGGCTTTAGCTGCAGCTGACAGGCGCAGCCCGGATCTGGCTTAGCAGCCTATCTTCAGGGTCCATCCGAAGCTGGGATGAGCAAGCTTACAGTTTCATCCGAAACTTCAAAGGCACCAGCAAGAGGCCCGCCTCAATCGAAGAGTTGCGAGCCTGCACTCAACGAACGGGCGAATCCATTCGCTCGTACATACTACGCTGGTCCAACACAAAGAACTCCGCAGCACACATATCCGAAGAGAGGGCTATCGACGCCTTCAGGGACGGCGTCAAACGCCAAGACTTCAAGGAGGAACTTGGGCGCGTCAAGCCCAAAACACTCGACCACCTCATGGACATCGCCAACAGGTGGGCTGATGGCGAAGATTCCATTCACCGAGCACAATCGGAACAAGAAGATGACTACGGTCGACGGCGAGAGCGCCGTAGCAAAAGAAGATCGCGTGTCTACGATGATCGCGACGGACCCGACATGGTCACGGCTGGCTACGCCGATCGCCGCAACGACGCCAACCGCAACAGCGGTGGATACCGCGGAGGAAACTTCCGCGATGGAGGGCGCCCAGCGCAGTCGTGGCAATGTCGCGACTGCGATAACGGACCCTCAGCATACGAAAAGCTTTCGGGTCCATGCACCATCCACTTATACATCGACAAGCAGGATGGCAAAAAGAAGGCCAGCCACATGCTCAAGGACTGCCGCGAGTTCCAGAAACTCAGCGAAAGCATGGTGCAGATGAGGCAGCAAGCCCCAATCCCTGCGTTCGGAAACGCACCCGCGCCAGGTGAAATAGCGCATGGAGTTCCTCCACCGCCACCCGTTGGAGGCCTGAACCAACCAGTCGCACCAGCATAGAACAACACTGGGAACGGGTATCCCCCGCCGAAAGGAGCACTAATGATCCAGAAGGGGCGCCCCACGAATAGGGTGCAGAAGAAAATCACCCGACAAATCAACCTGGCCGTGGCAACTTGTAACACCCTCAGAATCGGACCTATGCAAGTTTGGGCAAAATTCACCAAACCCGCATAGAAACGATTCAAAGGTGCCCACCAGGCACTTTCGTGCGGGTGGAAAACGAAGTAATAACATTACACAACAGTCCTCGATGGGACCCACAGAACAGATACATATATAACAGCGACTCGAAGAGTCAAGGATACAAATATACGGTACAAAGATCCAAATCACCTTGAAAACGATGGGGCGTCCGACTACGGACAAGATGCAAATGGGGCTAAGAGCCCTGAAGAATAACCAATGGCGTCCATAACCCGAGCCAAGCCGGAAGGGTAACCCTGCTAACGGCGTCGATCTCAAAACCTGCTTAACAAAGGGGTGCCGACAAAGGCAAAGCAGAAAACAAAGAAGGAGCGTCGATCGAGGCGATTGCAGCGAGGCTAGAATTCGGGTCCTCGCCTACATAGGTATGGTGGATCAAGCGGCGGCAAGATGCACTAAACAACCTATAGAGACTCGATACAATGGCGGTTATCGAGAGGGTGAGAATGACCTATCCGGATCCAACCTGAAGCTAACACCAAACAAACCCATCTGGTGTTTCCCTCGATACCAAACGAGGAAGTCAACCGAGGAACTCACGGTTGGCAGTTTATTTATTCGATTATCGTTGGTAATTACTAGTCGGTATAGATAATCGTCCTGATAAGTAAGCAGTGGGTCCTGTTAGTTAATCATTCCGTTATAGTTGCAGCAATTACTAATCAGATACAGATAGCATGAGATAAACCCAAAAACCCGGCAGTTGTTGGTACTTTTATTCAGCCATTCCGTTGTAGTTGCAATACTTACTAGTCAGGTACAATGGTCGCAAGCGACAATCAAACAAGCAATTGTGGGCAGTATTATTAGCCATTCCGTTATAGTGAAGCTGATTACTAGTCATTATAAGTCAAATTTACAGCAGTAAACTTTAGTTATGCTTGTCTATGATCAAGAAACTGTGCTCCAAGTCGTCCATATCCGCGGACACGGCTTTCAGAAAGTTTTACCGGCCGGGTGCACCAATAGCAACACACGCCGATCAACCTCGGAAAAACCAAATCAAAACCCAACGAGGCTTTCACGACTGAACAATCACAGATTCAGAAATATTTCAGGGGCCACCCTTAAGTAGAATCCATAACGGAGTAGACAAGCTCGAGACGGCCTCAAGGTCTGCGACAATGGTCGTGAGCGGGAACCCCAAACGGGCTTGTCGACACCGTAATCACTCCGCTTCCAAAAGCGATGCAGTGCAACCTCGCACAATCGTAATAAAGCGATAAAGCATGGCATAAGTACAGGATCGTAAATAAAACCTCAAACTAGTTTGTGGCCCTAGAAATAAAATGAATCAAGCTCGCTCGGGGGTCCCATATACCTCCCGGATGTGGATAGCGCAAAATCAAGAACAATTATCAAGTACTCGGGGTCTTACGGGACACAAGTGGGCGTTCGGAAACCAAATATTATCTATCACCCACCGATGCCTCTGCTTATTCAATTTTAGTTGTTAAACAGAAATTAAAGTGACGATAAGTAAAACTAGAATCATCTCCATCATCAACATGCGGCAATACATCAGCAACTGTGGCATATGACGACACACATCAGCACTTGAGCAAGCAACTACGACGCGCAAGTCCAACTATCTACCAAACAACAGGTAATAGGGTGTGTCCAAGGCAATATACGGCTGCAGGGGATATATCGGGTACGGAAACTAGAGCATCGCAACACAGATAGCAATAGATCAACAGGAGGGAATAACGACTATAAAAGTAAGATAGGTAGAAAGAGGGAGATGCTCACCTGAAAACATTGTCGAAGGGTTCGGCCGAAGATCGGGGCGAAGCTCACATCAACTCAACGGCCCAATCCGCGAAGAAGCAAAACACTAGAAGGAACACCGGATGCAATATTTAATACACGGCAGAAGATCGGCATGATGCATGCATGATGTATGGCATGGCAAGGTGCGATGCAATTAGGTCATATTAAGCGGAACCGGGGTCCCGACAATTAATTAGGTGGTGCAAGTTGTTTAAACCCCCGCATATTAAATGTTGTTTAGCCATGGAACAGATGGAGCCGGTTCGCTACACATGTTTAAATGAGGCCAATATAAGGCTAGATTTGCCCGCATATGGGCCCCATATTTAATTATTAGGTGAATCGGCATAAGGCCCCCAAACCAAATGAATGAATGCATGCAAGACAAGTAAATGTGCAACAAGTTGATATCATGTTATAAAATAGGGTTTGCGGGAAGGGGTTCACACATTGAGGGGTCCCGACGAGCTTGGGGGGGTCCGGGGTTCGGGGTCGGGGTCCAGGGTTCGACGAGGGTCAGATCTCGGGGTTCAGGGTTCGACGAACTTGACGGGATCGTTCTCGGTCATCGAGGGGGCAGGTCTTGTCGCATCGGGGTCTCGATGTCCGGGGTTCATCGGATCTTCCGGGTCGGTGCCGTTCTTGTCGTCGCGCAGATCTTGCCGGGTTCCACGGTCGATCCTGCCGTTACGAGGATCTTGTCGGGACCGTGTACCGGTTCGGTCTTGGCGTCCGGGAGGGCGTACTTGTTAAGCCGGTAGCGTTCTTGGCGATCATCGGGTCCGGTTCTTGGTAATGTTGCCGGTAGCTCTTGGTGTCCAGGGGTTCGTCGATCTTGGCCCGGGGGTTCGTCGAGGTTCAGGGGCATCGGGTCTTGGGTTTGCGTCCGCGTGGAGACTTGAGGGTCCAGCGACTCGGCGGCACTTGTCGTCTCACGAGTACATCCGTCACGCCACGACCTTGAAGGAGATCTTGGCGGTTGCTAGACGCATCCTCGCATGCATCCAAACGTTTGTACATCGCCAACTCCAACTGCTTTGGGCCCTGCGTGCCAGGAGATGAGCGAGGTTGCGCTCGGGAACGAGCTCGCGGCACGGACGCGGCCGCAAGCGGGGTGGGGCCCTTCTGCGGCGAGGTCTGCTGGGCGGGGAGGGCGGCAGGGGGGTCGAAGGCGATGGCGGCGGGCGGAGCGGCGGCAGCGGAACTAGCGCAGCGGCGAAGCGACGGCGGCGACCTTGGCGAGCTTCAGCGCACCGGCGAGGCGGCGGGCAGCAGCGTGCGACGGGCCGCGGCGGCTCGGCGGCAGTGGTGGCGAAGCGAAGCTTGGCCAGCGAGGCGAGGGAAGGCGCGCGGCGTCGGAACGCGGAGGTCTCTGGCGGCGGGCCCGCGGTCGCGCAGGGCGTGGCGCGGGGTTCGGCGACGGCTGGCGACGGCGAGTGAGCGCGGCGGAGCGCCGCTCGCCGGAGGAGGAGAGGCTCCGCGCGCGGCCTGCGCGGACGCGGCGGTGGCCAGGCAGGGAGGTGGGCGGCACAGCTCGGGGGAGATGGGGGGTCTGGCGGCGCGGTGCGGCTTGGACGGAGGGCGGCGTCGTCGCCGGAGGAGAGCACGGGGGAGGGCGCACGGCTGGGAGTGAGGATGGGCGCCACGGATGGGGTCAGGCTGCCAGGCCGGGCGCAGGATTGAGGGAGGAAGAAAGGGAGAAGGAGGCGGTTGTCGGGTGTGGGATGCGGGCGGGTGGGAGGAAGAGGACGATGAACAGGCGGGCGTGGGGACTGGTGGGGCCAGACGGTGGAGTGGGGTGGTGGTGGGTTAGCAGGTGGGCCACGGGGAGCGGGACCCAGCGGGCTGGGCGCGTGAGGGCCTGTGTCTTGAGTCTTGCGTGTCTTTGAGGCAGGGAGTTTGAGAGAGAGAGAGGTAGGTCTAGGTGGCACTTTGTGGTTGGGTGGGAGGAGAGGAGAGGGTGAGGTGGAGGGATCTGATTGGAGGGGGTGATGTGGAGGAGGGTGTGGGGGTAGATAGCTGGGTGAGTTTAGGATTTAGATGGGGCAGGTGGGTGGACCGATTTATATTCCAGGGGGTGGTCGTTCGGGTCGGAACGGCCCGTTCGACTGCCCCCGCAAAAAAATAATTAAATATTTTATTTAATTGAATTGGGCCGTTTGAAACCCGATAGCAACAAAACAAAATAGTCCGGAGATCCGGGGTTCGGCGTTTTAATAAAAGATGGGGCGTTTGGAAAACAAATCGGGGTTTGCAAAATAGTTTTTGACAATCAACATGCGACGATGACGATGCAATGCACAAATTCAACGCGATTTTCTAGTAGTGGTTTTGCGGGATGCCACAATTCGACACCACTAACAAGGGATCTCGCCCTCGAGATCCGCCTCATGGTACCGGAAGAAGAGCGGCGACCTGAATCTTCTCGCATCGTGTAGATCCTCGCGACACCACTAACAAGAGGTTGTTGTCCGTGATCGTCGAGAGAACACTCCGGGAAAGACAAAAGGTCGAAAGTAGAGGTATCAACAAATAAAGCCACCTCTAGCTCCGATGGAAGGGGGAACCGATGCATTCTCACCCACTTCAATGTACAAAAGCGAATAGAAGGGGTAGTCGGCATGGGGACCAATCCATCACGCACCCAAACTATTACTCCGCACAATCAGTGGAAAAGAGTACATCCATTCTCGGAAACAGACTGAAGATCTCGACAAGCGAGGTTCGGAAACAAAGGGTGATGCAGACTCTGCATCGGATCTGGCACAGAGGATGTCGTCGTGTCGGAAAACACCGGAAGGCACAAACAAGAACACAGAATGACACCACAGCAGACGGATTCATCAGGCAGCTTGAACACCGGACGGTAGAACATCGTTAGCAGAGGAGGAAGCGAAACCCTAAAGGTACGACGGAAACCCAACCACGAGAATTCCTGGACTCGAAGCAAGAGAAGAGCGGATTCAAACACGTCGAGATAAGAGGAGAATAGCGGAGGGCACGAGTAAAATCAGACCTAATCGTAACTATCCAACCGATTTTCAAAATAGTTTTAACACTCTACTTGCCGTTAGCTAGGTTATCTCTGAGCTGGACTTGTGGGTATCATGGCCGAGCTCGATACCACTCTAACACCCTCGAATCGGACCTATGCAAGTTTGGGCAAAATTCACCAAACCCGCATAGAAAGCGATTCAAAGGTGCCCACCAGCACTTTCGTGCGGGTGGAAAAGCAATAATAACATTACACAGTCCTCGATGGGACCCACAGCAGATACATATATAACAGCGACTCGAAGAGTCAAGGATACAAATATACGGTACAAAGATCCAAATCACCTTGAAAACGATGGGGCGTCCGACTACGGACAAGATGCAAATGGGGCTAAGAGCCCTGAAGAATAACCAATGGCGTCCATAACCCTGCCAGCCAAGCGGAAGGGTAACCACCTTAACGGCGTCGATCTCAAAACCTGCTTAACAAAGGGGTGCCGACAAAGGCAAAGCAGAAAACAAAGAAGGAGCGTCAGTACTGAGGCCAGTACACGGCGAGGCTAGAATTCGGCGGTCCTCGCCTACATAGGTATGGTGGACTGGAGCGGCAGCGGCAGCATGCACTAAACAACCTATAGAGACTCGATACAACTGGCGGTTATCAGAGAGGGGTGAGAATGACCTATCCGGATCCAACCTGAAGCTAACACCAAACAAACCCATCCTGGTGTTTCCCCCCTCGATACCAAACGAGGAAGTCAACCGAGGAACTCACACAGTTGGCAGTTTTATTTATTCAGTTATCGTTGCGGTAATTACTAGTCAGGTATAGATAATCGTCCTGATAAGTAAGCAGTGGGTCCTGTTAGTTAATCATTCCGTTATAGTTGCAGCAATTACTAATCAGATACAGATAGCATGAGATAAACCCAAAAACCCGGCAGTTGTTGGTACTTTTATTCAGCCATTCCGTTGTAGTTGCAATACTTACTAGTCAGGTACAATGGTCGCAAGCGACAATCAAACAAGCAATTGTGGGCAGTATTATTAGCCATTCCGTTATAGTGAAGCTGATTACTAGTCATTATAAGTCAAATTTACAGCAGTAAACTTTAGTTATGCTTGTCTATGATCAAGAAACTGTGCTCCAAGTCGTCCATATCCGCGGACACGGCTTTCAGAAAGTTTTTACCCGGCCGGGGTGCACCAATAGCAACACACGCTCGATCAACCTCGGAAAAACCAAATCAAAACCCAACGAGGCTTTCACGACTGAACAATCACAGGATTCAGAAATATTTCAGGGGGCCACCCCTTAAGTAGAATCCGCAACGGAGTAGACAAGCTCCGAGACGGCCTCAAGGTCTGCGACAATGGCTGTGAGCGACTGGGAACCCCAAACG
Organism: Avena longiglumis; assembly: GCA_030063025.1. Classification (NCBI taxonomy): domain Eukaryota; kingdom Viridiplantae; phylum Streptophyta; class Magnoliopsida; order Poales; family Poaceae; genus Avena; species Avena longiglumis. The sequence continues at coordinate 171,772,384 of CP125973.1, forward strand.
GGGCTTGTCGACACCGCGTAATCACTCCGCTTCCAAAACAGTACAGTGTGCAGTACCTCGCACAATCGTAATAAAGCAGTAAAGCATGGCATAAGTACAGGATCGTAAATAAAACCTCAAACTAGTTTGTGGCCCCTAGAAATAAGACTGAATCAAGCTCTGGCTCAGGGGGGTCCCATATACCTCCCGGATGTGGATAGCGCATAAAATCAAGGCAGTATCAAGTACTGGGGTCTTACGGGACACAAGTGGGCGTTCGAAACCAAATATTATCTATCACCCACCGATGCCTCCTTATTCAATTTTAGTTGTTAAACAGAAATTAAAGTGACGATAAGTAAAACTAGAATCATCTCCATCATCAACATGCGGCAATACATCAGAATCGTGGCATATGACGACACACATCAAAGCTTGAGCAAGCAACTACGACGCCAAGTCCAACTATCTACCAAACAACAGGTAATAGGGTGTGTCCAAGGCAATATACGGCCGTAGGGATATATCGAATGCGGAAACTAGAGCATCGCAACACGTATAGCAATAGATCAAGGAGGGAATAACGACTATAAAAGTAAGATAGGTAGAAAGAGGAGATGCTCTGAAAACATTGTCGAAGGTTCGGCCAAGATCGGGCGAAGCTCACATCAACTCAACGGCCCAATCCGCGAAGAAGCAAAACACTAGAAGGAACACCGGATGCAATATTTAATACACGGCAGAAGATCGGCATGATGCATGCATGATGTATGGCATGGCAAGGTGCGATGCAATTAGGTCATATTAAGCGGAACCGGGGTCCCGACAATTAATTAGGTGGTGCAAGTTGTTTAAACCCCCGCATATTAAATGTTGTTTAGCCATGGAACAGATGGAGCCGGTTCGCTACACATGTTTAAATGAGGCCAATATAAGGCTAGATTTTCCCGCATATGGGCCCCATATTTAATTATTAGGTGAATCGGCATAAGGCCCCCAAACCAAATGAATGAATGCATGCAAGACAAGTAAATGTGCAACAAGTTGATATCATGTTATAAAATAGGGTTTGCGGGAAGGGGTTCACACATTGAGGGGTCCCGACGAGCTTGGGGGGGTCCGGGGTTCGGGGTCGGGGTCCAGGGTTCGACGAGGGTCAGATCTCGGGGTTCAGGGTTCGACGAACTTGACGGGATCGTTCTCGGTCATCGAGGGGGCAGGTCTTGTCGCATCGGGGTCTCGATGTCCGGGGTTCATCGGATCTTCCGGGTCGGTGCCGTTCTTGTCGTCGCGCAGATCTTGTCGGGTTCCACGGTCGATCCTGCCGTTACGAGGATCTTGTCGGGACCGTGTACCGGTTCGGTCTTGGCGTCCGGGAGGGCGTACTTGTTAAGCCGGTAGCGTTCTTGGCGATCATCGGGTCCGGTTCTTGGTAATGTTGCCGGTAGCTCTTGGTGTCCGGTTTCGATCTTGGCCCGGGGTTCGCCGAGGTTCGGCATCGGGTCTTGGGTTTGCGTCCGCGTGGAGACTTGAGGGTCCAGCGACTCGGCGGCACTTGTCGCCTCACGAGTACATCCGCCACGCCACGACCTTGAAGGAGATCTTGGCGGTTGCTAGACATCCTCGCATGCATCCAAACGCTTGTACATCGCCAACTCCAATCGCTTTGGGCCTGCGTGCGAGAGATGAGCGAGGTTGCGCTCGACGGGACGCAGGGGCGGCTCGAGGCGACGGTGGTGGCGGCGAAGCTTGGCTACGGGGGTCCAGGCGAGGGAGAGGGGTTTTGGGCGCCAGCGTCGGAACGCTGGAGGTCCTGGCGGGCGGGCCCATGGCGCGCGGCGTGACGTGGGGCGCGGGTTCGGGCGACGGGCCTGGCCGACGGCGACGGTGAGGAGCGACGAGGCGGAGCGCCCGCCACGGAGGAGGAGAGGTTCGCTGGCTGCGCGGACGCCAAGGGCTGTGCAGGAGGTGGCGGCACGGCTTGGGGAAGATGGGGTCTGGCGGGGCTTTGGGCGGAGGGCGGCGCTGCCGGGAGGAGAGCACGGGGAGGCGACGGCCGGGAGTGAGGGATGGGCGCCAGATGATGGGGGCCGCCAAGGCTTCGGTAGGCGGGCGCAGGATTTGCGGGAGGAAGAAAGGGAGAAGGAGAGGCGGTTGTCGGGTGTGGGATGCGCAAGGGTGGGAGGAAGAGGAATGAATGTGGCGGGCGTGGGGACTGGGGCCTGCAGAGTGTAGGTGAGCTGGTGGGGTTAGGCGCCTGAGTGGGCCACGGGGAGCGGGACCCCGGCTGCCGGGCTGGGCGCGTGAGGGCTGTGTCTGAAAAGTGTCAAAGGGGCAGGGAGTTTGAGAGAGAGAGAGGTAGGTCTAGGTGGCACTTTGTGGTTGGGTGGGAGGACAGGAGAGGGTGAGGTGGAGGGATCTGATTGGAGGGGGTGATGTGGAGGAGGGTGTGGGGGTAGATAGCTGGGTGAGTTTAGGATTTAGATGGGGCAGGTGGGTGGACCGATTTATATTCCAGGGGGTGGTCGTTCGGGTCGGAACGGCCCGTTCGACTGCCCCCGCAAAAAAAATAATTAAATATTTTATTTAATTGAATTGGGCCGTTTGAAACCCGATAGCAACAAAACAAAATAGTCCGGAGATCCGGGGTTCGGCGTTTTAATAAAAGATGGGGCGTTTGGAAAACAAATCGGGGTTTGCAAAATAGTTTTTGACAATCAACATGCGACGATGACGATGCAATGCACAAATTCAACGCGATTTTCTAGTAGTGGTTTTGCGGGATGCCACACAACTCCACCCGCCATCCCTGAGTACCTCAGCGGATCGGAGTCCTGTATCACGTTCAGTCATTCGGATCACCCTTGCCAGATCCCTCGCCCAGGTCATGCTGCCCTAGTGCTGGAGGCGCAGATCGGAGGCTTCGAGATGAGTCGCGTCTTCATGGATGGCGGCAGCGGCATCAACCTGATGTTAGCAAGCACTCTAGCAGCAATGCATCCGCATGCAGCCTGGAATACCATACAACGCCCACGGCATCGTTCCAGGGAAGGGCATATTCCCCCTGGGCAAAATATGGCTCGACGTCATCTTCGGCAATCCGGACAACTTCCGGCTGGAGCGACTCAAATTCGAAGTGGTGGACTGGCCATCACAGTACCACGCCATCCTCGGGCGTGTAGCATTCGCAAGGTTCCTGGCTGTCCCACACTATGCATACCTACTACTCAAGATGCCAGGGCCGAAGGGCGTCATCACAATCCACGGGAGCTTCACCCGATCGGACCAATGCCACAGGGATTTCAATAGAATCTCCCAGTCATTCGGCATGCAGGAGGAGCTCCTAAGGCTCCGTGAAGTGACAGACAATGGGGCACCCCCAGTCGCACGACAAAACGCGCCCGACATGTCTTTCGACTCCACCGTCAACACAAAGAAGGTGCAGGTCCATCCGACGGATGCCTCAAAGACGGCGCTGATCGCCAACGACCTCAGCCCCGCATAGGAAGGCGCGCTTGTCGAATTCCTCCATGAGCGTTGGGATATCTTCGCCCAGGTGTCCTGCGGACATGCCAAGAGTTCCCAGGGAATTCGCCGAGCACGCACTCAACGTCTTTCTAGACACCAAGCCCGTCAAGCAGTCCATCCGGAGACTGTCCGAGCCACGAGCCGAAGCTATCAGCAAGGAAATCAATAGACTACTCGCTGCAGACTTCATCAGGGAAATCAAGGAAAGCGAGTGGCTTGCAAATACAGTGATGGTTCCAAAGAAGGACACGGACATCCTGCGGATGTGCGTGGATTTCACGTCACTAAACAAGCATTGCCCAAAGGACGGCTTCCCTCTTCCTCGGATCGATCAGATCATCGATTCGACTGCAGGTTGCAAGAAACTCTCCTTCCTCGACGCCTACTCAGGCTATAACCAGATTCGACTCAAGGTCGAAGATCAGGAGAAAACGGTGTTCATCACACCGTTCGGAGTGTTCTGCTACAACACAATGCCCTTCGGGCTAAAGAACGCAGGTGCCACGTACCAGCGATGCATGCAGGCATGCCTCACGGACCAGATCGGTCGCAACGTTCAAGTCTATGTCGACGACATAGTCATAAAAACCAGGGAGGCGAGGACACTTATCGACGATCTCCGCGAAACGTTCGACAACCTCGATCGCTACAGGATCAAACTCAACCCCGAAAAGTGCGCCTTCGGCGTCCCATCGGGTCAGCTACTTAGGTACTTCATCTCTCAGCGAGGGATCGAGGCGAACCCGAAGAAAATCAGAGCCATCATGACAATGGAGAAGCCGAAAAACCTCAAGGGTGTCCAGCAGCTTGCAGGACGAATAACGGCGTTGAGAAGATTCATCATCCGCATGGGTGAGAAGGCCCTGCCATTCTACCAGCTGCTACGCAAGGCAGATAAATTCGAGTGGACGCCAGAAGCCGATGACGCGTTCGAAAGCCTCAAACGGCTACTCCCCACCTCGCCTGTCCTGGTCACGCCAAAGGAACGCGAGCCTCTGCTGCTGTACATAGCAGCCACACACCAGGTGGTCAGCACCGTACTAGTGGTCGAACGACCCGAAGAAGGCAAGACCCACGGGGTCCAACGCCGAATCTACTACCTCAGTGAGGTACCGACGGCAACAAAACAGAGGTACTCTCACTACCAGAAACTCGCCTACGGCGTGTTCATGACGGCTCGACGACTGAGCCATTACTTCCAGGAGCACCAGGTGATGGTCGTCAACGAGGCACCCCTGAACAGCATCCTGAATAACCCTGAGGCCACAGGACGCGTGGCCCTGTGGGGCATTGAACTGTCACCTCTAGACATCATCTACGAGAAGCGACTCGCAATCAAATCTCAAGTCCTCCCGGACTTCCTCGTACATTGGATGGAGCTGCAGCTGCCATACACCCCAGACATGTTGCAGTCATGGACAATGCACTTCGACGGCTCCAAACGTGAAGCCGAGCAGAGCCGGGTCATATCGACCGCAGGGCGACCAGATGAAGTACGTCCTCCGGATGAAATTCTGAGCCTCCAACAACGAGGCCGAATACGAAGCCCTCATCCATGGCATGAGGATGGCAAAGATCTGCGGCGCAACGCGCCTGGTCATCTACGGTGACTCCAACCTCGTCGTCCAGCAGACAATGAATGAGTGCGACGCACACGCCGAAAACATGATCGTGTACCGCGTACTCTACAACGCACTCGAAAGAGAATTCGACGGCTGCGAGCTTCGGCACGTTGGAAGAGAAAGCAACGAGGAAGCCGACAGACTCGCCAACATCAGCTCCACCTGCGCAAAGGTGCCACCGGGTGTGTTCCTTGAACATATTTGCGTGCCATCCATCAAGCGGAAATTCCCCAAGGGATCACCCGAAGAAGCAGAACACTCGGGGGCTACGCTGCCTGAAGGACACGAAGGACCCGAGAAGCTGGACACAGAGGTCGCTATGGTCAACCTGATGCAGGTCATGGTAGTCAAAGAAACTTGGACGCGACCGTACCTCCAGTTCTTGATAAACGGAGAACTGCCTGACAGCCCGACAGATGCCCGGCGCATATCTCGTCGGTCAAAAGCCTTCACCATCATCAATGGCGAGCTGTACAAGCGCAGTATCACGGGTGTACTACAAAGTTGCGTCACCATCGGTGACTACAAAGCCATCCTCCAAGACATCCACGAGGGCATCTGCGGGCATCACGCAGGCAGCCGCTCCCTTGTCGCCAAAGCTCTACAAGCCGGATTCTACTGGCCAACGGCCATGAGCGATGCAAAGGACATCGTCCGAAGATGCAACGGGTGCCAACGGTTCGCCGACAAACCGCACGCACCCGGGTCAGAGCTCAGACCCATACCTATAGCTTGTCCCTTTGCTCAATGGGGCCTCGACATGATCGGCAAACTGCCAAAGTCCTCGAAAGGGGGGCACGTTTACCTCCTGGTCGTAGTCGACAAATTCACCAAGTGGGTCGAGGCCATGCCGGTCACCAACCAGAAGGGCAAGACTGCCGTCAAGTTCTTCGAATCCATTGTCTACAGGTTTGGCGTACCGCACAGCATCATCACCGACAATGGATCGAACTTTATCTCCAAGGAATTCCAATACTTCTGCGAAGGCCTCGGGATCAACATCACGTACGCCTCAGTGGCACACCCGCAAATGAACGGGCAAGTGGAAAAGGCCAACGGCCTAATCGGCACTGGCATCAAGAAGTGCCTCATGAGCCCACTTGAACGAAAGGCCGGAGCCTGGACGAAAGAGCTACCATCCGTCCTATGGAGTTTGCTTACTACGCCAAACAGCTCCACCGGCTACACACCGTTCTTCATGGTGCACGGAGCCGAAGCTGTGCTACCAGCCGAAGTACGCCACCAGGCCCCCCGGGTCGTCGCTTACAATGAAGCCGAAACCACGGCCGCACTCGAAGACGCCGTGGACACACTCGACGAAGCAAGAGACGTAGCAACAGCTCGATCAGCGGTGTACCAGCAGAGTCTCCGCAACTACCACAGCCGACGGCTACGCCCAAGGTCCTTCGTCGAAGGAGACCTCGTCTTGCGACTAAAGCAAGAGCGACCAAAGAAATTTGAGTCGCCATGGGAAGGACCCTATGTTATCACCGAAGTCATCCCAGGTGGCGCATATCGCCTCAAGCACGTGGAGTCTGGAGTCGCATACTCCAACCCATGGAACATCACATACTTGCGGCGATTCTACCCATAGCGACCTACCCCTTTTACTTTCAATAAGGCTTTTCAGCCAAGGCTATTCAGCCGAACAATGTACTTCCTCCATTACGATATAAATAAAGCTAAGTGTCCCGCCCCAAAATCTTGTTCGCTACTTGCAACTTTACTTTATGCTACAAACGCACTCGGGGGCTCCCCCACCTCACGATTTCATCGACGAGGATCACACGTGTACACCTGAGTAGCTGACAACGTCAGGCAAAAAAAAAGGACACGTACTCAAACAAAGCACTCCGCGCTCACAATAAACAAACCTTTATAACAAAGGGCACAACACGCCCAGTCGAAATATACAAATTTTACATCTATCTGTTTTACAGGTACTACCTATTCTGAAGAATAACTTGAGCACGCTGCTCAAACAAATCTACTACCTGTTCGGCATACTGCCTTACAGCCGCATAATGCGGACGCATATCCCACTCGCCACCATCCGGCCGAAGAGGTGGTCCAGCTGCTACAACAGACAAATCTACATTAGGCCGGTGCAGCCTCACAAGGGACAAAGCAGCCTTCACTCCTGCGACGAGTTGTTGCCGCACCAACTCCTTGACATTGCTCACGCTCCGAAACTTCGACAGAAGACCCGCAAGGCTCGTTGGCACGGCATCCAAAGGAAACATGACATGCAACACCGATGCAAGCGACGTCTGCACCTGACGAAGCACCCGCGAAACCTCGTGCACACGATCCTGCACCGTCGCCAGAGCAATGGCACGGTCACGATCCATCCAGAAGAAGCCGCCAGCCTCCATGTCTTGTTGAGTCAAGCAATTGACCCGAACAGCGACACGGTCTTTCTCTTCCCTCGGAGCAAGGTTAGCACCTGCGACACTCGCAGAAATAAGACGAAAGGCCAGCAGGCGCATCCGAAAATCTGAGCTGCAGCTCGAAACAAAGAACAACTTACATTGAAGTTGCTCAGACAGCCGAAGCAGTTCCACCATTAAGTACTCCTCCCTGGCCGCACCGCGATCTGCCTTGGACTTCCAAACATCGGCGTGACCACGCAACCCAAGCAACTCCCTCTCAAGACTACGAACACGGTCCCGGAGAAAAGCGAGTTGTGAGGAATCATCCAAAGATGGCCGCAGCTGCGCTGCAGGCGAGGTGTCAATGGGGTCAGCACCCGAAGGAACCTAGAATAGCAGAAAAGCAAAGGACATAAACATTCAGACAGTGAAGAGCACAACTCAGAAGAGTTCATTAAGCATATAAAGGCCACTACGTGGCACAATGATTGCGTTCCTCAAAATATTTACAACAAAAGAAGACTACAAACTATCCTACATCTACAATGCCTAAGACGCGGCACCGTGAGTATCCTCGGAGCCGGATTGCCTCACCTTGGCCTCCCCCTGCTGCCGCAGCGCATACTCAGACAGCAGATCAATGAGCTTTGGCCCATATCGCTTGCAGCGAGCAGAATAGGCTACCTCGTCCGCGGTCGTTGGCATCCGGGAGGTGATCTGGGGAAGGTCCAGCTCCGCTCCAGCCGCCAAGGCCATCGCCAGCCCGACGGACGCGCCGATGCCCTTCTGCTTGCGCTTATACGCCGCAGGAGCTTCGGCTGACAAAGCCTCCGCCAGGGCGTCAACATCATCAAGGGTCGCGCCCTTGGGGACAAGCTCCTTCTAGAAGCGGCCAAGAACCTCTTTCGCCTTGGCAAGGGAGTTGACGACGGTGCTGCAGCGATCTTCGACCGCTGCAATAGCATCATCTAGAGCACTCCCATGCTCCAGAGCGCCGTGGTCAAACTTGATGCCTGCGTCATCTGAGACAAAAAGAGAAGGAATGAAGAAAGTAACACAGAAGAAAGACAAGGAAACGAAAATACAGAAGCAACAATAAGGCACTCACCCGAAACAGCCTTGGCAACAGCCATGAGCTTGCCCGCCACCTCTCTTTCACACGCAGTCGCAGCAGTAGCAAGCTGCTCCTCGCGGTCCGTGGCCTCCCGCTGCAGACGCTCTCTAGCTTCGGCTGCCTCAGCCAGCTCCAGCTCCAGCTCAAGGCGCTCTTTCGCACCGACGGCGGCCTCGGCCTTCTTCTCCGATTGACCAAGGCTCTTCTTGAGAGTGTCGATCTCACGGAGAGAAGTATTATGCTCCTCTGCATTCAAACCAAGCAAACGCCAGAAAACGGGACAGGAATAAAGGAAAGAAGCACCAAAAGCATACGTTACCTTGAAGCTGATGGAGGTCGGCCTCTAGCACCAGGCGCTTGTAACACCCTCAGAATCGACCCTATGCAAGTCTCAGCGATTCCCGCCAAACCCACATAGAAACGATTCAAAGGTGCCCACCAGGCACTTTCGTGCGGGTGGAAAACGAAGCAATACCATTACACAATAGTCCACGATGGAACCCACAAAACAGATATATACAACAATGACTCCATGAGTCAAGAATACAGATACACAATACAAAGATCCAAAACAACTTGAAAATGGTACAGCGTCCGACTACGGACAAGATGCAAATGGGGCTAAGAGCCCTGAAGAATAACCAGTGGCGTCCATAACCCTGCCCAGGCCAATCCAGAAGGGTAACCCAGCTAACGACGTCGATCTCAAAACCTGCTTCAACAAAAGGGGTGCCGACAAAGGGCGAAGGAAAAAGAGAGCGGTCAGTACTGAGGCCAGTACACGGCGAGACTAGAATTCGGCGGTCCTCGCCTACATAGGTATGGTGGATCAAGCGGCGGTAAGATGCACTAAATAACCTATAGAGACTCAATACAACTGGCAGCTATCAGATAGGGATAAGAAAATACCTATTCGGATCCAACCTGAAACTATCATCAAGCATACCCATCCTGATATTTCCCCCTCGAGACCAAACGAGGAAGTCAACCGAGGAACTCACACAGTTGGCAGTTTTATTTATTCAGTTATCGTTGCAGCAATTACTAGTCAGGTATGGATAGTCATCCTGATATAATAAGCAGTGGGCACTTTTAGTTAACCATTCCGTGGTAGTTGTAGTACTTACTAGTCAAATACATATAGTATGAGGCATCCCAAAACCCAGCAGTTGTTGGTAATTTTATTTAGCCATTCTATTGTAGTTGCAATACTTACTAATCAGATGCAATGGTAACAGGTGACCACCCAAACCAGAAATTGTTGGCACTTTTATTTAGCCATTCCATTATAGTGAAGCTGATTACTAGTCATTATAAAGTCAAATTTATAGCACTACTTTAGTTATAGTTGTCTATGATCGAGATACTGTGCTCCAAGTCATCCATAACCGCGGACACGGCTTTGAAAGTTTTACCTCAGGGGCACAAATAGCAACACACGCACGATCAACCTCGAGAAAAACCAAATAAAACCCAACGAGGCATCACGACAGAGCAATTGCAAGATTCATATAAATTTCAGGGGGGCACCCCACCAAGCTACCCGCTACGAAGTTGGCCGGCTCCGAGACGGACCCAGAGGTTTGCGAGAACGGCTGTAAACGACTGGGAACCCAAAAGTGTGACTAGGCTTGTCGATACCGCGTAATAGTGCCGCGATCCAAAACAGTACTGGCGCTCCACGCGCAATCATAAATAAAGCAGTAAAGCATGGCATAAGTACAGGATAGTAATAAAGCCCCAAACTAGTTTGTGGCCCCAAGAAATAAATATGACTCAAGCTTTGGCTAGGGGGATTCATGGTCCCACATGCGGATAGTGCGAATATTCAAAGAACGGGTATCAAGTACTCGGGGTCCTATGGGACACAAGTGGACAGTTAAAAACCAAATAACATCTATTGCCCACCTGTGCCTCTGCATTATTTACCTACTTCAATTTTAGTTGTTAAATGATAATTAAAGCCATGATCATCTCCAACATAAAGCATATGGTAGTCTTCCAACAACTGTGGTACTGGACGACACGCAACAGCACTTGAGCAAGCGACTACGACACGCAAGTCCAACTGTCTACCAAATAACAGGTAATAGGATGTGTCCAAGGCAATATAAGGCTGCAAGGGATATCACGGGTACGGAAACTAGAGCATCGCAACACAGATAGCAATAGATCAACATGAGGGAATAAATACTATAAAAGTAAGATAGGTAGAAAGGGGGAGATTTCTCGCCTCGAAAACATTACCGAAGTTTCATCCGAAGATCGGGTCGACACTCGCATCAACTCATCGGCCTAGTCCGTGAAGAAGCAAAACACTAGAAGAAACACCGGATGCACTATTTAATACTACGACAGAAGATCGGGCATGATGCATGTATGATGTTTGGCATGGTAAGGATGCGATGCAATTAGGACATATTAAGCGGAACCAGGGTCCCGACAATTATTTAATAGGTTCAAGTTGTCTAGATACCCCGCAATTTAAATGTTATCTTATCAAGGCAAAAATATGTCCCCGGTTCGCTACACAAATTTGAATGGGGCAAATTTTAGACTAGATTCGCCCGCATATGGCCTCCATATTTAATTATGAGGTGAATCAGCATAATGCCCCCAATCCAGACAAATATGGATGCAAGCATGAATGATAATATGCAAGAAGATATGTATAACATTTATAAAATAGGGCTCTCGGATAGGGGTCACACATTGAGGGGTCTCGGCGATCTTGGTCCGGGTTTTCGACGGGGTTCGGCGTTCCGTGTCGAGGGCCTTGGCGTTCCACCTTCTCGTGACAGTCTCGGGGCGTCGGATCCGGGTAGGAGGACTTGGCGCGGCATCAGGTTCGGGATCGGTCTCGAGTTTTCCAAGGCGAAGATCTTGTCGGATTTTGGAGCCGATTGGTCAATCTTGAGTGCTAGTATGTTACACACAAGTCAGCTTGGCCCGCTTGAGCATCCTTCTAGGCAAGGACAGCACGAGCAGGGGACGACCTTGGGGAAACGAGGAGGCGAGATCGGCCTCAGGAAGCATGATAATCGGGGCGACGAAGCTTGGGATCCCGTCGGGGGTCAACAGACGTGGGCTAGAAAGGTAGTGGTTGTCAGCGATGGGCGGCCAGAGCACGGGCGGGGCGTGGCTTTGGGCAGAGGCGACAGGGAGCTAGTGGAGTAAGGGCCCCACGAGGATAGGTGTCGTCCATGGCTCCGCGGGGCGCGCGAGCTTGCAGGTAGCACCGCACGGCGGCGAACCTGGCGGGGAGGCGCTGCGGGGTCAGGGCCACAAGGACGGGCGGGTGCACTGGGGTTGGAGCGGCCGGGCGAGCGGCCGATGGCGGGGCATGACGGGGAGGAGGTCCTGGCCGGCGACACGAGCAGGCGAGATCGACGGCGAGCTTGGGGCCGGGGTGGCGCGGGCTCGGTCGCGGGGTCAGCGACGGTGAGGAGATCGGCGGTGGGTTTGCGCGCGTACGGACGTGGGCGGCGACCGGAGGACGTCAGGGAGCAGCGACGGCGCTGGCTCACCGAGCTGCTGTCGGCCAGAGGGCGCCACAGGAAGAGGGAGTAGAGCCGGGGCAGCGAGCGGAGGAGAGGCCGCGTGGAACTGAGCGAGGCAGAGGGCGCCATCGGGCGGCAGGGGACGAAGAGGCCCGGGAGGGAAGCTGGCGGCAACGGCCAGAGAGGGAGGCGGGGATCGCGGCCAAAGGCAACAGAGGGTGGTCGCGAGAGCGCCGGGGAGGGGGAACTGGCGATGGCGGTGCTTGCCTGGGACGCGAGGAAGATGAGAGGAGGCGGTCTACGGGATTTAGCAAGGATCGGGATGAGGTGGGGTTCGTGCGGCAGGTGGGTGGGTCCGCTAGCGTGGGGTGGGCGTGTTGGCACAGCGTGTGTGTTGTGTGGTGTGTGTGTTTGGTGTGGGATGAAAGTTGAAACGGGGGTGGCGGCAGCAGGGAGTTGGAGTGTGGTGGGGATTAGGGTTGGGGTAGAGGTGAGGCTAGGGTTTGATCTAGATATCAAGGGCCAGGATTAGCTGGGGTGGTAGCCTGCTGCCAGCTGGGCCTTTGGGCCTGGCCGGTGGCGGCCTCCCCCAGGGTTTTAAAATTAGTTTTATTTTATTTATAAATTTGTTTAATATAATGCCTTTGTAAATAGTTTTTTTTTTTGACAAAACAATTTATCCAGAAGAGGCCGGGTTTGACATTTAAAATAAGGACGGGGACATTTAGAAAACAAAACTAGGCTTTTAGAGAAATAGTTTTAGACAGATCGATGCATGCTAATGTCATGATGATGCACATAATACAAAACAACAGCGATTTCTAGTAGCGGTTTTACTGGGGTGCTACAGTGCTCCTGCACCAGTCGCTTGGCTTCTTGCACAAAAGGCTACAGGAAGAAGAACCACCATTCAGAAAAAGGACTCGGGGGCTACGCCCAATAGGAGAAAGCAGAAGAAAAAGACTCACACGAAAACGCTCGGGGGCTCCCCCCGAGACTCGAAGAACAAACTAAGAAAACTCTTTTACACACGCTCGGGGGCTCCCCCCGTGATAGACGACTTACATGATCCAACGGTGATGTTGAAGGCCCGCTGGCGAAATTTTGAGGCGCAACTACCTGCACCTCCTGCAGAGGAGGGTTCGGAGCAGCGCCCCCCGAAGTTTTCGTGTGATCCTCGCTCGATTCGCTGGCCTCCTCAGCTGGCGATCGTGCCGAAGGCAGTTCGGACACGGAATCCACCACGTCATTATCCGGCGCATCCGGAAATAATTCGGGCAATGGAGGCACTATGCCCGGCACCTTGAAGCTCTGCAAAAAAAGGGACTTTGTTAGCAAACAAAGGAAAATAAATACGCAGTCAACGAAAAGCGATACGCGCACGAATCTACACCTGTGGAACAGCCAACGCCGAAGAAAACGGCGGAGTCAGCGACTTCCTCGGAATTTTCTCTCCGGCCTTGAACTTCAGCAGCGAGCGAAGGGCCCTGTCAAGATCCCCCTCGGAAATTTTCTCAACCGACACCCTCGTAGGATCACGCCGGCTAGCATAAAAGGAACAATGGGTGCAACCTAGCCTGGAGTGGTTGTACCCGACGCTCGAGGAAGGTGCGGATGATATCCACACCATTAACTTCCTTCTCCGGAATCAACTGGAGATCCTCCACCCGACGATATAGCGCCTCTATCTCCGCCTCCTCGCCATCCAAGATCTTGTTTTTCCAAGACCTTTTCGGCTCAATCTTTTGGGAGGGGTCAAAAGGAACAAGACCAAAATCTTGCCCAGGCACTACGGAGTCGCGGATATAAAACCATCGCCTCCGCCAGTACTGGACAGATTCGGACATGGAAAAGGAAAAGAAAAGCAGATTGGGCCTGAGGGAGATGATGCAACCCCCAATGGGATAAACACTATCTGAACCAGACTGCCTCTTCACGGAATAAAGTTTCCGGAAGAGGCCAAAGTGCGGCTCAATGCCGAGCCAGCACTCGCAGAAAGTGATGAAACAAGCAATATGAAGAAGAGAATTGGGCGAAAGATGATGCAGCTGGATGCCATAGAGAAAGAGCAGCCCATGAAGAAATTTGTGGACTGGAAAGGAAAACCCACGCATAACGAAGGCAAGAAACATAACCTGATACCCAGCGGGGGGACGGGGGATTACCTCGTTGCCGGGGAGTCTGACGGCATCCCTATCCTGCGGGATCAAGCCCCACTCACGAAGTTTGCGGAGGTCACTCTCCCGCGTCTCTAATCGTCGCTAACCACCGTCGGTGACGCGGGTAGCGGTGGCACTTTTCTTCCCTCCGGCGGCGCTGGTACCAACAGCAGAGGATGACTTCTTCGGTTTCCCCATCGCGCTACGACGGTGCCGGCGGTGAGAGCATAGAAGGGAAGAGGGAAAGGTGGAAGGAAATTCCAGTGCGCAGCAAGAACTACTAGAGCACAAGGAGGCAGTGAAAACAAGAGTAGATGCGGTGAAAACAAACTGCAGCTTTCCCCAATGATTATAACGTCGAAGACGATGCACGGCAACCGTTCATCAAGAAGACCTAACGCCAACGGCAGATCTGGCCATACACGTGTCAGCAGCACAACGAACCGTCGTTACCACGCCGTCCACTACACGCGGAAATCGAGGAGACGCCGTAATTATCTCCACGCCGCGTGTGACCGGTCAATTCAAGGTCAACAAGTGGGACCCACGTTCGTCCAGTCAAGTCATCTCTGGCGCAGCAGACGCTTGAGGTCATTGATCGTCGGCACTGATGTCATCAAAATCTATACTAGCAAGAACTATAATTTCTTCGGCTTCAAAGCTAAGAGTACTCACTCGAATCTATGATTCGACTAAATACTCGGGGGCTACTCCTATTAGGAGCGCTGGCCGCGCACCCGAAGGAAGAATAAAAACGAATTGTTCCTTTGAGTCCTACGTCGAGTCTACGACTCCACTACGGACTCGGGGGCTACTCCCATAGGGAGGATGGATTTAAGCATCCGAATTTTTTTGTGTCCTACGGACTTAACAACTGAACAATGTTTGAACTAAAGTCTACGACTCGAACAGACACTCGGGGGCTACTCCCATAGGGAGCTCTGGTCGTGCACCCTATGAATTCTTCGACTGCGATCTTTCGGATCAACATGCAAAAAACTTTTCGGCAACTCTTCCCCAACAAATCGCTGAGTGAGCAACGATCTCCTTGGCCACCCGAAACACCTCCGTGGTGACAAACATTCGGATGCTGTGTCTGCGACACAAAGATAAGACCTACAGATATCATCTGATGGCCTGGCAACGCACACCCAAGGCTCGCTAGTATGAACCCGTTCAGAAAGCGATGAAAAATCCCGACGGACGCGTTGGGTACATCAATTAAAATCACTGGAATTCCACTCCTGTAAGTCCTCCGCGGCCTGAGTCGAATTACACCAGCATATGTTCCGGGTTCGAGTTGAGGGACTCGAACCTGAAGAAGATCGTGTAGTTTCGTCCTAAGACAGTTAACTGACCCTGATCCGTTGGGTAAGTCAGGCACACGCATCAAAAATCCCTACACATGAACTATTGAAATACATAGTTGCACCCGAAAGATTGAAGAGTCCTCAGCCGAACCTAAGATTCGACTGATCACTCGGGGGCTACTGACATGGTTATACCCCACGGGTGCATGATCTCAGCATACCTGGTCCAGCCCGAGGAAGGCCCACGGCAAATGTACGCCGGCCCATGAAGACTTTCGGGTGGCCCAGGCCCACGACGCCTTCGGATCCTTGGAGAGCAAGACTAGAGTAGATAGGAAATTCAAAGGGGTAAAACCCTAGAACTCAGAATCGACTAGGTCTATGCCCGGACCTGCCTAAGTCTATATAAAGGCCGGGGCACGACCTAGATCTATCGACTCATACTTTCAATACACACCTCCACGCCCAGATTGCATCTGCGACCTCAGAACCTTCGGTTCCGCCATAATCAAGAGCAGACAAGCAGGAGTAGGGTTTTCCCTCCGGGGGCCTGAACCTGGGTAAACCTTTGTGTCCCCGTGTTGCTTGTTTGCTAACCGTTCCACGATCTCTAGCATCCCCATCTTCTCCAAAACCCAAGTCCATAACAATGAGCATTGATGAGATCAAACCTCGTTAACTTCCCCTCCACCTCAAAAAATAGTCGTTTGACTTTTCAAATTGGCGTTTGACTTTTCAAACTAGGATTTGATTAAACCCTTTATTTTGTTCATCGATGACACCTAGTACATGATGCAATCATTCCAACTTGATATGACACATTCATGTACCCTTCCCCTCCGGAGTGACGGACATTTCGGAACCTTCTAGAACATTCCTGATGAAAACACCGGAACTATTCTCCAACCACGAAACAGGACTTTACTTATATGAATCTTATTCTCCGGACCATTCCGGATCTCCTCGTGATATCATGGATCCCATCCGAGACTCCAAACAACATTCGGTCTCTTACTCATCATTCCATAACTACTCAAACAACGTCGAATCCTTAAGTGTGTCTCCCTACGGTTCGTGAATTATGCGAACATGATTGAGACACCTCTCCGAACAATAACCAATAGAGGAATCTGGAAATTCATATGGCTCCCACATATTTCTACGATTACTTTGTGATCGAATGAACCACTTACATACGATACCAATTTCCCTTTGTCTCACGATAGTTTACTTATCCGAGGTTATGATCGTCGGTATCTCTGCATACCTAGTTCAACCTCGTTACTGATAAGTACTCTTTTCTCGTTCCCGTGATATGTGATCCCTTGTGAGCCAGTCACATGCTTTCAAGATAATTGGATGACATTCCACCGAGAGGGCCCAGAGTATATCTATCCGTCATATGGATGGACAAATCCCACTCTTGATCCATGTGTCTCAACCAATACTTTCCGAACACTCAATGCCACCTTTATAGCCACCCGCCACGGTGTGGTGTTTGATGTCATCAAAGCATCCTTCCGGTGAAGGTGATATGCATGATCTCATGGTCGAAGGAATTAGGTTACTATGTATCAGAAAGCATATAGCAATTGAACTATTAAAATAACTTGATCTTTATGCTACGCTTATCTATAGGAGTATGTCCATCATATCATTCTCCTAACGATATGATCTTGTTGTTAATAACATCTCAATGTTCATGATAGGGAAACCACAATCATTTATTAACCAACAAGCTAGTATTATATAGAGGCTTTACTAGGGACTTCAATTTAAGTTTACAAATCACACAAGTATTAATGTTTCCTTGTTAATACTATTATAGCATGAATGTAAACATTTATCATAAACACAAAGATATAATAATAACTACATTTATTATTGCCTCTAGGGCATATATCCAACAGTCTCCCACTTGCACTAGAGTCATCTAATCTAGATTACATGGAAATATACCGAACACCCATGGCAGTTTGGTGTTGGTCATGTTTTGCCCTCGGGAGAGGTTTAGTCAACGGATCCGCCACATTCAGATCTGTGTGTACTTTGCAAATCTTTATGTCCCCATCTTGGACATGTTCTCGAATAGCGTGAAAACGTAGCTTGATATGGTTCGGCTTCTTGTGTGACCTTGGTTCTTGCGCATTGGCTATGGATCCCATTTTTTCACAGTAGATAGACATTGGGTCCAGCGCACTTGGAACCACACCCAGCTCTGTAATGAACTCTTTCATCCATATCGCTTCTTGTGAAGCCTCCGAAGCAGCCATGTATTCCGATTCGGTTGAAGATCTCGCCACAACGCTTTGCTTTGCACTCCTCCAACTAACTGCTGCACCATTCAAAGTAAATACGTATCCAGATTGTGATTTAGAATCATCTGGATCGGTGTTCCAACTAGCATCGGTGTAACCATTAACAACGAGTTGTTCATCACCTCCATAAGAAAGAACCATATCCTTAGTTCTTCTCAAGTACTTAAGGATGTTTTTGACCGCTGTCCAATGATCCACTCCTGGATCACTTTGATATCTGCTAGTTAAACTAACAACATATGCAATGTCGGGTCTAGTACATAGCATGGCATACATTAGAGATCCTATGGCTGAGGCATAGGGAGTCTTACTCATCCTTTCTGTATCTTCTGCCGATGTCGGACTTTGAGTTTTACTCAAGGTCTTATTGGGCAACATGGGCAAGAACCCTTTCTTGCTATCTTCCATTCCAAACCTCTTTAGAACTTTGTCCAAATATGTACTTTGTGACAGTGATATTAGGCGTCTCGATCTATCTCTATAAATATTTATACCCAATATGTAAGCTGCTTCGCCAAGATCCTTCATTGAAAAACTATTATTCAAATATTCCTTGACACTATTAAGAAGGTCTACATCATTCCCAATCAACAATATGTCATCTACATATAGTATTAAGAATGCTACAGAGCTCCCACTCACTTTCTTGTAAATACAAGCTTCTCCATAAGTTTGTATAAAACCAAAACTTTTGATCACCTTATCAAAACATTGATTCCAACTTCGGGATGCTTGCTTCAATCCATAGATGGACCGTTGAAGTTTGCATACCTTGTTAGCATCTTTAGGATCGACAAAACCTTTGGGTTGCATCATATACAACTCTTCATCAATGTCTCCATTGAGGAATGCTGTTTTGACATCCATCTGCCATATCTCATAATCATAATATGCAGCGATTGCTAACATAATCCTCACAGACTTTAGCTTTGCTACTGGTGAGAAAGTCTCATCGTAGTCAACTCCTTGAATTTGTCGAAACCCCTTTGCGACAAGTCGAGCTTTATAGACAGTAACATTACCATCAGCATCTGTTTTCTTCTTGAAAATCCATTTGTTCTCGACAGCCTTCCGGCCATCCGGTAAGTCCACCAAAGTCCATACTTGGTTTTCGTACATGGATCCAATCTCCGAGTTCGTGGCTTCTTGCCATTTATTGGAATCTGGGCTCATCATCGCTTCCTCATATGTCGCAGGGTCATAGATGTTGTCCACCAACATGACACTCATAACGGGATCATACCAATCTAGACTGGTACGAGTTCTCGTTGATCTGTGAGGCTCTGTAGCAACTACAACCGAAGTTTCATGATCACCATCATTAGCTTCCTCTCTTATTGGTGCAGGCACCACAGGAACTTCTTCCGGTGTTGCGCTACTCGCAATTTCGAGAGAAGGTTCGACAACCTCGTCGAGTTCTACTTTCCTTCCAGTCACTTCTTTCGAGAGAAATTCCTTCTCTAGAAAGGATCCATTCTTGGCAACGAAGATTTTGCCCTCAGATCTATGATAGAAGGTATACCCAATAGTTTCCTTCGGGTATCCTATGAAGACGAATTTTTCCGCTTTGGGTTCAAGCTTGTCCGGCTGTAACTTCTTTACATAGGCTTCGCAACCCCAAAGTTTAAGGAACGACAATTTAGGTTTCTTCCCAAACCATAATTCATACGGTGTCGTTTCAACGGATTTACATGGTGCCCTATTTAAAGTGAATGCGGCTGTTTCTAATGCATAACCCCAAAATGATAGCGGTAAATATGTAAGTGACATCATAGAACGAACCATATCTAAGAGAGTTTGATTACGACGTTCGGACACACCATTACGCTGTGGTGTTCCCGACGGTGTCAATTGTGAAAGTATTCCGCATTTCTTCAAATGCTCGCCAAACTCATAACTTAGATATTCACCTCCACGATCAGAACATAGAAATTTAATCTTCTTGTTACGTTGATTCTCAACCTCACTTTGAAATTCCTTAAACTTCTCGAAAGTTTCGGACTTATGTTTCATGAAATAGATATACCCATATCTACTCAAGTCATCCGTGAAGGTAAGAACATAACGATAACCACCGCGCGATGCTACACTCATTGGACCACACACATCGGTATGTATGATTTCCAATAAGTATGTAGCTCGCTCCATCATACCAGAAAATGGAGTGTTAGTCATTTTACCCATCAGACATGCTTCGCATCTTTCAAGTGATTCGAAATCAAGTGATTCAAGAAGTCCATCGGAATGGAGTTTCTTCATACGCTTCACTCCAATGTGACCAAGACGACAGTGCCACATATAGGTCGAGTTATCGCTCGATTTTAAACGTTTAGCCTCAATGTTATTAATATGTGTATTTCCACTATTGAGATTCAATAAGAATAGACCATCTATCAAAGGTGCATGTGCATAAAACATATTACTCATATAAATCAAACAACCATTATTCTCGGACTTAAACAAGTAACCGTCTCGCAATAAACAAGATCCCGATATAATGTTCATGCTTAACGCAGGCACCAAATAACAATTATTTAAGTATAAAACTAATCCCGATGGTAGATGAAGGGTAGCGTCACCGCGATCACATCAACCTTTGATCTGTTTCCCACGCGCATCGTCACCTCGTTCTTCGCTAGCTTCCGCTTATTCTGCAAAGACTTGTTTGAGTTACAAATATGAGCAGCCAACCAAGATCAAATACCCAGCACTACTACAGTACTAGTGAGATACACATCAATAACATGTATATCGGATATACCTTTCTTCTTGATGTTGCCGTTCTTCAAATCCGCCAAGTACTTTGGGCAATTCCGCTTCGGTGACCTTCTCCCTGCAAGAAAAGCACTCAAGATCGCTTAGGTCCAGCCTTGGTCTTCTCTTCGTCAAGACGGTAACTTTCTTACCACCCTTCTTAAAGTGTCCCTTTTGCTTAGACTTGCCTTTCTTGAATTTGGTGGTCTTATTGACCATCAACACTTGGTGCTCTTTCTTGATCTCCACTTCTGCAGATTTTAACATGGCAAAGAGTTCTGGCAACTGCTTGTTCATGTTTTGCATATTGTAGTTCATCACAAAGTTCTTGTAACTTGGTGGTACTGATTGGAGGACACGATAAATCCCCAAAGCATTAGGAATCACTATACCCAAGCTTTGAAGTTTGTTTGCGTGCCCAGACATCTTAAGCACATGCTCACCACTTGAGCTGCCCTCTTCCATCTTGCAGTTAAAGAACTTTTCAGAAGCCTCATAGCTCTCAATTGCCGCGTGAGTCTCAAAGATCAATTTGAGATCACGGACAATATCATGTGGGTCTGAATTCTCAAACCTTTTCTGAAGCTCCGATTCTAAACCATACAAGATAGCACACTGAACTATGGAGTACTGAGTCTTCCGAGCGAGGTAAACATTCTTTACTTCATCGGTAGCAGTAGCTGCAGGTGGGTCACCCAGCGGTGCATCTAGCACATAGGTCAAATTACCATCTGTGAGGACAATCCTCAAATTGTGGAACCAATCCGCGAAGTTGCTTCCATTGTTTTTCAACTTTTCTTTCTCTAGGAACGCATTAAAATTGATGGTAGGGGCCGCCATTGATCTACAACATATTTGCAATAGTTTAGACTAAGTTTATGACAAATTGAGTTCTAATTAATAGTTAAATTAATCTAGGTGAACTCCCACTCAAAACAATATCCCTCACATTGTTTTAGTGATCACACGAACCAAATCCACCACATCAACACCAATCATCACGAGAGTTGATGTAGCTTCAATGGCAAACAATCAACATGTTCATCATATCTACTATATGATTCATGCTTTACCTTTCGGTGATCCGTGTTCCAAGACCATGTCTATACATGCTAAGGCTCGTCAAGATCAAACCTTAGCTTCCGCATGAGCAAATCTGGCTTGCTCATGTTGTATACACTTGCGGGGTCTAAGACACCCGATCATCACGTGGTGCTTCGAAACAACAAGCTTTAGCAACGGTGCTTACTAAGGGTGAACACTTTAGAACTTGAAATTCATGTGCATGAGGGATCATCTTATAATGCTACCATCGTCAACTAAGCAATACAAGATGCATAAAGGATTAACATCACATGCAATTCATAATATGTGATATGATATGGCCTTTCTTCTTTGTCCTTCCGATCTCCATCTTCAAGCACGAACATGATCTCCATCATCACCGGCATTGCATCAAGGTCAATGACGCTGCTCCATGGTTGTCGTCCACCGGCTTCAACTATTACAACTACTTTGAATAGACACGCGGGTCTTAACAGAATTTAAAGACAACCATATGCCTCCGTCCGGTTGCCAACTTACAATAAGGAACATTGCATACATCAAATATAATCACAATCATGGCCATATCACATCACAGCACACCCCTGCAAAACAAAGTTAGACGCCTCTACTTTCTTTGCATGTTTTACGTGGTTTGGGGCTTTCAATAAGTGTCGTTCTAACTTACGAACAAGAACCACAACATTGATACTAGTATTGTCAATCACCCGTTGTAAATTGAATCTTAACTATGTTGGGAGAAACAGGCACCCGCAAAGCCACTTATGCAATACAAGTTGCATGTCAAGCGTGGAGCAAGTCTCATGAACGATGTCATGTAAGGTTAGCCCGGGCCGCTTCATCCCACCATACCGCAAGATGCAAAGTACACAAGAAGCAATCAACAACAAAAGCATCAATGCCCACAATGACTATTGTGTTCTACTCGTGCAACAAATCTACATATAGACACGGCTCTGATACCACTGTAGGGTTTCGTAGCATGGAAAACAAAAAAAATCTACCGCATACGAACAAACAAGCCAAGATCTATCTACTAGATTGTAGCAACGAGTCGATGGAATAATTCACCCTCGAAGATTCCAAAGTGTTTACCGAGAGCGGATTCTCGTGGGTGATGTAGTCGTACTCTTCCCGATCTCAAGATCGCGTGAAGCGATCCTTCCGGTGCGTTAAACGGCTTGCAATCGGTCATACGTTCGACTTTACGAAGACCTTCCTCTCCTTGTTCCAAAGAAAGGAGGTTTTAGCACTCTCCTCGCGAAGCAAGACAACGGCATGGTACCTAAGTAGAGGGAGATCTCGCAGACTTCTAAGCTTAAGCGAGTATGGTGGACTATGAGAGAGAGCCTCGGTGATCTAGGGTTTAGATGCACCAAGGAGGAGCAAGGCCGGCGGCTAGGGTTTAGCAAGGCGGTGGCGGCTTGCCCTAGGCGGCGGCGGTAGCAGGAGGTGGCGGCGCCGGGGCTAGGGTTTGCGGGTGGAGGTGTTGTTTGCTAGGAGGGGCAGCCCTGCCCCTCCTTATATAGGTGGAGGGGGCGCGCCACGGGAGGGGAGTCCCTCCCCAACTCGGTTTCCCAAGTGGGCCGGCGGTGGAGAGGAGGAACTCCTCCCCAAGTAGGTTTCCTACTTCCCCTCCACCTCACAAAATAGCCGTTTGACTTTTCAAATTGGCGTTTGACTTTTCAAACTAGGATTTGATTAAACCCTTTATTTTGTTCAGCGATGACACCTAGTACATGATGCAATCATTCCAACTTGACATGACACATTCATGTACCCTTCCCCTCCGGAGTGCCGGACATTCCGGAACCTTCTAGAACATTCCCGATGAAAACACCGGACCCATTCTCCAACCCCGAAACAGGACTTTCCTTATATGAATATTATTCTCCGGACCATTCCGGATCTCCTCGTGATATCCCGGATCCCATCTGAGACTCCGAACAACATTCGGTATCTTACTCATCATTCCATAACTACTCAAACAACGTCGAATCCTTAAGTGTGTCTCCCTACGGTTCGTGAATTATGCGGACATGATCGAGACACTTCTCCAAACAATAACCTGTAAGATCCCTCCTTTATAAAGGAAAAGGATCCCTGTGATTGCAATGCTAGTCCCTGGATCATTGCTAGCATCCACAGTTTAAGATGAAGTACACAGAAACAAAGGTCATTATTAAAGGCATTCTAGAGACAAACATATTCTTTACAACTCCAAGGCCACAGGCCTAGTACAAGAGTTTGAATAAGTAAATAAATAAAGTCTTCATCTTCATGTGCCAGAGGCAAACATGTTGAGTGTAGACTCATGACTCCTAATCCTCATCAGAGTAACTTGCAACATCACATGTTACAGCCACAGTGGGTCAATACATTGGAATAGTATTGGCAAGTGATACCTTAGATACTATATGCAATTTGGCTAAGTGTAGCTTTGGCTTGCTTTGCTCAAAATAGGTTTTGCCTATTAGTTGAAAACACTAAGTTTTTCTTTGTCAAAACTTTTCCCAAGGAACCACCAATAGACATTGAGGTCCTTCACCCTTTTTCACCCACAAGTTTTACTTAGAAATTGGGATGAGGATATTCTTGATAGCTTCCATGTCTTGATGCTCAAGTTGTCCTTTTCCAGGGACATGGCTAAGTACTTAGATTCTTCCATCTGCAGAGGTTGTGCACTTTCCCCACCAGACTTGATTTTCACCAAGACAAGACCTTTCAGAAGCCTTCCCTTAGACCAAATGGACGTGCTCCAACCTATCATTCCCACTACCACCAACTGTCCAAATGGCTAAGTTCTAGCAACCTATATGATCCAGGCAAGCCCATATTGCCAAGTGGCTGCACTAGAAGCTTCTCAACACTTGGCCTCTAAAATCTCTTTGTTCCTGGGTGGCTTTCCACAAGTGAGATACACAAGGTTCACCAGTCCCCTGGCCTTGTGTAACCACTCAACACAAACCATTCCTTCCATTCCACCCAGGTGTTTCATTTACTTAGTTGTTTTATTAGGCAAAACACAAGTCCAAAGACTTAGAAATATTTTCATCATAGCATGTATATTTCACCAACCCTTGGTTGCTACTAGCTAGGCTAAGAATGGCATAGATAAGCATCTTAACTTAGAAATTTCCTAGCAATTCTACAACTACTAGGATTTCCCAACATGGCATATAAGCAAAATATAGCATGCAAGACTAGCAAAATATTTCTAATTCTTAGTAGAAAACATAGGAATAAAAATATTCATGAAGTACCACTTGCCTTGGTAGTTTGGAGAGTAGCTACACTCCTCACAATCACAATCACTAGCACCAAAATCTACACAAAGAATCAGCCACAAATCACATACAAAACATATACAAACAAAAATATATGCATGCATGCAAATGATATGTGATGATTTTTAAAACTCAACAAAGCAAGTGTACAGTACTGGTTCATAAACAAGTTAAGAACTTGCCAAAAAACATTTATTTAAAGCCTAAAAACATTTCTTAAACAATTCATGTACTCAAATTATCCCTACACAAGTTTCTGCAAATAAAACCATTTTAACAGAAGCAAAACATTAAACACATTGCATATTTAGAAAGTGCTTGCTCTCCTGATTCCAACGGTATAAAGTTTGTCAAATTCTAACTTGGGGATCAAAAGTTATAGCCAAAACAAAATCAAACTTCTAATAGATTCAAATTCTGTTTTTAAACCTAAACAGATGCCACGCGTCTTAATCTCATTGGCGCGTACCGGTTCGCGTTGGATCACGCTTCTGAGCCACTGGGTATGACTTAATCGCATGGCTCAGATCTAAACTTAACGCTTCGCTCGCGTTCTATCCTATCCGCAAGATCTAGATCTAACGGCGCACGTTGACCATCCATGGCGGCGGCTGGCGCGGCAATGCGCCTGCCGAGTAGATGCCGGTGTTCTAGGTCGCGCGGGAGAGGGGGAAGGGGCTTACCAAAATCGTAGTGTGCTGCTGATGCTCAAGGTGGCGGTGGTTTGGCAAGGGGCGCACGAAGTTGATCGCTGGAGCTCGTCGGAGTTGCGGGCGGTGTCTGTTGCTTGTTGTCGAGGTCGTTTGAGGCTCTGCCGCCCCTAGCACAAGCCAGAGGGTTTAGGATATGCGCAAGGGTCTGGCGAACAAGACAGTACCAAAGGGGAGGCAAGGGGCGCTCGATTCTTACCGCTATTGCTCGTCGGAGTCGAGCGGCGGCTCTAGTGGTTGCGGGCGTGTACGAAGACGGTGACCTGGGTCACGAGCAGGCAAACCAGGTGTGTTAGAAGATGCACAAGAATGTGGCGGTCACGCTCGTTTGAACCAGAGGCAGAGGGGTGGTCGGAGCTTACCAGAATCGCCCGCCGGAGTAGCTCGGTACAGCGGCGGCGCAAGTGCGATTGTGGGCAGCCTGGTGGCGATGTGGAAGCGCTGAGTGAGGGGAAATGGTCGCAGAGAGGTGGGGGTTAAGTAGGCGGAGCAGGGGCGAGAATCTCGCGAGCAATCAACGCCAATTAAGCGCATTTGCGTCGGGGAAGAAACGGCCACGGCGAGCAGGTCTCCAGCGCGATATTGACGACGAGCTAGACGTGGCAGTGGGTCCACTTGTCAGCGAATCAAACAGAGAGGGGGTGGGGTCCTGGCGTCAGTGACCTGTTGGGTTCGTTCGCGAGTGAGAGAGAGAGGGGGAACCCGGGTGGGCTAACTGGGCTGGATCTGTTGCTGGGCTCAATTGATGGCGCTGGCCCTTTTCTATTTCTTTTCTCCTTTTCTTTTTCTGTTTTGATTTTCTGAAATGATTTTCAAATCCAAATCAAATGAGTTTGAATTCAAAACTTCTCTAGGTTTTTATACTGTAAACCTTGCACTCATATGTGTGTCAAACACTACTGTTTAATCAAAACACTTTGATCAAATGAAAATAAAATAAAACCAAGCCTTTATGATATATATTCAAATAGGCATAATATTGGTTTATTCACTCATTTTGTTTTTTGAAATTTTGTTCAAACTTTTGGTGGTGCCTAAGTTAAACTTTACTGAATCAGAACAAGTATTCTTCTCATTGGAAGATAGCACTAAGGCTAGAGAAAACTTACATGAAATAATAAGCATAAATGCTTCTGTTTTTGAAATGATTTGTTTGAAATGAAATTCATATGATCATGGATGCATGGATGATATGCATAAGTTTGAAACATGATTTTAGGGATGTTACAAATCTAACCCCCTTAAGGTGAATCTCGCCCTCGAGATTCGGATTGGCTAGCAAATAGGTGAGGGTGGTCTTTCCAAAGATCATCTTCTCTTTCCCATGTTGCTTCCTCTTCGGAATGATGGTTCCACCGAACTTTGCAAAACTTGATAGTCTTAGTCCTTGTGACTCTTTCTGCAGTCTCAAGAATCTTGATAGGCTTCTCCTCATAAGTGAGGTCACTTTTCAATTGTACCTCCTCCAAAGGTATAGTATCCTTCAAAGAAGTTTCTTCCATTTCTGGATGACATTTCTTAAGCTGACTCACATGAAACACATTATGGACAGCTGACAAAGACTCTGGCAATTCAATTTCATAAGCAACTTCTCCTTTGCGACTTAGAATCTTGAATGGCCCAACATATCTTGGGGCCAACTTTCCTTTGACTCCAAACCTCTTCACTCCACGAAGTGGTGTCACTCTAAGATAAGCTCTATCACCAACTTCGTAGGTGACTTCTCTACGCTTAGGTTCTGCGTAGCTTTTCTGTCGGGAATATGCTATCTTCAATCTGTCCTTAACCAACTTGACTTTCTCTTCGGCTTCTTTGATAATTTCTGGTCCGAATAAACTTCTTTCTCCCACACCATTCCATAACAATGGGGTGGTACACTTTCCCCCATAGAGAAACTCAGATGGTGCCATCTCAATGCTGGCTTGGTAGCTGTTGTTATAAGAGAATTATGCGTAAGGCAGACTTTCATCCCAACTGGCTCCATAGTCTAGGGCACATGCCCTCAACATGTCTTCAAGAATCTGATTAGTCCTTTCGGTTTGTCCATCAGTTTGAGGATGAAAAGCAATACTGAATTCCAACCTCGTTCCCAATGACTCATGTAGCTGCCTCCAAAAATGGGAAGTGAATTGATTTCCCCTATCAGACACAATACTCTTGGGCACTCCACGTAGACATACAATTCTACTCATGTAGATCTTGGCCAACTTAGCACTTGTATAAGTTGTCTTCACGGGTATGAAATGAGCCACTTTAGTTAGGCGATCCACTACTACCCAAATAGAATCATATCCTGACCTGGTCCTTGGTAATCCGGTAATGGAATCCATACCAATCTTGTCCCACTTCCAATCAGGAATAGGTAGTGGTTGAAGTAAACCTGCTGGTTTCTGATGTTCCGCCTTCACTCTACTACACACATCACATAAAGCGATATGATCGGCGATGTCCTTCTTGAGATTATTCCACCAAAATCTTTCCTTCATGTCCATGTACATTTTGGTGTTACCCGGATGAATGGAATACGGTGAGTTGTCTGCTTCTTGCAAAATCAGTTTCCGAAGCTCCGGATCTTGTGGAACACAGATACGTTTCCCATGCCATAAAGTACCCTGTTCGTCTTCATGGAACCCTTTGGCTTTTACTTTGCCAATCTTTTCTTTAATCTCTTCAATTTCCTTATCAATCTTCTGGGCTTCTTTGATCTTGTCCAACAAAGTGGGTTGAACATCCAAAGACATGAGATGTCCTTCGGGCACAATCTCCAATCTGAGATCTCTAAATTGGGCACACAAATCATCTGGCAATTCTCCTTTGGTAAGGCCATTCACAAAAACCTTACGACTTAGTGCATCCGCTACAACATTTGCTTTACCGGGGTGGTATTGCAAACTTAAGTCATAGTCCTTGATGAGTTCTAGCCATCTTCTTTGTCTCATATTAATTTCCTTCTGAGTGAAGATATACTTCAAACTCTTGTGATCTGTGAACACTTCACAACGCTTTCCCAAAAGATAGTGTCTCCATGTTTTGAGTGCATGGACAACAAAAGCTAACTCCAAATCATGAGTAGGATAGTTCACCTCATGAGTTTTGATTTGTCTCGAGGCATAAGCCACAACTTTTCCTTCTTGCATAAGTACTGCACCCAAACCATGATGAGATGCATCACAATATACTTTCCAAGTCTGGCAAACACAAGACTGGTGATGTCACAAGTCTCTTCTTCAATTCCTGAAAGCTGAGTTAACAACCTTCAGACCAAGAAAATTTCTTGTCTTTCTTTAGCAATTATGTCATAGGCTTAGCTACTTTGGAGAAATTCTCAATGAACCTTCTGTAGTAACCTGCTAAGCCAAGGAAACTACGAACTTCTTTCGCTGACTTGGGAGATTCCCATTCAGTTATGGCTGAAACTTTAGCAGGATCAACTGCTACACCATCTTTTGTCATAACATGTCCAAGAAATCCAACTTCATTCAACCAGAACCCACACTTGCTGAATTTGGCATAAAATTTATGCTCTCTAAGCTTCTCAAGTATCAAACGTAAATGTCCTTCATGCTCTTCTTTGCTCTTGGAGTAGATTAAAATGTCATCGATGAAAACGACAACAAATTTATCAAGGAATTCCATGAACACCTTGTTCATCATATTCATGAAGTATGCTGGAGCATTGGTTAAACCAAATGGCATCACGGTATACTCATACAATCCATACCTTGTGGTGAAAGCTGTCTTAGGTATGTCTTGTTCCCTTATCTTGAGTTGGAAATAACCTGACCGGAGATCAATCTTTGAGAACACACAAGCTCCTTCTAACTGATCAAACAAGTCATTGATTTTGGGCAAAGGGTATTTGTTCTTGATAGTTACCTCATTGAGTGAACGGTAATCTATGCATAACCTTTGACTTCTATCTTTGTTCTCCACAAACAAAACTGGGGCTCCCCAAGATGAAGAAATTGGTTGAATAAATCCTTTCTGCAACTGCTCTCCGAGTTGTTTCTGGAGTTCTTTCAGTTCATCTACTGACATCTTGTATGGTCTCTTTGCTATTGGTCCAGATCCTGGTAGCAAATCAATAAGGAACTCCACATCTCTATCTGGTGGCATTCCCGACAATTCTTCCGGAAACACATCCGGATATTCACTCACAATTGGCACACTGTCTATGCTAACCCCCTTAAGAGAATTTAGCTTACTCCCTTTTGATTCAAAGTTAGACTTGAATTTAATCCGTTTTGTTTCTGGGGTTGTGAGTGCGACAGTACGATTAGCACAATCTAGTACTCCTTCATATTTAGCCATCCAATCCATTCCCAATATTACGTCCAGTCCTTGGGAATCTAGGATTATCAGACTCACTGGAAATTTATGCTTTCCAAACTCTATTACTAGATCCCGGCATCCAAGACTTACTATCATATCTCCACCTGGAGAACTAACTTTTATTGGACACCCAATGTTTTCAGTTGGAAACCCATTTCTATCAACAAATGCTTTTGATATGAATGAATGTGATGCTCTAGTATCAAAAAGAACAAATGCTGGAATAGAATTGAGTCTGAACTTACCAGCAACAGCATCAGGCTCCTCATAAATTTCCTCCACATTTATGTGGTTCACTTGTCCCTTCTGAAAAGGGTTGGGCTTGTTGGGTCCTTCAACTTTCTTTTCTGGGCATTCATTTGCATAATGCCCCATCTTCTTGCACTTGAAGCATTCAACCTGACTGATGTCCTTCTTGACAGGCTGGCTTCCACTGCCACTTCCATTTCCACTGTGCTGGCTCTTTTATCCACCCTTGTGGTTCTTGTACTTGTCATTGTCATGACTACGGTGATGCTTGTTGTCATGACGGTTGTAGTTGTGGTGCTTGTTGAATTTCCCATGCTTGTGGGGTCCTGAGCTTCCACTGTCATCGTAATGGGAACGTTTGTGAGACGATCCCGAGCTGTGCTTGTCCGAGTGCTTTCTCTTCCTGCTCTCAACTTGCTTCATTTTGTTCTCCAAAATAGCAGCCTTATCACAAAGAGACTGGTATGTGGGAACATATGCCACAGCCAACTGCAGGTTCAGCTCATCATTCAACCCCTCGAGGAACTTTTCTTTCCTCTTAGCATCAGTGTCAACTTCATCCGGTGCGTAACGCGCTAGATTGTTGAACTCCTCAATATATTCAGCCACACTGCGGTGGCGCTGCTTCAGGTTATGAAACTCTTTCTTTTTCAGACTCATCACTCCAGATGAGATATGAGCAGTATGAAAGCCATCCTCAAAGATAGCCCATGTCACATCATCTATGGGAGTGGTGATCTGGAAGTTATCCCACCAAGTGGCGGCTGGTCCTTCCAGCAAATGTGCTGCAAATCTGACCTTTTCTGCATCAGTACAACCCAGAGTTACCAAGTCCTTGTTCACAGAGCGTAGCCAATCATTGGCCACCATGGGATCAGTTGTTCCTGAGAACTTTGCTGGACTCAATCTCAAGAACCTGGTAAGCATGTCAAAACCCGGTGGGTTGTTGTTGTTGTTATTGTTGTTATTGTTGTTATTGTTGTTGTTGTTGTTTTGGTTCTGGATGAACGTCGTCATCATTTGCATCAGCTGAGTCTGCGCTGTCATCATTTGCTGCATTTCTGGAGTGATGTTGTTGTTGGGGTTGGGATTTGCACGACGGGGAGGCATCTGTGGTTTGTTCAATAGAGATAAGAATGAGATACCCATAGATGCTTTCATGCACAATACATCACATAAACAATCACAAAACATGCAACATAAAGATAAAAGTTCAACAACCAGATAACAAGTTCGCAAAGTGAAACACACACAAATAACAATCCATCCACATGTCGGATGGTCAAATAACAAGTTCCCAACAACAAGTATGATAATAAATGATAAATGAGTAGTCAAATCTACTCCTCGGCATCAACCTCCTCCTCGACAAAGGTAAGACCTGCGTTCTCCATCGCGGTCTTGTATTCCTCGACGCTGGTGGTCAAGGTCTCTATCTTGTCTTTGAGAGCCCTCTTCTGGGAACGAAGCCTCTCAATTACCGTCTGCTGATGCTCGAGCTCGAAGTCCTTGGCCTACAGTTCTTCAGTCATGTCCCGAATCCTCTTGTTCCTATCCTGGACTCGCTTCTCCTCACTCTTGAACTTTCTGTCCTGGCTCTCGAACTTTGCCCCATCTCCTTAACTATCTCATCTTGCTCCGCGAAGAGCTTGTCCTTCTCGCGAAGCTGCACCTGTAGTTCGTCATTGTTGAGCATGACGTTGGTCCTATCAGAATCCACGTGCCTAATGAGAGCCTCTAAGTCCTGGAGGTATAGACGAATGGGCTCCGCTGTCTCCCTCGAAGTGTCCTCGAAGTCGATGGACTCTCCATCCTCATCATGTCTACCGAAGACGTGGAAGTGAGTACCTCTAACATGTCGGGAGTGTCTCTCCAGCAGACGTCCTATCAGATCCTGCACACTACTGCAGAATAGGCCATCAGTGACAGGCTTAAAATGCCCATTAGTGACAGGCAAATGACAGGCACTGGTACAAGGTTACTAGTGACGGGCAGATGCCTGTCACTAGTACGTATACCAGTGACAGTCATTTTTGAGTGCCTGTCACTAGTATGTGTGAATTAGTGACAAGCAAAAATGATGCCTCTCACTGGTTGCGATTGGAGGCCGCATACTTGTGAGGTTTTCAGTGACAGGCGCATTATCCTGCCTATCATTGGTGTGCATTTTGATAATAAAAAAATTAAATGCGTTTACCCTGAATATTCCAGATAGCATAGTAAATATATTTTCCACAAATATTTCAGATAGCATAATAAAATATTGTACCAATAATACATTCACATGTGCAAATATGACATAAGTTTTGCATAGATAACACAATGGCATAGGATTAAGCCCGTGGAAAAAGTGAAACCAGTCAAACCGGCCAAAAATTTCCTAGTTCAATCCCATTCACAAATCCAATCTAAACTTTAAAACTAGTACAAAATTTTGAACTAGCCCAAACCAGTGAAACTGGACACACCGTTTTTGCCCAGGCTTACATAGGACCGTCATCCACAATTTTTTTGCTTAGCTTGGTTCCTCGCCTTTGAACTCCAAAACTCATGTTAGACCCATATGACACATAAGAACTACCAACATATATGGCATGTTTAAGTACCCTCGAGCAGACCACCACACCTATCTGCAGAAATGAGAAAACAGTAAACATTTTAGACATAGTATTTATGTACCTAGAACTAAGATGTGAGTATGTACTAAGAGCAAGAATAATAAGGAAGCTGGCTGCTGGATCTAAGCTCATGCCACATCAGCTAGAGTAAGCATAAAGCGAGGATGGTACAATAGGGTTGGCTTTTACGCTGGCTAGTAGGTTATTTAATGATTGCATGTGTATATCATTTGCTTTGATCCACTATAAGATGTATCTTTGTAGCCATTTTATGCAAATATATGTACCATCCACTCCATGAAGATAAACCAAGGCAAAAAACATTAAGTGGGTCTGAGAAAGTTTTAACCAAACATAACACTAGACAAGATCTCCGGAAACAAGCTGTCAGTTTTGATCTTGATGACAATGAGCAAAAAGCGTCATGACAGTTAACATTGCATGACTCTTTAAAAAAACATTAACCAAACAAAATACTAAATAGGATGTCTAGCAAACAAGTCATCACTTCGATCTTGGCGATGATAAAGCCACAAAGCCATTGTTCGAACTTCTGTAGAAAG
Organism: Avena longiglumis; assembly: GCA_030063025.1. Lineage (NCBI taxonomy): Eukaryota > Viridiplantae > Streptophyta > Magnoliopsida > Poales > Poaceae > Avena > Avena longiglumis. Next base: position 171,805,864 of record CP125973.1, read on the forward strand.
GAGCAGATTACTATCTAGTAGCTTAAAACGAGTGCACACCTGCTTGTAGGAACCTGTAGCAATCAGATATATCCTATGTTAACTGAAGAAGAAAACTAACTTTGTGACAAAAATAACTTTCAGACATATGCGAATGTAGCTAAACTGACAAGGATGAATCCAAGATAACCATGTACATATCAAACACCAATCAGTCCTAAGTGGAGATAAGTGTTCACTGCATATTTACATATTAGTATGCAAAAAAGATGTTCAGTAGATAAGTATCCTAGCTACAGTAGTTTAAAACTTCATGATTGTTGCGACTGTTTTTTCAGATCTGAACATGTAGTTCGAGTCTACTGAACATGCAGTTCTAGAGAAGAATCCTAGCTACAGCATAAGAAATTGGCGATGCATACCATGCTTGAGGATCGGAGTCGTCGATATCTTCCAAAAATACTACCATGCTACCAAAATGCATACCCGTATTACAATGGCGATGCATACCATGCTAGAGAAGAATCCTAACTACAACATAAGGTAATGCGGGTAGTATTTTTGGATGACTGGAATTTTCAATGACCGAAAAGACCGTACCGAGCAAACCGAACCAACAAAGGTCAACATCAACACTAATATGCAAAAGTTGTAGCGGCGAGTAGCATATCAGCCAGCGAGCAGCCAGCAGTAGCAACGAGCATCCAGAGAGAAGCATATCATACCTTAGATTAGAAGCTGTCGGAAACATAATGGACACATCCATGCCATCTTCATGAAGTGTGACATAATATGAATCTGAGCGGTTTTAATGAAGGATAACTGCACAGACCATAGGATTATACTCCACCTGTTGACCAACAATGAGATATGACTGATTAGAACAGGAAAATGATGCATCATTTTCACTCAATGATTCTAAAGTATATTACTCCTGCAATTAATTTCATCTCTTCCTTTTCCCAGAGTTATCTTGCACATAATGGTTGAAAATATTCGCAAGCATATTAAATAGCGCAATAATAGATGTATGATGGTTACTTTTGTATCAGCATATCAACCCAGTATAAACTCGATTAACAATTTGCAGAGACAAAAAATCAAGGAAAAAGAAATAAACAGAATAAAATGTCACATACCTCATTCTGGGATCATGCATGCTTGATCAATTGGGTTGCAGACACCTTTGTAGAGACACTTGCCAACTTAAATATTTCATTCCTCATACTCTATTCTATCAAAGAATATTGATCTTACGGTTCATACCTGCAGAATTCAGTGTTTAGATCACTGATCACTAACTCAAACCACCTTGGCCAAACTAGCTAGCAGATCAACGGTTATTCAGTCAAACCTACAGAGATACAAAGATACAAATGGGACAGTAGTAAGCAGTAAGAACAAAAAGGCTTAGTTAAATAACTACACTGTTAAAACATTGATTTGCTAAAAAATACATTGGCATGCTAAAAATGAAGGAATTAAATAACAACTAATCATAGTGAACCTCTGCATGCTACCTTTTCCCAGGTTTGAGAGAGTACAGAAAAAATACTCCTAGTATGCTTGTCTACATGTGTTCTGTAATCAAAATAGGAGTATGTTGGTTGTAAGTTCATCCTATTCTTCATTCATTCATAAACTCCTAGTATGCTGGTATGCTGGTTGAATTAATTTTTTTCTTTCTTTAGATAACATGGGCTGCGCATCATGGTTTGGTTCATTGGTTGGACGTGCTAGAAATACAAACCCACTAGATTATATTCACTGCCAAGGGTTCATTGGTTTGCACATGCATATTTTTATAAATTGATTACTATCAAGTGTGAACCAGCACCCACTTCACATTTTAGCCCCTCACGGGACCCAACAACAGTTGACCACCAAAATACTTATCCCCTCTGCGGACCCTCTCTTTCATACTCGACCACCAAAACCTGCAGTTGCGGTGATCGTTTTTATGTACGAATGATTTTCTTTCTTGCAAATCTAAATTGGTCTTTAGTTATAGAATTACTAGCAAAGCCGAACACAAAAAATCTTAAAGTTCAACAACTCAGTTTGCACTGGAAAATTAATTATCTGATTGGTCTTGTAGCTTGTATTCAGATTTTTCAAAAAAACATGCCTACAGTTTAGTAAAGTCATCACGTCTGATTCAGACTTAATACATAAAGAGATTCCAGCTTTGTGGTCTATTAGCTGAATAACGTCAGTGTACGCACTCCAGTATATCATGTGTATTTGTCAGGATCGAACATGGCGAATCAAGCGGTTAAATTGCAGGTTGTACGGAAAATGGGAGGCTCAGTAATACGAACCTGTTGGGACGCGTCGGCAGCGGGAGGCCTGGCGGCGTCGGCGGCGGTGGGCTTGGTGGTCCTCGAGCGGCAGCATCCTCACGTCGGGGGGACAGGCGGCTGGGAGTTGGGATGCAGGGCGGCGTCCTCGGGGGCGGGAGGCCTGTCACGCGTCGGCGGCGGCGGGCTTGGTGGTCCTCGGGAAGCGGCGGCTGCGGCCTCGCGTCGGGGATACAGGGGGCGGGGATTTGGGATGCAGGGCGGCGTTGGAAGACGTCCTTGTGTTGGGGGAGGCGTCGTCGCGTCGGGGGAAGTTGCTGCCGCGAGCGACGGCGTTGGAGCTGGCGGCGTTGGATGGGTGGGGGTAGTTCGGGACTAGGAATCGGGGATGGGGATGGGGACGGGGAGGAAGGGGGCGGTAGTTGTACTGATCCACACTTAATCGGTTTGGTTGACACGAACGCGTTTTTGTTATGTATAAAAAAAATCACACGAAAAAATCACCAAAAATAATGCAAAGTTCATACAAGATTTATAAAACTTAGAAACACAAAATTCAGGAAATATATGATAGTTCATAATATCTTTCATCGAAAAAAATTAGGTTTCATCTTCATCAACTATCTTCTCGATAGTAGTCTTAATTTTCTTCCGTGTATACGTTAGACCCTCAGAGTGACTGCGTCTTTTGAAAGGAAGTTTGACGGATAATGTAGTTTGATCCCTTCTGGGAATTCTAGAGTCTTGGGTAGCTTCGTCATCTTCATCCGTATCTGGATCATTGAATTGGTCATAATCCTCTTCATCAACGACACCATCCACCCCAACTATACTCCTTTTTCCTCTTCTCATGAGCTTGCGGGTCAGTTATATAGAAGCATTGTGCCACCTGTTTAGCTAGTACCCATGGCTCCTTTCTGGCGCTTATGGCTTTGACATTTCTCTCCTCAATAGGTGCCGGTGGCGGTATGACCATGGTAGTGAAATTGTCTTCATCGGTATCGATTTGTTCCGCCCACCTAACTCGAAACATGGGGATAACGGAGATAGTGTAGTCTAGCTCCCATATTTCTTCGATCCTTCCATAGTATGTATCCCTTCTCTTCCCGGTTAGTGCCTTCATCGTCACACCACTGTTCTGGTATATACTTTTCTCGTCTTGTGCCTTTGTATAGAACGTGTATCCATTGATGTCATATGCTTGATGTGTGACGACATTGACCAAGGGGCCCTGCGCCAAATAGTACACATCTGATGCATCCTCGTCATCCTTTGAACATGGGTTTTCCTCAAAATAGTTTTTTAGCCACTTTGCAAAGTTTGTGGTGTGCTCTTTCATAAGCGCAACACTTTTCTTTTTAGGGTTCTTCTTTTGCAACATTTCCATGTGCATACGAACATAGGGCCGGACCACCAAAGTGTGTTGCAACACCACTAAGTGTGCTCTGTCATAGTCATCTGATCAGTTGATTGCAGCATTGTGCACATGTAGATCCTTCTTTCCGTGGCGGTGACCCTCACCACCAAGCCTTCCAAGGTTCCGACTAGTAGGTACACCAATAGGTTTGTCTACTTTCATGTAATCCGTGTAGAAATCGACGCACTCCTCCGATATATAACCTTGGATGATGCTTCCATCTGGATGGGATCTATTACGAACAAAACGCTTCATGACCCCATTGAACCTTTCCAATGCATACATGTTGTGTAGGAACACAGGACCTAGGTCGATTATCTCCGGGACTATATGGCTCATGATATGCACCATGATGTCGAAGAACGAGGGGGGAAAGTACATCTCTAGCTCACATAGTATGACAATGATCTCTTCTTGCAGCAGTTGACAACGCTTCTTCGTAATCGACTTTTGAGAGATGGTGTCGAAAAAGTTACAGAGATCCAACACTTTCTTCCGAACCCATGGCTCCATAAGTCCCCTAATCGCAACCGGAAGTATTTGTGTGATCATAACATGGCAATCATGCGACTTCATACCAATTAATTTGTGGTTCTTCATGTCAAGATGCCTATGTATGTTTGCCGAGTAGCGAGAAGTAACCTTCACACTTTCAAGGCACTTGAAAAATCTATCGAGTTCCGCCTTACTTAGCGTGTAACAAGCGGCAGGACACTCTGTCTTGATTTTCATCATACCTCTTCCTTCATTGTTTCTCTCCTCTCTTACCCATAGTTCCCTTTGTATCCCAAGATTTTCCAAGTCTGCTCTTGCCTTCGGTCCATATTTTGTCTTGTCTGGCAAGTGGAGCAAGATACCAAGCAAGCTCTCACACACATTCTTTTCAACATGCATGACATCTATGAAATGTCATGTGTCAAGATATGGCCAGTATTCCAATTCCCAGAATACAGATTTTGTTTTCCACACGCCTTCCAAAGGCTTTACCTTCTTCTGCTTCTTTCCCGCCTTAGGGCACTCATCCCAAGAGTTCAACAGTTCTAATATTTCGTCACCGCTCCTCTTACGTGGCTTTGATCGGGTCTCAACTGTATTGTCAAATTTTTCCTTTTCTTGTCTCCATGGACCATCTTCTAGAAGCCATCTTCGATGCCCCGTGTACACGATTTTTTGAGATCCCGATAGGCGACGACTTGTTGTATCATCCATGCACTGCACGCATGCATTGTGTCCGTGGACACACGGCAGGATTGATATCCTAAGGCTGGATAGTCCTGGACTGTTGTGAGGAGCAAACCTTTCATATTAAAGCTATCTTCTTCACAAGCATCCCATACCTCAACCCCTGCCCATAGTGTCGCCAACTCCTCATACAGTAGTTTCATGTACATGTTGATATCATTCCCAGGTTGCTTCGGTCCTTGAATGAGCAAAGATAAGTGTATGTACTTCCGCTTCAGACATAGCCATGGAGGAAGGTTGTACATCCACATAACAACGGCCCAAGTGCTGTGTCTGCTGCTCATGTTTCCGAAAGGATTGATTCCGTCTGTACTCATACCGAATCTTATATTCCTCGGGTCTCCTCCAAATGATAGGAATGTGTCATCGATTGCTTGCCACTGGCAAGCATCTACAGGGTGTCTCATCACACCCTCGTCTTTTTTTCCGTCCCTCCTCGTGCCAACGCAACAACTTTGCCTCATTCTTGTTTGCGAATAGACGCTTCAAACGGGGAATGATTGGAAGGTACCATACAACCTTTGCAGGAGCACCACTCATCAATATTTCCACGGTTTCCGCCTGTGGGCTCTTTCCCCGCTTGAACCGGGATGCATGGCACTCTGGACACTTCTTTAGCTTCTTGTACTCTCCACGATAAATGATGCAATCGTTCGGACAAGCATGGTATCCAATCACCTCCAATCCAAGAGGGCACACAATATTCTTGGCCTCATCGCAACTTCTAGGCAACACATTCTCCTTCGGCAAGACCTTTCTAAGATACTCCAATGTATCATCTAGGCTTCCATCTGTGTCGTTATTGACCGCCTTCAGCCTTAGAAGTTCGAGCGTCACCGATAGGCGGGTGTACTGTGGATCGCATCCAGGATACAAGGGAGTTTCTGAGTCTTTCACCAGCGTCTGCAACTTGGCCAACTCTCTATCGGACGCTCTAACGTTCTTCTTGTCCTTCAGAACCTGCTCTTGCACATGAGGGTCGTTGACCATTTTGACCAAATCATCTGAATCCACTACGGTGTCCTCCGCATCATGTACAAAATCTTCGGGTTCGTCCATATCTTCTTCGGGCGACCCTTCATGACGCGCATCGCCATCAAACCCTTCGTCATCGTCAACAACCTCAGGCTCCTCCCCATGACTCGTCCATCTTGTATAACCTTCCATGAAACCCCAATGCAACAGGTGCATATGAAAGGACCCAGATTTCCTTTCAAACAGTGTTAAGTTTCGACAAGAGCTGCACGGACAACATATCTCCGTGCCACCTCTTCGCAACATATCTAGATCCGCGGCATCAAGAAACTCGTTCACATGATCATGGAAACTTTGTATCATGCGGTCCTCTTTGTACATCCAACTTCGATCCATCCCTATAGTACATATAAATTCAAGTTAATTGGCAAAAGCAACTAAAGATAATCGGAAACTTCTGAAAAAAAAGAAAAAAACAAAAAAATATGTAAGACTCCACGAAAAGCCAAGAGAAGGATTTAGTGTTGTGTAACCATTGAAACTAGTGAAAAAGTTTCACTTGCTAGTGGAAAGAGTGTATATAAAATACTCCATCCCACTCATATTAATTAACTTAGATTTGTCAAAATTTGAATAAAACTATATACTAAATAGTGTCTAGATTCATTTAAATCTAGACAATTGTAAGTCAATTAATATGTGTAGGAGAGAGTAGCTAAAACGATGGTCGCCCCGAAAACTACCTTCGATAAATCCTTCTCACTGTTGTCGCCCAACTGCCTTCAACCCGTCGCCAAGCTCCGTTCAATTTGCCGCTGAATTCGATCCGCCAAATTCAGCTTCGCCTAAAATCGATGGAGCTCGGTTATTTTGTACAGCAAACGATGGGTCCATCGACCTTTATTTATGGCAGAGAAACTGTGTCTGTCCGACTCGAGTTGGAATTTGCACATCGAGCTGGACTCCGGAACGAATCCGTCGCCACTCACGTCCGCGCCGACCGGTGGAAGCGTGGCACGTTCGGGCGCCGCACCAAGCCGCAATTGGCCCCTCGCGTCCTCCTCAGCGGGCCCTCACGCCGCTGTTCGACTCCCGGACCGCGAGATCGACGCCCTCCAGCGCCACGTCACCGATCGATCTCTTCCTCAACCCCCTACATACCACCCTCCCCGATCTCTTCCTCAACCTCCTACCACCCTCCCCATCAGCCGCCGCCTGGGATGCCACCCTCGCACTCGGCCGCCCGCCCGAGGTCACCTCCTGTCCCGGCCGCTGATGCAGGCGGACGTCTATGCATTGAAACCTGTCCGCTACTGATGCGATCCGTTTTCCATGCAATTTGCTCCATGCAGTCCTTAATCAAACCAGGCATGTGCATGAGGCTGCATTGCATGGTGCACAGGCCGTCAGCGCGCTGTAGGAAGCAGTGTGTGTGTTAATGTGATGGTCGGTGCCAGTTCGTGAAATTGTTTGTACTTCGTAGCCTCGTTCAATCGTACATGTGTGGGAATAATAAGGATGCTAATTTGGCCATTGCATAATTACCCGGACTGTCCGCCATGTCCACCGGACGGGCGGATTGCATCCCTACGTACTCGGCTGCTGCAGTTCATAACGAATTTAGAGAGTTTCATCTTTGTCGTTCACTTTTTCTTGGATCCCGAAGCTATTGTGCTCTAATTTTATTTCTGTTTTAGGATTTAAATGGTTATAGAGATTGTGTCATCTTTAAACGCCTTTGTCATATTAACATTGTCCAACAATGCTAGGTACTCGCTCCGACCCATATTAGTTGACTCAAATTTGTCTAGATTTATATGTATCTAGTCTAGATGTTCGTATCTAGACAAAGTTATGTCAACTAATATGTGTCGTAGGAAGTAACTGAAATGGATGTAAAGGAGAACCCAAGAAAGAAGAGTAGAAAGTGAAGTAACTGGAATGGATGTAAAGGAGAACCCAAGAAAGAAGAGTAGAAAGTTTCAGTGTTCACAAGAAGTACTCGTTGAAGGACTGAATAGCAGTCAGATATGTAATGTTTCTTTTATTTATCATCAATCTGATCATTGTATCAGCTTAAGTGGTTCAGTTAACTGTGAGAATAATATTTTCATATGAAATTTGAATAAGCTTATACTCATTTTCCTTGCCTGCTATACTTTATATGCACTACGATCCTAGAATATGAGTTCTTGTTAGAAATACTTTTGGGCAAAACATATGATCTAACCTCGTACCAGTGACAAATAGTTTATAGGCGCCATCACTTTAGTGACAAGCCTTTAGGGTTACCTGTCACTAGGAAATTGTCCCTGCAATTGGCATGCACGAAAAATACTAGTGACAGGCTTTTTTTAGGCTCGTCACTACTTGTATCATTTCAGTGACAGGCATTTATACACGCCCGTCATTAATTAGTTTTTCCATTGAGCTGCCCTCCGACGAAGGTACCGGTGACAGTTGATTTTATGCGCCTGTCACTAGTGTTTTGTACTAGTGACAGGCTTATCTACGCCTGTCACTAGCAATACATACTAGTGACAGGCAAAGTTTTGCCCGTCACTAACCACCAGGAGGCTATAAGCCTTTCTGCAGTAGTGGCATGACTACCTCAAGGCCTCTCTCCTTGTCATCGTGCATGAGCTTGAAGACGATGGCCTCCGTGGTAGGCTCAGTCTGGCGTCCGGGCTGTTTAACCTTGAAACCCCAAAGGTCTTTCCTCTCAAACTTGGTGAGGGTAAGCACCATGATGGTAGGAAGAGGGAGATTGAGCAAAGTAGTAAGCTCAACAATACGAGGACCAAAGCAAGTTCCCTGGAACTCCTCAACAGTGCTGATGGTAACAGTAGGCATCTATTTATAAGATAGAAAAGTTAGAACAACACAATTTAAGAAGAAACACAAGGCAAAACATCACATGCATATCCTTAGAAATCAAAACACACAAGTCATGGCATACAAGAATCCATTACATCAACCAAGGTTCAACTTATTTAAGGTAAAATTTGGAAAATAAGGTGATAAGTGGTGGTCCAACTAACGTAGTACGTTTACAATCCTATCTCACTAGATCTGTTGGCTAACATAATGTTTCTAGAAGCAAGCAGTCTATCTTGTTCACATGACTCCATCACTAAGTCTATAATGTCTCCTCTTAAAGTTTGGTTGGTAGCCTCCAACTCTTGGGTATGTTTCTTCTCTTCTTCTAGGCTATTTTGGATGTTGAGCATTCTGCACTTGACTCTTTCACCAATTTCTTTGATGGTCTTCCAAGCTGCATCCCTTGCTGAGTCAAAGAATGTAGGATGCATCACTGAATTGGTGAACATGCAGAATCCTGAGTCCTTGTGGTTGTCTTCCTTGTTTTTGTACAAATGAAGTTGCACCCACCAGTACTCAACTCCTTCATCCATCACAGGAAAACCTTTGTACACAGCTGCACCATGTATTTCCATTGCAACCATGAGGTCCTTGAGAGCCTTGGGGAATTCTGTCTCACATTCCAAAGTCATTGTCATGAGTGGTCCTTTCCTCACGGCTTCGTTGATGGAGTTCATCTACAATTAGAGATGAGAAAGAAGATTAGAAAAGTTTACGAGAAGAATAGACAAGTGTAGAAGTTGTTGATTTTTTTTTCCTTAGTGGTTTCCAATCCTAGGGTCATAATCCTACAGGCAACACGGTGCTCTGATACCATCTGTAAGATCCCTCCTTTATTAAACGTAAGGATCCCTGTGATTGCAATGCTAGTCCCTGGATCATTGCTAGCATCCACAGTTTAAGATGAAGTACACAAAAACAAAGGTCATTATTACAGGCATTCCAGAGACAAACATAGTCTTTACAACTCCAAGGCCACAGGCCTAGTACAAGAGTTTGAATAAGTAAATAAATAAAGTCTTCATCTTCATGTGCCACAGGCAAACATGTTGAGTGTAGACTCATGACTCCTAATCCTCATCAGAGTAACCTACAACATCACAAGTTACAGCCACAGTGGGTCAATACATTGGAATAGTATTGGCAAGTGATACCTTAGTATAATTTAGGTGGACTAGATACTATATGCAATTTGGCTAAGTGTAGCTTGGCTTGCTTTTCTCAAAATAGGTTTTGCCTATTAATTGAAAACACTAAGTTTTTCTTTGCCAAAACTTTTCCCAAGGAACCACCAATAGACATTGAGGTCCTTCACCCTTGTTCACCCACAAGTTTTACTTAGAAATTGGGATGATGAGATTCTTGATAGCTTCCATGTCTTGATGCTCAAGTTGTCCTTTTCCAGGGACATGGCTAAGTACTTAGATTCTTCCATCTGCAGAGGTTGTGCACTTTCCCCACCAGACTTGATTTTCACCAAGACAGGACCTTCGTAAGCCTTCCCTTAGACCAAATGGACGCGCTCCAACCTATCATTCCCACTACCACCAACTGTCCAAATGGCTAAGTTCTAGCAACCTATATGATCCAGGCAGATCCCATATTGCCAAGTGGCTGCACTAGAAGCTTCTCAACACTTGGCCTCTAAAATCTCTTTGTTCCTGGGTGGCTTTCCACAAGTGAGATACACAAGGTTCACCAGTCCCCTGGCCTTGTGTAACCACTCAACACAAACCATTCCTTCCATTCCACCCAGGTGTTTCATTTACTTAGTTGTTTTATTAGGCAAAACACAAGTCCAAAGACTTAGAAATATTTTCATCATAGCATGTATATTTCACCAACCCTTGGTTGCTACTAGCTAGGCTAAGCATGGCATAGATAAGCATCTTAACTTAGAAATTTCCTAGCAATTCTACAACTACTAGGATTTCCCAACATGGCATATAAGCAAAATATAGCATGCAAGACTAGCAAAATATTTCTAATGCTTAGTAGAAAACAGAGGAATAAAAATATTCATGAAGTACCACTTGCCTTGGTAGTTTGGAGAGTAGCTACACTCCTCACAATCACAATCACTAGCACCAAAATCTACACAAAGAATCAGCCACAAATCACATACAAAACATATACAAACAAAAATATATGCATGCATGCAATATGATATGTGATGATTTTTAAAACTCAACAAAGCAAGTGTACACTACTGGTTCATTAACAAGTTAAGAACTTGCCAAACAACATTTATTTAAAGCCTAAAATATTTCTTAAACAATTCATATACTCAAATTATCCCTACACAAGTTTCTGCAAATCAAACCATTTTAACAGAATCAAAACATTAAACACATTGCATATTTAGAAAGGGCTTGCTCTCCTGATTCCAACGGTATAAAATTTGTCAAATTCTAACGTGGGGATCAAAAGTTATAACCAAAACAAAATCAAACTTCTAATAGATTCAAATTCTGTTTTTAAACCTAAACAGATGCCACACGTCTTAATCTCATTGGCGCGTATCGGTTCGCGTTGGATCACGCTTCTGAGCCGCTGGATCTGACTTAATCGCATGGATCAGATCTAAACTTAATGCTTCGCTCGCGTTCTATCCTATCCGCAAGATCTAGATCTAACGGCGCACAGCACCCTGACCATCCAGTGGCGGCACTGGCGGCGGCGCCTCTGTCAGAGTAGCTGCCGGCGTTCTAGGTCGCGCGGGAGAGGGGGAAGGGTCTTACCAGAATCGCAGTGTGCTGCTGATGCTCAAGGTGGCGGTGGTTTGGCAAGGGGCGCACGGAGTTGATCGCTGGAGCTTGTCGGAGTTGCGGGCGGCGTCTGTTGCTCGTTGCCGAGGCTCTATTTTTGAAATGATTTGTTTGAAATGAAATTCATATGATCATGGATGCATGGATGATATGCATAAGTTTGAAACATGATTTTAGGGATGTTACATAACCAATAGAGGAATCTGGAAATTCATATGGCTCCCACATATTTCTACGATTACTTTGCAATCGAATGAACCACTTACATGCAATACCAATTTCCCTTTGTCTCACGATAGTTTACTTATCCGAGGTTATGATCGTCGGTATCTCTGCATACCTAGTTCAACCTCGTTACTGATAAGTACTCTTTTCTCGTTCCCGTGATATGTGATCCCTTGTGAGCCAGTCACATGCTTGCAAGCTAATTGGATGACATTCCACCAAGAGGGCCCAGAGTATATATATCCGTCATATGGATGGACAAATCCCACTCTTGATCCATGTGTCTCAACCAATACTTTCCGAACACTCAATGCCACCTTTATAGCCACCCAGTTACGGTGTGGTGTTTGGTGTCATCAAAGCATCCTTCCGGTGAAGGTGATATGCATGATCTCATGGTCGAAGGAATTAGGTTACTATGTATCAGAAAGCATATAGCAATTGAACTATTAAAATGACTTGATATTTATGCTACGCTTATCTATAGGAGTATGTCCATCATATCATTCTCCTAACGATATGATCTTGTTGTTAATAACATCTCAATGTTCATGATAGGGAAACCACAATCATTTATTAACCAACAAGCTAGTATTATATAGAGGATTTACTAGGGACTTCAATTTAAGTTTACAAATCACACAAGTATTAATGTTTCCTTGTTAATACTATTATAGCATGAATGTAAACATTTATCATAAACATAAAGATATAATAATAACTACATTTATTATTGCCTCTAGGGCATATATCCAACAACATAAAACCATTATAAGCATCCAAGGTTCAACTTATTTTAGACAACAGTTGGAAAATAAAATGATAAGTGTGGTGGTCCAAGTAACGAAGTACGTTACAATCCCATCTCACTTGTCAAGTTGGCTAACAGGGCATCCCTAGAGGCAATTTGTCGATCCTGATCACATGACTCCATTGCTAAGTCTATGATGTCCTCTCTTAAACGTTGGTTGGTAGCCTCTAACTCCTGGGTATGCTTCTTTTCTTCCCTAAGGTCATTCTGAGTGTTGAGCATTCTGCACTTGATTCTATCACCAATCTCTTTGATGGCCTTCCAAGCTGCATCCCTTGCTGAATCAAAGAATGTGGTGTGCATCACTGAGTTGGTGACCATGCAGAATCCTGATTCTTTGTGGTTGTCTTCCTTGTTTTTATACAAGTGAAGTTGCACCCACCAGTACTCAACTCCTTTATCCATCACAGGAAAACCTTTGTACACAGCTGCACCATGTATTCCCATGGCAACCATGAGGTCCTTGAGAGCCTTGGGGAATTCTGTCTCACATTCCAAAGTCATAGTCATGAGTGGTCCCTTCCTCACGGCTTCGTTGATGGAGTTCATCTACAAATAGAGATGAGAAAGAAGATTAGAAAAGTTTACGAGAAGAAAAAGACAAGTGTGAAAGTTGTTGAAAAAATTTCCTTAGTGGTTTCCAATCCTAGGGTGATAATCCTACAGTCAACACAGTGCTCTGATACCATCTGTAAGATCCCTCCCTTAATAAAGGTAAGGATCCCTGTGATTGCAATGCTAGTCCCTGGATCAATGCTAGCATCCACAGTTTAAGATGAAGTACACAGAAACAAAGGTCATTATTACATATCATTCCAGAGACAAACATAGTCTTTTTACAAACTCCATGGCCACAGGCCTAATACAAGAGTTCAAATATATAATAAGACAAATAAGTCTTCATCTTCATGTGCCACAGGCAAGCATGTTGAGTGTAGACTCATAACCCCTAATCATCATCAGAATAACCTGCAACATCACAAGTTACAGCCACAGTGGGTTAATACATTGGAATAGTATTGACAAGTGATACCTTAGTTGAATATTTTTAATCTAGATACTATATGCATTTTGGCTAAGTGTAGCTTAGGCTTGCTTTGCTCAAAATAGGTTTTTTCCTATTAGTTGAAAACACTAAGTTTTTCTTTGGTAAAACTTTCCCAAGGTAACACCAATAGAAATTGGTGAAGCTTCACCCTTGTTCAACCACAAGTTTTTACTTAGAAATTGGGATGAGGAGATTCTTGATAGCTTCCATGTCTTGATGCTCAAGTTGTCCAATACCAGGGACATGGCTAAGTACTTAGATTCTTCCATCTGCAGAGGTTGTGCACTTTCCCCACAAGACTTGATTTTCACCAAGACAGGACCTTTCAGAATCCTTCCCTTAGACCAAATGGACGCGCTCCAACCTATCATCCCACTACCACCAACTGTCCAAATGGCTAAGTTATTGCAACCTATATGATCCAGGCAGAGCCCATAATGCCATGTGGCTGCACTAGAAGCTTCTTAACATTTGGCATCTCAAATCCCTTTGTTCCTGGGTGGCTTTCCACAAGTGAGATACACAAGGTAAACCATATAAATGGGCCTTATGTAACCACTCAACACAAACCATTCTTTACATTCCACCCAGGTGTTTCATTCACTTAGTTGTTTTTATTAAGCAAAAACACAAGTCCAAAGACTTAGAAATATTTTCTCGTAGCATGAATATATAACCACCCTTGGTTGCTACTAGCTAGGCTAAGCATGACATTGATAAGCATCCTAACTTTAGAAATTTCTAGAAATTCTACAACTACTAGGATTTCCCAAGCATAGTATATAGATCAAAATACTCATGCAAGCCCTATACAAAATATTTCTAGTGCATAGTTGAAAAACATAGGAATAAAATCATGAAGCACCACTTGCCTTGGTAGTTTTGGGAGTAGCAACAATCTTCACAATCACAATCACTATTTGCACCAAAATCTACACATAAAATAATGGCACCAAATCACATACACAATATATACAAAAAAAATATGAATGCATGCAAATGCCATGTGATGATTTTTCTACACCAAACAAGACAAGTACACAGTACTAAATCATAAACCAGTCCAAAATAAGCCAAATAAACTTTATTTGATTAGCATAACATTTTCAAATAATTTCTATACACAAATTATGCCTACAAATGTTTCTGTAAAAACAACCATTTTTACAGAGGCAAAACATTAAACACATTGCATAAACAGAAAGGATTTTCTCTCCTGATTCCAATGATATAAAATTTGTCAAATTTGGACGTGGGAATCAAAAGTTATGAATTTTACAAGTTTAAACATCTAATAGATCTAAATTCTGTTTTTAAAACAAAGGACTGGCCCCGCGGCACCTTCTGATTGGTTAATACCGTTTCGCACTGGATCACACACGCGAGCCGTTAGATCTAACTTAATCTGCACGGCCCAGATCTGTTCATACCGCTTCGCTACAAGTCTATTTCTAATCGTTGGATTTAGATCCTATGGCCACGGATCAAATGACCACAGACGGGCGGCGCTAGCGGCGGAGATGCAGCGGCGCGACTCTGTCAGAGATGTCGCCGGCAATTCAGATCGCGCGGGGAGGAGTGGAGGTGGTTACCGTGTTCGCGGGGCTGTAGTGAAGCTCAAGGCGGTCGAGGGAGGGACATGGGCGCTCGGATCTGGCTGCTATTGCTCGCTGGAGTGGAGCCTGTCGTCGGGCAAGCTCTGGCATCGTCGGGGGCGAGGTTCTGGTGCGCGCTAAGACAAACCAGAGAAGCTGTTAGATGCGCACAAGCCTGGCGAACAAGTGAGTATCCAGAAGAGAGGAAGGGGTGGCCAGGAACTACCAGGAGGGGTCGCCGGAGTTGTGCTGAGTTTCGGTTGCTTCCAGAGGTGGGCGGTGACGGCGCTCTAGGACGGTACAGAGAAAAAGGAAGGCATGAGAAGATGCGCAAGGACATGTTGATCATGCTCGCATGAAACAGAGACAGGGGGCGGACGGTGCTCACCGGAATCGGTCGCCGGAGGTCGTCGGTGCTGCGGGGTTCTGAGCTCGATTGCGCGCAGCCTGGTGGCGAGGTGAGTGTACTGAGCGAGGGGAAATGAGAGGAGAGGGGAGGGGTTATTATAGCCGGAGCAGGGGCGAGGATCGCGCGAGGAAACGCCGGCCATTAAGCCTGCATCAATCGCGGCAGTAATAGAGTTAACGGCAGCGTCGACGGGGTCGTGGGGGTGCGTGGCTCGAAGACGATGCTCGCGTGGCATTGGGTCCACCAGTCAGCGAGCGCGGGGTAAGTTTGCGCCGCGTGAGAGAGAGAGGGAAAACCCCGGATGGGCTTGGTGGTCTAGGTCTGCTGCTGGGCTGAAAGTCTGGCGCCGACCCTTTTCCATTTCTTATCTCTTTTTCTTTTTCCAATTTGATTTTCAGGAAACCTTTTTCATATGAATTCAAAATCATTTGAATTCCAAACCTTTCTGGCCTTTTATAAAATGAACTTGTATAATTTTGAGTATAAAATCATGTTGTCTTATTGGACTAGCATGGTACTTTGGAGATTTTAAAAAAAATGACAGTGCCTTAGCACATGGTTTGCTGAAGATTTGAAAATGGTTTTAAAACCATATTTTGTTTGGAAAAAAATTGTCCAAGCTTGGAATTCATCCTACCATTCCTATGAACTCACAACAATGGTTTCAAAACAAAATTCCTTCACCAGAGAGTGGCATTTGAGTCCAAGCTTGTTCACATAAAATCATAGCACTCAAAGTTTCTGTTTCTTTCAAATGAGTTTGAAATTGAGCTCTAAATGAGTATGCATGCATGGATGATATGCAAAGCTTTGAAACATGATTTTAGGGATGTTACATACATGCACCACGGCAACGACCGGAGAGGCCTGGGGAGGCCAAAATCAAACAACGACGGTAGAACAACGCCACGGCGGGGCGAGAGAGAGGGGAGAACGCGAGTGAGGGAGATAGAGAAGGGGTGCGTACTAGGCCGGTACAGTCCAGTACCACTCGAGTGAGTTGGTTTGACCAGCCCAAATAGGCCGGGTCAGTGCTGGGCCAGCCCATTAGGCTAGGTCCAGATTTTAAAAGAAAAATCTAAATAAATTATTAAAAGACCAAAATACCCTAGAACTTAATAAGTTCTAAGAAATTAAATAAAAATCCTAAAAATACAAATAATATATCTATGAGTTCATAAAAATATAAGCTACCCAATAAAATTAAGAATTCTATTTTTAATAGAATAAATTTAGGTTAAAGATTTTTATAATATATATTGCTTAAGGAATTTTTATTAAAATAAATAAAATTTATTTTTATCATTCTAAATTAGTATAGTATTTTATAAAAATACTAAATTTCTATGTAGATTAGTAAAAATAAAATCTTAGAAATTTAAATATTTATTCTTAAAAATAATATTAGGAAAATAATAATAAGATTTAAAATTAAATAAAAATAATTTTTAAGCTCTTATATTATTACATTATACCATAAAAATATTAAATATAATATTTATAAAATTTTCGAGATTACCCATTAACAATTCTTTTTTATTAAATAAAAGAGTGTAAGAGTTTAATAAGGTGGGTAAAACACACAAAGAAGATAAATAATAAATGATGCATTGTATTACTATGCATAATCATTATTGCTTCTTTAAATATTGTGCTTATCGGGAAATAATGGTGTTTTGTAGAAATAGAAGTTCAAGGTCAAGTGCAAGCATCTGATTTTACTACCTTGCAGTCAGAAGGCAAGTTCATCACTTGCGCATGTCCTTTTGAGAAGTCTGTATCAAAGTAATTGCAAATTGTATGTTATCATCTATGTTTTGAAGAAAGAAAATATTATTTTCTTAAACAAATAAGATGTTATTATCATCCTAAGTGATGGTAAAGATAAGATGGGCAATGGAACTTAGGTTTCCAATTGTAATGAGAGTTATCACATAGGAATTAATAACCCATGCCATCAGTGATTCTAGCGCCGTATATTACGCGTTAACCATGAGATTTGGAATGGGATAGAGAAGTCAGCTGGATCTTCTCCTTTCATATGTAGGCAAGATGGCCTTAACGTGACACTATGATTCCTTGTGCGGATCCAGCATATGGGTGGGCACCCTTAGGCCCCACATTTTTGGTGTCTATATTATCTGTGAGCGGCTGCCAGAGGTATAGTCATACCTTTATGGAGCTTGCCAGCGGCATAACCGGCTCATAGAGTCTTCGGAAACTCATCAGGGTTATATATTGCCCGAAAGGGGGCTTAACGGAGATGTAGCTCAGACCGAAGGATCGTGCAGACATATGGGGTTGCGGAGAGGAACAGTGATTGGCTTGGATGACCTACTGGGCCCCACATCATGGAATTGTGGACGGGAAAGTACACCCGGTTATGCAACAAGGAGTTGATATCTCATGGGTAAAGCAACACATCTCTACAGAGTGTAAGAACCGTAACTTTTTACTTCCTGTTCTAGGAAGGAACTTTGAACGCGGTAGGAAAGGAACTCCATGAAGTTCTGGTCAACCTGTGAAGGCTGATGGGCATAGTTTTTGATAATAAAATCAATCTTTGAAGAATTGTTTACGAAAATTGCATAGTGCCAAGGATTGATAGTCCGAGGTGGTAGATAGTGCATCAAACTTCCCACCTTGCATATAATGAACTTGCTGGGTAACGCTGTTACTCACTCTTTCCTTTGATCCCCTTCTTAGACTCTGAGGAGTCGGAAGACACTTTGATGTATGCAACTGAAGTACAAGAGGATGTCTACTACGAGGAACCAGAGATGTCCAGAGGAGTGGAAGGGGTGGACTATGAGATATGCCATGGAGTGGAGGGCAATGAGTCCGAGTAGTTGCCTTTTATAGTAGTAAACCAATTGAGCCGAGCAGCATAAACATTATATAAAGTTGTTGAGATCAATTCTGGTTACAAGTTTGAAACTTGAATCTTCCGCTGAAACTATTTAAGTTGGTTTGTAACTTTGAATCACTTGAGGTACTAAATTTTGGTATTTTAATAATAATGAAGTGTGTATGTTTGTAATATGGACCCGCAATGTTTCTGTTGTACCACTCTGAGGGATGTGATATTTACAGAACGATGTTCTGTGGATGTCATGTCAACGACTATAGTGTACTACACATGCAATGGTATGCTGGGTCACCGCAGGGGCAGGGGAGAGTGCCATCGACATAGACGAGTGGGTAGTGACTCCCAAGGAGCGGAAGAACCTGCGCATGCCAGAAAATATAGTTATCCTCCAACAACTTGGTGGTGATGAGATGGCCGAAGTGGAACGGCGCCGGCAGCGAGCCATGCGTGAAGACTGCGGGGGCGCGTAGGTCGCGGGGGCAGCGGCTGCCAGCGCAGGAGGCGGCGGTGCAGAGGCGCTTGCATATAGGCGGGCTGCGGCATCGCAGGAGGGGCGCCGAAGTCCATGGGCACGGAGACGGAGAGTGGCGCGATGGGCGCCGCGGGTGCGGGCGATGCCGATGCAACGGCGACGACCAGGAGTGACGCGCTGGGCGTGGCCGAAGGTAAGATCTCCAACGGGTTGGAGAAGAGCGACCCGACGCTGAGGGTGCCGATCGCCCGCGCCGTCATGGCAGCACGGTCAATCGGGACCGAGAGAAGGGTGGCAAGGAAGGATGGAAGGAGACCGGCGGTGGAGGAGCCAGATGAAGCGATGATGGACATAGCGTCGCGTGCGGTGGAGGGTAGAAGCGTGAGGAGGATTGGTGGAAGAGGAACCCGAGGCGGCGGCCAAAGATTGGCGGTGGCGGTGTGAGGTGCAGTGGCTAGGCGTGGAAACCCTAGGCAGCAGCAGACCTAGTATGATATCATGTCAGACGTAGCATTTGGGGGAACTGGCTCAACCCTCTAGGGGTGGCCTATCACATATACTAGGTAGGAAACGCGGCTTGCCGCTCGCTAGCCCGCTTCGCGGGTAACACTCTATAAACAATCGCTTTGAAAAACAATGAAGGTAATCCCTGGCGGGCAAGCAAAAACAATTATGGAATTCCATTAGGTTCGAAAGTGAAATTTCCATGGTATCTCCATATTCTTGTAATATGCAAATAGAAAATAATATCGTAGTCGAGATATTTTTTTACTTTAGGGGTCCACATCATATTATTTGGAATCTCCGTCATGTTTGGAACCGAGTTCAAATTCTCATTCACTGATAAACACATAATATGCCTAACTCCACACATGCACAGAACACGGTGGCTACCAGAAGTTGACCTTGATGGTAATCCTAGCAAACTGCTGTAAAAAAGTCATGGCACAGAAAAGGCACGGAAAATTGCCAAGAAAAACACAAAAACTCTCCCGTAAGCAGATATGATTACTCTAGTATCCTCACCAAAGAAGTGTTGTATTCTGCAAGTGAAGGCCCTCAAAAATGGGGTAACTCAGTGGCCAGTTCAGTCAAATGAGCTCCATCAGCAACATTTGCTCTGCAAGGATGAAAATAAAATATTTACTCTCTTATGATGGTAATGTATCTACAACAAAGGTAATTAGAAAACATCATGTAATTTCAGAAAATATTGTTTTAGAGCACCAAGGTTATTGCTAAACAGCTGCCACAAGTTACCTGTAGTATCAATCATCTTTGAAAAAAGCTGAGATTTAAGAAACCAAAAGTTCATCCTTCAAACAGAAAAGTAAATGATGGTAAAAAAATAACCAATTGACAATAAAACAATGAGCATCATGCGTGATGGTGAAAGCACTTTTGTGTAACACAATGAACCTAATAGAGTGAATGCAAGCATGCTTTCAGCGCTTGTTCTCTTTAGCCTATAGTACTACTGCGAATTGTTCTGACTGGACATATTAAATTGTCCAGGTTTTAAGCTACTTAATAATGATATGCAAAGCAAACTCGATAAAGAAGATTCGATTCCATAATAATCACTAAAGGTACAGAACACCAATGTCAAGATAACTAAATATGTAAAAAATGATGGTGGACTGAAAATACAGAGAGTAGTTAGCTTGAATTGCATTTGGTTTCGAATATATACTACAATTACATACTCAACTGCAATGATTTCACAACCACCAGTGGATGAGCTACCAATGTGGAAAAGCACCTAATCATAAATACTTGAAACTTCCTTATAATCAGCTTCAACAATAGCTAGCTGTCACAAAGATCTGAGATGGAAATTCACTTGACTGAGTAAATCAAGAACATAGAGACAAGGAAAGAGGAGGAACTCATCTCATAGGAAGAGCTAGCATCAGCTCCAAGCAACAACAGTACCTCGGAGACGTAACAACTCGAAGTAGTCAAATCAAACATGGACCAACAATCTAGCATAATAATAGAAAATATGCCTGATTAGATAATTTGTGCGAGCATCTAAGCTTGCTGGTAAACTCTACGTAAAATCCGAAAAAAAGAGGAGGATCCCAAAGAGAAAAAAAGGACAAATCAAGATAAAAGTAGTCCAAAACCAAGAGCGTAAAGATCAAAAAGAGGCTAGAACAAAGAAGATCACCAAAATAAAGTGAAGAAGAGCATAATGAAGAAGAAAGTATCTAAAAATGTAGTAAGAACCCAACAGAAATAAACCAGAGCGCTGAATTGATTCAGTAGACCATGAACAATGGTAGTGACTCGAACAAATTTCAGACATCATTTACTGAAATAAATATTTGGCTGCACGAACACATGCAATCATATACTGAAATAAATATTTCAGAAGTTGCTCTCTGACCACAGTTTAACTCAGTACATAAGAACATAATAAGGTCACCAAATTAAGAATTCACAATATTAGGTACATTAGTAAATTACATGAATCATGAAGGTGAATGGATCTAACCCACAAACATCAGGGGGTACATAGTGGCTGTGATTCTAAGCCATGATTTGGGTTCTCGCTGATCCGCTTGTAACAATTCAAGGATTAAGCTATCAGTTTCACCCTTTGTCATTTTGCTTGACCATATATTAACTACCAAAACCATAAAGTAGGGGAAAAAAGATGTCACAAATAGAAGTTCTACGGGAAGTTTCAGTGATTAAGCAAGTAAAATCAAAATTGTGCTCCGTGTTGCAACAAAGGACTCCAAGTATATGATCCAATTATAAACAGAGATGCATAATTCTATGCTTTAGTAGAGAGCATGGCAGTATCTTTAGATTCGAGTGATACTATCAAAATGACAAAATGTGGTTGTTACTTGGTACTACTGACTATTTGTTTTGAAAAACAACCAACTCTCAACCAGAGAGCCTGAGATGAGCCGTGCGTTACACAAAAGATACACCTCACACAAGCAATGATTTGCTGCATGTTAATTATGTCCTATCATTATCTTGAAAGGGCACGCAACTTAAGTTTATCCTTTAATATAGTATAAACGAAGTTTTAGGGCCTACTATAACATTGATTTGAAAAGTTGAAATTGCAGCGCCAGTTAGTCAAATCAACGAATATCCCATATACCATGAGTTAACCACCAGCGTGAGCTTAAGATCAACCTAGAAAACCAGGAGACGTTACAACATAAAAAGAGTATTACCATGGATCAAGTATACATCTGATTTTCTGGCAAACTAAAGTCTCATATATGTAGGGCCCGGACCCAGGATGCCTTTCTGATCAGGATCAAGCGGAATGATATCTGCCTGTGAACACCTCCCGTCATCCACTGTTGCCAGCCGCCCCCAAAGCCGTTCCTATTTTTTCAATCAAGTGTTAACTAATAAGCCTACCAGTGTAATAGGAAACAAATTCTATAGCTACTTGTTATCAAAGAGAGAACCTCTTCATCAGTGTTATCAGCATCATTCAGGTCAGGTGTTACAATGGGTGGTATTGCATCTAGGTCAGGCTTCTAGAATACAAAAGTGGAATACATGCCTGCACATATTAGATTAAGCAGTGAGCGAATTGAGATGTTAGAATGAACCAAAGAAGTAAAAAAATAGGCACACCACCTAAAATATTGTAGGAGCGGGCAACAAGCTTTCCAGAACTACCCACCAAACTGGCACCACAATTACCAAGCATTGGAGGAAACTGTATTCTGGAAGCCAGCCATAACCAAAATAAACCATGAGATACAACCACCATTGATTAGTATAGTAATTACAATGCATTTCTTTGGAGAGGAGAAAATGAAATAACTCATGCAAATAAACAACAAAATACTATGAAGCATTATTTATAAAATGATATTATGTTAATAATATAGACTTCCAATAAAACACAAGCACATGTTGTCATCTTAGAACTCGGTCAAATTCTGGATCCCCACATATTCAAGTCCAGCCTCTCTTACTAATCTGCTCCGACATATTATAAAATTGTGAAAACCATATGAGCCAAGCTGTTAAAGTTTACATGAACGAGACGATAGACAACAAATGCGTTGGAAATGAACGAAAAAATGCTAACCTCGTAAGGATGGGAAAATGGACCAAGCAACGATTCTCAAACATCGCTTCTTTTGCAAATTTGAGTTTGTACTTCTTTCCAAAGAAAGGAAACCTGCACCATTGAATATGTGATAGTGAATTAGTGATACCTCAAGATAGAAATCCTTTTTAGATGTATTCAGATACACAAGTTGAGCTTATACTTTTCTTCCTCGAGTTCGAAGGTAAATGTATAATTCTCGGAGCGGATGCTATTTTGAATAGCCTTCCGACCCTTATTATGTGAAGCCTCCATTCTTTTGATATTTTGTCCTACAAAATTAAAAATACCATGCAATGCATAAAAAAATACTCAGAATAGAGTTATTCAAGCTAAATTTGAATTGGAAATACATATATTGATGATTATATAATAATAACTAAAGTAAAGTTGCAAGCTCAGGATTACAAATTACATAAATATGTAACAAAAACCCATGAGGTGGCCATACCATATTGTGGATGAATCAGGAATTTTGCTAAGGAAATAGCCTCTAGGTTTGAGAAACGATGATGCATTACTGAGAAGCTTCTTTGCATGTTACTCACTTTCAAAGCATAACTATCTTTTAACATGGATAAACTGTGAAGATTAGCACATATTAATAGTATGTCAATTAGTAGAGGTGGAGAGAAACCAACTTGCTTGTAAATTCTGCATGCAACAAACTATATCTTCTTGGATGCCCTTTTCTTGCAACTGAGCTTCAAAGACATCCTGTTATTCAAACCACCATAACTGCCTACTGTGAACACTTCGATCCCGTGCAAGTAGCAAAGGGTGGGGGAAAGGAAATTACAGCATAAGGGTTCAACTCAATGAACTCAATGGTAAAAGGCTTCCATTTATTCTCCCATAGTTCACGGGCATCACCAGGAACCGATGTAGAAGTATCTATTATAGAAGTGAGTAGGTTGACCACTGGTTATGATTCAGATAGTCTAAACAAAATAGCCAAGAAGGGACTCAAGTTATAGTGAAGTAACAGAATAAGCCTACCAATTCCTATGTAGTGACCAATTTGGGCCTCACCCCACTTTTCTATATCAGCTCCACCATTACAGTACATGCCGCAAACCTTCAACATTTTAGAATGGGTATAAAAGCAAACCAGTAAGTTTTTGACTAACCAGATGAATTGAAAGATCGGGAAAGAGAGGAGCATGTAACAGACCATGACTAAGGGAATGTGAATATTTTGATAAGCGAAGCTTTAGCGAATTCATATAGCAGATGATGTGGTATCACTTCCATGCACTCTCTCCAATGACAGACATAGGCACCTGAAAGTCACTGACGAAAATCTCCTACAAACACATAAAAGAAGGTTGAGAATATCAGGAGCTGATGTAGATTGTTTGCCCGTGCACGACAAGATTTTATCTAGGTTATTGGGGCTTAACAAATCATGGATGAAAAAAATGCCCAGACCTCGGAAAACAATCGCCAAAGTTGTAGAGGGTTGAGACAACATGGAGGCGATGAGGCATGACAAAGCTTTAGAGACGAAGGTACTGCACCGGCGTGGAACACAGGAAAAACTGGAAGGACGGGCACACTTCAAAAAAAATGCACAGGACTTTGTGTGATGAAATTTGCCAAATGAATAATACAAGTAGCTAATTGATTCACGACATTACACACACCATTTTAGTCAATTATATATTTCAAATGTGCATGATTCCAATATAAATAGTCCAAAACATCAACATAATCTTACATGATGAAGTACAACATAATTAGTCTTACATCAACAGAGATTAAATTGAAAGTAACACAAAAGAGATGAATTGTACTAAAGGCAATCCTAGATAATTCTACTCTTTAACAGATTAAATTCAACGAAAAGGAGGTGGGCTAGTGGAGTTAGTTGGTACGAAAACTGGAAAAGCATACCTGCTAATCTGGCCACTCCTGCCTTTTGAATAGCGCTGACAAGGGTGGAAGGCCATGCACCGTGCTGCGTCTTGTGAGAGCTGCAGCTGCTACCGACGGTCTGAGCCGGCACGAACGGTGATCCGCCATGAGGCCCAGCCGGCAGCGGCCGAAAAGTGCGCGCCTCGAGGAGGCGACAAATAATCGGTCAGATCTGGGCGGCCCGGCAGCATCAAGGGGGCAGGCCAGCCGTTAGAGATAGTCTTCTTGTTTGAACAACCGCATGTGCATAGCAGATTAACAGATCTCTGGATGCAACTTCCTTCACGTGATTGTAGAAATTAGGAGAAACATCAGCATTCAAACCTGGTGCCGCCACTGAGCACGAGCACGGGAGAGATCTAAAGAACAGAGATGGAGGACGGAGATACCAAGGCACGTACCTGCGGGCGAGCGCGGCCGCTGCTGATCACCATAGCGTCGGGGACGCGCCGACGGAGGTCGAGCTGCTCGAGCCCCTTCGGATCAGCTCTGGCGGCAGCCGACTGCTTCCAGTGCTCCTCCTCATGGACCGGCGGCAAAGGGGACAGACCAGCTGCGTTCCGCACGCGGAGGAGGGGCCAGAGCAAGAGGCGGCGGGCATGAGTAGACCGGGTTTGAATTGGCATCAGAGTGGGGAGGGGAGGCGCGCGAGGGTGGCGGCTGGGAGGGGAGGAGGTGGAGGAGGAGGACATGGGCAGGAAGGAGGCAGCTGAATCAGACGCTGCGATAGGGTTGAATGGCACGAATTGACGATTTTACCCCTTAGTGGGCAGCATAACCACGGGATGCCACCGCGTCACTCTCCTCTATTTGCAGTTACACGCAGCGATACCTAGAGGAGGTCTCCGACCAGCGGGTCCGGCAAAACGCAGGCTCTTAAATCAGTGAGAGAGGCTAGGATTCTGTGGGTGAATGAAGATGCGGACAGAAAAACGGACGTTTAGGATCGATTTGGCAGCCCAATCCGACGGACAGGAGGGCACATGGCCTCTAAAAGCTTTCTTGGGGGGCTAGAATATTACTACTTGATTTATATGAATATCAAAGATACGTTTATAGTATACACGTACATGTATAATATTAACATCTATATAGTCTAACAGTCTCCAAGTCCAGCGTCCACGATCGATCTCCTGCGCGATCGCGATCTCAGGCTGTCGGCTCCCGCGGGAGGCCGGCAGGATCTTTGCTTGCCTCTGGGAGCATGAGGGCAGCAGGACATGTGACGGACCAGTCGATTGACAAAGGCAGCACGGCGAAGAGATTTCAATTTGGAATTTGATTTTGCAGCCCAAATTTGAAACGTTTTGAATATGTTTTGAATGTATTAGGGATATTTTTGCAGAAAAAATTGAACTACAGAAGGATGACTGCGACATATTTTCTGGAACGGAGGGAGTATATTGATAGTTTGGATGATCAGTATTAGTAATATAGAAAATAATAGAATATTATGGACGCTAGCTATGCATCATCATCCAAGAATAATCTTTCCTATAAGAGGTCGTTTGGTATCCATCATTTGGGCCTAGAATCCTGGAATTCATTTTGCAATTCCATCGCTATGCTGTTTGGTTGGCACGAAATTGGGATGTCGTTTCATTTGGTAAATCCATCCAAATATCCCTATGTGTAAACTCAATTCCTATCTCAGACCTGTCATTTCCAAATTCCGGTGGCAGCCAAATATATGGGTGTTTTTGGAATCATAATATAAATGAAATGAATCCATGTATTCATTTCATTTCTACTAAATGAAATGAATACCTGGATGCCAAACGACCTCTAAGTCATTTTCCACCGCAGATTCATGTAACGCCGTTAGCCAACTGTTTGTCTCTTTATCCACCTGAACCAAGCCGCGCCGCACGGTCCATTCACGAAAAAACACCCAACACCCGCACGGTTCAGGAGGCGGTAGGGGTGCCCCCAGCCACCACATGCCGGCCCTGAATCCCATGCCCGCCGTTGGACACGGCAGTGTGCCGCTCCACCTCGCACTGCTGCCGCAAAGCCCCTGCTCATCCCGCACGACCTGCAGCGTCGCCCGCGTACCCGCGGAGGGAGAAATCAATTTGGGGGAGCAGCTGTGGTGGCGGTCGGACCTCATGGGAGGAAGGCATTCTAGATGAAACCGGCGTAGGCTCGACTTCGACCGCAAGGCACTCCGCGGGTGGGTGCTGCGGCTGCGCGAAGGCGACCGGGATGGACAACACTAGCAGTGGGAGGGAGTGGTGGTGGGTGGGTTTCCGAACCTGAAGCTCTCGCGACACGAACACATGAGGCTCCCGATATCTACTGAGATTTTGGAGGCTGAGTCGTTCGGCTCATCGCACCATATTTCTTCACGCAGTAATCAAATTTTCAATTAATCATCATGATTGATTGCTCCATCTTCCGATATCTACTTTCTTCAATCAATTTCAGGAGATATCTTCCTCGTCTTCACTGCGTAGCCATCTTTCCACATTAATTTTTCTAGTATGCAGAAATTCAGTTCAATTGAGTCTTGCATAGTACTGCAAATGATTGTATGATCCTGTTCCACTCTTCAATTTGACAAGACAAATACTTCTCGCCTGGTGAACTTCTTGCCTTTCTAGGCGCCATGCGTGGTCCAGGCGGTCGGCCATAAATATGGTGGGCGTGTGCAGGATGGAGGGAGCAGTGCATGGCGGCCATGGAGGCGTCGACTAGTGGAGGAAACTACCGGCAAGGGAGGTAGCAGGGAACTCGAAGGGGTATGGTAATCGGCCGATGGCGGTGGGAGGCACCGAGGCTATGTGAGGAGGTCCAGACCAGCTCGCCATGGCTGGCAGCAATGCGTCCAGCGACGCCCACAAGATATTTGCAAGGGCCCGGTTGCTTTTTTGTTATTTTGTGTGAGGTGTTTTTTGTCAGTTTGGTTGGACATATGTAGGTGACGAATGGTTTGTGGGAGTTCCATCGCGTGGCAGAGTAACGGTGCTGGTCTAACAGACGTTTAATAATGCATGTATCACAACGCACGATCGGACGACTAACAAAATGTGCAACAGTAGCCTTCGTGTTAGCAAATCCGCGTCGTTAGAAATATATGTTTTCCTAGTTTGCAAAGCTAGAATGCAGAACTTGACACACACGTAAAGTAACGTGAACAGCGTAACATGCAGAAACTAAAGTGGGTTTATGTGGATAAAGTAGAAGCCGTGGAACCTGGACAGTTTGACTGAACACAAACAAAATATCCCATCTAGTTTATCTGGACACATGCGGCAAGGTAGTGGGCCACCATGGACACGCCCACTTAAAGTGTGACGGACATGGAGTTTGGAAAACTTAGCCTCACGAAATCACGGACATGGGGTTTGGAAAACTTAGCCCCTTGATTTGTATGATCATGTTTGTTAGCAAGAAATACTTATGCATGCTTGTTAAGCCATTTCAATCCGTTCATCTAAATATACATCCGATTTGTCTGTGGGGAGAATGTTGCAGCATTTGATGCTGATAAACTGAAACAAGTAAGCTAGAGAGAAACACTTATTTTTCTGGTTATAAAGATGTACATACAGGAGACAAGAATGTATAGGTTCTATGAACAGATGATTGGTGCGGATTTTCATCGAGAGCATGATCTGGATCTCGAGTTCTTAGGTCTTCCATCAATTGATCTACAAGATCTCGAAGCCCCTTTCTCCATGGATGAAATCTTGACTGTTGTTAAGGAGTCACCGTCAGGTAAGGCCCCCAGACCTGACGGTTTCTCGGGAAAGTTCTATCAATCTTCTTGGGACGTTGTGAAGGACGATGTGTGTTGGGGGAAGAAGCACAACCCCCACTGCTTGCGGTGAACCCTAAGGATAGTTTTAATCAACAGATATGCAGCGGAAATAAAACAATGAGCACATGCACAGGTGACACAAGGATTTACGTGAAAAAACCTACTCAAGGTGAGGAGGAAAAAACCACGGGTGTGGACCAACCGGTCCACCGGGCTTCATTATGAGCAACCTGGGTATAGAGTCTTCCCTAGAGCATCTAGAGATATACAACACACTAAGCACGTTGCCAACCGATGATGTCTACGCACTTCTATTTTTGTAGACATTTGTTGGGCCTCCAAGTGCAGAGGTTTGTAGAACAACAGCAAGTTTCTCTTAAGTGGATCACTCAAGGTTTATCGAACTCAGGGAGGAAGTGGTCAAAGGTATTTCCTCTCAAGCAATCCTGCAATCAAGATACAAGAAGTCTCTTGTATCCCCAACACACTCAATACACTTGTCAGGTATATAGGTGCATTAGTTCGGCGAAGAGATAGTGAAATACAAGTGGTAACGGTGCCAGAAAATAGCTTCTGACTTGTTGTGATGTGGGGTAACGGTGCCAGAAAAGAGCTGATGGCGTGGAGGAAAGGTAAAAGCCCAAAACCTCCCCGGCAAATGGAACAAAGATTGAAGCAAGCAAACATGCAACAGATCTAGTAGCAAACGGTGTTTCAATATTTAGAAACAAGGCCTAGGGATTATACTTTCACTAGTGAACACTCTCTCATATAAATATCCTCTCTTCATGATAGTACTCTTAACTACTCTCCGGTTGGACACTCTAATCATTGGTAGGGCTATAATAACACTCCTCAAAGTCCGCCTTTCCCAATCTAGATAACCCCACACTGTCACCTTGAGCACTTGACGGTTCCAACAAACACCACAATTTCATAGAGACATTCAACTCCAAATATAACTCATAACAAATATTCAATCTAGCCAAAGTGCCACACATGGTATGCCCGCTGTCAATTTCACACACGTGGGGAAAAGCATAGATCTATTAAAGCACAAAGAGTATTTATGTAGACTCTAGCCTAAGTGCCACCATGGCGTGCACGCTGTCACTTTCACACACATGAGGAGAGCAGAGATCTATTGAAGTACTTGAGTAGCAAGGTAGATTTACTTGATTACAAAGCTCATGACCACAAGATCATGCATAGAGAGAGATGAACACATAGCTACCGGTAGAGCCCTTAGCCCTGAGGAAGAACTACTCCCTCCTCATCATGGGAATCAACAACGGTAATGGAGATGGTGGTGGAGATTGATGGTGATGGCTCCGGGGGCACTTCCTCGTCCCGGCAGGGTGCCAGAACAGAGACTTTCTGTCTCCCGAATCTCTCCTTCGGTGGCGGCGGCGCTATAGAGGTTTTCGTGGATTTCTTCTGGATAATCAAGGGTTTTCTCATCGGGGGGCTCTTATAGACGCAGGAATCAAGGTCGGTGGGGGTCCAGGGGGCCCACACACCCTCTGGGCGCCCCCAGGGCTTGCCCGCGCCTAGGGGGTTTGGCCATCCCGTGGCCCCCCTCCGGCTCTGCTTCGTGGTTCCGTGTTGCTCCGGGGAAAATAATAACTTTGAATTTTGTCCCATCCAATCTGGAGAATATTGATTTTACGCTTTCGGAACCAAAATGTAAGAAAACAGTAACTGCATGTGGCAACTTGTTAATAGGTTAGTTTCAGAAAAGATATAAAAACACCTCAAAGTATAGACAAAGCAAAGCAAATTAGATACTAAACAAGCATGGGACATCAAAAATTATAGATATGTTTCCGACGTATCAACCGGAAACAACAACAACCACTTGAAAGATAGATTACAACAAAGCAGAGTATCTAATTTTCTGTCCTCTTCGGTACTCAGCAAACTGCTCTTAGACCGCAGATCCAATCAGCACCAAACTTGGTCGACAACCTGACATATGAGTACCCAACATACATACCAAATTTCAGATCAATCGGACACCGTTTTCCTCCCCAAACTGTTCGTCTACCAAAACTGCTATGTGCTAAAACTGCAGCAGTCTGAACTAAATAAACCGCTTCCAAATCTGATGCTACACTGACCCAAATCTCAAACCAGCTAACCAGATCGAATTACCCAAAGCAAGGAACAAGATCACCAAGTTTGAAGCCAATCCAAGCATGTTTGAGCCTCCAAACACCAGCTTGAAGACAAACCGGTCATATCTTAGAAATTCTGACAGAAATCACCTCCCCTTCTTCCTCTCTTCTCACTAGGTTGTGGTGTTCTTGTGTGTTCTCTCTCCCTCTCCCTTGCTCAGCTCACACACAGTCTCACAGCGTGTCTCACACAGTCTCACAATGTGTCTCATACACAACTACCAAGGGTGGCTAGGGTTTTCTTTTCTACTCTTCCAAGGAGTACCTCTGCCGTTGGATACGAACGTCGATCCAAGGTTGAAACGTGTTGGACTTTCAAGGGGTGATGTTGGAATGCCAACACACCTCCATGTGGAGGGACATGGCCCAACAATGTGTTCTGTGCAATGCAACATCTGCACTCACTGCGATCAGCAGGGATGAGGAACCTCAATGAAGCGTTGATCGTACTGATACCAAAGAAGGAAGGATGTCTTGATGTCAGGGACTATAGTCCTATCAGTATCTCCCATAGCTTTGGGAAGCTGTTATCAAAAGTTCTCGCTCGCAGGCTTGTACCAAATTTGTCAGAGCTAATCGCGAAGAATCAATCGACATTCATCAAAGGGCGCTCGATCCAAGATAACTTCAAAATATTACTCCTGGGCTTCGGAAGATTATTCATAGGATGGGTTTGTATTCTTCTGTCCTCGGCTTCCTCACAAATATTACTCGACTCCATGCATTTCCGTCATCCCAACCAGATACACCATCGGTGAACCCCCCCTGCTCTCGCCCTCCCTCTCTTCTTGCGAGCGCGCCGCCAGAAGCCTGGCCCCTCCCTGGTCCTCTCCGCCGGAATAGCCGGTCGGAGTTGGACAGGGAGAGGCAGCGTAGTTTGTAGGGTTAGTTGTAGTGGTTGTGTGCCGGTTGTGGGCTCTATGGCCGGATGTGGAGCTCTAGATCGAGGTGGCCAGATCAAGGCTCTAGGGTTCGTCCTCCTTGCGCTCTTGCTCCTCTGGTTGGAGCAGCCCGCGACGACGACCACCACCACATCCAGCAATAAAGTTGAGGTCACTGACGGCCTCCGGATCGGTGTTATTCCCGTACTCCTCCATCTCCCTCTGACCGGCCGTGGGGGCGAGGGGATTGAGATGGTGGGCTTGTGTAGCATCCCAATTGTCTAAAATTTGTAATGCTACTTGATCTAGTAATATAATGGCCACTTCCTACATATAATTGTTGCATCATCATCATATCATGCTCATGTCCCATACAAACCCTTTTGTTCTGGTTCTTATCTCATATGCATTACTATTTGTATTTGCCTCTTGATATTGTATTTGGATCTTGATGTATTGTTCAAATGCCCAAGTTGAGTTGGGGCATATCTTTTATTGACTCCACCACCTTGTCTTCACCACCTTATAATTCCACCATCCAATTAATATGAGCTGGCATTTATTTGAGTTTACCTAGCTCATGTGAGCTGGCATTTATAATTCCACCTATGCTAGTCCCTTTTTGCTTGGCCTTATTCCACCTTTTGGGAATGCATGGAATAATGCCATGTGATTTTATGTTGTTTTCACAATATGAATACATGGCATTTATTATTTGCATGGGCCATGCAGAACCACCACACCTAAGTCATTTGGTGTTTATTTGAAATTCTTGGAGTGGGTCATTCTCTCATCTCTCTCTCTTCTTCTTTTGCTTGATCTAGCTATAGCCATGCAAGTACCACCTTTTGTTTGTCATTGGAATTTTATTTGTTTTCTTTTGCATGGATCATCTCTTTCCCTTTGCTTGAGCTTGTTTGTTTTGTCCAAACCATACCCCATACCCCTAATCCAACCCTAACCCCCTATCACATCTCTTCCTCTCTCTCTAAACCCTACTCTCTCCTCCAAAATTCTAAACCCTAATCACCTCATCCAAACTAGTCCTAATTACACTTTTCCCTCTCATCTCACCCTCTCTTATAAACCCTAATCACCATACCCCTCTCCTACCTAGACCCCAAGTTTTCCCCTCTCTCTCTCGGCCTCTCTCTCCCTCTCACCATGCATGACCCCACCGTCCTTGCACCCTCTCCCTGGCCCCACACGCCATCTTCTCTATTCTCTCTCTCCACCCAAACCCATCTAACCCTAGCCGATCTACCCCTCTCCTCTCTCTTGCTCTCTCTCTCTCTCTGCCTGGACTGCCCCACCCCGAGCTCCCTCTCACCTGGCCCACCTGGCAGCCCTTCCCCCCCAGACCTGCCTACGCCCCCACCTGCCTGGCCTCCATGCAGATCACGTGAGGAAGGATAAAGGTGGCCGAGGCCACCTTCCCCTCTCCCACGCCATCCACCCCTCTCCCCCGTTCTTATCCACCCCACCACCTCTCTGCCTCGCCCAGCTACCCCAGATCCACCCTGTATGCCCCGCCTCGCCTCTTCTCCTTCACCGCCACACCATCGCCGGCAAAAACCTTCGGCCTCCACCGCCCCCTCCTTATCCAGCCGGTGGCGCGGTGCTAGGTGTAACACCCTCAGAATCGACCCTATGCAAGTTCAGCGCTTCCCGCCAAACCCGCATAGAAATGATTCAAAGGTGCCCACCAGGCACTTTCGTGCGGGTGGAAAACGAAGTAATAACATTACACAACAGTCCTTGATGGGACCCACAGAACAGATATATATACAACAGCGACTCAAGGAGTCAAGAATACAGATATAATATACAAAGATCCAAATCACCTTGAAAACGATAGAGCGTCCAACTACGGACAAGATGCAAATGGGGCTAAGAGCCCTGAAGAATAACCAATGGCGTTCATAACCCTGCCCAGGCCAAGCCGGAAGGGTAACCCTGCTAATGGCGTCGATCTCAAAACCTGCTTAACAAAAGGGGTGCCGACAAAGGGCAAAGGAAAAAGAAGGAGCCAAGATCGAGGCCAAGACACTACGAGGCTAGAATTCGCGGTCCTCGCCTACATAGGTATGGTGGATCAAGCGGCAAAGATGCAATCGAACAACCTATAGAGACTCGATAAAACTGGCGGTTATCGAGAGGGTAAGAATGACCTATCCGGATCCAACTCAAGTCGACACCAAACAAACCCATCTGGCGTTTCCCCTCGAGACCATACGAGGAAGTCAACCGAGGAACTCACGCTTGGCGCTTTATTTATTCGGTTATCGTTGCAGCAATTACTAGTCAGGTTAAAGATAGTCGTCCTGATAAAATAAGCAGTGGGCACTTTTAGTTAATCATTTCGTTTTAGTTGCAACACTTACTAATCAGATACAGATAGCATGAGATAAACCCAAAACCCAAAGAGCTTGTTGGTACTTTTAGTCACCATTCCGCTAGAAGTTGCAATACTTACTAGTCAGTACAATGGTCGCGTTTACAATCCAAACAAGCAATTGTGGGCGATTATTTAGCCATTCCATTATAGTGAAGCTAATTACTAGTCATTATAAAGTCAAATTTATAGCAATAAACTTTAGTTATGCTTGTCTATGGTCGAGATATCAGTGCTCCAAGTCGTCCATATCCATGCGACACGGCTTTCGTAAAGTTTTACCCGGCGGGTGCACCAATAGCAACACACGCCGATCAACCTCGGAAAAACCAAATCAAAACCCAACGAGGCTTTCACGATGAACAATCACAGGATTCGAAATATTTCAGGCCACCCTTAAGTAGAACCCGCAACGAAGTAAGCTAGCTCCGAGACGGTCTCAAGGTTTGGGTGGACGGCTGTGAGCGACTGGGAACCCGAAAGTGTGGCTGGGCTTGTCGACACCGCGTAAACGTGTCCTGATCCTAAACAGTACAGTGTGCTCCTCGCACAATCGTAAATACATAAGTAGCATGGCATAAGTACAGGATCGTAAATAAAACCTCAAACTAGTTTGTGGCCCCAAGAAATAAGACTAAATCAAGCTCTGGCTCAGGGGGGTCCCATATACCTCCCGGATGTGGATAGCGCGATAAATCAAGGAACAGGTATCAAGTACTCGGGGTCCTACGGGACACAAGTGGGCGTTCGGAAACCAAATATTTTCTATCACCCACCGATGCCTCTGCTTAATTCAATTTTAGTTGTTAAACAGGAATTAAAGTGAACGATAAGTAAAACTATGATCATCTCCAACGACAACATGCGGCAATACATCAACAACTATGGCACTGAACGACACGCAACAGCACTTGAGCAAGCGACTACGACGCGCAAGTCCAACTATCTACCAAACAACAGGGAATAGGGTGTGTCCAAGGCAATATACGGCTGCAAGGGATATCACGGGTACGGAAAACTAGAGCATCGCAACACAGATAGCAATAGATCAACAGGAGGGAAATAAATACTATAAAAGTAAGATAGGTAGAAAGGGGGAGATACTCGCCTGAAAACATTGTCGAAGGTTTATCCGAAGATCGGGGCGAAGCTCACATCAACTCAACGGCCTTATCCGCGAAGAAGCAAAACACTAGAATAAACATCGGATGCACTATTTAATACAACGGCAGAAGATCGGCATGATGCATGTATGATGTATGACATGGCAAAGGTGCGATGCAATTAGGTCATATTAAGCGGAACCGGGGTCCCGACAATTAATTAGGTGGTTCATGTTGTTTAGCTAACCCCCGCAATTTAAATGTTGCATTAGCAAGACAAAAGAGGGCACCGGTTAGCTACACAAATTTAAATGAGGCCAATATGAGACTAGATTTGCCCGCATATGGGCCCCATATTTAGTTATGAGGTGAATCGGCATAAGGCCCCCAAACCACAGAAATATGCATGCAAGATGAATGATTAATATGCAACAAGTTGTTGTTATGTTATAAAATAGGGTTTCGGGAAGGGGTTCACACATTAGGGTTCGGCAGATCTTGGGTTCCGGGGTTCGGGGTCGGTCTCAGGGTTCGACGGGTTCGACGAGATCGGGTTCGGTACGGGAGGAAGGTCTTGTCGGGCCGTCGTATCGGGTCGGTCTTGGCGTTCGGGAAGAAGTACTTGGCACCCTTTGGTTCCACGTCGACGGCCTTGGTTTCCTCGATGGAGAACTCGGTGTGTCCGTGTTGGGGTTCTTGTCGGGGTCCTCGGCCGGCGTCTGGCGCCGAGACCTTGGCGATTCTCAAGGAGGCCTTGGTGCTCCATCTTGTGTCGATCCCCGGGTGCCGCGAAGTGGCCTGCGAATATAGCGACGCATGTCGAAGATCTTGTCAGTGGCCTTGTCAACGGGAAGATCTTGTCGCCTCGGACCTTTGCCGAATCATCTTCGGAAGATCTCGGCATGGGCGATTCTCGTCGGGGTCATCCGGGTGGCCTCCAACAACTCACGGGCACCACCAAGCACAACAAGAGACTGAAACAGCAGGAGTACTACAGCACCAACACACACAACACTACCAGATGAAAAACCACAAGGAAACCGACGTGCTCGAGGTAGAGGACGAGCACAGCCGACGCAAGGGAGGCCGGGGATGATGTGCCAGGGAGGGTGGAGGCATGGAACCGCGCGATCCTGGAGCAGCGGACGTCGGTCGACGGCGGAGGACCAGGCGGGCACCGAGGCAGCAGGAGACGCGGCCGGAGACGGGCTTGCCGGCGGCGGCTCGGGCTGGGGGCGGTGGTCGGCGCCGGAGACGGACTGGCGCAAGCGAGGAAGCGGAGGCGCGCCGGACTGCAAGCCTTGGGCGGGCCAAGAGAGGTTGCAGGAAGGCGGCGCGGGCGGAGGAGCTCGGGCGGCACCGGCGAGGAGGAGGGCGTGAGGCGAGGCGGTTTAGGAGCAGGCGTTGCGGAGGCCGAGGCGAGGGGAAGGGAGGCGCCACGGGAGGGCGGAACGGGCGGAGCGCGGAGGCTCGCCAGGCGCTGCCGGGCGGAGCGCAAGGGCGGAGGGGAGAGCTCGGCCGGGCGATGAGGCGTAGAGGGCGAGGCGAGGTCGGGACGGGGGCCCGGGGCTGCGCTCGAGGCGGGTTGGCGCCGGGCGGCCTGACGGGCGGAGAGCGCCGAGGAAGACGGCTCATGAGGGGCGCACGCGGGCGGGTTGGGCGTGGGAAGGGGAAGCCATGGCGGGGCGGTCGCTGAGGCGGGCGGCGACGAGGGTGGAGGAGGAGGCAGGCCGGGGCGAGCTTTGCCTGAGAGAGAGGGAGGAGGCGCAGGGTTGGGGAGAGGCAGGGCGCGGGAGATGCCGAGGAGGTGGCGCGCACAGGGGGGAGGCGGGAGGGGTGCTCAGGGGAGCCGAGGGAGGCGAAGGAGGCGCGGAGGGAGCTCTGCGCGGGCGCGGGCGAGTTGGGGAAGAAAGGTTGGGGAGGGGACGCGTGGGAGAGGGTGGGCCTGGTGGGGCCCAGGGGAGCTGGGATTGGGGCAGGGGGTTGGTGGACCGGTACTGTGTGCGTGGGTGCAGTGTGTGTGTGGGTTATGTAGTGGGGCCAGGGGGTGGGCTGTGAGGGTGTGAGGGAGAGAGAGAGCTGAGAGAGAGGAAGCTGGCTGGGCCAAGTGGCAGCATCAGATTGGGTGGGGGAGAGGAGAGGTGAGGGAGTGATGTGGCATTGTCTGGTTGGTTGGGGGATAGGGAGAGGGTGAGGTGGCGGCTCATGATAGGAGGGGGTGAGGTGGCCGGGGGTGTGGGTAGGATAGGACTAGGTAGAAAAGGATTAAGGGGTGGACCGTTTTATTTTCTGGGGTGGTCGTTCGGGTCATTCGGCCCGTTCGACTGCCCCCACTAAAATAATATAATAATTTTATTTAATTCTAAATGCACCGTTTGCAAACCGATAGCAGACAACAAAAATTATTCCGGAGACCCGGGGTTTGCGTTTGAATTAAGATGGGGCGTTTGGAAAAACAAATCGGGCTTTGCGAAAATAGTTTTTGACAAACAACATATGATGATGACGATGCAATGCACAAATTCAACGCGATTTTCTAGTAGTGGTTTTGCGGGATGCCACACTAGGGTTGTTGAGGAAGCCCGTGGGGAGCCTCTGCTTCGCCCTGTACACGGAGCCGCGGAGGAGAAGCCCCCAAGCCGGCTGCACCGACGCCACACCGACGCGTCAACCCTAGCTCCCGCCTGGGCCGATCACGATCACCCCGCCAAGACCGCCACACCGACGCACTCGCGGTAATCTCCTCTCCCTTCCAGACAACCTCCCCTACACCGTCGCTTCAAGGCCGCAGATCCGTCTGACGAGCACCTCGGTGCACCGCCGTCGTCACCACTCGCCATGACGCGCAACGCCTATCTAGCCGCTACACCTTCCTACAACCAACCAGCCCCTACTGCACGGTAGCCGCCGCTAGTGCGCCTGGGTCGCGTTCGAGCCTCGCGCATGGCGTCGCAGCGTGCAAGCGTCTGTTTATGACAGAGGAGAAGCACGGCATCACGCCGACTTTTCCTATACCCCCTGCTTTTTTTCCTAGACCCGCATTCCCATAGCCCACAATGCGGATGCTTTTTGTAAAAAGGCTCAAGTTTTCCAGCCTCAACCCGGGTCCCCGATGCGCGTGGCAGATGCGCCATTGTCGGATGGACCCGCATGGCCTGGGCGCTTGTCACCTCATGGCTAGGCAGAGCCGCGGTGTTTAGCGTTTTTCAGCGCGCGTGGACACCCAGTCAGCATGGGCCCGCTGGTCATTGACTGTGGCTGGGTTCTGTGTGTGTAACAAAAACCCTTTTCATAATATCTGATTAGTTCAAATCTTTTAAAATCCAATTCAAATTCAAATTCAAATTCAAATCAGATTTTAATAACTTTTAATATACCAATCCAAATTATACCAATGATATATGTTTCTTAATCAGGAAAATGTGAGGATTTCAAATATGCCATTCAAAATATTATTTGAACACTTTAAATTCCAAGTTGATTAAAATTACATAAAATGCCCCTCACCTTAATTAATTAATAACTTTTGATTTATAACTCCAAATTTATCAAATGATATGTCTAAAATGATCAGCTCGACGAGACTTTTCTGTTTATGCTATCCATGACTACAATTGCAGCATGCATCATATAAATATATAGTATACATCAACTAATATGACAATAAATTGTGGCCAAAACTCAATAAAATGATTTATTCTTGTATTCTACACCACACCCATGCCATGCTACATTATTGCCATGCAACTTGTGCATCATTCATCATGGCATGAATATTTGATTGACGCATTTATTCCTATGCTTGTGCACTTTATTTATGTTGGCCCTTGTTTGTTTGGTTCTTCTTCGAATAGACACTGAGCAGGGGATATACCAAGAGAACCAGGAGCACTACCCAGATCCGTCTCTCGCTTCAACTGAGTAGCCAGGCAAGCACTACCACATGCTTGCGTACATACAGTACCTATTGCCTCTATCTTATTCTTGCATCATTGAGTCGTGATTGCATTAAACTGAATCCCAAGTATTGCATGGCCTTTACTTTTAAACCCCACCAAGCTTGTTCCTCCATCCCATGAGCCATTACTACAGGAATTGTTTGAGCCATGCGAGTCGTAGAACAAAGATGTAGGGTATGTGAGTGTCTGTTGGATAACGAGGTACCTAAACAACTTAACCTGAGTAGTAATGGGATAACTAATGAAAGTGGCACCGGTGAGCAATATCTGCTATTTGGTTTTTCCTGCTCACTTGTGTCCCGTAGGACCCTGAGTACTTGATTCCTGTTCCTTGATTATTCGCGCTATCCACATCCGGGAGGCTTATGGGACCCCCCTGAGCCAGAGCTTGATTCCGTCTTATTTCTTGGGGCCGCAAACTAGATTGAGGTTTTATTTACTATCCTGTACTTATGCCATGCTTTACTGCTTTATTTAATATTGTGCGAGGAGCACCTATACTGTTTAGGTTCGTGGCACGATTCCACGGTATCGACAAGCCCAGTTTTGGGTTCCCAGTCGTTTACAGCCGTCCCCACAACCTTGAGTCCGTCTCGGAGCCGGCCGGCTTCGCTGGTTCACTTAAGGGTGGCCCTCAAATATTTCGAATCGTGATTGCTTTGTCGTGAAGGCCTCGTTGGGTTTTGATTTGGTTTTTCCGAGGTTGATCGAGTGTGTTGTTATTTGTGCACCCTCAGGTAAAACTTTCAAAGCCGTGTCCGCGGTTATGGACGACTTGGAGCAGTTTTCGATCATAGACAAGCATAACTAAAGTACCGCTTTTAATTTGACTAAGTAACTGACTAGTAAATAGTGCAACACTCATGGAATGTTTAATAAAATTGCCAACAGATGGGGGTTGTTCGTCTTCCTCGCTGGTGAGCGAGGAGGATGGATATGTGGATATTACGTTATAATCGTTGTCATTAATTCACGGACATCCGCCTATCATTGGTTGGGCGGATGGTTAGCAGTATCTATAGAACTGTTAGGGTTTATCTTTTGCTGCAATTCGTCACCCTGGTTGTGTCCCCGTTAGAGGCATAAAGACTTGCCGAAAATTCTAGGGTCTCACACGATAAATTATTGGTTCGATGAATGTACAATCGCAAGACGGATACTGGGTGGAGGAGGCTGATGATGTGGGCAACGATCGTTCGGTGTAGAGATTCCGGGAACGGGGATCCGTGAGATCTGTGGGCGGGATGTGCTTATTTCTGGGCATCTTATGCCGATTTGCTTCTTATCCGTACTCGGATCTTGTTTGCCGCTTCCGCCTGATAATCTGATGTGTGATGTATGAGGAAATATCCTAAACTATTATATCTATCTAGGACATTTGAATCTTGTCGTATGGCGTTGCTATATTTCCTTTCTTTTTAGATGGAATGGCTCTTATGTACTATTGTATGGTGGCTTGCATACATACTCATTTGTGTATGTAGTTGATCCCTTCGCCTGCCGACACGCGCACAGTCCCGATGATTGGAAATGGTTGGGACGGCCGAAAGGTCTACCCGTGAGTGGCATTTGGGCCCCACCGCATTATTTCAACCATTTCCGCTCATCCAGCTTGTATCTAGGAGCGTAATTCACCGAGGTAGTTACAATTGGTATCGAGCCATCCCGCCTTCGTGGTCTCAGCCAAACGTTGTCGGCCTAGCAAATATTTTTGGTAGTTATGTATACTAGGGAAAAACAAAACGAGAGTAGGACTGCTTCCACTTTTCTTACCCACCCACCCACCCTTTTCTGGTAAGGAAGTGTAACGTTTTCAATCCTCTTCTTAAAATTCAAACTAGGATTCACGTGTTCGGGGTTTCCGTAGTACCATAGAATGTGTGTGTGTGTGTGTAATTCCTCGTCTATCTGTTGCATCCAACATGTTATCTTTATCTGCCTTTGGTTATCAACTGTTGGTACATTCCATCGATGTGCTTTTGAATACCGGCGCGATCTATCTGACTCCTTGTTAACCGGTGCCATCTTCTTAAGGGTGTCCTTCCTTCTAGCAACTCCACATTCTGTGAAACCATCAGGTAGCGATTAACAACTATTGGTATACCGCTACCTGATAAGTGTTTTTGCGCATCTATTGGTATTTTAATACCGAAAAATGCGGAAAATTTTTCTTTGATACATCCCTGCTTCCACACTCCTTTTCAGTCATGTGTGAAACATTATCTATCTCCCTTTTATCAGCATGTCCACGCTAACTCATTCTTTTGTCACCGGCGCTTAATCCTAGAGTTTCATTTCATCTCCAATTCTCTTGGGCTAATTACATAACATGTGTCGATCCGATGCGGGTAATTGTAATTTGGTTCTCGGCATAGCTATATTTCACTCATGATAAGTGTCATATCGATCTGGATGATGGAGTGGAATATGGAAAATGCTATCAACACTATCCTCCAAATGGTGACGGTTATCTCCTGTGATTTTGAGTACACCGTGATCATATCTATGCATATTCAAGCATCTTTGGCAATCCAGAGTTTCTCCAAGCACTACGGCGGTCTATCATCTGTCCATCATGCTGCACATCCTTTTGAACCCCATATCTGCACAATTCTCCTGGATACGAGGGAATTGCATCTTTTCATCTCTAATAGCTTTGCTTAAGGTACGAGCTATCATCGGTTCTTATCCAAGATCTCTTTATCTTTGTAACCGGTGATCCGATCGACAATGTGAACCAGGTGACATCTCTTTTTCTTCCGAAGGACCAGTTAACCTATTCTGTCAGCGCATCTTCCTCAACATGAATCCTGACTCGTAACGTTGATCTCTCAAAGAGCGTTGAGCTCAGAAAGTGTTTCGAGCATTTGTTCGTTCTCCCGCCTCTTGAACTTGGTATTCTGGGAATATCTTGTTAATCCATGGTGGTATATGTTGATAATATGCTTGCCTATTTGATATCTATGGAAGGACATGGAAGATCATCTGTGTCTCTTTCTCTCGAGCTTCGTGAGCACTGCCTGTGTGCAAAGTCTCGAAGTGAGAATTCTGACTTTTTTAAGTAACATATCTCGACCACGTCCTTCTGCTAAATACATTACTTCAACTTTGGAATCAGCAAGTCCATTGTTAATTCCATCCTCCATCTTCAACCAATCCGGAGTTGTTCCTTGTTGGCAAGTTATCATCGTCGTCCGCTGAAGATTTCCTCAAGGCTGCTAAATCTCTCTCAATCATTTCAAGAAGAACATGGAGTTCTTTCACCTCAATCTCGTGAAGTAATCTCTTGAAACCCTCTCGCTCTATCGTCTATGCTCAATCCACCGGAGGCCATGAAGACCTTCCAGATCTTGTATTCCTTCTGTTCAAGTGGTGCTATCCTTTTTCTATATCTGTGAAATTTTGCAGTTGTCTCCGTGATCTTCCTTTATATCTTTCCGGTGGCTTGGTACTTCCGACATGACGACAACATCATCATCTTTATCTATCTATGAATCCGGCGAATCGTTTGCATCTATCCTTGTTTTCTAACGGAGTTCTATGAGTTTTTGCCAACACCTTCATGATCTGCTAGTTGGGTTGCATGATTTTCTTATTCATGTGCGGAGTAATGCTTTGAGTGCGGAATGGAGTAGCTACCATACCACTACTCTTATCATTCGCTCTTGTACTTTGAATTGGTGAATTAATGTGATTTCACTCATTCCACGGAACTTAGAAGTGGCCTTTATCCCTTGATACTTTTACTTCCGTCCTTGTTTTCCGGAGTGCTCTCTCGAACAAAGTAATCAATAATCTCTTGCTGGTGATCTCACCTTTTCTACACGGAGCAAAATCCTCAATTATCTGGTGGAAACAAACGCAAACTCCTTTTCTATCCTCGTCTTTCTACCGAGGCTCGATATCCCCAAACAAGATGAAAGGAAACTATCTCTCTCTTTGTTTCATCAATTCTTTTCTGTGGTAAAGCCAATTATGGTTGATGCCATCACCCGCAAATCTATTGCGTTAGCCTCAAGGCTAAATAAAGCAATAAGTGTCTCTACAATAAACTCCAGATCCTCCATATTCTTTGCTTCTCGGGATTCCACCATGATCTGGCTTCACATCCATC
The DNA here is from genome assembly GCA_030063025.1 of Avena longiglumis. Classification (NCBI taxonomy): domain Eukaryota; kingdom Viridiplantae; phylum Streptophyta; class Magnoliopsida; order Poales; family Poaceae; genus Avena; species Avena longiglumis. Next base: position 171,849,265 of record CP125973.1, read on the forward strand.
TCTGGAAGTTATATCTGCGCACCTAAATTGCGTGATCCTTGGTTCTTACCGGCGCAACAAGAATCTAATCCGACGATGTCTAACTAAATCTTTCCGTTGATATCAAGGGGCTCTATTGTTTGAAGGCAATATTGTTTTCGTACTTCTTTTCTCGAATCCGAGAGAAGATACGATGCTATTGTCATAGTGGTTCAAACCTCTCCAATCTAGCTCCTTTCTTCCAGCGAGACAGAGATTCATCCTCTATCGTATCGGTAAATCTGTAATCTTAATGGTGTGTCTTTCTTTATCCATGATACATCATCTTTTCCTTTTTCTTTCACAAGTGGTTATATTCTTTTATCATGATTCTTGGGAAAACCGGAGCTATGCCCATCCTATCCTTCTTGTCTCACGACAACCCTTCAACTCTTCTAACCCGTTGTTTCTCAAGCAAAACGCAAGACTCGCAACAAGTCTAGCAAGTTTTGCAAGGTGTAGTGGTCGCACCATTCCGTTGATGAAGCCACTTGGGAGCGTGAAGATGAACTCCGTGCCAACTACCCTACCCTCTTTGTGTCTTCTTCTTCCTAGAATCTCGGGGCGAGATTCCTGTTTAGTGGGGGAGAGTTGTAGCATCCCAATTGTCTAACATTTGTAATGCTACTTGATCTAGTAATATAATGGCCACTTCCTACATATAATTGTTGCATCATCATCATATCATGCTCATGTCCCATACAAACCCTTTTGTTCTGGTTCTTATCTCATATGCATTACTATTTGTATTTGGATCTTGATGTATTGTTCAAATGCCCAAGTTGAGTTGGGGGCATATCTTTTATTGACTCCACCACCTTGTCTTCACCACCTTATAATTCCACCATCCAATTAATATGAGCTGGCATTTATTTGAGTTTACCTAGCTCATGTGGGTTGGGTGGATCCTATGCTAGTCCCTTTTTGCTTGGCCTTATTCCACCTTTTGGGAATGCATGGAATAATGCCATGTGATTTTATGTTGTTTTCACAATATGAATACATGGCATTTATTATTTGCATGGGCCATGCAGAACCACCACACCTAAGTCATTTGGTGTTTATTTGAAATTCTTGGAGTGGGTCATTCTCTCATCTCTCTCTCTCTCCTTCTTTTGCTTGATCTAGCTAGAGCCATGCAAGTACCACCTTTTGTTTGTCATTGGAATTTTATTTGTTTTCTTTTGCATGGATCATCTCTTTCCCTTTGCTTGAGCTTGTTTGTTTTGTCCAAACCATACCCCATACCCCTAATCCAACCCTAACCCCTATCACATCTCTTCCTCTCTCTCTAAACCCTACTCTCTCCTCCCAAATTCTAAACCCTAATCACCTCATCTAAACTAGTCCTAATTACACTTTTTCCCTCTCATCTCACCCTCTCTTCTAAACCCTAATCACCATACCCCTCTCCTACCTAGACCCCAAGTTTTCCCCTCTCTCTCTCTCGGCCTCTCTCTCCCTCTCACCATTCATGACCCCACCGTCCTTGCACCCTCTCCCTGGCCCCACACGCCATCTTCTCTCTTCTCTCTCTCCACCCAAACCCATCTAACCCTAGCCGAGCTACCCCTCTCCTCTCTCTTGCTCTCTCTCTCTCTCTCTGCCTGGCCTGCCCCACCCCGAGCTCCCTCTCACCTGGCCCACCTGGCAGCCCTTCCCCCCCAGACCTGCCTGCGCCCCCACCTGCCTGGCCTCCATGCCGATCACGTGAGGAAGGATAAAGGTGGCCGAGGCCACATTCCCCTCTCCCACGCCATCCACCCCGCTCCCCCGTTCTTATCCACCCCACCACCTCTCTGCCTCGCCCAGCTACCCCAGATCCACCCCAGGGCGTCCTGCCCTCGCTCCCCTCTTCTCCTTCACCGCCACACCATCGCCGGCAAAAACCTTCGGCCTCCACCGCCCCCTCCTTATCCAGCCGGTGGCGCGGTGCTAGGGTTGTTGAGGAAGCCCATGGGGAGCCTCTGCTTCGCCCTGTACACGGAGCCGCGGAGGAGAAGCCCCCGAGACGGCTACACCGACGCCACACCGACGCGCAAACCCTAGCTCCCCGGCGTCTGCCTCGCCGTCGATCACGACCGTCCCTGCCCGCACCGGCCACACCGACGCCTCATGTAAGCTCTCTCCTTCCGCATAACCTCCTGCACCGCTTCTCGGCGTTGTAGATCCGTCCGACGAGCACCCTCGGTGCCGCCGCCCGTCATCCACTCGGCTGACGCCGCAACGCCTATCTAGCCGCTTACACCCCCTACAACCAACCAGCCCTACGGCGGTAGCCGCCGGCTAAGCGCCCGGTCGCTGCGTTCGAGCTCACAGCGTGCCAAGCCGTCTGTCATGCTGACAGAGGAGAAGCACACATGCGGCCGCACTTTTCCCGCATACCCCCTGCGTTTTCTTTTCCTAGACCGCGGTCCCATAGCCCCACAGTCAGCGTCGGATGCTTTTTTGTAAAAAGGCTCCCGAAGTTTTCCAGCCTCAACCCGCGGTCCCCCGATGCTTCGCGTGGCAGACCAACATGCGCCGCTGTCAGATGGACCCGCATGGCCTCTGGGCCCGCTTGTCAGCCTCGCGGGCTAGGCAGAGCCGCGGTGTTTAGCGTTTTTCAGCGCGCGTGGACACCCAGTCAGCATGGGCCCGCTGGTCATTGACTGTGGCTGGGTTCTGTGTGTGTAACAAAAACCCTTTTCTGAATATCTGATTAGTTCAAATCTTTTAAAATCCAATTCAAATTCAAATTCAAATCAGATTTTAATAACTTTTAATATACCAATCCAAATTATACCAATGATATATGTTTCTTAATCAGGAAAATGTGAGGATTTCAAATATGCCATTCAAAATATTATTTGAACACTTTAAATTCCAAGTTGAGTAAAATTACATAAAATGCCCCTCACCTTAATTAATTAATAACTTTTGATTTATAACTCCAAATTTATCAAATGATATGTCTAAAATGATCAGCTCGACGAGAATTTTCTGTTTATGATATCCATGACTTCAATTGCAGCATGCATCATATAAATATATAGTATACATCAACTAATATGACAATAAATTGTGGCCAAAACTCAATAAAATGATTTATTCTTGTATTCTACACCACACCCATGCCATGCTACATTATTGCCATGCAACTTGTGCATCATTCATCATGGCATGAATGTTTGATTGACGCATTTATTCCTATGCTTGTGCACTTTATTTATGTTGGCCCTTGTTTGTTTGGTTCTTCTTCGAATAGACACTGAGCAGGGGATATACCAAGAGAACCAGGAGCACTACCCAGATCCGTCTCTCGCTTCAACTGAGTTGCCAGGCAAGCACTACCACATGCTTGCATACATACAGTACCTATTGCCTCTATCTTATTCTTGCATCATTGAGTCGCGATTGCATTAAACTGAATCCCAAGTATTGCATGGCCTTTACTTTTAAACCCCACCAAGCTTGTTCCTCCATCCCATGAGCCATTACTACAGAAATTGTTTGAGCCATGCGAGTCGTAGAACAGCATGTGTAGGGTATGTGAGTGTCTGTTGGATAACGAGGTACCTAAACAACTTAACCTGAGTAGTAATGGGATAACTAATGAAAGTGGCACCGGTGAGCAATATCTGCTATTTGGTTTTTCCTGCTCACTTGTGTCCCGTAGGACCCCGAGTACTTGATTCCTGTTCCTTGATTATTCGCGCTATCCACATCCGGGAGGCTTATGGGACCCCCCTGAGCCAGAGCTTGATTCCGTCTTATTTCTTGGGGCCACAAACTAGATTGAGGTTTTATTTACTATCCTGTACTTATGCCATGCTTTACTGCTTTATTTAATATTGTGCGAGGAGCACCTATCTGTTAGGTTCGTGGCACGATTCCGCTGTATCGACAAGCCCAGCTTTGGGTTCCCGATCGTTCTGACCCCACAACCTTGAGTCCGTCTCGAGCCGGCGGCTTCGTTGGTCTACTTAAGGGTGGCCCCAAATATTTCCGAATCCTATGATTGCTTTGTCGTGAAGGCCTCGTTGGGTTTTGATTTGGTTTTCCGAGGTTGATCGAGTGTGTGTTGCTATTTGTGCACCTCTGCGGTAAAACTTTTCGGCCGTGTCGCGGTTATGGACGACTTGGAGCAGTTTCTCGATCATAGACAAGCATAACTAAAGTACCGCTTTTAATTTGACTAAGTAATTGACTAGTAAATAGTGCAACACTCATGGAATGGTTAATAAAATTGCCAACGGATGGGGGGGGTTGTTCGTCCGCTATCTCGTTGGTAAGCGAGGAGGAGGATGGATCGTGGATATTCTTATATAATCATGTCATTAATTCACGGACATCCGCCTATCATTGGTTAGGAGGATGGTTAGCAGTATCTATAGAACTGTTAGGGTTTATCTTTTGCAATTGCGTCACCCGTGTTGTGTCCCGTTAGAGGCATAAAGACTTCTTGAGTACCCTAGGGTCTCACACGATAAATTATTGGTTCGATGAACAGTACACTCGCAAGACGGATCTTTGGTGGAGGAGGGCGATGATGTGGGCAACGATCGTTCGGTGTAGAGATTCCGAACGGGATCCGTGAGATCGTGGGCGGGATGTGCTTATTTCGGACATCTTATGCCGATTTGCTTCTTATCTGTACTCGGATCTTGTTTGCCGCTTCACCGATACTCGATGTGTGATGTGAGGAAATATCCTAAACTATTATATCTATCTAGGACATTTGAATCTTGCCGTATGCGTTATATATTTCCTTTCTTTTAGATGGAATGGCTCGATGTACTATTGTATGGTGGCTTGCATACATACTCATTTGTGTATGTAGGATCCCTTTCGCCGATTACGCCGCCGTCTGTGTCCCGATGATTGGAAATGGTTGGGACGGCCGAAAGGTCTACCTGTGAGTGGCATTTGGGCCCCACCGTACTATTTCAACCATTTCCGCTCATCCAGGCTTGTATCTAGGAGCGTAATTCACCGAGGTAGTTACAGCTTGGTGATGCATGGATCTGGAGGCGTCGAGGGTGCTGCCACTTTGGCGCTTGAGCGCGGCGCTGGGTGGTGGCCTTTCTCGCCTTCGGTCTCTTTCTGTCTCCTCCGCCGGGTGGGCGGGGAAGAGACGGCGACACAGCGGCGGCGGGCGGCTCCTCTCCTTCAAGCGCGCCGCCACTACTCCGATCGTTCGACGCATCCCTTCTCTTCCTGGCTGGCCGTGGAGGCAAGGAGGAAGATGTGGGCTGCTCGGTGCGCTTTGGAGACTTTTGGTGGCTTGGGAGGCTTCTTGAGCTTGTGCCTCCTGCGGCGGATCCCAAGCGGCGTCTCACCGCCGCTATTCTTGGCCATATGGATGGCCCTGCGTGCTCTGCAGGGCGGCCGAAAAGAGCGCTTCTCCTCTTCGCGAGGGTCTTCCCGAGCCGTGCATGGTCGCTTGGCCTGTCTCTACCAAGTGGTCTTGTCCCCGGTGAGAGATGGAGTGGCCGCGCCTGGAGGCTCGTCGTCGCCGGCGTCAAGCAAGGACTCGATCGCGTTTCTGTGATCCTTTTTTGGGTGTTCTTTGTTAAATTTCAGGACCTAGTTGTTTTTTCTTTACTGTACGAGGTCCTTTCTGTAAATGTACACCCTGTGACGTCGTAATACAAGCTCTGGGTCCTTCGGGACCATCCCTGTTCAAAAAAAACACAAATATTACTCAATGGCGTGCCTGGAAGAACGATACACCATCGACGAGGCCTGCGGCAAGGAGATCCCTTGTCGCATACGCTTTTCCTGTTCGTCATGGAAGTTGTCAACGCAATCCTTCGACGTGCTGATGAGGAGCGATGGCTCCCATGCCATGTCATGGCCTGCGCTACCGCACATCAATCTATGCGGACGATGTCGTTGTTTTGTTTTCGTCTCGCCCACAACACGTGACCTTGGCCTTGTCCGGCGGGTTCTCGATTGCTTCGGTGCTGCATCCGTCCTTCGAACTAACTTTGACAAGTGCTCCATATCACCAATCAGATGCACGGAAGACCATCTCGCTGTGGCTGGCTGGACAACATTTTCCCTGTGTGATCAAGCCTTCCCCGTGCACATATTTGGGGCTACCGCTGTCATACAAGAATTTGCCAAAAGCTAGCTTGCAGCCAGTTGTGGATAATATCTGTCGCCGGTTATCTCCTTGGCAAATGGCAATCCAGCTTCTACACTTCGGCTGGCCGGCTCGTTCTAATCAAGTCCCTCATAACATCAATACCAATTTATATCTCCATTGCTATGTACCTGTCGGCCGGTCTAGCTTCTGGAATTCATCAACAAGCGTATCCGGGCATTCTTTTGGAAAGGCTCCGAGGCTGTGAACGGAGGGCAGTGTTTAGTAGTAGTAGCATGGGACAAGGTCTGCCGCAGCCTATTGAGTATGGTGGCCTAGGCATCATGGACCTAAATCTGTTGGGGTTTGCGCTACGTATTCGCTGGCTATGGTTGCAAAAGAAGCGTGTGGGCTGTTGGACTGGATTACCACTACAAGTCTAACCTGCAGAGGTTCATGGCAGCTATGTTTGATGCCTCCGTCCGTGTCGTTGTTGGTGACGGACGCATGGCATTGTTCTGGGAGGATGCCTGGCTTGACGGCCGATCCATCAAAAGCACCGTGCCGGCTTAATTCCCAAGCAAAGCACACCAGGACTATTGATGAAGCAACACTAGACCGTCAATGGATTCGTGATAATATAACTGGGCCTCTTAGTGTCCCGGTCCTGGTTCAATTCTTGGAGCTTGGGGACGTGATGCAAAGTGTGGGCCTGACACAAGGAATACCTGACAAAGTGGAATGGAAGTAGACTGCATCTTCTGAATACTTGGCCAGTTCCGCGTATAAAGCCTTTCCACGCTGGTTTGGAGCTTTTCTCATGTCGCAAAACCATCTGGCAGACATGGGCTCCTGGATAGTGACATGGTCTGGACTGCGGATCGAAGGCAGTGACATGGTCTGGACTCGCACACCAACTGCCCTCTCTCTGCGAGCAAGAGCCTGAAACGGCTGATCATCTGGCCGTGGGGTGCGTCTTTGCACGAGAAGTATGGCACAACCTGCAGCTTCGGACATGCAACCTGACCGCCCTGGCCCCAACTGCAGACTGAGGCTGATTAATTGAGTGGTGGCCAGAGGAGCGCCAACGCGTACCTCGGCTGCAAAAGAAATTATTTTAAGTACAGTTGTTTCTCTCTTCGGTAATCCTTTTGTCCAGAAAAATATTTTGTTGGTGTTTCTGTTACTGTACTTAACCTATCAAGCTGATCCTTTACGCACTTTGGACTCGAAGCTGACGGCCATAGCTAAAGCTCTTAGAAGCTGAGGACAGAGGAAACAGATCCAGTTTGGGATACTTCTTCAATTAGCTAACGAGGTGATTCTTCGCTTCTATGTTGCAGCGAGTCGAGGAAGCTCTCCAAGGGTGAGAGGAGGCCTCAGGGCATTTCTCAGAGGGAAATGCCTTGTCCTTGCCTCTCTGGAATGTACTCCCTCCGTTTTAAATTATAAGATGTTTTAGTTTTGTTAAGCAAATGTATCACCTTTTTTAGTTTATAGATTCACTCAGATTTACACACTAAAAAAAGTCTAGATACATTTTCTTCACAAACCTAAAACATCTTATATTTTAAAACGAAAGGAGTACTAGGCTGAAGCGATGAGCCCGTATCTGAAATATCCGGGAAGGCGATGCCAACTCCAAGTACTTTCACATGAAAGCCAACAGCGGTCACTACAAGCATCTCATCCCTCTCCTCAAATATAACGGTAGTTCTTTGGTTCCGGATAAGCTTGCTCTGGCAATAAACTATTTCTCTAAGGTTTTTTGCTTTGGTTCCAATCAGAGACAACCAGCTCAATCTGAATGAGTTACATATGCCCTTATTGTCCGCCATTCAAGCCAGAGAGCTCGACTCCCCTTTTACTAAAGAAGAGGTGAGAAAGGTGATTTTAGAGATGCCATCAGACCGTGCTCCAGGTCTTGATGGTTTCTCTAGCCCATTCTTCAAGTTGTGCTGGGACACCATCGGTGATGGTCTGCTTGTGGTCCTCGATCACCTGCATCAGATTATAATTCTTCTACTCCCTCCGGCCCATATTAATTAACTTGGATTTATCAAATTTTGGATCAATCTATATACTAAATAGTATCTAGATTCATTTAAATTTTGACAAATCCAAGTCAATTAATATGGATCGGAGGGAGTACCAAAAAAAGGAAAACCCGCTGGATATTCAAGACTTCAGGTCACCGATCCATGCTTTCTTGAAGATCATAACCAAGATCCTGGTTGCCCGTCTCGCGCCTCTGCTGCCCTCGATCGTCTCCATGGCACAACGTGCTTTTGTGCAAAGCAGGGGTATACATGAGAATTTTAAACTTGTGGCTAACATGGTGAGGTTTCTTCACAGGAAAAAGAAACAAGCGGTGATGATGAAAATTGATATCTCAAAAGCTTTTAACACGCTTTCCTGGGAGTTTTTGCTTGAGGTGTTTAGACAGAGAGATTTTGCTCATTCTGCAACTTAATCTACGGCATTCTTCGCTCCACTCTAACCTCAATCATGATCAATGGGGTAAGAGGAAACCAGATTCATCTGGCAAGGGGAGTCCACCAAGGTGACCCGTTTTCGCCCACTCTCTTCATCCTCGCAAAATACCTTACAAGCGGTTGTACAGTGGGCTGTAGACCATGGCTTGCTCAGTGATCTTGGACTAAATCAGGGAGTTCCTCGGATTTCTATCGACGCGCATGACGTTGTCCTTTTTTCAGACCCTGTGTGACTGATATGGAGAACATAGCGTCGACCCTTGATCTCTTTGCAAGTGCGTCCAGCCTCAATGAGAACATGCAGAAGAGCCACGCAACCTATGTTCGCTGCGAGACGACATGGCGCAAAGAGTGGTTAATTTCTTCAGGTGCATGAGGAAGGATTTCCTGTCACGTACCTTGGCTTGCCCCTCTCCACTGACCGCCTTCGCCGAGCCAACATTTGGCCACTTATTGACAAGTACTCGAGCAAGATGAAGGGATGGAAACCAAGATTCTGAGAATTAGCGGCCGCCTTACCTTGACCCGATCAATACTCATGGCCCTCACTCTCCATCTCCTCTCAGTATTGCCCCTACACCAATGGGCGCTAGACATCATCAACCGTTGCTACAGAGGCTTCGGAAGGGGGAGGACGAGGTGAATGGAGGCCACTACCTCCTCCCTTGGTCCAGAGTGTGCCAGCCCACACAGAACGGTGGCCTCGGCATGCTTAATCTGAAGCTCTTCGGAAACCACGCTCCGTTGCCGCTGGCCCTGGCTTCGTCCGGCCTCAGAACCGCGTCCATGGACGCTGATTCCAGTCGAGGACGACCTGAAAGCGATGGCCATCTTCAGAGCTGCAGCTTTCATTCGCATTGGTGATGGGACAAGGGCATTGTTCTGGACCGATGCATGGCTCCCTAGAGGAAAATCAGTGCATGATGTCGTCCCTATTATGCACTCCTTCATCAAAAAATCAAACATCAGTGTGGAGGGGGCATTGCAGAACAATCGCTAGGTTAGAGATATAACGGGGGATCTCTCTTCGCCAGCGCTCACTTAGTATTTGCAGCTCTAGGATTTACTAGAGGGCACCACCTTAACTGCTAGCCAACACAATGTGGTGGTTTGGAGCTCTTCGCTTGTGCCGAACCTATTTGGGAGTCCAAGGACCCCATCAGATGCATGTTGTTCATGTGGTTAGTGGTGCACAAGTCGCTGCCTCACCATAGACAATCTAGCTCGTAGAGGGTGGCCTCCACCGTGTATTGTAGCCAATGAAGACTGCACCCACCTCTTCATGCACTGTCATTTCACCAAACAAGTCTGGGAGCATGTTCAAACCTAGTCCACGACCAACTTCCCAGTTCCTGATGATACGTTTGGCAGCACCGAGGAATTGTGGCTTATGGCAAGAGGGCGCCGAAGAACATGCGTCGTGACTTCGACACAGGCGATTCTGGTGCATTGGAGGATCTCGAAGGAGCAGAATTCACACATCTTCCAACAGCGATTCTGGTGCATTGGAGGATCTCGAAGGAGCAGAATTCACACATCTTCCAGCAGGAGTGTACCATACCTGACCGTGTCTTCAAGCTAATCATCGAAGACGTTCATTCCTAGAAGGCTGCCAGCTGTATTATTGCGCATTAGGCTCCTGCTGTTGCTTTTAGGCAGTCGCTTCTAGGCTCTAGCGCGCCGAAGCCTTCTCTTAAAGGTTCATCTAGAGTTGTGTTCAAATCTGGGAAGTGTTTTCTTTTGCTCGGCCACCGTGGCGTCACTTGCCAAGCGTGGCATTCTTGTAAAAAACTCTCTCGTCTTCCTTAATGAAGTTAGGCCTACGGCCCTTCGATTAATTTAAAAAATAACACAAACGAAAAAAGTAGAACTGCCATGGTCTTTACTGCCTTGTTCAGAGGGCGGAGGTTCAGTGAAGCATAAAAGTTGTACAAAAATCTGCAGCAGCAACTTCTCAGAATTCAGAACTTATTCATCTTTTGCTAACGAGGTATCTCCTGTCTGCCAAGGAAAAAACAAAATCATCACGGTCGCATTAAATGCCTCGGTTAACATTAACATACTGCATAACTAGTACCATAGAAAACAGCGTAGAACATGCCATTTGCCAATACCTTGTTGGACATAATGAAATCCACTACAGCGTCAGAAAGTTCTCTACGATGTGTGTTGTAGCAGTGATCTGCTCCCTCGATGACCCTCAGTTCATGAGTCGGTATATGCTTTGCAAACTCGTATGCATCTTCCACTGGAATGACCTCATCAGCTGAACCATGAACTGTAAAGAAGCTGCACAAAGACAGTAAAACTAACCAGAAATTCACAACAGGTGGTTTATAGCACAAGGATATATTAATTGTTTTCAAGAATGTGAATCCGTGGGAAAAACAATTTTAGTGAAGGTAAATGTGGCATGCTGGTGCCAAGTTGTGCCGCTTGTTTCAGTTGGTAGCTCGCATACAAGGGTAATGATGCCTAAATTAGTTCCTGACCTGCATTCTTTGCTGATGGAAAGGCTTGTTGCATGCATATCAGTGTTCAATCTTTCCATTAGGCTCTCTTTTGTTACCCTGTATAAAACCTTCCCTACGTTGCAACCAACGGATAGTCAATATGACCATGAACAACAAGTATGCTATATACACAGCATATGCACTTGTTTCAGAAAGTAGCTATATACACATTCATTACCTGACTTGTCTGTGGCATCAATGTAACCTTCATAGTATATCCTGTCAATACATTCTTTCCCTAGCCGTTCTTCAATTCCTTTATCCAAATAAAAACGGCCAGACAGGTTGACAACCATGCGGACATCGTCATAGAGGGAAGCATATAGAACAACCACATCTCCTCCTGGATAAAAGAAAATCAAAATTTGATGCCTCAATTTTGTAAATTGCGAGTTAAACGTGCAATGAAAAATATGGTAATACTCAGTATTGAAGGCTGTTAATGATAACAAGAATAAAGGTAGGAAAGGTGTATTATTTAGTTAGGCAAGAAATCAATTTAGTTATGATGATAAGGGTCAATTATGGATCCCATTCTCAGGGGCCAAGTCAGTCTTTTCTGGGATAACATGTACTACTCCATATGGATTATCCAAGCAGTGAGAATAAACAGAAATAGAACACTGCAGGCAAATGCATTGTGCGTAACTGTTATGGAAGAAAAAAAAGGATACAGAGAGAGCAATATACTAGATGAGATATGTTCCACGTGTTCAACAGGGCAGCAGGGCCAGCATCACAAACCGATTTGACCCACAGTGATGTGCCAACTTGGCCTTTGATATTTATGAACACTGTACCAGTAAGCATAGAGGCAAGAATATCTCTACGGTTCTACCATTCAACTCCTGCATAGACTGTATCCCCAAGTTGTTGAAGAACTAAATAAACTATTTCACCTTCTAATTACACATATTCTTTAAAGCTAATTGGCACATCAA